>OX243868.1:13986250-15315000 GCA_945859645.1 Amphipoea oculea
TGGTATTCTCAAAGGAGAATGACATCACAACCGCACACAGACCGCATTTGTGTCAAATGGAAAAATGGAATCGCTCATTTTTCGCATTTCCCAATAGTTGAGCAAATATTTAGGTACGAGGGCCTATAATATTTTGATAGACCGTAGTCGTGAAGGAATGTATCTACCTACTACCTACATGACCATCCGTTGCTTTATCAATTGGCGATTATCCGTAAGAAAACAATTTCAGATGGGTGTGTTTACGTACATTTTCCGCTACCGCGCTTTATTTCTTTATCTCCTCTTGAATGACTTTTTTTGATTCATATTTTTATCGCTTGCTGAATTATCTTGAGTGTTATCTCTGGGTTATTACGCCAATATTTATGTCACATTTTCATTGTTTCAAAGTACGTTACATACATATTTGTACAGATTCTTTGCCGTAGGGCACAATGGTATGGAAAGCAATCTCCCAGATGAGTCTTCACCTTCGAGAATGCTTTAACCTTTAATGGAATGTATATTCTCTCCATTTTCGAGCGACTTATCGCCTCGGCTTACTGTTTAGCTTATCTATTAATCATTGTATTACAGAATAAGTAAACAGTTACAGAGTTTTCGTCTTTTCTCGATAAATTTGCTCCACTGAAATAAGGTTAAATAACAAATCAAACCGAACATTCCCGGTGTAATTTCTTCTACAATTACCTACTTAACTTTTTGCTTCCTCGAAAACGAAGCAGAATAGGTCATATTTTAATTCATATTATTTTGATATCAAATTCCTTTAGTTTCCTTAGGTATACAAAATGTTTGACAGTTAGAAAAGTAGGTATTAAATCATTATTTCGTTTAATTATTGTTTAATATTTTATCATTTGTATAGGGCTTTTAAATAGCTGAGTACAATTTTAAATGCCACTAGACGTACACATTTAAAATACATTAATGCTTCTAAGAATCATTGATCAAGCATTGTCCTCATATTTTTATTACAAAACTATCTCTGCCGACGGAATAAAATAAGAATTTTAGAACTAGAAGAATGTATAATGCTAAAAATATCATGTAACAAGCGTAAAATTCTTTTGTCATCGTTCCGGTATTAGTCACAGTTGCTTTCAAGTGTCATTCATGAAAATGTACCGCCATCGCTGAAATAACCTTGTGAATTAACTACTTAATATCCAATCGTAGAAACGTTTAATTTATTCCGTGTAGCATGATACGCTAGGATTTAAAGTTTAGTCTGAATTTGTTACATGTTAACAGTTGCAGTTAATAGAATTAGTTGCAAGATCTTTTTGTAAAGGAAATTGTCGAAAGCAGACAAATCCTGACAATACGTAGATAATATGTATTTATATTTTTCTGCTGGCAATCCTGACAAACACATGTAAATGAGGCTGATTACCAACAATAACTGTATGCTTTTCATTACAGCTGGTGTACAAAGAGCTTGTTAGTTTGTATGGGGACTTTAATGATATTCATTTTCACGTGGTTTTGTCGTTCGTTCACCAAACCGGCAAAGAAAATGTTCCATTATCGCGAATTTACCACCAAGTGATCCACTTCGTTAAGAATATAAATTGTGAGATCACGTCAGACTTTATTTAACGTTAAGGAAACTCGCTTTGTGAGCTGTAAGAAGATTCCGATCCCATATATTGGGAATTCCTTTTGTCATCTAGGTCTTAGAAAATAAATTTCTCATTTTACGTCTGATGGATGGGGCATCAGGGCCAGTATTGACATGGTCGTACATTTTATCACTTTTCCCTTCCGGTCAATTTCCTTTAATACTAACATCACAGAATATGATCGCTCCCCGAATTTTATGTTTACTGGCAAAGATGAGTCATCGAGTACAAAGTTTCTTAGTCAACGAAAACATGTGACTGTGAGGTTACAGGTGTTATAAACCTTACACCTGTTCATACATGCGCCTGACCTTACTACTTGTATGTAGGAGCAAGATAGTAACGTAACAATAAAATGTTGCTAGTATAATGAAGGCTGGTTCGTTGCGTGAATGTTAGTTACTTTTACTTTATGCGCATATGTGATATGTTAATGAGTAACACGGGACGCTCATCGCTATTCAATGCAAATCACGATTATCGGTGCTTTATAATTCACTTAATTGTGACAGTGAATGCTTTTTGTTCGCTTCGTAACTGGCAGATAGGTAATAAAGTCACACATTACCGTCACAGTTGGACAGTTAACGAGATTGCTTTTGAAAGTGACGTGAGTGTCAAGGGACAATCGAACGCAAACCGTATTGTAATAAAACAATAGGCCAGTTGAGGTATATACTTGCTAACCATTAAGCGAAGACGTCTACGACACATTGGCTGTGGTTTATCCTTAAGAAGTACTTATTCGAAAGTAAATTCACATGCTAACTGCCTGCGAAGCATACACAATAGTTTAACAATCGCTGTGCATTATAACAAACTGGGCAGTCAAAGAATTAATAATATATGTTCATAATATCAAATAAACCGCAAACGACCGCGTGACAGCAGTGTTTTTGAAGGCACTATTATAATACGTTATTATTAACGCACCATTTAAAGCTACAAAAATGTTCTCATAATTGTTTATATGACTTTGCAGTTCCCCTTGATCTTAATGAAAAAGAAAATAAAGACTCCAGTGAAGGCGATAAAAATTGTTCAGTAACAACTTCTGAGACTCGAGTCTCTACCCAATCTATGTACTTAATTAAACTTTCATGAGCACACAGTATTTAAGCACTTACCTAAACAAAAAGAATCTAGTCTATCAAAGAGCTTTAATGAACTACGAACCACTTCTAAAAGAAAGGTAAAAGTTCCACCTTAGCTAGCTCATTATGATTTTAGAAAATATATTCGAATCAGAGGGTAAAATATAAAAGGCTTATGTTTAACTTATCACCAGATATAGTAAATTACAACATCAAAAAAACACTTTTTACTGCCAAAAATAATAAATTATCACTTAAATTAAATTTCAATTTATTGTAAAATACCTGGGTAAAGGTGTTTGTATTCTCATTTGCTAGCTTTCGGGGCTTCTATTTCTGTGTAAAGGGTTTAAATTAACCTAACCAAACCTAACCTCGGAGTGCCCAGCTAGAAATATTGTAATTTAGACTTAATTTTTTGGTGTTTAGTATATTTTTTTATGGTCATTATATTTAACCCCAATATAAAATGGGAGTTCCATTTTCCAACTCGAAGAGCTCGCAATGTATTTAATGGCACTGACAAGTTTTGGCTAAATTCATCGATTGAGTCATCTGGTATTTGTTTTCGATTTCATACATACCAAATGTGCACCTGCTGTGTATCAGTAAATTGTAAAAATAAATGTTCTTCAGCTGTCGGTAGAGTAATTCTTAAGGCACATAGGTCAAGACTTCTGTAAGTGATTTTACAGTCAGCCTGCGAAATTCAGATTTTAAATGTAGTACATTTTTGTCTCGTAATATTGTTATTTGCGGTGGCAGTAAAATATTTGGGCTTTCTTATTTATCTTCTGTACCATTAAACACTATAAATTCGGGTAATTACTAGAAATAGTAGGCAGACTTTGTAATTTACTTTACGCAAATAAAATACTTTCGGCCTAACAATGATCATGTTTTATATAAAATGTGTTTTAAAAACGTAAAAATATTTTTATTTCGCGTGCCGGCTGGAACATCCACATTAAAATAACATACTTCTTAGTAAAACTATTCCAAAGTATTTATTTCTGCCTGCATATATTAAATTCTCTGTCTCCGTCTTCTCGGCTGCTCGAAAGGGATTAATTATTTTTACGACGGACCGTGGATGTAGTAAATGTCTGCAAGATCATATTGTGTCAGAGATTCGCACTCTGAACCCTTTCTCACCGTATCTCGATTATTTCCCGGGAGAATTGTTATGATATGCATATTGCAAATTGACTTTCCAGATTAGATTCTAAGCTACTCTTAAAATTCAGTGTAAAATAAATCATATCTTTCGAAAGTATGCCAAAATAAATTATCTCATTTCTATGAGATTATTAAAACGAAACATAAAAAGTTATTAACATTTTGGCAGATTTATCTCTTCTAATTATTTTCTTGAAAAATTAAAGGAAGGAAAGGAAGAAAATATTTAGGTAACATATTTTCCTGTCACTAATGAGAAATATAATAATAAACAAATTGGATCATGTTTTTATCATAAGCGAATATGAATGAAATAATAGGTACCTACGGATATATTTACTTATTTATTAAGAACACCATCAGCATATAAATTGAACATTGGTTTACAAACGTATTTAGGAAAGGTATCACTACTAATGTGTAGACAAATTACTTATACGTCAACATAACATCATTTAAACAAAAAAAAAACATTAGACCGAAGCTGCTTATAAACCGTGCTTTAAACTAAAAACATTTATTTAGTTCATTGTCTGACACTGTCGCTGGGCCTTCATTTCTTAAAATAATAAAATGTACCTACTATTGTAATTATCTGAAAATAGAGATTGGCAGATTTTCATTAACACATCAAAGATGAAAACTGACACCAATTCAACAGGAACGGTTCTTGTGCTACGTGAAGAGCTTTTAAAATTGCTGTACGCTACGATAAATAAATTAGACATCAGCGTCAGAAAATATAACAATTCATTAGTTTCAAAATAATCTTAATCAAAGTCACTGTAACATAGTAACATTCTCCTAGGTTCTGGGAAATCTATAAATAAATCGACACTGCACCAGCTTTTCGTCGAGTTTCCCGGTGACCAGAACATCATCATCATCTGCCTAGCTTTTTCCCAATTATGTTGGGGTCGGCTTCCAGTCTAACCGAATGCAGCTGAATACCAGTATTTTACATGGAGCGACTGCCGATCTGACCTCCACAACCCAGTTACTGGGTAATACGATACCCCTTGGTAAGACTGGTTGTCAGACTTTCGGGCTTCTGCCGACCCGTAACGACTGTCAAAGATCCACGAATGACAGCTGAGACCAACGGCTTAACGAGCGTTCCGAGGCATGAAGGGGTCATTTATCGATTGAAAGTGAGGCCATGTTTTCATAGAAACTTGTTTAGATGTAGATAGGGCAAAACGGAAATTCGTTATGAGGTCTTGGTATGTGAAGATGGTCACCCATCCACGGACCAACCGCGGCAAGCGTAGCTTTTACAGAATCACTTATTAGGGGCTTGGAGTTTAGAGTAAAACCACCGAATTATCAGTAAGTACACAACAACAAAGGGAATGCCTAGTCGCCACAGGGGATAGAGCGGGACTCTCTTGAGGCGCTACTATTAAGTTTTGTGCTACATTTAATAGTATATCACATATCGATCGACCCGCGCGGCTGTTATTACTTAGCCACAAGCCCCTCCCGGTGACCAGAACATTGTAAGTAAATGTAAAGCTCGACATGCATTCAACTTCGTCCATTCGATTATCTCGACCACAAGATCAAATTTCTCGGGAGAGGTCGTAAACCTTGATGCGAAATACCTGGTATAAAAGCTACCTCATCCAAACTAGGCAAGTTGGCAAGAACTCGACGTAAACATGGATAGCCCATAACGAATTTCCTTTTTGCCCTATCTACATCTAAACAAGTTTCCATGAAAATATGGACTCACTTTCAATCGATAAATGACCCGCCAATTTTTGGCACCGAAATAGCCGCTGTTATGTTTTCTGGATTACCTAATCCATTAATACGAAAAATCGCACCAAAAGGGTTGACAAAAATAATCCCATCTACGATTTTGTGGTCGATGTCAACGGCATTGTTAATTCTAGAGATGTGCATTGCTTGCACACATCGCAAACATCTTTCAGTTCAGTATCTTTATCCACAAACAAATACCGGACTTAATAAATAGGTACTCGTACCACACGGTAAAATGTCTTACGAACAATCTGTCAAAGTGTTCAGAGTTCAGACCGTATCTCCAAGAGTATTAATTGGAACTAGAAAACAAACAGAATCTTTTATACTGTGGACATAATTATAATTTTTATAGTAGAAATTAGCTGCCTGAAAAAGCATCGCCTAAAAAGCCTAATAGAATTCCCAAATCCATAACGCTGTGTCTACATAAAACAACCTAATAAAGACTAATTGAAAACGTGTGAAGTACACCAAGAGGGCGTTAAGTATAGGTAACAAAATACGATCACTTAAGAGGAAATGCGATCGGAGAGACTTTTGAAAAAGCCTAAGTAAAAAGTCATAATTCGAGGTTTGGCTCTCGCCTATTTCCTCCTCCAATATTGGACTAATTTCAAAGATATTTCATAAAGTGAATAATAAGGATATATACTGTGTTCCTATGTTTTTCTTTTATCATTATAAGATGGCAAAATTGTAGACTAGGCCTCTGTTGACAGCGGTTTAAATCGGCATTTTTTGAGGGCTTATAAAAATAATGTATCATCAAAAAGGAAAACATAGGGACATACAAGTAGTTAATATTTATTATTCTGTAAAAAATCATTGCTTTCCGGTCATTATTTTGACTTTCAAAAGTGCCCTTTATGTGCCTATTTGAAATACATGCTTTGACTTTATAAACCAGAAAAAAAAGAAAAACAGGCGAGAGCGTTTCTTTGGAGAAAAGACCACCCGCATTTCCTCTTAAGACTAGCAATGTGTTTTCTCAAAGCAATCAGCTCTTCGCTTTAGTAAAACAAAATAGGAAACCGTGAAATAAATTGTATTTAGGATTCTTTTCTTACAATTCTTTAACAGTTCGAAGAATATACATATATGACCTTACAAAAACTTCCTGAAATTATTAGACAAAATTCATTATAACAGTTTTAAGTTATGTTCCTGTACAAAGTTAGTCTGTGTTAATAACTTGTAGTTATATTACATCCATAAATTAATTAATCTGAAGTTTTATCCTCCATTAAACCAGTCTTATAGCCATATTAACGGTTGACACCGTGCTAAGTAGTATTTCATTTTTTTTTATTTTTATTAAATCTGTGATCCCTGAGCTTTGGTTTCGGTTTTTTGGTGTCGATAACGGCTCTCCATATGTTTTTGTCACCTTCATATCAAATACTGGTGAAAATTACAGATTTTCATGACGGCCAGTGTATTATGACGAAATCGCTTTTCTAGGAAACCGTATACAATGGGGCGATTAGGTTATCACTTTAATTGAAACCACGTATTCTACATTACGTATTTTAAACACATAAAATTAAAATATTCATAAGAATTAACATTCTAGCCGTGGGACCTTTTCTTTCGTTTTATTATGTAACAACATTAAACTTCATTTGTGATTAGTTGGTAACAATACCTTAATAAAAAATAATAAAATGTTTGTGTTAAATTGTTGGTACCATCGCCCCGCGCGTCTAGTGCCGTAGCATCAAGGGTTATTATTTCGTGCTAATTTTTACGCTATTTATTTTGTTTGAAAAAATCATTTTTCTATTTTTACTGAAATTTTTTATTATATTACTCGTATTTTAACAGACTGATAACAACTTGTAACAACCGCTGGCTTAAACATGACGGGCTTTACTTGGATTACTTTTACTTATAACCGTTGTGACTTTCAATATTAGCATTTTCTTGTTGAAAAACATACTTGGTCGATTTCCAGTCAAAATAAATGTGCTTAAAACCTTTTTCCACTTGTATGAATCCGTTTTCCCCAGCAACTCGATACGTTTTTGCGTCAAGCCTATTTTTAAGGTCCAGCGCAAAATAAGGCGTTGAATACGGTTAAGTAAATTTCGGTACTACATAAGCAGTATTTACATATTTATTCGTGGCGTAATATTAAAAGATATAACATAGGTAATAATAATACCCATTATTACTTATCCCACAACAGGGCAAAAATGTCTTCTTGTACAGAAAAGGCACGATCATTGATCGCGCAATATAAGATGTGTTACGAAAAAGTAATAATACCACGATGTGTAACTTACGGATTCAATCTGATAATCCTACTAATACTTATTATAAACGCGAAAGTTTGTGAGGATGGATATGTTTGTTACTCTTTCAGGCAAAAACTACTATAGGGATTAGGATGAAAGGTAGGCAGATAGTTTATAACTAGGATTAACACAAATAGGATACTTTTTATCCCGATATTTCCATGGGATCGAAACTTATGCGGGTGAAACCGCGGGGCGCTGCTAATATTAAATAAATAAATCAGCTTTGTGTGTCCCACGGCAGGGCAAAGGCTTCTCTTTCCCTTTTTCCACTCAACACGATCCTGCACCAACATGGATTAATGCCGCCTTTAGGCATCAAGCTCATCCAGACATCTACGCCTGGGTCTGCCGCGATGCCCTTAGACGCTTTCAGAGACCCTGTTGTTCGTTTCCAATCTGAAAATTATCACACTGGAGTCGGGCGTCAAGCAGCCCTGTGTTTCGTCAATGCGTGGGATTTCCAGTGCCTTAAGCATCTTCTGGGCACGCTCGTTCCATAATAGACCTCATCCATCACTTTCCATCAGGCGTGATCGAGGTCAAGAGGGGGCCTACTCAGCAAAAAAAAAAAAAATTAAAAAAATATTCTTGGATGAATCAAATATTTTCAAAACATAATCGATTGGTTTCCCTGCTATTTACTTATCATGTTATGTCTAACTGATAGGCACCAGTTACTATTGTGACGTCACGCCACGGTCACCATGTATGCTTTGATGATTTATGTAAATGTAACGCTGCATATTGACGTTGTGTGGCGACCTATTTCATAGCTTTCAACAGCGGCGTACCACAACACAATATTGATGGAGCCTCGACTATTGTTTGAATTTAGTAACAAAATAATAGTGGTATGAATCAGTAATAATGTAACCATTAAATACTGAGGTATTTTAGACAAAATATAACTGGTAGTCGACTGTAGGTATAGTCGTCCTCATTTACTTTACAACTTTTGACAGTAATTCCAAAAAAAGTGGCCAAGTGCAAAAGTACAATATTTTCTAAAAACGCCGAAAAAAACATGTCTTATATATGAGGACTAAAAAAAACTTTTTCGGATTACCTTTATGAACCTGGGTCTAAAGATAAATCTTGTCACACTAATATTATAAAGGCGAATGTTTGTGTGTGTGAGGGAGGGAGTGTTTATATGTTTGTTACTCCTTCACGCTCAAACGGCTGGACCAATTTTGATAAAATTTTGTACGGAAGTAGCTGATACCCTGGATTAACATATAGGCTACTATTTATCCCGATATTCCTACGGGATCGACACCTATGCGGGTGAAACCGCGGGGTGCAGCTAGTTTTGTAATAAAGCCGACATTGTTTAACTGTTAATCTATTCTCACATTCTTTACCCACTTGGGAGGGTTATATTAAACTCGTTAAACTAACCTACCTCTAACAATAAAGCCCGATTGTTCAAACTAATCCAAACAGGTAGGCGGATTTTGGTGCGGTTTGGACAACCACATAAAACGTTGATGGACGTTATTAACATAATACAACGAGAAGTTGTACTATTGGCTACATTATATACATGTATTGCGAATCCAGTAATGGATAACACACCATTACGATGGATGGTAATTACTTATTACGTATACAGTAATAACTACCTTGATCTCTGACACGCGCAGACGCTCCAATCTCATTCACACAATATGCTGACATACCTATACCACTAATCTTTGTTTACCTATATGCTTATGTAAATATACTACAGATAAATCATTGCCACTGTTTCCAATCCTACTGTTTTACACACGTCACTAATAATCGATAGGAAACTCATTTGTCCAAATCAGTTGTATAATAGGTTAGTAGCATAGAGAAAACATTACCTATATAGACACCTGACTACTGTCATTATAGTTTACATTACTAATATTTTGATTAGCATAGTCAGCCCATAATGCTCCCAATGCTGGGACACAGGCTTCCTCTCTGTGAGAGGAAGAGGGCAGTAATCCACCATGCGGGCCCTGTGCGAGTTGGTAGATGTCACATGTCTTTAATTTTTGGTACTAAGACATCCCAGTTTCATCACGAGGATTTTCGTTCACCGTTTTGAGAGCAGTGGATGAAGTAATTTACACAAAGTAAAGCGCCTGTCAGGGTTTGAACATACGACCGGTCTACAACTTGTCTTCGAATTTTTGTTTCTAGGAAATATCGGTTTTTTCACGATGTTTTTCTTCACCGTATTATTTTTTTGAGTATTCCTCAATTCATAAAACTTACAAAGAATTCGTAATCTATGTAACTATTCATTTGGTTAATTGTTTTTTCTTTTTAATATTCAAAATAGTCCGAATAAGGTTATTGTCGAAAGAAAAATTGCAAAAGTTGCCCGGTAATTGGAAAATTCGGATTTATGTATGAATGATAAAAATTAACAGTATACAAAATAAAAACTTTTATCATCATACACTAGCTTCTGCCCGCGAATTCATCCGCGTGAAATTTCACCCTCCCTCCATTCAGCCCCTTAGGGGTAGAATTTCAAAAAACGCTTTCTTAGTAGATACCTACTCTTCACAAAAAACAGACCCTCCAAATTGCATGCAATTTGGAGTCAGCCAGCAATTTAAGCTGTGCGTTGATATATCAGTCAGTCATGACTTTGAATTTTATATAAATATACATTTAAAGCCTGCTTTCATTCAAGCTTGAAAATGGATGTAAAAACTTTTTAACAAAAAAAAAAACCGACTTCCAAAAAAACACTACAAAGTGAAAAATAACTTTAATTTCGGAAGTCGGTGTCTTTGGATCTTTATTTTAGTTTTTTGCCATATCACCATTCACATTGTGCCGAGCATAAATTGCTTAGCAACCATGTTAAAGTATCGAATCGCAACCCGTGAAATAGTACGGAGATATTATTGAGTAGTTCCGGTGGCCATCTGTGGTCTTCATCATCAGTTCCACTTCACCAAATGGTGCTTTCCGAGAGCAAATGCACGAGTGTTACTATAAATAATTTTGAAAGAATTTTCTTTTAACTCCAAGCCGTTGAGGAGTTGTACCTTCCATCATCAGCTCATCCACCTGAGATGATGATTATCAGATGCAAATACTTAAACAGCTTTAGAAAATATATGAAAATGGTACTATGTGCCTATAAAATTTGAAGGTTGCCCTCGATTTCCCTGGGATCCCATCATCAGATCCTGACCTGATGATCATGCAACCACTTGGGAAGTATACCCTTTCAAACAAAAGAAAAATTTTCCAAATCGGTCCAGGCGTCTTCGAGAAACATACATAAAAAAAAAAAAAAAGATTCCGACGAATTGATAACCTCCTCCTTTTTTTGAAGTCGGTTAAAAATAAACAGAAAACTTCGAACTCCTACACATTTTAATCTAGGTTTAGAAACGCGAACAATCTGCTCTGAGAAACTTTACGGCAATGTTGACGCAGGTTAAAAACTTCGTTTGCCTTTAGTTACAGTAAAGTTATTCCATGTTTCTTTAAAATACTTGATACGTTCAAGACTTTGTTATTTCGCAGAAAGGCTAAGCATAGTAACTACTTTCAAACTTTTATGAATAGAAGGCTTAATGCCTCAGCAAAAAGTTCTTAGTTCTAATTTGACGTACAAACATTTTCGTTGCTTATTATTCCAAAGATATCTAAAGTGCGAATAAGAAGAAAAAAAAATGCTTTCATTTATTAATATTGAAGAAGACTCAACATTTTTCATATGACCGATGTCAATCAATCTGCCCAGACTTTTTCCCAACTATGTTGGGGTCGGCTTCCAGTCTTACCGGATGCAACCGGATCGTGGATACATGTATTTTACATGGAGCGACTGCCAATCTGACCTCCACAACCCAGTTACTGGATAACACGAAACCCCTTGGTAAGACTGCTTCTCAGGCTTTAGGCTTCTGACGACCCGTAGCGACTGTCAAAGATACACGAATGACAGCCGGGACCAACGGCTTAACGTGCTTTTCGAGGCACAGAAATGGTCGTGAATAGTCTTGATACGTAAAGATAGTCACCCATCCACGGACAATCGCGGCAAGCGTAGCTTAACCTGATCAATCGACCCGTGCGGCTGTTATCACTTAGCCACAAGCCCCTCCACAAATATATTAATCTGAAATGAAATTCACAACAATTAAAATATATTTTGCAGAGTAGTCTTTCGCTAAGACATTTTTAATTTCGTGACTAATATCGACAAGTCTTCATCAATTTATTTATGTGATGAGTGAATCAAAGCTTAAATATATTACAGAAATTAATTTATGTCGTCAGTTTGAAAGGCAACGGACTTTTAATTAATCAAATTGTGTTGCTTCATTAATATTATAATTTAATCAGTGACATTTTGGAATGAGACTGAACTTTTTTATAAATATTTGTTGACACATTCTCTGATTACAACGGAAACATGGTAGCCAGCATAATCAGCCTATAATGTAGGTACCCACTGCTGGGACACAGGCCTCCACTCTGCGACAGAGAGTGGGCTGTAATCCACCACGTGGGCCCAGTGCGTGTAGGTGGACGTTACATGTCTTCAAATTTTTGGTTCTAGGATATGACGGTTTCCTCATGATGTTTTCCTTCACCGTTTTGAGAGCAGTGCTGATTGAAGTAAATACACAAAGTAAAGTGCCTGTCTTGGTTCCAACTCACGACCATAACTCATAAGTCGGGGCCACTACTGCTTTTAGCATAAACATAATTAGTCTATAATGTTGCCACTTCCCAGGAGTGAAAGGCCTCCTCTTTCTGTGAGTAGGAGTGGACTATAATTCACCTCGCGGGCCCAGTGCCGGTTTGTGGATACGCGGGCCCAGTGCCGGTTTGTGGATACGCGGGCCTAATGCCGATTGATAAATACTTGGTAACTCAATATGATAAATTATTAGTAGGTACTATAAGGGCTAAGTACGGGGGGTTCCCTTTTATTTAAATGAAACTCCTATCGGATTTCGTAAGATGTTATTTTAGGAGACATTAATTACATAAAAAATAATCTTCTTTATTTTTTCACGTCAAAACCTAATCTCATTCAGTGACACACGCTTAAACGTTCGAATAGAACATGCCTTCAAATATAACCAGCCTGTATCACGACAGAAGCACAACCTCTACAGTACCGTCAAATAGGTATGTATAGGTAAACGAAATTTATGTAGGTATATATTTTTCCCCGAAACTTTGTCGGAGTCGGTTTCCGAATGCGCGCGAATATCAATATTTAAACATGGAACGACTGCCATCAGAACCCAAGCAATTCAATTACTGAGCAATGCCGATAAATATTTTAAGGGGAATTTTATAAATAACTAGCTTCTGCCCGCGACTTCGTCCGCGTGAAATTCGTCGCATCGCATGGCCCGCCTCTGCAATTACTTCGTTTTCGCTTACTGTTCTTTCTTTTCTTTTTAGCTTGGCTCCGAAGGCTCATAGCGTGATGTTAAATAGCCTATAACCTTCCTCAAAAATTGGGCTAATAAATGCAAAAAGGTTTTTTTTTTTAACAAATAAACTCTTAAGCTTTTATAGATTTATGATGATGTGATATATTTTAACTTCCTGGTAACATATCTCATATAATTTTAATTAGTGTATACATTCAAAGTCTGAACGTATTAATTACTGTTATGGTATTCGTTGAACCGACTGTTTGACTCTTGAACCGAATTGCTCTCTGATGTGACGGTGTACCACCCATCTTGGACCGACCGCGGCTAACGGACCTTAACGGAGGGTTGTCCGAATTTGCCTGTTTAGAATTAATTTTAAATGGTAAGTGCAAATTAGTGTATTTAGGTCTCAAAACCGCAAATCATTTGGACCAAATGAGATTTCTCCACAAGCTTCTCTGTGTACCTATGTTTTGTGTAAACGGGAAGTCGAGTCAAAATATTAGCAAGGTATATTACCATTACCAGAGTTTCTATTGTTGATCGTAACTATTGTAATATGTTTGCGCCCACACGCTTTGTTCATGATCTAGCTGTAAATCAAGAGACCTGCCGCCGATTTAGCTCTGAAGGGAATGTCTAAACATCTGGACCAATCTGCCTCCGGTTAGGTTATACAAGGTGGGGCAAAAGTAATGTCATAATGTGAATTGGCTGCCATTTAGTTGGAAATGAAAACAATTGGGTTTTGTTTTCAGGCACGTTTATTTAATCTGTCAAGCTCCGCTAATGAGACACAACTGATTTTCTATCGTTTCGTCGCCGATCGGTGACGCGCGCCGCTTGACCTGTTAAAAATGCAAAATTTATGACATTAAGTCGAAAAATGATATCAGTGAAACGTCCTGAGTTGATGCACATTTGTGCTCGTTTTATTTTACGGCATTTTTTGAATTGTTGCTCGCATAACATCCTCCAAATCGGTGATTTCTGCTTCAATCTTGGAAGGTTTGTGGTAAACTTGAGATTTTAGGACGAAGTCTGGCTCCGTCAGAATTGGCGATCTTGCCGACCAGTTCAAAGCACCAAAACGGGAGATCACACGACTCCAAAATTGGTGTTTCAAAATTTCCATCGTTGCATGAGCTATGTGACTATGGGTATGGCTCCATTGCATTGTCAAGTAATTCTCTATCTGTCTACAACATATGTATCTGACATTAATTTTGCCCTACCTTGTAGTTAAAGGCAGTTAGTCCATCACAAGTCTCAATAACAAACCAATTTTCTCGAATAAACCGTCGGGAATCCTTAAATGTCGGGAATTATCTGTTTCCTATCTCTTGACTCTGAAGTCGCTTTCGCTGAATATAAAATATTCTATTCAGTCCACTCATAGTTCAATTTCATCTTCCAACTTCGACCATAAGAAAAATGTTTATTTTATAAAGAATACCTCGGTTTACAGGACTAAACAACGTTTTATTTTAATTAATTTCATTTCTACACAAGCGTTCAGTTTATTATCAGCATCTGCAGGATCAAAGAGCTGCTTCTATTATACTAGATTTAAAAAAAAGAAAACTGCATATTATGAACAATGCAATATTCTCTTAATTGAAATGATGCTGAAGCATTTCGTTACACAATAGTGAATCAACGGTCGTAATCAAATTAATGAATTGCACAATATGGAATTAAAAAATAAATGATTGATACTCCACCTGCATCCATCATACGTATTAATCGGCGAAACAGAAATGTGTAATTTGATGAACATTAAGAATTTAAGGTTCGTTTTTAGGGTTCCGTACCCAATGGGTGCCAACGGAACCCTACCCACGCCTACGCTGTCCATTCGTCTGTCTGTCAGCGGGCTGTATCTCATGAACCGTAATAGGTAGAAAGTTAAAATTTCCATAGGGTGTGCCGCTATAACAACAAATAATATATAATGTGTAGGTACGGTAGGTACCTAGTGTTAAATATGCTCTAACTAACACTTCTTAAACAATACAACAAGCTAGTAGCAGAGCTTGAACTAAGTTCTTAGAAATAAAAGCTAGTATTATTTAACTTGAGGTCAGTTAACTAACGAACGTGTATTAGACAGGTTTCTCTTGTTCAAAAACTGTAATGAAAACTCGTCTTGAGGAGAACATTTAAGATAATATATAATATTCAAGTTTAAATAACTTCACCCCAGGGGATAGTAACTTTATTGCAGCTGCTTATCCCGAGGAAAAGCTGACAGTTCGATTAAATATGTAACTTAGGGAATAATAAATTGATGTTGACGTCTCTATCAAAAACGGGATGTTATTAAATTCAATAGGTTTATCTAAGAGACTAGCCAGCAAGGCAAGTACCTTGCTTGATTTTATGTCTGTTATATATGGTGTACATAATAAATAGTATTCTATTCTAGACAGGCCTGATGGTCTAGTGGTTAGTGACCCTGACTGCTATGCCGGAGGTTGTGGGTTCGATTCCCACCCAGAACAAATGTTTGTGTGATGAGCACGATCATTTGTTCTGTGTCTGGGTGTAATTTATCTATAATATGTATGTAGGTATTTAGAAATATATAAGTATGTTTATCAGTTGTCTAGTACCCATAACACAAGCTCTGCTTAGCTTGGGACTAGATGGCGTTGTGTGATAGTTGTGGAATATTATTATTATTATATTATTATTATTCTACTTGTTTGTACCCTAAGTTTATTTTTTGTAAGAAGCTTGCTATCAGAAATGTCAAGTGTTTAGAGTTTCATATCAAATTAAAATATCGAAGTAACCCTACTAGCTCTTTCTGAACTTAGAACATTAAAAAATCCCTTATCGATTCCAAAAAACACATTTGTATCGTCCAATACATGTCGGAACTCTCGATATTACGAGCACAGCTGCTGCACACATTCACCCTAATGAATGAGATCACTAACCCATTATTGAACGGCAGACCGAAAGGTTTCTACGTGAGCTGTATATAATAAAGCTACACAATATGAAAGGGATTCTCTGAAAAGTAAAAACTTGGGATGAACTTCTAAAGTATTATCAAATAAAAAAAAGTGTCTGAAATTGATCTGAATAATTCAAAGTTTTTTCGTGCTTAGAGCTTTTAGCGTTGAGATCGCGTTATGTACCGTTTCTGATCTACATACCTAAATGTTACCTAGATACTAATAATAAAGCTGAAGAGATTTTTTTGTTTGAACGCGCTTCGCTCTGCACTGCCAGTCGGATTTGAAAAATTATTTTTTCATTTGGTAGCCCAATTCTTGAAGAAGGCTATAGACTATTTAACGGTAGGCCCCTCACGCCCACCATCTGAGCAAAAAGAAGAAAAAGTTAAAAAGAATGCTAAGCGAAAACGAAGTAATAGCGCGGGCAACAACGATGCGATGCGACGGGGTGGGTCGGGGGAACAAGAAATTTAAATTTAAAAAAATACATAATTATGTTATAGACTAATCATCATCATCTGGGTAATACGATACCCCTTGATAAGACTGGTTATCAGACTTTCGGGCTTCTGACTACCCGTAAAAACTGTCAAAGATCCACGAATGACAAAACAACATAATGTTATAGACTCTAGAGCATTATATTTTACATAACAACATATGCAGATTAACAAACGCGTGAAATTGGCAATCATGTCCTACTAAAAGCTTATTCCGCTACCTAATAGAAAAGCCATCTGTTCTGAACATTAAGATTACTTTTAAGTGAAAACGTGCAACATTATTGCATCATCACGAACACTATATAGACTTGCTTTTTCAATATCTACGATCTAAATACCACTGTGTACCAGTCACGGACGGTTCTGCGTCGTAAAGGCAGCCTGTGCTATTCAGTCTTGCTGCTCTAGCCGTCAGTGTAAACCTATGTTGTTGTCTCTCAGAGCTTTGCCTAGATTAGCATGACTTCAATCAAGCTTTGGGTTGTATACCAATATCCTTGGAGTACAAGATACTGCCTGAAGTATGTAGATATGTAAATGAATTGGGGGGCTTATATCTGGGCTTGCTCCTTTAAAATTGGGAGACCAAAGGAAATAAAATAACAAAGAATTATAAAATTCTATCGATTTTTATTCTAAAAAATCTCAACCATTTATGCACAGGTACAGCTAATTGCTATACTGACTGTTATGTACATGTAGCCGATTTTGGTAGATTTTTTTCAATTTCGTTTTCTAACAATTTGTGGCGTATTTTCATGTTACCGATACGACAAGCCAAAATCAATTGGCGGAACTGTAAATTAATTGGCGTAAGCAATGGCTTCCCTGTAAACTTATCTCTTCCTTACAGTTATGTTTTTTGTGAAGTAAATAGGTCAGTAACAATTACGTACTTGCAAATTAATAATCTCATTGTAATTGTATTATTTTTAACTCTAACTTTCATTTTAATGTGAAATAATAACCATCAAATTGTTAACATTAAAATATAAAAATAAGTTTCTAAATCCGATTAAATAACGACCATGCAAATAAAGGAGCCGTATAAAAGTTTAACTTCCAATTGTGGAATTAAATTTAAATAGATCGTTCGTGAACATGGCAATACTGCTACAGGTAGATACAGCCGACAACTCGCTACGTATCTATGTTACCATAACTGTTTTCCAAATAAAATCATTTGTATAAGAGAACAATTAACTGTACGTACATTTAATAAATACAGCACTCTTAATATCGTTTTAACAAAGGATTTACAGCCACAAATGCCACGTCATTTAAACTTTACTATGAACATTTCATCGAAATCCCAATTCTGCACTCAGACTAGTGGCAATTAATCCGACTAATTTCCGAACGATATATATTGGTTCAGCCCCCTTATTCACAAACACTCGATATGCTTCCGTATCGTATCGAACATTAATCATTGTTATCGTAGGAGTCTTCTTAATGCTGTTCACAAGTCCAAAACCCGAAAATTTTGTCAGTTTAAATCAAATAGACGCCCGCTATTCTTCCAACAGCTATTTGCTGTTGAGGGGAAGTCAAATCAGGTTATCGAAATGTCAGGTTTTCGATACGATAGCCTGTCGTATGTTTGTGAATCAGGGCTCTGGTGTAAAGCTTAATCTATACAGGGTGGCAAGACACTCGAATGAATGAGAAAATTACCTCGAATTCAAATTGGCAAGTTACATTTTTGACTCAGTAATTGCCTTTCCAGAAATCGGGAAAAAATGTTTTGTAATCGCTGGGTATGCCACTGACATTGAAGCGAAGAAAACCTTTACAAAAATGGTGTTGATTCTTTAGTATGCCACACGCCTGTCTGTCGATAAAGCCAACGTTCTCAAGATCCGTCTGATGAAAAAATATTTTCCCCGTTGCGTTTGTTTCTTGCGCCCTGTATAATTTTAATTGAATGCAATATGGCTGGCGATGCGATCAGCCGAGCTTGGACTTCGTTAATCGATATTAGGTAAATAGATTTACCATTAATCGATCAGCTGATGAGGAAGTCACTCCAATTTAGGCCTCGCTTCGTTATGGAAATACCCAACTAAAAATAGCTTTTAGAATATTACTTTTAGAGGTTTATCGATATTTTTTTATAGAGTAGGAAGATCATTTACTTACATTTTGATTTACAGCTAAGTTCTGACCCAACATATAATAAATACAGTTTTATTTTTATACACATCATATATAACAAACATTTAATCAAATAACTACTAACCTCTATTTACTGAATCAAACAAACCACTTCGACAAACTTTTATTACATTGGTCAAATCAAACTAACAGTGATAATAGGGTAGGTTAAACACAGAAGTTTCGCCCATTGATTTATAAGCAAACTTGGATAGACAACCAACCCTCATGCCTGTCAGAAGCTTCGACATATAGGTACAAACAACTTACAAACGATTAATTCTAAGATGTTGTCCGTTAATAAATCTTCAAGGATTTCTTGGCAACGACCAAACAGGTAATTCATGAGAAGGCATCTGAGTAGGAATAACAGCCTAACACAACACTGCGACTAAAATTAACCTTAACCTTTTCGCCAAATCCAATTTGCTTAGGTCAGGTTTAAACTCAAATACATCTGAGGTTAACCACAAGAAGTTAGAAGCGACGACTAGAACCTATATCAGGGAACGTACACCGCAAAATGAGTTGGCTATACGCTCGGCTAAATCTAGTTAGAACCTACTACAGCTATGTACAGCCACGCTTTTGCTTTTAGCGGTAACATACGGTGCCTGTAGACACAGTGTGCAATGAACCTAGATGGAACCACAGAATTACGATCCACACAGACCATGGGAAAGCGCAGAGGCTGAATTACCAACAAATAACAGCATGCCTTAATCCCACGATAGATAGAGGTTTAATTTCATTATTAAATCACATTTCGCCAGTCATGTTTGTGCCCGGTTTACGGCAATAAGCTTTATTGCGTTGGAGGCAGAATAACTAGCCTAGAATATCATCTATACTACGCAGTCAAGGTGTATAAAGCTCATATTTGAATAAAACAGTTATTTATAGCCTCCTCGGTTTCACTTGGAATACTAACGTCCTTATCTTTGTCTGAGCCCATGAAATATATCTGTCTTTCCCGCGTTTATTCTTCACACATTAAATGTGTGAAGAATAAACGCGGGAAATTATTATTTCAATAGATGTTTTCGTTTTACAGGAGATATTTTTGGTATGAAATCTGTTTGTATATCAGGCAATTGACTTTTCGTGATTATTATTCGAGGACTTATAATTTAACTTATAATTTATTTCCGCTTTAAGAGCAATAGATTAATCGTTTGCAAAAACGTAAGTAAACGTTCCGTATTGGGTCTAAAGTGGCCTATTCAGCAACCCTGACACACAGCCTCGGTTAGGGTCTCGAAGGTCGGTCGACATTTATAATGCTTTCAAACTTCTCCTTATTTGAATAAAGGGTAGTCATTATACCGATTTAAAGAATATGGGATTGTTAAAATGTTGAGAATGTATAAGTTTCTGTACCTTCTCAAACCATACTTTAGCAGCTCATTGCTGGAAAATTATGGCCATGCAATAACCTGCTTATAGCCTAGCATAATAAGCATAGCATAATAAAATTTAAACAAACTGAATTGCTTGTTTGGGCTCGAATCTATAACCTACAACGTTTAAGCCGCGGCCGTTACCACTGGGCCACAACTACTCAATATTAAGCCTAATAGCCCATTAAGATAATATTACACATGAAGGTTTACCTAACTAACAGACTTAGTGAATGTTTAAAACAATAAAACCTAAACCCTCTAGGTGTTGATTAAATTAGTTTTATTACGCTAGAACTACATTAATTATATCGTCCTATATTTTACCCAGATTCAAAGTACCTACAAAAAGTTCTTTTTTTCGAACACATCTTTCAACTCGTTTGTCAATCTTATTGACATCGAACCTCTAACTATACATATAATTACACAAAACTAAGCCTAATTGATAGGCTAAAGGAAAGCGTGGGCCAAGTTCAGGCGCGCGGCATCCATCAAAATGTCGTGCTGTTATCGCAGAACCTTCGCCACGGTGATTTGTGGCTGAACGTTTCACTACTTATGTATTACTTGCCTTACTAAATGCCATACCTACAACTAAGTAAAGTTTACCCTTGCACATAATATTACATCGTAAAGCTTGCTGTTTTGTAGCAAACTCTTTAAATTGATGTTACATAGGTAATTTACAATCTCCTGTAAACGTAATAATCCTAAAGGTATTTTATAAATAATAAGTACATAATTAGGAATAAGCTAATATCCTTAATATAATAATTCTAATATGTACATGAATCAAAAGGGGGCAAGGAATTATAGGACATCAAAACAATTCGTCCGCATAGCTGTCAACGGGAAAAATTATATAACTGGCGAATAAACTTGCCTTTTCCTAATGACATGATAAAATAATTAAATTTTCCGATATTTTAAACAAATCGAAGTTTCTGAACAGTTTAAATTTTTCTTCTAAAAACTTTGTAAAGAGACTCGTCCCTTGAGACACTAATTTAAATGAGGATAGATGATTTTAAGATTGTGACACTAAATGTGATTTATAGACAATATCTTTGTCTTAAATCACATCTCGACAAGAACTAAGATTTTCTCCATTTTAATGTCAGAAAACTTGGTTTTGAAGTTCTAAATGAAGATTCGGTTTCAGCAAGTTTGGCTTTGACAAAGTGAATAGGGATCAACATTTCATGTACCTATGATCTTTATTCGTATTTTGATCTTAGGGTTGTAAAGAAATTCGATCGACTATTAATTACCTACGCTTGTTATTGGGATAAAATAAAACAAAAGAAATCTACATACATATCCATATGTAGGCTGGTGTCACACCGTTAAATTCAACTCGACATTACAATAGGCAGCTGACGTATCGACAAGTATCGGATAGATCGAGCGTGACGAAATTAAACCGATTTTGTTTATTGGTCGACAACCAAACGATGTTTATTTGTTTTATTCAATTCTCTAGCACCTTGTACAAACTGTACCAAGTAAATGTAAATACGTGAAACCCTATAGAGATTATGTTTCGATACATTTTCTGTTGAAACTATGTTGTTTTTAGACATTTTTTTATGAAAATAGATTTCAAGTTAGGAGCTTCGAATGCTCCATATTCTGATGCCCTGAAAAAAAAGACGGGTTGCACTCCGGGAGTGCCGGCAGAAGTAAAAACTTGAACATTAACGTTGAAATAAATCAATTATTAATTGAATTAATATAACTAAGTTTTTTCACTATTTCTGCGTCACTTTTTTCATTAATCGATGCACTTTGTTCAATTTCCATTTTTTGAAACACTTTATATACACGAATTTTACGAATACACAGCAGTGTGGCTACTACACAGACGGTCGAGCCATCAGCTGTCCATCCACATCCGCGGCCGCGTCCGCGTCCGCGTCCACCATCACATCACATCACATCACCATCTCCATCGCCATCGCCATCACCATCGCCATCGCCGTCACCATCGCCATCACCATCGCCATCACCATCACCATCCATCCATCCATCCATCCATCCATTATCGTGTCTCACTTGGTTCACTTCGGTTGGCGCCGCCGTAGAAAGAGATGGGGGGGGGAATCTCTCCTGACGGTCACGTGTCCTGACGCGATGCCCTGACGCGAGTTTATCATTTTTTACCCATTACAAAAAGTGTTCAACGCCGCTAAAGAAGTTTTCACTTCAAAAAAAAGCTTTTTACTGCTGCAATTTAATCAACACGTCATAGAGTGCTGGTCGTTAATCACTCTAATTTACACAACCCAGATACACGCAAGCTTCGTAACAAACACATCATTATCTTGATAATAGCCATCCTTTAAATAATAAGGTATAGTTAACACCGACCCTATTCTTTCACAAGCAACCCTTAAACAAACTTCATTTATTTAATACTCTTTCTTCTCCAATATCAAAGTTCTAGAGTGTTTGATCCAAAGAAGATTAGCTGGATAGGAAAGGTTATACTTGTGCGTGCTACACCTGTTAATTGAAAACGCTTAGTAGAGTGTGTTTTTTTCTTAGATCGCTAAAGGCTTTCTCAACGGAAAGTTGATAGCAAAAAGAAAAAAGAAAAATATAAAAGGGGAAATTGCACAGGTATTTTTTCGAGGAAACCGCAAATCAACATCGGATATTAAACATTTGAAGCTCAAACAGCTATATTTTGGACGTATTTCTACTGAAACTATCTAACTGTTAGGAAAAATATTATATCTCGGAACAAACAAACGTTATTTTTTGCAAAATTAAACTGAGCGTCGGGGAGTGGTTTAATTTAACTTTAGTTAACTTGTCTGCGTGCATCGGGCAGATTTATTTTTCTGGCCTTTTTAAGCTTACTAGGTATGGTAGTAAAAAGTATTTTGTATCGTCATGGACAAGGCGAAAGGAAATGGACTGGGCTCGTAAACACTGGCCGGGGAATGTCCGGCAGGTCAAATTAGTGAGAAGAAAATTGTGTTGTCATTGTCTACAAATGATGGACATCCATGTTTCTCGTTTATCGAAATAACAGAGACTTGTGTTATTGAACAAAAACAAGAACATGATTATATAACATCCAATTAAAAGATGGACGAACTTTTAGAAATCATTCAGACCACCAAAATAAGGACGATGGTAAAAAAACATATAAGAAAAACGCATTAGATACTTACAAGAACAATAATCAGCTAACGAAAATACACTAATGTGTCGGCAATTTATTATTTTAGGTCAAAATAAAATCACTTTAATCAGTGTTTTTTTTTTGCTTGGATATCCTTGGTTACACGTACTGAGCGCTGTGTTAAAATTTGTCCATCTATTTTAATGGGACCCTGTATAATGTAGAGACAACATTACGACAATAGTTGACACTGACAATTCTAATGCATAGGATTATTTTGAAACTATGAAATAAATCCTAACATTGAAATTGAAAACGTGATTTCTTTCAAACTAAATAGTAGTGATGGGCCGACTATGGGTTTAACGGGTCTTTGAGTAGCTACAGTGACTGAACTACTAGATATATTTGATTGCTTTTGTATGCAGACTGGGAACGTCGTTAGATATACGAAGTTTAATTTATTATCGTATTGTTGCCTACACCATGTACATGTATCTGTGTACAGTAATGCTTGTTTTAGTCACAGGTTTAGAGAAGGAAAATGTAGTTCTTTTTTTTTTTGAACGAAGGAGTAAACTGGTAGAAATCGTCACGTAATGAAAAAGTGTTATGCCCCTCCATGAGACTTTCTGTCTCTTTTTATTACATAAAATAGAAAGAGATAGGTATGGGTTTTCTTTTTGACCTCACTACCGGCTTTAGCATCCTCGAAAATCATTAAAACTATCTTTTTCTCTTTCTATTTACGAGTGTGTGCGTACGAGTATCGCATTTTTTTTTTTATCGTACAATTTTGAAAGAAAGACGTCGACATCTCAAATGTGTATTGCGTAGCATCCAACGTTTCCATTTGTATTTAGAGGTACTGAAAGTTTACGTTTCCCGGGGGACCGCTGATGCATTACCGGCCTTACAATAGTTGCTTCATTATTTATTCAATCTAATTATGTAGCCAACTTTCTCTTTATCAGACATGAAACAACATTATTATGGATACAAGTACCTAATGCTTATTTAATATTAACCATTTATGATTTTAATCACATTGTAGCTTAAAAACTATTAAATATTCTCTTTTGAGTAAAGGCTCTTTTGATATTTTCAGCAACTAACAAAATGGTTGTATCAAATGTCCACTTTGAATACAAAGATAATTTCAGCACAAAACCTCAAGTGGCGTAAGTATTACAATATGTAATAACCTTATTGGTAATTATAGTAGCCGTTTAGGGTTGAAACCCTCGGGCCCTGGGGTCCGGGAAATGTCGAAACGGCTGGTTGACACTTCCCGTGACCTAAGGGCTGGCTTTTACCTAGGCCAGAGGCTTAGCATTGCCATACAACGTAGTAATGCCACCAGTCTCTTGGGTACATTATCAGTCGACAGAGAAGTTTTCGATGCTATATAAAAAAAGTAACAGCACGTTTATTAATATCACGTCCTTCAATATAATTCCTAAGCTTTTCTAAAGCTCCAGTTACTGAAGCTTCAGAAAGGAAAAGTATTACTTTGATACAGCAATTTTATTATATTAAACAGAATAAATGATTAAATTCTCTTCACTGCGATGCATTAATTATATTTTCGCTTCATTTTCTACGTTCTATAACTCAAAGCTACATAGCAAATGCTCAGTTTATTTATTTAATTAAGGGCTGGTTTTTCAACCGACAGATAACTTTTATTCGTGGAATAAAATTGACAGTTTTTGTAAGGAAGAATTGTCAAAAATTCAAAATGATTTCTCCGATAAAATTATCTGACTTTGGAAAAACCAGCCCTAAATGAAATATTGTACAACAGGAATCCATCGTTTCCAAGTTTTGTCGAAACCATAGCATGTTATTTAATCCGGAATTCGAATTAGTGTTTGCGATAAATACTTCGGTGAACCTATCATACATAAATAAATGCTACAGCAAAACAATATCTGCCTAGCCTTTTTGCAAATATGTTGGGGTCAGCTTCCAGTCTAACCGGATGCAGACGAATACCAATATTTTACATGGATCTATCTGATCTACACAAACTGGATAACACCAATGGCTTAACTTGCTTTCTAAGGCCCGAAGGGATTTCGTTATGTCATAGTAATGGATGGTCACCCATCCACGAACCGACCGCGGCAAGCGGCTGTTATTATTAATAGCCAGAAGCCCCTCTGCCAAGTGCTACAGTAATGCAATGTAATTTTTTTTCATGTTTAATCTGTCAAGCTCCGCTAATGAGACACAATTGATTTTCTGTTGTTTCGTCACCGATCGGTAACGCGCGGGGCTTGACCGGTTAAAACGAACTGCTATAAATAAAACGTCTCTTCGAAATATCTGCCCATCTACGGCTAAGTAAATAAAAATACTGTTGTCACTAAGCATAACATTTTCGAAGCATTAAATTGCTTTCTTATGTTTTACACATAGGTAATTTTGTTCATAAGGTAGTTCCCAAGGTCCCTTATCATATCATACCTACACAAGACCGAAGTCTTTTTTATACTTGAATTAGTAATATGAGTATTAACCAACACGCCAGCAATATTGGTAAAAGCATTGTATATGCAGAAATCTCGGGAATGTTAGGGTAGCTTTGCGCTGCGCTCTTTCTGTTGGGGAAATAATACCCTCCTATGTTTGATATCCGAAATACCTCGGAAGGTATAACAGGCGGTTTAATATTTGCTCTGTAGCATTGTGAGAGCTGCCATGACGTCTATTCTCCTAATTTAGGCAAACGCCATCTCAAAAGTACTCTTTTATGCTTCTGGATTAACCAGATTCGAGATTGTATGTGTAAAAGACGCACAATGAAATCTAATTTGGGCATCTCGGCTGTCGCATTCTCGTTTATATATATCGTAATATCTGTCGCGACAAAAAGTCCAACACGAGCTCACAACATGCGTCGCGAGTCGACTCAAATAAGAAAAGTTAAGGCGAGGAATGGCGTCTCGAACAAATTAAACTCTGCCACTAAAAACTGTACTGCTATTATTAAATCTGAATACGCGTTCGTACGTAACATATGTACGTATTTTCAACTGTAACTGTAACGTCGGGGTAACTACTGCCTCGCACTTTACGTTCTAAACGAGTTTTCCGAAGTTCTAAGTGATATTTCTCACTCGCAAACAATGGGGAGTTGCCTCTCTATATTTCACTGTAATGGATTCTCTTTTCAACGGTCCTGTACTTGTATCTTGACAAGGAATCCATTACCTCTTGTAAATATTGATATTTTTATTGATTTTCGTGACATAAATTATGATATTTAAAGAGAAAACTGGCTGTTAATGTGAGTACCATGCAGGCTAAATTTAACAAGTACAGTAATGTCTAAAAGTATGTATACACTTGGCTTTATTCAAAGGCGATTTTCTCCTTTATTTTTGAATGAAATTTTATGTTATTACGATAATAGTATTTTCGAACCCTTAGGTTTATGTTAAATGTCGTATTTCAACGTTGCATTCGTTATTTCACGAAAAAATTGCAATTGAAAATTACCAAGTGTATACATACTTTTAGACGTGACTGTACATGACTTTATAACTGTCTGGAGGTTTTGAGTAATTTGTATATGGCCTAAGCAAATGTCCTGCTGAGCCCTGATTCACAACCATACGACAGGCTATCGTATCGAAAACCTGACATTTCGGTAACCTGATTAGACTTCCCCTCAACAGCAAATAGCTGTTGGAAGAATAGCGGGCGACTATTTGATTAAACTGACAAAATTTTCGGGTTTTGGACTTGTGAACAGCATTGAGAAGACTCCTACGATAACAATGATTAATGATCGATACGATACGGAAGCATATCGAGTGTTTGTGAATAAGAAGGCAGATCTGGTAGCGTCGTGTGACGAGTCGTTGAGCTCCCTAAAATAGGGTTGAGCTACACGATGACTGACGCAAGCATGGCCGTCTGTTGGAACAGGTCAACTCAAAGCTGCAATGGCTCTTTCTTCAAAAGGCCCTTCCAGACATGGCCCTGCATTGTTACACTCACACAAAATCGTAATAATATTAATATTTAGACTTTAAAAGAGACCATGACCTCTTAGTTTGTTTCGGCATTTCTTCTCAGGGAGCTAAGAAATGCCGGCGCCATCTTGCTTTAAAATATTGACCAACAGAATATTGACGTGTAACAGTGTATTCAAATATCTACTTACACAAATAAACATTTCATTTCAGAGAACATTTAAAACTGTTAACCGTATATAAAAAAAAAGACCGGTTGCACTCCGGGAGTGCCGGCAGAAGTGAAAACTTGAATATTAACGTTGTAATAAATCAATTATTAATTGAATTAATATAACTAAGTTTTTTTCACTATTTCTGCGTCACTTTTTTCATTAATCGATGCACTTGGTTCAATTTCCATTTTTTGAAATAATTTATATACACGAATTTTACGAATACACAGCAGTGTGGCTACTACACAGACGGTCGAGCCATCAGCTGTCCATCCACGTCCGCGTCCGCGTCCACCATCACCATCACATCACATCACATCACATCACCATCGCCATCGCCATCACCATCGCCATCGCCATCACCATCACATCGCCATCACCTTCGCAATCACCATCGCCATCGCCATCACCATCACCATCCATCCATCCATCCATCCATTATCGTGTCTCACTTGGTTCACTTCGGTTGGCGCCGCCGTAGAAAGAGATGGGGGGGGGAATCTCTCCTGACGGTCACGTGTCCTGACGCGATGCCCTGACGCGAGTTTAACATTTTTTACCCATTACAAAAAGTGTTCAACGCCGCTAAAGAAGTTTTCACTTCAAAAATCAAGGAACGTAATCGAGCCATCAAAACTAGAAAGAATATCATGAGTAATTATTTCAACTACAAATAAATATTAAATGACATTCGTTAACACTACTAAATGCTTATTTGCCTAAGTTGTAACAAATTACTGTCGTGCGTGTATAAAGGTCAGCCTTAGGTTACGAAAATCTTGAAAATTATACAACAAATTATTTCTTTGCAGGTTCGTCAGAAAGTTCCGTCATAATGTTTAACCTCGAAAATATGCTTAGCACGCTATATTTCACCTTGAAATGTGATTTTTATCGATACCTAGATGATTTTATCGATAGGATAATTTTATAACCTCACCCAAGACTAGAAAATGTCGACGTGATGCAAAATTGTATGTGTACATATTTAAATATGACGTAAATGAAAAAAATCAAGTCGCATATTTAATAGATATTTACCAACTAGAGAAATATAAAAAAGAATATTCAATTTACTGGTTTTCGAGAGTATGCCGCTCGAAGCGAGTGTGACGTGAAAACTGAACAAGCAGTTACGTCCCGGATTTTAATAACTAGCTCCTTCGTCCGAGCGCTCTATTCAAATTTCATTTTCAGTAGTTTATCTTGCGAATTCGAAGTACAAACAGTAATCTAGAATATTTTAGTCACTCTGGGGGCTATTGTTGAGCAAATAGGCCACGTTCGAACACGAAGGCCGTGAAAATGTACCGTTTTGCATGGCGAAGATAGGGAATGAATAGACACGCACGGTTGAGTCGTCCGTTACGTGTTAGGGGCGGAGGTCGGTGGGATTAGGTGGTAGATAGGCATCGAGGGACGGAAGCCACCACCTTCGCGTGCCTGCATTGTTACGCTGCACTACGGCTTTACATTTTCTTCGTTAGTAAAGGTCTCGAGGCAACTAAAGGTCAGGTTCCATAAATACATCACTGCTATTACACATACGGCTTTCAGTACTTACTGTAATATCTAAAGCTGTAAACGAGAATTGTGTTTTACTTTTGTAAGTTTTTTATCGTGTTTTCTTTTGCTGGTTTTTGTTGTAAACTTTACGTTGTATTCCGTAAAAAGTTTTAATGAAATGCTGATAAAGAGATACTTGAACAAGATGGTCCATGCTTGTATTTCTTTGTGCCTATAACTCGCTTCCATCGTTCAACATGGATACCCACAGACTTATATGTATCTATAAGTCTGTGTGGATACTCAATTTACGTCAATAGGTAAGAGTGAGTTATACCTACATTAACCTTAATGTTCTTACTATAAGTAACTTTTGTATGTGCCCATTGGTGTTTATGACTTTATACTAGCATTTGCCCGCGGCTTCGCCCACATGGAGGTCGCAATAAAAACTATATGAAAAAAAATTATGAACCTTCTCCATGAAAACATACGTAGGTATATATGCCAACTTTCGTGGTCAAACCGTGTTGGACTCCATCAATCTGACAATAAATGTACCAATATCCATTTTTATTTCGTTCTCCTTGCTACAACATTTGACGACATGAAGGAGATACTGCATAGATTGGAGGTGGAAAGTGGCAAATTAGGGCTTGCTATAAATAGGCAGAAAACCAAGCTTATGGTAAAAGTTCGTGCGGGAAAGCTATCGGGCGCCTATAACATCCAGGGCATCGATACTGTGGACAGTTTCATTTATCTGGGCTCTAATATTAATAATGAAGGCAGCTGCGTCCCAGAAATAAAAAGACGGATAGCCATGGCTAAAGATGCTATGACACGCCTCCAGAACATCTGGAAAAAGCGTGCTATCAGTTTTAAAACTAAAGCCCGGTAGGTCAGACCTTTGGTTTTCCCGATTTTCCTATATGGAGTTGAAACGTGGACAATTCGAGTAAGAGAAAGACAGAGGATAGATGCATTCGAAATGTGGTGCTGGAGGCGGATGCTCCGAATACCATGGACAGCCAAACGCACAAATGTGTCTATCCTTTCCCAACTCGATGTCAAGACCCGATTGTCGACAATATGCCTACAGCGTATTCTATCCTATTTCGGCCACATAATGCGAAGGGGAGATAGCAGCCTTGAAAAGCTGGTTATTGTTGGCAATACCGAAGGAAAGAGAGCGAGAGGCCGGTCGCCAACACGATGGTCCGACCAAGTGAAAGCAGCTACGTCCTCAAGCAATTTTCAGCAGGTGGTGATGGCAACATTGGACCGGAGTAGATGGAGGCAGATTGTCCGTTTGAAAGGATCCAGTGACCACGATCCTCAGTAATGAGGGACCGATTGCAGAAGAAGATCCATTTTTATATACTGGGTCAAATTAAATTATCTAGATAAACTCCGCAGAAGGGATAAGTATATAATTTAATTTGATCCTGTATACCTAGACCTAAGATCTAATCAGTCCTTCCATCATTCTAATTAAATCAAACAAAGATATCATGGCAGCTGGGTACTAAACTTGTTGCCTAAAGGTTAATTGTTAGGTTAGGGCCATAGTTCAACACTCAGAAGCTTTGATGTATTATTAACGTACTCCTGATATCAAATTACAACAGCTTCCGAAAGTTTATTAGATATATTCAGTCATGATGGCGGAATATTATGTTTCTTTTTTTTATTTTGAGTAATGACAGTACTGTGTTATCTCTCACCAGATATCAAGCGGGAAATATTAACTTAATACATAGCTAAGTAAGAGTCTTTAGAGAAAAACTTTCATTTAATTCCTCATAGGCTTAATTAAGTTCAAAGTTAAACAAACTTGTTTTGTATGTGTAATGTTTGCAAGTTCTCTGTAAGTTTATTTAGAGAGAAAATAATTGCAAAGTTTGCCGTACATATTATATTATGCTTTTTTTAGATACCTACTAAGTATGGAATAATTGATTAATGAGATCGACTTCGTTTATTGTACGTACTCTAGTATTTTCGATTTTTTGTAGTACCCACTCAATTTTTTTTTTATTTATGAATGGGCCTGCTCTTGACATCGATCACGCCTGATGGAAAGCCATTTACAATTTTGCCTGCAAAGCATGAAAGAATAAACTTTTTTTGAAGCGATAAGAATAGTAAGGTATAAATAAATAATAAAAACAAGACAAATTGCAATCATTACGTGTTATTTTGTTATCAAGAAACAAATTCTAATCTTGAGATAGAGCAACACTTGAGTGACACTCGAACATTTACGGCTGAAACTTGAAACAGACATTTTGAACTGAGATAATGATAAAATATTTTGAATGAATAATTTGAGATAACTTTCAAGTTATGGAACAACAAACTGAATGTTACTATTCAGTTGATAAGTCCTGCCATAGGAATAAATTATGGAATACATGGTGGTAGGGACATAGACATGCAACCTGTTACCATGGATTCGGTACATGATTCTGAACCCCCTGCGTTGAAATTTTTCTCGTCAGTAATAAAACAAAATTGCAATTCCATACTGTATAGCTAAGCGCACATTATTGCCGACAGCGTGCAATGGTTCATAGAAAATGTACGAAAGCGATGTAGAAGGATTTTTGCAATGTGCAACGCTCGAATTTGCGTCAGTCTTAGCACTACAGCGGCAACCGTACATAATCAGTTTATAATGTTCCCACTGCTGGGACACAGGCCACCTCTCCTTGAGAGGGAATGGAAAATAAACCACCACGCAGGCCCAATTGGTAAATGCCACATGTCTACGAACTACGAAACGGAAACCATGTAGTGATTAATTTGCCCTACACTGTAAACCATCAAACCAATCTATTAAGTTCGGTAGCCTATATATAGAATTACAGACGTGGGTTACTGTAGGTATATTGGCTTTACTCGTACCGGTAAACCAAAGGTAAAATCACACGCCTGACTGGTATTGAATGGAGTCAATGACAACCGGTTTCAATCGTTCTGACAGTTACTAAACGCTTTGTAATCCTCAGAGAAAAGCACGACAGAGAAACAGCTAGACAACTTTACGTAAACACATCTAATGTTGTTCCCTAGATATGTAGTCAGTTCTCAAGTTTGACAACCAGTCAAATTTAGCATATAGAGGTATGAGAAACAGAGTGTGAAGTTCGCTCATCGTCCATAGAAAAAGGAGAAGCCTGCGACCAGACGGATGTTGTATCTCGTGGGCTGCTGCCCAACGATTGATGTCGGGACGTTTTATTCGCGCGTTGTTGAATGCGCGGTAAATGTGCTACCTTTTGTGTGACGTCAGTAATGACGCATAGTTTGCATGTGGCGATGTAGAAGCCGCCACAAGCACATGTGGTGAAAATCATAATAATTTATAATCAATATTATTGAAATTATAGTCTAAAATCTTTGTTTCCATACCTTACAATAGTCCTTCACCAACCAGGGGTTGTCCTAGGGTGCACATTTATAGTGCAAAATAGCAACACTCACCAGTCGGTGCCTCATTTAATTAAAAATGTCTAAAGGCCTCTGCAAGTTAGTTTCGGCCCCTTACTATGTTTGCCTTCCAAAGGTCCAGGATCTCAGGGTCTCGAGAAAGGAAAAAGGCTATAATTAATACTATTTTCTACCCATAAACCGGACACTGACCCCAATCCCGTTAAATAGAGTCTAAGCAATAATAAGATTCATAAAGACATGCGTGTTCCAAAACTGTCAAATTATGAATCGCCAAACATTATTGTTAAAATCCTATATTTTACAAGCATTTATCCAGTTTAACGGTTATTATCTTTAGTTCTAGCGCTTGTGAAATATAAATTACATCCTCGTTTAATACATCAATTCGAAATGGTTCATAAACTTTGCTTAGAACTCGAAGCATGTAACGTGTCAAATTATTTGAATTATAATATGTTAGCGACTGATCATTATTAGAACCCAAAATAGATTTATGTCACTTCCACTTACGTCTCTTTCGCAGGGCAATCAAACCAGATAAAATATTTTATCGTAGGTACTCTAAAATTACTCTAGGAGCTTTAGTCATTATTAGGTTATATTTTATCTTTTCCCGAAAGTATTTCGAAAAGTTATAAATAATTATTAATTTCTAAAATGCCACTTCTTTCAGGGTGTTAAAGAAATATGCGAAACGATAATTGACGACAAAAGTTATGCATTTAACTAGAGTGCGAGTTTTATTAAAACTTTATTTTTCTCTCGGCTACCTACAGATCCACTGCTAGAAATACATACATACATAAACTCAAGCCTTCTTCCCATGGGGATAGGCAGAAACTACAGAACGCCAGCTACTACAATCTTTACATACTACTTTTGCCTTGTTTACGTTCATACATCAGAGGGGCAGTTCTCGTAATTTTAAGAACGTTCACAGTCTGATCTCAGTCTCAAACTGTCAAAAAATACTTCTAATTTTCCTACATTTTGACAAGTTTTTGACATTTGTTTGTCGCCGAGATGAGACTGCGACTAGATTTTGAACGTTTTAAATTACGAGAATTGGCCTTCTGGTCATATACGAACGCTGGTTGCGAGAACTACGCACCTGACCTTTCTGAAGAACATCACCATAAGGGTGATAAATAGAAATATTGGTTATAATTTTTAAGAATATGGCAATATAGTCTCTATTGATACAGCCCCATGAACGTACCTTACCAAAGTACGTAGGTATTCTATTTGAAAGCTCTTTACTCTACGTAGTTAAAATGCCAATTCGATGACACGAGTTTATATTCAGCGATGCGACCAAACAAATACTGACACAATGCGATAAAAATACCAATTTGACTCGTCATGCGTTTTTCCATAAACAATGATTTCAGCGAATTCCTGTTTTCCATATATTTTCGAGAACTCGTGGGCTTTCGATTCGCGGTGCAGCAGTGATAAAGTTAGTCAGAGGGAGCTTTGCCAATCATTATTCATAACGCCGTATGTTTATCGCCCCTCTATCGTTTGGAGTCATCGTTCGCGACTCTCCTTCTACTGACGCATATTGCTATTTTCGGTAGACGTTGGCAGTACGGATTTCGTGGATTGGCGTGATTAATCTTACAAAAATGTTTAATTTTGACAGATATACAGTAATTAATCCTGTCAAGACACTTCAAATTGCTCTCTCGGAACTATCTAGGTGTCCTCGGTTATTATGTAGTGTCTGCACTTCTTTATATGAATTGACATGCACGATAGACAAACAAACTTATGAGTTATAAATAAACTCATGAATCACAATATTTCTTGTCAAAATTAATTAACAAAATGGTTAATTTGCCAAGACAGATGTAGCGTATTATTTCGGCCAAAATTTCGGGCGGGCGGCGCAGACGCAGTGCCACGTAGCACCCGCCGCCCACGCGAGGCTGCGCGTACGCAACAAAGCGCGACGCGGGATCTCCCGCCACTCAGTTCACTCGCGAGCTTGCGCAAGGAAACAACTCCAGAATATCCCAGTATCTAAACTCACAGTGTTGCACCACATTATTGGAATTTATTTACATTCAACACTTTAAAAGGTATTTATTTTCTTTCTGTGATTAGAGCTTTGTGTACCGTGTTTATTAAGCTGCTCAATATGTTAAAACGCGAATAGTGAATATCGTATCCCTCGAAACTTTATATTTTACCTGGACATTTCAATTCAAACGCAAACATTATTTTAAACCAACTATTTCTAAAGCATTTGGTAGCTTTCTAAAGTAATATGAATCGGTAGGTGCTTTTTCAAATCCTGCATTAATGTTCTTAAACATCGGGATCTTAGTTATTAATATGAAGATAAACTTTGATATTTTTTCTCTAATTCAAACGTTTAAAACTTAAACTCTCCATCGCAACAGTCACAGAAGAATGTGGAATTCAGAGTCGTATATAGGTCAAGTAAACTCACACAGGTATTCGCAAGTTTTTAATAGACTCGAATTCCATTGTCGTGTAGCTGGGCCGGTGAGACAAGACAAGGCCGGGTTGACCCAAACGACACGAAACATTTTGACATTCCTTTGTTAAAATGGCTCGAAAATAATACAGGGTGGCAGAGCGCCATCGATGCGCAAATTGTAACAGTACATGATTCTGAACTCGCCTGCGTTGAGATATCATACATTTTGACCGCATAGGTATTGCACTTTTCTATGAAACACCAGATTTGTTTTTTAAACCGACGAAAAGTTTCTACACTAGGGGTCTAGAATCATGTGCTGAATTCAAGGTTATAGTTTGCGCCTGTGTTCTTGCCACCCTGTATAGGTAATCGGGGCTCTGATTAGCTGATTTGATTTGCAAAACTACACAATGCTACAATGATAACCCGGCGTTTCATAGTGGCTGTTTTTGCAACGGACTTTCGAAAAAATGTGTAAGGTTCATTCAAAATACCTACCTAGAATATTTTATTAAAATAACGCAGTTGTATATTACATTACTTACTGTTTATCATAGTAAACAGGAGTCCAGTACCTAGGGATTCATATTACTCGTACAATATACTCATAACACAGTGCAATTTCTTTAGTTCAGGAATCTTCCAGAAGTTTATAGAAACTGATTAGATATTTTATGCCCGAGTTATTTCAGTAAATAACAGAATTACTCGCTCGACTAGACTCATTAATAAAGCACGCTCATAGAAACGACTTTGTTTCCACATATTTCTGTGAAATTCACGTCACTGAGCTTTTGCGCTTTATCTTCTATTCCTCGAAGTTTCGTCAGAATTCTGCATTATTTTATAATCAGGGTTCTAATTACATTGATTGGTATTGTGAAAAAAATAACAGTAGTTGGCTGAAACGAAGTCATGCCCAGAAATTCTCTAACAACGTAAATTTAAATGCGGTCCAAATATTCCGTCTGGCACGCAGCCAGCCAACGCTATCAATTTCTATCAAACTGAGCTTTCTGGATTTACATGCACATTGATAAACAGTTTTACATTTCTTTTGTCTTTTCACGTTTTCTAAAACAACATTAAACCGTTTATTTCATGGATTTTATGAGAACTGGTTTTGTAAACACGCAAACAATAATAAGAACTGAATGAGTCAGGCGTTTAATCAGGATTAGGAAACATAACCCCAGTTGGAAAACAACAAAATAACATTTAATTTTCCAATAATTATAGATCATACTATCAAGATGTCTGAGAGCAAGCAACTCGAAGCCGGTCAGCAGCTCGTCAAGAGGACCATGGATGAACTGGTCCAACAAAGACAGACCACTGAAAAAGTGTCCATCCAAGCGAGACAGGAGTTCCGTGAACAATACCAGGAGAGCTACGAGGAGGAGTTCGAGGAGGAAACCTTCACTGATCAGTTCGGAAACGAGACCACAAAGAGGGTGGAGTCCAGCAGCGAGAGCAAAGAGCACTCGAAGAGCGCGGACGTGAAGGTGAAAGCCTCTGGCCTGAACGCCGAGCAAGTGAAGGCCCTGACTGACTGCGCGAACGAGGCGGGACAACTGGCGCTCGACTCCAAGCCTGCTAACTGAATGTAATTAAAATAATTCCCTACATTAGCTGGCGCTATTAACAACATGCCTGTAATCAAAGAAATTTTCAACATTCTAATTTAACCAACTGCGAAGCCCAAATGGTCTTATTGATCTATACTTAATTACAGCAGTTTCTTACTAATGTTCGAGCAACACGAAAATTCCTAATTTTTTTTCCATCCTTCCTCCGTACCTTCTACCCTACAATTACACATCCTTTTTATTACCATGATTGAAATAAAATCTGTATGTTTCATGTGTACGTTTTGTTTCAGGTGTCTGCCTTATCCCGCGCGTGTGGTGGTCTCAAATAGTGATAAAGACTGTGTCCAGTGTTCCTTATTAAGTATTTTATTTTATCTATTTATGTAAGAGAAAATTTGATAAGTATGCAATAAATATATTTAAATGCATAAATGGTGTATTGAATAGTGTTGTGTTCGATTTACATGTGATAGTGAGATTTTATAGGAAAAGGTTTTAAAAATGGAGGAGGAAGATGATGAAAGAAAGAGCCGACGGCCTAATCTCGCAGCTTTCAGCTCGTTGAACGCACGAGTGGTCCATGCCTCGCTAGAGGAAGGCTACGTGCGGCAACAAGCGTCGTCAGAATCCGGCGATGCAAATACTTCAAGCCTTTCGGCAGCTCAGTATAGTGATAGAAGTTTTGCATCGAAAACGAGTACTTTCTCCCGGAGCGGTACTTCAAGTTCGAGCCAAGAAGAATGTGAGGTAGCACACACAACAATAACTAGCGGCCAATATTTAGTCGCAGCGCGGGTGGAAAGTGCCCGATCTATGGAGAGTCTCCGTCCAAGCAAGGATACGTCGCCGGCGCGCCCTTCTAGCTCCTGCACAACCGTTCGCGCACATCGGAGCTCGTTTCTGACGGCCAGCGAGCGGGATGTGCGGGAGACGCGAGGTGCGCCGGCGCGCCGAGCCTTGTCCGGGGAGGACATGGGCTGCTCCGCGGAGAAACGACGAGGGTTGTTCGCAAGCACAGAGCGACGTGCTTTACAACAACTCAGCCTGCCTCCACCCGAGCGGCGGCTCACAATACTCAGTCCCCACAGCCCCATGGCTATCACGGAGTTGCAGTGGCCTTCGCCTCCCGGTATACGCGGAAGGCGAAAGAAAGGCATGGTGCTACCGAAACTAATACTGCCTCGAAGCGACTCGGATGCCTCCGAGGTGTTTTTAGAAAGGTGCCCATTTTTATTAATACTCATTTTTATTCTAAATTTTACTTTATCTCCAACAGCTGTAGTTATTTTTTGAATCAAACATGAATCAACGTCATACTTTCAACTCGTAATATTTTTTTATTGAACACTGGCAGACCATTTCAATTTTAGAAGCCTTTTAATGTTTTAATACATGGAGTATATCGTCACCACTCAAAGTCTTTACAGACGAACATTCTCATTCTTTGCCGATGCTGATTTTATTATTAAAGTCTATTTCACTTGCAAAACTCAAACATGAAAGTACTTAAAACAATTAAGTAAAAAATTTGAATACACAGAACATTGTATTTGCCAAGAGAAATACATTTATAACGATGTGCGTCAGTGGCGAAGTAAAAGTAAAACTCTTTACAACTGCTCGATGTTTATACGACTTTTCGAGCGAACATGTTTTATTTGTATTAAAAGCTTGTTGAAATTTAATTACAAACAATGAATTATTATTTTGGTAGGCGTACTGCGTACAGACAGATTTATAGGCGTGTTGTTTTTTGAGGCCCATTTTGTAATTTTACTTTTATAACTAAAAGGTATCAGTTAGTCTTTACTCCTCACAATCTTGATTTTAAACTATGTATTTTCAGGCTTGAAACAAGTGGTGACGTAGCACAATATTTTAAACAACGTACCTGAAGGCTAATTCTCGTAATTTATAAAACGTTCAAAATCTAGTCGCAGTCTCATCTCTGCGACAAACAAATGTCAAAAACTTGTCAAAATGTAGGGAAATTGGAAGTATTTTTTGACAGATTGAGACTGAGGTCAGACTGTGAACGTTCTTATAATTACAAGAATCGCCCCTCTGACTTAGGCCCTTTGTACACACAAGTTTTTCCTGCCGTGAAAAACTACGGTTTATTCGCCGTGTGTAGGCACGGTCGTCAGTGTTGTATGGATCACTATGGAAGCTTGTACACAGGCACATATTTTCTACGGCGCGGTTTATACGCCGTATGTAAGCACAGTTCGTCAGTGTGGCATGGATTACCAAGGAAGCTTGTTGACGGACACGTTTTTTCTACGGGGCGGTTTCTACGCCGTACCGTAATGAAAGCCCTGTACAATGGGCCTTTTGACTACGACACAAGTTTCATGGTTCACCTTCACCTTTATTTTATGTTATTCTCGTTTCTATTTCCGATATGAAATGATCAGTAGCATGTAACAGCATGTAATATTCAAGTAGACGTAGATAACACGTGTCAATCAGACTTAAATATCAAAGATATAATACTAAAGGACAAGATATTCTTTTAGATATCGATCATAACAATACTTGTAATTTGAAATACGTGAAGCTTACAACTTCAATATTCTATAACGCCTTGTTATCATGACACAGTTAGCTGAAGAGCATGTGACTATTTACTAGTAACAAAAATATATTTCTAACAACATATTGTCATGATATCGACTCTGACTTTGAATGACATATACAATGAAAAATTTGAAAATAAAAAAAAAATACTTTTCTCCGTCTAACATTTTGACATAAAAATTTAAGTTTCAATTATCGCACTTATTTAAGAAAAACTTTATGAAATGAAAAACCTATTAAATTTTTCAGCTTCAATTTCAAAATCCTACAACGAATTCGACAAGCTAGACGTGGAGACGACACCACATATGAGTCTTTCAAAACTTAAGAACTTTCGAATAGGTACTAAGTACATACATGCTAAGGATTGCTATATCATTATCTATTACAGAATAACGGGTAGGAATACATTTATGACTACGTAAGCGACATTTTCCTATAAGTAGGCAAAAACTACACATCACCTTGTGCTACATACTCTTCTCATACTCTTTTAGCTTAGTCAACGAGAATCTCATCTTGGTAAGATATTACATGGCTTACTGTTCGGATACTCGACGTATCCCACACAGAAACGAAAAAAATCTATTGTACCTCTACACTTATTAATAGGTAAGTACAGTCACGTCTAAAAGTATGTATACACTTGGCTTTATTCAATGGCGATTTTCTCCTTTATTTTTGAATGAAATTATATGTTACTATGAAAATAGTATTTTGGAACCCATAGGTTTATGTTAAGTGTCGTATTTCAACGTTGCATTCGTTATTTCACGAAAAAATCGCAATTAAAAATTGCCAAGTGTATACATACTTTTGGACGTGACTGTACTTAGTCGTGTAAGATGATGTCTTTATACAATACTAACTGTTGCCCGCAACGTCGTCTGCAATCCAGGATGAAAAGTAGCCTGTGTGCCCAAGTTATGGTCTATCCATCATCCAAATCCGTTCAGCCGATTTAGCGTGAAAGCGTAACAAACAAACAAACTCACTTTCGCATTTATAATATTAGTTAGGATTAGGACTAGCTTTTGTCGACGTTTTCCAGGGCGGAAATTATCCCACAGGAACGTACTGCCGGGATAAAAACTGTGTGACAAATTTCGTCAAAATCTGTTCAGCCGTTTATGCGTGATTAAGAAACAAATATTCAAACATACAAACTTTCACATTTATAATAACAATTAATATAATCTATCTAGCCTGTATAGAGCGACTACATGGCAAAGGCCTCCCTCTCCGTTTCCTTGTAAGTAATAAATAACAAAAGGTACGCTCATAAAATCAATTTTCAACTCAAACTCAAAGCATGTATTTCTATTAAATCATGTACAGGCACTTTTGTATTGTCAAGGACTCAATCAGAAAGATAAAGCTAAAGTTGCCTGTTCCAAAACGTAATAATTTCCTATGGAGAAAAACGGGCCAGAAACTCTATGGACACGCTTTTAAATCAATCAACTGTATGGACTAGTCAAAAACATGCTGTTTTTATTACGATAAAATTCATTTTACAATATTATTTCAGTACTTCCAACAAAATATATGTACAAAACACGATGTTTACATTGCTGCTTTTCACAAAAACTATAACGTCAAATATCAATATCAGTTTCAGTCGTAAGCAAACATAACATACCTACATGATTGTAGCTTTGTATATAAAACTATAGGTAGTTAGGTACATTCAAAAGATCTATATGAACTATATTGTATGTAGGTCATGATAGTATTTGGGCTCATATAACCCTTTATATGGGCCCAAATACTATCATAAAATATAATTAAACCCCCTGGTTTAACTTTTCGAGCTACTGAAGAATCATGAACAAAAAATCTCATTTACACTTACAAACTTTCACTCAAAGTATGAAATTCAAGCACGAACCAATGAAAATGTACAGGTAGTACATATAAGTAAAATATCAAAGAACAACATCTTTCATCTCGTACCGTATTTCTTCGTCTCAAGTTTCACACAAAAGGAAGATTACAGAACAAAATTGTTTTTTCGATGGCATTACCTCTAAACTCCAATATACGAACTTGTTTACAGCATAGTGAAAAGAAAATATAACAATGTAATTTGTTCTTGTGTCTATTGTGTTGTGCGGCTATATCGACACACGTACTGATAGTTGGAAAACATCCAAAGCATTCCTCAGCGTCTTTAATGATTGAATATTGCAACTAGACAGGTGTAGTATTAGATTCTTCAGCTTTAGAGAGAACAACAAAGTCATTAAACATTTTGCTGTCAGAATGACGTCATGAATTTTGGTATATATTATCGTCATAATGTCAGTCACAAGACCCTCCTAATCATCTTTCACGACTTGGAGCCACTTACACACAACATTCAGCACTTCATCAATCTTACAAATGGGAGTGTGGGTATTAAATCAGTTCTGAAGTCACACACTGATTTTACAGCAGCTGTTAACAGAATACTTGTTCCTAATTATAGATGACATTTTTTTTAAACAATGTTAAAATAAGGAATAAATAAGATTCTACTTATTTGTCTCGTATACAGCCCCGAAGCTAAAGCTTCCAGCTGTAAACAATGAAGACTATTACAATAAAACAATTGTCTACAAGCAGTACCTAATTCCTAGAATGGATAATTTGTATGAATGTTAACAGTAATTAAATAAACAAAACGGAAGCGGGAGTAGCACTAACTGTTTTAAGAAGATTGCAAGTGAAAATGGTTTTAAGTGCTACTCGTATACAAACAGCCTCTGTTTCATTATACAAATAATTACTTCGACTAAAGCAATTATTGCAGGGCAAAGGATTTTTGCAAGTACAATCAACAGTTTCTATTTCAGACTAGTTCTAAATTCCTCTAACATCATAATTAAATTGGCATTTCAATATGAGAAACTAAACGCATTCTCGCAGATCACGTCGAACGCTATGAAATCTATTCTCATTTATACCCAGCCAAATGATTTCATACATTCCCGCCGCAAATTGATTTATAACACTAACAAAGATATTGAATGATAAGCTGATAAGTAATCGAAGTTGTAATTGATATGGTTATGAAACAATGTTACTCAGCATCTACTTATCTATTTTGTGATAACCCGTTCGAACTAGGTTGGAAACTACCTGATTATGCAGCTTATTAGTCGATTCGCACTAGGTAATTGGCACATTTTGAATGATATGCAATAAAGTATAGAAAAAAGGACACTAGCGCACAGAAGTGATAAGAGTTAAACATTATAAAACGTGTACATAAAATTCAAAATGCGGCAATTGATATTTATGTAGTTGTCGACTCGCCCACAAATAAATTAACTTCGTGCGAATCGCCTGTAGAAAAAATAATATTATTTAAAAGTGTCGATTCGCCCGTTTTGGGTGAGTAAATTCGTGCGAATCGACTAATAAGCCGATTATGCACGTACGTAATTGTACTGGATTATCTCTATATCTGCAATAGATAAGAGAGAGTATACGAATAATTACGCCTGTCCACGTAATTTACAGGAAGATATGAAACATCGATACGCAAAAAACACCATTCTAACAAGTAATAGTCCAACCAACCATTCACACTGGAAACGAATTTAATTCAAGTATTGTTCGCTTGACGTAATATTTGACTTTTAATATTGATATTCAAATTGATTGATAGACCGAGTGCAACTCCCGTTCCAGTCAATCAGACTGCGCAAAATCTATTGATTGATTCGGAACAATGTAGCACGTAGCAGCACGTAGCACATGTGAAACTCAGGTGCTCGGAAAATAAGGACAAAAGTGGCGAGGTACCTAAATGACATGATGGTTGACACAATGTATTTGCATTTTGCAGTTCCTTTGCCAAGTTAACATACTGAATACACTCTTGAAAATGTTTTGTTATCTGTAAGAGCCATAAAAGATATAGAAACACTTTTCGATAAAGACTATCGGTTTTTAGGAAATAGAGCCAAGAAACCGCAAGGCATGTGTCAAGATTTGGATTAAGCGCCACAATGTACGTCATTGAAATTTCATATGAATCACGCGCTTCGTGACTAATGCGCTCAGAAAGTTGATAGTTATTTACGTTTTGATATTACTTTCAACGCGGTTTCTTGTAACTCTGTCTGTTTTGAAAACTCGTTGTTGTCAGACTAAATATTTAGAATTGCAGACGTCTGAGCAATATTTCGTAATGTTATGTCACTGTCGTTTATTTTGAGATATGAATAAGCAATTACTGCATCATCTTAAAAGCAATTAATATTTGGATTACGTTGGATTACGAAGCTTCCGTGTTCTGCTTTCAATGTAGGACACACGTATTCTATGATTTATAAGCCAGGTTTCTCTGTTCTCTACAGTTACTAATTATGAAGCACCATGTAAAGTGTACTTAAATATAAGTGTTCAGATCTGCATTCTTTTAAATATTGTAGTTTCAGTAACAGATAAAACTGATATTTGGGCTTTTTTGCCTGTCTAATTCTTTGAACTTATTTTTGTTCATATTTCTTTATTGATTAACGATCTTTAATACACATCTCTCAATTTAAAAATAACCTTCTTTCATAGCATTAAATTAGGTTTTACAAGAACACCGGCATTGTACCTCGAACTCTTCCATTAACAATCGCAAATCCCCTATTACTTTTGTCTCGAGCTGCACCTACCTAGCCACATTAACTGTGGTCTACGGCTTAGCGTGCTCAGCCAACCGTGCAGGGGAGTAATTATCCTTAATCCTTGTGGTTTTGTGTGTACCTTCCGAAGAACATCTTGGAATAATAAATAAACAGGTGTATATAGTAAACGTAGATGTAAACACTGGTCTTGTGATTTCAAACGGAATTTCAACGCTGGAATTGTTGATTTAATCTGACTTTAGGTACAATAACGTACGTATATTTACAGGTACAGTCCCAAACATATTACTTTATGTATAGACTTAGTGAAAACAACGACTTCCCTCGTAATTTCGATCAACAGTTTAGGAGAAACTGTTGATCGAAAGTATGAAGTGCTTTTCAGACAGAATCTTTTAACAAGCCACTGTTATAGTTTGTATATTATTTCACCACGTTCAAATTTATGAATCGATACTCCACCACGAAATTGCTTTTGAATCTTGTTACGTGTATCACATTTATTTTGTGATCGTGTCCGTATATGTTTTGTTTTCTTATATCTTTTATTAAGCAGATCATATTATACAAATATATACCTTTATTTACTACACAGCTGAAAGAAAGCCGTTATCGTTAATCAATAACGGGACAAATTAACACCACATAAAACCTAACTTTTGGCATGTGCGTCGTTACTGCCAATTGCCGCAAAAATATGGCAATTGAGAGATGTCTGGGAGTTAACTGGCTATATCTACTAATTTATGATAACGCCGACGTGAGCCTAGTATATTTAATTACATACCATTAAGCAAATGTGTGTAAAATAAGACAACTGCATAGCAGTACATAAGTTGCGTCTACCATCATGTTTCGCTGATTGGTCAGCTTGTTTATGACGTCACGAGACGTCACGCTTAAACACCAACAACACGATTTCGACAGTGTTTGCAATAGATGTATAAATATAAGGGACAAGTAGAGTTGTCTTATTTTACACACATTTGCACAATTGCATACTATGGTATATAATTAATCATATACTCGTACTATTTAGTATGTCATCACATGTGAAAGTGAAGCTGCTATTACAATTTTCCAATCTTCAAACCCGATAATGATAACATTGCTTGAAACGACAAGACCAAGACTCTATAAATGTGAGTTGTGATATCTAGCAAGATGGTACAGCAACGGACAAATGTTATACATGAAGGAATGGAATGTTGATGAATGCATGACTGTGGGAAAGAGCTAAATACTAAACTTTAAATGAGATAGATGACGTATGCCAAAGACGTATGCTTGGGATGACGTAGAAGATATTTAAAAATGTCGAAAAACCCGTCGAAAGCAGCCCGAAAGCAATTGACATTTGCTTTTTAATGACGGGAAAAGACGTTAAATACGTAATTTTCCAAGACGTATTTTTATGTTTTACTAGTTTATTTATAAGAATAAACTAGTTTTTGATATTTATTTTACTTTTCCTCTGACCTCAGCCCTTTTCTTGCCATTTTCCATTGCCACATTTATTTTACGAAGTTCGACATTCGGGAGACAGAGAAAATACGAGATACATTTGTTTCGTTCAACCACATACTTATACAGTGGTATAAGAGAGGGAATATGTTTCTACAAATACAAAGGTCACGAAATTCTAAGACCGTACTTAGGGATCCTAGATATACCTAATCTTTTTTCATGTCCATAAAGGCATCATATTTTTCCCGATATTGTTACTTGAAGAAAGCGCGCAAAATAATGAGCACTTTGCTCACAATATCCGACTGATACAAAGTGGATGTCGGGACTGAAAAGAGTCTACATAGGTAGTTTACATTGATCAGAAACCTACCCTTAATAGACTAGGTTTGTAAGGTCCTAATCAAAGCGATTGTCGCGCGAACACGTGTCTGTCGCGTTCATTATGTTCGGCGTATACAAACGCGTGGTCGCGCCGACAGAGGGCGCGTTCCGGTTTTCCGAACAAAAAGTGACATATGAACGCGACGATCACGTGATCGCGCAAACGATTATTTTGGTTAGGACGCGGCGTACCTAAGTGCTTACGCAGCTTTTCTGAAAAATCAAAATTATGTGCATATTTATGAGAATTTTGTTTGTGATTCAATTGTATCCACTTGAGGACTCAAGGTGGCAATTTGGTATTAAATATTTATAATCCTCTTTATTTGCAAAAGAATCGATTTGATTTGCAAGTATAATAAAAAGAGGGAATACATTACTTTGGTTTATTTACTGTTGTGTCAATCATTGACAGATGCTTTTTTTTAAAAAAAAAAGCGTCTTCGCCTGAAAATGTTTTCTTTGTCATTTTTCAACAAAACAATATTGGCGGTAATACACACAAGGCGTCAATAACGTGTGTGGGAGAAAAGTTACTATGGTTTCAAATAGTACCTTTAATATAGGTAATTATTTCTGAAATAAAAGGACACAGTTAGTAGGTATATCGTTTGAGCAAAAGCTAAAAATACGAACAAAACTGAAAATAAACAGCGGAAGTCATACAAACAAATACAAATAAAAAGCCGACAATGATTTAAAGCGCCGTTTTAAAAACTGCCGTTTTAAACTCCAGACCTTTGCAATCCACTGTGAACTTTACTTGCATGGAAATAAAATTCTAAATCCCACAATACTTTGTGCATGGTTGCACCAGTTCAACAATTTGTTTTCATAAATTATACGGTGTACACACTGCACAATCACACGCACGTCGTTTCGTTTGTTTTCCACATTATAAAGTGTGCCAAGGGTTATTCCAACTTTTAAATTAAAAAAACTTGTACCGATTTGTACGTGTTGACAACAATGGACGAACATTTAAGCTTGTTTGCCAAAAGTGTCTTTCAGCATCTGACATTTGGAATGCACCTGCCGGTTTTGAGCTTTCAATCCCATGTGTCATTTAGTCATCCAATCACAGCAACTCGTGAGTCTGTCGGTTTGGTAGAACTTAGCCGCAAAACAACTGAACCGATTTTGATAGTTTGGCTGAAATATAGCTAGGTTACTAAAGAATGACGTAGGGTATATTACAACCCGTAAAATGAATATTACCTCTACATCATTATAAGTCGTGGGCACAGCTTGTAATATTATTAATCACACTTAATATTATAAAGGTGAAAGTTTGTGAGTGTGTGTGTGTGTGTGTGTGTATTTATATGTTTGTTACTTCTTCACGCTCAAACCGCTGAACCGATTTAGATGAAATTTGGTATAGAGATAGTTTGAGTCCCGGGAAAGGACATAGGCTACTTTTTATCCCGATATTCCCACGGGATCGACATTTACGCGGGTGAAACCGCGGGGCGCAGCTAGTAAAAAATAAAAGAAAAAAAATGTCAAATACACGTTTTGTTGCTATTCTATTCAACACATTGTATACTATATCTGTGAAACTCGCTTACATGCGAGGCTAACATAGACTACAGATAGCTATTCTCTATATTGAATAATATTATGCGATTGAAAAATTTAATTCATAAACAGCCAGATAATTTTACACAATAGATAGCTATTCGACGACTTAGCTGAGGATTGAAAAATTAGCACTTACTTAACAAAAATTCACATCTGCAAAAAATATCTGTGACTTATTTACTAGCTAAGCAAATATTAATAATTCTTCATATTACAATATCGTGGAAGGCGGACAGACATCATTTTTCCAATCCATTAATTCCTTATCCAAATACTTTGGTATGTAAATGAAACGTCGAGATTGCTTTCGCTCAAACAAAATCACATCTTTGTATTAAAAGCATTGGAATTTTCAATAAGGCCTACTGCAAACGATATCATAACATAGGTACGCGTGGCGTAGATAGAGCGGATAAGCTCTCCATCAGGATCAAAAGCAGGCTACACACCCTCCCTTTGTGCCTCTCTAATGCACCTAGTATTAATTAGCTCGGTTCACTCTATGGCACCCGACAGGAGCTCAACACCTAGGTATTGTTTTGGTTACGAAAGCAGGGTTATAGCATTTGTAGGAAGACTTTTAAAAATATTACTCATGATAATTGGCGCTATGGGCTCTTTCGCCAAAAGAAAGTCCCTTCCTTCCTCTTTATGTCGCCGGTTTTTTAAAACGTAACTGGGATATTATGTCACATAATTAATTATTCAAATAACTCAACAAGGATCTCGTTTTCTATAGAAAACCAGAGAGGCCTTTGAAATGGCACCAGTGTGCAGCACTAGGAACACTACCAAAATAACACAACAGGATTTTGAACACAAACATATATAAAAAAACATACGAAAAAATTGGTGCCGTATATAAAAAAGCCGCATAAAGTCGTGATGGACTTTTGAAAATAAAATGTTGGATAGGTTTCTATTTCTGTTTACAATGTATAGCGAGATAGGCTATACAATGTATGTACAGTCAACAAAAGAGATAAGTATGCAGGGTCGTCAGATATAGTTGAAGTTTAGTAAGAAACCGATGGATGTTGTCGACTGAAATTGAATTTGATAAATGAGCTGTTTGTTTTCTATTAATAAAATTAAATTTTATTCGAGAGCATCCATCGGTTTCTTACTAAACTTCAACTTTATCCGACGATCCTGCATACTTATCTCTTTTGTTAACTGTACATAGGTACCGTAGAAACTATAGCCCTCATGACGTTTCCATGCCATGCATGTTACATAGTTAAATATGATTTGATTTTAAATAATTACACGTTAACGTAACGTTAACACATGAAACGTTGTTCAAAATGTTCATATGTAAAAAAATCATATCTTATTACAAGTAAGCATAATATACATAATTAGTATAGGTACTCGTTAGGTGTTTTGTTAACGCATCTACCCGTTTTTCCAAAGACAAAAGTTGATTTTAAGTGGGAAAACAAAATGGCGAATGGTAGTATCTATAGGTAGTGAAACAATAGAAAAAGAAAACGCTGCAGTCACAGCTAGTGATGTACCTTATGTATCGATTCAACTTACGAATTTTTTGTATAGTTACAATTAAAAAAAAAAAGTGAGTTAAAATGTACTTGTAATGAAATGCGAAGATTTTTATTTGTAAGGAGAAATTTTATGAGCGTCATATTTTAATTTGTTATTAGTTAGGTTAGGTTACTCTATTTTAATAGCTTGTTAGTTCATTTAGTATAAGTAGTTTATCCAATGTATATATTAGTAGTTCCTCTTTAATAAATAACTAAATATATAGGTAAAATATGATCATTTATTTGTCCAAAACATGAGTATACACACACATGGCATAAGACGAAGCGCTGCGCTTCGTCTTATTTTTGTTTTTTACTACCCACTACACTATGTCATTACATAACATACAAAATCAGCCTATAGCGTTCCCACTGCTAGGACACATTCTCCTCTCAGTGAGAGGAAACGGGCCGTAATCTACAACGCGGGCCCAGTGCGGGTTTGTAGATGTCACATGTCTTCGAATTTTTATTCTAGGACATGCTGGTTTCTTCTCGATGTTTTCCTTCACCGTTTTCAGAGCACTATATCATTGAAATTGAGTTAATTACGTAAAAAACTTCCTAACACAAATTAAACAAGCCGGATTAAAACATCAGATTTTTCAATCTAAATTCTAATTCTGGCCATATACATACCTATAAAACCCTATTTTTCTTGAAAGATTAAGTTTTCGTTCAAACGGTAATTAACCTCCAATGACTAGGCCGAAAACCTTCCATCAGAGGTTTTTTCGTAATAATCGGGACTGGATTTTAATATCCTGTTACAAGCAACAACAGTTTTATAAAATGTGCCGAAAAAGTTTTTTAAAGTGTGTCTTCCCGCTCACTGGCCAACGATCCCAAGAAAGACTGAAGCTGTGGCAAGCAGGTGCTTCCTTACTCAAACCATTTATTCCACCCGCTGAAGACCTCCTACCTAGACATGAGTTACCTTGGGTAACCTGGAAGTCTTTAAACAGACTTCGGACCCAGGTTGGCCGAAGCAAGGAAAACCTGTTCAGGTGGAGATTCATAGACGACTCCGCCTTGGAGTGTAAATATGGTGCTGTTCCACAAACGATGGGACGCTTAATATCGTGTCCTGCGTGTCCTGTCAGCTGCACGTTACAGGAACTGATGGACGCTGGTGATGGCGCCAAACACGTAGCCGAATTCTGGGCCGAGTCCATTTAGATGGCTATCGACTCGCTAAGAAGAAGACAAGCAATAACCATTCAAATAATTTACTTTGCGGTTAATTTATAAAGTGAACATATTGTAGTAACTTTAACTTAATATCGATATTTTTCGGTACTTGCCCGTGGTCCCCCAGTCTCGTCCCCATCAAATATTTTTGCCCGTGGAACCCCCCGAATAACTATATTCTTATTAAAGCCTATACAATAATACAAATATTCATAATCAAATTGATTAACACGGTTGGCTTGATTTCAATTGTTTTAAGGCGTAACTTGAAGAACGTAAAAAGTATTGAGTATCAGTATTTTTATAAAACTGAATATTTTCGAAGTCTAAGGACTCCTTGTTAAAGTTAACTACGATTAATAGCAGCTGCATTTTTAAACGCGGTAGTAATTGTCGGCAAGGCGGAGATAACGCGGTATTAGTCAAAGCTGACGTCGGTGTCGACTCATTCACTGAACGACCGACGCGCGACGCCTCGACGCTCCTGAATATTTTACAGTGCCTCGCTTTACCATACCACCAGCTTGCGCGATTCTGTGTGGGCAAATTTATGTGGAAGCGCTGTCTTACCTCGCGTTCACACCAAGGAGTATTCTACATGTTGTGTCTACTGTTTTCGTTTATCGTTTACACCTAAAACAAGTTGTGAAGACAAGTTACAAAACTTGTAGAAAACTTGTCAATAAGGTGACAAAATAGTTAGCAACAGATGTCTGAAACAATGTCGCACAACATGTTTTTGATGAGTTTTTTACAAGACTTGTTGAAAACAAGTATCACAAATTGTTTGTGGGTGTAAAAGCAGGGTTAAAACTCTTTGATACTGTATGTTCAACACTAGTGATTTTGTAGTGATTTTATATTATTACCTATTGGTCAAAGCTAGTGTCGACTCATTCACTGAACGACTGACGCTCCTGAATATTTTACCGTGCCACACGCCACGGGATGTTGTGGAATCTGTGCACGCATATAAAGGTAAAGGTATAAAATGATTTTATACTGCTCAGATTTTCGTAGAATCAAGACAGAGTGACTGAGTAATCTATGGGATAAATCATGATTTATTCACATGTTTAAATCATGGGTTTTGTATTCATACAGCTGTACACGTTCGCATACAAACCCTAAAGTTGAGCACCGAAAAATCTTATCTTAGTTCGTTATTAATCCCTCAGAGGTCCAAATTTTACCTTGTGATTAGTTTGTCAGTCCAACAGCCAGTTACAAAACTATCATATCTGTAGAAGATTGTGTATTTAGGTTCACAGACAACATTAACATTTATTAGTAAGACATGTTTTTACTATAATCATATTTTCACATAATCAGATCATAAGTACTTTATATAAAATAAACCCTAATTTCTAGCCTTTTTAAACGGTATTTGTACCTTGGGTAAGCACACGAACTACACAAAGCGCCCGAGGCGGGACCATTACAGGTCGCTGTTTGACTACCGCTGCCTCACGTTTAAGAGCTTAAACATAAACATAGCCTAGATTGACGTAGAAACTGAGCTACCTTCATCTACCTCAATATTACCATATTTTGCGTGTTGGTACTATAAATATATTTCCAGTTTCTACCTATTTTAATTTATGATCGTTGAAGTTTTATGAGGGCTATTTCATGAGGGTTTTGCCAGCTGTACAAGACAGATGTGAGTTTTTATTGTAATGTAAACATATGTTTACTTTGCTAACCTAGCCGTGTAAACCTCTGGCAATGGACCAATAGGTCCACTAAACTTGATAAGATTGAAGGCCGACTTTAGCCTTCAGATTGATCACAACAAAATCTAGGGATGAGTTGGCAACCAAATGTTGCTGATACATGCACATTAATAACAGCTTCAAGAGCCTTTGGAAGGAACCCGTAGACTTATAAATAAATATTGGCCGTCATGTTCAAGGTTCACAAAATTAAATACGGAAGAAACGCTGAAAAAAAATCAATAGATATTCCCGTTTATTTTATACATCTCATCCTAACTCCGCAGATGGTTTTGATTTTAACAACAAATTCGAGGATTTTCGCACTGGATTGAAAGCTTAATTGGTAGAATTTATGATTTTAAATAAACAAACCTAATCAAACAAGGGATTGTTTGATTGGGTTTGTTTATTTAAATTGTAACATATGTGCCGAATGAGTTTGTCAAAATAGCTTGTATTTTTGATACGATATAACTGTAATAAAATACATCTACCAGCATAATTTGCTTTTTACAAATAGGTGGTGTCCATGAATTTACTCAGGATCCGGATTGAGTTACTTAAATATGATCCATTTACCATCATTCAGGAAGAACGAAAATAAATCCTAAATTAATATTGCCGTGAAGACATAATAAATAGGAAATTCACAAACTCAAATGGAGTGTAAAAAATGTCAAGGGTATAAGTTGTTTAAAATCTTATGTATTGTTTATCGTTTGTTCTGAAACAAAGCAACATAATTTACTGTAAATCCAGGTTTATACTCGACTATTTTAGCTCTTGGCTGGATGAAAGCGGACTTTTATGAGTTTCAACGATCCGAACTGATCGTATTAATGTACAGTGCACAATTTACATTACGGCGTCTAGATAATATTCTACATTATTTCGTTTACTACCAATGTCGTTGTTTCGTGAATAATATTCATCACTAAACCAACTGTAAAGATTATTGGGTCACTGCTTTTATTACACTGCATTCTCGTATCATAGAATGTTAATAGGCAACTACAACTCATTTTGCATTAAAACAGCTTATTTGCGTTATTAAATTCAAACCAATTAGGTCTAATTTAGCACTATTCGCCAAATATTTTTTCTGCTAAATTAGCTTACGTTATTAAAAAATATTATTTTATGTCTAAAACCAGACGCGAAATAATCAATCTCATAACCTAAGCGGCCCAATTTTAATGTTCGCAGTGTCCATAGCTAATTAGCAATTACGGTGAGGCAGATTAAATTTTGACATAAGTAATGTATTATAACACCCTAGAGGCAAATACAGAAGCGGCCAGTAAAATGTTTTAGAAAATCCCTTGTAAATTCAGGACTACATGTGCTAGCAAATTCTCTTCGGGCATCGAAATACTCGTAAAGACAGTTTTCAAACTGTCGATGTGCGCCAAGCTTAGACACCAAATGTGTTAGTAAAATTTCAGCTTTAAGCCTGAGAAAAATCTGTGTGGAATAAATGTAGAATATGGACGATGCTGAGTGGGAAATTTTGAGTATGATCACGTTGCTGTAATAGACATTAAAGTGAAAAAGTCACGTTCACAAGTGGATATAAAAGTCTGGATTTTTTTCGTTAGATATGCTGAAAGTGTACCCACGAGAAAGTTACCTTTAGTTCTAACTGCGAACAAAAATTCAAAAGGTATTAAATATAAAATAAAGGCATTTATTTATACACTATACTAATATTCTAAACCCAAGTAACAAAGCAGTAGTTTTTCAATGTTTTCAGTCTCTTTTATTTTCAACCTTCTACGGTTACGAACTCACCTCTACGCCGTAGCAATTTGTAGCAAGTTGCTACGCCCGACAACTAGATTGTATTACAACTTTATAAATCAACCATTAGTATCCTTATTTTGTATCGATACAAAATAAGTATCATTATCTTCAGTCCGGTTAATGCAAAAAATAAGGGTATTGAATTCGGATGACCAGTTACGGAACCTTATTACCTTTATAGAGTTATCCGGGTATCGGTTCGTCTCGACATTTCATAGAACATGGACATTCTGGACGGCTTTTATCCGCTACTTCCCTTTTACTACCGATATGTTACGACTGATTTTATGTAGGACAGTTCTTATGTAGGACATTTATTATGTTTTGTGACGTGTAATGAAGAAAATAGGGCTACAGTCAATGATGACTCATGAGCAGTTTACCAAATATTATAAGTAATAAGAAGTAGATAAATTGTACCTACTCAACATTCGATCTTCAAAAACAGCATTACGTCACACTATTAGATGACAGGTGGTAGTAGGACAGTATGCCGTAATTTTCGGGAGCGAAAAAGAGACAATACGAAGAAGTTTTCCAAGTTTTCCCACTTGGAAAATTGGACACAGTTATCACGAAGAGTCATTTATATCCGATGTCAGCTACCTTGTTTTTGTATGTACTTCACCTAATTAAAATATTCATGAACCGCTATCTCCTATGAGCATCTATGATGTAATGTTATAGTCATATTCTGGTCAGATTGCAAGCTTCACTGCTAGCTGCAACCCTCGTCAATTGTTTGTTTTGCGATGAGGCTTGTCAGTTAGTTAATTACCTACTAAAATAAAGTCCTCCAGACTGAATTTCGGCCATGGCAGCTAATCTCAGCTGAGATCAGCCTTTAGCGCGGGAGATTTTATAGTGCGCAACTGCGCAGACACAGGCGCACTCTCTCTTCCTTCACACTGATTGTCCAATGGGACGACAATCCGACACGACCGGACAGAGATCAGGCGCCGGGCCAACGGCTTATCGTGCTTTCCGAGGCACGGGGGTATCAACACCGCCAACTTCCAAACTCCGGGCTGTTATCAAGTAATTCCCAATGGAAAACCTAATAACACTTTGCCCGACCCGGGAATCGACCCCAGGACCCCATGCTCAGCAGTCGCGCCTGTGGCCACGAGACCAACGGGGCAATTACCTACTACTAATAATCGACGTAAAACTCGTAATATCAGTTTTGTACAAGTTAAAACTTCACAGATATAACCAATTCATAGCGAATTATACGAAGAAACAGTATAATTATACATGGCCGATGTTCTACGCCGCGCTGGCACCGAACCGCGATCGTCTGCTTATCGTAATAACATGTTAATGTATGTAATTAGTCCACATAGTACGTTATTGTAACTTACATAACCCTACAACGATAAGTTCCAAGAGACTTTATGCAAATTAGTTTTACGTAACAACGAAATTTGAACGTGTCTAGAACGTACTGTTATAATAATTTACATAAAACGTAGCATAAAACGCACAAGACATTATGGCTTGAGAGAGCCTTTAACTATTAAAATATGTATATTCCTAAAATTACACGTTATGGATTGGCACATAATTTTGTGGATTAAAAACATCATCAAACATCGAAAACTACCTTTTGGAATGGGCGACTAGAATCAATTCTATTTTAAGATAATTTTTGACGTTCAAAAGTGCCTTTTATGTGCCTATTTGAAATAAATGCTTTGACTTTGACTTTGACATCCCGTGAACCCAATTTACATGTTGCCTTTCATAAGTTCATCACAATCAGTCTGTAATATTCTCACTGCTGTGACACAGGCCTCCTCTCTGTGAGAGGCAGTGGGCCATAATCCACAACGCGGGCCCAGTGTCTGTTGGTGGATGTCATGTCTTAATTTTTTTTAGTTGTAGGTCAAGCCGGTTTCCTCACGATATTTTTCTTCACCGTTTTGAGAGCAGTGGTGACGAAATTTATATAAACAAAGTAAAGTGCCTGCCTGGGTTCGAACTCACGACCTACAACTCGTAAGTCGGTTTCGATACCATTAGGCCACCAGTGCTCAGGCATAAATTCATAAGTTCAGTTCATCTCTTTTAGTTAAAATTTTAGTATGGGCTCAGCCCTTATCAATGGCTATTGATGAAGAGACAAATCAACCAATACATAAAAGTTAGAGCAATTAAGCTTTATTGCACCTACATCAAAAAAAGCCAACCATACACCAATAAATATATCTGTGTACCTACTATTTACCACCCGTTCTCCTGAGACCAATAATAATTTCAATAATTAAGAGATAAAAACTTTGCATGAAACGCAAAAACTTCAAGCCCGTATTTTAATTAATTAACATTTTTTGCTCAATGAATTACGCGATTGGCAGAAAATATACCTACTGCTTTCCGATCTCAATTAATTAACACTCAATAATGTGGTGACTCGTCTGTTAAGTACGGACACCTGGTAACGGTAATATAAACGGTAATTTAAAAGATAAACATTACCTTTATTCTGAATGCCTCATTAGTGTAGTGGTCGCAAGAGCAACTGCTGGAGGTCCTGGGGTTCGATTCGCAGGTCGAACAGAGTATTATTGTTTTTACCATCAGGAATTTCTCAGTAGCAGCCGAGATCCTGAATTTTGTGCCCGTATCAGGCGTGATCGAGTTCAAGAGCAGGCCCATTCAGCAATAAAAAAAACCAAGTTCGCATGGGTCCTAACACAAAGCTCCGCGCGTATCCTATGTAGTACGATACTATAGAACATCAATTGTGTCTCATTGGCGGAGCTTGAGAGGTCACACACCACTGCTTACCCTGCGGGAAATACAAGCGTGATGTAATAACGAAGCTCCATTGATGTTCTCCCGGTGCCACTAACTAATTGATTGATCATGATAAATGGTTCCGTTTTCCTGTTCAATTCCAATAGTAAAATAAGCAGGTGTACACTGTACAAATAGACTATGTCTACGTGAAATGGGAACTTCGTTTTACATTTTTATTGGTTCACGAAGCGGGACGTGCCAATGGTGCTCTCTTACGTGTAGTCTGGCTTTAGAGACGAATTTTTTATACAATCAGCAAAAGAGTGATTGTTTGTCTTTCTTTAGTATATTACTTTGACAGTCGTTACGGGTAGTCAGAAGCCCAAAAATCTGACAACCAGTCTTACCAAAAGGGGTATCGTATTACCCAGTAACTGGGTTGTGGAGGTCAGATAGGCAGTCGCTGAATGTAAAATACTGATATTCAGCTACATCCGGTTAGACTGGAAGCCGAACTCAACAGTTGGGAAACGGCTAGGCAGATGATGAGTTAAACATAAGGACATGGGCTCAAGTACTCCTACATTAATTGTAACATCTGATTTATAATACCTAAATTCTTTGTAAATAAATATATTCTATTGTATTCTATTCAAGTTTTAGAGAGCAAAGACCATTTTTGGGCATGTAATTATATTGTAGTGTAATTTTCCCACACGTCATATAAAACCCACTTTTTCTATTACGATAGACTTCATTCCTTGTTAAACTTTGTTAATGACATTACTATATAAAATGAAACAATGCCAGGAAATACCAACTTATCACATAATGATTATATTATTATAATAAGTTAGGTAGGTACCTACTCGTTATCGGTCATCGGAAAACCCACATGTCAAATCTTAGAGTGTCTACTCATTATTTCGCAGTAGGAAATCTGTCATAAGTACACGTCAATTATCGTTTGTTTCCTTATGTTATGCCCAACTAGCTTCCGCCCGCGACTTCGTTCGCGTGAAATTTCTTGTTCCCCCGACGTGCCTGTTCGCTTGCATGCGCTGTTACTTCGTTTTTGCTTATCGTTCTTTCTGACTTTTTCTTTTTGTTCGACTCCGGGCCCTAGCGTGATATTAATATAATATTCATATTCATTTATTTTGCGTTCCACAAGGTAAAAAGATGTTTACAAAAGGCGTAGAGCTAAGATCCGTTGTAGACCCTGTTAGGGCACAGCAAAAATTTTTTATTGGTACATACTTAGCAATTAAATATCTAAATCATAGAAACTGCCTCTCTCAAGAATTGGGCTATCAAATGCGATTTTTTTTTAAATCCCTCTTGTAGTTCTAGAGAAAAAACAAAAAAACAGAAAAAAAAAAAACAAACAAACGTTCACAAAAACAAATAAACAGCTCAACTACATCTCTTCAGCTTTATTATTAGTAGATATAGATAAGACTGTCGTATGTACTGTTCCTTGATTAACGATTTTGAATATTTTACATCTCATCATCACCATTAATTACATCGAGAGGAATTCTGGACCCATTTAAATGTTTGAACTCGGACTTTATATAAAACGATTTATGGTCCCTTTTCAATTATTATAATGAACGCGTATTTGTGGGTTCAAGATAACGAATTCATGTTGCAAATAGATTAAAAACAAATAAAGCCATTAGCAATAAAAAGAAACGGTTGTTACCGAATGTACTTACGCAAAATACGACAAATAATCTATCAATCATTTTTGTATCATCTTTTTAATAACTTATTTTAGGAACTGATACAGCATAATCGGACTAACACACAAGGATAATATTATCCGTTCTCTCCTTAATTCCTAACATTTATCATAACAATAAGAATCCCGATAAATATAACTAAAATGGAGAATTTCGCGAAAGGACCAGGCGACAATCGTTCATCGTAACACACCCGGTTACTGCCCTTGTTCAACAGCTTCTTCAACTTTTAACAGTCAAGATTGTTTAAGCCTCATTTTAAAAGCAATTTAAAATTTTATCACGAAGATTTTCAGGAAATAAACGTCAGGCAGAAACACACTTAGGTGTAATCTTCTCAGAGAGCGCGAGACGCCGGGCCGAGTGCAGATAACTGCGCAGAAATTATTACTTAATATGTGAGGCAGATAGACTTTCCTGACGACGCTGACGATGCCACTATGATACTTAAGAGAAGGTGCAATTTTGAAATATATTTTAGTGGCGTTTGGCATTATGACCGGTTGAGAATTTGGAAAAGTTGACCTAGTAGGTATAAACATATGCAAAATACGCGCATTGACGTGGAGTTGCGGACAACAGCCCGTACCTATTACCTACCTAAGCATAATCAGCTATAATTTTCCCAATGCTGGGCACAGGCCTCCTTTTTTAAAATAAGGGCTACCAAGCTACTAATAACTTTTTAGGGTTACTAATAACTTTTTTTAAATAAAATATTATGTTGTTGGTGACCGAAATCCAATGACTTTTAATTCTCTGTGCCGAAATCCTTCGATCACATCACATTTCAATTACTTATTACTTACACGGAAAGTACCTTGGTAGTCCATTCTTTCCTAAAACAATCGGACAAACAGTAACACTAACTTTTCTCTTAACTTTTCCCTTTTCCTAGTAGGTATAATATGCTAATTCTGCACTCAGCGAGAACCAGCATCCGCTATAATATGCTTTATTTATACAGCACTACTGCTACAAAAGTGAGGTACTAATCAAAAGAATTAAAAACCGGACGAAAGGCAAATACAGAAACTGAAAAGAATGGTAATTTTATGCTGAAATATTTTATGAGAGCTGTAAAATTATGGGAATGAATGAACAAGGATTACAGTTTAACATTTCTCTAATTCTTCTAAGCTCAGGCACCCACTACCTGAGCTTATTATAACTTGTTATGTAAAGCAAAAGTAATGAAAATGAAATAATACTCTTCGTGATGTCATAAAAGCCGATGATATTACAGCTGTTTTATAAATTAGCGTAATTCATAAGTCGTATGTAATTAATTATACATAAACATATTTTACAATAATTTGTGACCAGAAATGTGTGTTTTCCAAAATTATTATTTACGTAAGTACACACGCTAAATAACTCTTTGCTTATAATAAACATACCTACAAAAGTATACGAACCATGTGCTCGCACATAAATAAACGTCAAAGTGATTTCCTCTTTCGGGTCCGCCGCCCTTACTAACTGATAAACCGTTATAAGTAGCTTAATTTCCTCAAACATTATGAGTTATGATGCAAACATTTTAACGGTACTTATTTGATCTCGTAAATAAATTAATAATGTGTTTTTTTTATAACGTAGGTCCTTTGGAATTAAATAGTAACATTATTTACGTTTTTTTTTACGACATAAGCTTTTCTTAGCTGTCCTGACACCATCGATATTTACAGGGGCAAATGACGTCTATCGAGTTTCGCTAGCTAAAATTTGACCCCGTATGTACAGACGCCAGCACACCAAGCTACTACAAGCTGTCAAATTTCTTTAATAGATTTTCAACTTTATCGCTAAATTATAAGGTTCAAAGTTGATTGGGAAAATTTTACAGTTTCAGGTAGCTTGATGTGCTGGCGTCTGTACCTACTACGCACGTTAATACCTAATTCTTTGTTCTGCCTCCTAAATTTGTATTAGCGTTTATTTCATAATTTTATACTATTATCTTTTAATTACTAGAAGAGATTGCATGCCACAAACTAAGCAGGTCATAATCTCTACAGTATTTGCCTATCATATTAGCAACTGTCGGTACAACTTCTAATGCACCTCAATAATTTATTGACGTTGATTGGCGCAACTATTTCGGATGCTAAGTTTCTATAAACTATCCTTCAGTCTCTCAGTCTCAAGGGACAAGAACTAGAAATTGATGGACCAAAATTGCGTGTAGAACTTCGGTCTGGGGTCGTCCCCGGACCGAGAAGTTCGACACAAGATAAAACACGTTCCCACCGCGGGGTTTATCTCCGAACGTATACATTCATTCTCTAAAGCCTACCAATCCTGAAGGTGAGATAAGTCACACCGTAACCCCTTTACGATGTAAACGCGTGTTCCATGTGTGAACATAGTAGACAATAAAGCGACAAAAATATGGTGCTGTGACTCGACTTGTAAGTTCTTAAAAGCGCCTCGCCTAATGAAGGCCGGCTGTCTGACCTGTATTTTCTTTTCAAAGTAACATTTCTACGACTCATGTCTTTCCTAAAAGTATTCTGACACGACATTAGGTGCTGAATTTACTTACAACTATGACTTAATGAAGTAAAAATTCTACGAATAATAACTTTCCATAAAGTATTCTGACGCGTCTTATGTGCAAACATTTATATTTTTCATAAATTAAATCTCATATTCATAAACGTGAGTAATATGTACGTAAATATTTTTTATTAGGTAGGTAGGTACTCAACTTCAAACAAAAGTTGACAATAAAATAAACTACGTCGTCGGTCTTTGACTCGCTGGCAGAATAACCTTGGTTCTACTAGTAGAACTACGCGGTCGAACCACGGGCAATAAACGAATAAAAGCAGCGTCACGGCTTCTAAAAAAAAAACAACGAAATGTCAGATAATACTTTACAGAAAAAAGTCACAGATATTCCTTTCCAACTATCAAGTAGCATACCTGGAAGAGTAAAATAAACGCAAAATTCCGCAAAAAAAAAATTTAATTGATTACTTCAAAACAGGTACATCCTAATTATAACTAATATTATAAATTGCGAAAATGAGTTTGTTACACTAAAACGGCTAAACGGATTTGGATGAGATTTGGCACATGGGTGGACCATGACTTCGGTTAGGACATAGAATACTTTTTATGTCCTAACCGTAGGCTAGTATTTTGCATGCATACTAGACGGTATTCTGTTTCCGACACGTTGTGCACATTTCTGAGCAAGTAACCTAACAAAAAATGGATTGCATGAATTCACGATAGTATTTCAATCATTAGTACCTATTATCCTACTAATAGGATTTGGATGAAATTTGGCATACAGATAGTTTATAACCTGGACGAACACAAAGGATACTTTTATCCTTAGTAGTACGTTTCCGAGGGATAATTTGAAAGCTACTACTGTATAAAGACCAGGTATTCTCCCATTTGAAGGCAGCAAATATTTGGGATTACTAGTCCCGTTTCAATTTCTTTATCATCAGCAATAATGTTGACCTAATGAAGCCTAGTCAGTTATTATTTCTGCAGTATATCGATCGATTCCACTTAGTGAATTTCTGCAAATTCACTTGCATTTCGTATCGTCGATAAAATTGAGTTTTCCTGGCTATTAACAACTTTCCAATTTCATAGATCTCATTTGTAAGTAATGGAAATTCCTTATACAAAGGCAGCAGAGCAATCATGAAACTACCGCAATGCTAATTTATCGATAAGGTCATGTAACCACATGACCTTATCGATAAATTAGCATTGCGGTAGTAACCACTTGCTTACAAAAAAAAGTGGTTTAAATCCGTTATAAAGGGTTTAGTTAAAAATAAATAAATAAAAAACATAACTATAGAACTCAGTCATTTAGGACAAATTTTCGTGAGATAACTTTTATCTGGGGAATCTTCTTTTCATTGCGACAGGACATCTGAGGAATAAATACAACGGTTTGACAGCTTTTGTATGGAAAAAATCAAACCGCCATATTTATTCACATGATAAAATTTACCTGGTGATTTAAAAATCGCCCCTTAATTAAACGAAAAAGATACAACACATTGCGCGCCAATTCGACCCTTTAATTTATTGTTACAAATTTCAAACAACTAAAACAACAGAAACGTGAAAGTTAGATAAAATCTAGCGTCTCTTAAATTAGATTTATTGGCACAAGTTGTCAGAAGTGTGCTCGACCAATCGGACGCTCGCGATGCTCTTCAAATAATATAGTGCTGTCATCTAATTGGCTGTTCGAGTTCGATTTTAAATTTAAATTATTGTCTATGGAATTAGGGATATTAATAAGTTTGTATGTGGTCACGTAAGTATCCCACTAATAAAAGCATAGCGAAACTGCATTTACATTTTTCCTCGTTGCCTTAAATTTTAGCGGTCGATAAGGAACACTCTTGCTGAGCAATGCTCGCTGGCAGACTGACTATGGTGAACACAATTCATTTAATAATCTACTATTTACATCTTAGGATGGGCAATAAAAGAAGTTAAACATGATTAATACTACTACTATATTTTTTAAACGCTACTTATTTATTTACACAAATAAACAGGCAAGGAGTAAAGATCAGAAAAATACATACATACAAAGATGACGCTTATTTCTAAAGAAATCTCTTCCAGCATACCTACGACAGGAAAGTAAAAATATATAAAATAAATATCACTGGAATAGTATGAACAAATATTAAAATAAATACCATCGGCATATAATTATATGATTTTACATTCGCAATACTTTTATTGTACCTAGGTATACACACACTAATATTAAAATAATTTATGAGATATTCTGCAAATCTTCCTCATTTCCTGGCTACAAATACATATTTGACACCCAAACAAGGTTCATTTTGTTTGACCAAAACAAGTTTATACTTCATCGTTACGCGCGCACGAAACAGTACATGTTGGGAAGTTCGCGACTGGTAGTTACCGCTTGTTACCGTTCCTAACAATATTTTTTTTTTGTTCCAGGTAAGTTGAGAACCGGCTGTGGATGTACGAGTAACTTCCTGTGAGAGTTACCCCGTTCCAGGTATTTGGCTTTCGACACCCAATCTAACTTTGTTGCGGAATAAAACAATGAACGCTGAACAGAACGTATAAGTACCTACCTACTGAAAGGAACCTGTAACTGAATTTTATTTCTATTGTACAGTCAGGGAAATGTATTTAGAGTTGCGTATGTATTTTCTTTTTTCGTTTTTAATGTAATTACGTACGACTGATAAAGAATGACAGTTGTGATATTTTACATAGTAATTTGTTTAACAATCATTTTCCCTGACTGGACCTATTTGTGGTATGTATTTCTCGTAAAATTACCCCTTGGAACGGCACGGTATATGTAGCATCATCATCATCTGCCTAGCGTTTTCCCAACTATGTTAGGGTCAACTTCCAGTCTAAACGAACCCAATTCAATGCCAGTATTTTACATGGAGCGACTACTTATCTAACCTCCACAACCCAGTTACTAGGTAATACGATATCCCTTAATAAGACTACGGTAAGGCACGGTATGTGTATGCATTTCTATACAAACGTACGAGATAATGGAATCCATATACGACTTGACAGACTATTCAAACGTCTGCCTACGTTACATTAATTTAGTTCGGGAAATGTGTTAGAAATTTGGCTTTGAGCAATGACATTAATATAATAATAATAATTCATGTTATTATTATATTAATGTACGTACCTAAATAAACTCTTGGAGAAATATCATATCTCAATACTCAATAGTTCATTGCATTCCACAACGTACCCTGATCATTGCCGACTCTGTCGGATACAGCAAAATGTAGGAAAGAAAAGGATATTTAAGTAGGTAGAGGGTACCGTGGGAAAGATGCTTTATTTATTTATTTAAACTTCTCGCACACAATAAGCTGCAAAGGCCGACTTAATGCCTTAAGCTTTCTCTACCAGTCAACCAAAGGTGGTGTAGAGATAAGACGGCAGGTGCTCTGTTTAACAAGGGTTAATAATAATAAAACATATTAAAAAAATAACATTATCAATTATTAATACATGTACATGTATGTGTTCACTGTTGAATACCGAATAGATACCTACTGGTAGATTCAAAAGTCCCTACTTTCTGGTATAAAATGAACCGCTCCCTTCGTCGAACATTGAAACAGGCTTACAGAGCCACGGATATCGAGCACTGTCAATGGTATATGGAAGCCCGATAAGTTCGTTATCACTGAAATCGCAATTCGCCAGAAAGCTATTGGGTTTTTGAATATTTCATAGCGCTTCACGAATCGATCAAAGCGATCATGTGGGATTGGACCTGTCATGTAGATAACTTTCGCGATATAGTTTTCCTACCATATCATATTACAACCAAAACTGTTCGTCACCTTAAAGGCTTTACATTGGTCAAAGGTGTAAGCTATTTTGGTCTTTGTTTTCAAGTAATTACATATAATAACAAGTTACAAAAATACTTAAGTCTTGGCTGAATAATTACGAGCACAATGCATCAGCAGACTGAGTTGTTAGAAAGAAATTAAAACATGAAAGTATACGTATTTATTAATATAATATCTGCCTATCTGGAATCGTCTACTTAGATGATTCAAGTGAGATAGTCGTGGGCAGGTAGGAGTAAGCTATAAAAGTTTATTTAGAGATTCACCCCTTTAAGACGTGTCAAGGTCAAAAAATGTATGGTTGAACAGTTCGTTGGTAATCATTACTAAACTTTAACCTTTTAACCGCCCGACTTATCAGTAGTCGTGCCCCCAGCGCCCGAAAAAAAAAACGAGAAATAATTACCGAATGAATGAGCTGTGGATGTAATAATAATATAGATTAAACGAACTGTGGTATTTGGTCGTATATACGAGTATACGACCCGAGCGGAATGGACACGAAAATATTTGTCGGATTTATCCGGCGTAAGCCTTTAAAAGGTTTATAAATAAGCCCCAATATTTTTACTTATTTTTGAGTTCGATTACCTATCACAGTGTTCTTATAAAATAGTCTTGAGTAAAGAGTCATAGTGAAATAGTAACGAAGAATTTTTTATCGTATGTCTGTTCGTCTGAATGTATGGTCCGGATTGGTGCCAAAACGGCTAAACGGATTTGCCAGAAATTTGGAACACAGATAGTTAATAGCCTGGATTAACACATATAATTTAAATCCCGGTAGTACGTTTCCGTGAGATTCTTTCCGACATCCCCGCGAACGAAGCCGCGGGAAAAACCTAATTAACAATAAAAGTTTATTAAGATACCAACAAGAGCAGTGGTGGGCAAGTGGTAATGGCCGCGACTTACGAGTTGTAAGTCGTAGGTTCGAATCCAGGCAGGCGCTTTACTTTGTGTAAAATTTGATCACCACTGCTCTCAAAACGGTGAAGGAAAACATCGTGAGGAAACCGGCATGTCCTAGTACCAAAAATTCGAAGACATGTGACATCTGCCAACCCGCACTGGACCCGCGTGGTGGATTACGGCCCACTCCCTCTCACTGAGAGGAGGCCTGTGTCCCAGCAGTGGGAACATTATAGACTGATTATGTAAGATACCAACATTATGCCATCAACAACAAGCAAATAAACAGTAGAAACGAAGTACTTAAACAACAAATTTACTCTCCTAATAATAACTACAAAGGTATCCGGGAGATTGAAATAGCCCGTAATTTGAATAATTTACTGCCGCACAAGTCGCAAGAATAAACAACGTCTCGGGTATTCCACAAAGTTCTATTGTGTTTAGAACAAGAAGACAAATACATCTTATTCTTAGTTTTTCCAAACTAATATTATAAAAAGAGAAAAGATTTGATTTTTTGTTTATTTGTTTGTTACGGTTTCACGCTAAAACTACTGAACGGATTTGGCTGAAATTTGGCACATGGGTAGACCAAGACCCGGATTAGGACTATGATATTTTTATGTCGATATTTCCACGGGATCGATATTTATGCAGATGAAACCGCGGGGCGCTGCTAGTTTCAAATAAAAATGGAGGAAGAACGAATAAGTTTTTCCTGAAAGTTTTTTAACATTGCTTAGTTACTGTAAATACAAACACAAAATACTTCTACCCAGTCTAAAGTTACAACCACAATAACCTTCAGATTTACCATACATTTTTTGGGGATTAAGTTTGGCATGACTTAGTCTGCGTTTATTAATAAGGAGGCTAATGTTTAAATACATGAATAACAAGATACATTTGCCTGGCAACGAACCTATTAGTTTATTGTTAGTACATGCTCTCAATTTTAAACGAATAGAAAAAAAAAAAACACTGTTCTCTTTAATCTATGTCAAAAGAGATTCTCACTCGCATTATCGAAATTCATTGTACTTTATTTATTGTACAATCACAACGGGGAAAAAGAAATTAGCTGTTCAAAATTGTGGAAAAACTCAATTTCGCTTGAATTGTTATGAAAACAGACCTTTCATTCACATCCTTATCAAAACCTTTTGTATGAACCAACATATATCTATGTATGTAGCTAAAATCCGTTTTATTTTTTGGGTTCCGTACCTCAAAAGGAAAAACGGAACCCTTATAAGATCCTTTTCCTCAGGAATGCGTGGAGTTATCGAGTTGAAATTAATATGTATGGTGAATAATAATAATATTATTATTAAGGTGAACAAAATGTGTCCAATCGTATAATATTTTAACAAAATTGTCGGTTTTGAAAGAGTAAGTAAGCACCTACGTAGATTCCTAGAATTTTAATTTTCCAGAAGCAAAAGTTGGAAATAAAAGTTGATGGTCTACACTCTCTTTGGCCTTTACAAAACTGTGTTCATGAACTCATAACGCGAATGCATAAAAAAGGTTTTTCAGCATGGCATGGGAGTGTTCTGTTTCAACGAAAAACGAATACGAACATTTGTTCGTATTCGAACTTGTCGTTCGTTTTTGAATTTACAATGGGAGTATTTTCAAGAACTATTTTCTCACACGTTCTTTCTATGTTTAGGTAAGCTTCCTATAGGAAACAAACACATATAGGGAACCCCTTGAAACCCCTATCAGTCCTGGCGCAAACGTTACAAAAAGGCTTGAACTTTACACATCTCTTTTTAAACAGACAATGGTCCTTCAGACTTTGTTAGTGGGTGAACTTAAGAGGCTTATGTTAAAGCTTTGGTATCCTATTTCCGCTATCTATATTAACACATACGTTTATATAACAGCGTACTATATTTGTAATACATGCCGTTAGGGTTTAAACGTTATGTCGGCGCTCTAAATGGCATATTATAAAAATCGTTTGAAGCTTTCGGGCATTGGACAATTAACCCAGTAAAGCCTAAGAAAGTTCGTGCCCAATTTGCGATTTGAATCTCGCGGGGCCCTTGAAGGGAGGTAATGAGGCGTTTGCCCACTTTGACGTTTTTGCATGAGCCTTTACTCGACCTTGAATATTTTGTAAAACGATTTTAATTTTAATGAGATTTTTTTTAATTTGTTATAAGTACGTAAATTCAATCATTTGCAAATGTTGTTAAGACAACGAGATGGCATTGAACATAAATGTTAACTTTTAAATTGTTTCAAGATTTTGAAATCCTGCCTTTTGTCTGCGGCTTTTGCGCGGTCCACGTGGATGTCGGAAAATACCCCACGGGAACTCACTACAGGGATTAAAAGTACCCTTTGTGTTAATTCAGGTTATAAACTATAAGTGTACCAGATTTCATCCAGATTTCAGACAAATAGATAAAAATTCTTCGTTACTATTTTATTATATGTATGGAAGAAGATAATGCTTAAAATGAAATGAAGATTTAGGCTTACGGGCCTAAAACCGCACGCCAAAATGCATTAATTAATCAACAGCACGGTCATTATGAAGATCAAAACCGATTAATGGCATTGACAGATTGATGCTGTGGTAAAAAGTGCACCACTGAGGGAAAATTGATTTATTTATTATTTATTTGTTGTTATCAAACAGATCTGCCTAAAGTTAAAATCAAAGGAATAGAGCCCATGCGATCGTAGCACAATGACAGCTACGCCGTAGCGTATTGTGCTACGGGGTCCAGACTAAGCTTGACTCGTGAGTGGTGGGTTAATTTTGTTTTCAAGCATATCCAGCTTTTTCCGTAGGTACCTAAATTCCTATTAGTTATATCCTGTAGAGTATAACGCATGAGCACAACGCCTTCTTATTTTGTAGGAATAGGCAAATTTTCATCTACATTATATCTAGTCATTGCGCGATGAACTTTTATGATAGAATACTTTCAAACTAAACGTCACATTTTTTAAGTACACTTTTTGTGGACTTGCCCCAGCAAGTTCGGTCAAACGTTACAACTTTTGAAAGAACAGTTTCATCCTGCTTTGTTATACGATGTTCAACGTCTATTATTGTCCGGTTTGGTGAGTTTTAGGCTTAAGTGCACCTGTCAGCTTACCTTGTTTAAACTTTCCATCTTTCGTTTTAGTTATGTCTAAACTAAATTTTGTCGACGTTACACTAATGCTATAAGCTATGACAGCCGCAATTTATTAACTATTAATAAAATACTGGTTCTGTGAGTTAAGTAAGTTCTTTGCTAAATTGGCTGCATTTTTTAAATTAATATATTAAAGTGAAAACCGGGATTACGGAGACAGACTAAAGTTGTTTTTTTTTCAATCAAAATTTTTTTTGGTTGATATTAAAAGATTTTGTTTACCTCGGATTACATACTTCCCATAAAAAGTTCTCTCCTATAAAGTGCTTTACTTGATTCTCTTGATAAAAATATTCTTTCTAACTAATAAGAAACCTTTCAACAACAGATTAAAAAATAACAGGAAAATGAGTGTTTGTACTGCTTTATTTTTATCTGAAGCCTTAATAATTACACGCCATCATATTCAGTGATTATTAACCTGAAAGGTTAAATTACGTATAATTACAACAAAGAGTATTATTTATGATGGATATTTTTGTATTCCGGTTGCGTACGAAACTTGATACCAACAATTTAATTTAGTTTATATTTAATATTCAGATTGCAGTTCAAACGTTTAAAGAGAAAGATTTAATCAACAATATTTAACTCATTCAAAACATTCGAAAAATTCACGTTTCCATAGTACAAACTTGAAAACCTTAGTTTTTCTTCGTGTTCTTAGCAATTACATTTCCCTAATTAAAACAAATGCCGTTGACCCAGTTAAGGCCGAAAAAGTCAGCCAAGAAATGTTTAGAAAACGTCGAAAAATAGATTAATCCTTAACAAGCAAGGCTGTTAATTCTACATTAAAAATTTTGTTAGTTTACTTAAAAGATTGTAAACGCTTCTCAGTAAATCTCTCATTTTAACCGTCCTTCAACATTATCCCCCCGGCATTGATGGAAACAAAACATGGTAGGTAAACGATTGCTCTTTTTGTACACCTTTAAATATTTTTTTAGCCCTAATAAAAAACAGCAAGGTAAACGTGTTCCCAAATATAAATTATTTGTTTCATGTCTTTCATTGTGTCTGTCATGTGTTTTGTTTGCATAACCGACAATCAGCCCTTTTAACGTTGCGAAACATATTAATTTGGATGACCCTCATTCTCTTTCATTTTTAATACTTTTGTGTTTAAATGGCCTATTTGAATTTATTTCTGTCTTAAACATATTTATTTATTAAATTTACACCAACAGCATATACATTCAACATTGGTTTACGAAAGAAAGATAGTACTGTTATTGTATACACAAATTAAAGGTGTACAAACTTTTAAAGAAAAAATACATTGGTCAGAAGCTTACTTTTACTTCATAAGCAATAAAGTAAAAGTAAAATTTAAACAAAGTTAACTTCAATATAATTATCAGATAATACATATTGATCATATCACCTTTAAGCTACGTACGCACTGGCTTGCTTAGTGACTGTCTAGAGCCTAGCGAGTCACCTTTCGAGTAGCGAAGTGAAACGAACGCTCTAGAATCTTCGCAACCGGCCGCACCGCACGCTTGGCGCTTTCGCTAGTCGCCTAGCATGTATGTAAGGATCTTAAGTCACTAGGCTCAGTGCGTACTGCGTACGTAACCTTAATTATTTAAGGAGGTTCATCCCAGAATGGATTGACAAAATACCAAGATAGTGACGGGATGATCAAGAAACATTCTCTTTATTCGGATAGTAACATTGAAGAACGTTGAATTTAAACCTAAATCCCTTTAACATAAACCAATTTCCTCCAGACACACACAGATTGAAACACATTAATACCTTCTTTAAAAAGGTCTTGTGCGGTCTCACAAAGGATTTTAAAGCTTTAAAGAGCTGTCTTTGATCTAGATAATGGTCGGTTCGTGCGCTACTATCTGCCATCAGACTCGGTAGCTCTTGTGTCAAGCATAGCATTTGAATTTTCTTTTAAAATTATCAGTTTGAAACCGTAATTTTCTTGTGAAATACTAATTGATAAGTGGCATACTATCAATCTAGCACTTAAGATATGAAGGTGGGACTTTTTGTTCTCGTAGGTATAGTTTGAAGTATACATCTACACTGTATATCACACTAATATTATAAAGGCGAAAGTTTGTGAGTGTGTGTGTGTGTGTTTATATGTTTGTTACTTCTTCACGCTCAAACGGCTGGACCAATTTTAATGAAATTTGGTATAGAGATAGTTTGAGTCCCGGGAAAGGACATAGGCTACTTTTTATCCCGATATTCCCACGAGATCGAAACTTATGCGGGTGAAACCGCGGGGCGCAGCTAGTAATATGATAAAGCTGAAGAGTTTGAAAACATGTAAGTAGGATTTGTTTTTTTTTGCATTTGATAGCCTAATTCTTGAGGAAGGTCATAGGCTATTTAACGTCACGCTTCGACCCTTAGGAGCCAAAGGTGAACAGTGAACAACCTTTTATCTTTTACTGAACCTATTCCAAACTCCAAGACGGTACATATTCATTTATTTATTATGGCACTCCAATGATCAATTCACTTGAACATTAACAGAGAGCTTAGTCTTATTATATAAAGTACTACAGTAAACTTATTACTTAAAGGTGTGCACAGAAGTTACTTGGATATATCTATACTCCATTTGTTTAGGTAATTAAATAAAGGTAAACAAAAAACCACGTGACTTAGTTAACCGACTAAACGTAATATCACTCACTTCACTTGTCATGCTATGTCACAGTTGTACTCTTCAATTTAGCAACATTATTAGCGAATTATAAAGTTGCTAAATTGAAGAGTACAACTGTGACGTAGCATGACAACTGAATAGACTGGTATTACGTTTAGTTGGTTAACCACGGCACGTGTTTTTTTTGTTTACCTTTATTTAATTACCTAAACAAATGGAGTATAGCGGAAAATCCCAAACCACTGCTTTACAAGAGACTTCTAACTCAGGTCCCAAATCTCAACAGCCGAACACTGCGTCAATTAAATTAATTCAAAACTACCTTCTTCAAACAATTATTCTATTAAGAATTCCCTAAGGTTAAAAAACCTTCAAAGATTTGCACTACTTAAGTCAAAGTCAAATAATTTATTTCAAATAGACATCAAGGCACTTTTGTACGTCTAAAATTACAAAAAAAAATAGTAATTATTCTAGTCGCCCCTTCCAAAAGGTAGTTTCCTATGGAGAATAATGGGTAAGAAACTCCACCGTTACTCTTTTAAAACATTTTTTATACATTAATTATAATTAAATGTTCGAGCCGTTTGGGGTTGAAACACTATGGCCATGGGGTCCGAGTGCCCACTTGGTTTTTCGAGTTCACTTGGATTTTATACATATACCTACATATTATTATTATTTTAACTCTATTAGCGTATATTATGTAAATATGTTAAATAAATATTAATCTCTCTAATTATACAATTCAATTAGCAACCAGTTTGGTTTTGTCAAGTCTCTCACAACAACGCTATTTTAATTAAACGTCATTCCATCACTGGTAATTTCAAACAGTTTAATAGAAATATACTGCCGTTATTAATACTATTTAGCGAATTATATTTAGAACTAAGTATGCACATACGTTACTGATTTCTCCATGTTTTCGACAGCCGTCAATAAAAGAGTTATCACTATCAGATACACACATGTTCAAGGGTTGTTTTACTTTGTAATGAAGTTACTACATAGACTAGGAATATATATCACGAAAAATCGAATGTAGTATTCGATTTTTCGTTATGTATTATATTCCTAATCTATCTTTAATTTTCTAAACTCTACATTCTAACGAACTTTTTACCTTTTTTTATTTTATAAAAATAATAGCCGTAACTTATATAATATAATGTATAATAGGCAGGTAACTTATTCTCTATGAACGAAACCGCGCGAAATTAACACGAAATTGCCGTGATTATCTAAGGAATTGACGTGGTTTCGAAGTAAGGAATCATTGAGTGGTCATAGTAAATTTGGACCCTGGGTAACCACCGGTAGTCATGGCTAAAGAAAGAGGAACCTCTTCACTATATGCGTCGTACAAATATATGTTATTGATATTATCTATCTAAAGAGACACTCTTATCTCCTCACTATATCCAAAAGTACTGCATAATATTATCTACCATAATAAATCTATAAATAAAGTAGACAGTATCAAAGTAACTCCAGTAACTGTGGGGCTCATATACACTTTATTTGGCAGTTAAAACTAGAGAACTCGGCATCGGGCGGCAATCCTATGTGCTATGCCCATAGACAACTTTTATTTTTATTGCAAACATCCAGCTCGGCTATGGCCGTTAAATCCTTCGCTAACGCAATTGGTTCTGTAGCCGGACTGAAGTTATCTGACCAGGTAATAGGTTTATAAATTGACCCTCTGGAGAAACCTATTTTATTAACGTGTTATTAAGTTATCGTATGTTATGTATGTGTGTCGGATTAATTTAAAAAGAAAAGAAAATTTATCTTTTGTTCTTACCAACAGGCGCAGCATGACCGCCGTAAAAACGGGTTTTGACGACGGAAGAATAGACAAAATGACAGATTGTAGAAATATTTGTACGCATTCTACGCGTGTACGCATGGCAATGTGTCATTTTGTCTATTCTTCCGTCGAAAAAGCATCGTCATGCTACGCGTGAATCGTCGAAAGCGACACTCTTATCTCGACTACTCAGTCGAGGAGTCGTGAGGACATCCTGTCGCATCATCCTTTATTTCTAAAGTCTTCTAATCAAACCTTTTTTTATTATACATTCTATGCTATGTAGTACCTTCTGTTCTAAATTGCCTTTAGATCAAACATCAAATAAAACCAATCTGTATTTTGGTACAGAGTATCTACTGAATCTATTTTATTAATCTCGCTCAACAGAAATAATATCTGTTCCAAGGTAGTCTTATTAAATCAATGTTTGTTTAGTTCAACAATTACTCTGAAGGTAAATATATACCGACTTTGAACAAAGATCTCAGGGATAAGTTTAGTAGGAGCGTCAAGTAATTATGTTTAGAAGTAATATTAGTTATTCTGTGGTTTAAAGCCTCCTAAGATAATCAATTAATATTAAAACAATACAATATTATTTTTTTAATTCTGACTTGTTACTGTACACACTACTGTGATTAAGGCGGTACACCGACCAAAACCGCGTTTTTCTTCGTTATTCAGAGGCTATTAACTCAATAATTATGAGAAATAAACTACATCTGAAAGCACTTTATTAATGTCTAATATCCTATCATTACATTGCACGTTATTATTTCTTTTTATATGTTACTAATACATTTAAAACCTCCTTTTAAAAAAGTGATTAAAATTACTGATGCATCTTTTGCTAAATTTGACGTTCTATTAATTTGAGGATTTCACCAATGGATAGATAATTTAAAAATCTAAATAATCCATGTTTTAATTTATTTAAAAAGATTGCTATTCTTTTTTTATTAAAATAATTCCAAAAATTGTGCGAGTTCTATGATAAAGGGTGCGCTGCATCTCTTTTGTACGAGGAAGTCGTGTCGCTCTGTCTCTGTCGCAATGCTCAAGGTTATTTAGTCGGGGTACCGCCTTAAGGGTTTATACTTATTAAATCTACTTATATGTATTTATTAATAAGGGCCATAGTTTTCCTGATAATATTTTTATAGTAGGTACCACGGAATATCTGTGGTAGGTACGTACATACATAAATGTAAAAGCATCGTCATCATTTCAGCCCTGAAACGTTCGCTGCGGTTCATATTCAGACCGCTACAGTACCTACATAGTATAAATGATACAATGACCTAGTGATTTACACATTATTATACTAGAACAAATTAGGTAGGTAACAACATATTTAGTTTATGAAGTGGAAAAAAGCATTGTGTCACTTCAATAACTCTTAATGAATTCTTTATTTCAAATACGTGGTAATACAAAATTAAGTATCTGATTGAAAGAAAACGGCCAAGTGCGAGTCGGACTCGCAAACGAAGGGTTCCGTGCGACCGTACAATATTGAATATTCCTAAAACGCTAAAAAGACACGTTTCTTGTATGGGGATCCCCTTAATTTATTTACTTGATTTTATCTTTTTGTTTGTTGTTATAGCGGCCATAGTAGTACTCGTAAATACTCTGTGAAAATTTCAAGTGTCTACCTATTACGGTTCAAAAGATACAAGCCTCTGACAGACGGATGGATAGCGGAGCCTTAGTAATATCCCTTAGGAGCAAAGGTGCCAAAAGGACCCCGTTGGCATCCTTTGGGTACGTAACCCTAAAAACAGTCCTACCTACCTACGGTCCATGTGACCCGTGACGTACGAGTATCGAAACGCCACCTAAATAGACGACGTCCCCCAAAGCCCTCGTTTAAACGTCACGCGCCATTTAGCGTGAAAACTAGACAATTGCACCCTAGTAAAGAGTCGAGCGGTTGAAAGTTCAAACTGTAAACTTTGAAGTTGGAATGATAATAAACAGTACTGGCCAGTATAGCACTGCATTGCAAATTGCTCTGCAATAGAAGTGACCAGTGTTCACAAAGAGTTCTTCTCATAATTATAGAGAACGTAGTGCAGCATTAGTAGTTACTGCATGTTATTATTTTCGCCATTCGTCCTTCTTCAACATTATAATCAACCTCTTTTTGTACTGGCCCTATCAAAAACATTATTTTTTATAATAATTTTGAAATAATTTCTTTTACGTCAGATGAGATTTTTTCCTGGAGACATACTTCACTTATCTCAATTTTCTCTCATACGACATCCGGAATTTTTATTTATCGTGAAAGAAAAACCAAAATTGATTGACTAAAACAGCAAATTATAATTTATTGGATCGTGCATGTTCATCGTGTTATTAATTATTTGATTAGGGGTATGTATTTTTTATGTTTTTGGCCTTTCATAGCCTTTCGTCATGTTTCAATATATTAATCCCATCCGTTCTGTGCTAAAGGTTTCCCCACATCTTCGACGGAAGACTACCTACATTTCACGTTTTGATTGAATCCTATTATCTGGTATGTATAATTGTACGTTTTTTTGGGGTTTAATGAGATCTGCTTGCAACTCGGGATTCTTATGGTGATAATTTTTGCCCCAGATAGAAGTCCGAATTTTCTGCGAGCCGATTTGTTCGGCTCCATCCACCCACCCAGACATCTCGTATTTCGACTCCTGACCGGCTGGCTGCTTTCCGACCACGCGAGCCATAGGCCGCAGTCCGCAAGTATTCCAGGACCAAGATCGATTCCCCAATTACCTTTTTTTACCCTGTTGTTATAGACCTAATATTTTTTTTTTCTTTAACGCTATAGCAGGTTGGTATCTTTTTGTGGACTTATTTTCAACCACGTTGGCGTGGATCAATGTTGATTGCAATCGATATTAGACTCGTCGCGTTGTATTGAAAACCTAAATTTTATTTTTGATACTAAAACCTAAATGTAAAATGTAATGCAATAGTTTCTTATTATTTAAAACCCATGTGACAAGTTTTCATATTTAGTTTTTCTTTTTTGTATTTTTATATTTTTTCCTATTTGTGTTTTCGATTTTTTATACAAAAATTAAACGTGTTTGTCGATGAAGTGTCTTTCCGTTACATTTCGCTACAGTAGGTACTAAGCACTAATCACCTTTCACCATAATTTATTGTATTTGTTGGTATATTGGCGTGGCTAGCTGACATATGGCAAATAATTCTCGTAATGTTAAATTACTTGCATACTATTGTATACAATCAAGTTTTTCTAACTGAACAGACAGCTCTGCTGCTGGGGAGTTTATTGCGCCACTTTTTCTCCCCAGCGAAAGCACTAGGAAGTGGTGAAGGGCGGGCGTTTTGGGGGACTGTCTTATGTAATTTTGACGATCGAAATGTGCTCATTCTCAGTCTAATCTGAATAATTGACTTCTGATTTTGATTTGTGACTATATCTAAGACAGATATGGTCAAAAATCAAAATCAAAAGTGTTGTTTAGATTATTTTTTCTGTACGTGTCATGTTTTTTTTTTACTCAATAGAGTCATCATCTGCCCTCTCCCAACTATTCAAGTGTAATCTTCCTAGGCAAGTCCCAATAAATAATTTTTCTTTCATCATGTCCTTCACGTGTTGGCGATTACAAAGCAAGTCCTGGTTTCCCCTATTCTTCTTCACGATGTTTTCCTCTACCGCTTTTATTCAGAAATATCCAAGATCAACTTGGAAATTACATTCATGATATCGCATAAACTTGCATTGGTAGGTTCGTACCTTTAACGCCGTGGTTCGAAAGTCGGATCCGAGGTGAAGCACGGCAGAAAAGCCAGTAAAAAGCTTTGCATTTTTATATATGTGTGGTTTAACGACCTATGCATATACATAGGTCCATATACCACTAGGTACAAGCTCGGATATAAATCGTACAAACAAGTTCGCGTGAGCTTACACCTATAATTGCAGCGATAAGTGAAAATAGAAATAGTGCATAAACAAGCAAGTTCTGTACTCACGATTAATTGTAGGTTTTACTGTGTACGTACTACAATTACACTAGTTGTATATTAAGGTATGGTAAATTAGGAATCATAATCCTATAGTGCTTTTAAAGCAGCACACCTACCGTTATTTTTTGAAGTGAAAACTTCTTTAGCGGCGTTGCATACTTTTTGTAATGGGTAAAAAATGTTAAACTCGCGTCAGGACACGTGACCGTCAGGAGAGATTTCCCCCCCCTATTGACATATATATTACTCCTTTTGAAATCATTGCCCCCCCCCCCCCCCCCCCTCTTTCTACGGCGGCGCAAACCGAAATGAACAAAGTTTATTGACACACAATGGATGGATGGATAGATGGAAGTGGAAGTCGAAGTGGAAATGGAAGTCGAAGTCAAAGTGGAAGTGGAAGTGGAAGTCGAAGTGGAAGTCGAAGTGGAAGTCGAAGTGGAAGTCGAAATGGAAGTCGAAGTGGAAGTCGACGTGGAAGTCAAAGTAGAAGTCGATGTGGAAGTCGAAGTGGAAGTCGAAGTGGAATTCGAAGTGGAAGTAGAAGTGGAATTCGAAGTGGAAGCCGAAGTTGAATTCGAAGTGGAAGTCGAAGTGGAAGTCGAAGTGGAAGTCGAAGAGGAAGTCGAAGTGGAAGTCGAAGTGGAAGTCGAAGTGGAAGTCGAAGTGGAAGTCGAAGTTGAATTCGAAGTGGAAGTCGAAGTGGAAGTGGAAGTCGAAGTGGAAGTCGGAGTGGAAGTCGAAGTGGAAGTCGAAGTGGAAGTCGAAGTGGAAGTCGAAGTGGAAGTCGAAGTGGAAGTAGAAGTGGAAGTCGAAGTTGAATTCGAAGTGGAAGTCGAAGTGGAAGTCGAAGTGGAAGTCGAAGTGGAAGTCGAAGTGGAAGTCGAAGTGGAAGTCGAAGTGGAAGTCGAAGTGGAAGTCGAAGTCGAAGTGGAAGTGGAAGTCGAAGTGGAAGTGGAAGTGGACGTGGACGTGGACACACTGCTGTGTATTCGTACTTAACATTCGTGTATATAAAGTGTTTAAAATATGGAAATTGAACAAAGTGCATCTATTAATGATAAAAGGGACGCAGAAATAGTGAAAAAAATGAGTTATATTAATTCAATAATTGATTTATTTCAACGTTAATATTCAAGTTTTCACTTCTGCCGGCACTCCCGGAGTGCAACCCGTCTTTTTTTTTTTACAATTTTTTATGATACCAACAAAATTCATTTTAGCCTTCTTGTAGGAGTTCCCTGTCCAATCAGCAACAGTAAATATTGCACTAAAACAGCGAGCATACCCAGCAAAACATACCAAGCATATTTTGCCTAATTGTATAGTATAGTCTCCGTTGTCGTGTCAATATCATCATTACTTTACATACCTGGTAATAAAAAAATCATATTGACAAATCCATTGGAATGGCTACTGAAAAACATGTAACGATATCGTGACGTAGGTCCAATGTTCGTGTTATAACAGGGTGTATAAACACACACGGCTCGTAACCGCCTGCGGTTTGAGCGTAGAGCTACACTGACTAGCTTCTGTGTAACTACTACCTACAACCCTTCTGTGTAGCCACTACGGATATTCGGATCAGTAGGAAATAGCTAACCCTTTTCGCAACGCCGAAAAAATCTGAGCATTCATTTGAATAAAACACCCCGTATAGTAATAATTATCTGGGCACTATATCAGGCGGATGGAATTGTGTATACTAATAACACACAATAACATAGCAAATACTCGGGTTACTCAATCTGCATGCGAATCGTTCCGATTGTGGTATTAAACGTCACCGAATAGTTTCCTCGAATTACGTACTGCAACGGACGAACATTTGCGATAATTTGGTTGGCCTATCATTTATTAAACTGGCATGTGTTGAAAATCTAGGCTAAGTACCTAGCTTAACGCTTCCGTCAAATCAGAACAGATTAATTTAGGAGGCATTTACATTGTGTTTGCCCTTGTTATTGTATGGAGTGCCTCCGCATATTGCGTTGGTTGACGAGGCGTAGAAGATGCGCTATAGCGTTGGGTAGACGTAGATTCGTCGTTCGGCCTCGGGTAAAAGACGAAATAAGATCAGCAGCGCACAATCTTGTATTCCAATATATTTCAGATGGTTGTGAGCCAGATAAATGTTCGCTCTGTCGCATACATAATCGTTTAGGTATATAGCAAGCCCAAAGTCCATAATTTCCCCGCGCCATTACATCCACATGTTTGTAACTACAATTTTATAACCCAAACAAACAATACTTTTTCCTGCGCATTACCACACATGTCCACATGACCGCCTGACCTCACAACTAATAATAATAAACCAATACACGATAGCAATTACCACAGTTACCATAAAACAGTAAAATACAGGAACATTCATGTATTGCAGTAAAAGTTAATGAAGCCAGCGATATCAAAGTTGGTATTATAACAACGCTCTTACACCAGTGCACGGTGCACGGAGAAATTTTAATTGTACATGAAAATTGGTATTAGTATTACAGTGTAATAATCCTTATTAAGTTAACCAGTTAGTGGGTAGCGAACTTTAAACCCTGTAATGAAATAGTTTAATATCAACCTTTTTTGCTGAATGAAATTATGAACATTCAAATTAACACACTTAAGGCCGATTTTTCAATCATTAGATATCTTTCACCTGAAAAATAACTGTCAAATTGACAAACTTATTCGTCGGTTAAAAGTTAACTGGCGATTGAAAACCCGGCCTTTAAGCATCCATTTCAGCACACATGGACATTTTCCAGAAACCATTACATTGTTTAATAAAATATAAACAAAGAAACAAACCTGTGGTATAAAGTTTCTCGTTTTCGGAACAGTGAAATTCTTCTGCAAAAATTATAAGCAAACTGAAACTGAAATTTAATTGACTGCCTATTGTACTTGATACTTTTCCCGGAAAAGCAAAGTTTCAATGAAAAAGCGAGAGGATTTCTAGAAAAGTTTCCATTCAGAATAATCTATTAATTAGAAATGGAATGATTGATAGGATATTGATTACTGTAATTTCTGGATAATCACTAACCAGATACATCAGAGTAATCAAAAAGCAAGTGATTTTTTAGTTTTAAGTGCTCCTTTTTTTACTGGTTGTATTTTTTGTACGTGTCCCAAATAAAGATAGTAAGAAAAATGCATTTTGCATTAGATGTATCTACATTTAATGCAAAAATTCATACGTCTCTCAGCTGTCATGACAATTCTTTGAGGTAAAAATATAAAAAAAAAAACGTTTTATTTGAATAATATTAAGCTGGTTTATAATAATAATAATACAAATTTTCCATAAATGTTGTTAGTAAAAGTTAACCTAATGTTAGTAAAAACACAAAATTGAAATGACTGATCTACGTGTACAGCATTTATGAAAACTGCTTCATCGTTTCCAAACAAAATGTTTTCGTGGAAAACCCGTAGAGCCGAAAGCGGTATTAAATTAATATGTTTAATAAAGGAGACGTAGCAAGTAATAAAGTGCACGACAATATTGCAATACCAACCTTTCAGTTTGAGTCGCTTAATTTTGTTTATTGCTTTCACTAGCTCAACAATTTCCGCTGCAATTCTAAACAGTTTCGAGAAAATCTTTTTGAAAAATTTCAGCCATAAGTCATGCGTTTTTCATTTCAACGTGTGTATCCGACGCCTGTCGGTAGAGGGTCATAAATTTTTCATCTGAACTTTTTTAATCAATTATTTATGGCTCGAGTTATAATCGAGTTTATTTTTATCCACAAATATTCTTTTGGCTTCTTGCATAAACTTCTTAAATCCTATTCTTATCTTATATAATATAATTAATGTGAAAGTTTGGATGTTTATTACTCAATCACACAAAAACGGCTGAACGGATTTGGATGAAATTTAGCACACAGATATTATGTAGTTTACAACTTGGAGTAACACATTGGATTCTATTAATCCAGCACCTAGTACGTCCCCGTGAGATGTTTGGCCGACATCCACGCGGGCGAAGCCGCGGTCAAAAGCTAGTGCAAAATAAATGAAAAGAGCAGGTAAACCAATATCTACATTTAGGTTTTCAGAAGGTAGGTTACCTTCTGAAAACGTCTCGTTACGCCAGGAATGTTGAAAGAACATGATAATAGCTTCTTACAAATTAAACAAAAGCTCGTTAACAGTTTCTCTAGCAGAGATCTTAATTAAAAACTGTTTAAATGTTCAATGAATATTATAAGAACAAAGAAACGTTTACTATCTAGCTTTTACCAACGCTAATTGAATACCTAATGGATATTATTTTTATCAAGCTTCGATTTTATAAAAAAAAAAGAAAATTGTATGAAAGTATTACTATTCAATTAGGGTGTACAATTTAAAACTTAAATGCTAGTCATATACATACTACACTTCGGTCTTAAAAACTAGTTTCCTTCATAAAAGTTTTACATTTATTCAGGTACCTATGTTTATAGTTAAAATCAATAAAAACATGAAAATCACGACCATTTCAAACAATTCCAGGTATTTGCTTTACTTATAATCGATACCATTACCTATACTTTTTATATTCGTAGAATTATATGAAAAGCTTTATTACAGCGCTTTTTTATAAAATGTGTTATTCTATCCTAAACACACAATTTAATTTCTACTTAAAAATTAAAGAAAACACTGTCCTTTTTCTGAGCTTTAGTTCAATGGATAAGCGATGACTAGCGCCACCTTGCTGGTTCTGCGGGACCTAATAGCACCTAGGTCCCTCTAGGTTCTCTCCTAGGCTGCAAGTTTGCGTTCGTTTGCCTTACTTTTGCTACACTGAATCGAGCGCCATCTATGAACGCGGCTGGGAGTTGGCGCCAACAAACTATACGAATGGCTGCGTTTTCTTCGAGTTCCACGCTGAAAATTTTCCGACCGCGTATGGCAAACGTCCAAGTTCTCGTTGGTCTGCCTAGATGGCGCTGTTACAGCTACTGTGGTATAGGAAAATGCTGCTAGGAATAACAACCGCAAGTAGAATATTAATAAAAATAATAATCCGCCTGCTACGTTAACGAAAATTTCTTCAAAAGTAAATAAACCTCTTTATATTTTATGGAAAAATCTCAACGAGTCATTAACCTGGCTTCATTTCATGGCCCACCTTTGCGTATGAAATTGAGCAATAGGGTATATCGGTATATTATAAGCATCATAGTTAGGTACGTCAAAGTTTACCTCGCTTACTTGAGCTTATAACCCAAGGGTATTAAGCGTCTTAAGGTCACACAATCTTAATGGCAATTGGTCCTATACGTCTTCTCATTTGCATGCACGCAACTAATATTCCCTAGGATTTTTAGAAAGTAATTTGTTATTGTATAAATAATTAAAAAAACTCAATGTTTTTTTTTCAATGTTGTGACCTCTTTTATTAAGTACCTATATCGTCTTTAGGAGACAATTGAACGCAAGAGATTCCCTAAAATACAAGTTCTATATCAATGCATGCAAGCACCTTCGATAACATTTTAATGGAGCTAAGTATTTCAATATAGTCTACTTATACTGACTCCACGGCTTCTGAAAGATATTCTTTAAGGTAAGCTCAATATCTGCCCGCGATACACCTTTCATAAAGATTTTAAACTCTATCTGTGTCAGTTAAGTCACAGTTTTCAATGTTACCTCGTTGGTTTGCATTTTACGGACTTTGGCTGGAGAGTGTGGGTCGTCGGCCGCTGTGCCCCGCCCCCTGTTCTGACGTCACACGTGTGACGTCAGCAACCCACCTGCTTCCGCCCCCCACACCCGCAACCCCCGGCCGGGGAATATCCGGGGACCTGGCCCCTACAACAAAATGATTTAATCAGGATTTTGAAGTAACGAAATATAAAATTTGATTTTTAACGTATACTTAGGTAGGACTTCAATTTATGCGTTGCTATGCTCGTTATTAAAGTGCATGTTGGCTTGCTGGGCTTAGATACGGGATATTCTATGGATTTTTCTTTGGCTGCTTATGGATTCCTATTGAAGTTATGAAGATGTGCCTAAGAATGGTTAGGTGTTTAGCTGTTTAGGCACCCTTTTCTTATTTTGGTTTTATAATTAAACGCAAAACTTTGACGGCATAGCATAGCAACACAACAGCTTATAGTTTGACAGCACTATCATGACAATTGATCAACGTCACTTGTGCTGGTCGTATTCACACGAAGCTGAAACTTCGTTGAAAATTCACAATGAGCGAAGAGATTTGGAGCCCCGCCCCCGATAACTGCAAACGCGCACCTGAAAATGCTATCGTACCTAAGTAACAATGTCGAACACACCTCCATTCCACTTTTTTTACACAAGTTTCTGCCCGCGACTTCGTTCGCGTGGAAGTCGTAAGACACCACAATATAAAAATAAAATGTGTAGCCCATGTTATTCGCATAGATAATTTTTTTTAATGGGTTAAATTTTTTTGAGTTTATCTATTACAAAACAAACGTACAAAAAATCAAATGTATTCTCTTTACAATATTAGTTTAGAACTAGTAAACCGCCCCGACTTTGCACGTGTGCCATTTACATTTGTGAAGACGGTATTCTGTTCAGGACACGCTGTGCACAAGTTCTGAGCAGTAACCTTACAAAAAGTAATTGCATGAATTCATTAGTATTATTAAGTACCTACTTCTTGTTGTATATGTATATATTTATGTAATATATAGTCTATGTCCATCTGGAATAATGTATCTTTGAAATGGTGAAAGATTTTTTCAAATAGAAGCTGTGGTTTCGGGGATTACCTTCCACATATACACAAACTGACGCAATTGAGGACCTGGCAGCAAAAGGGGGGCAGATCCAAATTTTTGCCGCTACTGTTTTCACCTACAATTTCAACAAAAATTTGGACTATCGTTTCATGCATGTACGAGGCACATTTCTTAAACTTGGACTTGCCTCCCTTTTGCTGCAAGGTGCTCAATTCTTCCTCTCTCTTTATAATATTATTATTGTAGATAAATCGCATCAAACTTTAAAGTTATATGATGTTTCAAAATAGAGTTTATGATAGATTCACATAATAATAGCAGGCTCGCTTGGTTGGGTTTGGGATAAGCGGAAAAGCATACAAAAGATTTTCGGGAAGATCTCTTTTTTTACTTCGGTTATATTTGCGGAGAACTGGGCCTTATTGACTGGAAAATTATATCCGTAATCTGTTTTTTTTTTTTTTCAATATTCTACAGAATAAACAGATTTTGAAAGAAAAACAGTTATTGCTACCGAGCTTATTTCGATTGTTATAGAAAAATACAGTTCTGACAACTATTTATCGTTATCTTGCTATGCAGCGCGGGTGTGTCTTGTCAACAGAAACTATTTGAGAGCTCATTATTATTCTAATTACATACATACATAAATTCACGTATTTTTTCCATAGTGGGTAGGCAGAAACTACAGAACGTCATCTGCTACGATCCTTAAATAATCCTTTTGCTTCGTTTACTTTCATATATCAACGGGCTAATTGCGTAACACACTAACAGTAGGTAGCAATGGCTTTCATTTTGACAGTTCAACAACATTCATTGCGTCACTTACTTTGTTGAGCAGACAAATTTTTGGAACATATGAAGCAATGGATTAGCAATACATAATCAGCCTATAACGTTCCCACTGCTGGGACACAGGCCTCCTCTCTGTGAGAGGGAGTGGGCCGTAATCCACCACGCGGGCCCAGTGCGGGTTGGATTAGCAATATCTTCTATGTATATTCAAAATTTTTCAGATTGTGATTGAAAGTGTGCCTGGTCATACATGCCGGCCGATTATACCCTCGATGTAATACTAAGAAACCGGTCAAGTGCGAGTCGGACTCGCGCACTGAGGGTTCCGTACAAATTTGTAGGTATGTAACTACAAATTTACGGTTTTCGGATTTTTTCCTTTACGTGTGCTACATGACATTGCTTCTTGCCAAATTTCATGATTCTAGCTCAACGGAAAGTACCCTATAAATTTTGATTCCTTTGAGAGTGTCGAAATATACGTTTCTTGCGGCATAAACGGCCGTATCTTTTTTTAACTTAGAAATTTAATTTTTTCAGAGCTTTAAGGGACTTAAGTATATGGTTTTAATTTCAACTCGATACCTCCACGCGTTCCCGAGATAAAGGGTATTGACAGACAGACAAACAGACGGACAACAAAGTGATCCTATAAGGGTTTCGTTAACTCCTTTTGAGGTACAGAACCCTAAAAAAGTGATTTCGCCCATTTGCTCCTGCAAGTAATATCCAAATATAATGACCAATGACGATAAATATATTTTGTCGCTAATTAACTGCACCGAACATCAGGACATGATGTTAATTATTATACGCTTAACCACATACATTACCGCAATACGCGTTGTAGTTAATATCAAAACATCAATAATAAATGATATTAACCTAACATCATACCTGTTTTTTCCCGAAAAGTTAAGCAGAGACGACTTACTTACAGTACCTACTGCCAAACGTCGCCAGTTATGTATTAGGCCCATGTAATAGGGAGCGCAGCCTATTGAAATGATAATATCAATATTTTTCCTTATTCCAATATTACTATATCGTAATAAGGAAAAAAAGTAAGTCCCTAAGTACCATCTTCATACTTCTAACAAAATTGAGGCAATCGAAATTGCTAATGACTCCGATATCCATAAAATTATTATGCTTAACTTTCTCTCCGCGATCTAAAAAATATACCTGACCTCATTTTTGCTTACGGCAACGTGAAGATCTTCCAATGAATAATTATAACTAGCTTGATATACATTGCATACATAAATAAGGTGTACACTGCACAAGCGACATATACTGCACGACATGTACTGATATTTATACCTAAAATTAAGAAAAATGTTTATACACTCTGCTCATCTGTATAGTGGTCGCAGGCGCTACTGCTACAATAAGGTCCTGGGTTCGATTTCCAAGTTGGGCATAGTTTTATTGGGTGTTTTCCATCAAGAATTTTTCAGTGGCAGCCCGGAGTGTGGTTGATGACTATAGGCTCGCCCCCGGTTACATGGGACTTAAACATAACTAGCGATATATGGGAGTACTATAGGACACTTCTGCCTAACGCTTTGGAGAAAACAGGCGTAATATTACGATTATGTTATGTTGTGTTCACAAACTGAAAGTGTGTTCTTTTATTCTAGTCCCATTTTCTTTCATCTTAGGCCGCTATCCCACTGGCATTTTACGAGTGTTGGCGCTTCTTCAACTTCTGCGCAGCACCAACGTTGCGCAGACGCGACGTTAACGTCGCGAGTTTCAGTGGTAAACCCCACCCGCGCCCACACAGACAGAGCGGGACGTCGTGATTGCAGCTGTTGCCAAGAACCGTAAGAAACTCGTGAATAACGTCGCGTCTGCGCAACGTTGGCGCTGCACAGACGTTGGAGAAGCGCTAACGTTCGTAAAACGCCAGTGGGATAGCGGCCTTAAGCCGCTAAGTTGAAGTGGGACTGGGCTGGCTACGTGTTCTGTATGCCCAATAAGCTGTGGGCCAAAATAACCACCACATGGAGCCCTGACACAGCTAGAAGGCGTTGCGGCAGACCCCGTAGAAGATGGCGGGACGAGCTGGACAAAACAAACGACCAGTTGTCCACTTTAGCCCTGGATCGTAAGAGCTGGAAGTCATGGAGAGAGACCTTTGCCCAGCAGTGGGATGATGCAGGCTAACAGTAACAGTAAACATCTAGTCTCGTTGCAACAACGTAAGAAACAGCTCTGCATTTTTCAAGTGCTCCTGAAGAATAGTAGTCTGAAAAATGTTAAACTGTCTTGGAACCTGAAACAGAGTTGATCCGATGAGCGAGGCGGCGGTGTAGGTACCTCAAGTAAAAGGGAGATGGAAATATTAAATGAGGAATATTTAATACTGCGAGGAAGCTTAAAAGCAGAAATGGTATTTTTGTACTCTTTTTTTGTAACTTACGTTCATTTTTATTACGTAAAATTGAATTATTGATCATTGATATTAATAAATTGAGTTACGTGTGAATTAGTCCTGAATGCTACTGTCGTATACGACGTGTATAGTCACGAGCATCAATATACACAGTAAGATTGATAAATAAAGTCAGATTGTATGGTAAAAAAAATAAAGTATTGGTAATAAACAGAAAGTATTAGTCCTTGGGTCGTCTTAGCGGCGGACATAGACCGTTTTATACAACATTATTTTTAGTATATGCGAAACCCGAAACACGTGTCTAGTATTTTTATGTAAAGAATCTATGTACAAAATTTCAAAACTGTATCATGAATAATCACAAAGTTATAAGCTTGTTATGTTACCTGTTTGTCCTTACAAAAACATGGTCATCCAAGCTCCGCCGCGTGCGTTCGGGCGATTGTATTGTAATTAACTGGTGATAACATTTTCCATCACACTTGCAGGCTTTGGACTGTCGTAATGGTCAAGTGTAGGTAGTTATTATAATGTACTTTATTCGTAAATAAATGCAGCCGTAAGCTACGAATAAGTAATTACTTATTCGTAAGCCGTAAGTGATACAATGTAGTCAATGCGATTTGTTGCACCTTATGTTAACCACTTAAAGTTCAAAGTGGATGAAAAGTGTTAAACATCGTATTACTTAACCACAGCAGGCTGTAGGTACAAATAATAACTTTCTACAATTAACCATCTTGGCGTGTTTAAAAATGTTACACGACACTTTTTACATACGATAGGTACACGATCAACCGAAACACAACTTGTAAGGCCCGCGGCGGCCGCGCGCTCGCTATTATGCAGTTGGACGGGAACGCGAACACGTGCGCGCCTACCTGTGGTACCCGGGCGACTGAAGGGGTTGCTGCACCCCCGCCCCGGTCGCCCCGCTCGCTGTGCGCCCGCGCCGCTATTGTTGTACCTACTTAGTGTCGCTCCTCGAACACAGAGTACACTATAATATACCTCCTCGAACGCGTCGCTCTCGTGGTGTCCAAGCTTTAACCTTTTTTAAATATTTTTGGGCCAAAATATAACATGGGGTAAAAATTATTGGAATCGATTCAGTTACTTATTCTGAACAAACTATATTCAGGTTTCGCATATACTAAAAATAATGTTGTATACAAAAAAAAAGCAAGAGCTCCTAACTCGCAAACGGTGCATCGAGCGTCGTAGGGCCATGCTTCTCAGAACCTAAATGGTTTCTATGGTCAAGGTTAACCCGATACTGAAATAAAATTGCTAGATTTCCAAAAAAAAAATCTCGCTCCTTAGTGCCTCTAAGGCTACACTCCAACCAAAGTATTTTAAACGCGTCCTGTACTATTAAGAAAGGTGCAATCGCGTTTGAATTTTCACAAAATAGCATAACATAACGACTGTAATCCCCGAAGGGATAGGCAGAGGTGTGCATATAGTACACCGACATTTCGTCAGTTATGTCAAAGTTTAATGTAATAGGGGGCGAGCCGCTTTTATTATTATTTGAGTTATTTTCTGTATATGTCGCAAGTGGATACCCGCATCGGCTGTTTTACATAACCGCTAGCCATTTTACAAAACAGCTCCGTTATATAAAACATCTGAATGACGTTTAGCGATTTTCCATAATTACTGAACTTTAACACGCAGAATTGCATAGATGTTCTGCGTTTTTCAATGTAGGTCAACGATTAGAGGTTTTGTAAAACAGCGTGAAATGAAACGTCAGTTTGTAGATGTTATTTCTAAACTTTGATGCTGGTGGCTCTGCGTCTTATTACAACAATAACGGCGTCCGAAACAGAATCAATGTATTACATATGTCGCAGCGACATATACATATTTATATACGTACCTGTACATCCCTTTAAATGGTTGCGTCACTACATTATAATTGACCGCACTCAGCAACGATGTTGTCAACTAACCGAGTGTTGCAAAGATAAACTGAAACTACATACAGTCAACAAAGTGAATCCACCCTATACCTCATTGAAATATTCACAGTATCCACACTGACGCAGGTTCATTACAAAGGGTATTCTTATGTCTATTCAATAGATGTTACGCTGTGCGGTAGATATTAAGTATGCCTGGCGAGTTCTATTGTTTTATGTAAACTAAACCACGTTTCCAACGTCATTCTTTTTTATTTTTAGGGTTCCGTACCTTAAAACGGAACCCTTATAGGATCACTTCGTTGTTCGTTCGTACGTCTGTCTGTCTGTCAAGTTTCCAATGTCACTATTTTTTATTTTTAAGGTTCCGTACCTCAAAACGGAACCCTTATAGTCTGTCTGTCAAGAACCTATTTCTCAAAAAAGCGTGGAGTATTATGTTGATATTAATATCAAATACGTAGGTCTACGGTCCCTTGGATCTCTAAAAAAACCAAGTAGAAGTCAATGCAATAAAAATACTGCCATTTATTCGACATATGTTGATACTCGCTCAAAACCTATAGGTATTTCTCTTTGACCGAGGTTCATGTGGCAAGAAGTAAGGTCTCACGGAGCAAAAAAGTCTGAAAATCGTTAATAGTTTTATCACTTTTTTTTTTCGATTACAAGCTTACATTTTACATAAGTACAACGTTTGAAAATTCACCGTGACGTATATCGATGTACGGGAGAACATTTTTTCAACTAATTTCATCCCAATACGGAACCTTTCATTGTGCGTAGTCCGATACGCACTTGGCCGGTTTTTTGGGTAAAGCAGCATCATAGTGCTGCTTTCTGTAAAATGAAACATACTTAATTGCAATAAAGTTCTGTTTCCCATTTAATTATAAGTTACATTTAAAATGGAACAGTAATTGAATATCATTATCTCCTAGATAAGATAACTGTAACATATCAGAAAGTGCTGAAAGAGGTGTTACAATTTTGAGTCCAAACTAACATTTTTCTTTGTCAAAATTAATTTAAAGACTTGAAGAGGCGTGACAATGATCCATCAAATTGCTATACCTAACATTGACATTATTTATCCATTATAACAGTCCCATGTGGATGCCGTATACTTTATGGAGCTAAATTTGTGAAAGATGATATGGCTCGAAAGGGGGTGACTACCGACTACTACTAAAAAAAATGTATAGTGCTCTTAAATAGAAAGAAAATTAATATTTTTAAAACTATTATAGAGTTAAATAAAGAAAGAACAAAGGAACTCAGAAAATGAAAGAACTCGAAATATCTGATATTGTCGAAGTACAGCATGCCGGAGTAGAGTATGTCGAAATTGACTCATGTCGGACTACCATAGTTGTCGAAGTAGCACGTCGTCGAAGTCGCATCGTTTCCTAGTTAAGTCATGTCGAAGAAACGCTTTATCGGAGTACAGTAGTGTCGGACTTAAGGCATTTCGAACTAAAGTATTGTCGAAATGAAAACGTGTCGGAGTTCCGTAGTGTCGAATTAAAATCTTGTCGTAGTAAAGTTTGTCGAAGTTCAGTTGGTAAGTCGAGATATGAATATTACGTTCCTACATCCTTCGCTCTTATGTTGACCATACACTATAGCATAACCACCATAAGATGATAAGACCGACTTTCAATTTTGTATACGCATTTGAATTGGTGGTTTGAGTGGTGAATACAGCCATAGGAACCCTTTAGGCCCTTTGTACTCGGCACGGTTTTTTTACGGTACAGCGTATAAACCGCACGTTAACTGATCTGTGCTGCGCGTTTTAACTGCCCCGTTGGTCTTGTTGTCGCAAGCGCGACTGCTGATCGTGGGGTCCTGGGTTCGATGCCCGGGTCGGGCAAAGTGTTATTGATCTTTTCCATTAGGAATTTCTTAGTAACAGCCCGGAGTTTGGAAATTGGCGGTGTGATACCCCTGTGCCTCGGAAAGCACGTTAAGCCGTTTGTCCTGCGCTTAATCTCTCTCCGGTCGTGTCGGATTCAGACTATGAGAGTGAGGGAGGAGTGCACCTGTGTCTGCGCGCACACTTTTGCACTATAATATCTCCCGCTCTGAAGGCTAGTGTCCGTTGAAATTGGCCGCCGTGGCCGAAATACGGTCTGGAGGACTTTATAAGCCGCGCTGTAGAAAAAACGTATCCGTCAACAAACTTCCAAAATGATCCATACGACACTGACGACCGTGCCTACACTTGGCAAATAAGCCGTAGTTTTTCACTGCAGGAAAAACGTACAAAGGGCCTCACTGTATAACTTTTTTGTCAGTTTAAAAATATAATACTGATCCCTACTCTAAAGAAATTCCTATTTCGGTCGATGAAGCATCTTATGAAAGGACCTCTCCCGATTTCACTAAAACGAAAGCTCATGGGCATGTGCATTCTTCCCACCCTCACCTACGGAGCGCAAACATGGTCTCTTCCAAAGCGTCAAAAGTCCGCACTTGAAGTCTGCCAACGGGCTATGGAACGAAGTATACTAGGTGTCAAACTCACTGACCGCATTAAGAACTCTATCCTTCTTTCCAAAACACAAATAGCGGACGCTGGCCGCACAGCTGCTGGATTAAAGTGGAACTGAGCTGGCCATATCGTCGCATGTCGGACTCAGTGGATCCCCAATAGCAGGAAACGACTGCGCGGCAGGCCCAGAAAGAGATGGCGGGATGAGCTGGACTCCTTCTTAAAGGATTGGCCCACAATCGCGGTAGACCGGGAAATGTGGAAAGAGGGAAGGAAGGCCGTTGCCGTGCAGTGGGACAATACAGGCTTATAATAATAATAAATAATGTATGTATGAAGATACTTATTATGTTAAAACAGCAAAACATGAGGAACTTTATGAATCTAATAATGTAGAAACCCAAAAGAATTTTAATGTTGAACAACTTTTATCTTATGGATAGTTAAACTAAACAGAAATTAATTAAATAGTGTGGTTATCACATCGGTTGCGAGCCATTCTCAAAGAACGGCCCTTTGAAAAGATACTCGGTAATTTAATAAGCTTATGATTAACTAAAGCACTTTAGTTATTTAACTGATTTTTTTACTTTAACTTCACACAAGTGGGTGCACTGATAATTAAAATTATATTCTAGCCTGTACTGTCCCACTCCTGGGCAAAGGCCTCCCTCCACTCCTTCCATCTTTCGCGATTCTATAATCGTTTATTCTTTCAACATTTTATTTAATAAAAAACATGTATTTTGATGAAAAAAGTATTTACCTACTTTTGTTCACAAAAAATAAAAAAAAACATTTTAACTTTGCATAATTTGCTACATAATTTTGTCCCAAGATCATTTTCATGCAAATTAATAAGGAAGTTAGCAGAGCAAACCACCCCGCGTATACATTTGTGTACACGTAGGAATGCGGTCTACATGCTACGTGCGTAGCAGCGTAGGCTCCGCGTAGCGACACCCGTAGTGCTACGATGCGTTAATATTAAAAGGCAATTTCGCGCTAAATTTGTGTTGTTGTACCATGCGGTACGCCTATGCTCTTATACACTCCCTACAATAATTGGAAAACTTCAACTTTTGTTACCCGGCGTTATGATATCGTAAATCTTAAAATGATAGCCAGTAATACCATAAAATTGACATCATCTCTAAAATCTTATCGACAATAAAGACTAGTAATTTACTGGAAGAATAATCTTGAGTGCTTTATTTCCTACATTTGTGAACTTTAATCTTTGAACAAGACTTTGTTTGTACCTAACTGTAATACAGCTGACTTTGTTTTCGTTTTATAAGACAATATAATTGCATCGAACTGACACAAATTGTTGATGAAATAACTTTCAAATCTGTTTGACCTCTTCTAGCCCGGTGAAATATTGGTTTTCGATAAAAAGGAATCAAAGCTATGCTGGGCTGGTATACCTGAGTAGGTACTCGATTCCGCGAAACTGCAGCTCAAAAATCGATTAAGTCCCAAAGCGGAGTTGAGGTCTCGAGGTGGAGGGCTCTCGTGAAGAGTTTTGGAGAATGCTGGAGGTGGGTGCGGGGCGCATGCGCGGGGCGGGGGCACGCTCTGACGTCACTCGTCGCGCCCGGGGCGTCGCGCCAGTGCCTCTCGCGACCGCGCGATCAGTCACGCGCGACTCCCGCCCTAAATCGTCTAAACACGATCACGAGCTTTCGATGTTAATTCTCTATCATAAACAAGCGGTTATTGTTCATAAACTAGCTCCCGCTGGCTGCCGGACGCGCCGCCGGCCGCCGCCACGTGCTGACGTGACGTGACAGCCACTCTGTGCTCCGATCCTCTCGCGATTCATTTGTTATGGCCGTTCCATACAAACCACTTATATTTACATACATGTAGATAGTGGAGCGGTTGATGACGTCTACGTCATCAACACAAAGACGGCTGTTTAAATTGAATTATAAGGGGACGGAACTAAATAAGTACATGCTTAGAACTCGACAACAATGTGGCGGTGTGATAGTGATGAATAGTGGCTGTTATTAGGCCTGCCTTGCTATGATAAGCTGCCATATTGCACACACACATACACATTACACAGCATAGATCATAGTAATACTAGTTTTGCATCCAGGCGTTTAATATTTAATTCTAGTGCTCGACAGCTCACAGTTCCTTCAGCTTGTAAGTAAAGTGAGACTACCTTTATCTTATAATTTAGAATCTCAAACAGTAGCCAAAACATATACCAATAGGGTTCATTTATTATACAAGGCTGTACGAACACGGTAAATAACATTTGTATGTTCTACACACACAACACACACATTGCCTTATTTATTATTGGAAAGGTTTTAAGCATACTTACATTACAAGGCCTAACACATCCAGTCAAATGATTTATAGCTCTATTTGCGACTGCTTCTGAATACATATTACACTGTTTATATAAAATGTATGTTCATTTTTACCAACGAAGTAATGCAAACATTTGTATCTTCTATCTGAAACTTTCTAAAGCTTCTGTAACATTATATATAGAAGTATTATAAGCAAGGATTACGTTTCTGTACATAATTCGTAAGATAAGAAAGTAGAGGTTATATTGAAAAAATAGACCTTACCGCCATAGATATAAAGGCTACATTTTTGTAATCGGTTTATCCGTAGTGAACACAAAAGGATCGGCCTGGGTAGATCGTGTCGTGGTAGTAATATCTTAAAGAAATTGATGCTGTATTTATACATCCATATTTAGAATGTTTCCTGTACACAGGTAGGATCATATTGATTAACAATTCATTGTAGGTATTATTGAAAGAGTAAACGTACTTTGGAAATAGTCAGTTCAATGACCTCAACCTAGCATACATACCAAAAAAAAACTATATCTTAAAATGTATAGCTACCTCATTTAGTTTTAAAAGAGCGAGTGCGACAGTATTCAATACAGAATTTTGTTCAGAGCAGGCCACAGCTGGCCATGCGGCCCTTCCTAAAATGAGACAATTTACGGGAAGATGTGGTTAAAATAAAGTAGAACAGAGCTTACTGTTTTCAACTGTATTTATTGAAGTTACAAAGTTATACGAACATTTTATTTCTCCTCTTTCCTCTGAATACTACAATGAAGATCACTGCATGGCACTACTTTGTTAAATGAAACATCTTGTACCCGCAGATCGATTCTAGGCCGTCCCTAAAACTACTGTATTATTCATAGGACATAATGTCGAGATCGCAGAAAGCGATAAGGCCGCCCATTGTATATTTGTGTTTTTTTGTGTTTATTTCATGTTATGTATTTTTGTGGTGTACAATAAAGTATATATAAATAAATAAATAAATAAATAAATGTCTTATTTAAATTAAGCTTTTAAGGTTTTAGTTATTCAATATTCCTCTACTCCTAGTTTGCCACACGTGTTCTAATTTATTTTGAAATGCAAACATTTAAAGCTTAGCGATTTACCTACTTCGTATTTTATTTTTTTATTTTATCTTTTCTATCTTATATTAATATTTAGTTAGTTGTAATCATGTCTGTATTCTAAGCTATACTATTGCTGAATTTTAGAACAGTAAAGGAAGTTAATTGTTTAGTAAATTGATACTCTACATCAATTTGCCGTGTTATATCCATTTCATACAAATGTCAAAGAATGACAGTTATGATTTGAATATACGGACAATTTAAGTAGGTACTCAATTTGCTTGACAACTAAGTAATTTCTCTGACATAACATTTTGTTAGAGACTGCTTAAGTAATTGCAATACTCGTACTACCTACAATCTAATCCAAAAGCTATGCATACATCAGTAAAATCACAATTCTAATGTCAGGAAATCACAGTCACTAAACTATTCAGCAATATCTGACAAAGGTTTCGTGTCAATGCCAAGGCCTTTATACCTTTACCTTTGACAAAAAGACAAACACAACAATTCGCTCTGTAACTGTTTCCGGAATATGACCCCCAGTGCACACACTTTGACATCTACCACTTACATCGTAAATAGGAATTCTACAAGTCAATGGCATTTTATTCGATGTTCAACAAAGAAAACCACTCTATTTTTACACTTACACACACACACCATCATTGATTCATTCCTTTGCTTGAATGAATTCTGTGATCGATACCATTTAATTGGATGTCGAACAAGCGATCGTAAAGTAACACCATGGTTACACAACCTATAAATCATCATTTACCCTCGTTTTAAATACGTGTTTGGAATCCATCATCATTTTCGCCCGGAACCACCCTCTGTTGGATATAAGCCTTCTTCCTTTCTGCCATCCTCTGTGATTCCGTGTCTGAAATTAAAACTTGTTATATTATAGTTATAGACTCTTGATTCAGAAAATAATTAAGTAGATTGATTAACTATTAGGATTGTGATAAATACACGTGTAAAACGTAACCCTGTGTAGCAAACACAGGGTTATGTTTTACACGTGGGTCGCGCAGTCACGTATAAATAAACCCTTCTAAATTCAGAAACATCAATTGAAATTCGACACAGAATCATAATCAGCCTATGACGTTCCCACTGCTGGGACAGGCTGGGTCTCTTCGAAATGGTGTAATCTCCACGCGGGCCCAGTGCGTGTTGGTAGATGTCACTGTATGTCTTCGAATTTTTAGTTCTAGGACATGGAAGATACAAAATATCCATGTTTATCTATATTTGTAGGCACCACAGGTTTGTACTGTAGTTTGTAATTTGAAGCGGTTTATATATTTAGTTACATTAATACATTGTTATCAAGTACATAAAGTCCCTGAGCCCCATCAGTCTTACAGACTATCTGCTGGGGCTAATGCCGAAACCACTTAACGATTCTTGATGGGGTTATCGCTGCTTCCTAGGACATTTCTCGAGGGAGGTTTACTCTGATACATTAATAGATTATATACAGCGGCCAAAGCCACGATTATAACAGCCTTTGGTTGAGTTTTTGACTGTACATGTAAGAGGAAACATAGTATATTTGTAAAATCCCTAATTACTATACATCATTCTTGTAATTGCATCGTTATAAGTTCACGTTACTCCAACGACATCATCGTTTTCATTGAAATGATTTACTGCCATCTGAGTGTGTCCTTAGATATGGCGCAGAACATTTTATTCAAATCGCAACAAAACTCCTTTTATAGCTTCAATAAAACATGAATATTTTTTTGCCTGTACGGGAGACGACTTTCGTTTCATCACTCTATCCAATTTCGTTCCTTCCACATTGCCCTTGGGCTTATTACGAAGCTCAAGACGGGCCTATATATATGTTTGTGCGTGCGTAAGCAGAACGAATAGTCTGCCTTTGGCTTACACACGGTAAAACCACCCCTTGACTGTTGGCCTTGCAAATTTTTAACAGGGCACCGACCATACAAGAATGTCCTCGGACCTAAATATTTTATCTAACGTTTACATATATACAATATGTAACATAACGCAAGACCTCATATTAATTAGAGCATTGACACCATAATACAATGACCAAACCTTTTTTTTTATTAAAGCTACTAGCTGCGCCCCGCGGTTTCCCCCGCGTATTATGTTTTGATCCCGTGGGAATATCGGGATAAAAACTATGCTTTGTCCTTTCCCGGGACTCAAACTATCTCTATACCAAATTTCATCTAGATCGGTTCAGCGGTTTAAGCGTGAAAAGGTAACAGACAGACAGACAGACACACTTTCGCATTTATAATATTAGTATGGGCTATTATTAAGAAAATCGTGTTGACCTAGCATTACTTTATGCATTTACAATTGAGTCTTATTGCCTTGAAATAAGATTTTGGCTCAATCGGGCGGCGGTCAGTAGGTAAGTATGGCAATTTTTTTTTTTTAATTCCTGTGTTAATTGTTACTGAAATCGATTCAGTAGTCAATTATGAACAAACTACTTTCAGTACTTTTATTTATTCTTTTACTCCTAATATTTACCCAAAAATTATTCAAGTCACCGCTACTCGTAGACCGTGGACGCTCCACGCTATTTTCGTGTTAATTAATTTTAATTAATTTCGTGATGTGAATTGATTGCACTACAAAGTAATTAAATTAACCATGATATAAATTGGATTAAATTATTTGGGCTACACGATAGGTTTTTTAAATATTCGTTGTTTACATTGGTTGTTGTGACTTTACAAGGAAGTTTTATAAAGTCCAACTACAAAAGAAATATAGGGTACAAAAAGTTGCGATAACTGAAGTCTGTGAAGTAGGAAAACTTCGTGTTTCCGTTTCCTACAGTATTCAAGTTGTAATGTGAAAAGGGACCCTCGTCTGTAGCTGTAGGCACAGTCCTTTGTGTATACATATACACTTAAAAATATGTTTATTCACATTACCTTACGTATGAAAAAGAACCTTCATTCCATTTTATTTCTTCTATAAAAAATCTTGGTTACTTTTACCTTTTATTTTATTTATTTAGCATTTATTTTGTATGACTGGTTGTCAGACTTTCCGGCTTCTGACGACCCGTAACGACTGTCAAAGATCCACAAATGACAACCGAGACCAATGGTTTAACGTACTTTCCGAGGCACGGAGGGGTCTTGGTATGTAAAGACCCATCCACGAACCAACCGTGGCAAGCGTAGCTTAACCTGATTGATCACTTGTGCGGCTTTTATTACTTAGCCACAAGTAAAAATCTTATGAAACAGTTGGTGTTCAATATGTAAATCTATTTCATGAACTGTTTTGGAACCATACAACTTGGCACATTGACTTATTTCTCAGTTTTGTTTTGATGTAGATAACATAATATCAGGAAAACAAAATATATTTAGTACATGTTTGTACTTAAATATACCAACATTCTAAGCCATACTCACATAAACATATAGACACATTTATATAAATACATGTAATATTCATGACAGTACCTAAATATGTAAAATTTATCACAAATGTACGTCCTTTCCAAGCAATCGTATTTACGAATGCAAAAGAGCCGCGATCTATTCTTGATGCTTTGATAAGATTTATACTTTTGAAGAAGATCGGGTATATATAAAGACTCTGACACACGAACAAGTTTAGCCCGTCAAAAATAATTCCATTGAAGGAACTTAAACCTTCTAAACTGATATGTATTTAAACCTTAAAGTTGACTAAGCTTCATAATTAAGATAACATAATCTGTAAAGCCGTTGAGTTTCTAAGAAAATATTTATATTGCCTTATGTAAAACATCGCTCATGAGATCTCTGTTGACTTTGATTTGATTATAAACCCAACCAAAACAAACTGCGATTACTACGAAATATCGAAACTCTGCTAGTGCCCTCAGGCTGTACGCAGACTGACGCCGAGATCTATAAACGTTACTTAGCATGTACTTTGGCTAAGCGTTATTCCGGTAACTGTCGCACAACTGTCAAACTACAAGAAGTGCAAGATAGTCGGCCTCGGTCCAGACTGTCTATAAGGCATCTATCCCTTCATGAAATCAATGATGGGCGCTCACTCTGAACAAAACAATACCATAGCTGAAGTCAGCAAAAACTTATGTGGGTACTGACACACCTGTCTTGAAAAAACTGTTCTGTGTGCGTTGGGGCTGATCGTTCCAACGCCAAATAATTTTTATCCGAGGAACAATTTTGATTTGTTGACAGTTCTTCCATACAAAATCTGTCAGACGTCAATTTTATTCCACGAATAAAAATTATCTGTCGATTGTAAAATCAGCCCTTAGTAAAAATAATTTTGTTTGTAGTGTTGCGCTGTGTAGCGTTGTCTTACATAATGCTGTCCGGCGATACTTTACCTGGCAGTTATCGAGTTATCACACGATAAATCAGTACATCTCTATTGTGTTCAAGTATATCAGATGAGATATGTATCGGCTATTTACACAGTAGTGAATAGAGTATTATGATTACTTGTTGACGCAATAAACACCAAAATATTAAAGTAAACAGATAGTGAAAAGTATTTCATATTATCAGATAAATAGAAACACGAATAAAATTCGTTATTTATTCAACACGACAAAATAATCATGCAATCCATTATTCATATTTAATACAACTTTAGAAAAATGTGCCATGCTATATGTATTGTATCAGCGCAATTGATAAATTTCACAGTATTAGTACAGCCGGTTTATTCTGTAAAAATCTCACTGTAAAAACTTTGGTGAAGTGAGCTTGAAATGAGCTGTCAACAATGTCAATCCCTGTAGAATAACAGCACACTTCACCTAAGTTTCTACGGTGACATTTTTACAGCATAGCAATACTGTTCTTGGTACGTAGCTACAAACTAGGGAAGTATTGCAAGTAACCTGTTCGTGTTAACTTTACTAAGTAATTGTGTTACAAAAGACAAACAAATGCAGCTTTAAGGAAACTTTAACCACAGAAAACCACTTAATTCTAATCCTACTACCCACTACACATTCTTCTACTAGGTACACATTGCTTCACTTACTAAACCCAGGTGTTAATATGGCACACCGACCAGTAGTGGCCCATTAGCAACGGCGGCGGCGGTGACTTACGAGTTGTAGGCCCTAGGTTCAAAACCAGACAGGTACTTTACTTTGTGGAAATTATTTCATCACCACTTCTCTCAAAACGATGAAGGAAAACCTCGTAAGGACACATGTCCAACACACTAAAAATTCGAAGTCATGCGACTTCCACCAACCCGCACTGAGCCCGCGTGGTGAATTACGGATTTTGACAGACTTATCAGTGGCAGCTACTCAACTGCAATCTTATTAAAATGAGAATAAAGATCACTGTGACTTGCACAGTGTTGCAAAATCAGAGGCAGAATAACTGTGAAAGGACTGTATGCTCTACAGTACAGAACTTTTTTCTAAGACACTATACTACGTGTCACATTACTATGTGTCATATTTACAGCCAGGTACTGTAAGTAGAGCAATCTACTCGTGCAAATAGTCAAGTGAACTGCATTCACAGTACACAATATGCGTGCAAGCACGTGAGGGAATCGATTAACATTCAACATGCTCTAGGTAAGAGGTGCCAAGTTCCGCACGCATACTGGACTCAACGAGGTGACTTTAGTACAAATGCTTGCATAAATTGGTGACCCCTTTTCTAACGTTTCTAAATGTGTCCAGGGTGACAATTGACGCAGGTGTCTGTACCTTAGACCTAATACATTTTTCAAAAGCACACGTTGTGTTGATAGCATAATCAGCCTTCAATGTTCCCACTGCTGGGACACAGGCTCCTCTCGGGGGATCGCCCACTCCCTCAAGCCGAGAGGCTTGAGGGAGTGGGCCGTAATCCACCACGCAGGCCCAGTGCGGGTTGATAAATATCACATCTCATATCTTCGAATTTTTGGTTCTAGGACATGCCGGTTTCCTCACGATGTTTTCCTTCACCGTTTTGAGAACAGTGGCGATGAAATAATTTACACAAAGTAAACTGCCTGGCTAGATTAGAACCTACGACCTGCAACTCGTAAATTGCGGCCGTTACCACTGGACCACCAGCTCTCACTGAGCCACAACTGCTCTCATTTAAAAGCGCACATGCGTTGATACATTGTGCCCAAAAACCACGTGGGGTTTTATGTTTTTGCGTCTTATCCCTCAAAGCTAAAAATACTAAATCAGAACAAGCACTTGTGATTACAAACGCTTCCTCGTTTCGTTTTTCAATGTGGCCTGATTTGATTTTGAATATTTTTCGCCACTTGCTTTCAAAGATTCGCATTTCCTTTTGCTTCAAACATGGTACAGGGTGGTTAAATTAATTTTTTTTTATACGGTATAAAATTTTTTCGTAGTTCTCGATCAATCAATGTTATCTAAGACACTTTAGGAAACTACACAATAAATGATCATTTTTGCTCAAGTACTAGCCAAGATAGAATAAAATTCGATAGTTTTTAAACACACGTTTTAATCCCCATTTCATAAATAAATCGGTCAACGATGTAATCTCCGCAGTCAGCAATCGCGGTAGCATCAAGAAAATTCTCTTTCATTTTTCTTCCAAAATACTAAACTTCTTTTATCCATTAACTGGGGGTAAATTGTTTTTAGATGAAGTACTTCGAAGTGTTGCAAGTTAATGGAAAAGCTTGGTACGCCCCTGTAATATCAGAAGGGGAACGGTAGGGAGTAAAGTACTGTGGAGTTACCTCCTCCTGGCTTTCTGAATGCTAGACATTAACTAGAACATTAATCAGCAACTCACGATCATACTTTAGTGCTCAGCTAAACAATAACAACTGTTGTTAGCTGTACAGAACAGCTCGATAGCACAGCAGGGTTACTTAGTACTTTTATGCGCTTTTATATATTGAAGGTTCTCGTATTGTTCGTGTTACAGTCGCAGTTGTTACCTACATGAAGTTTTTTTTTATCAAATACGGGAAATTGTCATATCATTATTGCAATATTTTTAACCTTTCATTCTTATTTTTTTTTAACATGTCGTCATCACACATCGCCAATATAGTTGAATGCAAGACAATTACTATAATCATTATACACTCAACCGTTTAACATCGTAGCTCAGTGTCTACAGTCACGTCACGTCTGTAAAGAGGGTACTTATTAAACAAAGTACCCTCAAACGTTCATAACGGTTAAATAAGAAATAACTCGGAAGCTCGTTTAAAGTAAACTAATAAAAATCTAAAACCGCAGCAATCCAACGATAACCCAAAAAATAATTAAAACAATGAAAGTTTGAACGAACAACGATACTCCTCGGCGAAATAAGTACTTAAGAAGCAGCATGTGATGGTCGAACAGTGTTCCTGTATCACTCGAAGGTTGTGTGCCCAGTATTAAGCATGGAAGGTTCGGCGTAGAGCGAGACCTGGGCGGGGGCGGCTCGCGGCGCGCGCGCTGTGATGCGATGGGCCAGGACTGGTGCTTCCGACGCAAGAGGAAGCGCAGCAGCAGTCAGGAGGACCACCCGCATCACACCCGGTAACTGTAACACACGGTAGAAAGTATGATCTGTTCCAAAAGTATCTGATGAAAATGTATACAAATGTATCATAAAAAGTACCTGTAGGTACCTGAAAAAAAAGTACCTGTACAATTTTTTGAGTACTTAGATTTGAGTATTTGAACCAGAAATTGTAATTTTAAATCGCCTAGATGTTTTACATTTGAAAATTGAGGTTAAGTTTATATCCTCTTCAATGGTTTTTCAATTACAATTTTAATAATGTTATTCAAACAAAAGTTGTTGGAAAAACTGGCGAGATATAGAAAGAAAAATATATACTTTTGGAACAGGCCATATTTGTTTTGGGGCCGCCTGGGTTCTGCCCTATGTATCGGTACGGTTTTATTGTTTTTGTTTACACGTGTTTTTTTTTTTCGAAATATCTACCTAGTGATAGAAAGGCCCTTATTCATGAGAGAAGAGAACATATCGTGACGAATTGGCAAGTCAAATTATTGTAAAAACAAACATAAGCACGCTGCCATGCAAGCTTATGCCTACCCTACTTTATGCATAAACTTCTCCCAGAAATCAATAACGTAGATTCTTAATAAGTGCCACAGCGGCTAGATTTTTCTACCAATTTGCCTTCGGTTTCCATAATATAATTTCGGCTTAGGTAATGCGCTGTCAAATCTTATGATAACTGTTGTGATTGGTTGAACAAATTAGATATAGCCTATCAAATTATTGAGAAATCTCTCGACTAATCAGAGGATTGTTCATGGTTTCAGAAACCGGAGGATAAGCCCGTAAGTGAAGCTGCGTCGCGAAATTAATTTCGATTTTATGATGTCGACCGATTCTACCGCCATCTGTCGGTTGTAAGCGCCTTTTAGTTACAGGTAGGGTAGGGTGCTCACTGGCGGCGTTACGTAAGGTTTACGTTAAGGGTAGCTAGATGTCGTTCGCTACCCTCTCTCGGTCTCTTAACGAAATAATTATTTTCCGCTCATGAAAAATTAACGTTTCTTATCGATGCTTTTCTAAAAGCTTCATCAAAGTACGGGCGGAAAAGCAGAAGAACATTATGGTAAAATATTTCCAACTTCAATCAAGAAATAATGTGGATGAATATACCGTAATTTTGTTCATAAAAATCTCCTAAGAAAAGTGTTCGGCCGAAGCTAAATATGGCCGAAGTTAAAGCGGAATGTATAATCTGACGCTAAGTAATGAATAAACTTTAGAGTTCCGTACGAAAAGGTTTTAATAAGAACCCGACTTCATCTAAATCTGTCCACTTAGAATAGATGGCCGTGACGTAGCCGATTTTTCCGAATAGTTCCAATGCTACCTATTGAACTTTCGAAAAATGGTGAATCTTTCTGACCCGTATCTAGTTTAATCCGATTTTATTTCATTTTGCGTCGGTAGGCAAACGTGATCTGTAAACCTTTTCCCACGTCAAAAATATTCGTCCATATTTGACCAAAAACCGAAATTGCGAGGTGTGATAATATTTATTTTTCTGTAGTTTATTCACGCTTTTGATTAAGACTCATACAAATCCCAACAATGGCATAAAATATTAACGCTTATGTGATAATAATTTGTGTACACAAGTAATAGTCTCTTTTGTTGAATTATGGCAGCAATTTTCGTATCCCATTGTCAACATCGTTTATCAAGCTACCCGAAACTGTCAAATTTTCCCAATTAACTTTGAACCTTAAACTTTAGCGATAAAGTTGAAAATCTATTAAATAAATTTGACAGATTGCAGTAGCTTGATGTGCTGGCGTCTGTACATTGTATTATAGCGTGTAATCGATAATTTGTTGGATATATGGAGGTTTTTTAACGACAATTATCTTCATTTACTGTTGTAAATGTAAATTAGGCTTTGTAGGTAGTTAATACATAACATAATCAGCCTCACTGCTGTAACTGTGAGAGGGAGTGGGCCGTAATCCACAACGCGGATCCAAGTGCTAGATGACACATGTTTCGATTTTTTTGGTTCTAGGACATGCCGGTTTCCTCACGATGTTTTCCTTTCTTTATTATTATTTTTGGTAGTTAATGATTATCTTTAATCCTAACAAAATTATTGCTCAGCCTTTGAAAGAATTAGAAAGTTACTGGAAGAATGTAGGCTTCACATTTAATGAAACACATAAACAACGGTTTTCGGGTGATTACAGTACCTAATGGTCTTGGTAATCGCTGCCTGAGGAAAATAGTAGTCATTGGTAATAGATTGGAGGGTCTCCTATTGGCTTAGGTAAACCCTCCAACGTGATTACACCTCTCAGTCACCTTTTATACTCATGGGATCAGAATGGTTGGCCCATCGAAGCAAGCCCAGAAAAGACACTGTTTGGTTTATCACTCACAACACTACCACAAAATATACATCTACTGATAAAATGTATCGTAAATTGACAGTGCGATCAAAGATATTCTTTATTTGTCTAAACATGGTATACATACAAGAGCATGCAAGATTAAATTCAATTGTTTAAGTCCAGTCATGTTTAGCCGTAAGTATCGGCGTACAAATATTTCTATAATATTGAAAACTATTATTCTTTTTATTGACAACTAAAAAATTATAAAATTTCACAAAAAGAAAGAAAGTTATACTTATTATTATAAAATTTCACAAAAAGAAAGAAAGTTACCCAGAATTGCAAATACAAAATTTTTAACTTGGAGACCTGTTAATTCGAAATTATTATTAAATCATCATGTCAACATTCAGAATGAAAAAATAAATCACAAATACAAGAACAGTGTCAAAGTTTAAAAATGTATGTTACATGTCAAAATTACAACCGAAGTCCAAATTAACAGATTTTCGATTTTACAATGTTGATTGCAAAGTCGGGGGAAAAGCTAGTGTTATTCTCTACCTTTTTCATAGTCAGTAAATTTTGAAATCCACAGTTGGAAATAATGGATCCTCCATTATTTCCAACGGCACGGCCAAGAGCGTTATTCAGCGCCCAAATTCTTGAGTTCAAGGACTTTAACTGCATATTTATGAAAAACTTAAGTATTCCTTCAATTAGTCGTAATTAATTTTTCTATAAAGTGAAAGTGAAGCACTAATTTAGAGCTGACCTGCGGGGTAGTTGCGTAACACACTATCCGTAGCAATAGCGTTCATTTTGAAAGTTCAACAACATTAATTGTGTATTTACGTTGTTGAGCAGACAAATTTTTCGAACATAAATGAAGCAACGGATTAGCAATATCCTTCAAAATTATTGAGATTGATAGTATGTTATCAATTAGGGTGCATTTCTGATTTAATACCGAGTTTTTCTGAATAAACAATTGCTTGATTTAAATAATACTGAAAGCTAAAATAAGCTAATTAAATCTGTTAGTCCATGTACAAGCCAGTCCAATAATACACATTAGCCTAATTTGTAAACAATCGCAGGTCGTGTTAATTGAAACAAATCAGTTTCATTAGGTACGGCACGTACCTAAATATGTTTAAATTAACGATCAAACTATTCATTGATTTGCAGCTTTATTTCTGTCCATACTTACATAGTACCTATCACCAGCAAACACGTGTGTCATTTCCGGGTTCTCCTAGCGAATTCTTTAACTTTTAAATAAGTATAAATAAGAAATTTCGTTTCTTCATTAAGGTACCAGTGGTGGCCTAGTGGTAACTGCCGCGACCTACAAGTTGTACGCTTTACTTTGTATAAATTATTTTATCACCACTGCTCTCAAAACGGTGGAGAAAAACATTGTAAGGAAACCGGCATGTCCTAGAACCAAAAATTCGAAGACCTGTGACATCTGCCAACCCGCACTGGGACCGCGTGGTGGATTACGGCCCACTCCCTCTCACCGAGAGCCCCAGCAGTAATATTATAGGCTGGTTATGATCTATTAATAGTATAAAGCTTAGTGGCTTTTCCTGTCTTCCTGTATGACCGCTTACTTGTTCTGAACTACACAATAGATTTTTATGGGATTTCACCATTATTTATAGAATTTATTCCGAAAGTTTCATACATGCATAATAAACTCAAAATAGTAAAGAAATCTCGACGTTTTGTCAACTCATAAAACCGTGCGAAGCAGGGGCGGGTTGCTAGTTTGCCTATAAATGATTAGGTAAGGCTCAATATTCTAACACAATCGGATATTTTTTTTAAAGCGTTTCATGTCAGCAAATGCTTTTAAACATAGGAGCAATTTTAATACTTAGAAACGTGGTGACTACCGAAATGACGACTAATAGAGAGTATGGAAGAAAAAGACATGTTGCGCCGACCACAAATAAATTGTGATAAGAGCAGGAGACTGATGATGAGCCATTTTAATATTTACAAATATCAAATTTGCGTATGATTTTTACGGTAAAACATATTTTTAATCGTACCTACATAAAACGTCTACGAAGTACAGTCAACAAAAGAGATAAGTATGCAGGATCGTCGGATATAAGTAGTAGAAGTTTAGTAAGAAACCGATAGATGTTCTCGAATAAAATTTAATTTTATTAATAGAAAACCAACAGCTCATTTATCAAATTAAATTTCAGTTGACAACATCCATCGGTTTCTTACTAACCTTCAACTATATCCGACGATCCTGCATACTTATCTCTTTTGTTGACTGTACCTATGTATCTTCTTCATAAAACGTTGCTGAGTCTACGAAGTACCTGTGTATCTTCTTCCTATTAAGCTGTGTTTGCGTTTTGTCTGTGCAGGCAAAAACGAAACCACCGGTGTGGATTTCAGTCAGTGCAGTTTTCTGCGTAGTTTTATTTGCCATGAAACGCTGAAAAAAATTCTCATGTATGCGGCTCTCGCAAAAGCCAACGGGTATTCTGAGTAATAAAGTGGGGTACACAGACTTCAAACACTTCTACTACTTTTCATTTACTTTGGACCTGTATTCTGGCAAGGCTAGTTTTAAAACGTATTTATTAGAATCCTAGACTTAATACGACACCAAATGCTACTTACCAGGCTCAAACCTTCCTTCTACACTTCATTCATACATATAAACTCAAGCCTTCTTCTCATGAGAGTAAGCAGAAATTACAGAATGCCACCTGCTACAATCCTTAGATTAGATTCAAACAACTCAAAATATACCTACTTATTTTAACAGGGTCCTGCATTTTAAACAGTGGTATAAACTTGTGCCATTTCAACGTTGCCTGCGACCCCCACCCCCACCCCCTACTCCACACGATTTTTACGACTTGACAATTTACATAACATCGAGATTATCTTTATGTACATTTAATATTAATGTATTATATACACATATCTTTCGAATTAAATTCTCTAAATGGTGAAAACCGCATCAAAACCCATTGCGAAGTTTAGAATAAAAACACGGTCACACAGACAGACTCTAATGCGACTTTAGTTCATAATAATGTATGCTTAATTATACAGGGTGAAATTGAACACATGCGACAAATCGAAATGGGAGATTATACTCGTCATTATGAACAACTTTTACTATGGGACCAAACCTGAAATCGCGAAAAAAAAATCAGCTGTTCCCTACATTTTGGCGAGTTATGCGAACATAAATGTAGGGAACAGCTGATTTTTTTTTTCGCGATTTCAGGTTTGGTCCCATAGTAAAAGTTGTTCATAATGATGAGTATAATCTCCCATTTCGGTTTGTCGCATGTGTTCAATTTCACCCTGTAGATACCTATAGAACCTTGCTTCCTTTGATCGCTTGCTTAAATGCCATCATCATAATAATAGTGCCTATGCGCTTCGCTGTCGTTATTATCTTCTAAAGGTACCTACTATTATTAACTTAGCATACGGTTACGTAGACTAGGTAACCACCGGGTAGGAAAAATAACAAAAGTAATATGTCAGAAGTAGGTAGGTACCATAATAATGGAATTATTTGAAACACTTAAATAACTCTTCCACTTTTCCTGTTAATTAAATAGTAGGTAGGAATTATAATTATTACACCACTTAACATAATCCGCCTAAAATGTCCCCACTGCTGGGACACAGGCTTCTTCTCTTCGAAAGGGCTGTAATCTACCACGCAGGTCCAGTGTGGATTAGTAGATGTCACATGCCTTCGAATATTTGGTTCTAGGACATGCTGGTTTCTTCACGATGTTTACCTTCACCGTTATGAGAGCAGTGGTGATGAAGTTATTTACACAAAGTAAAACGCCTGCCTAGGTTCTAACCCATGACCTACAACTCGTAGTTCGAGCCATTACCACTGGGCCACCATTGCTACCTACACCACTTGTCATATGAAAATTAGAAGTTAATTTTGAAGCACATTCTCTAGGAATTTCCAGGTGGGCTATGGTTTAAGGCAAAAGAAACATTTGATTCCTTAAACACACGACATCATTAGATACAATTGAATACTTTATCTCACAAATATCTTTTATTTTGGCTATTTATTAGTCGTAATTATGACAAAAATATGCCTTTTCATAGTTTTCATTCAAGATTTTTTATTAGATAGGTACAGTTAAAAATCTCACTACCCACCAAGATAAACATCAGCCATTCATTTTGATACTACTTAACGAACACGAAATCGATTGCTACCGTATCCGATACCTAGTCACACATAGCTTCTAAACCAATCTAATGGTTGTAAGGAGTTCCCCAGCGGCTTGTGTGATGAGCAGAGCCCTGGTGGCAAGTGGGTAATTGCATCCTAATGGGCTTCGGAGGCAATGCGATTAGCTCCTAACCTCCCATAATACACAATGACTGCTTACTATGATAGTTCGCTGCAGCGCTTCTTAATGGTGTTATTCAGCGATCGCGTGCAAATCGCTTCATAAACGATCTGTTTTGAACAGATGTTGTCTGAGTTTTCAGGGATTTTTGTGACGTTTTATTTAAAAGGAAATTGGCGGTTAGTGCATTCATAAAATAAATTTTCCAATTATCTTCATCTTTCATTTATGTGTCACTTTGATATAATAAGGAAAAGTTAAAAACCGCTTCTTAATAGGTACTTATTAGGTAAACTTTTCCTTCCTAGTATCTTTAATTGAGCGCTGGTAAAAACCAAGCTCCAATTGCAGACAATAAACAGGAAAAACTTATAACATTAGGTATCGTGTTTACCAATTTCCTCGATTGATGAAAGCATTTTGATTTTAACCTACTTACTCGGAATCGTTAGAAAAAAGGTGCACTTAATTCAAAAACTCCCCTAAGTTCACAAAAAGTTTTCAAAGAATGGCTACAAAAATATTTGACCAACTACCTAATCTATAAAAGCTTCAAAAGACTTAATACTTTAAGAAAACACTCCACAAGTTCCTAATACAAAATGCATACACATTATGAATGAATATTTAGAAGAAAAATAAAGACCGTAATTTTCTCAGATTTTTTTATTACCTTACTTTAGCTATGAAGTTTAATTTGTTTATTTTATTGCTAAAAATTTAAGACGGTTATACTTAGCAATATTTTTTTATATTTATATAGACTATTAGATAGACCTGTACAACTATCTCCCTGTGTAGACAATATTTGTACGCCTTGCATGGCAGCGCATAGTGATACAATATTTTTTTTTATTTTATAACATGTCGTCATCATTGTCCTGCCCTTATACCAATTTATTTGGGGTCGGCGCAACATGTCTTTTTCTTCCATACTTCTCTATTAGTCGTTATCGTGTACCACGACATTATACCTAAGCAGTATCGCAAATAATATAGGTACAGGGTTGCTGGAAAAACATCAACGATCTCTTAAGAGGTCCAAACCCGAAATCGCGAAAAAAAAATCAGCTGTTCCCTACATTTTGACGATTTATACGAACATAAATGTAGGGAACAGCTGATTTTTTTTTCGCGATCTTGTTCCCTACATTTTGACGAGTTATACGAACATAAATGTAGGGAACAGCTGATTTTTTTTTCGCGATTTCTGGTTTGGTCCTATAGTAAAGTTCATAATGATGAGTACAATGACCTCTTAAGAGGTTGTTAATGTTTTTCCAATAACCCTGTATATACTGCCTGTGCTTCCCGCGTGGACATAAATAAAATAAGTAATCCAGAGAAAATATATTTGAATTCAATCAAACAAAAAAATACGTCTAACGTCGTATTTTACTGTTAAAATTTTTGTACCACTAGATTTATCAAATTCACAAGTAATGCATCAATATTATCAGTTTAATACTATTTACCCAACCTATTTAAGATTCATAATTCCTACCTGCCAAGCAATACAAGGTTATTTTAAATTGACTAGCTATTAACTCCGCAGACGCGATGGATCAAAACACGTTAAATTCAAAGTCCTGACTGACTGACTGATATATCAACGAACAGCCTTAACCGCTGGTTCTAGAGACATGAAATTTGGGGGGTGTGTTATTTGTGAGGAATAAGTATCCAGTACGAAACGGTTTTTCGAAATTCCACCCCTAAGAGGGTGAATGGGGGGAGGGTGAACGGGTAGAAGCTAGTAAAACATAAAAGATTTAATTATTTGATAAAACTGTTTTTTAACTGATGTTTTTCAAGTGGCTATTACCTATAACTGCGGTCAATGACCCCACAAAAAACCATCAAAACAATTTATTTTTTATTTCATCTTGTTTAGATATCGATACCCATCGCGTCTGCGGAGTTTAGCTAACCAATTTAAAAAACCCTGTATAATAAATATTATTAATATGCTTTATCCAACATGTAAATACATATTACGGTACTGCACTATAGCTATTACGTGATACCTAACCTCTTCGAATTAAAGCCAATTGACAACAATCCGGTTACATATAATCAGATTTAGCAAGATTCCTCTCAGCTAATTAAATCATTATGCATATTGAAGGCAGTAGAGTACATTCATAATACATAGTAGGTACAATCAGGCTCCGACGTGCGCCGTAATTGCATCTACGTGCATTCCCACACTAATTATCCTCGGCCACAAGCGTAATAATATGGTAGACAGGCCGGCCATTACGAGCCAAGGTAACATGTACAATACGGTATTGTGCCGGCTCACGTGAAATATACACTGTCAATCTTAGGGCTGTATTTATGAGTGAAGCCATCATGTATTTTCTATTACAGGTGTCTTTTCTAATGGCGTGTTGTTTTGTCGAATAATAATGTGTTTTCCTCATTCCACTAAGTATATGTTACGGTATTATCTACTACAGGTGGTTACGTTGTTTGTTTTGCTTATCTTTAGAAATAAAAAAAGAATAACGTTTATTTGGACGCAGTTCGAGAAACAAAAAAAAAAAGTGAAAATAATGTTTTAATAACAATAGTGTGTGCCTCACGGTTGCACAAAAATAATTGCAGCATTATTGCCAGACAGAATGCTGTCTGACGCTGGTTTTCCAATGAACAAGTTCTAAGGACAAATCTCGAGGAGTACAAAAGTTTCATATAATACTTACAGAATTTTTATACTTATAAATAAATGAATAAATTAGTAATCAAATATAATTCCAAGAATACGGCAAAAATTATACCTATTAAATACTATAAGCTAACATATAAGCTATAATAATATGTACAATTATATGAAAAAATAAACAAAATAATCATAGGGCATCAAAGAATTCGTCCGCATCGCTGTCAACAGGAACAGTGCCCAATAGGCTGGTACTTAACCGAACCTCCTGTAATCTCAAAAGCCTACGAGGCTACGAGTCTACGGAGCTACGGAGTCTACGATTGTAGCAAAATTGCGTAGACCTATAAAATTATTCCTCTACACTTCTACAGCATTCAAAAAAGGTTTCTCTCTTATTATGCAAAAGATCAATGCAAATGTACCCCGGGATGTGTAAGGTGCACTCGTACAAAGGGCAGTGGCACCGCGGTCAAGTTCAAGGCAGCGACCTACGCGACAAACCAATAAAACATAACTACTTTATACTCTACCGACTTTTAATTACATTACGAGTCATCGACCTCTATGAAAGTGAGACGAAACTAGTGTGAATCGACGGTTTGTCATCGCGATGGCTTAGAACATGACGTTGTTTACCGAAAAAAAAATCATTAAAGCTTGAAGTTGAAAGAAAAGCCATTGGAATATTGGAAATGAAAAAAGCACTGTAAGTTTTAATGGTTTTTTAGAGGGATGTTTTTAGTATATTTTTTCAGTAGTCATTTTAAATGCAAATTTTCCAATCATAACCTTAACCATATTGTATTATTATAATTATATTTTTAATAACCAAAAATTCAGGGCAATCAATTCAACCCCTCAGAAGCTAACTTGAGGGGTGGATTTGTGTCAGTGCGTCGTGGACAGGTAAATCAATGTGAATCGTAACTCTTAAAATGTAATCTGTGAAGCCTTACGAATGTATTAAACCGAATTCAGTGGTTGTGATTCGTAGCAAGCTTCAGTGAAGACGTTAGGTTTTCGCTTGACCTATAAACGAACGCACTTTGCATGGTACTTGAAAGTAGCTCTTGGGTAGGCAGCATAAGCGCCACTTCTGCTCGGCGGCGTTAGTGACTTTCGTCATTTCCTACACAAGAGTTGCGTGCCGGCGTACGCATGCGGCTCGCCCCGTTCGACCCCCGGCAAAATGGCGGTGCCAACATGGCCGCCGGGCAGCCGCAGGATGCTCTGTGACGGAGCTCCTGTCCGACACGACGTCGACACGATCTACCGGCGCGCTGCACACCTTGCCACGCACATCTGCTCAGACACTGCCGTCGAGATCGATTCGACGCTTGCAGCGACACGGCTCCTCTGCCGACTCGGAACGCGCGTGCAACAAGTGATACCGTGTCGAAAACAGTACAAATAAATGACGCATTGACATTGTTTTTTAGCAGTGATGTAATTGTGGGTCACATATAAATATAGAACGTGCCCTTTCAGTGAGTGGCGGCGCGGGTGAGCCAAGCAGTGAGTGACGTCGGCCGCTCACGTTCCCCGCGCCGCGCAACGTCAACATTGGCAGCCGCGTCACGCCGCCCGCGATGCACATCATAATAATATCTACACGCACGACCGCTTGTACTATTAGTGACATTCCGTAACGTGTGCTCCATCCACGATTTGTTGTGTTATTATGATAAGACGACCTATTGCGAGGTCGGTGATGTGACAATAACTGCAAACAATTCACACTTAACCCTGCCACGAAAATGTTTAATTACTGTTTGTTGTACTTATTAACGATGTGAACGTGTAGTTGTCTCGCCTAATAACTATCGATAATGACGATAACACAAGTGCATAGTATAGAGCGCGTGTCGGCGGCTCGGCGGCGAGCCCAGTATAGTGCGAGCCGCGCGGGCGTGTGAAGCGCGCTCCACCGCCGCGTGCACGTGCGACCCATGTGCTGCCATGCTGCCGCTGTCACTCATGGAACACAGCACCAGTTATTGACTGCTTCTGACTGAGACTGTGCGGAGATATGCAAGTGTGAACTCGGACCGATGTTTTGGTTGCCACGGGAGTGTTGTTGGGGTGCGGGCAGGGGTCGAGGGCGGCGCGTGGCTCGATAAGCCGACGATGTTGACATTCGTGTTCGCGGTGTGGTCGGCGGCGCGCGCGCTGGGCTGGGCGTGCGAGCCGGCGTCCTCTCCCGAGGCGGAGGAGGCGCCCGTGCTGCCTCGCCTGCGCTCGGCGCGCGCCTCCAGCGACCTGTCCACGCTCAGCACCACCACCACCAGCTCCAGCCAGACCAGTAGTGGTGACCACCCTAAGAGGTCCACACACGTTAATTCACTGAACAGGGACAATCAATGATATCCTTGATTGTCGCAACAGTCGTAAACAACTTATCAAACCATGAATTTCATGTACATTAACGACAAAAATTCATTAAACAGATACCATCGCATTACCTTTAAAACATTAATCACAGGGACACGATAAAATAACTTGATGAGACTTGGATATGTTGATGCAATTGTGATATATTTAATTATCTCCAATGACGTTTATTACAATGATTTTAATCTACAGGTACTTATTGAAATCTGCACAATGTTGATACGCCGATAGGAGATAATAAATTTATTATACTTAGTACATGACGTATTCTTATGTACAATAACTACTTGTACATTGATCGGTGATGAAGTCCGGTTGATTACATTTAGTTTTTATCTTTGATTTTATTTTATGCTACAATAAAACCGGATTCATATTACTGTGTTGTGACGCTTTCTGACTCAGCGTTAGCCAATCAAAACTCGTAGTGATTTGACGTAGTCCTGAACAGATTCGTTTGATTGGTGTATCGCGAGCCACGACATAGCAATATGACTGTGACTTTAGTCATTTATAAAACTAGAAGGTCTGCGAAACAACAAGCAAATATTGTACAGAACAGTCGGGAAATTATATTTCGAAAGCTATTTCAAAGAGCAGGGAAATAACAATTCACGCGATGTTTGTTTCTTCAGTATCGCATGATGCAACCTTACCTTCGTTCCTTTTCTCAAAGAACAATATTTGACGCGAAACCTGGACTTTTTCAACCCGATTCAGCTGTCGGAATAAAATTTAAGTAGCGAGAAACTTGAGCTTACATGGAAGCGGGTGGACAACTGCGACAATGGAAATAATGATATACCTATAAATTATTATCCTACATAATATTCTCTTTACCTATTTGTTTGTAAAAATGTCCTCTGTCTATTAAAATAGGCTCTAAACAATAAGCCCCGTATTCTTTTCATTCAAAAATCTAGCACACAGACCGGCCCTGAGTAGAAAGGTTCAATATGTGACACTTGGTGTAAAAGAGCCAACGGACCAGAATAACTTGGACATGAAAGACATTCCTTTCAACTGTTTGACCAGAAACAATTTGATACTACTGCTATTGTCAACTGTAGCCATGGAGCTAAGCTCTTTATCAATCAATGTATCAAGATGTCTGTCTTATCAATTTTTTTTTTTTTGTGTTTACATAATTTGTTTTTCACTTCAATTGCATTGACATTTCTGTAGTAGTCGTTGCAATTTCTAAAACGGTGCATTCACCTACCCACATTTTTATATTCGTGACAAATATTTCATAAAAATACATGAGTTTCTAATACTTTGAAGATTTTTATGAGTATTCTTACGACTTTTGTGTGTCAACGTACGGCACAATGTATTTAATTTTAGTGGTTTTGTGACAGCAGTAAATGATGTACTAATGAATGATAAATTATGTTCTAAATATAAAGGAAACTTGGCTAAGAATTACATATTTACCGATACACATAACAAAATACAAGCAGGGGAAATTAAATAATAATGTTAATATTTTATTCCTCTTACAAAAAACCATTGTTTAGTAAAAAATAATGTACAGTATTTTAAATAATTTATATACATCAAAAAACTGTTTGGCAAAATGGGAAAATGACGATAATGGGCTTTCAAGAATTTAAAAGATAATGATGAAAAATGAAAATATTTTCATAAAAAAAAGTTTGAATGGAACATGGAACAAACAATTTTATCCGTCTCACTTCTTTCACGAGAAAATGTAATATTTAGGCCTTCCTGACAAAAGCCGACAGCGGATTTATTAACCTGACTGATTGTAAATCAAAAAAAAAAAACAAAAAGGCTGACTGACAGGTTAAAGGATCCTTTATACCTTTTACCAGCTTTTACCACTACCTCCAATTGCTATGCCATTTACTGCTGACATACACCTCATAACTTTGAGCCTTATTTTACATCCGAATATTTATCAAACAGCTTGACTAGTCATCAATAAAACTAAATAAATGCATTGATACGTCATACAATGAAAACTTCATAGCTCGTCACTGGGCACAGCGTTGATAAGAAATAATGTTTTGCACTGTAACATTAAAACACGTGGTTTTAAATCTGCATAGTTATTTTGGCAAGCTCCCAAACCAATAATAAACGAACATTGAAGAAAATTTCGTAAACACCCGTTGAAGTGTGATATGAGCAACAGTTCGATATTCGATGGTATACTCACATACAACAAGCTATACATAACAACGTAGTATACATATGTAGATGTAGTACAAAATGCCAACTATCTGTGATATTTCGAAGATGTAAAAGTTGAATGCGCATAGTCCGATGCGTCAGTGTTTATCGTATTATTATGTTTTGAATATCTACGAACGTCCGTCACTAAACTTATTTTAGATTACATCTTTGATTATGTACACATATCATTGAATCAGGCACACCAAATTTCAAAAATATTGAATAGTACCAGTCAAATCAAGAAACTTGTAGGAATCAATGACGTCATTTTAAATATCAAGGTAATTAGACCGGTACAATTCATTTTTAAACAGACTGTTGTCCCAAAAATGCTATCGAACCCAAAAAATACGATAGTTTTATTTACTATTTCTTAATATACGAGTAGACGAACTACTGCCCCGTAATTATATTATTCTATCGTCGGTTGCCACGCTTGGTAATTAAGTTCTTCCAATTATTTACCGAGAACACCGAGTTACTCGGCTTACAGTAAAACAGGGGCTCGGCGAAAGAGCTCATAGTAAACAAATCAGCGAGACATGGCAGCACACGGGAAAATTAAACTCAATTTTAAGTAGAGCTATCAAATCAGCCTTTTGCTTTCTGTAACTATGTTACTGCTACATGGAAAAACTGAGATAAAAATCTCAACTGATCAAAGTGCGAGGAAAAACATAGGTGGTAGGAGGTAATTTTATTAACTTGTTGCCCAGTGACAGAAGATGCTCATAATAAAGTTTCCATAAATTTTGATGTTGACAATCCATTGAAAACCATCTTAAATCATAATAAAATATACACCACGCAAATATACATAAATCGTTACCATATCCCTTATTTACGACAACGACATCATCGAAAAGCTACTGTTAAATAAGCAGATGGTAACTTTATGTATGGTCTTGATGTTTGGTCTGGCTGGCTGGTGGTATCTGACGGGTAGGCATGTGGTCAGGTGGAGCGAAGCCCCGCGGCGTTGGAGTGCTAGGGGCGCATCCCGCAGACCGCTGAGAAGAACCCCAGTGTCCGTGAGGAGGCGTACCACCGGCAGGTATAATAATAGCGGATAAATTACTCGTGTGATGCGCCCTTATTTATAAAACATTGATTTTTCTACCCTAGTTCCTCTTTTTTTAGGGGTCTCTGGAACACTTTACCTTAGTGTACGTACGACAATGTAATATCAAAATTATTCTAAATTATCATGGGTTTTAGTCTTAATTATAGTTTAGTAAACATTGGACTTATATCGCTAGATTAAAAGATGAGATGAGAAATATGAATATTGAATAAAAAAAGTAATTTAAAAAATTAAAAAACCCGGCTGCAACCTTATACTAAAACTAACTGAAAAGCTAAAAACAAGCCCATTTGAAATTAAATAAAAGTTGGAAGCAAGCGAGACCCATTTGAGTTTGAAACTATAATAATGGCATGGGCCCCGCCAGCTTCCAACTTTTATTTAATTTAAAATGAGCTTGTTTTTAGCTTTTCAGTTAGTTTTAGTATAAGGTTGCAGTCGGGTTTTTAATTTTTTAAATAACTTTTTTTTTTATTTCCAGCTTTTTAGTTTACAAATGTGAAAGATTTCGCAGACGATTTAGTTTTTTGGTACGAGTTTTTACGATTTGTCACTTTGAATTACTTTTAACCATATAAGTTGTACCTATATATTTTCGTAATCAACTTTTAAAACCCTTTATTTTGATACCCCACTCGACCGGTTTTGAGAGATTTTTTTTTTTTTTAAGTAGGTATATATTGCGCCAAAATTCCGCCATTTTGGTTTTTTTTTATTTTGATATACCCAGTGTCACTCTCACAGTAAATACGAAACTAACGACACCTCTCAAGCTAAAATCCATCATTTCAGGCTGCAGAGCGTGCCAAACAATTATACAAACATACATACATACATACGCTCGAAAAACATAACCCTCCTTTTGGCGCAGTCGGGTAAAAACAACGCTAATCAAATTTCAAACTTAAGATCTGAGTAAGATTTTTCTTTTAGTGATAAGATTATGTTAATTTTCCCGGATGCTGGTTACCTAGAATTGTTTGCATAAAGATTGGATTTAATTCCTTTTAAGTTGCACGTCTCTGGAGTACGTTTTAATAGAAAAGCTGTAGGTACCTATTATTGGTAAATATTATTATGCAAGAGAAACGTGGAAATGCGTTTAATTTTTCGCTTCACAATTTGTTCTTCAGCTGCAATCTTGTTATGTTTTTGTATCATTAACAAACGACACCTGAGAACATATTGTGGTTGTTGCATATATCCGCTTATGGGATGATTTGCAAGGAACATCCGTGGTACCAAAAAATGTTTGCGGAAGGTTTTCTTTTTTTGTTTTCTTTTGCTTGTAGTTTCCATATTATCAAGAACTGAAAAAAGTGTCTTGTAAATGGTTTCGGTTATGTCTTAGACTACAGTGATAAGTACACATTATAACCCTAATAATAATCATAAACACCTCTAATTTACGTTTTTAAGTTTGTTGCATACTAAGACTTTGGGAGAATACAGTTGACATCATAAATGTGCATTCTTAGAACGTAACTAAATACGACAGACATTCTTATTCGTGTTACACACGGCGACATATATCAAGCTATACGGGGTGAAATTAAACACATGCGACAAATCGAAATGGAAGATTGTACTCATTATTATGAACAACTTTTACTATGGGACCAAACCAGAAATCACGAAAAAAAAATCAGCTGTTTCCTTCATTTATGTTCGCATAACTCATCAAAATGTAGGGAACAACTGATTTTTTTTCGCGATTTCAGGTTTGGTCCCATAGTAAAAGTTGTTCATAATAATGAGTACAATCTCCCATTTCGATTTGTCGCATGTGTTTAATTTCATCCTGTATATTATCAGTTTTAGCTGACCTCGCACTGTATAGGGTTTTCGTACAATGAGAAGTCCGTTTATACTGGAAATGTATAACTTTATATGACGTCGTGCGTACTACGAATAAGTTTGTCTGTCATAAATATAACATGTTATAATAATGACATAGACCTGCCAAGTATTCCATTCGTCATTATTATTAAGTCATCAAAATACAAACCAATACGCATGAAAAAAACCAATTAAATTTCCTTTATTGTTAATGGCCCTGACATTCCATAATTATAATATATGTCATGATTGTCTCACCTACGCTAATATTGTCAGAAAGATGACATACACAAATATGTCATTAATGTTCCGTCATCAAAGTACAAAACAACATCGGAAAATGTTCCTTTTCTTGTTAATTTGTATGGCATCATGTTGTATAAGGTGATGTAATAGGTCTAGGTGCATAGGTACGTTGACTCTTAGAGGGTAAACCTGATGAAATCATTGGCTTCGCTTTAACCGCGGGCTTTAACACCCATGTTCTGCATAACAACTCTTGGTCCAAGATAAGGCCGGACAGAGTCCAAGCCGTGACAAATAAGAGGTACTTATATTTTATGAATTAGTTGGTATAGTGTACACATACATTGTGTCTATCCACTTTAATTACAAAAGTTAGTTAAAGTTAAGAGAGAACCTCATGGCCAAGTAATTACAGCCGATCGAAAGTTGAAGGCTACGCTTGCCGAGGGCAGTTCATGGATGGGTGATCATCGATTACATATCGGGTCCGCTCCATGTCTCGGAAAGCATGTTAGGCCGGTGGTCCTGACTGTCATTCAAAGATCATTGACAGTCCAATCTTACCCAGTAACTAGGCTGTGGAGGTCAGATAGGCAGTCACTCCATGTAAAGTATTGGTACAGTTCAGCTGCATCTGGTTAGGCGATTCGCACACTGCCCCGCATGATGCAGCGGGGCGCAGATAACGCACCCACGCGCGTGATTTTTTACATACAAATTCAATAAAAACGCACTCACGCGCGTGGAATTCCCGCACACCGCTGCGTGAAACGCAGCAGTGTGCCAATCGCCTTAGACTGGAAGCCAACAAAGTCGCGACACATCAAAAAATGTATGGTTAAACAGAGTTTCATCATTACGTAACTTTAGGCAAAGTTAATAGATAAAAGAGTCGGTACTTAAAATTATGTTCGCATTGTATACAGGGTGAATTTTTCAAGTGGGCGTGGATGGCCAAATCCGAAACTATGAAGAATAGCGAAAAGTACTCAAAGGAGTCGCGGGCTCGATTTTGATGAAAACTAAAACTGCATCATTGGATTTTTGAAAAATCAATATTTCTGGCCAGGAATCGAACCTGTTGATTTTGAAAAAAAAAACACACGCTGTATTATTACACTATTCGATAGTGTCGCTAATAAGGATCAAATTCTGGGAAGTAATGACATACGGCAAACTAAAGGAAAGAGCTCATTTTTATCAAAATACTTTTTTATTTTCTTATGCTACCTACCTATTAAACCTTAACTGATTAATTGTTCAAAATTATGACAATTGTTTTTGAATACATAGCTGGATTCGACGTCTCAAGGATTGTACTGCAATTTAAAATTTGAATTTAGAACATAATTTTGTGAAGGTGACTGCGCTACGAGTATTTCGGGTGTAAAAATATTGAGCATCATTTCGAACAAGGTATGAAAAAAGAAGCAGTTTATTAAAATTCAACATTTTCCTTAAGTTTGCCGTATGTCATTACTTCCCAGAATTTGATCCTTATTAGGGACACTATCGAATGGTGTAATAATACAGTGTGTGTTTTTTTTTTCAAAATCAACAGGTTTGATCCTGGCTAGAAATATTGAATTTTCAAAAATCCAATGATGCAGTTTTAGTTTTCATCAAAATCGAGCCCGCGACTCCTTTGAGTACTTTTCGCTATTCCTCATAGTTTAGAATTTGGCCATCCACGCCCACTTGGAAAATTCACCCTGTATATCTGCGAAGCAGTCATGCTATCGAAGGAGGTGGCGGGACGGCTGAGGGAGAGGGCCTCACGTCCCAGCCGCCGCGGGAGACGCTCCGGGCGTCGGGAGCCGCGTGACGACTCCAGGCCACCGTAGGCGCGGGCCTGCAGATGGAGAGTAATGGGTAGCTCACCATCCGATCAGGACCAGGCCCGTGCCGGACGGCGCGTACGTGTTCCACGTGCGCCTCAAAGAGATGTCAGCAAAAAGGAAGGGGCCTGCCAGAGCCGAAGCCTGCCGGGGGTACGGGATTGTCCGAAAAGGTTACCGCTGCCCCGGAACATAAAGGTCTAAGGAAGGAACACGGATGGGTTTTAGTCAGTAAGAGTCTGACACTCCCTTCCGCTCTACCCAGAGCGGGAGGGGTCATTTGATGATTTCCAACCATAAAAAAAAACTCACTGGTTAAATTGTCCGTTTAGTTAACCGCCTAGCCTTTTAACTAAACGGCGGCCATTCAAGTAACGGCCTGAATGATATTCAATATTATAGTATAGGTTGGAACTATAACCAATCACGCGAGAGCCGAATTGGTCGCAGTAACTAAGCCAGGGCACCCCGACCAAATGGGTTAGGTTAGGTTAGAGCTGTGATCAACCGCGTGCGAGCATAGAGAGCGAAGGCCAGGCGGTTAACTAAACGGCTAATTTAACCACTTGGCTACGACATTATATTCATAGTGCACCGTACAATTTTGTGACACTGACGAGCGAAGCTGTTCGCAGTATAATGCATACGACAGAATGACTTTACGATGTATTTATGATACTTGTGGACTTATAAAATACCCTTTTATATTTAATCGATAAAACACAAAATGTCGTAATGTCGAGTTTACTGTATGATACTTAGTGTTTTATCGATTTTATGGTAAAATAAATACATAGAATCTCCAAAAACAAGCTCTGTGGGTAGTACTAGTCTATTATTACCAACTCGTACTATTTTTTAAACACGGTGAACATTCCATGTCTGGGAAAAATTTGAAAGGTGAATGACTTCGTTATAACAAACAACTTTTATGCTACGCTTTTGTAGTCAAGAAAATACTTTGATTATACCATGCACACTACAACCACCATACATGAGAGGTAGACAGAGGATTAGATATAATATAATATATGTATATAAAAATAATTACTATCACCATAGACTGAAGTACCTTTATTAAATGCCATTTGGTTACCCAACCGATTGGGATAATAAATACAGTTTTTGTAAACGTATTGTCATTATTTGTCATTTCATTTCGAGGTGCTACAAACCTGCTACGGATCCGCTACGTAGATATTACGACAACCGCAGGCGTAGCACTTAAAACATGTGAAAATAACTTTAATACTATATTATTTGAACAACTTTTTTATAGTATTGTGTTAATGTTTTCTTTTTATAAACAAATGCGTTACTGTATATAAGGGTTACCTACCTTTTCCCTTTTTTAAATAAACTTGCGACCCACCCCTGCTTCGCACGGTTTTTACGGCTTGACAAAACATATAGGTAGATTTCTTTATTTTGTTTAAGTTTTTCTAATTAATTTTTTAGTCGGATAACAAAACAAAAATCAGCTGTTTCATAGAAAAGTAGGTATATACCTGCACGATCAAAAATGTATCGGCCATTTTTTTTTATTTGCGACATAATTTTTTTACGTAGGGGGTTCAGAATCATGTACTGAATCCACGGTAACAGGTTGCTGGTCGATATCCCTGCCACCCTGTACACTAACCCATACTTTAATATTATAAATGCGAAAGTGTGTCTGTCTGTCTGTTACCTCTTCACGCCTAAACCGCTGAACCGATTTAGATGAAATTTGGTATAGAGATACTTTGAGTCCCGGGAAAGGACTTAGGATAGTTTTTATCCCATAAATCATCCTTTAAGGGGCTGAAAAGGGGGTGGAAGTTTGTATGGGGAATCAATAACCGCTGAACCGATATAGATGAAATTTGGTATGGAGAGTCTTAGTTGTGGGGAGGGATATAGAATAGTTTTTATCCCCGAGATTATCCCTTAAGTGTGTAAAAAGAGGGGCGGAAAATTGTTAAAGAAAATCAATGAAAAAGGACTATAAGGCTTTTATCGCGGGGCACAGCTAGTCATTTATATCGATTAAATCCAATTACTTAAAAGCAGGTGTAATAACTCCTCAATTGTAAGAAAACGGAGAGGACAGCGTACACCTGATTGAGGTAGCGAAATCTTTATAACTAAGACAGATTACTGTAATTACTCGGGACTTAGCCTTTTATTTTCGTTACAACAATGCTTTTACCCGTAAGGGGCTGTTCATTTATTACGTAAGACGACTTGAGGGGGGAGGGGTTCCGAACAAGTCTTATTTTTTCTTACATGGGGCTGGGAGAGGTCTAGATTATTCTTACGTAAGATCACAAAAGTTAGCAAAACATATAAGTTTAAAAAAATTTCGCTATTTTTTCTTTGCAATTTTGGTAGATACACTGATCTTACGTAAGATTCAAAGGGGGGAGGAGGTTCATTCAAGTCTTCTTACGTACGGGGGAGGGGGTCAGAAATTGGTTGAAATTGTCTTACTTAGTAAATGAACAGCCCCTAAACAAGTAAACTGAGGTTTAATTAAAATCATTGAACTACCCCTTCTAGTCACAAATTCTCAAATACATATTAATTAAGTTGGATAATAATTCTATACGTACTCTTAAAATACTACCTAGGTACCTAGTTATAAGTGGATTTGATGAAAAAATGCGTTTAGAGTTGTATAAAAGTTAGTTAGTTTGTAATATATTATTATAAACATTAATTGTACTGCATATTCCAAAGGTTTTGTAACGACGAATCTCCGTGGTATCAGTATCTTGTGTTCAGTATTGTACAGAGACCTCTGGCAGCGGCAATTCGTACTATACAACCGACAGCGACACAACAATGAAACTTTCCGAACGCCTGTTGCTCAGATTTTCCAGCAGATGGCACTAGCGCCACTATCCGTCACTTTTCCTCAAACTTCAGTATACTTAAATCACATCGAAAAAGGTTTTCCCGAGTAATGTTCCCTACTTAATCAATATTAATGAAACTTATATCGCGTTCTCTAATGAATCACTAAAATTATTGTGACATCCGCAATATTTACGACGTTTTTATAATAGCCTTTATCGTTTTCTTTGATATTAATAGACGCAGAAACTACGTAACACAAATTATCACGACTTGATATCGTCTTGACTCGTCGTGAGTAAGTACATTTCACGTATGTTTCTCCTACTGTGCGGTCGTTGTTCATTTTACAGGAAAAGCATGCGTAGAAAATATTGGTTTATTAAATAATTTTGTTCAGAACTGGTCGAAGTTTTGCTGCATACATATGCCAGTGCTATTGGGGTAATTTGCAATGTATTAACATTTCCACCATACCTACGATATGATAGATACGAAGTCTATTTATAAATCAGTTAAGTGCTTTAGAATTTATCTCTGGCACACGAGGTACGCCGCGCGACGAGTTTAAATCGCGTGGCGATTGCCTTATCTGAGCTTATCTGCCGATGTACTCGTATGTTCAAGATTAAGACCTATTCATGACATTGCTTTATATTAATCACTGTGTGCTATTGTTTCAGCTTCGATGTGGAGAATGGGGGTGGTGCGGGAGGCGCGGGGGGTGCGCGCTCCCCCCTCGAGGGGGGCTCGCCCTCCACCGCGCTCGTCCTGCAGGCCATGCCGCAGCGCCGCGAGTCCTTCCTCTACCGCTCAGACTCCGACTTCGAGATGTCGCCCAAGTCGATGTCGAGGAACAGCTCGATCGCCAGCGAAAGGTAAGATTCTTTGAAAGTACACAAAGCTAGACGAATCTCTACCTAGCCTACATGCGAGCTACGGAACGTATCAAATGCGCCACGCCCACACGATCCATGTCCAGGCATGATACAATTGAACGCTATATTCGATACTTGATATCACATATGCACTCAATATAACTTAAATCTTTCTTAACAAAACGAGTGGGCCAAGTAAGCGCCTTACACTCACGCAGCTGGTGCGAACAGAATCATTTTTCCAGCAGTCTAAAGCAGGATTGTGCTGCACACAGCAACACTTTCATATTATAGTCGAATCAGATTACCATTTTAGGTGAGCACGATGCATATTCCGCCTCGTCACCCATCACTCTGCAGACAAATGAAGAGAGCTTTACATTGCACAAAAAAGTCACATGATTGGGCAATTCTGTGATGTGCGAGTGAAGTGGGTCGGGAGAATTTGACTTTATTACAGATTTAATTAAATTTATGGACTCAGGACTCACCCTTTCGGTGATATTAAAAACCTTACAAGTTTGCCCTTTACTGTTTCGATATCAAAGGGCTGCAGAAGCTCATTATACCTACCTTCGTAACGTATTATACTTTCGTGACGCGAAGTCGATTGACAAATTGATGAAAGGAATTATTTTGTAAATTAGACGCAACTTAAATTACTTTTTTACCTCGTTGTCGGATGTTCCTGTCATAAATGTTTAGATTTCGAGGAAGGGCCTGTATTAATTGAATATTATGAAAAGGTCGTTTAAATGGCAATGGTATCACAATTATTGGCTACAGAATGTGTATTTTTTGCCTTACCTAATCTTTATAGGAAGATTAATTTACAGAATCCTACCTTTTTTATCAGATTCCTGCCAACATTTCATTTAACGTATTTGATAATAGTAAACAAACACAATTGTATCTGCAGTATCTTTGAAGAAGATTACAATGTCGAACTTTCATGAATACTAAACACTGTTTTTGAGAATAACAAAACTTATCAAAGTATCACATCTTGTGTACTAAATAAAAGAACCACAAAGTTATCATAATATAAGTCATGTCATCACTTTAAATACAAATTCTCTTTCTATAAATTACTCACTAAAACCATAATAATGATTAAATTCAAATATTTCTAAACATTCTTGTTTTGTTCAATTATGTCACCACTTTGGTAATTATAAACATGATCGGAGCACACATTTACCTAAAATATTTATTGAATCATTTAATGTTATTAAGTAAATAAATAAATGTTATTTATTTATCATAAGGCAAATACTTTGATTCAATACATACCAAACCATCACGGCTCTAAATAAAACCAGACCTCATCCTTCAATTTCAATAAAAATATTATGTAAATATTATGACATTCGTTTCGTTCATTATGAAAATGAATTAGCCAACTATAAGGAATTTTAACAGTATTACATAAATCAGACATTTGACTCAGATGACTAATCTACCACCATATTTATTTGTACGTTTTAATAGATTTATTATAAATTATCTTAGTACAACTTGTTTTTCGATCTGATCTACATAATCCCCGATATAAAACTAACAATCAAATAGAATCATAAAACAAATTATATCCAAAAGTTAGCGATATTTTAGCCGAATTCTGGGCTGAGTCCATTTAGATTGCTATCGACACGCTAAGAAGAAGCGATAGTGAGACCATTATTGATATGACAAAATATGGCGGGCATTGAGAGATTTTTAAAGATTACTACTTTAATCACTGTCAACAAAATACTTGATACATCGCTAGCTATCTTTTCATATCGCATTAAGTATTGCGATGATTCTAGATAATTTGTTTAGACATAGTACCTATAGTGTGTTATTTTTAACAGATAACAATATTTCATTATGTTCTACATATTCATTTACATTGATTGTATATGTGCCGTGATTGTTAGAAAAAATATCGAAGCAGTAGCAGCAGTAGTATTCAGACATACTATTCAACGTATTACCTGATGTGTAACTAAAACATTACACTGGTCATCAATAAATGTTACTCACCGTAGGTTTTGTCGCTATTCTGAATTGCATGAAACAATACAATCAACGAAGCCACACAGCTTCGCACACAGGACCAAAGTAAGCTAAATAATCATGTTCTATGTAAAATGTAACCGTATATGTTGTGAACTTGTGATCGACTAACAAGTAGGCAGCTTACTCACAAGCCGCCACGTTCGGTGCCCGCATGCGAGCTCGCGGCGTGTGTGACGTCACGTGTCGCCTGTTGCTCACACTGGCACAGCACGCAGGAGCAGCCGCGACGAACATTTCATGCTACGCCACCTCTACAGAGCCTCTCACTACACTACTCTAGCACAAACTTGGTGTGACGCTGATCCCCGCATACTTGTAAACGCGACCTGACCCGCTTAGGTGGCATAACAGTATGTGTCCTCTGATATCTTCGTTCTTTCTTTCTTTTCCTTATTTTTTAATTGCTTGCAGATTCAAGGAGGCCGAGGCGGCACAACTGGACAGAGCGTACGTATACTTACCTACGCACATATAATAGCACCACACCGCTTTATAAACTGTCTCAGTTCTCTTGGCTTGCTCTCCATTCTCGCTTTCATTGTGTTTAGAGCTTTCGTTGTTGGTGTGTGTTGTAGTGCTATGGTTTATTCCAACTCATGATACAGGTGTCTGGAGTTAGCCTTCATGCTAAGGTTTTTATTGGTAGCTTTTTGTTGATTCTGGATTTAAGGAAATAAAAACTAAAGCTACATATCGGCCTTCACAAGCCCACATTTTTTTTTTCTAGAGTCGTTTATGAATCTTTACGATCTTTCGTAAAGTTTATACTTAAACATCTATATTTGGCATTCTTTTTTAATAGAATTTAATTTCGCATGATAAAAATATATCTCATATAGGTAATTACTTATAGCCGTTAAACGGCAAAGAAATAAGCGGACAAAACATTTTTAATAAGTTAAAAAACTAATTCTAGCAAACAAAATAAACGACAGTTGGAAATAAATAAAAACCGATACAATAAACAAAGTCTCTAGAAGATACTTTAGGAAATACGCATGTCAGAGAACATGATATATCGATGTACCGTACCACTTCTGTATATATTTCGATATCACTATGAAATTCGAATATTGCATGCTTCTAACTTGATTGCCTCTACACGAGATGATCCTATTTGAAAACCAACAAATTTACACACGAATTTTATTGGATTCGGCTGTTTCAGCCATGCGTATTAGATTTCGTTCAAATAATTTTACGTAAATCTACCAGAGAGACGGGATTTAAAGATCGATGATACTTTTGTTATTGGTTGGAGATAAGTATTCGATACTTTGTTACAACTCGGTTGTGTCAGATTTATTCCCTCTAAAATTCCTCATTTAGAGTAAAAGGTATAATAAAGTACCTTTATCGATCGGCTTGGCATATTATTAATTAGGTACTAGCTTCCGCCCGCGGCTTTGCCCATGTGGTATGTCGATAAAAAGTATGCCTTTGTTCTTTCCTAGGGTTCAGAGTATCTTTATACCAAATTTCATTAAAATCTGTCCAGAAGTTTCGGAGTTTATCCGGAACAAACAGACAGATAGATAAAAATTTAAAACATTGGTTTTTTGTTATAAGTAGGTACCGTCTATACTTTCATTTCGTGTAAAAAGCTGTTATTTTGACATTACAAACAGTCACGTCAATTTTATTTATTTTTATGTATAGATTAACAAACTTATAATTGAAGCCTTCGATTGTGGTGGTTTTTTTTTACTGTCATTGTCGTTATAAAAAACTGGCATCACAGGCTTTAATTTGATTGGCGTCTTCTACATCTCGTTTGTATTGAAAATTCCGGCTCAAATGAAATACCCATACATTGTTCTTTACGATTATTTAATTGGAATTTTTGGAATAACTACTCGTATGTAGGTGTGGTTATTTTTTTTTTTTTAATAATCAACGAAAATTTTCAACACAGGGGGGTTCAGAATCATGTTATTATACTGAATCCATGGTAACAGGTTGCGCGTCGATGTCCCTGCCACCCTGTATTCGAATTGCAACTCAATTGAAATACAGATCGACTACACTTCAATAAACATACGAAAATCTCTCAGTTGATTTACCTTAACTACTATATCTAACCGAAATACAGGTGAATACGCTAAAAGGTTTTGATAAAGCGGTCCCAAGAGAGACGCAGGTAATTGATCGTTGAGTGAGATACTCGATTGACAATTCCCTAATGAGACTTAATTGAACATCGTTAAAAACAGTTTAGCGATCCGGCGATCCCGAATCTTTTAAGCCGTCTGACGGATTATGTACCTATACTTACCTACACGTGCACTTAAATCACTTGACTCTATACAAAGGTGCTTCAATTAAGTGCAGATATTTTGAGGGTCATTAATTTTACATCTCAATTAAAACGTTATGGTCACATATTTTTTAGTTTTTAAGAATTTAAAGAAAATATCATGTTTTAACTAATTGAATCCAACTTTAATCCTTAATTAAAAACTTATATTTAATTATCTTTTGAAACATATACGATATGGTATGAGCATCATTTGGACATTAATCAATTTAATTATTTATTTCGGTAATTAGTTTAATAATTTTGTACCTACTCAACCTTTAAATTTATATGAAAAAATAGACTTATAGGTACTTGATTTGCAATCACATAGATTAGAGGATTTCTCTCAGCACTAGAGTTCTTTATCCAGATCTTTGTATCTGAACATCTCCATTATTTTTCCTAAAGTAACATTGTTTGCTTTAGAAATTGAATTTATTTCCATCACACAAAGGAATCAAACAGACTTTACCATATTTTGTAGTTGTGAAGATGATTTACTACTGGTATAAACTTTGAGTACAAATAGGAGCCTTAAAGCATTCCCTGCGGGATTATCTAAATAAACGATTATTTATAGAATAGCATTGTTCAATTCTCCGATAACATCGGTTTTATTCATGGCTTTAATACTCAAAGAATAATATGCTAATCCTTACATAATATAAAACAAAGTCGCCGAAATGTCTGTACGCACATAATTTCCGAATGACTGCACCAAATTGGATAATATTTTTTGCTATTATCTATTTATGTTATTATTGCTAGGACAAGGTTTGTATGAAAGAAAATTTAGGAAATTCGAAAAAATAAAGTTGCACTCGTGAGAAGTTGGGGCGGGCCGCTAGTACAATATAATCGTTAATAGTTATTAAGTTTCTCTATTTAAACAAACGTAATTTATATGGAGGCCTGTGGCGTAGGATATAATATTATTGTATATAATTATGCTATACGTTAACTATCTAAGTTTGTGATTATCAGCGCGGTAATTGCGTAACAAACTAGCAATTGCTATGTCTTTCAGTTTGACAATTCGGCAACATCCATTGCGTTATTTATGTTTTCGAGCAGACGAACTTTTCAAACGTATGAAGCAATGAGTTAGCAATTTTTTTTCAAAATCCCTCGGGTTGTATAAGAAAGTGTGTTACGTAATTTAATCTGTCAAGCTCCGCTAATGAGACACAACTGATTTTCTATTGTTACGTCGCCGATAGGCCACGCGCGGAGCTTGACCGGTCTTACATCCGGTTTCTAAAAGGCTAAGCACAACACAGATTGTCAAACTCATGTCATATGATTGCGTTGGCTGTTGTTATTTCAGTTAGCCAATCACATTAAAATTTTAGGGCTAATACTCTATCACATAACAATACCATATTTAAACTTCAAATTCAGATTGTTATGTAGTACGCTGTGAAACTACGGAATTGCCTCGTTGTTTATAATAGAAGTTTACTACCTAAAATAAACAGGTTCTCGATTGTGGTAGCATCGCCATCATCAATATCCCACAAATACTAGTAACTTGACATGTAACACACGCGACTTGAAAGCGACTCGCACCTTGGATGTAAAATAATCGATACCGAGAGTACGGCGTACCCGGCCTGTCATATTTTTCATCTCGGCATGATGTCTTTCAGCCTTACCTTAACAGGTACCTACGCGTATATCTGATTTGTCTTTGATATTGATAATACCCTTACTGCCCCTCGATTTCCAAGTCGAACATTGATTACCGGCGCCCACCGTCGTCGCCAGTTTCCATTAGCGCCAAATTTATCGTCGGGCGGCGTCGCGCGCTCTCGGGCTCGCACGAGGCGAGGCGCGGGCGGCCGGGCGGCGGCGGGCGAGCGAGTGGGACGCCCGCTGCGCCTCGCGGCTCACGGCTCCATTGATAGTCCGCGCGGGCTGCCGGCGACACGCCACCTCATGCCCAGAGACACGCGATGCACATTGTATTGCCGTACTAACCCCTACCGTCACTGAAACCCCAACTAAAATGTGACTTAAAGCATCGGTGCTATACAAACGCGAAGTGATCTCCCCTATCAACTCACTGTTCTGAGCAAAAAAACATACCGTGCATTATATTTACTTGAGTGTTTGAGATTCGCGGTTGAACGGTTGGACATTGTCGAGGTCGTTCACTGATCTGACAGGTTGGCCCCGCACGCAATGCTCGAGCTTCACCAACTGCGTTTATTAATCGGTGCCAAGGATGAGGCCTAACATTTATGAATACCTTTAGTTTTGAGAGCCGACTATCATCTAACTAGTTAAAGATTAGGAGCTTATGTGATAATAAAATATATTTTATGTTATAAACAACAGGTTTCACTTAAATACTGCTGTCGATAAGGACAAAGTGATAAAGTTATCTGAACATATGTATGTCGAAGTTTTCAATACAATAGGAGATTAGCCTGAAACATTTGTTATTTATATACCTATTGACATTGCATAGCTGGGAAGCTAGGAGTGTTTATATAATAGCGAGCGAGAGTGTCATCTTACTGAGCTCGACAATAACAACAGTCATTAGTGGGCTGCGGCGCGGGCGCGGCGTCGGAGACGGTGCGACGTCAGGGCGATGACGATCGGGGCGCGATAGGTCAATCAGTCGCGTGTTCGTACGTGACAGCGTGTTATGTAGTGAGTCAGTGCTAGTGGACAGCGACACTGCGGCAGTCATGCAGCGGTCAGGGTCCCAGTCGGAGCGGCTGGGCGGCGCGGGTGCCGGCGTCACGTTCATCGCCAAGAGCTCCGCGTCGGAGCACAGCATGTCCACCGGCGTTGCGGCCGGCAGCGGCGGCGGCACGCTGCCGCGCACGCTCAGCACCAGCGTGCTCAGAATTAAAAACAGATCCACGTTTTGGGAGAAATTCTGGGACGAACGCACCAGGCGCGATGCGTGAGTAAAATTAGCTGTTTTTTCATCATCAGTTATGAAATTCAAAATATCACCAACCAAATTCCACGCGATAGCAATAATGGCTTATCATGTGGGAACACTTACACTTCCACATACGGACTAGTTTTGAATACGCATAGCGGACACGACACAAAATGTTTGAATTTCCTTTTAACATAGCGGTGTATTTTTAGACGCTGTCAAAAATAAAAGCCGCGGCCACGAGGTTATGAAACTATGTAGTGCCATGTTCCTCATGAGAACTGTCTACAATGTAGATGGTTGTTAACTTGTAAATCAATCGCAAGTTACATGATGCCTACTTGATTGTTGTTACATTGAAGATAGCCTCATAAACTCATTGTTTTCTTTGCGCGGTAATTGTTTTTGTTGTGCCTACTTCTAGCGACTATGTATGGAATACGTAGGCATTAACCTTAATAAGAATTTTCATCAAGATGCTCGCTCCTCGCTCGGTACATTCATCTGGGTTTATGTTTAGAATAATTGCGCGCTGACTATCTAAACTCTCCAGGGAGCGACCGCGTCAGGCGCGTCCCTCCGTGCTCACTACCGTAAAAACAAATCTACATTATTCTTCGCAACAATTAATAACATGAGCGTTGTTTGCGAATAGTTACCTAACTACAATTAGTAGGTAAATTAATTGAGCTGAGCGTGGCGTTCGTTGTGGGTGAACAAAAAGACGACCAGACCAAAACCTCGTAATATACTCCCCGTTAAGTGCTCGTTGTAGAGTAAAAAGCATCCGTCGTTTTTCCATACCATTATGTAGACATGCTAAATGGATGCCTTTTTGGCTGTAAATGTAAACCAACCGATGGTTTTATTAATGAAATATTACTTGCTGTGACATTCTTACGAGCAGACAATAAAGTTTGCCGACTGAACATTTTTCATTAAGATGAACGAACAGGAAAACGATTACTGTATAATAAATAAAATCACGACATCAATCTAGTTGGTATTTTACTTGGCAGTCCACACTAGGTCGGTTAGGTACTACATCAACAATAACTAGGGCTCACAAACTGTATTTGCAAAATCTATAAAAACTATTGTTTCTGATCAAATATTCGACAAACAAATCCCGCGTGGTGGATTACGGCCCACTCCCTCTCACCAAGAGGAGGCCTGTGTCCCAGCAGTGGGAACATTATAGGCTGATTATGACTAACCGAATGAACGGTAGGGTGGCTACAGGGAGGGTCCAATATCGACTCAAACCACTCTTGCGTGAAATAAAACAATTAAAGGGATTGTAGAATTGTTCAAACTGTAGGTAGAATTTGTATGTAGACATCTACCGACGTCAGCATAAATGATAAATCCATAGGTACGTCCTGTTCCATGCAACATGCATATAGAATAGACGTTAGCAATTTGTATTCACCTTCACTGCGGTATTTAACTGTAATAGCGATCGAGCGGATCTCCTCTGCACCTACCTGTCACGTTATATAGATTACGCCCACCAGGGAAGGGCTTTTCCCGATAATTGCCAACTAAACTTAAATGTAAGCTTGAATACGTAAACCTACACGTTATTATAAGATCAAGGAAATATTGCAGAAACATTGTAGTAGGTATAGATAGACGATCTTTGAGCAACAAGTCACAAAGTAGCTGAGTTTGACGTCACAACATTATGCAGCAATATCCAATGCCTATGCCTGGCCTTTAAATCAATTTAAATTTTCAGTAAAGGTCCATCAGTTCTACGATTCGAGTTATTTGATTTACAGAGCTGAAAGCTGCCCTTTGAACTGTGGATGGTGCCGTAGAATTCAAAGGTCGCTTCGATTTTGGCGAAAATAAATCCAATAATGCCAGTAGATTGAGTAAGCATAAACTCCACGTGTACCTAAAAATAATATTTTAGCTGTAACATTTAATATGACGTCGGTAAAACAGGTAATCTTTAAATAAATAACGAAAACTCGTTTTGACCTACGAATAAGTAATAAGGTTTTGACCGATTAATATTCGAAACCCGGCGAACTTCGTACCGCTATCGCCAACGAAATTATAAGTCAATCCGTGCGCGAGATATCATCAGAAAAACCGTTCCATACCAAAAAGTATGAGAAAATTTCATTTCTTTTTTCGTGAATTTTTCCCATGTTTTAATAGTTATTCTGCTATTCGGGGCGTAAAAAATCCAACAAATCAAAGATCATAAAAATAGGTCCAACCGTTCTCAATTATAAATGGTGTAACTAATCCGACTTTGTTTTATTTATATAGATAAATAGGAATTCTTGTTGACAAGGATAATAAGGCATTTGTTTTTTAAATGTCGCAGCATCGTGCTGAGATAGGAGCCTTTTGGCCTCGTATAGGACTTTCTGTTTATTTTTTTTTTCTTATTGTTACTTTTTTTATATATCTAACTTGGATTTTTTTTAACTGTTTTTAGTTTAGTTTGTGATCTTCCTGTATGAGTCGCAATAAATACTTTTTCTTTCTTTCTTTTAAGAATAAAATCTAAAAGTGTATAACAATAAATTAGGAAGACCAAAACATTGTTATACTTACCTACCTTAGTATTATAAACTCGAATATAGATTTAAATCATTGTATAGGTTACACGCTAACTCTCAAATATTATCTGCGAATTGCGTAACACACTGTCAGTAGCAATGGGTTTCATTTTGACAGTTCAACAACATTCATTGAGTCATTTGCGTCGTCGAGCAGACACGTTTTTCGAACATATGAAGCAATGGATTAGCAATATCCTGCAAAATGATTCAGATTGAGATTGATAGTGTGTTAAGCAATTAGACTGCTGATTCAAGTAGTATATCTGAATATTTTAGCCTAAGTCTAATCTCGGTCTTTACTGGTTAATCTCATTTTTATTCCATTTTCGTTAAGTATGCTAGGCAGATTCTGTAAATCTATTTAGTGGGCTGAAAATAAACTACGTTCATAGAATGGTATTGAATTGTTTTTATAAAATAAAAAGCTTAGCTGCGTTGCCTAGTTAACAGAGTGGGCGTTAATTGGATACACGTAGCCGGTACAACGAGCAGCCTCTAGCTTACAAATAGAATGGAAGAGATGAAAGCATTCATCTACATTTTGTTGAAAGTTCAAATGTCACTTCACATACGGATCTTTGTTTATTTGTATACTCCATTATAGAGTTAATTGATTTAAACTCATGAGCTATTTGAATTGCGATCGTTTGGCGTTCACCGCGGTTTCATTCACCTAACGGGATGAGTGGCTTGTTGAACTCTACCAACAAAATAACAGTTTTCGTATTAAAAGCATTATATGAAGGGAACCGATTATGTAGTGGAGGTACTCTAGCTACTCACCCTAGTCCCAAAAACTAAACATGTTTACTAAAACGTCAAAATGATAGACGATTTGCTTGCAATCTTATGGAATTTCGCCAAAATTTATCGCAAACACCAACCATGTCGATAGACTTAACTATAAACATCTGCTGACTGTACCATGTTTCTGCTCAAATACAAAGAAACTCCTATATGATATGTGCAGTAGCTGCCGATAAACAGGTACATATATCATGTCATTTCCATAAGATTGGCAAGCTTTAACCTATGCCAACAGATTTTATATCAACCGTGCCAAGCAACGAAACGTGTATATACTTATTTAATTTAGCAATAATATCAATAAAAAATATTAGTCATCACAATCAGCACATAATATTCCCACTGCTGGGACACAGACCTCCTCTCTGTGAGAGGGAGTAGGCCCATAATCCACCACGCGGGTCCAGTGCGGGTTTGTAGATGTCACATGTCTTCGAATTTTTGGTTCTAGGAGATGCCGGTTCCATCACGATGTTTTTCGTCATCGTTGAGAGCAATGGTGATTAAATTAAATACGAGTACACTAAGTAAGGTGTCTGCCTGGGCTCGAACTCACGGCCACCACTTCATTCGTAAGTTGGGACCGATATACCACTAGGCCACCACTGCTCTACAAATATTAGTATTTGTACAAAAGTTCAGTACGAGATTGATTGGAATTATCAGGCAGAAACAAGAAAAGTTGAACTCACTAATGAAAAGTAAACTGAGAAAACGTCCCATTCATTTCCAACAACAACCTTGGATATCAATAAATTTCCAAGAACTGAAGACCATGAATGTGGCAATATTTTAATAGAATTATGAGATAACGTAATACCTCATTGAGTTAAAACATAACTTTGTTGGGAACACAACATTGTTCCACCGTGTTCTATCTGAATTTATCTTTAACTAACCACAAATCAACTGCAGCGTGTCTGGTGCCGACTTCATTATTGTGCTAGGTACTAAATTCAATTACTACAAAACGTATTAACTATTCCTTTGAACGACTGTATATGCAATTATACATAAGAACACGAATCTTTGAACTTTCTTTATCACGTATTGTATGAGAGCGTGGTCTCGGCGCCGAAAGTGTTCCTTCATTATCAACTTTTACCTAAAGTTTATGTGAAGATAAACCCCAAATGAAGTGCCATAACTTTCTCAGTTTAAAATACGAGAATCCTTCGGTAGCATTCATGGGGTTGATAGCTACTGCATTGAAAACAAGCTCTCATTGATAATGATAACGCACATATTAGCTCAAGGCTGCATGGAAGCATGTCAGGGGAAATAATCGTCGCCCTTCAAACTTCATGTTATACTGCGTACCTCTTGCAAAGAAACTTCACGCTGCATGATTGCCTGCATTGGATTTCCCATGAGCTTGAAACACTATTGTTTGCAATGTCGTTTGTTAAATCTGCATGCTTTTATTTGAAGCCAGGCATTTCAATCTGTTTTCAACTAGTTAAAAGTTGTTTAACTACTAACTACGCAGGTTTCTGGTGGTGGTTTCTGGAATATTGTCACTTCAGAATGTCTGTTTAAATTATAGCACCTAAAGCTTCAGTCATGAAAAGAGTCAGCAGGAAGAGGGCATTTGAGATTGACGTCAATGAATAATCTTGCACAACAGAAAACCCTAGTATCTACCTTCTTGAGGAAAATGTTAATTTCCTCAAAAATATGATGTTCGGCATCTTGCCGACGGCCACGATATTATATTTGATTCCTGTTTTCCTGACAACAATACTAAAGAAGATTGTTTTATTTACAAAAGTAGAATGGGACATACGTCTGTGACGGTCGCCGATAACAGAAAACCCTAGTATCTACCTTCTTGAGGAAAATGTTAATATCCTCAAAAATATGATGTTCGGTATCTTGCCGACAACCAAGATATTGTATTTGATTCCTGTTTTCCTGACAACAACACTAAAAGAAGATTGTTTTATTTACAAAAATAGAATGGGACATACGTCTGTGACGGCCGCCGATATTGTATGCCCTTTCCTTTATACCGATCATGTTTCCCTTCGCAGCCATTGTATGTGGAGATGTTATCCGAACGCACGGAACGTAATATATAGGGTTAAGAAAACACGGGTAGGTATCCGATACCGAGACCCATTGTCAATAATAAACGAGATATCGCGATTTGAAATCGATCACTCGATGTTGCATAATCGTCGTAGAGTATAGTCAGTGAGTGTGCAACTGGCTGAATGTCAATCGATTCTTTAAATGAAACATTAGAGTGGTTCCCGCGAAGTGTTGTGCACCAATAAATATTTTTATTTGAAAATATATTTTCAAGTCTGTGAAAGCAGAATGATCTGCAATCCTTTGAATGTTTAATGATGTACAGAAAATAAATAGGATCGATGTTCAATCGTCTCCACATAGCTTTTACTTTTATGAAACGAATTCTCTTTTTTCAATCACGCAGATGAATGAATTTATTCGCCGCAAAGTAAATATTATAGGCACAAAATATATGTTTATTACTATTTATATAACAGTATATAAGTGTATTGTTTAGACATAAAATCTTTTTGAGTACTTCGATAATTACGTTCTATCCATCCAAGTTCTTAATCAAGTTCGTTTATTCTTATCGTGATTGCAATAACTTCTTATTATTAAATTATGTGTCAGATTTCAAACATATTTGCTGAAAATCCCCGCTCTGCCCAATTGCCGATGCAAAACGGACCGGGCGAACCTATTAAAAGTTTTCAACAAAGTTGAAAACTCATTGACAAAACGATCAATTAAACAACTCTAGCGGGATAAGGGTTCTGTACGATACAGGTACTCGTAGGTACATAATTCATATTTTATTGACTGCATAATTACTGCTTTCAAACTAATAGGACCCTTTGAAATTAAAATTTTTTACACACATGATTGGTAAAGTGGGGTGAACAAACGATTGACTGTGAGACAAGAATCTGCGAACATTGAGAATAACTTCAAAGAAAAACAAATAAAAATTAAAGGCACTAAAAATAAAACGTACTATTTGAGTTTTATTGCATTGTAGTAAAATGTGTAAAACTTTTATAACCAAAGCTCACTCGTGTGTACATAGAAAAAGCTAAGCTTTACATTTTACTTTAATATTCATTAAGATAAAGGTGAATATCTCGAAGTACAAAGATCAAAAGAAAACAAAATCTATGAAGAGAAAAGTTTGGTTTGGAACGATCAATAATTCACCTCTTTGAACGAATGTATTTGCTAAAAGCTATCGATTCACTGAGAAATATGACCGTGGGTTGTTGGTTCTGTGTTTAGCTTTACAAACAACTTTCAATATTTAGTACTTGTGAAGCAATTTACTTTAAAACGTACACTATGTTTTAAAGTAATGTAGGAAAGCGAGGTACTTATTTCCATTTAGGTACTCGTAGTTCAGTGAGCAGAGGATATCTACGTTATTTCCTCCTCCGTCGGCCACGGCTGGAATCGTAAAACCAATTTTCTCCCTCTAGATAACTTGTTAAGAGCTTTTCAGCGAATAAATCAAAACACGGGTTATTGTACAGTAAACAAATATAAACCAAGTACCGAATTACCGCTTCAGGTGCTCTCTCAAATATTTTTGAATGTTGTTTTCACTCCGGAATTTAATTCGCCCAAAGCCATCAATTATAAAAATAAAACTTAAAAACCTACCTACCTAAGGTACGTTTAAGTTTTTTTATTTCTGAAAATACGATTTAATTAGACGAAACAATACAAACGTACCAAGTTTGGCTACTATTCTACAGGAAAACAGAAAGCTGTTCCATTGATATATTTTTATTCATAAGTAGTCTATAAATGCTTAATCTCGTGATTTTGTAATTCAAAAGTGACCTTTCCAGCCAACGTCACCTTTGAAGCTTAAAAGGAATCGCTCAAAATCTGATTTTTAAAAATTCATTGGCTTGGCAAATTCTTAACTATTTTCGCATTTCAATCAGTTTTATCAAATATTGAACAAAAAATGGCTTGCCTAAAAATCAAAATTCCTAATTTGATACTAAAATAATGATGGAAGTCGTGATAAAACTGGAAATAATTTTTCACTGGCCCAGCTCTTGTGATTTATCGTGTAATTCAATTGTTTATCGGCCCAATCCCGTTTATTTTCAGTTCTAATTTATTACCGACTGCCTGGCTAGGAATCATAGCAACGGGTTTTAATTTAGATGAGTACCTATCGGCCATTTTAACGCTCCGCTTTATCGGATGAAAATCGACGGGTCTTGTCAAGATTGTTCTAATTTCGCTGTACATTCTTGTCATTTGTTTTATTCAGAGGAATAAACAGCTATAAACTCGTTGGCTACTTATTTAATTTGATTTCTCTGAATCCACTGTAGAAAAGTCCCATAGAGATAAGGTAGGTAACTACATGGACTTATAATATTATAAGTCCATGGGTAACTATACCTCATATTACAACCTATTTTGAATAAAACTGTTTCTGTTCGAATACGAAAGTTTTACCATAGACTAGATGGTCGCCAAAGACAATAGTCAAAAAGTTAACCTCAAAAGTGCGGAATTTAAGTACAATGTAAATAAAACAGAATTATTATTTATAGGTCTACAAAATATGAAACTGGTAAAATTGTGGTCACTATCCTCTAGATTCAAAAGTTGAAGCTGCAGTCAAGATCTAAGAAAATGAGGTAGGTAGTATCTAAAATTGGCTTTTAAAACTTAGATTTCACAAACAAGTTATTTATAATGAATGTTTTTACAACAATACATGTAGGTAGGTACATAAGTACATCATGGTCTAATTGTAATATATAGTTAATATCCATATAAATATGCAATTAAATTATTTTTGAAAAAGTGTAAGAATTAACAGGAAATTTACTCGTACTATTGCTGCGGTTTAGTTACATTGAGATAAATTATTTTTAAAGTCAGACGCGGTGTTTGTAAAATAAAACTAAACATACCTACTGCCGGATAACATCTAAGTATGTGTGCTGCGAACAAATACTCTATTAATGACTTAAGACTTAATTAACTTACAAAAAACGATACTCGTGTTGTTATTTGATGAGCACACACAGAGACACACTGGCTGCTTATACCGGTAGGTAGTTTCGCGGTTTTCACAAACCCATTTTAAAGGGAAAGCGTCGACCTTCATTGCTGGAACTGGCAATTGGACGTAACAATAATAAAATTGTTTACATGTCGGATTGTACGTAGCACAATACGCGGCATCGTAATCTCGAAATGAGGTTTTATACAATTTACCGTCCGTACGTGATTTGGCGTGGGTCATACAGAAAATAGTACTAAATCTGAAATTGTATCGAAACCAATCTGCGGGTAAGTACTAATATCGAAGTTTTTAAGATGGATTTTTAAAGTACTGGACATAAAGAAAACAAGAACATCAAGATATAAGATAATTGCGGATAGAAGATATCACAATCAAAGAAGCAGAAAATAGCCCATCAAGTAAAACTATAATAAAAGCTATATGCAATTTGTATGAAAACGTGACCAAAGGGCTGGCCTATTTTAGGGCCAAAGAATCAGCACTACCATACAACGTGGCAATGCAGCCAGCATTTTGGGCACTTTTCCTATTGACAGCGATGCGGACGAATTTTTTGACGCTCTGTGATTATTTCTACTCCTTTTTATATACTTGTATAAATAATTATATTATTTTAAGACTATTAGCTTTCTAAATTTATAAATATAATTCAATGAATAAATAATGCACTATGAAGATGATTTAAAAATATACTTACTTCCATCACTCTTAACTAACAGACAAATTATCTACAATTGCTGTACTAGTATACATTTGCTTAGGCCGTTGTAATTTATTAATTAAGGGCAATTGTCTTTTATCTGCTCCCACAAATACCTATACTAACGGATGGGTGATGCCTCATAGATCAATAATACTCTAAGAACTTGGTAATCGTGTGAACATCGAATACAGGATTAATTCAAAATTTATTAGAGTTCAACGTCCCCTGAATATTTAAGTAAGTATATTTAGCATAAATTTTAATGTTGAAGATTCTATTATTATCGAAACATAATATATCTTCGAATAAGAACCGATACGAAACCTTTATTGTAGAAAAAATCAATAAAAGAGTTTCTCTTTGTAGCCATTGTCTATTATTAGCTATGAAAATTGACTGTAGCTGAATGATTGATAAGAAGAAGCGAGACAGCATAAACGTGCATTAAAGGTACTCATAAATCAATATTATGTCTTCCACGTTATCGTGGCGTTGTGAAAGTTAACAATAACTAGTTTCATTCATTTTGATTCTGTTATCGACAGTAGCAGTTACGAGTTTCAGTGGAGCTTTTGGTTTAGCTCCAACAACTGTGAAAGCTCCAGCCGAATGACATTTAAACTTGCGGAATACAACTTTACGGACCCTTCCTGCTGCGGTGAAAACATTTCCAGTTTTGTGACTATGAATGTCACGGATCCCAAACTTATTTCTTAAAACAATCCTTTTTACCTTTCTGCTATCTTTATTTTCTAAAGTGGAAACTTCCCAAAATAGAGAAACATTTTGATTCTCCTATTCCGGATCAGTCCATTTAAAAGACATAAAACGTGTATTAAATATAAACGTTTTATATCCGCTCTATTTAAAATTTCACACTACAATGACTACTACTACCTTTTATGAGTTTTTATATGTGAAGTAATTTTAGATCCAATTGTCCAATTGGAGACGCCTAAAAATAACTCCATCAATAAGATATGGCTGGACCTAAAAATACCAAACGTATAATAAACGCGAGATGCTTTAATTAATACTGTGGTATTTGTGAAGCTCAACATAAATACTCTGCGAAGTAATTAATAAGAGAGGTGTATTTGCAGAAAACTTGTGTGGATAGAGCGCGAGGGTGTACAAGACAAACACAATCTCGTATCACCCAACCCACCACACTTTTTGTACCTGCAATATTATAATGTCAGTCTCCAACAGAACCCGAGATGCTAAAAATAGCTGAGATTTTCTAAGCAAAGTGATAAATCCAATTTGTTACCGTGAAAGAATCAAATTAGTTGAACAGATTGCAACGGAATCCTCCAAGACTAAAAGCAAAGAAAACATTGCCTCTGTAAGAGCTGAGTTCATAGAAGATGATAATAGAAGTTTCAATCGATAGTTCAAACTTAGGAGTACGTTCGACATCGATACCGGGGTACCTATTGCTTGTCTAACAAATAGAGTAACATCGGTATAAAGCTGTGGCAAGCAGTCGAGAGTATAATATTGCAGTGTTAGTGCGAAATAGACTTGATGTCTTACGAAGTCCATGACCCCTGTAACTCCACAGTTTTTGTAAGCAAAAGTGCCAGAGACGTGGGTGGATTTCATTTGTTTGTTCTAAGCAACGAGCTTAGATTTTTTATTGGTCTTGTCTATTTCGCTACACTTTGTTGAGCTACAATAAAAAATATCCAGAGTATTATCAATGATTGTTTAGAAGAATGCTTTAATTATGTTTTCCTTTCAAATGGTTTTTAATAGATATGCTTTGCCGCTCATGCGATTTCGCAAACGCTGATTTTCATGCAATTGACACGTAAAGTTTCGTATTTTCCGTGATAAAAAATATAATTTGTTCTTACATAACGTAATCAGCATATAATGTTCTCACTCCGAGGACACAGGCCTCCTCTTTGCGTGGGAGTGGGCTTTAATCTACCACGCGGGCCCAGTGCGGGTTGGTAAATGTCACAAGTCTTCGAATTATCGGTTCTAGGACATGCCTGTTTCCTCACGTGTTTTCCTTCACTGTTTTGAGAGTGGTGATAAAATTATTTACACAAAGCAAAGCGCCTGCCTGGGTCCAAACCCACGACCTACGACTCATAAGTCGTCGTTTGTTCTTGTGCCCACCATATTCAGTTCAGTCGTGGAAATATTATAAACAGAGCCAAACAAATTTTTGCTTCTAGAATATTATAAGTAGGTACATCAAAATATATTCGTCTGTGTTCAAATTCAGGTCGCATACTTTGCTTGTGATATAAAATAGGTACCTACTAGAGCGATTTTGAGCTGACGTAATCACGATATTGTACGCAGGCCTACAAGCAAAATAGGTAACGTGAAAACTTTCCTCTCGATACTGCTAAAAGTAGTTTTGCGCCGTTCTCATTCCATAAATATATAATGAAAACATATTACACTACCCTCTTTATTAGGAAAAATAATGCTCCGCTTTGTTTATGAAGGTACTTCGTCTAAGTGAATAACGGATTATTACCTACTTACTATTCCCTATTGTATACATATGTATATCGATGTTGTTCTGAAGAAATCGAGGTTATGGGCCCTACTTCGTTATAGCTAATCCAATTTGGACAAACCATGGAAGAAGTTCTACAACTCTGTTTATCGCGTAAAACGATTTAAGACAATCAAATCTTCCACACCCACACGTTTACTTTAACATACTCGCTACAGTTTCTCCGACCATAGTAAAAGGTTTTCGACTTAATAAACTTCGCTTTCACATTTTCTATTCATATCTGATCCGCTCCGTATAAAATAGTTCCACTGCTATTATTCATATTCCTTATAATTGAGTTAGTTCTGCTGGGCAGGATGCAGTAAACGAGAAAAGTGGTCTCTCGCTATAGCCGTTCGTTAAAGTTAATAGATTGCGGCTACAACTAGGCGCTACGACTAGCGGAGAGTTGAGAACTCATCTAAACGAGGCTCCATTGCTACATACGTTAATATTCATGGCATTCGCATTAAGTCCCTCTGGTTCTAAAATGGGACATTTAAATTTAAAAGCTCCCATGTGATAAATGTTCCTTATTTATCGCACGTATACCCTGATAATGACACGAGATAACTTTGTATGAATTGTGTTTTTATGTACGCTTACAATAAATGGTACTGGGGAAATGAACAAAATGTTAACTAAATTATTGTAAACAGTTAACATAAAATAATACTGTAATCGTATTACGTTGTTCAAATACGATAAAAAAATGTATTTATAACTTTTTATGTCAATAAGGAAAACTAAATACATGAAACGAGAGAATGTGCCGATAGGTTTAATTAACGTAAAAATACAAAGCGTATCTAAAAACAGAAATGTAACAGAATTCTAATCTCTCCATCGTTACTCTGGGTGTTTTCTAGTAGTGTTCCTGCATAATACGAACACACCAAGCTTCATGTGTCTAAGAACAAACGAGGTAATCCCGGGTTTTATGTACAATAGCCTGTTTTATATGTAGATTTCTCCCCCGTATTCTCTCAAAACTGAAGGAAAATCTCGATTCGCGACACGTCACGCTTTGCAAACCGCCAAGTCAACACGAAATATATTTGTGATAAGAATTATTTAAGCATGACTAGTGCACAAATATTAATCCATACAAGAATATTCAACTATTTGGATATGTGACACTGTGCACGTGCGACAGCGAACGGTAGCATAATTTTCTGAATAAGGTACCGTTGATAACACACGTGTGTCGTGTGTCACGATAAATGTAGTGTTCCGCGGTAAGGTATATCTCGATATACAATATTATTATGCTCACGTACTCCAACTGGCTCGTTAGACCACGGTAAGTCAGGCGCGTGACGCTACTGGGCATGCTTCCAAACCGGTCCGCCAAATACAACGCCATCCTTACCTTCACATGACTGTCAACTCACATGATTCCTACGATAGTAATAGAATCAAAACAACACTCAGTTAAATCACTTCTTGCAGGTGTTTGTCACTATTTATTTTGGTGGATTGCACATAGAAGTAAGTTATCATAAAATAGTAAAAGACAAAAATAGCTGACAAAACAATCGGGTATAAGTCACAAAATTCCGCAGCTGTATATTGCTTGGGCCTCTTAAACGCGCTACGATAAAAAGTTTACTATAGGTCGACGCTGTTATGCAAAGAATTATGATGTTGACCTTCCCCTCTACCTTAACACTTAGTAACCTCTAACTGAAGTGGCCCGCAGGGTAATTGCGTAACACACTAACAGTAACAATGGCTTTCATTTCGACAGTCCGACAACATTCATTGCGTTATTTGCGTTGTTGAGCAGACAAATTTTTCGAACATATGCAGCAATGGATTAGCAATATCCTTCAATATGATTCAGATCTTGATTGACAGTGTGTTAAGCAATTAGGGTGCTGAAGTATAGAAAAGAAGAACAATTCTTATCTAATTAAATAGAAATGAAATGCGGTTTGTTGGTAAGCGCATAACTTGAGAACAACTGGACCGATTTGGTGACTTGATTAGTTTGTAATTGTCCGAATAAGGTTTTTAGGGAAAAAAAAAAATTGGAAAGTTCCTTTCAGTTCATTGAAAAATATTAGAAAATTCGGGAAAAACTGAAAATGCTTTTTCTTTGGGAATCGGAATTTGGACAGGGCAACGTTTGTCGGTAAATTTAGTTATAGAATAGAATTGTTCTTCATAGGGCCTGAAACTACAGAATGTTTCTACCAATACTTGTAAATACAATTTAATTTGAAGGAAAAATAATACAAGAAATTGTGAGTGTCTGTGTGTACTGGAACCCGTAGATAATATTTGTTCTTCCAAGTTTACTGGGAAAGTCCGCATCCACAAATGAAACTCAACTAACTACTTAGTGATATTGCGTTTTATACAGTTGGCAAGCGATTATTTACAGGAGGCTTTTATCGATAGTAATACATATTATCAGAGTATAGGTACATACCGGCTGACTTTTTTACCCTTTGGACAAAAACAGTATGTAAACGGTGACCGGAGTAGAAGCCTATGGGAAAAAAGAGTTTTCTCTTTTTTGTTACAAAAATCTAAAATGAAGTTAACCTATCAATAATAAATACTACTACTTATTTGAAGTAAACTTTTCACACTTAAACAAAAAAAAATTAAAACAAATAAATCGACAAATAATAATAAAAAAACCGGTCGATTTCGGATGTTTTCCTTTACTTGTGCTTCTTGCCAAAGAACATTGACGAACTCCCAAACAAATTGTTGACATTTTTTTTTGCGTCTGCCGTTGATAAAAATGTTAAAGTACAGAGTTTGAATTTCTGAACAGTTTTGTCTTCAGTCATACTTTTATAGGAAGTCAGGAATAAAAGATATTCCAGTTTGAAGTTCTAGAGGTTATGTCTTATCAACGACAGACCCTAATCGTAAAAGAAATATGGAAATACCTACTTACCACTTAAAATATCACTGATAGAAATGCATTTTCACAGAAAATTAACTGCAGACTACGTATTCAGAATTATAAGTCTAGCCGACCCCGATGTGCGTAGGTCTGCCAAATGGCCCACATGCGACGTAAACGTAAGTAAATAAATGATCAAAAGAATATTTATTTATTAATCCTAGTCAACTATCTTTAGGACAGCTATAGATATATATAATCAACTAGTTTATGCCCGCGGCTTCGTCCGCGTAAAACTTCTTGTTGTTTCAAAGCCAACTGGTAGTTCTAGAGATTGACGCGTTCAAACAAACAAACTCAGCTTTATTATTAGTACATATAGATTATATGGTAGGGGTAGGTCATAGGTAGGTTTAGATAAATCAAAACAAAATATATTTTTTAATATTTATTTATTGATGATGAGAAATTAAGTCATCAAGAAAAAACCACCTGCAGGTGCTACAATATTTGGTTGATGTCTGGCCCATCCTAGACCACTTCAGCGATTGTATGAGAGCAACATCCGACAGTTCGACTTCCAACTAAATAATTAAGCAATTTATTGATACATAATTATGTTGCAGTTGACACACATGGTGCGTGGGCTCCCCTACCCGATCGATGCACACACAACAAAATCCAAGGTATATCGATTAGAGTCGTAATCCAGAGTTACAGAAAATTGTTATGGTATAAGAAAATAATCGTATCGAAATCGTATCATCGTATCAGAATCCTTAGGCAAGCAGTAGTCACACAAGGAAGAATAAATCCCAGAGTCCATAAGCAAAAGCAGTCGATAAAGTAGAAAATCTGAAAATTGACGGAAAACACAAAATAACTGGACACGCGCAAATGAAGACGGAAAAGTTGTCAGTAGGCCGGTTGACAGATGAATGTCATGTTTTTTTTGTTGTTGATGTTGCTATACTCTAATTGTACTGCGATTTATTATTAAAAATGATGACCGCTATATTCTTAGCACAAATAATTATTTTAATTTCGACATTTATATTCTAATGCAGACATATATTTCTTAAGTATACTTACCTATTAATGCAATACAAAGCAAAGCATTTTCTGTAACTTATCCAAGATTTTTATTTATTACATGTCAACATTAATAGTTCAGCTTAGCCAAAAGTCATGAAGTCTAGCCAGAGAAAGAAAACTACGCCATGACTATTTTTTTATCATCAATAAAGTAGTCAATTAAGTTTTCATTAATGATGATTATTTTGCCATACTTCAATAGGCCATAAACTTGATTTGATCAAATTTATTAAATTATTTCGTCGGTATCTATCACGGTGACATACGTAGACGCTCAATAATTCCATCAACAATTCCTCGCCAATGTTCTTTCATGATTGTAGGTCAACGGGAAGTACCCTATAGATTTTGATTCCCTTGCGACATGATGCGATTGCCAAAATATGCGGCATAAACGGAACATAAACGCGCGTATATTTTCATTGCGTTGACTTAGAAGTTTGATTTTTTCACTGTTTCAAAGGATTGCAGCTTTGAGTATTTGATATTAATTACAACTTGATAACGCTACGCGTTCCTGAGAAAAGGGTTGACAAGGAAGGACGGACGTACGGTTGAGGGTTGACAGACGGACAACGAAGTGATCTTGTTAGGGTTCCGCTTTTTCCTTTTGAGGTACGGAACCCTAAAAATCAACTTATAGGCACCCTACTCTACGTGCGAAAATTATAAATGACTTCGTAGCGATAGTCGCTCCTTTGATTGAAGCCATGCATCGGCCAGATTCAATCAAAGGATGGAATGTAAAAAAAGAGATTATTATTTTTTGTGAAAAAATATCCATGCCATAGGCTTCTACTCCGTTCACCTTTTACACCCTGTTTTTGTCCAGACGATAATAAAGTCAGACGGTCAAGATATAAAAAGTAAATAGTAAAAGTAAATAGTCAAGATATAAAAAGTCAATTCATTATTATTACTAAAATTGTGAATTGTTACCCGAAAACATTACAGTGATTTTTATTTCTCTTCGTATATAGGTACTCGTTTTTTTATCATAGCCAGCATTAATGTTTCGTCGTCGGAATGCATTAGGTTTATCAACATGAAATAGGATCGACGCAGCGCCAGCGAAGCGTTTAGGCGTTAACGTAGCGTAAGCGTTTCGCTACGAGGCGTAGCGCCCACGTAGCCTTTAGGTGTTACTTAGCGTACGTTACGTAGCGTGCGTTTTACTACGAGGCGTGTTTGCCTACGAAGCGTCTACTACGCCGCGAACACGCTGAGCATCTAAGCATACGTCCCAAAAACGCCTCAAGCTGCTTGCTTGCTCTGTCCTCAAGAAATGTTGAATCCTTTATAAAAACTGAAATACCCACATAGATATTAAAAACACATCAAGTTTTTTATTTTTAATCTCGTATCTAAATTTCAGCATTTCAATATTTGCAATATATCCATTTTGTTTACGATGTTAACACAGATACGAGCTAATTCTCGGACGACCCGCCCGTGCGACGACGACGCTCAAATGTTGTTTCTTAATATCATCTCACATCTCATCATAACATACTCGCCAAAGAAAACAAACTCCCGTTCACCATCCCCTTTAATACTCGAAAATATCTCTTCATACATATTTCGCTCTCATGAATAAATATCCTATATTCACCGTATAAAATTTACTACCACAGTCATATTTGAATGTTAAAGCGTTGAAGCTATTATTTTAGTAGCCATTCAGAATTGTTTTAAACGAGACAGCGTTTTATTGACAGTCTTAACTTTTGTTTTTCTTTTAAGAATAATTTAAATAATGAAATTCGGAGGATGAACGTTGGATGATGGTAATGGGCATTTACGAGAAAAGGGAGTACAAGTTAAAAATAACCTTGAGGAAAACACTGAAGTGGAAAGATTACATTATGCCTACCTTCTTTGGGTGTCGTTGTGAAAAAATGGGGCTCATGAAAAGTGGACGGTGTCATTAATTTACACATCAATAACCTGTTGTTTATGCTCGAGCGCTACCCACCGCAGAGTGCCCGCGACGTCTATAAAAATATCAAAATCACAACCCGTGAAATTAACGATTTTATCAAAATGAAAACAAAAGAATATCAGCAACGAATGATAATATTTCAATTAATTTTTCATGATGACTTCGCGAAATCAGAAAATGCAATGCAACACGGATATACTAGCTCTCTAAGTCAATAATAGAATTTACATACCAAATGAATGTTCTATAAATATTTCATTAATTATATTGCACTTTCAAAGCGTTACTAACTTGTTCTAGCATGTACCACAAAGCCACTTCTATTAGACAAGGTAATTTGTGTGCAAGGTAAACCAACTTTGGAGGGATTAGCTTTTGCGACTTTACCTATGTAAGCTTTGCTCCTGAGGACGACACATATTATATACAAAGTAAATGATTAGATACACTAAATATAACATCAAATACTAAAGTAAGAACGTAACTACTATTAAATCTATACATATAATAAAATATCTAGTACGAAGGAGAATTTCTGTCTGTTTGTCTGGATGTATGTTCCAGATTGGCGCAAAAACGGCTAAATGGAATTGGATGAAATATCGCACACAGATAGTTTATAACCTGGATTAACATATAGGGTACTTTTAATCTCAGTAGTACATTTCTGTTGGATATTTTCCGATATTTACCCGGGTGAATCCCCGGGCTAAAGCCAGTTCAATATCGCAGCCTTAGGTATATGAAACGTCGCCTTTACGCCATGTTAGTTTCGTCAAAGCCATCCGTACGAGGAAACTTTCGTCGTACGGATGGCTTTGAACGCGTACAAAATGTGCTATTTACAGCAGCTAGCATTGATACAAATCGCAACTATCCTCCTACCCTACATAATATACAAGGTATTTCTAGTAGTTTCGTTTACATAAAAACTTTCCAAACGCCGCTTTTATGACCGAAACACGCGTAAAATGAACTCCAATTAGAATAGATAGTAGCTACAAAATATAGGTAAACGTTAAACATTCGTTTATCATGAAAGTCTCACGCTAACATCCGGGCAATTTATTGCGTGGGGTGATTAGTCTTGCGAATGAACTGCGAATTAAAACCGTTTTTAGAATTTTATCTAGCCTTATCACATGCCTACATAATGATGTATTGCGGACTTTACACAAGTGTCGACGGCTAGGCCGCAGGTGACTAAAATCGCAAGTAAAGTTGAGTACGTCGCGTGCGGCGGTCACTAAAATCGACCGTGAAAATTCTTAGTCGCAGGCAACCTAAACTAGTTACCTGCGATTTTTATCGACCTGTGTAAAAGGGGTGGCGATTCGGCTTTAGGCGATTTGGTAAGCGACCAGCCGTAAGGCGAAAAACGATCTAGTGTAAATCCCCCATTAGCTTTATAATCGTCTTAGCGTAGGCAGCTCTTTATAATACATTATGTTTTCTAGTAAATGGGAATGTAAATCACGCTCTGCTTAAAGCAACATAATACGACAAATATTGTGAAAGATAAATCTTTATTATGTACAGTGCTATAAACTTCAATGAGTCATTGCACATTAAGTACTCCTCGATCCTCATCTTCAAATATCTCTCGATTGCTAATGAAGCCAATATTGATTATTGTGTAAATAAACAACCCTCTCTCGTTTACCTAAGTATATTAACATCGGTATAAACTTGCACTATGCACCCTGAGATTGCTTCCCAGTAAGACTTTTCAAGTTAATCATGAATAACTTTTAACTATGTCTACGCAAATTAATTATTTTCAAAGCTTTAAAATGAAAATTAATAAGTCGGTATTAACTTTTCTTCTTGAAGATTCTTTGAAAGTAGGAACTAATTAATTAAGCAGCAAATATGGAATAGATTCTGGACCTCCACTGAGTATTAACGAACCCTCTAATGCTAATAGAAACTACAAGACGTCTTCCCAGTTGCGCTCCAGTGAATTTGTCAGGTTTCCCAAGTTCAGGTATTAAATTGTGGAATTATCTTCCTCGTCTTGTGCCACCCTTGTACCACCCTTCTATAAATAACATTGAGGGTAAGCTGGGAAATATTATATTCTCAGAAATATTAATTTCGTTAACATCTAGACTAGAAACCTTTTCAGGTCCCATTGGTAGGTCGTTTAATAACATACTATTGTTGCTTTAATTAAATGTTTTTGACGAACCTTTGTCAATACAACAAAATCAATAAATTTTTTTGATTGATTTTTTGCCTAGCTTTTTCCAGCTGTATTGGGTCGGCTTTCAGTCCATCCAGATGCAGCTGAATACCAGTATTTTTTACATGGAGCGATTGCCTATCTGACCAAAACCCAGTTACTGGGTAACACGATAACCCTTGGTAAGACTGCTTATCAAACTTTTGGGCTTCTGACTACCCGTAGAATCGCTTAACGACTGTCAAAGATCTATAATGACAACGAGGATCAACCGCCTAACGTTCTTTCCGTGGCACGGAGGGGCCTCGATATGTAATTAATGGTCACCCATCCGCGAACCGACCGCGACAAGCGTAGCTTAACCTACGATCGACCCGTGCGGCTGTTATTATTTAGCCACAAGCACCTCAGAAATAAATAAACAATTTTGTTTACATGTAAACAAACCGTTCCATTGGTAGGTTGTTCAATAACTTGACTATTGTTACTTTAATCAAATGTTTTTGACGAACCTTTGATATGAAACAAACAAGCATTATTACTAAAGTATGGTATAGTAGCTACTTCAAATGATGCGAAACATGAAATAAAAACGTTTTTATTACATTTATTATGTAACAGGTAAGTTAGACATCTTATTATACAGCCATTACGAAAAACATGCTGGGAAGTAGGTACTACCGGTTTTGCTCTAATTTTTCAGTATTCGCATTTAATGAGCTTACGTTCACTCGGTGAATTGTGAAAGAAACCCATATAATATTCATATTATAAGGATATAGGCGTACATGTTTGAAAACACTTAATTATTAGGTACCTATATTACCATGCCATTATTTTGCTTTGACGAATGCTTTGCCTTAATATCAAAAAGGTCATATTATACTTGTAAGTAAACAGTTAAGAACTTTGCAGTATCAACAGAGATTATTATTTAAATTTTCCGGATAATGTAGGTATGTACCTACAGTCAACAAAAGAGCCAATGGATGTGGTTGACTGAAATTTAATTTGATAAATGAGCTGTTTGTTTTCTATTAATTAAATTAAATTTTATTCGAGAACATCCATCGGTTTCTTACTAAACTTCAACTATATCCGACGATACTGCATATTTACCTCTGTAGTTGACTGTACCATACACCTACTTATAATTTCCAGAAAATTAAAAAAAACATGCAGCATTTTCTATTAAATTTTGTTGCTGTCAACAACAGATTATTGCTGAAATAAATCCGTAATATCATTGGCTGTTGGCACTTCAACGTCTAACCTTGCATATTGTTTAATATTAAAGAGATAAACCGCTATAAAGTTTTATTATAAACCCATAAAACTATAGCAAAACGATAAATCAATATCTTAACGTCATTGCTTATACACACGCATTACTTTAAGTGCCTACCATTCTCAGAAAAGGTTTTTTCTGAACAAAATATACTATGTATATTTGTTCCTTTAGACCCACAACGTTTAAGTACTAACTTATAACAAGAAATCCTATTCAGAAAACAGTGTAAAATATTTAAGAACATTTTATGAACTTCCAACTCGTAAACTTGTAAGTTTCAGCCCTTGCCGCTTTTTACTGAAACATATTTAAACACTGCGACTCACTTTTAACCTTGAGAACTTTTTTAGGAAAAACTGTATTCTGTAGGTATTATTTGGGATCATTATCAGTTGGAAATATGTACGCAATGATATCAAATTTCCAGCCTCAAAACAGATTCCTTTTGTAAGCCGCCTCTAGCTCCTTTCATTATAGATTTGCCTCATGATTTGTTTGAGCGTATTCGTAGCGATTTGCATCTTGGGTGTACATAAACAAGGTTTATTTTTGTCCGCAGCCACGGGGAAGACTTGATCGTGACGCCCTTCGCGCAGGTCCTGGCGAGCCTGCGCAGTGTTCGCAACAACTTCTTATGCCTCACCAACGTGCCCGTCTCAAAGTAAGTCATTCTTTTGTTTCTGTTCACGCCTCCACTTGACTCGATTGAATGAAATCTTATGATCCATTCACTCAAAGAACGAAGTAGATTTGTTAAAAATGTACACATATTCTTTCATAGTATTATAAGTACCAGTAGGTTTGAGAGACAAAGACAAAAATCTAAACAAATTGTATTACCTTACATAAAAGCTTGAAGTGCTGAAAATACAAATATTTGCAATAACGTTACAGACAGGCGCTCTGTGTAGACTTGTATAAACTAGAGTTTATCAAAACACAAACAAGTAATTCGACTGATAATAAAAATTCATTAATTTTAACATAACGAATTATTTTCGCGGTTCAGCCGCGTTTCCACCCCACAACAAATTACGTGCCATTTGGATTACTGAAGCTACAGAATAATTGCAATTTGAGATTGCATATTGTAGAGCGGGCTTGAAACCAGCTTACGTGCATTTGGGAAACACTACATGAAATGTTAGGTAAGCTAACATTCTCCTTCCTTATGTACCGCACGATGGGAAGTATGACAATTATTTTGTGCGTAATTCACCGTGAGAGTCGGTTTTGTAGTCAACAAAAAAAAAAGTTAAATTTTTGTTATAATGCCGAGTATTTTTTGTGACCACAATTATAGCAGGATATACGAACATAATTTCCTTTTAGATCAGCATAAATTTATTTGGTAAGGCTCTGTGTAGATTAAGTGCGTAGTACCTAATAGAAAAACATCGAAATACATTGAACTTTGCCCTACATACGTATGGTATATTTCTCGCTATCAGCTTTGTGCGATCGTATCAATAAACAGCCGATGGCTTAGCTTCTTTTTATGTTATTTTCGTCGCAAATCTTCCTTTCCCTTGTTTTTCTTCGGCAACCTTTATCAACGTATGCCACTATATAACCCCAAGTCTTCAGCAAGCTTATTTTTGATCTCGTCTTCGTTAAATACTTCTTTGATGCATTATTAAAACCATTTAAGAGTTTTTTTTTTAGTGTAAGTACAATAAAGTGGCCTTATACAAATCATGTGAACTGAAAATTTAAATGATTCGTCTACTAAAAAAAGGCAATTCGACTGACTAATATACTGTTTCACTTAATTCCTAAAAATTCATTTTTTGCGTATATGTTTATAACTAGCTAGCCATATTTGTAATAATTTATTTCCTAGTAATAAGTGACCCCAAATGAATGATTAATACAAACTATTGTTTATTTTCTGATTCATTTTTAGTCAACCAAAATTACCTTCGTCATTTTCAGTTATTCATTCAAAACAATACAATTTACTTATAAGTAAATGTCTACGTACCTACATGAACTCTTGAAATATAATTATGTTCAAGTTTTCTTAAGATAATGTTCAAATAAACGGCTATGTTATCATTTATTCATCTACCTACTTACAAAGTCTAACGAACTTTGTACAACTCAGTGTCAAACAGATTAGAAAATTGTCTTACAACCGGAGTATACTCATACTTTGAGGAGTCATGCAGCTGCGTTATCCCACCTGCTACTAAGCGGAATCCTCTGACTATTACAACTACATTAAGGCATTACCTTGAGGTATTACCTACAATAGTGTAGGTCACATCCACCTGGGACAACCCTACGCGTAATCACTTCTGTCAAAGTCCTATGTGTCTATAATTTCACTGGCGTTATAAAGGTCCGCTTTTATTCGAAACAATGACAAAAAAGGTAAAGTGAGAGTAGGTACTTCTCCACAAGGTTATGGAATACCACTACTTTATAATAACTCGTGTCGTCATTTACCTACCTGGCCATATAAATTGTCTTAACAATGGAAAATCTGCCACGAGATTACTACAAAAGATCACCCGTTCCCGAGGTTGCATTTATCATAAACTAGCTTCTGTCCGCAGCTTCACCTGCGTGGATGTCGGAAACTATTCCACAGGAACGTGCTACCGGGACATTTCAGTCAGTTATCTGCCAGAGAAAGTCTCATCAAAATCGGTTAAACCGTTTTGGAGATTAGTCGGAACAAAAAGATAGACAAAACATTAAAAAAATGTTTTTTTGTTAGAGGTAAAGCTGTTATTTTGATATTACAAACAGACACTTTAATTTTATTTATTTTTATAGATGTGTAGATATCCGTGTAAGTAGTAAGCCTTACGTATAGGTAGCTCGACTTCGTCATAAATGTTGATATTATCTTATGCGCGTGAGCAATACCAAGGTCTTCCTACTAAGATGTGCGAAGCTTTGGATGCGCAAAGTAACTGTGCTCAGAAATATTGGATAGGTAATATTAATATTTGGAACACAGTACCGTTAGTGTTGTAATAATAATCATTAAACACATACTACCTGTTGTAAATTAACTGATAAGTTTAGCTTATCGCGCCACTCGAAGTGTGATTAAAAGCTTTCGACGGGTAGACAGAGATAGTGGCATGATGTGGGAAAACGCAGTTGTTGTACACTAGAATCATGCTTGTTGCAAGAAGGCGTGTATATTGCATCAAAAGCAAAAACTATTGCACAAGCCAAATCTGATTCGGGAATTAACTTCTCAAAAACTTTCTTGTTCTTGCTGTAAACATTATACAAGGTGTAATTTAAATAGAGTTGGACCTGAAAAGAGGCCATTGTACTCGTCATTATGAACAACTTTTACTATCAGACCAACCCTGAAATCGCGAAAAAAAAATCAGCTGCCCCTACATTTTGATGAGTTATGCGTATATAAATGTAGTGATCAGCTGATTTTTTGGGTTGGTATCATAATGACTAGATCGCAAATTGACCACGTCGCTCTTAATCCAAATATCAAAATACCTAAGTCGCAAAACGACTACTTACATCGTTTTCGCGATTTCAGATTTGGTCCCGTAGTAAAAGTTATTCGTAATGATGAATAAAATGGCCTCTTTTCAGGTCCAACACCATTTACAATTACACCTTGTGTGTCATACTTTTTTCCTCAACATTACTCTTGACTAAAAAATGTGTATGTCAATTGTCTTTCTGAAATCGCACTTCACCGCAAGATCGTGCGGTAGACGTTTCTACTTACTCATCCTTATACATAGTAACGCAAAAATATACGTCACGGTAAACGCGGCTTCTCCATTTATTATTGGTTCCGATGACGTAGACCGTGACGTAGCCATGTCGTCGCGATGACAAAACTGTCGGCAGCGGCTGTTCGGCTGTCGGCACGCGACCGACGAATCAGGTGCTTGCGCGGGTTGACGTCCTCGCCTCGTCACCCACGCGGCGTGCCCGACACATGGCAAGCCTCATGATTAATCGATGTTTAATAAACATTATAAATAAAACAATATCACAATAAGAACCGTTTCTATTTTTTTTTTTTTTATAAATTTAAAAACGTTTCTACATGTTAGTTTAGATATAATTTTCATCCCTCAAGAATACGATGCATGGAGATAAAGCAAACGGATACCTAATTAAAAGGTTACGCCTGACGTCACCCACGGGACCCTTAACCTTTACAAATCAATAACTCATATAAAAGAGCAGTTACGAGTGAAATTATACATTTACCGTCTACTCTTAAGTATTCATATAACAAAAGATAAATCGATTTTAGGCTACACTTACAGCTTCAGCGTAACTTGTTAACCGATTGCAGTATTGGGTACGTATTTTCCTTGAAATAATTTTGTCGGAATATGAAGCTTTAGTTTAGCTAATTTAATATATCCATTCTGCGAGAGTATAGACAGGCTTTTCAATAACATTGGCATAGCATTCAGTCTTTCGTGTTTAATTATTCAAATAAATTAAGCTGCCAAACGCAAATAAACTTTAATTTACATACGGTATTGGCCTTAATAACGGGCCTGTCAAATAAAATTGTTTATTTAAATCCGTCGTTGGTTGTTTAATGGGCACAATAATGGAAAATGTTTTTGAAAATACAAAGCCTAGAGCGACAACTCATCAGTATTATTAATAGCCTGACAAATATTAACTCCAGGATGTCCTTGCACATTACATGAATTAAATGGTCAACATAATATCTAAGAGGCAATTAATGTGATGGACGGCACTTCATGTTGAATTAGTTCTAACATCCATTTACTGTAATTACGGGCCTCTGTAATAAGAACTCGTGGAAAAAATGTTGTATAGGTTACCTTTAGTAGCTTTCCGTTCGTAATAGATCTCCTTTTTCCTTTTTACTACCTTTTGAAAGAGTAATTCATTAAAAACCTTCGCATAGGGAGTAAATAAAGTAAGATAGGTGATTTTCTACTTCTGTAAACGAAATAAACAGTTGTTAATCCCATCTGTCGTGTATCGGGCCTTGACATGACCTCCCCACAGTTATCTAACACATGTCTCGACGCTAAATTTAGATTACAAGCATCGCAGACCAAACAACACTAAACGCTTGCTTTTTCTAATTATAGGTCTGTTATTGTGATAATCTGCTAACGATCTACAATGGTTTTACAACTGTACCAGGGTTACCTACAACGCTCGTTTAAATTCTTCATCGTTCATCTGATTCATTTTGAAGTTACCTACTATGAAGGCTCGCGCAGACAGAGGCAACGCGACAGCGCGACGAGAGTCTAGTAGAACAATTTCTATGAAAACTGCATGGAAATTGTTCTATCAGAATCGCGTTGACCATCGCGTCACGCCTGTCTGCGGGAGCCACAAAGTTTTAACTGTTTTTTTTTTACAAGTTTGAGCAGCGTAATTATCGTATTTATACTGGGTGTCCCAGGAAACCTGTACCAGCGAAGGTCTGTGATCAGGGGACATTAATACCCATCGATTGAACCCCTATGTATGTTCCGCGATATTTTGTAGTTTTCGAGAAAAGTTGAAATCAAGCGTAAATTTCTCTCAAACAGAAATTTTAAACTTGTGATCAAATTCTGAGCTACTAGTAGTTAGATCTGGGTGTTCTATGACAGGTGAACACACATTTTAGCCATAATACTGACAAAAAAATCTCAAAGAAACAGCAATCAGAAAAAGTTATGACTAAACCAATTAAAAAAAACTGGAAAAAAAGAATAACTAAATAATAAAAGTTATGACTAAAACAATAAAAAACTGGAAAAAAAGAATAAAAACTAATTTCTCGAAAACTACAAAATATTGCGGAACATACATAGGGGTCCAATCGATGGGTATTAGTGTTCCCTGACCACAGACCTTCGCTGGTACAAGTTTCCTGGGACACCCTGTATATTTTTTATTACTGCTATAATTTGGTGCGGTCAGCATCAAAAGTTGATTAACACTTCAGTTTTTTTAATCTTAGTTATTGACAAAAATATTTGTACAAAATTGCAGCGGAAGAATTTTTTTTAGAATATATACTCTTGTATATTATGTGAAAAGCTAAAATTCAGATTATTGAAAAAAGTTGTTGTCAATTTAATAACATGTAAAAATGATAGTGTTAATCGACTTTTGATGCTGACTGTGCCTACGGTAACAGCCTAAACGTGGCAATCACAGATATAGATACACCGGCAACCTTGTTGGATCTGATTATCAACAGAGCAGTTGTATGGCAATCTAAATGTAGTAATAACAACAACACATTTGGTCTGAGGAATTTGAACTTGTTATGCTGCACAATCAGTACAATTCTATGATACCGGTTGAAGAGCTTATCGTAAAAATATCAGGGCACTCGTTTATCTTAATACTAATAAATAATGTAAACAGACGGGTTTAGTTCAAACCAGTTTAAAGCAACTATTTCTGCACATTTCAAGCTTGTGTAACTCTGAAACATGAATAATCTTTCAAAGAAAAAAAAGCAACTGACCTTTGCCTTTCAATCTGATTCGGAACCAATGCAGAATTTAATATCATTAGATGAGTTTTTTTCTCAAAGTCACAGTAATTACCTATGGAAGACTAGGTTTTGTACATGACGGTATATTTAAGGGTATTCCTGCTATTCAGCGTAATATTGAATAACTTATTGAACCATAATAAAACAGCGAATTAATTAATTAAGTTTATCATCAGAGACATACAAAATGTCGGATCAACTCTTAACATTTATAGCTATAGCTTACTTCTGATTACTTTTAAAGACACCCCAACTCGGACAGATGAAGGTATTACTATGTCCATCCAGTCGTTATTACATCTTCATGTATCACAAATTAGTTTCGAGGGTCAGAAAGGGACATAACATCTATGTAATTTATACATTTATATTCTCTGCCCTTAAAACGGGGAAGGAAAACATCTTGAGGGAACCGAAATGTACAGTCAGAGAAAATCATTGTTTACCACTATGTCAATTTGCTGTGTTAGGTACAGCTATTTCATACGACTGTCAAAGAATGACAGTTTTGATTTGTATAAACATACGGACAATTAAGTGGGTGCGCCAAAGTTCACCAAAATTTTCAACTCCGATAATTGGAAATCCGAAAATGTTCTTCCTAACATTTTTCATCCTAACAATCACAATTCCTAACTACTCTGTCTCTAATGTTCATAATTCCGAATCATTCAACTTCATAATGTCAGTAGCAATAAACATCTATTATACTTTTATTTGTTTTCCTACATTTTCTCAACATAACCATCTTTTACACTATTATTCAAAGTCATATATTTTTTGTTTAGATCGTCGACATAGGATGCAAAAACGAGCGAAGGGCACCCCGAGGTTCGGTTTGGTTAGGTTACTTTAAACCCTTTACACAGAAATAGGGGCCCCGTGAAGCGGGGCTCCGTCGACATAGGATGCAAGGGCGAGCGAAGGGCACCCCGAGGTTCGGTTTGGTTAGGTTACTTTAAACCCTTTACACAGAAATAGGGGCCCCGCGAAGCGGGGCTCCGTCGACATAGGATGCAAGGGCGAGCGAAGGGCACCCGAGGTTCGGTTTGGTTAGGTTACTTTAAACCCTTTACACAGAAATAGGGGCCCCGCGAAGCGGGGCTCCGTCGACATAGGATGCAAGGGCGAGCGAAGGGCACCCCGAGGTTCGGTTTGGTTAGGTTACTTTAAACCCTTTACACAAAAATAGGGGCCCCGCGAAGCGGGGCTCCCTCGACATAGGATGCAAGGGCGAGCGAAGGGCACCCCGAGGTTCGGTTTGGTTAGGTTACTTTAAACCCTTTACACAAAAATAGGGGCCCCGCGAAGCGGGGCTCCTTCGACATAGGATGCAAGGGCGAGCGAAGGGCACCCCGAGGTTCGGTTTGGTTAGGTTACTTTAAACCCTTTACACAGAAATAGGGGCCCCGCGAAGCGGGGCTCCGTCGACATAGGATGCAAGGGCGAGCGAAGGGCACCCCGAGGTTCGGTTTGGTTAGGTTACTTTAAACCCTTTACACAGAAATAAAAAAACCGCGCGAAGCGGGGCTCCGTCGATATTGGATGACATAGGATGAAAAAAAAAGTGTTTATCATATTAGACTAAATAGGTTTTATGTCTATTGAGTGGTATATCAAACGATTTTATATTGTCTGTTATTCTTATAGAAATTAGTTACATTAGTAGTTATGTTTAGGGATAAAAGCGTTATGATAAAAAACAGTAGGAGTTTAAAATATTTACATTAATGATATTATTGATTACAATTTTCGGAAACATGAGTGTTATGAACATCGCCGGTAGCAATACAAATAGTATGAATGAAAACTTTAGGATGAAAAATTTTAGGAAGAGTGATCATTCGGATTACAAATCGTTAGGAAGAACAGTTTCGGGTAAAGAACTTTAGTTGAGCCAATATGGACCCCAATTAAGTTGCTAGTCAATTTGAAAAACAGTCATCTTCTTTGACTTTACTACAATCCAAAATGACATTTGTCACGTCCCGCTTGGTTGATTATGGCCCGCTCTCTCTCACATAGAGGAGAGAAACTTAAGTCCCAGCAGTGAGAACATTATAGACTGATGAATGGTTATGTAGATCTATAGTACCTACAGTGTGTAATATAATGTTGTTATCGTTTCAGATCACGAAGGTCATCGGGCGCAGCATCTGCTGTTACACCACAACCCAAGAATTTAAACCCAGGAGGTGAGATTTATTCTGTAATCATACTGTATTTCTATTACGCACTATTTATAACGGAAGGCACACACAAAAACAAGGCTGGTACAGTAGGCTGTCTTACGTAAAATATTTTATTTTATTATGCCTATTAACCTTTATAGTAACAATTTATTATATAATTCATTAAAGGGGTTTCGAAATCGATGACATTGGTTATCGGCCGTAGTTTTAATCTTGTCAATGACAACATATAACCTAGACAAACCTTATTTAGACTGTTATACACGTGTAGACATAAAATTTATCTTTTGCTTTACTTTATCGTGTTAAAAATAATTACATAAGAAGTCTGAAAGTGGCACCGGAGACTGAAAAGTTGTGTGGAAATCGGGTATCATGTGATGCGAAGTAATTGAGGAAAATTTCGGCAGAAAAGTTTTGAACGTGAACGTAGAGGGCTATAAGAGTAGGAGAAGACCAAAGAAACGATGGATGGACTCTGTGAAAGATGATATGGCTAGAAAGAGAGTGACTAACGGGATGACGACTAATAAAGAAGTATGAAAGAAAAGTCATGTTGCGCCGACACCCCAAATAAATTGAGATAAGGGCAGGAGAATGATGAGCAGAGAGTGGTAAAAAGATAAATAATATAAGATAACATTAACCACAAATGTAAGGTATAACATTATATTCTCCGAATTCTCCTAGCAAACAAGGGATTGTTTGCTAGGAAAGTCTTATCTTATCTATCCTCCCCTTGACAGGGATGTCAAGGGGAGGATAGATAAGATACCTACATTAGTTTTAGTTTGTGGATTTTGGGTAGAGCTAAGCATTTTGGTGGAGGGCCCTCTACCCCTTTCGAGTGCAAGAAAGCGATTTAGCCAAGCCTCCGCTTTACTAAAACTCATTTAAAGGGACAAACGGCACACCGTCCGTCTTCTGAGCACTTAATAATACCAACACAGAAGTAGTTTTCACAAACTGTCGTTACGAAACATTGTGCGTACAACATCAATGATAATGAAGACCAGATTTGTAAGTTTTATTACTTACTAGCTAACCCGACATACGTTGTCCTGTATTAATTTTAATAATTCACACAATAAGCCCATGGACCCAAGATGTTCAGTTTTTTACGAATTTGAAAATTTCCGAGAACATTTTAAAAAATTTCTTTCCATATTAACCTTACTCGGACTATACGAACATTTTAAAATATAAATAGCCAACTACGACAAAAAAGCCAACTAAAAAGGTACAGACAAGACATCACAGACAGACAAATTAGAAATCCGGAGTCACACATCATGTAGGGCATAACCTAAATTGGACAGATTATGTGTGACTTAACTTTTAAATTTATTTAAATCATTTTAGGGTTTGGGATAATTGAGGGTAGGCACTAACCCACTTCCTTGGTTTACGAAAATTCAACAGTTAAATTTGGGGCTTATGTATAACGGGTGTAAAAAGACACTTAACGAAGCCGAGAGTCACTTGTACTCCCCGTTATTGTAATTTTTTTTTTGTACTGGGCCATACCTGGGAACCATCTAGTTACGGATATAATGAAGGTCAAAAATTCCAACTTTTATTTAGGTTTTTTTTATGAACACAAGTTTTTAATATTATGACACAACTTTAAATACCCCCATGACCCCTGTACCGTTGCATGCACTCATAAGCACTATGTTTGGCGTGCGTTACACTGCGCACTACCGCAAACAGCAAATTTTCACACCAAAAATAAACTGCCAGCAATTATTTTTGTGCAATGTTAGGTACTTAGTTTGATGTACAGAATGCGTAGCTGACGGCTGTGTGATGTATCTTTTTACACCCTGTATGTAATTATAGATAACCAATTTATTTCCAGAAACATCTATAATATCTTTCATTAGATAACGAACACGGTATATATTTTTTTCGGCAACACTTTTCATCCGCTATAAGTCGCCATGTTGGATTTTACCTCTTTGTGATTACGTTTACGTTTTGTTGGGATGTCATATAGCTGATATTTTAACCCGCGGAACAATATGACGATTCCAACAATACCTCGCTTGTCAAAATACGACGAGTATTTTAGGAGTGGTGAGGTAACAAATGAACACGCATACATAGCCTGTTAAAATCATAACCCTCCTTCGGCTTTGCCGTAGTCGGGTAAAAATAGCAAAATCGGTCCAACCGTTCTCAAGTGATTGCGCAATGGTTAATTCGCTCCCATAACATTGAAGAAAACCCAAAGTTAAAATTATACTACGAGTATTTAACTTAGCTGCAGACATGGGTAGATGGTAATTACCTGCACTTGAGTGATTAAAGTTAGAATTTCTATCAGTGGAGCGCTTAATGAATTGTTTGCAGCAACTAGACAACTTTTGCTATTTTCCAGAGCAAACCACTTAATATCTACGAAAGTAAAACTAAGCGCAATGACGTCTTTCAGAAGTATTTTAGTAAAACATAATGTTCAGTGTGAGTTTAGAGGAGGGTGGAAATTTTTTGTCCTTGGTGTGGCAAGTCTATCTAAGGTTATTCTTAAGTATCTTGCTTATAAAGGACTAGTCCCTGTTCTTCACTATCCTGGACAACACCTAAATAAATGCTTGAATAAAAGCGCAGTCGGCTGTGCAATTTCAAAACCTAGCAAATTATTTTTTTCTAATCTGTGTTTTTGCATATTTGACTTGCTAGACATATGTATAGCAAGTGAAATATCCAAAAACACAATTTTTTTAGAAATGTCAAGCATTTTTTTAGATGTAGTCCAGTGTAGTGAAGAACAGGGACTAATCCTTTGTACTCTGTAATCAACTTAATTACCATTAAAATAAAGTTGATATTTGTTTAACTTGAAATAATATTAATTTGAAACATAAGTTTGAATAGACTTTAGAGAGCGATTTTTGACAACGTAAAGTCAAACCCCCATCATTTTCATGAAAGCCATCACTACGGCCGTTATGTGGCTGCCACCGCTCTTCTAGGAAACTGTAGCTTAAGTGTCCAAACACACTATGCCGAAGGTACGCGACCGAAGTTCCGCGGCTGATTATACTATACGCTAGAACGCAACGTAATTTCGGCATAATGTGTCGTGTCGTCAGTAATTCAAATAGCATTGCAGTCGTAATCATGCCGAACTTCAGTCGCGTACCTTCGGCATGGTGTGTTTAGACACTTACGCGCAATAAACTAAATATCGCAATCTAAATCCAATCAGTTGATTGCAATCGAAGCTAATAAGCGCTTTTATAATTTGACAGGATATGATACTAATAGCAACACGTCATAACAACACTATCGCAGGGGACTCATTTATATCACATGTCGTCGTTAACAGCAATATGACGTTCCTGTGAAAATGTAAAAAATTGTATACTTACCTACTATCTCATATAAATTGGTCCCCTGAGTTGAGGCTTTATTTACCATGTCTTTAAGGATGCAGTTTGTGTGTGATATTTTTTAATACTCTTTTTTTTTGGACATTGTGCCCGTATTTAGAGGTAGTCATATCTTTGATCCATCAATCAACTCAGCCTATCACAGTCCACTGCTGGACATAGGCCTCTCCCACGCTACGCCACAACACCAGTCCTCCGCCTTCCTATCTTTGCTATAGGACGTGTCATTTGTCAAAAAAGTTTTGAAACTCACTTATATCAAAGGATAATCAGCCAATAATATTACCATTGCTGGGACACAGGTCTCCTCTCTGTGAGAAGAAGTGGGCCATAATTCACCACGCGGGTCCAGTGCAGGTTGGCGGATGTCACATGTCTTCGAATTTTTGGTTCTAGGACATGCCGGTTTACTCACGGTGTTTTCCTCCACCGTTTTGAAAGCAGTGGTGATGAAATAATTTACACAAAGTAAGGCACTTTACTTTGTGCTTGGGTTCGAGCCCGCGACCAGCCGTTACCACTGGGCCACCACTGCCCTCTATATCAAAGACAGGTGTCAAATTCACACGAAAAACGTTTAGAGTCACATCCATCGGAAAAAAACTGATCACGTAACTATCGAAAGTGAAAAGCGTCATTGATAAAAAAAAAATCATCTTACATCTACGATTCTACGTAGACTTGACATATTCAGTCATTTTACCTTATCAGTCTGTTTACCACGATGTCATGTTAATAGCCTTCATAAAACACATAGATACAATGTTTTACATTAATTGCCTATGTATGAACTAAAATGAAGAGGTAATCCAAAGTTTTCCACAGCATTCTTTTTTTCCAGTATTTATTTAACAAACTAGCTGACCCGATAGACGTCGTCCTGTCCATTTTGGAATAATTCATACAAAAATGGCATCAAAAAACAATTTTCGCTTTTTCCCGAATTTTCTAATTTTCCGCGCTGTTTTTCCAATTTTTCTTTCCCTAAAAACCTCATTCGGACTATAAGGACCATTTTAAAAAGAAAATTAACCAAATCGGTCCAGTCGTTCTTCATTTTACATATGTCAAAAAGCAGTGTCTACGAACATTTTGTTAAACAAACAATTGAATTGTCAAGTAATAGCATTTTAAACGTTAAACAGAAATCGACACGATTGCATTCGTCGAATGGAGACATGTTGTGGCCGCGAGTGTACGGCAGTAGCGTTTGAAAAGCAAGACTTGGATCAATATTGAATGAAATGATTGCGATAGAGCACTTACTGCGGTGCAACTAAATGGAGACGAGCAGAGAATAGCAAATAGAGTACATTTTATTATACTTTACGGGTGTGGCTGCTTTTCACGTTACTTTTATTTACCGTGCAGCTTTGCTCAATGTAGAAAGCGAGTCGACTATGGCACAAATAACGCCAAAATAGCTTTTTTCACAAATATTCAGTTAAAATGTTGCAGAAAACGTTAATCAAACAAGACAGTGAAGTGATTGGTAAACAGTATACACTTGTGAAAACAAAATAACTAATTTTCCTAAGTAGATTACGGTCGGAATAGAAAAACAGAACACTTTCCTTCATATCCGGTCCGACTGGGAAACGCCCCCATAAACAATGCGTAGCTGCGAACTACAGATAGCTGTATCTGAGAATAAACAAACGGCGCAGATATTACACATGCTTTGTTTACAATTTTATCAGCAACGTGATCGATTCTGCGATGCGAGATTACGAAGAACATTATGTCACAAGGCAAGCAGACCTGTCACATTCTTAGTAATATTCGTACCAAGAAAAGATTTATAACAATAATAACATTTATTTTAGAAAATATCCATATTACAACACACACATTTTAAAAAACAACTAATTCACATCAAAATAAAAGAAACAAAACAAAAACAACGCACACAAATAAAAGCAGTTAAAAACAGTTAAGGACACATTACACACATTAGGACCGGGAGGAACTGTCCACTGCTCACAATGCAGTATGCAAACGTATCCAGTGGTGCAGCAGTGGAGAGTCCCACCTGTTCGCGAACACACTTATTGTACTGTTGCTACTGGACCTAACACGACTCAGCAGCGACGCACACTGCTTCCTTATAACCTTATAAGAGCATGAAACCCATCAGTGTGCGCTTCTGCGAACATAGTCGAAGCACTGCATCTTCTGACACTGGTTGAATATGTCTCCTCCAGCTTGGACCGCGGGCGTCAGGTAGACGTACTTTATTTCGACTTTCGGAAGGCGTTTGATAGGGTTAACAACGACACGCTGCTGATGAAACTTAGCAAAATCGGTTTTGTACCATCTCTCCTCCGTTTCTTCGCAGACTACCTACGCGATCGTCAGCAGTTCGTTAGGCTCGGTATGTACGAATCAACCACCTACCACACACGTTCCGGAGTAAGTCAGGGCTCAATTTTAGGGCCTTTATTATTTTTAATCATGGTTAATGATCTTCCTCAAGTTCTCCGTTATGCAAAATGTCTATTGTATGCTGATGACTTAAAATTGTACCTCGAAATACACTTCATGTGCGACTGTTTAGCACTACAGCAAGACATAGACGCAATATACAATTGGAGCTTAGACAATAAGATGGAATTCAATCCCTCCAAATGCTTTGCAATGACATTCGGTCGAATGCGGCACCCAGTTAATTATGAATATAATTTAAATAACAATACCATCATGAAAACATCAGCCATGAAAGATCTGGGAGTCACATTCGACCGAAAGCTCTCCTTCCACGACCACATCGCCACGGTAGCTAAGGAATCCTACCAAAGATTAGGTTTTGTTTTGCGTAACTGCCGCGATTTTCGCTCAGCACATGCCATCAAAATTATATTTAATGCGCTCGTACGTAGCAAATTGGAATCCAGCTCCTGCGTGTGGAATCCACACGAAAGTACCTACGTGCTTTTACTGGAAAAGGTACAAAAAGCGTTCCTCAGGTTTCTGTATATGCGTAAACACGGCTATTACCCTTACCTCTATCCGACTAAATTTCTACTGGGATGCCTCGGATATAACTCGTTAGAGGTAAGGCGAGCAAAAGACCAGCTTACCATAGCTTGTAAGACGCTCCGTGGCACTATTGACGCGCCTGACCTAAATGCTGTGCTGGCCCGCTTCTTTGTGCCAGACAACTACTGCCGCGGCAGAAAGCACAGGCTGTTTGCTGTGCCTCCATGTCGCACAGTTACGCGTGCTAAGTCCCCAGTACCACGTACTCTGGCCGCACTTAATGATCTCTTGGACTCTAATTCAACAAACGATCTGTTTGTGGACGAGTGGACGAAGATTTTGTCGACATGTCAGAAGTACTGTGAGAGGGATGTATGAAAGTGTTGTTAACTTCTTTTCATTTAATATTTGATGATTTAATATTTTATGTTTCTTTTATGCGTGTCTTTTTTATATTTAATTAATGTAATTGGTTTTAAACCGTTTTAATTAAATTAAATAAATAAATAAAGAATCGTGGCAGCCCCAACAGCACCCTAAACGCGTTGTTGTATTGAACACGTAGGGCGTGATACGACTCAAGTTTGTAGTTAACTCACAGGCTGTACGTGTAAAGTGTTTGGCAGTAAGACTTAAAAAAAGTCACTTTCACTTGATTACTGCTACGCGCGAACCTGCGGGCCAACATATTATTATTACACCGGACAGCCAACGTCCTACGTGCCCTTTTCACATCCGCGTTATCTTTTAAGTCCTCTGAAATCCAGTGTCCCAGATACTTGAACTGCGCGGCCAAGGGGGTACCAGCTAAGGTGACTATAGGTACAGTCACGTAATTTTTGCCCCGTCCCTTAAATACTAGGAGTTCACTTTTCTTCGTGTTGTATCTGAGCATAGGGCTCACAAATCCGTACCAGCTTACGCAAACCCCGGATCGATGGACTCAGCGGTACCATATCATCTCATAATCTTAAGCTCTAAGTATAATCACATACTCATCCAACGAAAACGAAACGTAACAATTTGATTGGAAAAAAAATTCAGACATTTTAATGTCACACAACTTTCTTCGTCTTCGGCGATGTATGCAAACAAAAATTCTCAGACGGATTTTTTATCTTGTTGGTACATATTTATTTATTCTGTACCTCGTAACAGGATCCATAATCCTTCGTGATTGGATTGTACGCCGCCTTTAGCAGAAGCCAGACACGATAATCCCGCGAAATTTTATATTCCTTTATTCAATGGAGAAAGAAAAACTTACTCGAATAGTTCCGTGAGTTCTGTCAGGAAATTCATGTGAATGTGTTTCGCATGGATCTTGAATATGAAATAAAGTTTTCCTCATTTATTTTCCGCAGCAGATTACTTGCAACTGTTTATATTGACAAATTGATTACGCTAAATTCGAATTTTCTCGGAAACAAGTTGAATAATGTCAACAAGCAATCCTTTACTAATCTGATAACTGTAAAATATGTACATCAGATAGCTTCCTGTTTTATAAATTATTGGCACATTTAGGTATAGATAAACGTTGAATATAAGATAGTTGGTAAGGTAAACACACGGTTCGCATACTTAATTTTCTAGGTACCTTACCTAGAAAATTGAAGCAAAGGCCCGGGGAAGCTAGCTTTGCCCGATTTAATTAAGGCAAAGTTGACACAACCCAGTCACCGTTGAACGTGTTAAAACATTTTGATTGCGGTTTTCGTTCCAATACAGCTGTTATATAGACTGAAACCATTACTATTGGACGAGTTTATATTATTATGTCCGAGGTTGTATAAAGTTTGTGGTATCTACGTTATACAACATTATTTTTAGTATATGCGAAACCCGAAACACGTGTCTAGTATTTTTATGTAAAGAATCTATGTCCAAAATTTCAAAACTGTATCATGAATAATCACAAAGTTATAAGCTTGTTATGTTACCTGTTTGTCCGTACAAAAACATGCTCACCCGCGCCGCGTGCCGTTCGCGTCTTGCGCTCATTGATAAATTAGAAGGCACCTAAACGTACGGCGCGGCGATTGTATTGTAATTAACTGGTGATAACATTTTCCATCACACTTGCAGGCTTTGGACTGTCGTAATGGTCAAGTGTAGGTAGTTATTATAATGTACTTTATTCGTAAATAAATGCAGCCGTAAGCTACGAATAAGTAATTACTTATTCGTAAGCCGTAAGTGATACAATGTAGTCAATGCGATTTGTTGCACCTTATGTCAACCACTTAAAGTTCAAAGTGGATGAAAAGTGTTAAACATCGCATTACTTAACCACAGCAGGCTGTAGGTACAAATAATAACTTTCTACAATTAACCATCTTGGCGTGTTTAAAAATGTTAATCATCACGGCAAAGCATTGTGTTCCACGATACTCTGATGCCGAATTGCTCCTCGTACCACCGCACTGCCAGGGATACGTCGTTATCACCACAAACCGCTAGTATACGTACCATTTCTGTGTACTGGACGTTTGTGTATGAGAAAGTCATGGTTACACGACACTTTTTACATACGATAGGTAAGTACACGATCAACCGAAACACAACTGTAAAGGCCCGCGGCGGCCGCGCACTCGCGATTATGCAGTTGGACGGGAACGCGATACGCGCGCGCCAACCTGTAGTACCCGGGCGACTGAAGGAAGGGGTTGCTTCACCCCCGCCCCGCTCGCCCCGCTCGCTGTGCGCCCGCGCCTATTGTGCGCGTATGGTAGAGAACTACCTACTTAGTGTCGCTCGGTGTCCGACTTTTAACCTTTTTTAAATATTTTTGGGCCAAAATATAACATGGGGTAAAAATTATTGGAATCGATTCAGTTACTTATTCTGAACAAACTATATTCAGGTTTCACATATACTAAAAATAATGTTGTATAATATGTAAATATGATTTATGCAAGCATAATATTTTTAGGGTTCCGTAGTCAACTAGTAACCCTTATAGTTTCGCCATGTCTGTCTGTCCGTCCGTCTGTCCGTCCTCGCTTAATCTCTGTGACCGTTAGCACTAGAAAGCTGAAATTTGGTACCAATATGTATATCAATCACGCCGATAAAGTGGTAAAAAAAAAAAAATTATTAAGGTAGCCCCCCTATATGTAAAGTGGGAAGTGATTTTTTTTTTTATTTCAACCCTAACGTGTGATATATTGTTGGAAAGGTATTTAAAAATGAATAGGGGTTTACTAAAATCATTTTTTGATAATGTCAATAATTTCGGAAATAATAGCTCCAAAAGTAAAAAACAATGTGTGTGTCCTCCCCCCCCCCCCTCTAACTTTTGAACCATAAGTTTAGAAAATATGAAAAAAATCTGAAAAGTAGAACTTTATAAGGACTTTCCAGGAAAATCATTTTGAACTTGATGGAAACAACAGTTTTTGTACAAAAAAGACAAAAAGTTGTACAAAATAATTTCTGGACTAAGTTTGCAGTATAATCGTATATGCAAGCATTTTTGTGACGGACGGGAAACTACGGAACCCTACACTGAGCGTGGCCCGACACGCTCTTGGCCGGTTTTTTTACTTTGTTACATCAAGCAAATGTTTGATTTATATAAAGTCGGTGAGCTTCGTATAATCGTCAGCCTACCTCTGCTCGGTCACACGTGTGTAGTGCTCCTCATTCGTGTACTTCATATAAATGGGAACGGGTTTTATTCGGTAATCAAAATACAAAACGTTTATTACCTGCTTGCTGTGCTTGTGATTTCACCAGTTTTCCTTGTGCGTTAATACAGGATACCATAAACCAATCAATTCTATCGAACATCCTCTGCACTTATACCAGCCTAAAGCTAAACCTCTTTAGCGGAAGGGCTGCCGCACTGTAAATTAATAACAAAAATGACACACATTCAAATAGTCGTTAATATGGTACATCGAATTTTAGAAAAAGTTTGGTTTTATCGGGCGTCTTATCTGCCAATCTGGTTTGTGTGGCAGTGCCCTTCTAAATTAACGTGCTATATTGATGACCTGGTAGGTACCGTCGGTACAAGTATTTAGGTATTATTGAGATAGGTATGAGGTCTAGAATACGACCTTGTCTTGCCGCTTTATGACGCATCAGCGCTTAAGTATATAAAGCTCACAGTGCCCTGTGCAGTCATTACTCATTTAACCTTTTATGTACACAAACGTTTGTGTCAAATTCTCCACAAAGTTATAAACAACGACAAGTTTGTTTTTTTGTCAGTAGCCTTTTTCGATTGGAAAATGACCGCAGATCGTGATGAGACAATTGTCACCTTCGACATAGTTGCCACAGTGGTGAAGGCAACTCGACTACTGCTGCAGTGTTTCGGCAACCATCACTTTGGATTCATACTGTGTATGTTTGTGTTCATAATTAGAAACTACAGTGTTTTAACACCACTTCCATAGATATAGATAGCCTTTTGAAGTGGTAAAGTGCTTCCAATCAATAACGATGTGACTGCAAAATCTGTGATATGTTATGTTGACTAATCTCCTGTGTCTCGTGTCTCTGTGATATTAATTAGGTATAATTATTTGCGTAGTTGTGGTCGGAGCATTACGTTGAATGTGAGTAGTTAGGTACTAGTTAAGTCTAATGCTAACTAAATGTTTCCATCGCAAAGGAAAAATACTCTTAAACCGCATACTTGGAAAAACCCTTTAAACCGACCTAGATTTAAAGATGATTAATAGTTCTGCTTAGTATTGAAAGTTTGAGTAAATTGATTTTACGTCATAATTATTACTCAAACCTATAAGGTAATTCTTCTCAATTTTATGAGCAGGTCCTATTGTATCGTCATGAATCATGTCGTCATATATTATGTTTGACGTGCTTTCTTGCAGTAGAGGGGTGTGACACAGAATGTCATACCATAATTGAGTATTGTTTTGGTTTGAATTTTATATGTATTTCCTTAACTTTCATCCATATATTAGCATAACCATCTGTCCCTTGAATTGTAATTCGAGAGCACGTCCACATATTAATATCAGCATAAAAACAAAGTGTTCGCAAAGCTCTCACAATTTATAAATGAGTAAAACGTGCCGCTTCTATTTGGAGCGTGACAGGTACTAATGAGTGCCAATGTTGGCCCCGTCATGAATTGGATTCAGGACGCGCGCTGTCACTCGCCACTCACTGCTTCCAGGAAAAACGTCAAAAGTAGTCCATTATTGCTGTAATCACAGGTGATCATGCCACGGATGATACACATCCCTTGCACCGACTTCTTGCTATACAAATTGTATTCTATATGTTTTATGTCTTTCCTCTTATGGTGGATGTAAGAGTGTGTGCAAGAAGCAATTTTCCGAGATCAACGTGTTCATAATTCAATCAATCGATAATTCATCGTATAAATGATTAGAGGGAAAAGTTAAATTGTTTGTATACCTCCTCTGAACTTTAAATAGATCATTTCAATCAAGCCGTGACCAATAATGCGGAAACGGTTTTATTTTTGTAACTATGTCACACCAGTCAGTTTTTTTTTGTGAGCTTTGTTTGAGCTCTGATCCTATTTCCATTGACTTCCAATAAATAAACTATTTTGGTACTTCCAGCTATAGGTACGTCGTTAAACAATCTAAGTTTGTTGTTTTCGAATGCTTTTGACACCATTGTTGGTGGAAAAGTCAATCCCATTTCACTTTTAAAGTGTTATTCCAATTCTGCTGAAGTAATATGAAACCACGAATCATGAATATATATTTTCAACTGTAGATCTTTGTGATAGGTATGCAAAGTAATGAAAATATATCTTTTCATTTGTGATTATCTTCTGCACGCTTACGTTCTTTTACGAAGTGCTAATTTAGTATGCTCTAGTTTCCCCGGAGACTGGAGGCCGTAACCATGAGCTATATCACTCCGTGCAGTATTTCACATTTTTCATCATGTTGCCATTAGTACAGAAAACAATTTTTCCTCTGTCAGTTAAATATTTCTCATATTGTAACTGTAACAGCTCATCACTGAGACTGTCGAGTTTATTGTCAAATAAATTGTTTGTCTTCGCTGCCATTTGCTAATAATTATCAAGGATTTTACGGATTTAGAACCGAAGATTTTTTTCATAACGTTTTTTTGCACAGTTCATTATTTTTATTTTTATGCTTCTCTGGGGACAAAAGAATACAATACTTTTCTTTGATGACAAAGGCAACAGGGAGAAATTCATGATTGCTGGTACTTAATCTTAATTATGATCTGTTCAGTACATTATGATGCCCGAGAGTCCGCGACAAAGGAGCCTCTCGGCTCGTCTCGTGAACGAAAAGATAGAAAGGTTATTAACCTTATGTTGGGTGCAGAGGTCAATGGTTCCTCGCCTTTTAATCTCGCATCCTATATGACCTCGAACATAACAATTTGTGGGAAGGCTCTTGTGTAATTCGTCTAAGCCAGGCTCATTGCGGCGACCACGTAACGGCTCCTCGTAGTAAAACCCACAGTATCTTAAGGAACCCTTAATAAACGTCCTAAACAAACCCACAGGAAAAGTATTTCGTATTACGTTGTCGTTATTTTAGTTCAGTAGGTACATTTGGTATCTCCCTTTTCCGGATTTGCACCGAATGTAAAACAAAAAAAGTTTCTCGACCTCTTGGTCATACTTTTTTGTTTAGGTATTGATAACACACTGACATTATAAACAATAGTGATCTGACCAAATCTCAAAGCGATCGTGGGAATGTAGTGCAGAGGTCATGTTTTAAAGCTGTTAGTAGCCCACAGCAATATATTGAAGACAGTTTTTATCAGAACGAACCTTATTTCAATGTTACGCAGTAACTTGAATTATTCCCTCCAATGGGGTATAAATATGAGCTCTTATAGGAAATCTTTATTGCTTTGTTTATCTGGAAACAGGAAAACAACAACATTTATCCCGGCTGCATAAAACTTTATATGCATTAAATTGTTATACAATGGAAATTATCCACCCGGTATAAATACTTATATTGTGAGTTTTTGTGTTTGAATTTTAATAGAATCTAAACAATCATAACTGGTTACCTACACATCGGAACAAAAGTCATTCTTGGAATATCGGCAATACCCAGTAGCGTCGAGGAGGTCAGATAGTATCTGTATTCTTATATAAATATATACGGACGCGTCTTGCTAGACTTTAGAAAGAACGAACTTGGTTACAATATAATTAAGAAAATACCTGAATTTTCCTATTACTGTTCTTCTGTCTGGCAACCCTCAGGAACTTCTGATTTAATTTTGAGCTAAGTAATTATAACTAAATCATAAATGGATTACTGAAATGTGTACCTATGACGAGCTGGATAGCGAACACGAGGCACTGATTAATTTGTATAGTTTTATTAATATTACCGAGCCAGTACTCGATATAATTAATCTGCATATTCTACTGATCCGGCTACCCCAGCAGCCTGTACTCACTATCAGTATATTTACATTCAAATAGGTCAAACTGAAGTCAGATCCCACAGCATCTGATGAGACACTAATAAGTGACGCACGGGACCACGTCTGATCACACGTAAACAGCGTGAAATTTATCTGTCCACATCAAATCCTTCTGCACCTAAAACAAACAGATATTAATCATTATTATGTTTATTACAAGGTCTAGAAAATCGGTCAACTATCTTAAAATAAGACAAATTATGAAGAACATTTTTATCATCATTATTGACAGTGTTATCAAATTAACGTTGTATAAGCTGTACTTTATAACTTCCGAGATCACAGATTTTGTTTTCATGATTTTACTGTAGTACATACTTAATGATAATAATTCAAAAACATGATTATCTATACGTTCAAATGATTTAGATTTTAATTTCTTAAGATAATTTACTTGCTGTTGTTAGGACAGACCCATTGTTCTCACATACATCCTACAAAGACATATCTTCCCAATACGCTTTATATGCTAATGTACTTCTCATTGTTCCAGACGAAGCCTACATGAAGCTAGCCTTAGAAACCGTTGAGGAACTGGACTGGTGCCTCGACCAGCTCGAGACCATACAAACACATCGCTCCGTGTCCGACATGGCTTCACTCAAGGTCAGTACCTCTGCATGTTGCATACATGTACGGATTCACAATGAATACAACATAGTAACGATATTTTTACATGCACTGATTATATTGACAAGAGGTAAAACAGGTGATTGATCTTCACTCAATATTGCTAAGTCAGTGATAAAGAACCGGTAAAGAAATATTTGTTTTATGACTCAACGCTGTCAATACTGAATCTGTCATACTATAATCTGTGCTTGGAATAAGTAAGAAAAACGAAACTTTGTCTCTCTTCGGCCGGTTGTCCGCGACGCTACACAAAAGTAACCAGTTACAAACTCAAATCAGCAATGTCACAGTACGAGTATTTCAATGGTGAACTGAATACCACGCGTCTTCTTAACGCGTTTGTGATTGGTTGCGTAGGTTTCAGTATGTGACACGTTACTTTTGAGGAGCAAGCAAGCAAGCCTTAATGTGTATTTTCCAAACTAGGTGCTACTCAGTATCGTAGCCAACAAGGATGGATATTTTGGAATAGAACGTAATTTTGATAGTAATTATCAACTTTTAAATAATATTCGTTTTACTCAGAACCAGAATGTCCACCTATTTAGTTTCTTAACCGGAAACCAAGTAAACGACGACACGCGCATTTCACAATCTAAATTCAGTGATATCAAAAACTTTCTTAATGAGTTTTTCATGTCATCAAGTTATTTATTCTACAAATGAAACTGCATATAACAGGAGTTATAATTGCGGCCTTCTCTTTAAATATTAAATGTAGGTCAATGATAACTATCTACATTATCTAAGATTACTGCTATTAATAGCATATAGGTTACTATTACAAAAGCAATTTACTAGGCCAGAAGCCTAGAAAACGCCACGCGCGAATTGCCGAACTACGCGTAAAATATCATAATCAGTAACGGTTATAAAATAGATAACGATAAAATATAACGTTATTAGACTGATATCTAGTCCTTGCGAAACTAGAGTACATAATGTATCACAAATTGTTATGTATATAGGTAATAGCCTTGGAATTTAAGAGACAATGTACTTTCATCAAACGTCTTATCATGATCTATGATGATAACTTCACGAGAATTATTACTGCCATTTATTTAGGTAATATACCTGAGGCGTGCCAATCCCTCCCTACTGGCTCATGTTATATTCTTCAGAATATTGTGCATCAAAACAAATAACAATGTCTTTTGTTTCTATTAATAATACACTACGCAGAATATACCTAAGAGGAAAACTCTAAACATTCTTATAGTATTGGTCACTGAAAATACAGAAGCTGTAGGCATAGATTTTATGTTGAAAGTTTCTATAGAAATGTATTTAGAATTAGGTACATCCATTAAATTAATTACATCCACTCAACACCACACACACACACACCCATCCAAAAATATGCAACCGATTCATTCAAACCTTCGTACTTTTAGTTTTTAATTTCTATTTGTTACTTTTTATTTTTATTTTCGTTTTTGGTACCACAACGTCGCTGGTTTAACTTGTTGTTGTCATTTAGTAAATTTAACATTTTAGTATAACATAATGGCTGAACCCTATCCCTTAAGATACAGGCCAGACCTAGTTTAAGGGATAGAGGTTAAAATTATTGTACTCCTATGCTAAAGTTGTATTGAATTATGTCAACTCAATGTATGCAGTGCAATGTGTTTTCGTTTATGAAATAAAATTATTATTATTATTATTTATTATTATTAATTTATTCTATGACTCTTCAGACATCTATACAAATAAATAAAATTAAAGCGTCCGTTTGTAATGTCAAAATAACAGCTTTTTATTCAATGCATATGAAAGTATATATACAGTCACCTATAGAGATAAATAACCAGGGTCGTCGGATATAGTTGAAGTTTAGTAAGAAACCAATGGATGTTTTCGCATGTAATTTAATTTGATAGATTAACTGTTTGTTTTCTATTAATTAAATCAAATTTTATTCGAAAACATCTATCAGTTTCTTAGTAAACTTCAACTATGTCCGACGACCCTAGTTACTTATCTCCTTTGGTGACCTTACTTACGGTACTTATAACAAAAAACATTTTTTTACATTTCTGCCTGTCTGTTTCTTCCTGTTTAATCTCTGAAACTGCACGACCGATTTTGACGGGACCTCCACTGGCAGATAGCTGATGTTATAATGAGTAACTTAGGCGATTTTAATTTATTATTTAGAAAAAGATTTGGCAAAGATACAATATTGATTTCTGATATCCACGCGAACGTTGTCGCGGGCACAGCTACAGTCATACATAAACATAAGAGTACCTATCCTAAGAAATACAAATACTTCGACCTATTATCACTTCATTACTTGGTGGTTCTACGATTATAGGTATGATCTATTAATGAGAATTGCAAGTTATCTATCATTAAGATTGCCAAGCCTCACTCACGTACACATATTATTGCGAATTATGAATGGACCACGAGTGTAGCAAGTGCATCGCAAACGTGATAATATCATGAATAACATAAGTCTAGGGGATAATCCAATAACGATGGAAACTTACTGATAGAATGGTTAGGAGGGAAACTTGTGAATTACACACATAGGTTTTACAAATATATCGTCAAGATGTCACTCGGTTTTACAAATATATCGTCAAGATGTCACTAAGTGTGTCGTAGATGTAGTGTCGTGTGTGGTGTAGAAATGTTTCATTAGATAGTTTTAACATCTTTTATGGCTTATAATTTACATGATAGATCTACTGATTGTGATTCAATTTCAGTGTAGAAGCTATTAATAGAAACCGTATTCAACTATGAATTCCCTTCCAAATATATAAAAAGCACAGATGTGTACAAAGCACGTCCCAGTTTTCACTAACGATAGGTATATGTGCCAATTAACGATTTAATGTCATAGTGCCTTAAAAATGATGCATCGGTAATTCTAAACTGATATGACCACTCATACAGAGTAATCGGTTGTGGGATTTACCTGACCAGCCTCTTCAGAGAAACAGGTTTTAAACGTGACTTACTAATAAGTGACCTAAGATAATAGTTTTACATCAAAATAATGGAAAGCCCGTTCTCAAGTGTTTGTACAAAGAATAGCGTTCTACGAATACTTTGAAGGTTTACATTTTAATTTCACAAATGTTCTGACTGACTCTATGTCATTTATTTAAATTCTGGTTAAATAAAGCTGTATATGAATGTAATTAAAAACTTTTTGTCATCATCATTTAACTTATACAGGATGAAATTTACAGGAAATTTACAGATGACTGAATTTACAGATGATGATGAGAATTTACAGAATGAAATTTACAGATTGAAAAAAAATCAGCTGTTCCCTACATTTATGTTCGCATAACTCATCAAAATGTAGGGACCAACAGATTTTTTTTCGCGATTTCAGGTTTGGTCCCATAGTAAAAGTTGTTCATAATAATGAGTACAATCTCCCATTTCGATTTGTCGCATGTGTTCAATTTCACCCTGTATATTCCAGACTATCTGAGACTGTCATCATTATCCGTTTCAGTCTGTTCTATCCAGATACAATTACATCAATCGTTATTTTGGCTAATTTTGTAAAAGGCGTAATCATTTAGTTTAAAAACTTTTAGGTGTAATACATCGAACACACTATAATAATACCTATATACAACATCCTGTTAACCGCTGAAGAGCGATGCGATACAGATATAGTTTTATCACGACAAGTATTTTAGATTAGTGTCTATAACTGTATAGCTTTATAATGTTTTAGCAGCTAAAAAAACAACTTGTTGAAAAAGCTTACATTTTGAATCACGTCTCAAGTTAAATATAAAATATTTCCACGCCTTCGATCGCACGTCAACGTTCAAAGCCTCTTTGCGTAGGGAAAGTTTTAATGATTTCGAAACCAAAAGACTTGCTATTCATGTTATACTTTTCATAATTGAGGGAATTTTGGTCAACTTTTATCAAGGTAATTTATGTTCCACAAATTAATTAGCATCCACCTAAATATGATTTAATACATAGGCTTTTAAGTCAGCATAATTAAAACGCTACATGCGTAAAGTATCAAGTACACACTTCAGCACGAATAAAGGTCATCATCTCAAATTAAAATTTAAGACTTTCGTTGCCCTTTTATAGCTTTAAATATACGTAGATTCATTAGGGCCTCAAATATTTGAGGGATGAATTTTAATTAAAGGATCCCATTCAACTATCAAGTTGCCTGACACTTTATTTGGATGGAGGCCATTGTATTCTGTTTCAATTATTATTTAGTGGGGCGATTTAACTTTTAATAATAGGACGCGGCTGGCTTGCATTGCACCACTTTGCACCGCACCGCATATTGAGTGAGAGGCAGTTAGTTCCTGGTGGATCAATGCGTTTGACGTCACAATGACGCGAACACTTTAATATTTTTTGCCCGACTAGGTATGTACAGTCGCCAGCAAAATTGCATGGGTACCTTAGTGTCTATTTTCCCGTGAACGTTTGAATTCAAGTTTTCGAAAATAAACTAGATGGCGTTGGTTTCTTCACAACTATGACTAATTTACGAAACGTAAGGAGTTAGGAAGAAACGTATTAAGTAGGATTGAGCAAGGAGTTACAAGGCTAATACATTTATCTAATTATTACATTACATTTACCAGCATACGTAGCTTAAATGATAAAAATAATAAAAGAAACCAATAGGAATATATTTATTAAGCTAAGGAGTGGGTATTTTAATAATTAATTTAATATTCGAGTTGGTAGTTACTTAGCAACAGGAAAAAAGAGCAGATTCATCGCAGGTAAACAGGCTCGCCTTGTGGGCTCGCAAAAAAAGGCACTATAAAAAATTATAGAGGTTTATTTCTTACAGTTTATTATTCAAATTTAATAGTCAGTTTATTAATTATTATAGGTATAACATTATAATATTATGAAGTTATTGAGGTGATAGCTTAAGTATTCGTTTCCAAAATCGGAAAGAGGATTGAAGCTTATGTAACCTCAATAAAAACAAACAGGAGACCAGGTTATTTTATTACAAAGGTCAAACGGATTAAATGGATACTAAATAAGTAAGCTAAAAATTTACAAAATTGCACAAAAACATCAAATGGTTAGTAGGTAGGCAACATAAAAAACTAAAAACTATGTTGTTTGAACTTGAAGTGTTCATAACTTTTTAAATTACTAAAAATACGTAAGTTATAGGTTATACACACATAACCAGGTCTCCAGTCAATATAAATAATACTATCTAAGTATAATTATTTAGCTCGTAGCTACGTAACCACTTGTGTATCGCGTATTACTTCGACGCCACAAACATAAGCGTCCGTGTTCACTGGACTTAAAAGTTTTACACTAATCACACTCCATCACTCTCATTACTCCAATCGAAGTTTATGTGATCCAAAGCGAACTGTAATCTTGCCTTTTTATGGTTTTCCGTGAGCAAAGGTTTCACAGCATGCCTCCGCGGCCCACTATGAAGAGCACAACGGACAGTGTCAAAACTTGTGTCAAATAAACCAGCATAGTGGTTCGTCGGCAGAAATCTATTTTCTTCATACTCCCTTATCATGGTTTGATGCTGCAATGTGTTTTATAAGTCGTGGTCAACCAGTTCTTTGATGGTGTTTCAAAGAACCCTCCTCTTCAAATCGTCGTACTCAAAGAACAACTGTTTTTCTCTGCAACAATAAAACAGAAATATATAATACCCAATAATGATTATTATATAGTATAGTAACAAAAAAATAATCCAGTTTTTAATATAAAAGTGTAAAAATAAAACTACTTACGTTTACACAGATCTCTGGCTATTTCTGACAAGTTTTTGGCTTGATTATTCAAAGCAATTATTTGAGCTCTTGTAACGATATCAATATTATAACTCTTGCTCATTTTGGTAAAATAAGTAATTCGCCCGATCATAATAAAAACTGAACAAAAGGCACTCGAACGAGGTAATCGAAATGAACTTAGCGAACGATCAATTGAGCTGTCATAAATCTTCGATCTAAGTATTATTCATACCACCTACCAATTATTTATAAATCCATATTCAACCTACCCTCTCAAGTTTGAAAACTAAAACTTAGATCAGATCAGATACCTACCTACTTATAAATTGATGTTCAATTTTAACATAGTAGGTTAATAATTGGGAACAATTTTCTTTAAAAGAAACTATTAATTATAAATTGTTCGAATGTTTGAAGAGACAAAAAGAAACTATACAAATATTTTATCATATAAAGCAAAGCAACGCCATCTAATAACAGCATAATTAAATTTTGTTACTCGTTAACTGGTTTTTACGCTAGATGGCGTAATTTCTCGCTTCATACGATTTTGTTTCTGTACTACCCATGCACTTTTGCAGCCTATTGTACATAACGATTTTACATACAATGTTGAAGGAGCTTTTGATACGATATTTACGTACGTAACTGTAATGATTGACGAAAGCATGACTGTGTGCTACGCAGCAGTGTACACGGAATGCACGTGTGCTTCTTCGAGTTCGGATGAACTCGAAGAAGCACACGTGCATTCCGTGTACACTGCTCAAACGAAACTCATCCATCTGGATAGATGGATGAGTTTCGTTTACCTACTTAGTTATACCTAAGTAGGTAACTCTCGCTCATGAGTACCTAATATGAATTTATTTTCATAAGTAGCTAAAGCGTGGCTTTACATTCATTTGAACTCTCTCTTTAACTCGCTCATTTCTAGCCATCCAGCTGTGCGCTTGAACCTTAATATACTTCAATATGAGAACTTTCCTTTCCTCTATGTAAATGTCAGGGTCGGTCCTGTGTGACCTTTCAGAGCTTTGAGTAACGAACTAATTCTGGTATATGAGTTTCTTAACGACTGTGACAATGATTACTAAACCCTGGATTACTTCCTCTAAGAGTTTACAGTAAGCGGCAGTTGGCACTCTCAGTAGCATGTGTGTGCGTGACGCTGTATCATTAAAACTGAAGGGCAGCCTCGCCGTACCCTCGTGAGTGACGCAGATCCCGGCCGAAAAATATTGCTTGTATAATTTACAAATCAATATTTCACAGACAAATCGTCTATTTATGGATGCAGCGGATACGCACAAACGTATCGATTCGACATTGATAGGAACGGATTCGATATACACCGTGTAGGTTTTAAACGATGAAAAAATACGTACGTCAACGAATTGATACTCATTTCCCTCACCAGTTCGGTTGAAAAGTGTAATTTGGGCACACCTTCCTGGAAAAACTGGAGCACTTATCTTTGATGTTTTTGCTTAGAAAATCGGGTCTTAATCATTTTATTCATAATCTCTTTTAAATATAAATCAAATTTCAAGATGATGGAGAACTAATTTTATATCAAATTAGTAGGTAGCACAAAAGCTCCGTCTTTCCTCAAGTCAATTTATGAAAGACACGCTTACTTGGTTGGCATTCAGCTCAGACTCAGAGGTAACATTTGAAACACCAGCATCGTAAAATTACATTTTTTAAATATTCTGACAGCTACAGCACATTGTCTGCTTTTATTACTCAGCCAGCATCCTTGGGAAATACAAAGAAATACAAAACAGACAGCGGTTTACAATGACGTGGCAGTTGTCACATAGAATGTTACTGCGAGAGAGAATGTGTATCAGCTATAAAATAAATCCGCGTTAACTATTCCGGTTATACATAGTGAGCTTCATCATGCAGTCACGAGCGATAAAATAGTTGGGTGGTGGTGTAGTGTGTCGTGTGCGCGGGTAAGGTCCATGGACGGCGGGTGTCCCCTACGCTCGCACAGTCACGTACGCAGTACGCAGCTGGGTCGGCGCCGCCCGCCTTGCCAGATCAACTGTCTCATGATACACTTATATCTCGAATTCCTTATCTCCAGTCATACTGCAGATGATCTAAAAGAATTGCGTTTCATATCGGATCTATTTCTTCCGCAATATGAAATCAAATAAGATAATACCTTTTATCATTCAGGTATGGGTATATGGTACCTGAAAAATCTTTCTAACAATAGCTAAACAAAGCAATGATGGCGTCTCATTGTTGTCGCTCCTTTCCCTGTCACTCTGATATTTACCTAAAAACTTTTCCTCCATCATATTGAACGTCTACATCCTTCACAGTTCTCACGATCCGTACGATAAATAGAATGAAAATTCGCTGAATTGCTAACAGCCGCCGCCTACACGTTACTGAACGTATATTTCGCCTAAAATATATTATATTGAATGTAAATGCAATCTTCAAAAGAAAATCTCTTTTGTACAACCATGGTTTTGATAATCACAGACTCACAGAGTTGAGGTTTGTTCTAAAATTTCCTAAAGAATGAGACATAGATCTTATTTACTTTTGACGCTGTTAAAGGAGAATGTCGTCAAATATAGGGCGCCCTGTACCAAACGAAAAGTCCGCTGTCACAACCAATCCTAGTGTATGTGGAGGAGAATTTAATGGCCTTCCTATATTGCTAACTGTTTTTTACATGGATTCCCGCAATTCGTATTTATTTGCCATATACCTACTTAATATTTTGAGATTACGTTCGAAAAAATGACGAATGAATGATGACGATGAATGATGGAGGCATCGCTAAGGATTATCACACAAAGACTACGTTATAATTATTATATTTAAACAGTTCAGACGAAACCAATATTGAAAGTAACGTCATCCGTGGCGGCGCAACAGAACAAATACGTCACTAAAAAACGATTCTATCATATTGTATCGGTCCTCTTTTCTATTAAATGCTTAAAATGTATTCTCAAATAATAATTTAAATTAATACGATGCAACGCGTGACCTAAAGATTTTTTGACGCACATAAAAATATACTTAATATTATAGTAAATAGTAAATCGGTGTCGGTAGGTACTTAGTTAAAAAATAAATTATTTTCTTCATTTACATATTTGTTGGCACCTGCCAACAAATATGTAAATTTATTTATTACTATTTATTTACTTATCTATATTTTTTACGTAGTAGCAACATTCGGAAATGAAGTGCAATGGCAGTGACATAAGAACAAATACGTACAAAAGTAAATAAAAATACTTTTATTTTTGATATCCGAAATCCGGGAATCATTTTCATAACAAAAACGTAAATCTAATTTAAAAAATAGGAGTAATTTTATGAACTACATTTGTTTGTGACACGCCCCCTCGCAAGTTGGTACAGTCCCATGGCATCTCCAAACGAAAATTGGAAATGCTCATGTTTTTATTTAAATAAATGACTACATATTCCTGTGTTATGAACACGTTATCATAGGTAAACATGGTTATAGCCCTTGAAAGATACTTATGTTCCTAGAAATTACAAGTTGTTTTATAACAATCTACGACACAGTATTCGCTATTCGTTAGTTTAATTATGTACATTCCTAAGACCCATTGTTTATGTAATCCTAACTTTCACTGTCTTTACTGCATCTGACAGAATGAGGGTGATCGTTACATATAGTTTATTTATACACAGGGTGAGTTAGTATTGCCAGGTACCAGGCCCTTAGGTATATTGGTAATTAATAGCCCGTCTCTGAGAGCCGAGAGGTTAAATAACTACCTACCTGGATGAATAGTAAACTAGCAGACTATATAGTGAATTATTTATACGGTTGGATAAGAAAATTATGTATAAATCTATGTCAATGCCAAAGATAGCAATTTCTAAAGTTTACCTACACTAAATCCCAAGTATACAGTAATGGAGCATAATATTTTGTTTCGATGAAGCTTTTCAGTGCAGGATGTTTGTATGTGTTTGAAATCCTGTAAAATACGAAGGTTTCATGAAGTAATGGGGCATCTGGCAACACCGTTACCTATCTAATGACCCGGGTCGCGTGTGACGTCTGCGCCGACCTCAGGCGGAACGCCCGCCGTCGTTGCCTCGACCACGAAGGTTGACGTGAGTTTCCCGCCACAATAAAACGATATTAGAAAATACGTGTTCCACTTTTAAAATTTTAATTGATTGTTGTCCTCATTTCCCAAACTTTTTAATTATTTTGGAAAAGTCAAGGCAAGAAATTAAATAATTTCGGAAAACCAGGGAAAATCGCCTTTAGCATTATTTTACCATCTTACAATATTTAAATGCGTAATATTTTTGCGACTGTTTATTTTCGATATATTCAACCAAAACAAAATAAAATAATCTGATAATGTTTTGAGCACAACTCTATGATACATCTCTCTAATCTAAACTAATATTTGTATGAATTTTTATTAGGTACCACTTGGGTAGGTATACTTAATAAATTTTAAACCATTAGATATAAGAAACGTTTTTGTATTAAAAATGAGAAGACATGAAACAATATACGAAAAAAAGGATTTTTTGTATAGGTAGATTTTTTTTTTTCGTATAATTAAAAAGTTAACAATTGAACATTATTACCTAAATAAAAATTTTAACTGGAGCTACTCATATTCTTACTAAGGGTAAGGGCTGATTTTTCCATCGCCAGATAACTTTTATTCGAGGAATAAAATTGACGTTTGACAATTTTTGTATGATTTATCTGTCAAAATTTCAAAATTATTCCTAAAATAAAGTTATCAGATGATTGAAAAATCAGCCCTTAACCTTTTATCCGCTTAACCGCCGGATTGATCCGACAAATATTTTCGTGTCCATTTCGCCAGGGTATTTACGACCAAATACCACAGCTCGTTTAATCTGCTTTTTTATTTAATTGCGCTGTATTCTATCAGGTATTTGTTTTTTGTTTATTTATTTTTTCGGGCGCTGTGGGCACGAGATATGAAGTCGGGTGGTTAAAAGGTGAATAATATAAATTGACCAATTATCCAAACCGAATTAACCAACTGATTTTCAGTTAGATTTTCCCCTGCCCTAAAGTCAAAAACCTACAGTACTGCTTAGAACACCATGCTAGTACAAATCCGAAGTTTTTCCTTCAAATAATTTCTGTCAGTTTCACTCCATAGTCAGTTTCATTCCATAAATGGATGCAAATTTAAATATGGAGGAAGATCTGAAACTGTAATAATGGAATAGGTAAATAACTGAATACTGAATAGGTACCTATCTACATACATATTCACACATTTACCTGAAAACATTAGGTAGATACCTACTGTAATAATCATGTTGTAATGAGGAACTAATGCTAGTATTGCTAGTAAATTAATTGCTATTGTACGAGAAAATATACCTATTCATTAGTTGTGACGTACTTAATTACGACGTCACAAATAAGTTCTCGCATGCCAACAGTCACTGGTTTTTTTGCACTGGTCAACCGCAAGAGACGTTCGTGTACTTAACTTTTGACCGCACATTTTATTTTATGGAAACACGTCACTTGTAACCGCGATAATAATATATATTATTTCAGTGCACGCACAATGGTCCACTGAAGGACTAAGTGCAGAAACCAAACCCATAACATTGAACATATCTAAGTGCGGTTAAGTAGTAATGAGATACGTAGGATGTTTAATTATGATTTATTGTTATAATCTTATGACAGTTTCATCTCCTTGTTGTCTGCGAGTAATTTTTACTGTAATGTGTCACTATTAGTGACATAATATTTAGGTACATAATATTCTAATTCAGTTCTCATAAAATTAGACGAAATATTATTGAAAAAAAATAAAAAGTTCCTTCAACGTTGTAGAACAGTAAACAGTTATTTAATTAGATATAATTAGAGTCGGTAACGTGTAACGTTATCATTGAACACTAAATTTAGACATTCCGATTTTATTTCCTATCGTCGTAACGTCAATGCAACGTTCAAGATTCGAGAAGTAGTCACGGTCAACCCTGTCGTGAACTAGACATCGTTACGAAATTTATTTAACTATGTAGTATTCTACGTAATATAAACACACTAGCAAAACGCCCCTGCCTCGCACGGTTTATCACTTAGCAAAATATCAAGATTTCTTTTTTATATTGATATTTAATAGGAATCTATTTTACGCATAAACCTTCCGGAATAAATTCTCTAAATGATAATGAAAACCGCATCAAAAGCCGTTGTGTTGAGAAGAACAGTAAAGCGACTTTATTTTAGACTATGTGTACATATAGAAGATAATAAATAGCACATTTAACTGAGAAAGAATGATACGGTTGATCATGTTGAAATTCACCACAATAACAAAAATCTACAAATTAACCTTAGACGAAAATAAAATTATTTTTTGCTTCTAACATTAAATTAATTATTGAAATTACTTTGTAGGTATTTAATATTAATTATTCTTCTCTTTTATGGAAATTATATTCATGTCAAACAATAAAATAATTATGACGTAAAGGAAGTCTCTAAGTCGGTAGTAGTCTTATGTTATGTTGTTGTTTGTAAGGACACAATAATTCATGAAACAGCTGTAAACGGATTCAATTCATATAATATTTAAAACATAATTATTTACATACTGAACTAAAGTGCTGTGTAAGTATACAGTATATATTATTAATATTATCTATTATGTACCTATTATCGAAATTGAATGAAGCGCATTATTATAATCTAGGCCAGGGCTGCCCATAGTTAAAAACATCTGAATATATAACTTGACTTATTTACGTCTATTTAATCAAATCGTACATCTGTATCTTATCTTGACGCAACCAACTCTTTGATAAGTGTCACTAATTTTAACTATTAGAAAGATTGATAAAGCTTGTAACAATTCTAATCTTCAACAATATTGACATACACTTAGTAAATGTTGTAATACAAATCATAATGTTTCTAATGTAATAATCTAAATCAATATCTTATGTAATTACTTGGGTTTTTAAATATAGGAAGTGAGATAAATATCTGACTTTCTATTGTTTTAAAAATACATTTTCATTGACAACGTTCAGTGTTATCACTAGCCATCTCTTTCACCTTATTAATGAAACTTCGATGTCGAGTAACAAAGCGATGAAATCAAATTATAGTACTTTACTATGCTCGAATATTTCGACGTCATAGGCTACGAGTACGTAGGTAAAGTAAATTCTACCCAATAAGGTAAAATATTCTCTTGGGCGGGAATTACCGACACATTTGATTTGGTAATTAGAGATTATTACGCAGTTGAAAAACACGAAGTTTAACTGCGTGTACACACACCTCCGTGACTAAACGGTTACCAAGATTACGTGATTTCTTTTGAAATCTTCAATACCTCATTTCCTTAGACGCTTTAGTCTAGCTAGACTCTCGAAAAAGATAGACGATAAAAACTCTAGTCTAGAGTTTTCTTATGTGTTGAATGGGACTGAATTCTGCTCTCAACAACCCTGTAATATTTTATGTACCCTTATTTTTCTTCAAGTTAGGCGCTTAGACTAAAGTTTGCAATGTACTAAACCCCTTACTAATAAACGTTGTATAGCGTCTGTCTAATTACACAACGCTTTGTCTTCTTCTCTCGAAAGTCAAATTACTGACGACTGTAAGAGAGAAAACGGTGAGTAACTATTCATCTGATATAATACGTTTATTAGTAAGGGGGTAATTGTAAAGTAACAGTGTATAACACATTGATGAAAAACTCTAATAATAAATAAATAAATAATTTATTCAGAACTACTCATTACTTGGACTTTTTTGAGGTCATAAAAATAATTCAAAGTAAAGACCTCAGAGACTGACAGTCTGTATTTCCAAAATAATTGCAAAGTCACTACACTACAGCATTTTCACGTCACTGTTTCAGGGAATTTACACGCGTTTCAAACGATCCTCGTAAACATAATTTATTTAAAATAATTTATTAGTTCCGTTATTTATACTTAAACCTTTGTTCCCGTAAGAATTCCCATCATAACCACAATACGTATATAATGATTTCCAAGTACTTAATCTAACCACTATGCTCAACCACAACCTGTAATCAAATAACACGTGCTTACTGTACAAATATTGTTCCTATACTTATTACAAACTAGCTGCACCCCGCGGTTTCACCCGCGTAAATGTCGATCCCGTGGGAATATCGGGATAAAAACTATCCTATGTCCTTTCCCGGGACTCAAACTATCTCTATACCAAATTTCATCGAAATCGGTCCAGCCGTTTTCATGTTATGTCGTGACAACGGAAAACGGGTTTCATTTTTATATATATAGATTGTTCATACCTAGCCGGTCAAGCGGCGCGGTTCGCCGATCGACGACGAAACAATAGAAAATCAATTGTGTCTCATTAGCGGCGCTTGACAGATTAAGTGCCTTTTCACACGTCCCGGTTGCCGGATAGCCTGTATAGCCATGTACTGGCAAACTACGCCGGTACGTGTGAAAGCTAACGTACATGGATACACTTCGCCGCCGGCTGCCTACCTGCTACCCGGTTGCCGGGTACCCGGCGGCGTAGTGTATAGCCATGTACAGACGCCAGCACATCAACCTACACCTAACTGTCACATTTTCCCAATCAACTTTGAACCTTATTATTCAGTGATAAAGTTGAAAATCTATTAAAGAAATCTGACAGATTGTAGTAGGTTGATGTGCTGGCGTCTGTACGTTAGCTTTCACACGTGGTACCGGCGTAGTTTGCCTGGCAAGTGTTACCGGATAGTCGGCACCGGACGTATGAAAAGGCACTAATACACAAAGTAAACTAAATATTTCACAGAAAGATTTTCATTCAGTGAACTGTGTTAAAAATACCAAAGGAAATTTAAATATATAATAACACGTACCAATGTTTGAATGCTGCTCATTGAACGAGTAAAAACTTAAAACAAACGGAGAAAAGAAAAATAGTGGAATCCACGCTTGAGGCGCCTGCTTTGTGTTACAGAGAAAAACATTTATTCTGATACATCGTTTCAGTAAATGAGTTCGCGAAACTCACGGGAACACATCCAAATTACTATTTAGGTGGCATACTGTTCAGCATGTTGCATAGACTGACCTACGTATTGTTTACCCATTTTTACTACGTCTACAAGGCAGTCATAACAAATATGTTTCGTACTTGAAATTCTTCAGCAGCATAACATTGTTATTGTTTGTTTATGAACTTTTAAAAGTAAGGTCGAATGCTGCAAATTTTATTCTAGAATTTTATTTGCATCAGTCAGCAAATAAAATTCTAGAATAAAAAAAAAACATTAAACTTCGTGTACCCAGTGTACCTACTCATTCGTACATAACATGCCTTTCAGTTAATCAGTAAATAGATAAAAATAAATGAAAAATAACACAAAGAAAAAACATTTTCTTACATGTTACATGTCACGTTACTCATTCGAAACATCACGAGAGCCTATCACGCTGCCCGATGTTACATAGGAATCGCTATGAAACATTTCAATCAAATTACAAAACTGGATGCCAAGTTAGCTGATATGATTGAGAGATGACCCAATCGCATCGGGAATGATTAACTCCATTCCGCTTGATGATCAATTTGGCATTAAAACGCATTTATCGCGAGTATCGTCCGATCACCGCGTCATATAGCCGCGCCCACGCTGTAATCACGTCTCGACATGACCTATAGGACAAATATTAATTATTGTGTTCATTTATTACAATCATTAATCAGTACCTAATATCACCCAAACAATAACGCGTCGGTTTCAGCTGCCATTAGGTTCGTAGGCGACATACAAACGTCATTTTAACGATTTTCAGGTAGCTTTATTAGCGACGTTCATACCTACGTCATACATTTGAATAAATAATTTAACTTTCCCCAAATGTCAACCACACCTATTTACGGTAGATCAAAGAAGCTTTGAAAACTGGAAAGAAAAGAAAATACGACCCACTCCCGGGTCCACATTTCATTGTATTTTCTTTTTTTCTAAATACATCTGGCCCTCAGAAGTGGTGGAGGGTGTTCTCTTCAACGCTCACTATCCGTTAAGCTCGGGATCACAGGCTTTTTAAGAAAAAGCCATAATCCAGCTGTCGATTGCAATAATTATGCTACTTATTAAGTATAGGATAGATTGTTACCCAACAAAACATAACTCATACAGTTATTATTAATTTTATCTTGTTACTTATATTCAACTGATACTAACGCAACAATTCATCTATGTGACGAAGTGTCCTAAGTAGATAGGTCCAATATCCAAATGTTAAAAGTTTGTTCTTACACAATAATTGACGTATTTTTACTCAGCCGAAACTGATTACACTCCTAGCAACAGATGCTGCGTAGGTAACCTGACGCAAGTAAATGTGCTTTAATATTTCCCGTATACCATTTTCAGCTTACAATACTCTACGCTATATTTGCGTCATGGTTTTAGCCATGAATCAATTTAGGTATTTTTACTCCATTGTTTGTAGCCATCCCCGCCCACATGGTGGACGTCACAGGGAAATTGAGAAACTTTCTCTACAAAAACCCTTATGGATAGGTTGTGATGGTTTGAAAGCAGGAAATACGATGTTTAATATTGGTAGCCTACCTACTATGGCCTACTAGTACTTAATTAATACCTAAATAGTAAAGATATCAATATTTAGTATAGAATTTTAGTTAAAATGTGTGCATTAGGTCAAATCTCGTCGTGGATCCTACGAAGATCTCTAATGTAATAAATAAAGGAACTAAGGAAGACACCGATAACAACATTAGTATCTATGATTAAATACGGAAATGAATTTGAGGCAAAAAGGTTAGCATATAAAGTATTTTCATGAGGAAATGAATACATATTTGTAGGTCTGGCTGAAAACAGTTAAATGGCCATGGCATTTTTCATCATAAATCATGAAAGTTATAAATTACAGTGTTTTAATTTCACATAAAAATACATCAAATCGATACAAGTAAACATAACGGTCGAGTTCCTGAATTCTTTCCTAAAATATATTCCAACGAGAAGAATAAACAAACACCATGAATTTTATTTTGAACACTTGAAATGTTTTCCCATTTTTCGTGAATGAAAAAGTAAAACAATGACTTTACTTAACAATTTATTTACTTCGTATATAAAATACCGTTAGCTACTATGTTTACAGATCCATCCGCTGTTTAAAGATAATTTATTAACCAGTTCAGGCTTCAGACAGCATTCGTATAAGCCATCTCCATTATTTAGAGCCTGATCCGGATTTCAGTGACACAAAAAGTTTCTTTTAACCTTTCCCTAGAGTGGTGACAGCATATAACTTTCCATTTAACTACCATATTACGTGAATCACTAGACACGTGAACTAGTTTGCAGTTAGAATACTTTATCATTTCCATGCCACGGTCCCACACTTAGTGACCTGCTGCTCTATTCCAATTCGTTCACGCTTTCAGGACATGATATATGATTGTTTGATTTACATTCATATTTATTCACGCTGTCTATGTTCATGCAGTTCGTGCTAGCTATTTGTAACATATCATGACTAAACTAATAGAACAAGGCTTTTAAAAAGTAGGTACAGTAAAAGCTTTGGAAAACATTTCAAATTCACTGAAATAACGGTTTTGCGTATCTCGGATGGTCCGTCCAACACAGTCAATTTAAGCAATTTATCGAATCAATTGTGCTCGAAAGCAATGGGTATGGAGCCTGTTTATGTAGCTGAAAACTAGTTCGGGTCAGTGGATACCAGTCGGGGTTCGTGGCATTTATTGGGCGGTACTTTATCTCATACTAGCCCTTATGAAAATGTTATGCTGTTTAGGGAAACTACTTTAGTTTATAGAAGAATAACATTTTGATGTAACAGTAGGTAATAACTATCAATATCAAAGCGAAATAAGCTACATTAGTTAGGTGCCTAATGTAGCTAGAAATCTATATACTTACCCCCTTATTCATAAAACTTATCAAACCTATTTTAGTTAAAATGGGGTTAAGACAAACGTTCTATAAACCTATTTTAGCTAAAATAGAGATAAAATAGGATTATGAATAAGGGGGTTAAACTACAAGGCATTTATCTAATGACAGCATTTTTAATACCTAGTGCAGTTTCGATGACTGATTGTACAAAAACTAGCGTTGTTACGAGCAGTGCTGAACAGATATACTTTCACAAAAAATCACAATTTTTGCTAGAACTACGGCAATAAATGTCAATGACGACTTGAAGTAAAAGACGCTCTGCTATGTTAAAGCGAGATATTCTCTTATCTTAAAATTATAAATTAAATTTTTAAATATCTGCTGTAACACGAAGGTAAATTCGACATTTGGGATATAAAGTTAGGATCCATTCCGACTACCAGGGATCAAGATTAGTCTTGAAAGCCGATAAGAAACTATGTCAAGGGCAATCGTCACCAGATCTACATATCATTTCATGGCTGAAAAACATCTTAATTGAGCAGTTAGCAACGGAATCCGTCCCGACCTCCTGCTAAGCCCTGTCCACTATCCGCTATCATGTTACTAGGTGCCTTTGATTTAATCTATAACTTTAAAATTTTATCGACATCCTACCACGTGCAGTGTTGTCCGGTCATTGCTATATAAGTATCGTCAGACACAATCGGGCGATTCAAATCAATTAATTGAAACATTTCAATTGTCGAAAAAACATGGAGACAGGTTGCATCCGGATAAAAGCGACTCAAACGAGGTCAACTAACCCGAATCCCGTTGAGTCAGATTCGGCCGACCAATTTTCATTTATATAAACGACATGCAGCCAGGTTGCTTACTAATTGTTTAGTAGGAAAGGCGGTTCCATCTACACTGTATCAGAGGAAGCGTGAGCGACTGAATCTAGATTACATGTAAAGCACATTACTGGGAAGGCGATTTCTGTAGTGTGCAGAGCTGTGACGATAGTCGTGCTACGCTTAATACGAGGCCGCGTCGCCGCGACCGCTTCAGTCTGACGATAGCGCTCATAGATATTAGACGTCCTGAAGTAATATCGTGGATTAAATATTTAAGTTCGTAATACGAGCTTATTAGCAGTTTTTTTTTGTGTTTGAAGTTTTATTATTTTGTGTTGTGAAATGCGCGTGTGCGCCGAGAGACAAACCGTTCGTTTCGCGCCTGCCCGTTGGCTGCGGAGTCGCGCTGTGAATATGGCTCGCTCTATGGATATGTTGCACTTGCAGTTCAAGCGCATGCTGAACAAGGAGCTGAGCCACTTCTCCGAGTCCAGCAAGTCCGGCAACCAGATCTCGGAGTACATCTGCTCTACATTTTTGGGTGAGTGTTCATAAACTTTTAATTATATTCAAGTACTTAGACTTATAAATATCACAAAAACTACCAAATGTTTAGGGGTCCAACTAACTTATAGTGGTCAATTTTCCAAGTTATTCATTCTGCATTATGTTAAAATATATAAATGTATTGATAACTTAATAAATAAGTTATCTAGGAGTTTTATCAAATAATAAGAAAGTTTTAAGATAGGAACGATATATATTTAATGCATTATGAATAGCTATGTACATACTTGCAATAGACATAGAATTAACTTACCCGCTGAAAAAATGAGTCACGCGTGTGGTGTGTCATGTCGACACGATTGAGCACTTCAATCTGTCAAAATCTCATAGTACGTCATCAATCATAGACACCGAGGTTACGCAATTTAAACTTTTTATTACAGGTACCTACATTCTTGTTAAGTACAACGACCAACAAAAACTGCTCATGATTTCTCCAGAATAGAAACTTCAATTACCTACGATGATTTTGCGTTTAGAGTCTGAAATACATTATTGTGAATTATAAATTCAAATTCGAAGTCATTTGGAATACATAGAACGTTCAAGGCTTGTATGTATTATGCAATTGTATGGTGCACTCGATCATAATTGAACAGTATAAGCTAATTTCTATTCGCTCTACGAATATTATTAGAAGTAAACTATAATTATATTATACAGGAGTACGTGGTCTGGAAATATATTAAAGTACATGACCTACTTACTTTATGGTGTGAACGTCCTCCCGCGCCACTTGTGTGACAATTAAGTATTTCGACCGGCATTATAAATATTCTGAAAGCGATTTAGCCTATCTGCATGAAAAACGGAGCGTTTCAGTTAGGTTCCAATAAAGTTAATCAGAATAACAAGTAAATGTATGTTTGTTGAATCCAGTATAGTTGAAGTACCTGAATACATTATGGGCTTAAATTAAAAACAACATAATTCATGTTAATATATTCTTTCGAAGTAAGTACACAACATGAGTAATAGCCATTATTCATCAAGTTGGGATACAAGACGACCTTCCGCATAATGACTTTCTTTGTACGTATTTATAATTCTTGCTGGGAAAACCGGGATTAAAACGATAAATACGTGTCTAGTAAAGAAAAGCCACATTATTACTGACATCAATTCACAAATAAAGAAAATTATCCACTTGGGTAGGTATGGATTACATGACATGTCATTATCATTATAAATCGCGTCACAAAGTGACTGTGTATAAATGGAGCTTTAATATGTGAAATCAACAGGTAAATAAACCTAACAGGATGATAAATAAATGTAAATAAGCGTTATCATTGGTGGTACATTCGATAAACCCCAAGCCACGCGCGCGCACTTACCGCGCTACAACAACATCCATATCGATTTTTAAACCTCGTTCAACTGGAACTTAAAGCTCTCGCGAAAAGGCCTACTCATTCTGCCTAAACTTGTGCAAGCCCTCCAGGCACTGCGATAAATACGACATAATAATCATTTATACTGTTGAAAGCAACCACACCACTTCCTACGATACGCATTCAAATTAATACGACAGCTATGAGCAAGCCAAATATTAATTGATAACACACCAGGGCCGTTATTATAAATATTCAAGGAGAAGTTATTGAGGACGTAAAACATTTAGGACAAAGATATTTGACAAAAACGTGCTGTTATTGAACCAATTGCCAAATGGGGACGAAGGAACTTCGTAGTACAAATTAATTTTGTTTGTGCTGGCAACGACCATGACTAATGTTTACGGCAGCCAAAGAATGGGCCACTGTTTTCAATAATATCCGCATAAATTACTTAATAATTTTGTATTTTCTTGTTATTATGTAACAGAAAATAAAGGAAACCTCTGATTAATTTACTGTCTTGTTGTTACAACATTGGATCTTAAACTTCAATTGTACCTACTTTCATTGGAATCGTTAGCATTAATGACAAAATGTTGTTCTTTCGGATCATTCAAGATTTTGTGATTTCAATGAACGATCTTTAAAATAAATACCACATTGCAACAATATTATTCAATTCATAGTGGTAATAATTCCCAGCTTTATTGCATTAGCAGCTGAAATTAATTCATCCTTCAGGATAGAGTAAACACGTTACTTACGTTACTATCCGATGGGTCGAACGGATTTTCTTTCATCTAAATATAGAAAATTGCTGTGAGTGTGTTCATCCGTTGATAAGATAGGCAGTGGACGCGTAGAACTATTTCACATAGGTAGATGACAAGTTAATCCGTTTAATGTGCTCGGATTATACTTTCATCATGCTGTTGCCCTGTTGGTCCGTTGGTTGGCCCCCTTTAATCACCTCGCCATACCTACTGTGTAATAAATTACAATTATGAGATTATTAAACTGTCAAAATACCTTCTTTATTTTTACCATAAACAAGATAATGAACTCCAAGTCGAGAATTTAAAATGTTTGTCGCATAAGTCGCATAGTTTAAAAAAATGGAATATAGATAGGTAGTAAAACACGACTCAAGATCTAGAACACAAGACACGTAAAATTTTAATTCTTTATTAATCTTTAATTTATCATTATTTTAATCCCGGCAAGATAATGTAGATTAATATGTAATTAACGTTTTAGAAAACTCAATAATGCTTTCACACATTTTGACCCAAATCAATGCAAAACCCAACGTCATGGTTGTAACTCCATAATGTCAGTCCTGGAAAAGATACCTAATGAAGGCCAAGCGGTACGTGAACTACTTACACTATGTGAAATATATCAAAGCTCCCATCGGCATGATTGATTACTTATCTTTAGGTAATAACAAAACTCGCATGTTGACCTGAAAACGTATCAATCATAGAAATATGTATTAACGGATACTTCATATTTTCACCCACTTTTTCGGCATCGTTACCCAGTAACACAGTTAGGAAACGCAATAAAAATTGTAATCGGTCGATATTGTTTAGCTTACTATATTTGCGCAGCTTCTGCCAGCTGTAGGATGCTCGCTGTATTTACTAATATCCCCTCAACCCAGTTTTACTTGATATCCATCAATATAACAGTATATAATATAATATAACAGTTATTTTAAAAGCATGCTTAATTTAATCTTTTCTTTATTTTCCAGACAAACAACAAGATATCGACTTACCATCTCTACAAGTGGACGAGGTTGCCGAAGCGCGTGCCAAGAAGAAGGATAAACCGCGTCATACCGGACCAGCAACCACCATGTCACAAGTAAGTACAACACCATTTGAATTATTATTATAAGCCTGTGTTATCCCACTGCAGGGCAAAGGCCTCCCTTATTTGAATATGCCATTTATTGTGCCCTCGACATGAGTAAACTTAGCAATTTAATTAACATTTTTTCATTTTTGCTAATTTTTTATTATTTTTGTACAGATATCTGGCGTTAAGCGGACACTGACGCACACCAATAGCTTCACTGGAGAACGCGTGCCAAGATATGGAGTAGACACTCCTCACGAGGAAGACCTGGGTCGTCAGCTGGGTGAAATCGAGCGATGGGGTGTGGACATCTTCCGCATTGGAGACTTGTCTTGTGGACGACCACTGACTGCCGTCGCGTACGCTGCGTTTACGTCCCGGGAGCTTCTGGGCACGCTGCAGATCCCGGCGCGCACGTTCCTCGCCTTCGCCATCACGCTGGAGGAGCACTACATGCGCGACAACCCCTTCCACAACTCGTTGCACGCCGCCGACGTGGCGCAGTCCACGCACGTGCTGCTCAACACGCCGGCGCTCGACGCCGTGTTCACGCCCATAGAGACGTGCGCCGCTCTGTTCGCGGCGTGCGTGCACGACGTCGACCACCCCGGCCTCACCAACCAGTTCCTCGTCAACTCAAGCTCAGAGCTCGCTTTGATGTACAACGACGAGTCAGTTTTAGAGAACCACCATCTCGCCGTAGCGTTCAAACTTCTCCAGAATGATGGGTGTGACATATTTATCAACCTTCAAAAGAAACAGAGGCAGACGCTACGAAAGATGGTTATAGACATGGTTCTCTCCACAGACATGTCAAAACATATGAGTCTATTAGCAGACCTGAAAACAATGGTGGAAACAAAGAAGGTAGCTGGAAGTGGCGTGCTATTACTAGACAATTATACAGACAGAATACAAGTGTTGGAGAATCTCGTACATTGCGCCGATCTGAGTAATCCCACTAAGCCGCTACCACTCTACAAGCGATGGGTAGCGTTGCTTATGGAAGAATTCTTCCAACAAGGAGACCGCGAGAGGGAGCAGGGAATGGATATAAGTCCAATGTGCGATAGGCATAATGCGACGATAGAAAAATCTCAAGTTGGATTTATCGACTACATTGTCCACCCACTGTGGGAGACATGGGCGGATCTAGTACATCCAGACGCTCAGGACATATTAGACACTCTAGAGGAGAACCGTGACTATTATCAAAGTATGATCCCTCCGTCACCGCCGCCAGCGCCCATTCAGCACTCACTGCCCGATGATGACCGCCCCGAACAAATACGCTTTCAAGTAAGTTGAACTAACTTATGTTACTTATTTATGATACAATTTTTTCAATATTTAAAGAAATCGTATAAATATAAATCTATTTCTCATTTTTAATCTAATAGTAGAGGATAAGAAGGACAGGATACTAATGATGATGTGTTTTGTTAACAGGTGACGTTAGAGGAGGGTGAAGGCTCAGAGGACTGCGAGGGTGAGGGTGATGGCGGGATGTGACGGAAACTACTGGGAATCTGCAAGAAACTCACTGAGAAGATGCAAGTGTGGTGGAAGCTCTGGCAGTAGCACGGCGCCGGCCGGGCCGGGGCGAGTCTTGTTGATAATAGTAATAATGTTGACGCTTACCCTCGAAATGGAACGATCCCGATGCATCGTCACATTTCGATCATGATTATTTTTATGTGATTATAATGCAATGTTGTTTAGAAAAATACCTAACGACTAAATAATTATGTCCCTCCAATGACTGTAACGTTCGATTGTCTAGTATTTTTACTATTGTTTCGTTTTGTCTAACCAAAGATATATGAAATGTTCTTTCGTTCACGGAGACGTTCGATAATCCCTGTAAGTAGTTAGTATTCGGTTCTTAATGAGTCGTATAAGTAGTTATAGTCGTCGATGCCGCATAATATATATCGGCTCGACTAAGTAAGGACATTGAAAACGCTTATTAATTGGTATGAAAGGGTAATTTATATTGTCATATCATCCACGTTTCTCATATTTAATACGGGTTTGCGATAATGATGTTATTCACCAAAATATATTAAAACATGATAAATATCCTAAATATAAAATCTATTTTAAGGTAAATTTTAAAAATTGCCTTTCGGAGTTGTTGTTGTGTCTTTTCTGAATATATAATATTCGGCCAGCCTCTTACTGCAGTAGTCCGTGACTGCGACAGCTCCCGGCCGACCCGATGTTACAGAACCTGCACAGGCAACACTTTGTATCGTAGTTATTGTATCGTGTAATACCAGCCCTGGCAAGGACCGGGTGGCGATATTCGGTATTATAGAAAGGTCGAATTCTTACTTAAGATCTCTCTTCGTATTTGGTCGGGGGTCAAAAAGACACTTTACCAAATTCATCCTATTAGAAAGCTTTACTTGATTTTTGTGAACCTAAATGCACCTCATTACTTATGGAGGATCGCTGGCGATCCGTTTACTTTTCTCTTTAGAGTAATGTATTATTATTTTTGTAATGTTACGTATTTTATTCTAGTTCTCTTTACCCAAATACAAAACAAAAAAAATAGTCATGAATCTTAAAGTTTTCGTGTACGCAACTAACGGCTTGAAGTGTTTGATTAAATTGTTAAGTACTAACAAATGAGTGGTTTGCGACTAAGTTTTATTTTGAGTGGATTCAAATATCTATATTTGCTGAATTAAGTCCAAACTAATCGGCGCGCGGGCCGGGTCTTGCAATAGTAGTAGGTAATTCTGAAACACTTCGCACAACTGTTTCTACTTCATCCATTTCATGCCAAATATGCTCCTTTAACTGTATAATCATATCAAACAATATCAGAATCGCTGTGCAGATCTGATTTCAACTATGTATAACAATATTTGTGTACCTACATAGATTTTTCTTGTAAGGAAAAGAGCGTAACTGATACTTTTTAAATATATATAACAACCACTGTGTAAAAGATGTAATATAAATAAGTAGATGTCTGAAAATTGTACATTGGATGGAAAATCTAGTTTTTATCCAGTTTCATGTTCGTCGGTTGCGACCTTTTCATATTTGTGACAATGTTATATCAATTAGCATGCACATAGCCAAGTGAGCATTCAGCTACATACTCGTATATAAACTTCGTGTAGGTACATTTACAATAATATAAGGAGATAATACTTAATGAACCTGTATTGTTTTTGCATTTCATCATTCATCTTTTTTATTTTTAATGGACGATTTTTAAGAGCTGGTCTCTATTCCTTCATGTACTCAAAAGATATTTTGTTTTAAACTGATTAAATGACTTTAGTTCCTCGCACTTCACCTGTTTTGTATTTCTATCATAATGAATGTCCCCTAGTATTATTATGAAAAGTATTTTCTAAGTCATCATTTCTGTCATTCATCAGCATCAAGAAGGAAGGTCCAATGTACATTATTTTCGTAGATAAAGTAAGATTTTATCGGCGATCAAATACTACGAGCATGTGTGCATCGCCTATCTTCGAAGTGTCTGATTTTAAAACTGCATAGTTTAGGTATTTGGTACCTATGTCAACGTATATATACATACATACCTACTACATTAAAAATTGGATACGCTTAACTACTTGTGTGTTATAAAATAGAAAAATTACGCTTAGAATCATTAATTTTCTAATTAAAACATACGTATTTGTAACTAATTGTGTTGAATATGATATTCGTACTGCAGTAGATCTGTGTAAATCGTACGTACCCAATCTTTGGTAATTCACATAACGTGAGCATTTGCATGTACCTACGTTGTACCTTTACCGAATTGTCATCATCACAACTTTTATAATAACTGTACAATAACAGAATAATTGAGCAGAATGTATAGGTATATAGATAATGTACTCGTTGTCTTGTCTAATTTCAATGGATTTATCTCATTGCTTACCTAATGCAATAAAATGGTATATAATATAACCACCGTGACATGTCGGATATGCTATGAAACCCTCGTTATGTGCTGTGCTAAGTAACTCGTGATTCTACTACCAAAGAACTTCTGATAAGGATGTACAAAATGGCGAGAGTTGCTGTAGCGCATCGGCCATGTCACTATACAATAGTCATGTAGAATACTTGTTTTCACCAAAGGTTTTCAGTGTTGTGTATATGTTTTGTCACTATGGAGAACTATCGCTAAGATTGGATAATACCTAGTTAAATATTAATACCGAGTTAAAAGTGTGCAATGCTGGACATTTGCATTACTTATTATTTATGTTTAAAATAAAAAATAGCTTGTAATAGTTTAAATGAATATTTGAGTTGAATTAAAGAATATTAATGTATTTAGAATAAAAAGATATGGGAGAAAACTCTATACTCGTTTTATTTTTACTATGAACTACAGTACCTGCCACTACCAGACTACCTACCTAACTTGTAACAAACACCAACAAAGTGACCAACATGGACCAATAAGATATGTATAATGTGGACGGGGATTTCTCAAAGTCGGACCGCATAAAAAAATTGGTAAATTTTACTAACAATACAAATTGTATGAAACAAGAAAATAATTTAATTTGACCCACTTCCGCTGTCCATATTGGATCCACAGACTACATTATGATTGGAACGAAGTTCTTTTACGGAACTTGCGGTAGGAGTGAAAATGGGAGAAATCGTCCCTTAACGAAAGAGCCTTATGTGGCTTTTCACTTATGTAATAGGAAGAGACAGAGAGAGAGATAGTTTACATGGTTTTCGAGGGTACTGAAGCCAATAGCACCAATAGTGAGGTCAAAGTGAAAATCCAAGACAGCGGCTGCATTTCTTTTTAAGCGACTTCAAAAAAGGAGGTTCTGTATTCGACCCGTATGACGTGTTTGTATGTCCGTGATTTTCTCAAAAACTAATGAATCAATTTTTATGTTTCTTTCATTATCGTCTACATACTTTCAGGAAGGTTTTAGTATATAATTCATTAGGTAATTATTCTTATGTACGACGTTATATGCATAAATATACTGCATCTCCGGCATTTCTATGCGAATTTTGATGATTCTTCTAGTCGGTGTCTCCAATTCTTCAATGCCCCTTAGCTTGGCACCGCTTGGCTGCAATTGTATATCTATGTATTGTTTTTAATGGATAAGGTATGCCTCAGGGGTGGTCCCATATAAATTTGATTAACTTTGCTTGACCACCCATTGTGTCACCCTTTGTAAAATTTCTACATTTATAAGTATCTGTAATATTTATGGTGTATATACTTACCATTCTTATTCATAAGCTGCACTTACTTATTTTTCAATAGAGGGTGATAAAAATTAGAGTGTCCACCTCGGGAGCAACACTATTTTAAGCTCGAGTGACGTACTTTAAACCCCTCGCTGCGCTTGGGATTCTACTCTAGAATCCTTCGCTCTACTCTGGATTCAAAGAAACACTCTCCCTCGCTTTCAAAATAGTTGTTTGCTCCCTCGGCAAACAACCTACTACTTTTTTTTTATTAACAACTCGCACCTATGCCAATATTGAAAATGAAAAGAGAGCTAGTGGTTCCTAAAACAGTTTCCCCATATCTCTTATATGGATTCTAATTTCCCCATACTGTCCTAGTAAAAAAAAAAACTCTTTAAACCGCCACGTTCTGCATAAGATAGAATAGAATAGAATAGAATACTCTTTATTATGTACACCATATAAATTACAGACATAAATATAGAAAACTTTACAATGGAGATACGGCATTAGATTCCGAGGTCGAGGAAGTTTTATGAGTTTTTCCATTAGGCACTGCATTTCTCAGTAGTAGGTAAGGATAAGGGCAAAAGAATGATGCGGTAGCAGACCTGAGTCAGTTATTGTTGTTGTGATGGCAATATTGGCAATAGGATTGCCCCCTTTCGTATCAACGTGAGTCCCATGGAGACCCGTTACGGGTTCCGTACGTCAATAGGAAAAAACGGAACTTTTGATCACTTTGTTGTACGTCTGTCCGTCTGTCAAGATACATTTTCTCAGAAAAAGGAATGAAGTTGAAATTAATATCAAATACTAAGGTCAGCGACATCGTGGTCGGGAGAAAAAATCAAGCTTCTAAGTCAACGCAAACTTTTGATGATTAGGTATCTCACTTTTCAAAATCTATTGGGGTATTTTGCCTTGACCTAGCATTATGCAGAAGCAAGGTCTCACAGTACAAGTAGTCTATCAAAAAGTACTCTGTGGTACAAGTTACATACTTACAAAATAACATATCGGACCGTAGATAACGCACTATAATATAGCCGACCCCAACTTAGTTGGGAAAAGGCTAGATAAAGCAGCATGCCTTTTTATTGTGCTAATCCTACTATCACACTAATATTTTATAGGCGAAAGTTTGTGAGTGTGTTTTTACGTTTGTTACTTCTTCACGCTCAAACGGCTGAACGGATTTGAATGCAATTTGGCACAGATAGTTTATAACCAGGATTAACACATAGAATACTGTTTATCCCGATATTCCCACGGGATCAAAACTTATGCGGGTGAATCCGCGGGGCGCTGCTAGTCGATTTATAAATGAACGATGTACCTACTATTTATGGAGAACATATTTAAGTTTTTGGTTGGGGGAGGTGGTCAGCACGAAAACTTGAAAGCTTGTAGGTGGGGCTTGATGAGAGAACGTGTGATGAAAAACATATTTGAAAAGTTTCAGATTTAAATAAAAGAAAAAGTACCGGAATCTTCAGTGTCGTTGATTTTCATGACATCGTACCGTCGTACCCCCGCCTTGCTCAAAAGAACTTAAACAGGCAAATCTGACGAAGATATTATTGTGGGCTTTCACTAAATGTGATGACTAGGTACGAAAAATTTAATTTGGACATTTTTTATAGGATATTCAGCATGAAAAAAAGTTATTTTCCCTGATTGTGTTCGTTGTCCTGATAGTACCTAAATACTAATATGTAAGTATATTAATAGGTATCTGACGGATCGATGGAGCCACTTGGCAAATCTGACAAGGTTTCATAAATTCAGAAAAGTACCCGTAAGTAGTCATAATTTTCGACGAAAATCGACGAACCTTAAAACTTTGACTACTATTTAAATTTGAAGCTAGCCATTTTGTGAAGATTTTTCGGATTCAGAAGTTTGAAATTACCAAACCCTTAATGATCAAAAGTTATGTACTTAGCAAAATAAGAACATCGTCGGGGTGCTCCCTAAACAGAGATCATTATTTCAAAACTTTACTATGACATGAAGCAAACAAATTATTTCAAAAACATCTCATTTTATGAGCTATCCGACGAGCAATTTTCCGTTCAAAATTAAGTATAGTTTTAGCTGTCTTCCTACTAGTTTCGGATAAATTGACTATGTTTGAAGTGCTGTATGAGCTCTATCTCGGGTTTTATTGATCCTACAGGGCTATAGCTGCACTCGGATTGTACAAAATACTATTAGGTAATATAAATAGGTAATAGTTATACTACGTAATAATTTTTTATACTTTAAAAATGTACCGAATGACTTATAAGTAGGATACATTTTTTTGAAAATATAAGTCAAAAACTACAAGAAATTCGAATATTTCTAGGTTTTTCGAGCACCACGCAGTTAGCACAGGTCTTTTAAAGCTGCAAACTTGGATTTACATTGGTGGTAGTGATACTACCTAGATAGGTGCCGTAGGTGCGTATCTATCCTAACAACATCCCAAAAAAATCAGTACAGTGAAATTTTTTGCGACCGTACGCAATTTTTGTGTATATTTAAAAAAAAGACGGGTTGCACTCCGCAAAAGTGAAAACTTGAATATTTAACGTTGTGTATTTTTGATAATTTGGAATGGTTAGGGAATAATTTTGCACGAATTGCTTTAATAATCAGTATAAAAGTACTACCTATCATTTATGTGGTAGAATACAATATTTATTTATTGCGCTATCGTACACAAACATGACAATTTATATTACATTAAAAAGTTTATCTCTCAGAACAATGTGGCCAATACACAGACGGTCGAGCCATCAGCTGTCACCATCCATGGATGCGCGTGGCACGGTGTAACATAAACACACACGAACATTCGCGCAAGCGCCCTGCGCCGCCTAAACGAAACATCAGGCATACATTTTCGCCGCGCCGTATAAAGAGAGGGGGATACTTCCTCTCCTACGCCGCGCCGGCTGTCTACTCTCCATCCGTCTTACGAATTTTCGATCAGGTCACGTGTCCTGACGCGAGTTTAACATTTTTACCCATTACAAAAAAAGTGTACAACGCCGCTAAAGAAGTTTTCACTTCAAAAAAGTCCTGTCGAGGTGAAATGGAAGAACACAGTTTATTTGAAAAACCTTATTCCTTTGAAATATAATATCGCACCTTCGGTGCAACAAAGTTACAAATAGCCAAAACTGCAAAATTGAGGTAAGTAACTATGCCAAATCTTTGAACCATGCCTATACTTTTAAAAGTCCTCTGTAAAATTAAAAAATGAGCTGGTGTGACTTTGTTGCACCGAAGGTGCGATATGTAGCTAATAAGGATCGAATTCTGGGAAGTAATGACATACGGGAAACTAAAGAAAAGAGCCTATTTTTAACAAAATACTTTTTTATTTTTCTTATGTTGTTGTTACCTGCAACTTGAACGTTATGAGACTGAAGGTACCTATTAAACCTTCAAAATTTGAATTAAGAACATAATTTTGTGAAGGTGAAGTGTGTGTTAATAAAAAAATATTGAGCATCATTTCGAACAAGGTAAGTAGGTACCTACAGGTAATGTAGGCACATGAGTAGACAAATAGGTAAGAAAAAAGAAGTTTATTAAAATCCAACATTTTCCTTAAGTTTGCCATATGTCATTACTTCCCAGAATTCGATCATAGTTACTTTACTCTTTGATTCGATCCTTATTAGCGACACTATCGAATGGTGTAATAATACAGTGTGTGTTTTTTTTTTTTTCAAAATTTCGATTTTCGGTTCGATTCCTGGCTAGAAATATCCAATAATGCAGTTTTAATTTTCATCAAAATCGAGCACGAGACTCCTTTGAGTACTTTTCGCTATTCCTCATTTCGGATTTGGCTCTCAACGCCCGGCCCGCTTGAAAAATTCACCTGTATACGTGGGACACTCGGAAAGCTTTGCGAAAATAAAAAAAATGTTCTATAGGTAAATATTTTTGAAGTGAAACTTCTTTACGCACGCTTGACGTGGGGAATAAGCTGGTGAACGCGTTACGAAAAGTGTGATCGGGCGAGGCGAACGGGAGTTGAGTGGGGGATATAAGCAAGAGAAAGCGCACTTTTCTCTTTCTCTCTTCCTCTCATAGCCAAATACGTTGGAAGTTTCACTTCAGTCGTGTGGTCATAAGCACGGGTACACCCTTTATAGCAGAACTTTTTATGTCATAATATTATTTTGCATAACAGCGATTAGCATAAACTTCATTTCGCAGAAAATCGTTTGGCATACACTCATTTATCATACATTCAAAACTCATAATTTTGTAAGTCAGAATCATCTTTAGGCATAAATTTCATATCCCTAATAATTAAAAAGTAGAACCATCATATCGCAGAAAGTTCACAGTCAGAAACGTCTTTTGGCATACATTTCATATCGATAATAATTGAAAGACTCATCTATCACATTACAGAAAATTCATAGTTAGAATAATTTTGTATTTCTTACCTTAATAATAAAAAACGGCACTGATTTAAAGACGCAGTTGTAAATAGCAGCTTTGGTCATTTAAAAATTATAAATGGCACGTTTAATAACTAGTTCAGCAGTTAAAACTAAGCAGTAAAGTAAACAAAAATGAGTAATAAAAAATAATGAAATGGATCAGTGAATATATAATTGAACAGGAAAATAATTAAATGGGCGGTTAAAATTATTGAACGAGCGGTTACGTGTGGGCAGTAAATCGGAATTTGTCGGTAAGAAATCCCATTCTAAGCAATTCTATAAAAAATGAGGTGGTAAAGTAGTTTTCGAGATATAGCGGTGTGACGGACGGACAGACAGACGGACGAAGTCGCACCATAAGGGTTCCTTTTTACCTTATGGATGAACCGGATGAAACGGGCTTCTGTCAGCAGATCGACGGAGCCCCGCTGGGCGGGGCTCCTATTTCTGCCTGCAGGGTTTAAAGGAACCTAACCAACCGAACCTCGGGGTGCCCCTGATGTCGAGCGTCTAGGTTAGGTTTTCTGTCAGCAGGTCGACGGTTCATCCAGAATTGAAAATTCTGCCATCTTCATAGTATGCCAAGTGAAATTATACCAAATAATCGCCGCTCTAAATAAACATTATGCTAAACGAAATTATGCGGAATTTTAACTCTGCCAAAGGTAATTATACCAAATAAAATTCTGCCATCTTAAAAGTATGCCATCGTAAATTCGGACATATAAACATTCGGCCAAACAATAATTATGTTAAATAATTTTTATGCCTTAAGAATATTCGTTTAAAGAAGATTATGCCAAGTGTGTTATGCCAAAAAAAATTTGGAGCATCAAGATTCTGCCAAATAGAGGGAACCCCATAAGCACACTCGGTTTTTTATTTTTTATTAAATCTTTTCAAAGTACTCTCCACTAGCCTCTATGCAAGTTTCATGCGTCTGAACCTGTTTTCGAAACACTTTTTCCAGTCCGCCGCAGACACCTCGCTTGCAGCCTGCTCGAACGCTGACAGCGCATCTTCCGGCGACGAAACTTGTATCCCTATGAGCTGATTTTTTATTTTCGGGAATAAAAAGAAGTCACACAGAATTTCGTGAAGGCTTCCCGATCCAACCTGCAGTATGCGCTGAATCTCTTGATACGTAACTCGCCTATTGTCTTGGATTAAATTTTTCACTGCTAGCACGTTTTCTTTCGTAACAGCCGTCATAGGGCGACCACTTCTTTCTTCATCCCCCAAAGTTAGTCGACTGCGCTTGAATTCGTTATACCAACGATACACAACCGTGTATCGTAATATCGTTGGTATAACGAATTCAAGCAATGGCATTCATGTATGAAGGCCCTTCTAAGGCAACCGCCTTAGAAGGGCCCTCATACATGAATGCCATTTGAAGTCTATTGTACGATTCGTCCGGTTTCAGGCGACACTTGAAATAGTAAAAAATCATAGTGCGAAAATGTTCCCGGCGCAGATCCATTTTTAATGAGACACGATAATTTAATAAGGCGGTAGACGTGTCGTGTCCCGCTTTTGGTTTTTACTTGATGCAATGTGCACACGTGGAGGACTTGGAGTTTGAAATACGAACGCTGCCGCACTTGTGGTTTGCAGTGGGTGCAAATTAAAACACCTTAAAAAGGTGGTAAAGTGGCATACGTGTGTTCCTGATCTGCAAGCCCGAGGTCTAGGCCTGCCGATCGAGGATCTTGGTGACGTCGAAAATCTGGTGAGATCTTTCCATATTTATATTTCAGGGATCTCCTTTGGAAGCTGTATCCGGCTGCGTTTTAGTTTGATAATTTGGACTTTTGAAGCCACGCGAATTTAACATCATTGTAAGCTATAAATAGCTAAGCTTTAGGGAAACGTTTGCAAATTATATGTACCTATATAGTCGGAGGGCGGGATAAACTAATACACTCTATTATTCTCGCCTAAAATACGGTGTGAGTTAGTCCTACGCCCCCCTACAGGTGGTGGAGATAAATTATACACAGGTTACCTTACTAAGACACGTGGTGACGTTTATTAATCAATTCGCTACAGTGACCTACTTAGTCCGAGGCGTAAGGCTAACTGCCCGCTTCGGCAAGCCCCGCGTTGAACTATTACAATAATGTGTGCGTCAGCACCTTACATCATTCCCCCCCGTATTTTTAAGTTTTTTCTTAAAAAATAAAATTTACACTTATTTATTTATTTTACAAAGGTTTGCTTTTCGCTTACAATTCTTTTATATTTCTGTTCTTACTTGTATATAGGTACTCTAATTATGTTTACATGTTTCCTTGTTACATACTTTATATTGGCTTATTATTAAATTGTTTTCATTGCCCAACATTCCTTTTATTTCCTTTTTGTTTCTTATCTGATTCTATTAGTGGACATATATTTTTCTTAACAATGGGCATACAAATTTTTATATCTTACATCTACGCATAAATTGACAAAACAATAAACATCAAATTGACAAAACAATTGACAAATCAAAGTGGCAAAACACTAACAAAACTATAAATATCTGTTGTTTGGACCAACGTTGGTTTACACACAGATATTACCTATCGTAATTAAACTCTATGTTTGCTTAAGGGTAGTTGACATAATGGCATACTCTGCTATACTCAAATTATCACCGCTTAGGGCCTGCAGTACCCATTATGCCAACGCCAACAACATACTTCCTGGACTGCTCAATTGTACTATTAAACACATCTGGTACTCACAATTGCACTTTTCTTACGTCATCATGGTATTTGGGTTGCTGTAACCCGCTTCCGACCGTTATCACTATTGATACTGCGTTATTATTATCACTTCTGTTTCTTATTGTATTATTCGACGACCACTTGAGGCGTACCCATTCGCCTTTGCTCCTTCATGTTACGATCCACATTACGCGATACTTGTTTATATATCCATTTCTTAATGCTTGTTTGGCACCTGGTACACGCCATAATCGCTATGATTATTATGATGATTCCCAAGATTCCCAGTACTAAAAGGCCAAATTTATCTAACCTATCAGTCACTTCTGTTTGGTTCGTAATTATCTTCGCCTGTGTCATGACAATTTGTTCGTGGGGGTTATTTGGACTCTGAGTGTTACCCATTGTTGCTCCTATTCTTTACTATGTTCGCGACTTCGCGTTTTACCTTACTGTGACTGACCTGTGTACCTACATGAATCGCACAGGCTTTTTGCTGACCCGGCCGGTACGTGTAATGTGTGGTACCGGTGACACGCTACGAGCGGTTTCGTTATTATTACTACTAGTGCTTTCCTTTTTTTCTTGATTTACTAAATATGCCGGCTTAAGTCTATCTATTGAAATGTTAGTCTGTCTATTTGGCAACTGTACCGTATATACTTTATCTTTTCTTTGTAAAACTCGAAACGGACCATCGTAATTAGGTTGTAGCGGTTTCCTTACTGTATCGTTTCTAATAAATACAAACTCCGCTTTTGGTAGATCTGGATGCACAAACAAGCTTTTTGTGTTCTTGTACCCTATCGGTACTGGCTTTAATTCGTTAATCGCCTGCCGTATCCTGTTGACGCATTCGTAATCGGACGTATAACCACCTTTATTATTCTCTGCGTAGAAATCCGCTGGCATTCTTATCGTTTGACCATACACCATTTCCGCCGCGCTTATACCGTTGTCCGAGCGTAATGCTGATCTAAGCCCTAGCATGACTGTTGGTAACTCGGTCACCCATGATGATGAAATCGAATTTAATCTTGCTGTTAATGCTACTTTTAATGATCTGTGCCATCTTTCTACTGCCCCATTGGACTGTGGATGATACGGTGTAGTTCTACATTTGTGTATACCTAACATTTTTAATAGCGACATGAATAGTGCACTTTCGAACTGTCTCCCTTGGTCGCAAGTCATTTTCACCGGGCACCCAAAACGTGCAATCCACCCTTCGTAAACTATTTTTGCTACCGTTTCTGCAGTAATGTCCTTGATAGGAAACGCCTCTGGCCATCGTGTGCGCCTATCTACTATTGTTACTAAATACCTAAACCCCTCTTCTGTAGTAGTTAGTGGGCCTACAATATCCACATGAATGTGTTCAAAACGATCGCAATTTGTAAAATTCTCTAATTCTGAGTTAGTATGCCGAATGACTTTACTGCGTTGGCAATGTACACACGTCTTTGCCCATTGCCCTACATCTCGATTCATGTTTGGCCAAAAGAATTTATCCTGCATTAACTTTCGAGTAGTTCGAATGCCTGGATGACTTATATTGTGTGTCGCATCGAACGCCTTTTTTCTTAAACTTTCTGGTAGGTACGGCCTCACATTCTTTGTTGATATTTCACAGGAAATTGTTTTCCCGCCTGTTTGCGGTACCTCAATTTCCTTAATAACGACACTACTATTTTGTATTGGCCTTAACAAGTAACTATCCTTTGACTGAGCTTCTGCTAGTTCTGAGTAATCAATTGCCTGTGGGCAATATATTGTTTCTACTCGCGATAAGGCGTCTGCTACTGGGTTCTCGGAACCGTTAATGTGTCTTATATCTGTTGTAAATTCACTAACGTATGCCAACTGCCGTGTCCGCCTAGGTATTTCTTTACCGGAGTTGCTTTTTGTAAACGCGAAGGTTATTGGCTTGTGATCAGTATAAACTATCAGTTGTCTGCCTTCAACCTGATTCTGAAAATATTGGATCGCTAAGTATATCGCTAATAACTCCCTATCATACGCGGAGTATTTTTGTTCCGTCTGACTCATTGCTTTAGAAAAATAACCTATAGGTATCCATTTATCGTTGCTACGTTGTTGCAAAACTGCACCCACACATGTATCCGACGCGTCAGTCATAAGTGCTAGCGGTGTATTTGGCAATGGGTGCGATAATGTGACCGCATTCTGTAAGCATGTTTTACATTGTAAGAATGCCTCGTCAGCTTCCGTTGACCATTGTATGAGTGATTTGTCCCGTTTCTTTGCGCCTTTTAAATATTGATTTAATATTCTTTGCGATTTGACTGCCCCTGGAATGTGCATCCTATAAAAATTTACCATCCCGAGAAAACGTCTTAATTGTTCTACCGTTTTTGGCTTGGGATATTTAGTAATTGCCTCTACTTTCTCTTTTAGTGGTCTGATGCCCTGCGTGGATACCTCAAAACCCAGAAATTCAACGCTTTCTTGTCCAAAACTACTTTTAGTTAGGTTAATAGTCACCCCATAGTCTTTAAAACGCTTGAAAACTTTTTCCAAGTCGGCTTCATGTTCCGCCCTCGTGGCGCTGGCTATTATTACGTCATCTATGTATCCAAAAACATTGCCTAAATCCTTTAAAACCGTCTGATCCATGAACCTTTGGAATGACTGCGCAGCGTTACATAGACCGAAGGTCATGCGGGGAAATTCAAATAACCCGAATGGCGTAATTATCGCGGTTTTTTCGATGTCCTCCGGATTAATCGCTATGCAATGATATGCCCTATTTACATCTATTTTTGAAAATATTTTTTTGTTGGCTAGCAAATATGTAAAATCATGTAGTCTGGGTATCGGGTACCGATCTGGTTTAGTAACCGTGTTTAACTTCCTATAATCCCCGCACGGTCGCAACTCGCCATTTTTCTTTGGGACCACATGAAGTGGGCTAGCCCACGGACTTTTGGAGGGCCTACAGACCCCCATTTCCTGCATTATGCGGAATTCTTCTTTAACCTTTCTATATTTGTCGGGCGGCAACGGGCGCGCCTTGGCATGCACAGGCGGGCCCGTTGTTTCTATGTGGTGTAACACAGAGTGGCGGGGCGTTTCTTTAAAAGATAACGGTTGTGTTATCTCCGGATATTTATTTAGCAATTCTGCATACGTATGACCGCCCTCGACGGTTTTAATTGAATGATCCTTGCAACAAACAACAGACGCTATTACATTCAAGTTAGTTTCCTTATCTATTAGTCTTCTAGCTTTTACATCAACCAAAAGGCCATGATGACTTAAAAAATCTGCCCCTAATATTGGTTGCCTTACATTCGCAACCACAAAAGTCCACATAAATGCCCGCCTTAATCCTAAGCTTAATGTCAAAGTCTTAGTGCCATACGTTTCTATAACCGTACCATTAGCTGCATACAGCCTATAATCACTAGATTTCGAATACGTGCGCAATCTACTATTAATTGGAATCACCGAAACATTTGCTCCCGTATCTATTAGGTACCTGAATCCACTGGCCTCATCTGCTATACACAGGCGGTGAGAGGGTGTGACAGTGCAGGTGTCCGCCGTCGCTTGCACTGTTGCTAGTTTCCCGACGTTCCCTGCGGCTTCTTCCATGCACACGGCTCCAGACATCTATTTGCTCGCTGTCCGTACCTAAAATGATAATCACACAACCAATCTGGATCGTTACTGGAGCGTCGCTTCGGGGCCGCCCCCTGTCTGCGCCCTGAACTTGATCGTGGGCGGAATCGCCCTCGCCCTGTTCCACGCCATGGCTGTCTCCCTCGTAGTTGTACCACTTCCAGCCGCAGTTCCTCCAGTTCTGCTGCCAAATCTCGCTCCTGTGGCCTTCGTTTTTGTGATGCCACTTCCGCAACTTCTATGGGTCGTGTCGTCTCCATAATCTTGTCCGCCAGCTCCGCCAGTTTATCTAGTTCCTGAATTTCGCTCACTGCCAGTACCGCTCTGACTGATGACGGTAAGTGTCCCGTCCACATCATTTGGAGTGTCTCGTCTGGCAATTTCTTCCGTGCCAAATCCTTCATTTTCCTGAGTAGATTCGACGGTTTCTGATCACCTAACTCCATTTCGGATAGCAGTCTCTGGAATTGCTTGGTCTCTGATTCTTCATATACTGTCATGAGCCGATTCTTCAATAACTCGTATCTTTTTGTTTCGGGAGGTGCCAGTAACACGTCACTTGCCTGCTCCACGTTGTCCTTGACGAGTTTTGTTACAAGCATGTTATACTTATCCGCGTCTGACAACTTTTGATTTGCCACAACAGCCTCAAACTGCACAAACCACAACCTGGGTTGATCGCTCCAGAAAGTAGGGATCTTTGATGTTACAGAGACCGCCGCAACCTCTGTGTCGTTTTGATTCCCGTTTTTCGCCATTTTATTTTGTTTCACTGTACTGTCTGTCACTATTCACTATTTCCACCACCACTAGTTCTTTACACAGGGGTCACCAGTGTGAGTTAGTCCTACGCCCCCCTACAGGTGGTGGAGATAAATTATACACAGGTTACCTTACTAAGACACGTGGTGACGTTTATTAATCAATTCGCTACAGTGACCTACTTAGTCCGAGGCGTAAGGCTAACTGCCCGCTTCGGCAAGCCCCGCGTTGAACTATTACAATAATGTGTGCGTCAGCACCTTACAACGGTATCGCTTTAGAATTCGTACTTCACGATTTCCTTAATTTAACATTGTACTAAATTATTGCATAGCTTGTACGTCAAGTTTGTATACCCAAGCGCGTCAATTTGGACTCGAAGTTCAAAAAAAAAGGTTAAGTAACAAAAAACACATTTCTAAAGATTTCATAAGTGCGAAGTTCATAAATTTCACGCGGTCCGCTCGCCTGTCAGCTTTAGTGGTTCCCAAACCCAACACATGTGCCGAGAAGGTCTTGAAATAACATAAAAACAAAAGGGTTTTTAAAATGGCAATTGTGCGTATGACAAAAGACGGGAACTGCTCGTTTAGAGCAAATAAATAATTTAATGGGTTTAACTTTTGATCACGCGTCTGTCCGTCAAGACCTCGCTTCATATGTTTTGGAGCATCGAGATGACGACAGAATTCACCTAGCACTTCTAAATAATATACAAGAATTTCGCCATAACAGCAATCTATCCCAGGAACAAAGGATAACAAAATACATAACCACCCAGTTTAACAAGACGTTCTAGGGAGGGAGATGACATTCTTATCACCGCGGCCGAGTTCTATCTTGTAAATTTGCACGTGCATACGGATACAAGAGACACACTTGTGTATTCACCTACCGGCGAACCAGTACCCGGCAACATACACATCCTCTACAAGGACCAGCACTATGATAGCTGGGTCACGGCCGACGGCGAACATTACAACAGCAACCTGATAGATCTAATACAAGAAACAAACAACGTCAAAACAACACAACATAACAAGCTTTTAGTTAACCAATACCACGTGAAGAGCAAGGTCAACCCACGAAACCCCAGTCTCAAACGAACAGCCCCCAATTAGCTAGCTCATTAACACAGTATGAACGACAAGCATTAATGTATACACAGTTATCAGACGTAGTCGCAGATGTTACTGGGTTCACAATACTTAGAAATCAGCCGTCTACCGCAATAAAAACTTGCCCAGACTTGCGTATTGCAACTTGGAACGTCCGTGGGGCCTCAAAACCGGCCAAAGAAGATAAAATAGACGCTGAACTTTCAATTAGGGGCATTCATGTAGCCTGCATACAAGGCATGAACTCTAGAGCATACAACTCTACCCACTACGCATGGCACCTCTATGGAACCGCAGGTAAAGCACACCGGGGACTTGCGATTCTAATTAGAAAAGATACCCAAATTGAATTAGTTAACAGAAAAAAGGATACAGACGCATCGAATGGTGATCGTACCGTGCATGATACATGGTTTGAAAATATCGGCACTTAACAAAGCCAACAGGTCAAAACTTAGAAGATATGAGCGAGTTATCATGAGAGACTTGATTAACCAATCTAGGAATAAACCAAGACAAAAGAAAATGCATGAAATCTTAGACGGAAAAACAGCAACCAAACGCGTCAAGAACCACAGGATGTGCTACATGCAGCAATGCAGTACAAGGCCAAATCCAGGAAAGTCGGCCGACCTATTTACACATGGAACGACAATTTAAAACAGGAGATGAAGTACTTTGGCAAGGAAATCAACTTTTGGATGAATACAGCGGAAGACAGAAGTAAGATCAAGATTGCTGCTAGTGAGATTCACAAAAAAACCGAAATGGAGAGTAGCGAAACATCCGACGATGACATGGAAAACAGCAACATCCAACACAACACAACAGAGCAACGACATACAAAAGAACCGAGAAAGCAGTAGAACCCCGCCAAAAGACTCAACGATGAAGCTCGACCTGAACCAGCCTGACGGCAAGGTCGTTAAAAGATGCCCATCCAAAGATATAATTACCTATCTCTCCACTAGTCCAATGCTTGCTCTAGGATGCATATCCGGTAGGCTCTTAAATCCTTACCTATCCTTCGGGCACGTCTTCCCTACCATTACCGCGCCCCCCGGTCTACTCCTTGATATGCAATGGTCGCTGTAGCACCATGAAAATGAGGCTACAGGAGCTAGTGCGAATCTTGGGGTTCATTCGATTAATCGAGTCTGGTTTAACCACGCTGGGATCGGTGCAATTCATTCAATTCATTCATTCAAATTTAATAACCACTGCTCTCAAAACGGTGAATTGTGAAGAACATCGTGAGGAAACCGTCCTAGAACCAAAAATTCGAAGACATATGACGTCTAGCAACCCGCACTGGGCCCGCGTGGTAGCTAGATTGTAGTCCACTACGGCACTACCTCTCGAAGAGAGGAGGCCCAGCAGTAGGAACATTTTAGGCTGATTACGTATTCAATAACTAATGCTAGGTACACACACATGCATAAGAATTAAAATTTCTTTGACTATATGGTTAGCTGACTACAGGCTTCATAACGCCCCCCGAAGAGCAGAGGTGATTGGGTAATACACCCACGTTCTAAGTTTCTTATAGAGGGCGAGCCTAATATACCGGGCATAAATCTAAAAATGGGGATCTAAGACCTCAAGTTTTCTGCATTTTAGTCTGAGCTAAAACAATGTATTTTTTTCTTTCTTTCCCTAGTAATAACCGCTATTATGTAACGTGCACTACAATAGACGTTTGTATATTAATGCACATGATTACTGATACTAAAATAGTTACTTATATCGCTCCTGCTAGGCTGCTACAGAAAGTCCAGTATATTTCGGTAGGCAAAAACAATCAAATTTTAATGAATACAAAACTGGCATTTCCAAAAATAAACTGGCACACCGCATGTTTGTAAAATGTATTATGTGCACATAGCTCAATCCATAGAAGATAGTAATATTATGGCTCAATACCCGTTTTCCAATGTACAACTTCCCTTATTTTTCTACCTAATCTGTGGAAATAGTATGTATTTTTAATCTGTTCCAACAATTCGTGTCAATATTTATTTCAATGGGTAACACTTAAAATAACATGGTTTCTACTTTTGTCTCTTTCTTATAAAGGGTAAATAACCATATGCTATCCTGCTGTCACCCTCAAAAAGTCTATCTTTAGTTTGTGAAACAGAAGAGTGTCGAGAGGTTAAAAACCGCTCAAAAGTCGCATGGAAATTTAGTGCCCACTTTACAATCTTATTTTTGTTTGCGAGTCCTACAACAGTTGCAATGGCCGCCGTGAAAAAGGATGAGGAATTAATTACAAATGATGCCGTTGAAAACGGTGAGGAAGAGGAACTAGATGCAGTGGAAGAGGGTGAAACTAAAGATCCCGCTAAGAAGAAGAAAAAGAAAAAAAAGAAGAAGAAGGCAGGTTAGAGCGAGTAATATTTATATTAATTCAAACATACTCATCGCTTGCGAACGTACATTACCCTCTAAATGTCTATTTTTATCTTTAGAGCGCATAGTAACGAGGCGCCTACGCTTAACCTGATAATATTGCGCCGTTTTACCTAATTAGTTAGGTTGTATTGTCTTACTTATGCATCAGTTATTGTCATAAACATTTGTATTGTAACAATGTGCTGTGAATTAAAGAATGATAAAATGCACACATCATTAAATTTATTTACTTATCACTTTTGATATATAAGTACTTGGCATAAATGTATGTAGGTATTTTTTTCTACTATGAATCACAAGAACCCTGTTGGTCAAGTCAAGCATCAATTTACATGTATTTATTGTCCATGCCAACTAGTAACCTCGGCTAAAATGTTGATATTTTGTTTTTGTTGTCTAATGCTCCTGCTTAATCAGCATTAATGTTACCATCTGAGCCAAACTGCCACTTAACTATAGTTAAAATTTAACATGTTAAACGAGTGGCTATATCAATGTGGTTCAGCTCCGTAAGTTATTGCTACAAATCTAGTGTGTCAACCACATTCAAAATGAAGATAGAAGCTGCTGCAGTACTTTGTGGTACTTACTCAACGAGTGCAGCACATAGAATGAGACAAAAAATGGCAGTTAACAAAAAAACATCCTGAGTTATCACTTAAAGGTCGAATGTCATTAACAATGACACATCTCAATTAACATACTTAATATCAGCCACATCTGCATAATGTGTTATTTAACACGCTAATTTTCGCGTAGCAATTCAGGGGTGGCAGAAGCATTACAGTAACAGCTAACAAAAACAAGTAAACAACATGAGTCTCACTAATTACTGAATAATTATTTCAATTTCTGTTTTTCCTTTAGAAAATGGAGCAAATGCTGAAAATGAAACAACTGAAGTGACAAATGCTTCAGAAAAAATAGAAATAGCTGTTGAAGATGGCGGTGCAGACGGTGATGAGAAGAAGAAAAAGAAAAAAAAGAATAAAAGCAAATCTGGCAAAGGTCCATCTAAGGAGCAGACTAATCCGCCAACCATCCCCATTGCTGAGCTGTATCCTGATGGTATGTTTTAATTATACATAAAAAAATTAAAAACGAAATTACACCCTGGCAGAATCGTCGACATCGGCTCAGTTGCCAATGAAGGAAAAAACATATTCTATTTTTAGACGAGAAACTGTAATGTCCGAGCATGCTGCTCTATATCTTATTCTCAGTCTTATAATATTCATGAAAGTTTTCCTTTCCCAAGCAATAACAATAATCATCAAAGTAAACAAGAAAAACAATTCACATTGAGAATGAGATGAGATAGCCTCATTCTTATCATTTGGTGAAGTCATCTATCACTATAAACATGTTATTTTATTTATTTAATTAGGATCTTCAACAAAACATACACAATGCAACAATAGGTATTAAGTAGGTGTAATCCTTCACATAGGCTGAGCATACACTATGACCCGCCATGCGACGGGGCGCAGATAACGCGTCCCCACGCGTGATTTTTACATAGAAATTCAATAAAAACGCGGGGAATTTGGCTCCATTTCCCACGCTCCATTGCATGGTGCATTGTAGTGTATGATCCGCCTTATAGGAGACTACAGCATGCACAATAATGTTAACAAAAGCTAACATACTACATTTCAAATTAATTGTTTAGGAAACTTCCCTGAGGGTGAGATAACAGAGCATGGTCCAGCTGAAGGAATTGATGAAAGAACTGCTAAGCTGCGCTTCTCCAGTGAGGAGAAGAGGGCTTTGGATAGACTGCACCAGGACATCTATCAGGAAATAAGACATGCTGCTGAGGCACACAGACAAGTAAATTATTGAATGCATTTCTACTAATTACTAATCAAATAAAAATAATATATTACTTAGCAGTTTTGCAGGGTGATTTAGGAAATCCAGTTCAAAATACTTAGAGCCAAAATGTGTCCAGTAAAGAATTTATTACCAAACAGCAAATAAATAACAATGGCAATGTTTCAACACAACATTGTCCTTGGTCTTCATTGAATTTTATTGCAAAACAAATGATTTTACCCATCTGTATATCAATTGTAATTTCAGACACGTAAATACATGCGTGACTGGATCAAACCAGGCATGACTATGATTCAAATCTGTGAAGAACTGGAATCAACTGCAAGACGTCTGATTGGTGAAGATGGACTTAAGGCGGGGCTGGCTTTCCCCACTGGCTGCAGCCGTAATCAATGTGCTGCTCATTACACCCCAAATACTGGTAAGAATCAAGGTTTTACAAACCAAGTTTTTAAGGAAAGCACAAAAGTATAGAATTTGCAGCTGATAAATATAAAATAAAAAGCTGACTTTACTAACTTCTAATAATTAATTCCTGTAGTTAAAAAAATTTAGAATGCAATGTATCTAATGCCTCCTAGTAGTAACTTCCTGGTTTCTTCTATCTAGATCACACCCACTTGTGCATAATCATTTCCTAACAATTACGATGTTTTAATATAGGTGACACGACAGTCCTGGAATATGACGATGTTGTAAAGATAGACTTTGGTACTCACATCAATGGGCGCATCATCGACTGTGCGTTCACTTTGAGCTTCAACCCGCGCTACGACCCTCTGGTCAAAGGAGTGCAGGAGGCGACTGAGGCCGGGATCAAGGCTTCCGGGGTCGATGTCAGGCTGTGTGACGTTGGTGCTGCCGTTCAAGAGGTACTCACACTTTCCCAAAAAACCTTTCCTAAGTTATAATAATATAACAGCAACCATTGTACCCAAACATACATAAGCTAGTTCAACAAGGTCAAATTATATTAACTTCTGAAACTTCACAATATGTATAGATAAAACAAAAAATATATGATTTTCTAAACTCAATTATTTATTTCAAGTGTAACTACAGATTACAGGGTGAATGGCCAATAGAAGTTTAGTTACTTGAAATTAAGGTCCGCGTAGTTTCGTCAGCTAATTTAATTTGACCTTGTATTATCACAATGCCATAAAAAATTATCTATTTTCCAGGTTATGGAATCACATGAGGTAGAAATTGATGGTACTGTGTATCAGGTGAAACCTATACGCAACCTCAATGGACATTCTATTGGACCCTACAGTAAGTATTACAGTAATTGTGTCAGCTATCTCCATACCAAATTTTATCAAAATTGATCGAGCCATTTGCACATGAAGAAGTAACAAACATACAAACACAGTCACAAACCTTCGCCTTTATAATATTAGTGTGATAATATATTTGTAAGTCCTTTTCATGTTAAATATTTCGTTTTCATACTTCATGATACTGTGCCGCGGAAAACACATTACAGTACCCGGCGATAAATATTGCACATCGACCTTTGGAAAGAAACAATCGGCTAATTTCGGCTTCGTAGTGCGTTATCTCTGTCGCACACTACCTATGTGACGTTTTGTCTTGTCAGTCGTTGTTCAAGTGCGATAGAGTGCGGTCGCGTCCAGTTCAAAATATATATTTAGAGTTGTTAACACCCCCAAATTTAAATAATTTAAAGTTGTACTATGGCATCTTTAGGAAAAGGAGGGGAACCTTTTTATTTTACCCCAACCTAAAGCAATAATTTATAGAGAAATTGGTGTATTTTATACAAAGAATAAAAAGAATTATCAAAAGAAGCAAATCATAATTGTTTTAACAGCTCCTAATAGATACCGGACTGTTTGTATTTCGTGCGACAGAGATAACGCTCTACGAAGCCGAAATTAGCCGATTGTCTCTTTCCAAAGATCGATGTGCAATATTTATCGCCGGGTACTGTAAGCTGTTGGTCCCGGCTGTCATTCGTGGATCTTTGACAGTCGTTACGGGTCGTCAGATGCCCGAAAGTCTGACAGCCAATCTTTCCAAGGGGCGTATTACCTAGCAACTGGGTTGTGGAGGTCAGATAGGCAGTCGCTCCATGTAAAATACTGGTATTCAGCTGCATCCGGTTAGACTGGAAGCCGACCCCAAAATAGTTGGGAAAAGGCTAGGCACATGATGTTTCTGTTGAAACATACATTTCGTAGTGTCTATTATAATTGAGGAGCTGGGGAACAAAAGCGGACTTGTCCACTGTACTCGAATTTTTTATTTTTATTTTTTTGCACTCTTTAAGCTCATATCTATCGAACCCCGGAGTATTGTGTATCAAAAGCGGTCCGATCTTAGAGAAAAAAATTGTTAAAAATGATGATTTCGTTCAAAAGCGGACTTGTCCTGTTAGAAATTTATTAAAATTCTAAGGGATTTTTTCTCCAATCAAAACCGGACAAAAACGTAAGGAGAATTGCCGTTAGTACGAAAAATGTCAAACAAAACCGGACAAGTCTAAAAAAATCATTGTTTTTTTGTTATGATATCCCTAAATCAGTTGTGGCAACACTGCTAAATTAAAAAAAAAGATAATCAGCTGTGTGACGGTCATTGCTTTCGTAATTTTGAGAAGAATTTTCCTAGAAAACCGACAAAATTATGGACGGAATCGAAGAAATAGTGGCCAATATAAATGACGGCTCACGTAAACGAAAAAAAACAGGACGGCAAGCGCAAAACAACAGGGAATCGAAGTGAGTGTAAAATTATACCTACCGGTGCGTGTTTGTTATTATTCTAACCTATGATGAATTTAAAATTGCTATTATTTTGTTTTAGGTACGCAGATAAAGACCCCCTTGCTTTGAATTTCGTGTCTCCTCACCAGTGGCAATTGCTGAAACAAGTCAAATAAATGACGAAGACGACGACCACAGTGACGATTGTGACTGTTGCGAACCAGATGTGGGAGAGTTCATATAATTTTTAAATAAAAAAATACAATAATAGAATCTAGTTTTCTTTCATAACCGGACATGTCCATAACTCTTTCAATCATAACCGGAGTTGTCCACCTTTTGTAATCAAAACCGGACTTGTCCATTACAAAAAAAATAAAAAAAAATTGAAAACGCATAGTTTTATGACCAACAAGCAGGCTATTAGTTATGTTGTATTAAATACTAATTATACTGAAATGCACAAAATTACAGCCCATATGCATATACCTATTTCAGTTTTTTTTGCTCTAGTGTAAAATTTGATTAATTGGACAAGTCCGCTTTTGTTCCCCAGCTCCTCAATTATTGTTTTCTAATCATAAACCTCTCGCCTTTTAGGGATCCATGCTGGAAAGACAGTTCCTATTGTGAAGGGTGGAGAAACAACACGCATGGAAGAAAATGAGTTTTATGCTATTGAAACATTTGGTTCAACTGGACGTGGCCAAGTTCATGACGATATGGAATGCTCTCATTATATGAAAAACTTCGACCAACAATTTGTTCCACTGAGGTAATTACATTTACGTAATCAACTTTAAAATTGATCAATATTTTCATTCTGCATTCTTTCCTCATGTCTAATAACAATAACAATAAATGTTTCAATTCCAGGCTGCAGTCATCAAAACAGCTACTGAACACAATCAACAAAAATTTCGGAACTCTCGCATTTTGCAAGCGGTGGCTTGAACGCGCGGGCGCTTCGCGTTATGCCATGGCGCTCAAGGACTTGTGCGACAAAGGCGTAGTGGACGCCTACCCGCCGCTGTGCGACATCAAGGGCTGCTACACGGCACAGTTCGAGCACACAATCCTGCTAAGACCTACTTGCAAAGAAATTATATCACGCGGAGATGACTACTAGCGACAGCTAGTCGCTTTGGTTGCATGTCGCAGCCAGCTTGTTCACATAAGAATTTTTAATTAAGTCAAATCACCTCAGATTGATCAGTTCAACAGTAGAATTGATGTTATTTTTATTTACGATTGAAATAGTTACAAACATAATAAATACATTTTAAAACCAATATTTGTAAAAACAAGCATTGCGTTATGTCAGCTTAAGCAGTGATTGTTGAAATATTTGCTGCTTTTTAATATTAGTTGTCGTTTTATAATGTTCGTCTTCAGCGACGATAACCTTTTTGTTGTATCATTGTTATTTCTTTACTAATCGTATTTTTAATACACCTATATTCATAGCAATTGTGTCGATATAAACGTATTTGAAATAAAGTTCTACTTGTATTGGAGGCAGTTATTAATTTAATACCCAAATGATTACTGACCCAGTAAAAATACAAAATGTATGAAATGAACTTATAAAAGGTGCTACACACTTGTTCGCGGCAAAATCACGTACAGTACCCGGCGATAAATATTGCACATCGACCTTTGGAAAGAAACAATCGGCTAATTTCGGCTTCGTAGTGCGTTATCTCTGTCGCACACTACCTATGTGACGTTAATTGACGTTTTGTCAGTCGTTGTTCAAGTGCGATAGAGTGCGGTCGCGTCCAGTTCAAAATATATATCTAGAGTTGTTAACACCCCCAAATTTAAATAATTTAAAGTTGTACTATGGTATCTTTAGGAAAAATAGGGGAACCTTTTTATTTTACCCCAACCTAAAGCAATCATTTGTAGAAGAATTGGTGTATTTTATACAAAGAATAAAAAGAATTATCAAAAGAAGCAAATCATAATTGTTTTAACAGCTCCTAATAGATACCGGACTATTTGTATTTCGTGCGACAGAGATAACGCTCTACGAAGCCGAAATTAGCCGATTGTCTCTTTCCAAAGATCGATGTGCAATATTTATCGCCGGGTACTGTATGTTGCCGCCCGGCTGTGCCGAATCATGCCGACCGGCGAACGCCCTGCAACTGCGTGGGCGGACGGCACGGCACGGCGTGTCATGGCAAAGGATTTTATTACTAGTCAAGTTATTTTGAATCTTATTTCAATGAGTATAGAATTCATGTTACTTTATTTCTATACCACGATGACGCGGGATGCCGTGGCATGACGCGACACGCCGCGGGATGCTGCGGCATGACGTGTCATGCCATTTCATTCCACGGGTTGCCGCGGCGCGCCATTGCACCCCGCGAGACATGAGTCACACTGTGTCGAGGAATTATGATTGCTAAGCTAGTTGAAATAAGGTTGAAACTTGTGCAGCGGTCACTTCGGTAACCGAAGTTCGGTTAAGGCGGTACCCCGACCAAATAACCTTGAGCATCCGCGACACGACTTCCTAGTACGAAATGCACGTCCCTTTATCATAAAACTCGCAAAATTTTTGGAATTATTTTAATAAAAAAAGAATACTTAGCGATCTTTTTAAATAAATTAAAACATGGATTATTTCATTTTTAAATTATCTATCCATTGGTGAAATCCTCAAATTAATAGAACGTCAACTTTTGCAAAAGATGAATGCAATTAATAATTTTAGTCACTTTTTTAAAAGGAGATTTTAAATGTATTCGTAACATATAAAAACAAATAATAACGGGCAATGTGATGATAGGATATCGAACATTAACAGTGTGGTTTCAAATGTAGTTTATTTCTCATAATAAAATTATTGAGTTAATAGCCTCTGAATAACGAAGAAAAACGCGGTTTTGGCCGGGGTACCGCCTTAATGGGGCGCAGTCCGGTCGGTGCGGGCCTTCAGCAGGATGACACGGAACGTCGCGGGATCCGCAGCACAACCTGCCGTGCCATGCCGTATCACGCCGTCAGTGAGCGCCGGCAGCGGACGCCCGCGCGGTTCCATACAAAAATGCTCCGTTACCGTCGCGGGGAGGTGGGCCCTGCGCCCGCGCAATGGTTCCCGTGCCACCAGTCAATAACACGTGTTGGTCAGAATGACGGGTACCTATATTGTTGCAGAAATGGATATGTTATAATATAAATAAGGTGCCATTAAAATAGATGGACAAACTTTTAGAAATCATTCAGACCACCAAAATAAGGACGATGGTAAAAAAATATAAGAAAAACGCATTAGATACTTACCTACAAGAAAAATAATCAGCTAACGAAAATACACTAACTGCCGCGCTAGCGATATTAGCAGTAAGTGAAATTTTTGATAAAATGAGTTAAAAATTGATCCCGAATCAGCGCAATGAGCCCTACCAGATGTGCTGACACCTGTTTTAATAGCTTATCGGGAAGCAGTAAATTTCGTTTAGGATAAAGGCAGTAAGTCCAATAAATGACAAATCTTCCTTAACATAACAACAGTAAGTATAGTTACCCCGGATTAGTAAGTAAAGCTCTATCATTTAGGTTTTACTTTTACTTAAATTATGTGCAGTAACTGTGTATACTGTCGATATAATAAGTAAAGCATGTTTTTTATTTTGCCTTAATGACTTAGGAGAACAGCAGTAACTAAATATACTGTGGATATAATAAGTAGAGTTTATTTTTAATTAGGTCTTAATTGATTAGAATATCGGCAGTAACTAAACATACTGTGGATATATTATGTAATGTATGTTTTTTTATTCTTCTTTGAATACTTAGAATATCTGCAGTAACTCATCATTCTGTGGTTATATTAAGCAAGGTCTACTTCACATTTGGTCTTGATCACTTACAGAAAAATATATTATTGAATTTGAGAGTTCAATTTACTTAAAGTATCAGCTTTTTAATTCGACATACCATTGCCGCTGATATAATGCAAGAATGATTTTAATTTAAGAGCTATTTTGCCTACTATTTTGAGACTCAAATGGTGTGCTAGGGGGGGAGGCGCGGGCGCGGTGTTACTCAGTGAAATTATATCAGTGTCGTCCGCGATCGCGCGCAAGGAGGTTGTGCAGTCCCGTGGTCGCAACACGCTCCGTGTTGTTTGGCGCCATAACCCACGTAAGTAGATTATAACAAAAGTGTGATTTAAGTAAACGCGTGAGCCTATATTGTAATCTATGATTTAACATAGACGTAGTTAATAAGGTAGTTGGTATAAATAAGCAGTGACGATATTGAAGTGTCTCATGACAACTTTTTTTGCAAGCTTTAATTTAACTTCACATCTACTTATATTTTTAGTTCAAAGCTTAAAGCTTCCTTAAAGTAGCATTATTATTAGCAGTATTATTCTAACATTGCTTTCTATGGGGGGCCATTGAAAGCAATGTTTTTATGGCCTTGATTTAATCAATCAAATACTACGTAACAGTCCAGGCGCTTTAATTTAATTTCTTTTTTCAGATTATGGCTACTAGAAAAGATAAAATCATCCGCAAAACAGCAAAAAATACGACAGACATCGACCAAATTTTTACCCGTTGGTATGACTATAATGATCATAAGGAAATTTTTGATTTTAAGCATGAATACCAAAATAATTATAAAATTGCTGCACAAGTGTACAACTTACAAGATATGGAAATCGGGTTTGACAAAATACAACATAAAAACAACAGTGATCCTATGTATCGGATGTCATTAACGCAAACAAATAAATCTGCAGGACGCCGACAGCTGGTGAACGTTCCAATCGATAATGCTTTGAATAGCTGCAATTCTTTAAATATCGATGATTTATACTGTAATGAAGAGTTAAATTTATCTATTGAACAGGAAATTAGTTTATCTGACTTACCGCAAGACCCATTTGCCGAGTCTGATGATGAAAGGGACAAAGACTATGTACCGGAAGATGATTTGAACAGCACGCTATCTGACGATACAGTAGTAATAGGCGATAACACACAAGATAATATGAATGTGACTGTCACACTTCTTCCAAAACCAAATCCTCATCAGCATTGTGAGTTTGAACAATGTAAATTGAAAGTATTTAGTACCTGTGACAAATGTTTGTGTCTCCTGTGCTCAGAACACTTTCTCTATCAAATAAACTTCTCTTCATGTGAAAAACATTATCCTTATTCAACTGAAATTACGACATTTTGTGATTTACCAGGAAATATAGAGGACAAAGAAAATAGTATAAATTACATAAACTTACTTAATACAGAATCACTACCCACTAGCCACCAGCACGACGATAACAATGTTATATCAGAAACACAAACAAACTACCCAGTTCAGAAAAATACACCTGACAAGGAAAATATGAACAAATACATATCTAGATGTGAGTATGTCCAGTGTAACGAAGAAGTGTTTAGTGCCTGCTCAAAATGCTTATGTTTTCTTTGTTATGCACATTTCATAGCAGAAGATACTTACAATGACTGTCAGAACCATTCTTCTTCTTTAATGCTTACAAACAAAAGCAAAAGTAATAAAGTACAGCGCGATAAAAATAAGATACAGAAGAAACGTAACACTTCAAAAATACGAGGCGAAATAAATCAGGTAGACAAAGGATTGACAAAAAAAGGGCAGCTAAGAAAAAGAAGGCGAATCGAAGAACCATTAGAAGAACGGAGAGAGAAAAAGTCGAAAGAGGAAACTGAAAAACTGCAACTAAAAGATCCGTGTACAACAACATGCAGAAAAAAATGCACAGAAAAAATATGCGAAACTCGCAGAAAACAGATTAATGATGAATACGTTTCTTTAAGTTGGGAAAAGAAAGGTTATTATATAAAATCGCTGGTAGATACCAAAGAAGTTGCATGCAGAAAAACTAATACTACTACCGAACAACCTAAGCGTAATGTATCGTATTTTTATTACTTTTATGAAGAAAAAACTAAAGTCGAGGTGTGTAAAACATTCTTTTTAACAACATTAGGATATAATCCTAAAAATGATAAGAGGCTGATGTTAGCATTACAAAGACCTATAGATAAACAAAGTTACCAGAAAGGAAAGTATGAGAGAAAGAGTAAATACGACAAAGACCTTATAAAAACACATATTATTAATACATACAATCCTCTTAACTCACATTACAGACGTGAACATGCCCCCCTTCGATTGTATTTACCAAGCGACATAACCATTACTTTAATGCATCAAAACTTTTGTAATGCTTTTCCAGAACAAGTAGTTTCCTTCGAGGTATTTAGGAAAGTCGTTCGGGAAGAAATGAATATTTCTTTTGCACATTTAGGAAATGAGGAATGCGAAGTATGTGCCCAATTCGAATTCCATAAAAATCATGAATTACAAAACATGGATTGTGAGCTCTGCACCAGTTTTGCAATCCATAAATCCAGATATACACAGTCCCGTAAGGCGTACAAAAATGATGTTAAGGAAGCTGAAAAGGCAACAGGTTCCATCTACTACTCCGTAGATTTACAAAAAGTAATAATGATACCGCGAATGGAGCAATTTAAGTGCGCAATATTTTGTCCACGAGTCATTGCCTTCAACGAAAGCTTTGTACCTTTAGGAAGATCTAAAAAAGATAACGTGCCTTTTGCAGCCGTCTGGAACGAGAGTATAACTGGAAGAAAACAGGAAGATATTATCTCGACACTAAATGCATTTCTTTTACATAAACGTGATGCTGATCATATCGTATTATGGATGGATAATTGTTCTGCACAAAATAAAAACTGGGCTATTTTGAGTTATCTGGTGTATATTATTAACAGCAATGAAATAAATGCGAAAACAATCACCTTGAAGTATTTTGAACCTGGTCATACTTTTATGTCCGCAGACAGCTTTCACCATCAGGTGGAACAGGCTTTACAAAGAAAAAATAAGGTCTATGATTTTAATGACTTCGTTGATGCAGTGCAGCAAGCGAACTCAAGAAAAACCATTGTAAAAATAATGGAAGTCGATAATTTTTACAGTTATATCGACCTATCTTCGCAACATAAAATGAGGAAAGTACAACCTAGAGTGTACCTTAAAGATATTATGGTTTTAGTCGCAAATCGAGGCGAGTTCACACTGCAATACAAAACTAACCATGCTGACGAACAAGTGCAAAGTTTAGACTTTTTACAGTTGAAGTATCTGAAATCAAGAACATTTCCTGAATTCAGTTCAAAATTGACACCCAGAGGAATTCCAGAATATACGAAGACTGAGATTTTAAAGAAACTGTTAGAATTAATGCCAGATAACAGAAAGGGGTTTTGGTTAAATTTACCGGTTTCAGATAAAGTCAGTGATATAGATTAAGTTTTGCTAGATAGTTTTATGTGTTTTGTTATATCATGACACCCCAAAAAAAGGTTCTGTTATTTTATTTCTTACATTATGTTTGATTTTTTTATTCTAGTATTTTAACTTAGTTTGATCTCAAATTGTAAACGTAGAAAGGCTGATTTTTTTGTTTGTTACTTTGAAATATGGCTAACTTGCCAATGTTTATATATTTTTTAAAGTTTTTTGTATTATAATAATATACGAGAGTAGAATGGAGCTCAATAAAAAAAATATAATTATTTTATAAGACTTTCAAAGTAAGAAAGACTGATTTAAATTTGTATAATAGTTTATTTTCTTAAAATTTTATTGTTCTCAGATAGTGAAACTAGTGAAACCTCGTTATTTAATATAATAATAATACGTAAGTAAAGAAATATTAATAAACATAAACGTTTTTAATCTAACACTTTGTTTTTATTTCTAAGCTATAATCTAAACCTATTATGAGTTACTTATAATAACAGCAGTAACTTACTACTTACTGCTATTATTCTAAGCAATTGATATTTCAGTTGCTTCAACTAACACTAGATATAAAAGGATTTTCGTCATTTAAAACTATTCTAATATATATACAATTTTATTGAGTGAAGAATATAAAAGCGCTTTATTTGGGCTACACGTTTCAACCATCACAATTAATATAACTTAAAAAAAGAAGTCCGGAAAAACAAAATTGTAACAAAAACTTTGCGCGCCAATTACTCAAAACTACGCAAAACATACTTACTGCTCTTATCGCTAGTGCGGCAGTAATGTGCCGGCAATTTATTATTTTAGGTCAAAATAAAATCGCTTTAATCAGTGTTTTTTTTTTTGCTCGGATATCTTTGGTTAGACGTACCTACCTACGTGATGAGCGCTGTGTTAAAATGTTTTCCATCTATTTTTATGGGACCCTGTATATGAAAGGAATGTACTTGAATGTACCTTTAATGAAATTCAATGTACCTCCAAGAAACAAGAACAATTTTATTATAATAAAAAAGTGAGCCGCAGTCGGGTCATTCCGCGGAAATCCAGTAACGGCGAATATATGCTAATAATAAATTAAATATCATAGCTGCATTCTTTTTTTACTTTATATGACATTTCTTACATGTTTTTACGTATGGCGCCGCTATCTAAAAAAGTATAACACCTTTATTTAATTTATTATTGCAATCAACACGCACCAAATGTCCTTACCATTTCCAAACAAAAGTCGGCCTAATTGCGCGGAATGGCCCAGTCCCGAATAGTGTTGCAAAGAACTCGAGTCTTCGAGTCCTATATAAACGGACTCGGATGAAGAATTACAAGACTCGACTCATTACAATAGGACTCCAAGACTAGAGAACTAAATTCTCTACGAGTTCTTGAATGTTACATGAGAGCTCGAGTCTCTTTGTGGGCTCGAGTCCTTTTTATGCGGCGAGTCGCACTCAATTCCTCTTCGTATATGAGTCCAGCAATAAAATTGTTTCATTTACAGGACTGGGAGAAGGCTCAGATAAAAAAATAACAGTATTGAATAAGGATTTTTCTTGAAGACTCGAGTTCATTTTAAGACTCGAGTCCTTTGTTAGACTCAAATGGTTGTTAAATGACTCGGGCTCGGCTTGACTCTAGACTCGAGAGCCTTTTTAGCACACTGAGTCTTGCATAATTGAGTAGTGTCTAAAATTACGACTCGAGTCCTTTGCAACACTAGTCCTGAAGCCTAGTTTTCGCAGGCCCAGTAGCCGGCGGACAGTGATTTTAAGAGAAGGACAGTTACTGTCTGGCAGCTACTGGGTCCGTAAAAACAAAGTTGAAACACGTGGGGAAAGTGACACTACTGTATAGACAGCAGAATGTACAGTTGCTGACTACTGGGTGGTCAGAAACTGGGACAGTGAAAACCAGGCCTGGCAGTCAGAATGACGGGTGAATACTGATAATAAATGTAATAGATATCTTACCGTTACCTAATATTTAGCAGAGGAATTTACCTTCAACGTAACTCATCTATATTTATATATACAACAAAAGTTACACCACTTATAACTCAAGAACGGCTGGGCCAATTTTTATGATTTTTGTGTTTTTGGATTTATCTTCGTCCGGAATAGGCAATATATTAGTAATTAATAAAATTAATGTCAATCAATAAAAACAATCAAAACATCAGTGTAGCCGTTCATTTGATAAGTTTGTGTTGTGAGTTTGTAGGGGGAGGAGGGGGGCAGGTTGTGGGTGGTAGATGGTAAACACGGTCACCGCCCAACGAAGTGGGCACGGGTCAGCTTGTAATAATATAATCTGAAAATATAATGCGACAAGAGTAATTAACGAGAAAATCAAGAAAACAAATTTTAACGCCTACCATTTTGTCATAGCAACGTGAGTATAGTTTTATTTGCACGTATTGAGAATTTAATGTGATTATGTGAGGATTATTTACATTTTTTTTACATAGGTATAAATAAAACAAAAATTGAGGAGAAAATTCAGCAGTTTCAGGCCTTAGGTAGGTACTCATAATCACTAGATTGTCCAAACTTGAAAACCCCTTCATACATACATAATATGTCTTAATCGTCGGTGGACGACATACAGATGATCGCGGAGAAGTCCTGGATAAGGCTCGCACAGACCAGGGCAGCATGGCACAAAAATGAGGAGGCCTTTACTCAGCAGTGGGTGGATCAAGGCTGCGGATGATGATGATGTCTTCAAAACTTCAATCAGAAAAGAGCTTATCTAATATCTTCAAAATGGCTGAACAGATATTAAATTTATTCGATTAGGCCTTCTAATTTAAAATGTGCATTGAAATCGAGACTATACGTTTGGGAGCTACAATACCACCAGACACACAGTATATATTTTAAACCAGCACGCAAACTGTAACCATGAATTCAGCACATGATTCTAGATTGTAGAACCCCTAGTGTAGAAATTTTTCTTTGGTTATCAAAAAAAATCAACTGTTTCATAGAAAAGTGCCTAAACGTACGCGTTCAAAATGCAAAGCTATTGTTTTTAAACCCGCGATAAATTTAAGCACAGGGCTTAGAATTATGTACTGAATTCATGGTTACAGTTTGCGCACAGGCTAAAAATTTATCCTGTATGTATACACAGACACACTGATACATACACACACACAACCTAAAACTTGTAACACCCCTCTTTATAAAGTCGGGGCCCGGGGGTTAACAAGGTTAAGTTGATTACTATAGTGTTTAATTGACGCAAACTGTACACGGTTTTGATGATGATCACAAATAAAATATAGAAATCGAATCAGGCTAACAAGGTAGAATAATCCCATAATTTAATACTTTTAAATTAAAAGTTAGTTATGTTTCAAAACTTTATTTTTTAGGAAAACGCTAATTTATTACTATCGCAAATATAAACGATTACATTCATAATTTAAGTATGTATTACATAATATCGATACAAAATCTTTCGCCAATAGCGGATTTATAAAAATGTATAAAATGTAATGACAACTGAATATCACTAGCATTTAGGTACCCAATATTAACTTGTCAATCACTACAAACACCTACTCCTTTCTAACATTTGCGAATACTTAATACCTCTAAACAAAGTCCTGCTATATATTGCTTACTGTAAAAAAGACAAACAAGAAATCAACATTCAGTCTCTTCTAATCTGTCTACATTATTTCCAAATGCTATACAAACACTTGAAAGGCCTCTTAATCGTTTACTAATTAGGTACGTGCCGGTAATACATAATCTCATTAGTGCGAATCTTCAATGTGTGATAAGTACGAGTTATTGGGAAGTATGGCAATTATAACTTTAACTACTATCATTTAAAAATTGGAGTACATATGCCACAATATAATTAGTGAATAATATAATAAATAAATAATAATATTCTTGTGTGATCTTTCTGGCGTTATCTCAGGCTGTTGCCAGACTTCACTCTTCTGGTATGTTTCATGTAAATTATAGCATTTATTAGCTTACGCCGAAGGGACTTGGCTTCAACATACACAAGCAGCAAAAAAATTACTCTTAAACTACGTATTTTTTAAATGAAACACATAAATATAATTCTTGCATTTTAAAGGACGGCAATGGAGAGAGCTAGGAGCGAAGTTTCCCGTGTGATCGAATCAGTGAAGTGATCCGCAGGAGAACCAAGGTAGCCGACATAGCCCAATGAATTACCGAACTTAAGTAGCAGTGGGCAGGGCACAGTGCTCGCAGAACGAATGGCCAATGTGGCCGAAAGGTTCTGGAGTAGCGACCCCGTACCAGAAGGCGCAGCGTTGGAAGGTCTCCCACAAGGTGGACCAATGACCAGGGGCGTAGCTACCGCCGTATCTGCCGTATCAATTATACGGGGCCCCCGGGCCACGGGGGCCCCCAACGTGCGTAATTTTTTTTTCACATGACAAAAGTAAAAAAAAAGGAAATCAGCTATGATTTATTAAATCAGTTTGCCGAAAAAAAGGCAAGGAGAGTGTATATTTGAATTATTTGTAAAAAAATTTGGAAAAAGTGACAGCTAGATAATTATGATGAATAAATATGTCTTTTAATTTTATGCAAACATTTTTTTTTCTTTTGTGAGAAATCTTTACCTTTCCTAAGGGCCCCTAAACAAGTTTTTATACGGGGCCCCGCCAAGGCACGCTACGCCACTGCCAATGACCCTGTGAAGGCAGCAAGAATCCGCTGGATTCAATATGGCGACGCTTGGGGGAGGCCTATGTCCAGCAGTCGACGTCTTTCGACTGAAATGATGATAATTATTTTAAAGGATAAGTACAAATACTAGGAAATCCAATTTTAAAAGCTGGGAAGCCATACTGTGAGATGGACCGATCCATGTGACAAATTAATTTCAGCTGAATGTGTATGTTAAATATTAAGACAAAATAATTCATAAATACAGGCACTAAAGTAAGTACGTATATGATATTAATGTTAAATATTCGCCATATCTGACGTAGAATGACTAGACTAACGAATTTCAATTTAACTCTTCGTACTACATCTGCAAGTAGCACCTAAATACAAATATGCTATAATTTATATGATTAATAAATATTACATTAATTCAATAGGTAGTTTTATTACTTTCGATAAATTTACTTTTACAAAATATTTAATCTACATAAAAAAGTCATATAAATAATAATACATAATGTTCAGACATATCATGAACCAGCATTCAGAATACGCTGCAAGTTAACGTTCAATCTATGCGATCCTGTTGGTCTCATTACGATAACCAGGAAACCAAACTGATAATATAATATTGCCTTATACCAAATCGGTAAAGTATCACAGAAATTAACCATACCTAGCTAAACTATGATGTCTTCAATAATACACATCACGAAATATTACGAAACACATCAAGATTTGGTCAATGTATACTAAAATATTACGACAATGCATATACTAGTCACAAGTGCCAAGATACAAACAAATTATATTTAAATAGATAGACTTAGGTAACACTCAAAGCTTACCAAAGTATATTGAATACGAGGCCAATTAAAATGAATTATGATTAGGCCTTGAAATATTTAATTTTAATAAACTAGAAAGAATATTTACAATTTCATTTCATCAAATAATAAACACTGGCAATTGTTCAGCCATCACTGGGAAATGTCTAAACCTACTTAAACACTATCTAAGAAAAACCATGATAGTTGCATCTAATAAACTTAACAGTTTACTAACTCACTGTATGACCACTTATTCAATTATCTACTGACACATGGAATGGAAGCTAACTTAATGTAAAGATGTTAAATATTTATGTTATTGCTACAAACCCCATACTACTAACACAGTTATCGCTTAATAACCCCAAATAGTACAAGCATTTATCATAATTTCTCTTCGACATTGCAATATAGGAAGACTAGAAACTTCATACACAAAACATGTTGTAGTACTCAAGTTCTACGAAGAGTATAAATAGAAAAATAAGTGAGAATTAAAAAGTAATTGAGATGACTTGTTTAGTTAGCTAGGTGTAGGTCGGCGCCATCGCCGTTAGTGGCCATCGAGGCGACTGGGAGGAGTGCGGAGTTGCACGGCCAATTGTAGATGGACTGCAGGGGAACATGGAGTAGCTCCACCAAGTTTCTGTAGTTTGGCTCTGAAATAGAATTATGTTATTATTAGGCAAACTTCATAGTTTAACTGTAAGGGCGACATTATCATTTTCAATTGAAAAATAAGATCTATGTGTCCAGTTACATCTGCTGTCAAAATATTCGCTGTTTTAGTTGTGACTGATTGGCAATAATAAAAACAACCAATCAAATCAATAGACAAGAGATTTGTTCATATAAACCATTTGATTGATTTACTGGTCTAACTTTGTGCAAAATAGCTAATTTCCATACATACATGACCATCACTTTTAGGACAATAATATGAACATAATTAACTCACCATTTTCGGGATTAATATACCCTCTGCGTATCAAGAAGTCTAGAAGTACTGGGGCACTCGTTGTCTTGAACTCGGGCGTGAGGGCCCTTTGAACACACTCCTCAGCAGATAACAATTCAAAATTCTCAACCTCACCATCAGCGTTCTGGGGCATGAAGTCCAGTGGTAACTCAAGATCGTATACATATTCTGTGTTAGGAAATAAGCCCCTTTCACTTTCGAAATAGAAACTGAAAACATAATATTAGATATAGTAACTCCATCAAGCATCAGCATTGTCTATCAAAAACATACAGGGTGTTACGGAAAGGGTATATCAATACAAACGGGTTGAAGAGTGTATCTGGTCTAGAATCTCTGTACGAAATTTCAGCTCAAAAGCATTAACTTTGAAAATGCTTAATATTTTCTTATTTCGACATCACGCCGCCGCGCGCCAGTGCAGTGCGCGCGGCGGCGTGATGTGCGTGTACTAGGCGCACAGACACACTACAGATAATGAATAATGAAGTATTTTTATTTTATATTTTATTTTGTTTATAAGTCAACAAGTATATTATACCTAACACAGCCAGCTGGCACCAGCTTTTTCACTAGTTCGCCTTCAACAGAAGCCTCCTCGGCCGCCTCTTTTATAGTTGTCTCCAGAATGCCATAGCCAACAGCCAGCCCGCCACTAACGAAACAATCCCACTTGCCTAAAATATTACAAATGAATAAAATCACTCTCACACTGCAAATATTGGTAAATTTAATGAGAATAAAACATTTAATTCAGGCAAAACCAAAATAAAATGTCACCGCAATTCATATAAACAAATTAGTATGTACAAATAATTATAAAGGTCTCAGAGTTAAAATTAAAAGAAAATGTCAAATTCTGTAAAACAAACTAAAATTTGATTGAATTGATAAGAACTATGTTACGAATTACAATGCTGCTTACCAGGCCAGGTTTGTTTAGTGAAACTTCTCTGCTGTAACCAGATGCAAAGACCTTTTGTTGGGTGGTTCACATAGCCGGAGACACTGACTCCATAATTCCTGATGCCAAACAGACACATAGCACTCCTGTCCATTTCCAACAGGCTCTCTGGGTAGCATGGTGTAGTGACCCCAAAACACTGCAATCATAACTATTTTGTCAAAGTATATCTCGTCAAACACAGATTATCTAGGATAACAATACTCCACCCACTGACAATGAAATCTTAGAAGCCCAAAAACCAGCCAAAATTCAGTTTTGAAATTGAAGTTTCAATTTAATTGAAAACTTGGAAAGCAGTGTACCCCTTAAGGATTATTTTGGGACATAAAGTAGCCTATGTCCTTCCCCAGGATGCCATCTACCTCCTAGCCAAATTTTATCGAAATCCATTCAGAGGTGTAGGCATGAAAAGGTGACAAAAAGACAGAGTGACTTATGAATTCATAATATTAGTATGGATTGTCAGGACAATGATGTGATTTATGGCAAATAGAACTTTTGATACATAAATAAGGAAACTCATACATGTATGATGTAACACACATTGTAGTAAAACTATAACATTAAATTCTTGTCATCCTGTTATAATATTACAAGCTCTATCATTTTATGCTTTATCTACTAAGGGCTGATTACTAAATCGACAGATAATTTTTATTCGTGGAATAAAATTGACATCTGACAGATTTTGTATGGAAGAACTGTAAAAATTCAAAATTATTCCTGAGATAAAATTATCTGGCACATTGGATAAATCAGCTGTAAATATCAATTAATAATCTAAATACAAACTTGATAATCTAATATAAACCTGATATTTTCATTAACACTTAATTAAAATGGCTTGTTTTTATAGTGTAATCATTAATAGTAGTGTTATCGATAATTCTGAAAATCACATAATAAGTACCTCATCTCTCCATCCTTTCAAAGCGCATATCTCATTTTCTTTTCTTAAATTCTGCAATACATCAGCTATCTTTGTTGTCCTCTCTTTGTAATCTCTGAATGCTGGATTTAATTCTACATACTTGCCGGTGATCCGAAATACCTGTAATTGTAAGTTAGCATTTTTTTTTTTTTAACCGGTCAAGGACCACGGTCTGCCGATCGGCGAACAAACAATAGAAAATCAATTGTGACTCATTAGCGGTGCTTGACAGATTAAATACATTTAAGCTGTGATTGTATGTATAGAAGTTATTGGCACACATAATACATTTTTTTTTAATCTATCTTCGAGATAGAATACATAGTAGGTCAAAAGCAATAATAAAACTAGATAAGTATTACTGACTGAAGTCAAGTGGTTAATTATAATAATATGATAACTTATTATTTTAGGTTATGTTTATAATTATTATTATTTGCTTCTTAAATTCGTACAGAAATTTAGTTTTACAGTGTTAATGTAATGCAATTGACTACCCTCTGACAAAATATTTATTTAAATGTTACTGTCCATAACACATTAATAAGAGAATATAGAACTTAGTTAATCAAGATTCCAAAACACTATTATTTTTTTTACTATCGAAAAGTTTTTTTGATTCAGGGAAAGTGTAGTGTCTAAAAAATATTAAAGTAAAGGCTTACCTCTGGGAATCTAATCAGGTACTTCATAACATCAGGGCGAATCAAACCCACTTGATATCCGGCTACTATAAACGGTTTGCATACTCCCTGATGCAAGCCTTGAACAATGCAAAATATGTAAGCAAACAGTACGAGTTGCTTCTTCGACAGCTTGTTATTACAAACACTATGTAGGCTGCCTAAACAGTCACTCGTGTATTTCTAAACTAATACTTAATTGCCTTTTACTGGCAAACTATACAACTATAGTCTAAGTTATGCGCAATTGAATCACGTACCTGATAGATAAAAACAGTTGAATTTTTTGGCTAATTTGAGTAGATCGGAAATGTTGTTCTGTGCAGACGAGTACATATTTTTCATATTACTGTTCCATACAGGTTCCATACAAATTATAAGTACAGAATGTTTCTATATGAACCAAAAAAAATTAAATTATCAGAAACGAGAGGACTGTGAGTCGGTCGTTAGTCGTTAGACGAAAAACGCTTTAGTATTGTCCTGTCCTTGTTCAGCAAATTCCACAATGTCCGTCTGTCACTCACTGACGAATAGAGACAAAACAATTGAGATTGACAGCTGTAGGGATGATGCAGTACTAGTACTATTTATTCTGTGGCAGTACTAAGCAGGCGCGGTCCGACGAGGCGGGTCGTGGGGGTCATGACCCCCTCTCCCCCCAAATCATTCAGACTATCGGGAGTCTGATGATTTACTTGCCTTACTAACTTAAAACTGGACTTGAGCCACGAAAACCCCGATGGGCATATTTAAAAACATTAAGAACATAGGCAGATATGGGGACTGCCGACTCAAGTAAAAACTTAAATCTATAAAATGACAGTGGGTTTTTTAACGCGCCTAAAAAAGTTTTTCCTTTAAAAAGCCTGTTATAAAATATAGAATCTAGGATGCAAGAGCGAGCGAAGCAAACTCGGGATATTGAGCAACCAGCTCGTACGGAAGGATTGAAGGCTTAGGTTAAGACCAGATTCCAAATTCTAAGCTGCTGTAAATCGAGTGTAAGCTTTTCGGCTTTTCGTGTCATAATTCTATAAAGTAAGTTCTCTTTTTGTATGATGGCTAAAAGAAAACAGAAACTATTCAAGGTGGGGTGCTAAAATTTTCAGGCTCGCTACAATCTGCATTCTACATTCTGTTGTTTCTTGAGTTTTTTTTCTTAAGTCGACAAAGCAAGTAATTCCTAGTCCTTTTGGAATGATCTAAAGAAAATCGAACCTATCCGAGAGTGTGCAAAATTTTCAAGCTCGCTTCGCTCGTTCTTGCATTTAGCCTTCTTGTGGTTGCTTGTGCAGACTTGTGTTTGCCTGCTTAGGTCGACAATGTAACTCCTTTTTCTGCTTGAAATTAATATAAAACAAAACCTAACCAATGCGGGTTCGCTTTGCTCGCTATCCCCACCCTGCATGATCTACCGTTCTAATACATAAGACCAATTTGACAGCATTATTTTGGCAGGGGTGTACCGTGTCGTAAAATGTGGGTGTAAGTACTATATGAAGGATTTAACTTCATATAGTACTTACACCCACATTTCGCCAGTTATTAAGTGAAATGTCATAAGGAGCAAGCCTACTGCCGTCAACCGGGCATAAATCTAGACTCCAGGCAGCTTCTGATGGAAAAACCCAATAATAATTTACCCGACCTAAGAATCGAACCCAGCTAGGAGCTCATGCTCAGCAGTAACACTTGCAACCACTAAACCAACGAGGAGAATGAACCTCCCCAAAATATTGGACTGCGACCGCGCCTGGTACTAAGAAACTTAAATGATATCGATATTTAAGTGTTATCATTGTTCCAGTCTGTTTACAAAATAGAGTCAACATCACGAATCCAGTGCACTGTACTGGATTACTGGAATAAAAATGTTAAGGATTGGATCGCTGTAGTGGAATGCTACTGGAATAATATTGGATTATAGGCGCGTGACGTTGTATTCATTTTAGATATCCAAAATACAATTACTGAACTTGGTGCGCGTGATAATTATAGCTCTTAGGGTATATAAATGTTCTGTGTTATAGGTGTACCAAGCATGTACACACGCCAGCACATCAAGCTACTAGATTTTCAAGTTTATCGCTAAATTATAAGGTTCAAAGTTGATTGGGAAAATTTGACAGTTTCGGGTAGCTTGATGTGCTGGCGTCTTTCTTTACTACCAAGCAAGTGCGCTTTTGGCCTAGAATGCCTAGTGTAATTAAAAATTAGAGTTATGGCAACACCGACCAAATGACAATGTCAAAACCCATCTATTTTATGTATTCGACTGAAAGACTTGTATCTATGGTCATGAATAAAAATTATAAAAACAAAAAAACAAAGACAATGTCAAAAATTATGTCATTGTCATTGAACTCGGAGTTTTGGTTTCGTAGTTCGTCGTATTTGTTTGATTATTTTTGCCTCACTCTATAAAAATAAACATTTTGACTGCTACGGTGAAAGAGTAATTTTGTCGAAGAGTTTAACGATGTCGGAAAGTTTTGGTGTAGTCAATGACTTAGCTCCAGTTTTTCGTCCTTACATTCAAAATGTGTACCAAGATTTGAAACTTGGTAAGTTGTGTGATGCTAGCACATTTTGTTGAATATATATCTAGAATTTATAGTATAATAATGAAACTTCCAGGTTTATGTAAGACTAAAGTTGACTTTGAAAGAGTATCCGGGAGTTCTGAAGGTGGTGAATGCCAACTTCGGATTGTCTTACCCTATTGTTCAAAGAAACTGAAATGGGAAATAATATTTGATGGCACAGCACCTTGGTTTGCGCCGGACTTCAGATTCGATGACGATAGTTTTCTTATGAGTGTTGATGAACAGTTTTTGGAAGAAAAAGTGCCAAGTCTATCAAAGTGGAACGAAAATGATCCAAAAGCACTTAGTGATGTTATTTCAGAACTGATTAGTCTATACAAACTGCATCAGGTAAGTAAATTAACTTAAACTCCTTTGTTGCTGAAAGTGCTAAAACTGGCACAAGTGGAAAATGCAGTAGATAAACAAGAAAAAGGCATTGTAGTAGGCACTATTCACCTAAGTAGTACCTATGAAACTTAACAAAAAATAAAGTTGGTGTATTATGTCCTTATGTCGTACCAATAAGATATTGACGGTTCCCCGGCTATTTGATCTAAGCATCATTTTTTTGGGAAATTGAGTTATACATAATTGGAATCAGTGAATTTTGCTGATATATAATGAACCGTAGATATAATTAGTTGAAAAAAATATCAAAAATGCTTCATTCTGTTCTAACATTTACTGCTGTTACAGATAAAAAAGTTAAATGAAGATGAAAGTTCTCGTGCTTACTTTGAATACAGTGCTCTACTCGGAGATGCTCTAACATCTGAGCAAGATATTGAAGTGTGGGTTGGCAGCCATGTAGTTGAGTTCTTGATCAGACTTAATGTTGATACATCCAGATTACCAGAGTTGTATAGCGATGGGTAAGCATTACAACAAATAAGCTAGTTGAAAACTCTTAAAACACCAAATTGTTTTCACATTCTTTATTTGTATAAAGAATGTGAAAACAATTTGGTGTTTCAAAATCAGAAATAATATTAATATTGTTATTTATGCTCGAGTTTCAAAGTATTTATTTTAATTTTCAGAATTGAAAAGAATCCTGGAATAGATACTGCATTATTATTGGTCAGATATCCAAATTCAACAAATGCTGAATTGATACTTTCACCAATACTCACAAAGTCACTTGGAAATATATCATTACCTTTGTAAGTATTAACTGGTTTTACAAATATTTTTTGGAACCCCTAGAGCAGAACCAGGGCTCTATACCACAAAACTTTACAATTAAATTTTACAAATTTGTTATTAATCTTACATGTCTGTGTACCACAAAACTCTAAGCCACATAATTGTAACAGAAAATCGTTAAAAATATGTAAATTTGTAGTAACTGGTAGATTTTAAATTGTGACTATACATTAGCATATGTATTGTAATTTCTGTAATATGCATTTTTTCTACAATTTAACAAGTTTGTAACTTTGTAGACTTATAAAGTTTTGTGGTATAGCACCTTGATGAAAGAAATCCCTATATTCTCCTAAATTTTCTAATGAAGATGACCCTCCTTTGGCTTTGCCATAGTGAGGTAAAAAAAACACAAACTGTCGTAGAGATAAACCATTCTAAAAATGAACACCCCTCCACTAAAATTTCTATACAAACATTTGAAATGTGTATGCAACAAGCAGTGGAGGGGTGTTCATTTTTAAAATGGTTTACCTCAACTGTGTTTTCTATTGAGTACCATAAATAGCATAATATATTCTGAATGTGGTATTAAAGCCTATTTTATCATCAGATTTGCCAATTAGTAGAACAGCTAGCAAAAGTTGTACCTGTAAATGGTAATTCAAATATTTGTATTTTAGGATGCATCAGTCTGGAGTTTTAATGGACTATGTCCCAATGGTGACAGAATTATTGAACAATAAGGTATGGTAGCATACATTACTTCTTGTTTTTTATTATTCTGAGCATTTCAAGCAATGTTTTACTGCACTAGTGACTTATGAGTCCATGACTGCATTCAGTGAGCGGAATATGGGCCGCTGAATTTTAGGCCAAAGATGTTTGAACATTTTGCCATTGATATCCTAAGAAGAAGAAGGCACTAGTGCTGAATCTAAGAGAAAGCTTGTTGTATTTTATTAGTGACAAAATATTGTTTTTCAGATTAATGATTTGCTGAACAATGAAAGGTTAAAGCGAGATTTACTGGCACAACTGATTGTGAAGTATGAAGGTGCTGTCCTTGAGCATGACGCTAATAATGCAGCCTTCTTATTTGAAATGAGCAGCTACCATTGGATCTTACAGATAGATATTGGTTTGTATACTCATATTATTATCTGTGATAGGTTAATTAACCAGTGGACAGAAACCTGGTGATAATTATAATGTATATCAGTTTCCATTGAGTTACGTTTTTCTTTTTCACTAGCTGCCCCCCGCGGTTTCACCCGCATACGCCTCGATTCCATGGGTATATCGCGATAAAAAGTATCCTATGTCCTAATCCAGCTCATGGTCTACCCAGGTGCCAAATTTCATCCAAATTTGTTCAGCAGCTTTAGCGTAAAAACGTACAAAGATACAAAAATCTTTATTATATGTATTAGTGTAGATGTTATGTAAAATAATAATGTCATTTGATGTAAACTTTTGAAAAACTTATCCACTCTGTAATAATAATAAATCATTGAATTCACAGGTGCAAAATTTCCAGATAAGCCTCCAGTATTAACTCTAAGATCAATTTATCACTGCAATAAAGGAAAACCAATGTATAAAATACTCTCAGGCTGCCCATACAATCATTTTGAAGGCTACATTGAACAGCAAGTTGAACTTTTCAAAACTGAATGTATGGGGTTGCCACCAACCAAAGAATCACATCAATTTGTGACTCTGGAAAACTAAATTGAAGTGCATATACTGTTTTATAAGTCACCTAGCTAATAAGATATACTTTTCTTCTTCATTTGTGAATATTATGTGTTAAGTATAAATAAAAGAACTTCATAATAATGAACATTTTTTATTTTGTGAGTAAGACCTTATTTATAATATTCTATAAGGATTCATCACTGTTAGTATAAACTATGTAAGGATCCATACATAATTATTTTACATAATCATGATGTAATTGATATTGCTCACATCACTTTGGAACTTTAGCTTTTACATTAAACATTAACATCATACTTTTAAGTGGGTATTATTCAGACCTTGTTAAAATACAGTTACTGAAATGTGGGTACAACAGGCATAAATACCTAATACTTCTAATTATGTTCCAAATTTTGAACTATACAATATTAAATATGAACAAACTAACAATAATTAAATTATGAAGTCTGTATTAAGATAACAGGTACTGTAACTTTGTGAATAATAATTTAGAGAAAGTATAATCACAAAGAGTTTCTACAGTGACAAACTCATGCCGACAGAAGAACCCCACAATAAAATAAATACTTAATTATTCGTAACTTCATGCAACACGCATGATCGTATGCTAGATCTAATTAGTCAACTTATTGTTTTCCTTGGAGCCAATAAGCTCATAGCGATATCTCATATACATCACTTTCATCCTGTCCCATACATTATCAAACGAGTCAAGGGCAGGCCTGACGTCAAGAAGAGCAAATTCATATTTGCTGTCAACTTCACCACCATCATAGTAGTCGATAATGTAGCGGACATCTTGTCCACATCTGTCGACAATCCAATCGTGTCTATCGAATGGCAGCTCGTACCTGAAAACAAAAGATAAAACTCCATTAAGAAATTGTTACGTGAGTGCAAAGAATAAACATTTATTAATATTTTTAAATAAGCTTAAGGGGCATTCCACCAATGAAACTAAACGCGACCAGGACATCTAGACCGCATTTAAGAGCTGTCATTGTCATCTCCTTCTTAGCGTGTCGATGGCAATCTAAATGTACTCGGCCCAGAATTCGGCCACTTGTTTGGCGCCATCACTAGCGTCCATCAGTTCCTGTAACGTGCAGCTGACAGGACACGCAGGGATTATTGTATTGTATTTACACTGGACAGCTCTTGAGCGCAGTCTGGATGTGAATAAATCTTCAACTGCAATCAGATTTAAATACATACCCAAGCCAACTTCGTATGCGAGCCCTAGGGCTGTAGTCTGAAGCCTTGCCGCCAAAACTCTTGAGCCTTGGGTGTCCGCACTCCTTTGCATGCAATGCTTCCCATTTCAATACTTCCTGCCATGCCTGAGGAGCAATAGGTTTTTTATAAAAAAATTATAGTACCTAATAATTATTTTTTACTTTCCATAAATTCAATTAACACATATCAGTTGCATTAAGTGGCTATAACACAGCAAATCCACTTTTGTTGTACAGACGCCAGCACATCAAGCTACTACAATGTGTCAAATTTCTTTAATAGATTTTCAACTTTATCGCTAAAATGTAAGGTTTAAAGTTGATTGGGTAAAATTTGTCAGTTTCGGGTAGCTTGATGCGCTGGCGTCTGTACATTAACCGGTTGTATGCCGTAATTACAGACACAATTAAAAAGCCATTGTGTCTCGTGTAGATCTACGTTCCGGCATACAAAAGGTTAATATTGCATTTATTACTAAGTAACAAGGAAAATTATTTGTGTATAAGAAAAATACCTGTTCATTATTGGCATTGTGTATTTTGATGATGTCATCCATATCTTTCTGTTTGATGTCTTCATTCTTCCAGCGCCAGCCTTTGCGTAACATGGCATTCCAGAACATTTGTTGGCTGGGGTACACCCAGAACTCAGTGGATCCATCTGGCATGGCTCGCGGTATTGAGGACACTTGCCGTTGAGTAGGAAGTTCAAATGGCTGGTCAGGTGCTGGTTGCTGGTTGGCTGGTGGCATCTAAACCAAAACAAGAGAAATATCCCTGTATACATGTGTAAAAGATAGCATAGGTATTCTTTTTTTTTCGAAGTTAAACCTAATCATTTATTTCTCTTTTATGACAGATAATAGCAGTGTATCATCATTCACATAGTTGGCAACTGTTGGTGGGTGTTTACATGTAGAATCATCAATGTCAGTGTCATTTAATCATTTTCATTATTTATTTATTTATTATGGCACTCCAACGATTAGTTCTCATAAACATTAACAGAGAGCTTAACCTTATTATATAAAGCACTACAGTGAAAAGTGTGCACAGCACTTACATAGTTTGCCTAATTGATTTACTAGGTAGGTAATTAAAGTGATAAAAATATCAATAGGTATAATGAAATAAGTTTATACATGTACAAACATGCTGCATTAATATAAATGAGTAAATATGCTTAAAAGATTAATGATCACAGTGTTATCGCTATTGATCCACAAAAGGGTGCTCTGTAAGAATCCCTTAACCCTTACAATGCAATATACTTGCCCACTTTTTTATGTTATGTATGATTTACATTATTCATTTACATAATATTGAGGCCTATTTTCTGCAACCTCAATATGAACCATATTTCAGAAATTGTTAAGATTATTGTTGATTGCAAAAGTACTTGAAGAGCCCATCCATTATCATTATCACTTAGGTAAATGAAAGTCCTTCAGACCGTATTTTGGCCACAGCAGCCAATCTCAACGGCGAATAGCCTACGGCCCAGGAGATATTATAGTGTACAAGTGTGCGCATAGACACAGGTGCACTCACTCTCATAGTCCGATGGGACGACAATCTGACACGACCGGAGAGAGATAAGGTGCAGGACCAACGGCTTAATGTGCTTTCAGAGGCACAGGGGTATCAACTTCCATACTCCGGGTTATTACTAAGAAATTCCTAATGGAAAAACTCAATAACACTGCCTGACCCGGGAATCGAACCCAGTACCCCACGCTTACTAGTCGCGCTTGCGACCACGAGACCAACGGGGCAGTTAGACTACTTGTTAGTTATCACTAAGGTATGGGAAATAATAATGGTCCCGAAAAACAAATTAATCTCCAGCATCTGTGGCCGACTATTATTCTCATTAACCAGCATTATAATGAATTACTGCCAAAAAAAAACCAAATTAATTCATTCATATAATTATCTATGTTGCGGCCGGTCAATACTGTCGATAGGCAACGTAGGATGCAACAAGAGTGACCGCAAGCATAGTTTTCAGTAGAATGTAATTTAAGCTGGTAGAAAAGTATTATAGCAATAAATAGTCATGTTTATTTTTTGAAGATTTCAGTATCTCATTTGATTGTTTCGTTATTTTTTTTAGGACAAAAATTATCAAAATGTTAGTATTTTAAGAGATTTAATATTTTGAGTAAGGACAATTCTTTTTTTTTTTTTGTTGGAGCTTTTATTACTATCCGTTAGGTATTTTTATGGTGAACATTAATTATTATCTACAATAATAATCGTATCTTCACTAAGGCATGTGGGTCATAGGATTGTGTAATGCCTATGAAGGTTATATTATTTTGATACATGGTCCAGATAGTATTTTTAGAAATCATTTCTAGGGTGATAACAAAAGTAATCATGATCATCTAGGAATATGATATAGTGTATCATTTATGAGCTAGGTCTGGCCTAGACACTTACCATGTTATAGGGGTTGACATCATTGCCTTGTTGCACAGGACATTCAGATGGTTTTTTGGTTTCTTCAGGTTTTGCATCTGCTTTTTTGTGCATTGGACATTCTGGCGGTGGATTGGAATTACTTCCAATGTTCGGCATGTTAACACCAGCCTCAGCTGATACCGAGTTTCCCATTTTCCTGTTTGTCTTACGTAAGATGATATTACATATATAGAGATAGGTTAGCAGAACATGAGCATATTTTTTTATGTCCTCTGGGACTATAACAGATGCTTTAGTTTATAGTAATGAATTATGAAGTAATACCTAACAAAAACAATAACTAATTTCTTTGAACTATTGAAAAATTTACTTCGATTAATTTCACTATTTCGTACCACACAGGCACGGCACACAATCTGCCCTTCAAAACTCACATTGACAGTTTAATAGTTGACATTGACATAATTATCAGTGTTGCCTTGCCAGCCCCCTGCCCATGACTGACACTTCTATTTTCATGCCAGCTCCACACGGTCGGCCCTTGTCGCAAACTTCAAACGTGTGAATGTATGGCAAATTGGCAACGGCTTGCGCTAGCTTTTATTTTATGCACAAAAAACGACACTACCAAAACCGTAGCAAGTACTTGCATTCGTAGACAAAGCAAGCGTATCCACACGTTTGTACACAATACGACATATTATCAAGCTATACATTTCCAGTTTTAGCTGACTTCGCATTGTAAAGGCTTTTCGGCTTGTCTACGACAGTAGCAAAGTATTTACTTTGCTACTGTCGTAGTCAAGCATTATGCTAGATACACACGCAGCGACTTTGATCGATGACAATCAATGGCGAGTATGGCGACTCACTAGCGATGTCAAAATCTCACATCCAGTCTAATACGGGACCGTACTCTAGTGCTAAACTTCGGAATTAGATGATTCAGAATAAAAAACGATTAAATATGTTTTTGGACAAAGAAATAAAAGAATTAAGGTCAGTGACAGGACTAAACTAGTATTTATCTTCTATCCTTTTCTTAATAAAAATAGAAAGAAAAAGATGCACTGAACTTAAATTTAGTTTAGTTTGTGAACAGGGGAATCGGCGCCAATACTTACGTCGACGATTGTTTTATACTTGCGAATTAACTTTAATTAGGACATTACGTTGTTTTTTTTTTTGTCTTCTTCTTACAGCGGGGTAATTGCGTAACACACTAACAGTTAACAATAGCAATGGCTTTCATTTTGACAGTTCAACAAAATTCATTGTGTTACGTTGTTGAGTAGACTTTTTCGAACATTATTAAGCAATATCGTTCAAAATAATTCAGATTGTGACTATTAGTCTGTTGCGCAATTGGGGTGCTGATTTTGAAATCGCTACGAACTTAATGACTGCCAAAGTCTGTGCGCAGACTTGAGATTTTTATGTGGCCATCAAACAAAGTCGCTGTGTGTGTACCTAGCATTACATTACGAAATTACCCGGCCATAAAATGGTAGACCAGCTGTTTTACAAAAAAGGTAAACTCAGTTATTACCCAGTGTAATTTATACTGATCTAGCTCAATCTTAAACAGTCTGAAATGAGTTCAACCTTGGTAGTCCAGCTTATAGTTGCAAAACTTCTGAAATATTCTGAATAATTCCGGAATACTTCTGGGAAAGTTTCTTTAAATCAGAATTATTCAAAATGAATTTAATTAAGATTTTTATTTTTTTTTCCCTGAAAATCGTATTTTGCATCGCTCGTCGATCGCCGCCGCGCTACCCCTCTGTGCGCGCCCGACAGCACGAGTCGTGCGTGCCGCGCGCGCCCGGCTGCACGAGTCTTGCGTGCAGGCGATGGCGGTGCGAGGTGCGGTAAGAGGGGAGATGCTCCCTGGAGAAGTTTTCCCCACGCGAGAAAGATTCGTACCCCACAATCGAATGTTTCCGCCGAATATTTCGCCCGAATAATTGGGAAATATTCCCAAACTTTCGGAATATTTCGGAATACTTCCGAAGTATTCGACGGGAATGATTCAGAATTTTTCCCGCCAGCATCTATAGTCCAGCTGTTTAGCAAAAATTTAAAATCAGTTATTACCCTTGTAAATGTATACTGATCACTCAACCAAAACAAACTAAAATTAGTAGTTTGATTCAATCTCAGGATTGCAGTTAGGAAACCCATTGAAAAATCTCTCATTCAAAATTAGCGGCCAATTCTTGCAGGAGGGCTGGAGTATAATAACCACATTAGATTGCACCTGCTAAGTTTACAACAGTAAGTTTACAACAACAATAAGGTATTAGAAATAAAAGATAATTTGTTTAGCTAGCTGTGTTGACCAAATTTTTTAAATATACTATTTCTAACAAAACTATTAACTAAAGTTTACTTCTTCTTAATATATTTTAAATATTTCTTGGCATTAAAGTCATCTTCAATATCATCAGTAATTTTAACCTTCTTCTTGGGCTTCCTCTTTTCTAATCTCATTTTCCGCTCTTCTTCAGTCAACTGGGATAGATCCAGAGGTAACTGTAACACACAAAAAAAATACAATAATAATCTTTGTATCGATGATTAAGAACCAATAGTATCTATCTCAGTTTTTTATGTTTTTCACTTTTTAATGCAGGTAGATTTAGTTTAATTTGGCTTGGCCTACTGATGCACTTATCTCTAAATTTATATCTTGGCATATATATAAATATTTCAAGTATCTTTCTATTCAAAGCCGAGAAATGTTTTTTATCTCCTGTAAAGTTAACTTTATTGAGAGAGACGCTATTGATTTTAACCATTGGTATGCTATTGATGGTACAGATTCTAACGAACGGACAAAGAGAGGTCATTATTAAAGGGCTTTTTTATTTGGTTGAATCAATTTTGTAATGGATAATTACCATATTATGTAAACCACAATCATTATACCTAACAGAAGTCTGACAGGCTGAATGTATTGAAAGATAACTTGCAATGGAGGTTGCCCATTGTCTACTAGTTTTTACATTATCATTATTTTACCTTAATTATTTTCCTGGGTTCATGGTATCTAATATTGATTGAAGCTCCGTCCGGTAAAACAACTTTAGTAGGATACATTCTACAATACAGGTCTCTGTGTATCTTTGTTACGAGAGCTATATTATTATGTAAGTAACTTCTGGAACAATGGTTTACTAGCGAAGATTTTAAGTTTAAAAGGACCTTTGCATTCATTTTTCTATATTTTTATGATTTTCACGACTCTTAAACTAAATAACCTAAAAAAAACAGAGATGACAGATATGTACTATTGTACTCTCAGTTTGTTTGTCATGTTATTTTTTTAAATATTATTTGGCCTGGTTGCTGGGACCTTTTAGCTAAATGTCATGTAGTGATGTCCACTAAAATCATGCTTTGATATCGGTAGTTGTGTACTGGCAGAGGTAAAGTAAAAGCAGTAAAATATAAGGTAAAACATTATTAATAAAATAACCGAAAATTTGAATTCTAAAATACAATGAAATTATTAACGTTTGGTTTTGCCGTAGTCGGGTAAAAGTAGATGTGACTGAAGAAAAGACTATTTCAAAAACCAAGTTATTTGCAAACCAATTACAGGCACTTTAAAATTCTCGAGGGGTCAGTCAGACAGAAAGATGAAGCTGGTTGCAAATTCCAAAGCATAGTAGGTTCATAATATGGAGATGAATGGGCAAGAAACTCCGTATGGCAGACCTAAAGTCTTGGTGTCTTAATCATCCATAATGACGGCAAATCTCGGTATTAATCAAACAATTTTGCGGTAAAAGAACCCTCGAACAATTCTGAAGTCTCCTATTTTATAAAATAAATCAAGTAAATAAAGTAAGTTCACGAGTAAAGTGCTCTAGCCTCTTCGTTCACGTCCAGAAAATAGCGATGTTGCTGGGTACTGTACGTCTGTACAACTTTTCAGATTTGCAGCGATGTAGTCGCCTCGTCGCATTGCCAGCGAAATTACGACCACAGACCGTTTCTGAAATCGCTAGCAAATTGCCGGCGATTACAGTCGCAGCGTGTGTAGCTGGCATTATAAATAAATTCGCTACTGGCAAGTTATTCCTATAATTCAGACACGACATTTCGCAATCGGGAATCGTGTAACATCAAACATGGCAACATCTCATGTCAGGCAGGCTTGGCTTGGCGCTTGGCTGGCTTGTTTGAGTTTGTTGTTGGTTTTATTTAAAATTGCTAAGTAATAAAATAATATTAGTCCTGAAAGTGGAAATGAAGTTTTGATAAAGCGCAAATTATCTAAATGCACAATGGGTTGCACTCAAAGTGAAATATCTCCTCAAAATGAGACTCCCAGAAAAGGATGCACTGATGTGTTATGGCTCATTATTTATATTTTGTTTTGGATATTAATGGTAAGATAATATACTTGTTGTATTAAGTTCGGATTATTTTGAAATATATTAATTATGTGCAATTTTTAACCGGCTTCAAAAAAGGAGGTGGTTCTCAATAAATGGGATGTTTAATTTTGTTTTTTTGATGTTCGGGCATAACTCCGTCATATTATATAGACGGATTGGCAGTTTTTTTTTAAATGTATAATGTATTCCTCAGGGGTGGTCCCATATAATTTTGATTAATTTTGCTTGTGTAGTTTTTTAGTTAGCTTTAAAAATACGATTTTTTTCCACTTAGTTTAGGTATATTAAAATTTTTTTCCAAAAAAAAAAAACAACTAACTTCCAAAACAAAACAGTACAAAGTGAAAAATAAAATAATATTTCGGAAGTTGGTGTCAAAAAACGAAAATGCAGAACCAACAACACTGACTCTAATAACAGAAGTTACTTACATTTTAATTATCAGCTCTCTGATGATGGTATCTTTTTCTCAGATAATTGTGGCTGCTATATCATTTGTGTATGGAAATCCTCTAAGAGTTATAAATGGATTTGATTCTTTTGGTAATACATGTGGAGTGAAAAGCAATCACAAACTCACAGCAGCTCCTGTGTCAGGAATTAGTACTGTGGATAAAAAATTCTTGTTCTTCATGGATGTAAAAGAACTCCAAAGGTCTCTTAAAATATGTGTGAAGGAGTGTCCTAATAAGAAGCTGGAGTCTATGGCTGATATACAAAACTTTTACAAAGAAACTGGATCTAATATTTGCCGCTATGACATAAATTTGAATACACCAGCAAGTAACCAGGTTATTGGAAACAGTTACATCGGACCATGCCCTACCCTGCCAGTGTATGAGACATTTCCCCTCCTTAACAGATGCTTCCCTAAGTCAGCAAAGGAACTCACTAAAAAAGTGTTCAATGACTTCTATGATTTACTGAACAGCTGGGATACTATTGAGCAGATGCTTTCAGATCTGTACTCTTCTTGGAAAGAGATGATAATATGTGTTATAATAGCATTTAGTAAGTATACCTTTCATTTTACTGATTTATTACTAACCCATACTACCCCACTGCTGGGCGAAGGCCAGTAGTGCAATAGTACAGACATTTTCAAAAATTATTAGTTAAATTTTTTTTAGCCTGTTGTGGTTTCATTATAAGTTGAAAAAAAATATACTTAGCACTGCAAAAGAGGGAAGCATGCTTCTATTACCACAAAAAATTAATATGCATGGCCTTGAATGATGTACATTTTTTAACAGATTAGTTCAATTCCTGCACTAGTTGGCTCATTGTGTTATAAATAAGCATTATGTGGGAGAGTAATATAGACACTGACTCACTTTAACTGGTGATGTCACCTAGCATTGCTTAACACAGTTGCAGTTTCTATGAATAATTTGGTCTAACTCTTTATGCAGATTCTGAGTATGATTGACTATGACTCTTCTGATTTTGCAGTGTAAAAAAATAAAGGAAATGAGGTCATCAATAATTACACCAATTATTGTCAGTTGACCTTTTGTAATTGCATTCTGTTCTCCACCTCACTTCTTGAGTATTATGAATATTATTGAGTTTCAGTAGTAAAATAAATTTCATAAAAAAAAAATTATAATATTTATTTATTAGATAACTGTTTTAGCCACAATAGGTTTTATTATTGAATTATTAAATATGAATTTAATATCTATTCAATTAAATTAATTACCTAAATAAAATATTCAATACGTTAAATTAACCACCACTATAAAGTGGTGGTTAATTTTAATGTATTGAATATAAGCTTTTATTCCTTATGAAATATAAAAAAGTCATGTACAAATTGGTGACATTCAGCCAACATGTTATTAATAAAAATGGCATTATTATACCAATGCATTTATAAGTTTATTTCTAACAATAATTTTGCATATTATTGTTTTTCTAAAAAGAAGTGTTAAGTATAGGAAAAATTAAAAAAATCTAAAATGATCCTGTGGTTTTCCTCTATAAATCTGACATAACAGCACATTTGTTAGACTAATTGAAACTAATAATTAAAATGTTTGTATAACAATGATTTAATCAATTACAAACGTCCTTGTTTGTCTCTGAACTAATACATTAGTGACCACATAGGGTGAGGGATTTAATCTTAATGACATTTGGGAGGGGCTTGGGGCTGCTCCCCCTTCAATGACAATAAGTGGGTCATTGAGAATAATATGTGGAAAGTGGGAGGGTTTGAAATCTAAAAAGCCCTCCTGCTTAGGCAATATCTATGGATAATGTATTTGAGTAACATCAAATATATTAACATTTTTGTTTATTTCTAGGCACAAACAACCTAAGCACCAAATTTTGCTTGCTTAATATTTTTACAAGTAAATTGGCTACAAAGTACTTTATATTGTTTGTTTTGTGAAGATTGTTCATAAGAATACGTCCAAAATGCTTCTGATAGTCAGTTAAGATGTATGTTTTTATTATTTTGTAATAATTAGCAGTATGTAGCTGATTATATTGTTGCTGTAGTTAGCATTAGTTAGAGTTAACCGAGGAAGTTATTAGCAATGTATCATGCTATACAATGTATGTATAGACAGACACATACCACATTCTGCAGCATATTTATTAAATATACTAAAATTTTAATGTTTGTTGCATACCTCATATATTCCAGATTTATTATTATTTTTATTTGTTTTTTTTTTTTCAGTATGTTCCCTTGTTATGGTCTCAATATTGCATTTACTGGCAACTCTAGTGTCATGGATATTTATGATATTGGTGTCAGTAGCCAGTGTGGCAGGTACAGCATTATTGTGGTATACATACCATGAATTGAGGACTAAGCACAAGACCATTGACACTGCATATTTGTCTGTGAGTACTATATTTAGACATTCTTGTATACATAATTAGCCTATAATGTTCCCACTGCTGGGACACAGTCCTCCTCTCTTCGAGAGGGCTTGGGCTATAATCTACCATGCTGGCCCAGTGCAGGTTGGTGTATTCTTGTATAATATGCATGAAATATATTACGTTTTATTAATCTAGTCAAATCTAGTGTTTGGATGCGCGGCAGCTGAGTAGCAAGCTCTGGGATTCAATTCCCAGACAAAGTTTCGCCCAATAAAATAATAATATTTAAGTAAATTGGGTTTTAATAAAAACCGTAGCATGCAGACGGGGTTTACTATTATGGTGATATAATGCTATTAATCTAGATGCAAATGTGTCGCGTGTCGACCCAGATACATTTAATTAATTAAACTATTTTTTTAGGAGTCCCTCAAGAATGAAACTGCGTTTTTGTGGTATTCAATTATAGCCACTGTAATTACGGTAAGCATTGTTGTTATTTTTAACTTTTTGATATTCAATAGTTTTCGGGGTGATTGTACTTTTAAACTAGCTACTTAGCTAATTATGTTGTCCTAGCTTAGATGAACTTTTTCTTTGATTGTGTCAAACTTGTAACAGTGAACAGAGAAAAAAAGATTATTTTAAGAAATAACTGTTCTAAGACTTAGAAAAAACAAAATTAAATTGCCTTTCTAGATAAAGTCGAGCAAGTAGGTTTAACAATTGTACCAACTTTTAAAAGATTAATTAACTTTACATTTCAATTTCAGGTGATTTTGCTGCTCTTGGTATTTGTGATGCGATCCCGCGTATCTTTCTTGGCAGCTTTATTCAGAGAAACTGCTCACTGTCTCGGCTCCATTCCCGCCCTTTTCTTACAACCTATTATAACATTTATCTTCCTTGTGCTATTTTTAGCATTTTGGTCCATAGTTGTGGTAAGTATCAATTTCATTTAGATTCAATATGGCTATCTTATTGATTGCTGAGCATATGCTAATTGCAATTATTTTTTCAGGTATGTTTAGCCACCGCAAATTACCCTGGTATACCACTTCAAACCAACTTCTTAATCAATGGATCTACTAGCACAGGGTTTGAGACAATTAATAAAGCAGCCATGGACGCACAAAAAGGCAACAACAATTCAAGTCTCAAAAGTAAGTTATTATTGTCTATCTATTTACGGCCCGCTCCCTCTCACAGAGAGGAGGCTTGTTTCCCAGCAGCAATGTTCCCAACATTATAGGCTGATTATCATATCTATACTAATAAATAAAGCTGAAGGGTTTTTTGTTTGTTTGAAAGTGTTTCTTTGAAATCCAAAAATAATTGGTAAAATCTGATTCAGATAAGTAAGTTTGGGATTTGAAAAATTATTTTTGGATTTTGATAGCCCAATTCTTGAGGAAGGCTATGGGCATACTCAACATCATGCTAGGACCCTTAGGAGCCGAGCAAAAAGAAAAAAGTAAGAAAGAACGCTAAGCGAAAGCGAAGTAATAGCGCGGGCAGGAGATGCGATGCGACAGGGTGGGTCGGGGAACAAGAAATGTCATGCGGACAAAGTCGCAGGCAGAAGCTAGTTATTGTATAAAAAGCGCTACTACTCCACATGAGATCCTAGGTTCGATTCCTAGGTCGAGAAAAGTGTTACTGTGTTTTTCCACCAGGAATTTCTCAGTAGCAGTCTGGAGTCTGGATTTGTGCCCGGTCGATGGCAATAGGCTCGCCCCTTATTACACTGACGAAATGTCGGTGTGCTATAGGTACACCTCTGCCTAACCCTTTGAGGATTACAAGCGTGATATTATTATGTTTTGGTGTTTTTTCTGAATCAATTCAAATAAAACCTATTTACATTTTCTAACTCGATTTTTCGTTACAGCTTTTACTCTGGACAATATAGAGTTTGACCCCATGTGGGTTAAGAGTATGTGGTGGATATGTCTGATCTGTTTGGTTTGGGGCAGCGAGTTCATTCTTGGGTGTCAACAGATGACGATTGCTGGGGCCGTATCACATTGGTATTTTAGGTAAATACACACGACTTGACGCATTTCGTACAAGGACGCCGTTCCACCAAAGCGGAGAAGAGAGATGTCTCGTAACACCTTTTATGTAATTGTAAACCGTTGACGGTAAGCAGCTAATTCTCGTAATCATCTCAGCGTGATTTTCGCTGAGATAAGATTGCGACTAGATTTTGAACGATTTTTATGTAGGAAAAATACTATAGGTGTTTTGACAAATTGAAACTGAGATCAGGCTGTGAACGTTTTTAAAATTACGAGAATTGCCGCTCATCTCATCTCTCGCCATCTCTCTTTTGGTGGAAACTGGTTCTAAATTCGAGAAAGACGAGCCTTTTGTGATTATGTTGAATTTATTTCAGAGGACCTAACGCTCACTCGCCTGTTTTATATTCGATCGGCAAGCTGATAAAATACCATTTAGGTTCAGTGGCTAAAGGATCGTTCTTGATAACGCTGTTCAAGGTACCTCGACTCATTTTGACGTATTTACATGCCAGGTAAATTATATCTTAATATTATTGGTTGAGAGTTCAGTTCTCATAATCAGTTCTTCTGCAAGTAATGATCTCTTTTTTTCAGGCTATCATCTAGAGCAGAAAAAGGTTCAGAATGCGCGAAGTGTGGTCTAAAATGTGGTATTTGCTGCTTTTATTGTCTTGAGAAGTTTATTCGCTATTTGAATCATAATGCCTACACTATAATTACCATTGAGAGATGCCACTTTTGCAAGGCTGCTGGGAAGGTATGTGTTCTGTTTTTATTAATTTTCTTATATTTTTATGTAATGTTTGATTCCCCTCATATAGACACGACGATAACGCTATTCTGATGGCTCAAAGTTGTGAGTTTGTCCCAAAAAGTTGCATACTACGTGCAACTTGTCGAGATGAAGTTCCTATTAAACTTCTTATGGACGGAATTGACGCGATTTCTATATGATATATATATATAGCATGACTATAGATGCTGGCGGGAAAAATTCCGAATCATTCCCGTCGAATACTTCGGAAGTATTCCGAAAGTTTGGGAATATTTCCCAATTATTCGGGTGAAATATTCGGCGGAAACATTCGATTGCGGGGTACGAATCTTTCTCGCGGGGGGAAAACTTCTCCAGGGAGCATCTCCCCTCTTACCGCACCTCGCACCGCCATCGCCTGCACGCAAGACTCGTGCAGCCGGGCGCGCGCGGCACGCACGACTCGTGCTGTCGGGCGCGCACAGAGGGGTAGCGCGGCGGCGATCGATGAGCGATGCAAAATACGATTTTCAGGAAAAAAAAAATAAAAATCTTAATTAAATTCATTTTGAATAATTCTGATTTAAAGAAACTTTCCCAGAAGTATTCCGGAATTATTCAGAATTTTTCAGAAGTTTTGCAACTATAAGCATGACAGTATTTCCTCCATAAGATTTTTCAAGGTTAAGATATTTTTTCATTCATTTGTTATAGTAGTTGTACTGTAATAATAGTACTCCTCGCCAAAGGCTTGAAGGTCAACTTTAGTTTTTTACATAATATCATGTTGTTAGGTCAATACTCTTATTGCTAAGTAACTAGAACGGTTACTCGGCAGTTTTATTAGACTATGATTCAGACGTATGTAAGTATCGGTTTATTTATCGTTTACTTTTTGCTAGCTGTTCTTCTCGGTCACCAGGCGTGAGAATGTTTACATCTATTAATTCATTATGCTATTGTTAAACAGAAGGTCACTTACCAGAGGAAAAAAATAAACTAAAATTACTAATTAATACTTATCTTTTCTCGTTTAAACCAGATTTTTTATTGTTATGCAAAATAAATTAAACAAAGTATGCAATCAATGTTTACACTTCATAAATGACCTCATTCTGCTACTAATATGCAGTAAAACGTAATATATACATTTATGTCTGTAATCGTTTCGTGGATTTGATTTTAAAATTACATTGAAATACAATTAAAATTAATTATAGAAAGATCAGCAAACTGTTCTGTGTCAAAATAGTAGAAACTCATTTTATCGGAGTCGATATAATGAGTCACAAAAGGGACATAGGTACTCACTCATGTCCCCTTTGTGGCTCCGAAAAACTACCATAGTTAGGCATAGAAAGTTTTACAAGGGAGAGCTTGGCAATGGAGATTTTGTCGGACTCCCCGACATCAATAATGTAAATGGTCTAATTGATATAAATAATAATAAATGCCTTGTAATTAACTGGAATTTTACTTGAATAAACGCGACCGGTCTTCTATTATTATTAACGCTTGTCAACTCAAATCTGAATACCTACTGTTGAGGTAGGCACTAATCAAGCCCCCACTAATTGTCTGTAGTAAAACGTTTCATAAAATTTTCAGGCATTCAGCACAATCGTGAACAACGCACTTCAAGTGGCAACAATAAACAGCGTGGGTGACTTCATTCTGTTCCTGGGCAAGTGCATTGTGACGGCAGTGACCGGCATCATTGGTCTCCTGCTCCTCAAGCGCAACACTGAACTGCACTTCTTTGCTGTCCCAACACTAGTGATATGCATATTCTCCTTCTTCATTGCACACTGTATACTTTCTCTTTATGAGGTTTGTTCCTATTTTTGTTAATTTAACTTATATATTTTAACCCCAGATGGAAACAAAGGGGTATTATAAGTTTAACGTGTATTTGTGTGTCTGCGGCACCGTAGCTCACAAACAGCTGAACCGATTGTTTTGTTTTCATCTGTGTGTTACATAAAAGTGGCGATAATTATAAATCTACGTTTAAAATTTACCCTCTTACTTTTCCTTCGCAGATGGTGGTTGATTCCCTCTTCCTCTGCGTATGCGAGGACCGCAATATGAACGGCAATGATGGCCGGTGGAAGAACACGCGTCTAGCGGAACTCGGCGGCCATAAACAAGATAAATACGACGACCAAGAGGGTGCTGAGTTGCAGGATGTGCCAGACAAGTACTGAAGCTCGAAGCCTGTTGTATTTGGGGCTTTTGCATGTCCATTCAGTGCCTTATAGTGGTTACAGGCTGCAGATTATTCCTATGTAATTTATTATTGCTTTATTTGGTGTTGAAGATCTATACGCACTTATTATACTCTTTCCCAGCTAGTCCCGATAGGCAGCTGTGGGGCTGTATAAGAAAGTGTAACAGATGTCGGCAGAGGGGGTCAGCTGCAAGTACTAACAGATATTGTGTTTGTGTATGATACTAAAAAAGAGAAGCTTTGGTCCGTGTGTAGAATATTGAATGGAAATGTGGTGGTAGCTATATTTATTTTTACTAAATTACTTTCTTTTATCCAGAGCAGGAATGTTCATGACATTATTACATCTAACTCTAGAATAATTAGTTTGTGCTTGTTATAAGAATAGTGCTTGTTCAAACAAATGTTATGCCAGGCCTTGATTTTGTGTGACAAATGACAGCTTACGAGCTATGAGCTATTGGCAGGTGATTAGGTGACCTTTTCGGAAAGGTCACCTTGGTTATCGATCGACCTAAACCCAAGCAACGGAATTATTGATTTGTCCAATATCGCCAGAAATTGAGCCTTTGAACATATATTTTTGTTTGGTATACAAGATAAATTGATAAGACATCTGTTTTATTTTCAGGTGAAACTGGCAGCCTTTATAATTAAGAAGAATCGTACGCTTTTACTCAGACTCAGTAATGCATTTTTTATTTATTATTGATATAAGCACATTGACACCAGATTTAAAGCATGTTCTGTGTGAATCACTACTTTTTATGACTTTTAACTCTTCATAATAATCGACGATGGTGCAATGTTAGTAGATATAAGGATTCATGGTTTTCCGTGTTTTTTAATATAATATTTTTCTAATAAAATCTCGATGCTAATATTAAATTATAATACTATGTTTTATGAATGTTTACATGAATTTTAGAAATGTTTATGATAGGCACTGGAAATGTTATTTTTGTGTAATTTTGCAAACTACGTGTTTCGTAAAATATTTTAAATATCAGTGTGATAATGTCTTTTTTAATCATGTTGTGAACACATAAACTGTTTGGGTGTGATTGGTGTGGAAAGGGAAAAAATCCAGTAATTCTTCCTATACATAGAAAATCTCATACTTATTGTAACCCCTAATGCTTGATGCAATTAGTATAGAAACCTACAGATAGACTGCATTTCAACTACGAATTGCATTGCACAAATTAAGTTAGGATGAGTAAAGAGCATACATTTGTCTCAACAATTAATAAGCAAGGCAGCTTGTGCAACGATTGTGATGACCCACTCTCGTCTGCCTGTAGGGCAAACAATTTGCAGTTTGGAATGTTGCTAAATAGGTACTATATTTTCCATAAAATCTGATTATGAATTGCATGGTAACATTTTCTTTATTTTGACATAAGCTTGATAAATTAAGTAATCTCGATCGCAAATGAACTAACAGCTTTTAAATAAGTATTGAGAGTAATTTCAAGTACCTAAGTACAATTTTTATATTTATATTTTTTTACACTCAATTTTTAGTATTTAAGTGATAAATGTTAGTTTTTTTTTTTAACTATGTACTTTACAGATGTTTAAATTTTATATTCTGACACAAATGTTAAATGCACAATTTTTATCATTCCAGTTTTACCAGACTTTCGGGTGCTCAATTTTTTAAATCTAGCTTAAACCTTAAAAAAAAATTAAACAGACAGCATTTGTAAAGGTGAATCTTTAATCAAAATGCATAATATTGTAGCATAATTTTTATTAAAGTATTATTTTATAGAATCATAACGTAATCATGACCGTCCATATTTTAAAATACGACTTACAGTCCGGCCGTCGCGACAATCCGGCCCTGACACCTGTCAGTGCGGCAATTCTAGACCTTGTTCTAGACTCAGTATGAAAGTTCAAATTCGCAAAACACGTATTAGTTCGTATGAAACTGACAGGTGTCAAGAACGTATTCTCTCGTCGGCCGCACTGTATATATCTTTGTCTAATCATGCCTAATTTGGAATCTCTAACATGATCTTAGAGTGGAGCTAAATTATAATAGAACTGCATAATAGTAATAATAGAACAGCCCTATTATTAGAATGTTAATTTTACAATATTTGTTGTTTTAAAATATTCTTGTATAATGCAATCATCCAAGCAAATGACATTAAAAAAATGCAATGTTTTATTGAACACTAATTATGTAGAAGTAATTAATTGTTAAAACGTTTACCTGAACCTAGCTCTTCCATAATAGCATCCAGGGAATCATCCATAAAAATGCTATAAAATAAAAATCAACTGTGTGAAAAATAAATTTTATTATTACGATTTACCAGGTTTCTTCTTTTTAAATTGCTTCCTCTTCTTGATTTGATCAGATATTGCCTTACTCTTAGCCTTGAGTTGCTTGCGCCTGATTGTTTTATCTGGATTTGTTTTAGGTTTCTTCATCAACATGCTGAATACTGGCTTTTTGACTTCATGATCACTTTCTTCCTCCATTGAATTTTCTTGTTCTTCTATCTCTTCTGTAAAGCAACAAAAAATTGAAATTAAAATATCAAATTACCAACCACAATATAGTTGTGAAATAGTAGATTGTTTGCCAAGGGAGCAAACAACTGTTTTGAAGGCGAGAGTTTTTCTTTGAATTCTGAGCGCAGCAACGGGTTCAAAGTACGTCACTCGAGCTTAAAAAAATAGTGTTGCTCCCGAGGTGGACACTACTTTTTATCACCCTCTACGAAAAAATAAGTCAGTGCAACTTATGAATAAGAATAGTACCTACGTTTATTTATTTACATACAATTTTGAGTAAACAATTACAAACATAGGCAGAATGCTTTTCACACATTTTTTCACAAACTTTTTTAATTTGGCTTGCGCATTTTACTTTATCATACAAATACATACATTCCGAATTCAAATCACTTTTAGTTCCTAGGGATTAAAGAGCTATTTTAGTCCCTGTCTACGAAGAATACACTAGCTCTTTTTGAATAGATCTGATAAAAACATATTTTTTAAACTTCACACAATAGGTATATCGCTCATTTGGAGAAACGGACATAAATGTGCTTTTTCCCAAAAATGAGTTAAATATGACAAAGCACTTAGAAGGCGTATTTACGTTAGAAAAGCAACGTAAAAAAAAAAGTAGCAGTTATGTAAATGTGCGATATGATCTTGATTTACCTTGGGAACTATATTTTCTATCACCAAAATTTATATTTGTCATCAAGTTGTATCACCTAATAAATAGATCTATCGCCACGAAATATTTGTATCACCTAATAAATAGATCTATCGCCACGAAATATTTTCGTTCTCAGATAGCGGGGCTCCGTCGACATAGGATGCAAGAACGAGCGAAGGGCACCCCGAGGTTCGGTTTGGTTAGGTTACTTTAAACCCTTTACACAGAAATAGGGGCCCCGCGAAGCGGGGCTCCGTCGACATAGGATGCAAGAGCGAGCGAAGGGCACCCCGAGGTTCGGTTTGGTTAGGTCACTTGCATTGTTTGGTGACAGATCTACTATTTGGAGGACAAACCCTATTATTTAAGAAACACAAAACTAATTAAATTGGTGATAGCTTAAATGATACCCATTTACCTTTAATAACTACTTCTTGAGCCTTTTCCATGGCATCACCTTTAAAGAAGTCAGCTCCCTCTATATCAGGATACCCAGTCTCAGGCTTGGTAGCTTCATAAACAGCTTTCTTCTCAATTCTCCTTTCATATTTGCTACCAGCTTTCTTGGATACAGCTTGTCTCAATTTGGCAGGGCTAATATATTTAGCATTTTCCCATAATGTTGCACCTCCAAAGGAACCGGAAAATATTTTTACCTGAAAAAATGGGAAGTTTTATTAGACAGTTTTGAGTATGGCTGTTGTGTCAAGTAAATAGAATATTCCTGATCAGTAACACCTTGTTGCCAACTTTGAAAGTCGCAATTTACTAAACCTTGACTCTTGAACTAAGCATATGAACAATTGGGAAAATAATGTTCCATTTGTCATCTTTGGAATAATTGGGAAACACTGAATGAATTACTTTTTTTCCCGATTGTCAACAGTGTTGATGGAAACGTGTTACTGATTGGGAATATTCAAAATAAATTCAGTCTTTGTATACATACAGGATTCAACACAAATCTTGGTCCAATTTCAGCCAAAGCTCCATCTTCAGACAGAATTTGATAGTTTCTGAACCAAATCCTGTTATCTAGGATCATGAAGGTGTACACATGGTCAAAGAATGGTTGACTCTTGGGATGGTGAGACGGAACACCAAATGTCTGAATGAGTAACTCCTTTAGCAGAGAATAATGTGGATCTTTTGTAAATTGGGGGTCAAATGATAAAAGAGGCCGGGATCCTCTCAGACAGTTTCCAGTCATTTTTAGTTCACCCATTGTGTAGACTGAAAAGAATTAAATAAAAATAACGTAAAACATGATGCAGTAGTTAAGGTAGTAGGTGTGTTAGGTAATTACAACAACATACTATTTTCAACCAGAAATTTGACACTTGGTCCGTTTGGTATGTTAGCCATCCACATGTAGAGATCTCTCATCTTTCTGCCTTCAAAGAGTATGCATTTGTTGCAATTCTTCATTTCACTGATCTCATTGACTACATACAAGTTTTTGCTTCTCTCCATCTTTGATTCTGTCTTATGATGTGGCATTATTTTCTTTATGTCTTCCATCAAATGCCGATGACGGTGATTGATACCACGAGCGGCGAAGACTAAAACTCTTTGCCTATTGATCCATTTTACCTGAAATGTTATTTTTAAGGTTATGTTTACATTTCCTGTGTAATATTAAGACAATTTCATAAATATGTAAAGAAAGAGTAAAAAGAGTATTCCATTCTATGTATTAAAACAAAACTAGAAACTGTCCTGTACAGAAACCCCACACTTTGATTATTCCTAAATAAATGTAATTTAAAATTATAACCTGTCTTGGTGCCGGATCATCAGACATTCGAACAGGCGGCAAAATCACTTCATTTTGGTCATCTTTCTTATTTTGAAGCACTACAGGTACTTTCTTCTTTCCACTTTTTGACTTCAATTTCACCATTTTTATAGATTACAAACACGTGTGTACGTTGAAAACACAAACGAAAGAAACCCCGCGTGCGTGCGGTGCTGTTGCTGTTGTGAATGTGATTGTCAATGTCATTGTCAACCAGTAACCACTGTCAACTTGACAGTGTCAACAACAACACTGACTTCTGATATTTGTCAGTGATCAACACTGAAATAGGGTCGTTTTATCGACATCAATGCAAAAATCGACTAAAATTTCGTACTCAGAACTCCATTTTTCTGTAATTTTATAAATCTAATTAAATTAAGTCCTACTAGACAAGGAGAAAACGTTTCTGAAGAAAAAACGCATTATTTTATTACTAGTACAGAGCATTTTAGGCCAGGACTGGTGATTTGATTTCACGAAATCATTTAATTTAAATGATCGTCATTAATTCTTCCTCTTGCTGAATACAAAATCTAGCTGTTTAAAATGGATGTTCATAGGTTTCATTAATAAGTTTGGCAAAGTTTCCATTTCCTCGTAGGTAGTTTGTAAGGAATAGTAAAATGTTATAAAAGTAATAGTATCAACCTAGATCCAACTACGTTCAACAGACTCGACTGTGTTTACCCAGTTACGTAATCAGTGTTATCGGATAAAATCGACCTCGACACGAACGAATAATATTAACTATGTATAAACTTAAGATTAATTAAAATGTTCTTGATTTGATTGAACTTCTATTAACTGAGTAGGTTTATTTAATCTCTACCAAATATACTGAAGCTCTTTAATTTCTCGCCGTTGGGAGTAAACTATAAATATGTAATAGGTTTGCAGCATTCTAACATTTTATCTGGGTTTCGGTTTGTTCCCTATCTATCAGTATCATTTTTTATTTAGTATAAGACGCTACTGTCGCTGTGTGTTTCAAAAACGTCGAAAAAATATTGAAAATGATTAAATCATTAACGTTGTTTGTGAAGTTAATAAATAAGAATAATGTTTTGGAACAAGTTAGATATGCGTCACAAGCACTACCACAGCTGTCTTCGGTAAGAAAGAATAACATCCTACATTACTTGTGTCCAGTTTATTGTTTACATGAAACTCACTATACATTTCAGACGACATATTTCATAATTTACGTTGAGCATGTGATGAAAAAAAAACTGGCTAATAGGTACCTATCATTGCCTAGTACAGTACCTAGTACGTTTATTAAAATTCACAGAGTAGGATATTAAATTGAATTACCATTGCACTATTTATGGGGTAGGTAGGTATAAGATACAAGTACATTGTTGTTGCACTTTGAATTAGTTTTAGGCAAGTTAGAGACTTCATCATCATCCTCCTGCGGCCTGCCCATAAACGAATTTAAACTAAACAAACAAATCATGTAGGTATTTTTTAATAAATACTAAGCAACTACCTACCTAATAATAAGCACAAAGGGATGTATTTACCTAGTCTTGATATTTTTATTTTCCATGCTGTTCCTTCCCTTCTTTTACGTACTGTGACGGTAATTCAGTGGTAATTCACCACGTAGGCATTGGACCCATACAGGTACCATAATTATGGCCATCAGTGCCACATGATAAACATTGGCGCCAGAACCGAATTTAGGATGGTTCGAAATGCAGGACCTGACATGTGCTGCCTGATAAATCGTCCCTTTACTTTTGCTTTCCTTTCAGGAAAAATACAACATAAAAAGAAAATTCTTCGGGACGATAGAACCATCAGATGTTGGTTACTTTCGGTCCGTACTTGGAGAAGACCGAGTGTTGACCGACGAAAGTGATGTGTTGCCATATAACATTGACTGGATAAAGAATTGCAGAGGTAGGTATTGAAACTGTTGGGTTATTTATCTTAATAAAATACATTTACAAAGGTATATAAGTTTATTAAATAATTGAATTTCCGTTACTTACAATATTATACGTATTATTTTGCACTAATGCGGCTGATATTACAAAGTGCATAATATTCAATCGTACTTACGATAATAACTACGATATAGCATCATCATCATCAGCCTATAGCAGTCCACTGCTGGACATAGGCCTCTCCTATTGCACGTCATTCAACTCGATTTTCGGTAACTCTCATCCAGCTGCTACCAGCCATCCTGCGAAGATCGTCGCTCCACCTTGCCGACGAGGGCGTCCTACCTTAGGTTTACCGATTCGCGGTCTCCACTAAGAACACGTCTACCCCAACGGTCATCAGTATAGCATAATATATAAAGCGGATGCAGCATAATCAGCCTTTATTGTTTCCACTGGTGGAACACAGGCCTCCTCTCGATAAGAGGCAGTGGGCCGTAATCCACCACGCGGGCCCAGTGCGGGTTGGTAAAAATGTCACATTGTTTCCGAATCTTTGAGTTGCATAACTTTTAAAATTTTCAGGACAATCAAGGGTTGTACTAAAACCACGGAGTACAGAAGAGGTGTCCACAATACTGAAGTATTGTAACGACAAACGACTCGCGGTATGTCCTCAAGGTGGCAACACCGGCCTCGTCGGCGGCTCCGTACCGGTGTTCGACGAGATCGTCATCAGCTTTGCACTCATGAACAAAATAATCAGCCTTGACGATCTCTCAGGTTAATATTTAGGTACTAATAGAAACAAAGATTGTTAGCAAAGAATTACTATGACATTGACAAGACTTTCTTTCCACTTTTATAGGATCGCGGGTTCGATTCCCGTGTAAATATTTGTATGCTCCTTTGGTCGCCAGACCACAATCGGATTCAAATCGGCTAAAAAGAGCGTGTACCTAAGTAAGATTGAAAACCTACTTAATTTCAACGATAATTTAAAATTCGGTTTTCAATGGGTGCGGCTAAATAAACGTTAGCCAAGTACCTAATGAAGTAATAAGCCAATTCATCTATCCGAATTCCGAACCAACCGAGGCATTATACAACAAGTTAGCAACAACGCTTAGGTACCTAGCTACGTGTTATTTAATTGGTTTTACTTGGTTACCTAATCCACACTACGTAGTACTTTAAGTATTCTGTGTCCATACATAACGGCAGCCTAATTGCGGAACGCCAAATGATTCTGATCAGTTGGCTTCATTTCTATCACAATTGGCTTCATTTTACGATTTTCGAATTGCGAAACTCTAGTTTATTATGAAACCAATTATGAACGTTAAGGCCCTGCGCAGAAACTTAGAGTTTCGCAATTCGAAAATCGTAAAATGAAGCCAATTGTGATAGAAATGAAGCCAACTGATCAGAATCATTTGACGATTTGGCGTTCCGCAATAATAGGCTGCGGTTATTCGTATAGGTGGTTACCTATACGAATAACCGCGACATCGCTGCATTGTATGCACGTTGAGCCCATTTAAAACTACCTGCGACCCTGCGTAACAATAAATCACCTGCTGTATCCATTTTTTTTCCGGCGTTTATACAGTCAGGTATACAGTCAGTAACAATCACTTTCAGGGGCCTTAGTTTGTGAAGCTGGTTGTATTCTGGAGAATCTGGATAACTATGTACGCGATCGTGGTCTCATTATGCCCTTGGATTTGGGCGCGAAAGGTACCTGTCACATCGGTGGTAATACCAGTACTAATGCTGGGGGACTGAGGTTACTGCGATATGGCAACCTGCACGGATCTGTGCTAGGCATTGAGGCAGTAAGTTTATAAAATAAACACCACTACTTACATATTATAAAACAAAGTCCCTCCCGTCGCATCTGTCTGTATTTTAAACGCGATAAACTCAAAAACTACAAAATCGATTTTCATACAGTTTTCAATGGACGGAGTGATTACGTTTTTGTGTAAATTGTCGGAAATGTGACCATAATGGCCGCTCGAAATTGAATAAAATCGATATGAATAAAATTGTATGTATAAGAACACTTGTACCTAACATACCTATCGATTTTATTCAATTTCGAGAGGCCATTGTTGTTTACATCTTTGGCAAATTAAGCGCAGCCGGACCTTATATACAGGGTGACATTGAATACATGGGCATCCTTTTAAGGGGTCATTGTACTCATCATTATGAACAACTTTTACTATGGGACCAAACCTGAAATCGCGAAAAAAAAATCAGCTCTTCCCTACATTTTGACGAGTTATGTGAACATAAATGCAAGGAACAGCTGACTTTTTCGCGATTTTAAGTTTAGTCCCACAATGACCCCTTAAAAGGATGCCCATGAATTTAATTTCACCCTGTACCTATATGAGAACATCCACGGTGGCGAATCCGCGGCCAAAAGCTAGGTGTTTATAAGTATAACATCGCAATATTTTGTTGGATTTTCTGTGTAGCTAAGATAACAGTGATAATTATAATAGTAGGTATGCATGAACCTTTGACCCTGAACAACACGCACGCTCTGCCTACAGAGTGGCTCTGTCATTGCACTGATTCTACTAATTTTGCTTTTCCTCCTATAGTCTATACCTGGCGTTTAAAATTTTAAACGTGATTCTGTACTTCTCACGTCTAGCATCAGTCAGGCCATTGTTTGGAGGACTGTGTTGAGAAACCGTTACCTACGTACCTACCTGTAAATATAGGTATAGGTAGTATTATATTTATAGGCGCACTTTCATATTCGTTGGTGTTTTGTCTACAAGCGGTACAAGTCCCACATATAACCCGTTTTCTCCAAATGTTAGCAAGAGATGTCGTATGTTTTCATTGCCCTATCTCTGCATGAATAAACTTAAATAATATGCTGTTGTAGATACCTAATTACGGAAATGTACTAAATCAAGTAAATAGGAGTGACGTTATACATATAATGTTACTGATAAAAGCATGTAGGTATGTTGTAAATAAATAATAACAACTATGCTAGATGTTTGCCGTTACTACTTAGGCATGTAGGTATAGGTACCTACAACTTAAGATTTGGAACACTTTCCGAGTCACAGTTTTTTTTTCCACTAGCTCGGATAAATTCGTATCAGTTGATAAATTCGTGGGAGGTGCGAAACCGGTTTCATAAAACCACGCCAGCTTTCTTGTCTCGTATCGAGTGACATAATTAGATACGCACAGATGCAGGAAACACAATATTCTCAAACATTTTGGGCTCGAGCTCGACCGTCTGAAAAAGATGTGTCGGCAAACCCAAAACTAAACCACCATGCAAATTATACCGAGACCTTCAGTATCATTTTTTCTCGTTCCTACTCACTGCTTCACCATCTACCTACTTAATATTTCTTTGTACCTATTCTAGGTAAAAGCCGATGGCACTATCATAGATTGCCTCAGGGCACTAAAAAAGGACAACACAGGGTATCACTTGAAGCATCTCTTTATAGGATCTGAAGGAACGCTAGGATTTGTAACCAAAGTCGCTATACACTGTCCGGTGTTACCTAAGGCTGTGAATTTGGGTTTCTTTGGTAAGCACTGAGCTTCTTATACTATTTTTGTTTTATTGGTCCGAATCCTATCCGCAGGTATCTATCAGTTATTGGTACACCTGCGGCATGGAGCACAACAACAGGCTGGTTGTTGTGCTCCATGACCTGCGGTGTGGATGCTATTGTTTACCTCCATTCATGCATGGCATGGATATTTCGTTACACATCGTTGATATTATAGGGCTCAAGTAAAGTACTTACACATTCTTCAATCTTGCAGGTGTCAAAAACTTTGAAAATGTTCTGAAACTGTACAAAAGCGCCAAATCAAGTCTAGGTGAAATTCTGTCGGCATTTGAAATGGCCGATTTTGATTCAATAGACTGCACTGTAAAGAATCTTAGGCTGCCGTAAGTAACTGCAATGCAATTATGGGAACCTAAAAAGCAATCAGTTATGAATTCTTGTAATTTCAACAGGAACCCAATCTCAGAATATCCATTCTACGTGTTGGTAGAGACACACGGAAGTGACGAGGCTCATGACAGTGAGAAGCTGACAAGGTTCCTGACAAGTGAAATGGAGAAAGGACTTATTGTCGATGGAACTGTTTCATCAGAACCCGCTAAAATGCAGGTGATATGATAGAACAAAGGCTCGAATAATTTTGTGGTTTAGAACGTTTTGACGCGCCAAATACCTACCTATTTGATTGATTGATAAAATAAAACCAATATGACATCAATATTCTTTTGTTTACAGACAATTTGGAACCTTCGCGAAAGCATCGCAGGAGCGGGTTTGGTAGGGGGCTACGTATTCAAGTATGATGTCTCCATACCACTGAAAAACTATTACGATCTGGTGCCGCTTTTGAGAAAGAAACTCGGCGACAAAGCTATTAAAGTCTTCGGATACGGACATGTCGGTTAGTAACAAAATATTTTTTTATTTATTTTGAATTTGTTAGTGGAGACTGGCGACACAATAAAGACTAGTGACCACCCAAAAACAAAATTTCCTCAAAGTATTTGCATAGATCAACATTTATATGAATTGTACAATCAACTAATGACATATGGGCGTCCAAGCAAAAAGGGTCCAGTAGTGGGGTATTGAGTTAAGACTAGATTCGGTAAAATCACTGACCTCTATTAGTAAAATAGTCAATAGTGATAATAAGGATTAAAAAAAATTCAAAAACTGGCACATTTTTTTTATCAGACATTTGAAATTAAACTGAAAAAGTTTGATTGAAAAAAAAAACACTTCTACTTTCTTGTTACATAGATTTTGATTTATTATTGTAGATTGAGTGAGATACTCTCCATGAAATCAACATATATATTTTTAACATTACAAAATAAACAACTACCAATCGAAATAAAGGATTGATACATAGTTTAGTAAAAAGGTCCACTGTCGGTATTTAGTAAAAAGTGAGAAAATACGACAGCATAATGCAATAAAAACTAAAAGTAAACTTACTCTATTCAGGAACTAAAAAAATAACAAGACCATTTCGTGATCTACGTAAAGTAAATTAGGAGGATGATTGTCATTTGAGCTGCATTGTAATGATTCTGTTCTGACATTTTATAATATACTATGGGAAAATATAGATAAATACACTCCGAAGGGTATAAACCTAAGAATAATTGTTATCCAGTTTGGTTCTCAGCTTCGTTAACATCATATAAAGTCATTTACTATATGAACTTGTACATAATTGAGCATTAATTATTAATAATCAATTAAAATCGCGAAATGCAATTTTTGCACCCAACTTTACAAAACTGCGTATATCTTGGAAACTAAATGTCGAGAATTGGGCCCTTTTTGCTTGGACATATAATTTTTATTGTATCAATATTACAGGGGACGGTAACATCCACATCAACGTCACAGTGCCACAATACACCAAAGAGGTATCATCTCTTCTGGAGCCGTACATCTTTGAAGAAGTGAGCAAACTAAATGGTTCCATTAGTGCCGAGCACGGCATCGGCTTCAGGAAACCGATGTACATACACTACAGCAAAGATCCGTCTGCACTACAACTTATGAAAGATCTTAAACAGCTGATGGATCCTAAAGGAATCCTTAACCCTTACAAGGTCTTACCCAACAATGCATAAGATAAGATTTACATTGATTTTGATTACATTCTGTACCTGTAAATTATTAGTATACTATTTTTATAATACTATTTTGTTGTCGCTATTCAAGTACATATATGACATAATATCTCAAGAGACAATAACAATGTAGATAGTGGTGTTGCGTCATATGCCATAAGGCACTTGTAAGCTGCACTGATAACGGGAGCAATGAGATAAAATAAATGAAAAACAATTTATTTAAATGACTTTTATTAAAATATCCATTTATTCTTATAACATTCATAATATCACTGCAACAAAAATACAATGGAATATTATAAACATTTTCCTAATTGCTTCAAATAAATAAATGTTGTATTCTATAAATATATTCGAAAAAGGTATCCATTACTTCAATAATCAGCACAAATGGCTTAGTTTAGCAGGTAGCTTATTTATTGCTATGTAAATTGTTCTCTCTTAGATCACTGTAGTCTATCGATCAGCAATTAGGGTCATTGGGCTTTAAATCCATTACACACACAAGGCATCTGTCACACCGTCTCACTCATTTCAAATAGGCAAATATAATTACAACAACACACGACACAAGTGTAACGAATTTGGCAAAACATATTGTTCTACTCCACAACGACAAACCATATAAAAGTTATGAGGAAATGCAACTGGAAGTATCGATAGAACAACTCTATATGCTCTAGAAGTTGTAATCTAGGTCCTTAAATAGATCAGTTTACTTTAGAGTAAAAATGACGCAAAGTTGTGTAAAATGCAAACAATGTAAAATGTTTAAAATGACTTAGTACTTGGACTGAATTGTGAATTATTGCACTAAACTAAAGAAATTTGTGCCAAAGAAATGTATTACGCAATTAAAATGAATCTTGATTGTATTCCTGACTGCATCTCACCTAAGTAGTTCAATCAATAAAAAATTACATACAATAAATAATAATTAATTCATCAGTAAAATGGACAAAATGTCATTTAAGTAAATAAAAAAATTTTCAGCCTTCTAATTTATGCAATATTATTATGTAACATTTTTCTCCAGTGGGCATTGTTTACAATGGAATGGAAGTAATTAGCCTTGTTTTTGCATACAGAAGGTATATTTATTTTACTTAGGTTTATTTCAACATTTTCTGTATTGTTTGAGGAAATGTGAAGAAACCCCAAAATCAATGCAATGTTTTTTCTATAACATGAAATAGAAAAACAATAATGAAGAAATTATGAGATCGCTAAACATTAGATTATAGACGAAATGTAAACAAGAAAATGGCTCTAACATATGGCCGTCAAATTTTGTGGTGGGAACTAATAAAATATATTAGCTAGCAGCTTAACAATACAAGAAAACAACAGTACTTTTTTCATTAAATAAAACCCTTAGTTACCTACTTGTTTACATTTAGTCCATGTGATTGTAAGTAGGATGTGTTTACGTATAACATTGAAAATTAATAACTGGGCAATTTATGACATAACAGAATCAAAATTAATTAACTTTAACCCTTTGAATTTGAACGCCAACGACGCTTACAAGCGGCAAACGTAATCAGCCGCTAGAACGCCAACAACGAGTTTAGGCGACAAATAGATGGTGCTACTTTATAATCTGATATTAAAGAAAATGGGTAAAAGGATTAATTTTAACATTTTTGTCGTCTTTATCGATATTTGTGACTACCCCATCACTAGCATTTTGTAGGTATTTAATAATAAATAAATGGCTTGGCGTAGAGAGCATACTTTCGATGCGCTGCGCTTGGCGTTCAAAGGATAACATTGTATTTTGCTTACACGTAAACACAGTTAAGACCCTCCAGAACAACAGACCAAAAGATTAAATATCACTAAAAATAAAAATTATAAGACTTTTTTTACTGAAAATATTCTAGTTTGGTCATACATAAAGGCATATCAAATCTAAAATTAAAAAGCTTTAAGTCGGTATATAATCCTGATACTTAAATCACTACGTTGGAGCACCTAAAAGTAAAGTTGTTGTTGCCCTTTAAGTAGGTAAGGTGGAAAACTGTTAGTAGGATGCTTAGTTAACAGTCAGCGTATTCTCTCGTGACGTGGCACCGGCGACGCGCGCCTCGGTGCGGTGATACGCCAAGGTCTTACTTAAAACTCATATGTAAATCGTTGATAGGATGGCTACGAGGTTGATCGCTCCCATTAAATCTTTTTTATAGTTTTATATATTTTATATTTTTTTTATAGTTTTTCACCATTGTCCTAGCATAGTAGACGCAGTTTGGTCTGTGCCCCGCGAGGGAAGGGGCGCGTCGCAACGTGCGGTTATCGTTTGATTTGATTGGACATCTTGAGGAACTCCAAGAAGCCGGCCTGCATTTCGGCATCCATGCCGGTGTCCCACGCGTCGTTCTCCAGTTCCTCGCTATAATACATTATAAATATTGTAAAATACACATTATATTATGATAAATAAAATGGCAAATCGGGGGGTGACCCTGTTGTCATAAATCAACCTATTTCGACACTAAATTTGATGCCACCATCCGCATCAGACTGTTTGAAAAGCGAGCTTGTTTTGAACTTTTCAATTGCAGTCAAGTTGTTTTTGTTTTTTTTATTTCTTTTAGTGTTCTGTTTTTGGAATCGTCTCCTCAATAATACTCTACATGGTCATAAACTCATAATAGTATATATAGTTATAGTTGTGTGTATAATTTATGTGTATCTTTATATTTAAAATATTTATTCCTCAATGTTTGTGATTGTACCTACCACTGTTTGTCTCTGCATCACCCAAAGGTTGACTGGTAGAATAACTAAATGCCTATGGCATTAAGTCCGCCTCTGTACATTTATATACGTCAAGTATTAAATAATAAATAAATAATACACAAAAAAATCTACTTATTGACTTTTAAAATCCACCAGTTTGATTTTATAAAAATAATCAACAACCATCGCGCAACCCAGACGAATCGATGGACACCTCATGTAGTAACATCCATCCAGCCGTTAGGATACTTCGGATAAAGCAGCCCACATACACAAAGATGCATGAAAACCATAACTCTGTCTTTACTATTGCGCAGTCGGGTAAAAAGAAGTTCGACTCACAGTATATCCTCATCGAGCGCGACGTTCTTGCCGGGCGGCAGGTTGCTCTGCAGGAAAGCGCGCTCCTCGGCGGTGAGGGTATGCCCGTCAGCCAGGTACCCGCCGTCGCTGGGCCCACCCTCCACCTCGCCGTTCATCGCTGTTACAAACCAACTTATCACACTTAATTGATGCATTTCGTGAATCATAATGCAAAATAATAGACAGACTGACTGAATTTATTAGGATCCTTTCAGGTGAAAGTGCTTGTGAATGTAAACAACTCTGATAGCTAAATTTACAGTTGGTGACAATTCACAGTTGTTCATATTTATCTAAACTTTCACCCCCTGGAAGGATGACTAATAGTTTCAAAGTCAGCTAGAATAATTTGGGTTAACTCAAGTACTTTCGGAGTTAAACAGAGCTCGTGAGTCCAAAACTAACCGTCAAACTTGAAAGCAACACGCGCGTAAAACCGATAACAATAATCATAAACTCTCAGAAAGTTATAATATGAAATAACATAACCCAAATCTTGACACAGACAGAGAAATTGTATGGATTTTTATTTATTTTTCCTGTTACGGACAGGCAGTTGTGAAAGTATTTGTAGTACCTACTGTCAACAGCTAAATAATAACGAATAATTTAGTCAGCATCATACGCGTCACAGTTTGTTTTACCAATATTTAACTGTGAATGTTGATTATTTTTATTTCTCTTTGTTGTGTAATAAATTAATAATAATATTGAAAAACAAAAAAAACTAGTCTGTTTACAGATTTGAATAAGAATAACCCTAATTCTGCAGTCTATTGTTTATTGAGCGGATGGCTTCGCTCTCCACGTGCATAGCTTGGGGCGCGGGTGTCAAGCCCGACGGGAGCGAATCACGTGGCTCGCTGTAATCGAAGCGAGAGCAGGAACGTGACTAAAGCCGTACTCACTGAAAACGTGAACCCGACCCACGCAATTAATTATTAAATCCTAGGTTCTGGACGGATATTGATGTTGTACTATGAGTTATGATGGAAATTAATTATGTAACGTTGCTTTAAAGGTTTCTAGTGCGTAATTAACTGTGAATCCCGTGTTTTACATCCCCAAGGATGTGCCCTAGCAGCCGTTGCACAGAGGGGGTTTCGGATCGGTCTTTTCAGAGGTAACGGTGCCATTCCATGTGCAGATAATGACCATCGGAGTGGTTGAGTGAGGTAAAAGGTCTAATCCCCAAAGCACGGGCGCTGAAAATAAAAAAAAAGTTGCTCACCGCCATAGTTGTAGCGGCGACGGGGGTCTTGTTGTTGTTGTTGCTGCTGCTGCTGCTGCAGCTGCGGCGGCGGCGCGGGCGCGGGCTCGGGCTCGGCGGTGCCCCAGCGCGCGGCCCGCAGCGCCACCACGCCGCGCACGCACGCCAGCGACGCGCGCCGCTTCAGGCGCTCGAACGCCGCGTGCATGCCCGCCGGACAGTCCGCATCAAGAGCTATACCTGACAGCTGTCGAACGAGACGTTAATACCGACAGATTTAGCAAGCGGAAATGTTCCGACCTGTGTGATGATTTTTTTTTTAAGTTGCGCTTGCACGTTGGCATCGGATTCAGATTCGTTTTTATTTATTTATTTATTTGCTCTCAATGTGTCATCACACTCATCACACATTTTCTCCGTTTAAAACGCCATCTAAAAATATAGTTCTTAATTAAGGAATTGATACGAACTAACGAAATCCATATGCTCCGTACGCTCCAATACCAACGTAGCTGCCTGACAGAATTTTGTTAGTATCTACAATTTATTTACACATGTTCATTTTTCGAAAATACATGACTATTTTTAAATGCAACCACAATCTAGTATGAAATTTTCACGCGACGGGCTGGCGAGTTAGTCACAGAGCATGAGACGTGCATTCCCAAAATACGAACGTGTGTAAACTGATAAATCGAACACCAATCTTGACTAACATTCGACTAGCGAGACCTTTGTTATCATTGTAATGTGTGTATCTCTATGTGAAATCCGGTTCACTAATGTTTCACCAAAACTCCATTGACAAATTTTTAGTTTACAACCAACGATTCGTATACTATTTATTTCACAAACAATTCATTCCGCAAATGTTTTATTTTATAAACACTCGCTTTACAAACATTTATTTGGCAAATGCTTCTCTTTACAAATGTTACGGATGATATTTAATCATTTATACATTCTTCGTTTAATATTTAGATTCTTATGGAAAAATAACGTTTATACAAAATATCATTTTTCAATACACTACCGACTGCATTAAAATCCGTTGCGTAGTTTAAAAGATCTAAGCTTACAGACAGCGGGAGTGACTGTTTTATACTATGTAAAGATTTTCTAAACCAGTCACAAAGTGATCATGACGGTATTCTCCATTTGGGTAAAATAATTTTCAGGCAAGTATTTTTATCTATATAATCTAGTCGTTTCTGGCACTCGCCGGCCGCTGCCGCGGCACCGCTCGCTTCGCTCGCTCGGCTCGTGCGTAGGGGGTCACAGTTTTAACCTAACCTAACCGAACCATTTTTTTTTTAAGTAATTAACCTAACGTAACTTCTTTTCCGGGTTGCCTACTAAAAAAATTTTTTTTTTCTTCTATTAGCGCAAGTCGTTTCTGGCACCCATATTTTGTGTAAAAGTAGGTATTTTTTTTTTCTATATAATCTAATCGTTTCTGGCACTCGCCGGCCGCTGCCGCGGCACCGCTCGCTTCGCTCGCTCGGCTCGTGCGTAGGGGTCACAGTTTTAACCTAACCCAACCTAACATTTTGTTTTAAATAATTAACCTAATCTAACTAGTTCGGTTCCGGCTGGCCCAATAAAAATAATCTCTTTTTTTCTGAGCGCAAATCGATGAAAGAATGAGTACCATTTTTAAGAAATTGCGTAATGATAAGTTCATATGTAAAACGTTTTTATTCCAAACGTTGTTTTATGAGATAAAATGAATAAAAAATGAATTGTTTGTCAAATAACACGTTATTAAACAAAAGTTTACAGGGTGATTTTTTTGTAAAGTGAATTGTTTGGCATACTTGTTGTTGTATAATGATGAAATGACAAATCATGTTTTTGCCAATCGTTGTATGTCAAGTAAAAATTTGTAAATTAATTTTTGGTGAACTGACAGGGCACCGTGAAATCCATTACGAAATAGAATTTACTTACCTGGGACAAGAATTGCAAAATATAGAGAAAGAAACAATGGAAAGCAAAAGGATCTTAGAAGGGAAAACGTCATGCCAAGATACAGAAGATAGTCGACTGGAACAAAAAGCTGAAAACCTTAACCGATTAGCGCAGGTCAAAGAATGTGATTGAAAAGGCATGAAAAAGAGCAATCGAAGCTATCTGTTGCACACATTTTCAAAGTACTTTCCACGTAGATATACCTATATATGTCGCAGGGAAATGAGGATATCAGGGATTTCACAAAATCCCGGTATATGTCGAATATTCTTGTTTATTACGTCTTTTTACTAAAAGTATCTAGTGATATGACAAAATACTAATATAAAGTTAGAGATATGTCATTTCAATAAATTAAATGTAGTGAAATAAAGAATACTGTTGATGAATAAAGTAATAAAACAAAATTACAAATTAACTAGCGCATTTTTTTACAAAATAAAGTTTTAATCAACTAAACATAAAAACAAAATTACAAATTAACTGGTGCATTTTTATTAGAAAATAATGATTTAATCAACTAAACATAATAATCTGACAACGATATCAGGTATTATACCTTTTTCTATTATATGGATTCGTTCATTAGGTACAAAAAAAATAATGTAAGTATTAAAACAAATTAAATAGACTTCTAAAAGTATGCGAGGCTCAACAATTAAGACGGCTACTAACTCCTGATGGAAAATCTTGTTATTTATTTAAACAAGGCAGTGATTTGTGGCACCTTGAATTGACAACATTTCAAACCTGACACGACCTTAAAACAAAAATACTATTTCTTTGTTTTCGTATCCTGAGTTCAAATATATTTTTATTTTATTTTTTTATTTCTAAATTTCTGAGAAAAAAAATAAAAATCAAAAAACATGTGATGACGTCACATAAACGGCGGAATGAGGTAGTTACCTTTGCGCATTCCAATATCTTTGATTGAAAACATTACATCAAACAAGACATGTCAATATCACCTAAGAAGTGTAACTAGAAAACAACTAAAAACTGAATTGAATTCAACAATATTTTTTCCTATCAACTCGACACGCTGCTTACTGTTAATATTATCAATTTTTGACTGATATTTCGCCAATAAAATGGATCCCAATGAAAAATATACGCCAATGAAGGAAGCAAAACAACGACTGAGACAGGTGACATCTAACAGTTTTTTTGACGGGTCACAATAAAGCAAAGGTAATATCGCCATTCTACCGTCATCTGGCACTTACGTCTTTTTAGAATACACCGAATTTCAAAGTTAAAATTATGAATCAAAAGTACATAATTTCGAAAAACGAAAAAATATGGGTGCCCTAGATTTGAATTTACTTTTATATTACCTAATAATACATGCAGGTTAAAAATATGAAATGTTGTCAATTACACAAAACATTTAGCTTCTTGCAAATACATCTTATGGTTTTGCCCTGGATCCTTGATTTTTCACAATTACATTGTTTAAAGCCTTGTCCTCCAAATGTAGAAATTCTTCCAGCTAATGGATGAATCGATTTTTATTCGGCAGTATCCGCTTTTCTGACATTTTACTAGATTTAATTTAGTGAAACGACATATCACTTACGTACGATAAATTGGTATTTTGTCATATCACTAGATACTTTTAGTATGAAGACGTAATAAACAAGAATATTCGACATCTACCGGGATTTCGTGATATCCCTAGGGATTTCGTGAAATCCCTGATATCCTCACTTCCCTGCGACATATAGATATAAGAGTTCATTGAACCACATCACTATGATTCATGAATTGATAACTGTCCCAGAACAAATTCGTTACAAATTGTAATTTATATGGTGTTTACAATAAAGAGTTTTCTATCAGTGTCTACGTGAAAAATACTGTAATACTCATTGCGTTCTAGATTGTTAACCCCAAAACAGACTAAATAATGTTTGTGTCAAGAGCGAGTTCACCGTGGTGCAGTGGGTGGGTTCGAACTCACAACCACTGGATCGCCATTCCGACTCCTGAGCTGTAGAGCTAATGTCGCTTTAACAGAGAAAACGTTAATTATGGCACTGACGAGCGTCAGTGCATAAAGACCGTTGCTATAAGATTCTTGAAAATATTACGATAAGTTTAATCAGTCAAATCATTATTATATCAACCAATCAATAAATTATCTCATTGTATTTTACAGTAAAAAACAAAAATAGTCAACGGTTATTCCTGAAAATTTTGGTAGGTAATAAATGTCAGTGTTAACGAACATAGATTACGACTTGGAAATTCTGGCTTGTGATATCAAGAATCCGACACTTGAATGTTGTTTTTTGTTTTTACATGAACACCCACACAAGTCTGGTTTATTGTTGTTTTAATTCGCACGAAACGAGCCGCGAAAAACGTCAATATATAAAATGTAGAAGGTACGGTTTTAATTTCACCGCGTCCTGTCTTCATTGCGTGTTATACGAACATCAGTTTTTGACAGCAATCAGTGTTTGTAGTTGGTATTTCCTTTTATAACATTGCTTTCAAATTGAGTGTCATGAATAGTTAATTAATTAAAAACAATTCTAGAATCAACACAACACTAATGTGGATACAATGTGTCTGAAAGAGAAATCACTCAGGAAAGGAGTGAATCAGTACCCAGCCCACCGCATTAAGTATAAAATCGTCAATGTATCGTCAATATTACTTATTTTATTTGTTGCAATAAAATAGGTACTAACTTTAAGGAGCTGGCAGACGGCTTTGATGTTAGTTTCCTTGTTAGTGTCGAGCAGATGGAGCAGCACCTTGCACAAGCTTTCACCTAGAGTCTTGAGTCTTCCTCCCTAAAAATAAAAGAATGCATTCTTGAACTGGAAAACAACAACTACCTTTATTATTCTAAACTGCAAGATGATGATGTAGATTATACTGTAGTTTATTAGACTGTTTTCTATTTTGTTAAATAACCTGGTACTTGTTGGAAAGCCTACACTGTCCTCCCATACCTGTTAACTCTGTTATTTAAAAACATTGTAAAAGCCAATTATTTTTAAGAGACCTTAGAATTTCTTGATGGTTCTTCTACATAGGAATCAATCAATTGGAACCATGCACCTAGCAACTAACGTTTCACAAGTGCCCATATAGGTTTATGTGAAACTAGCACTTTGCCCGCGATTTCGTCTGCGTGTATTTCGTACTTTATTCTAAAAATTTCGAAAATGTATGTTCATGATCTTTATCATTTATTTAGATAAATTAGTATTCGGGCCAATTTTTAAGTTTATACAGGGTGAAATTGAAAACATGCGACAAATTGAAATCGGAGATTGTTCTCATCATTATGAACAACTTTTACTATGGGACCAAACTTAAAATCGCGAAAAAAAATATCAGCTGTTCCCTACATTTTGACGAGTTATGCGAACACAAATGTAGGGAACAGCAGATTTTTTTTCGCGATTTCAGTTTTGGTCCCATAGTAAAAGTTGTTCATAATGATGAGTACAATCTCCCATTTCAATTTGTCGCATGTTTTCAATTTCAACCTGTAGATTGAGATTAGATTTTTCAAATAAACTATATCCCCGCTTTTCACCCCCACAGGGGTGGATTTTCGAAAAATCGTTTGGGATGTGTTCATTACTTGATTCAAAGATTATTTATACCAATTTTCGAGTTAATCAAGCCACGCAGTAAAATCCTCCCCTGTATAATTAACTATCCCTTTTCACCCCGTTAGGGGTAGATTTGCGAAAAACCTTGATACACGTTATTCTTTATTTTTGGTCTTAAGTATAAATACTGAATTTCGAGTTAATCGGACCGCGCGTTAAAATTCTTCCATACAAATTTTGACACCCCCCAATCCCCCTTTAGGGGGTAGTTTAGAAAAACAATAAATGCCAAACTTCATAATTTACTTAGACAAGTATTAGTGCCAAGTTTGAAGTTCACTAACTCAAAGAATAATATTTTTCATACAAACAAAATCCCCCCTTTTCACCCCATTAAAGGTTGAATTTCCAAAAACCCCTTCTTAGTGCTCCCCTACATTATAAAAGGAAGCCGTGTGCAAAATTTCATATTCCTAGACCCAGTAGTTTCGGCTGTGCGTTGATGTCAGTCAATCAGTCAGTTTCTCCTTTTATATTATTAGATAGATAAAATATTTTGATTTTAGCAAAAAGTTAGTTTTCACAACTAATAAAAAAAGGTCAACGGTAATAGAAATAGTCACTAAAATACTGATCAAAAGGAATAAAAATCACAATTTCCCCTTTTTCATCAAAATTCTAACTTATAATAATAATGTCTGACCTGGCTATCCTCCAGTTGGGTGTATATCTCAGCGAGGAACATGGCGAAGCCGCGCATATTCTCCTCCGAGGACTCCATGCCGCTGATGATCTTGTTCTCCTCTGTGGAGCACCGCTCCAGCAGGCACGCGCGGAAGGTGGACTCCTCAGGGGGCGACACCGAGTCGTACATCGAGCACAGGCGCGCGCCATTGTAACGGAAGTTAGGCTCGCCTATCGACTGTTGTCACAAAGTTTACCAGTTTGAGAACAAGTTCGCAACATTCTATGTAGAGATAGCAGCATTCATGAGTTACACATACACAATTTTTCTAAGGCATGACAGTGGTCATGCCTTAGAATACTACCTACTAGAGTACACAGTGGTGTACTCTAGTAATTTAGCTGCCTACATGAGATGTGCTGGTAAAAGAAAGTTACAAATTCCAAGAAACTGACAAAAATAATAAGTTTATTAGCACACTTTGAAACATGCTGGTGTGGTGTTGTTGGCAAAAATTACTGAGACACAATTTGTTTAAAACATTTAGTTAATTCTTTATATTATTATTACACATAAACAAAATAAAATGTTGCATGTCATGTTTTGAAAGATACTAATAAATAAAAACAGATGGATTAATTAATTAATTAATCATGTAATTAACTGTTTATTTGTTACATATTTAATGTTCAACACCATGCAGTTACAAAAACTGAGCACATGTGATTTTTAATAGCGTGCCAATCATAACTGTGATTTGTTTAGTGCACTGTACTTAAAAAATAAATAAAAATCTTAGTCAAAATAGGTTACTATGTTATTTTTTTTGCTTTAGAATTTTTAATCACGTTTTTTTTTATAACCTCAACTTTGTGTGTCATTTAAATAACAGTTGAATGACCTTAAAATCAGTACTTAATGAAAGCAATTAACTTTGTTGTTTGGCTATTTCCAAGTTGATTTGAGACAAAGAAAACAATAGTAGATCAGTTTCTTGTCATTCAATACATATTGTTCTGATGCTTGCAATTTTACAGTGTCCGTGAGCAATATGACACTAACTGTGCATTATTGAATCTTTAACCCCTAAAAGTCATTGCAATTATTTAGTTCTCAGGCTGGTCTTGGATAGAGTTGGAATCATGAAACCAACATCCACTAAAAACTGAGAGGTGAAGACACAGATTATAAAAACATAAAGTCATAGAGGTACAATTAAAAAAATTTTGTTTTAAATTGAAGTTATTTAGAAAAGACTCATAATGAGAATTTTATTTTTAAAGATGAAACATCCTCAGCTTTTCTACATTTGAATAAATTGTTTATCTAATCTGTTGCCTACACAAAGTTTATTAGCTTTACCAAATCAATAACATGTGATAATCACATGCTTGTTAGTAATAAACACATTTTATAAGATAAGTTAGTTACAAATAATAATTATTATTCAAAACAAGAATAAAAAATATTAAAACATACCTGATTGACAATAGCTTCAACTAGAGGCCTAGTGTAGCTCACGTCATGCAGGGTTGTTGCAAACGCATCAACCAATGGGCCGCACAGGGTATCGAATTTACCAGGATCAAAAGTTATCTCGCACATCACTGTTATCAAGTTGGCTATGTTCTCCTGCGGAACGGCGGACTGAAGAATAAAATTATGTTAGTATATTTTGTATGACAAAATAAAATATGAAATGTAAAATAACTAACTGTATACAAACCCTTAATTCCATATTTTCAGCTTCATCCAGTGAATAGGACATTTCTTCTAAGCTGTAAGGGTTTTGATCTTGAGCTTGACGAAGCCGATCTTGCACAGAAAACCGGTGAGGTCTGTAAGGTGCAGGATCAGGGTTGTATGTGGGAACTGCATGGGGGGTGTAGTTAGGCGGGTACCATTCCTTAGCTTCGGCCGACAAATTTGATTTGGGAGGTTCTTGAACTGAAACAAAGAGTTATAATGAGTAAAAGTATGTTCGATTATATAAAAAAATTATAATTGCATACTACAACTAGTTGACCCAAAAACAAATTATTGCTTCGTAATCGATTCTAGACACGGCGGCTGACTTTGTCAAACTACAGCGACGTCATTAGAAATGAAAATCCTTACTTTCACCTGAAGTATTATAATTACGAAGAACGCAGTTATAAACTGGCCAAGTATGACGACGTCACACAGCATAAGATCGGTGTGTGAAAGTGTCGAATAAATCAAATTCAACGTTATACTTGTTACCTTTTGATTCCTCGCCAACAATCTTCGGCCGACGGAGCTCCCGTGGTAGATTATCGGGTTGCTGCCATCCACGGCCTCTGCCTCTTGGCCCACCGATCTCACCGTTATTCATTTTAAGGCTTACTATACAACAACGACTCTGTATACAGTTTTCTCTGACTTATATCCATAAATCCCTAAAATATAATCCTAAATCTCGTAAGCTTTTTATTAGCTCGCCAGATTCGACACGTAAACAAAGAAAAATATACTTCGCTACTAGTTTCACAGCACAACCTCCATGTTACTTTTGAACGAAGGAGATAGATTGCTTTTTTTACTATAGTTGCGTTGTGGGCAGGCAAAGGTATAAAAGCTATACAGCCTAAACAATCTTCAGAACTCAACTCGGTACGTATTTCTAAGATAAAAATTATCACATTTATTGAGATGATACTGTGAATAATTACGTTTATTGAGATGATACTGATTACTGTGAATAATTCAGTTATTTACGTTACAAATTTAATTTTTATCGATGAAATGGTATGATGGCGTTGAAAACTTGAAATCGTTGTAGTCGTCATCATGACGCGTTCCGTTACTACGTGATATACCTTATAAATTATGTTAAGCCGGCTGTACACATGGGGCCAAGGTGTTGGGCCAACGTGTAGAGAGCTACCTGGTATGCTGGCTTAATTGGTCTAGTTGGCGCCAACATTGGCAGGCCATCCGAATAGTGTCGGTTTTTTGTGCACACATCAAAGGATCTTGGCGCGCTCCGCAAACAGCGTTCACACGTTGGTGTCTTGTTCAGTTCGTTGTTACTCGTCAGCGGAGACAGTATCGTTGCGCGTGAGCGAAATTTACGTTCCCATGTTCCGATAGCAAAATGATTATCACCCTGTATATCAATAATAACTAATAACACATTTACCTCGTTCTATTCCGATGAATAGTCACCATCCACCACCTTCTTTTGCGCCATTTCTTTTTAGTCACTCTACTTTGGTGCACATGTACGTAATAATTAAACGCACTGTATAAATAAATTGCCGCGGCTGCAAGAACTTCTACGTCCATTTTTGAAGCGCCAATGCAGAATGATCAGTAAGCCAATGTGTGAACAGCAATCTTGGTTATCCGTCATTTTTGCCCAACACGTTGGCCCAACACCTTGGCCCCATGTGTACAGCCGGCTTTACCTTTAGGTGTATGTATTCGCAAATATGGAGCTATAAAAACGCAAGCCAGAAAAAACCCTCGTACAGATATCCATGAATCGATATGGATGGTAATTTTTATGTTATTCGATTCTCGATTAACGTGGTCACTTTTATGCCGTGACCACAAAACGGGAAACGCCGATAATTATCGCGATAAGTTGTGGCTCATTGGCTGACATCGTAGGTGCAGCCAATGAGCTACAACTTATCGCGATAATTATCGGCGTTTTCCGTTTAATGTGGCCACGGCATTAATTTTGCTCGTTATGTGGACGAAAGAACGTAAAAACAGTTGGATGCATTGGTTTGATGAATATTATTTAGACGATACTATTTTTAAAAAAAAATTAAAAAACGAAAATTGAAAAACTACTTGAATTGAACACTACCTTTTGTATACTACTTCCTTCACGTTATTTGGGGATAAAAAGTATCTTATATCTTAAATCAACTCCTACTATATCAATTGACTAAATTTTATCCAAATCTGTGCAGCCGTTGGGATATCAAAACTTTTATCTACACTTGTCTTGTACACTTTTTCCAAATTTTCACCAGTGTTCGAGTATCGAAGGATTGTGGTAGTAGAAAATGTGGATGTCGGAAAGCAATGTTGAACTGTTCCGCGGCGTGCCTCCACTGCCAAGGGAATTGCCTCAACGGCGTGTCTGTTGACGTTGACGATGATGAAGACGACGTAGAGCCTCTTCAGCAAGTACCATCTACTGAGGATGAGGGAGCCTTGGAAAAAGAACCATTGTCAGGACCCTCACAGCCTAAACGAATTAAAAGATAAAAGATAATATATCAAAGATACAAGTTTTGATTACTCAAAGGATGAACCGATTTGGATGAAATTCGTTATGATTAAAGGCTACTTTTATCCCGAAATAACGCAAACAAAGTAGCAGGCAACAGGTAGAGATTCATAAAAGTAGTTTTTTCGAAAATTTTCACTATTTTAGAATGTATTTATATGTAAAAAATGGGTAGTAATTCGAAAAAGTGTATAAGACTAAAGTTGTAGGAAATTTTATAAGCTTTCATTCCGCAGAAAACTTCTTTTCTCTAAAACATACCGTTTTAAAGATATCAGCGAAAAACTGAAAAATGGGAACTTTAACCCCCTCCCCCCACTCCGCCTCACCCCCTAGATGTCAGGACTTTTAGTATGTTAACTCTCTAAGCACCCTGAACAATTTTCTGAAGTACATAATTGCTTAGGGCCCTGCTCACGCACTCTACAACTCCTTATGGGTGATTTATTGAATGGACTATAAGGAAAATGTTGGATTTTAAATAAACTGCTTCTTATTTTAAAGTATTCATACCTACATTACCTGCACAGTCACGTCTAAAAGTATGTATACCTACACTTGGCAATTTTCAATTGCGATTTTTTCGTAATAACGAATGCAACGTTGAAATACTACACTTAACATAAACCTATAGGTTCGAAAATACTATTTTCGTAATAACATAAAATTTCATTCAAAAATAAAGGAGAAAATCGCCTTTGAATAAAGCCAAGTGTATATATACTTTTAGACGTGACTGTACCTTGTTCAAAATGACGCTCAATATTTATACAGGTTGAAATTGAAAACATGCGACAAATCGAAATGGGAGATTGTACTCATCATTATGAACAACTTTTACTATGGGACCAAACCTGAAATCACTTGAACAACTTTGAATTTCACAATATTGATTTTGTTAATTTATGAAAAATGCAGAGAAAAGATAAACTCTTATAATTGCTAAAAAATAACAAAAAAATAATCATAGCCAATGTATTTTTTTTTCACTACATGAAGCCATAAATAATTTACAAAACTATACACAACCTATTTGCTATTTTTTTCCATTTATTTTTATAATTTTCTGTAACATAATAGTCAACATATACAATAATATACATTTTCAATTTATCTACACTATGGTACCAGCTTCTTCTAAAGATTTAAGGTTGCTGCCAGATTGCACACTATATCATAACTTATTTCCACTCTACATAGTGTTGAATATTCATGCATGTTAAAATAATTATTCACAAGCATTATCATATGTAGTATATTGATATTTGCGCAGGTGCATTAAGAAGGTTATTTATTTTACATTAATGTTTAAAGTGCTCTGAATATTTGAAGTAATACATTGAATTGGTTGGTAGCAACCTCAAAGATGTTCAAATTAAATTATAGACTAATCAGCAACTACTAATTTTATATACTAAAAGATTCTCCACAGCCGCATGTGCCTTTAATGTTGGGATTGTTGAATACAAATTCAGCTGAAAGTTTGTTCTCAACAAAATCCATTTCTGTACCTGAAATGAAAAAGAAAACGAAGTAGTTAAATTAGTAACATTATGAACATATAGCAATTTAAACGTCAATTGCCTAATATGTGCAATATTTTATGAAAAATCAAGACATTATTACTACAGCTTTGACTATTTACATCAAATATTGCAATTATGCCAGCGACAAGAAGAAGAATTAATAAGTTTATATACCCAAATTGCTTTAGCATGGCAATAGCAATCATTGTCACACCTACATTTTCTGGCATTCTTTGTTAAGAAAAGTGAAATAAAGTCCTGAATCAACATCTATTGTGATCTTCAACATGTTCCAATATCGAAAAACCATACATAGTTTATTTTTCAGGCTCCTACAGTGAGATATTAGGGAAAGTGCAATGACCGCTATTGCCACTCTAAAAATGATTTGGGTATAGTAAAAATCAATTAAGAGTAATGAAGAATTAAGAGTACTGATGGTTGACTATGCCGCCAGCATAAATTATTTCATTTTTTATTTTGTGATGCATCTTGCTACATATTTTTTTTAGCATCTGTGAGGCAGTTTCATGTGGAAACCTAAGCCAAAGATATTAATTCAGACAGTATTATGAGCAAGTAAAGTTCCATGACCTAATACTGAAAGAAAGTCATAGATGTGATGCACAATTTGTGGAGTTGGCAACCAATAGAGAAATGGAAATAGCCACACAAACAAGAATGTTATTTTGACATTTTATGTTTATTATTAAGTACTGATGAGTCAATGAGTGTATTGCTTGGAACTTAATGATTTGTTTAGTTTCTTTAACTGCTGCTGCTTATACATAAAAATATGACAACATTTTGGGGCACAATATCATGTGGTATTTTTATATTGATGCTACATAACATGACTCTTGTTATTAGTATTACCTACCCTATAATGCATGCCTTAGTTAGACCAACTAGAAAATAGAACCAATTTTCAAATAAAATGTTTATGCCTCAGGTTTTAGGGGCTACATTGTTCTTGATCACATCACTTACCTAGTAATGTTAATTGTGCTTTTTTATCGATAATTATCGTAACACCATCCTGTTTCACTTCTTCGTCTAGTTTTTCCTTGCCTTTTGCGTAGTCTAGTGTGTAGGATAAACCATTACAGCCTCTCTGGCGAACACCAACTTTTAACCCTACAAAGCCTTTCGCTTCCTCTTTCGCCATTATCTCTTTGACTTTGTTTACTGCGGAAGGAGTTAAGACCAGTGCAGTCCGCGATGGCAACAACCTTTTCTTAACCGCCCTCACAGTAGCACTTGCAACAACTTTAGTGGCCATCTGAAAATACAAATTTAAATGATTTTTATTTTTTGAATCAATATATTTACGTCAGTTATGGCGACACCATCCAGATATAGACAGAACTACAGAAGCAAAGACTGTGTTAAGACATACCGTAATTATTTTTACGCGCAATTATTTTTCCGTTTCATTGAAATATAAATACTATTTCATAACTACGATTTTGGCTGCCAATTTATTTTATTTTGTCAATGTCAAAATCATATATTAATCAATGTCAAGACTGTGGTCAAGACTGAGGAGACTAATAGAGGTGATAACATGAAATTAGTATGGGTGAAACTAGAGTCCGTCTCATGAGTGAACTCCCGCGGCAATAATGGTGCGTACATACAGACCGGCCCAACGAACGCCAAACGATGGATATTTATCGTTCGCCAGCGTTAGCTTCCGCACGCTCGTTGGAGTTCGAAATACATTTAGTGCTCGAACGAACGTTCGATCAAATAGCTCGATTTCTTTGATGTTGCCGCCACGCTTCGGATCGCCGGCACACGCCAACGAGCGATCGTTGGCATTCGCTAAGCCGCGAGCCGTCCAGATTGCAGCAACGAAGGTCAACGAAGCCCGTTCGTTGGCGTTCGTTTGGCCGGTCTGTACGCACCATAAGTGGAACTAATTATTATTATAAGTTAGCAATGTTCAAAAAACCCTCGATCTCAGACAACTTTCTCTATTGTGCATCATAATAACCAGTGGATGTAATGTGATGTTGAGATTAGTAAAGATATAGGTAAGATCGCGTCGTATGTCTGTAATCCTTTGCCTATGATCTTTGCCTAATTGTTATAAACACCGAATGTATGTACTGGCTCTATGGTGACAATGTGACACACACTTACTGCTAGTGGCTAGTGTTGTATCAGTATATTGAATATTTTATCGACATTATTTACTTTCACCGTTTACTGACTGGAAATAAGAGGACTACTCATAAATCTCTTAATGTTTATTCACTAAAACCATGCATCAGTCATCATATAAATAATTCACCTTAGCTGCATCAAAACCGAATGATTTAAGAAAAGAAAATGTTTTTTTTTTATGTCGTGCAATGATGTTATAGATGTCAAAAGTAATCCATCCATCCAACCCACCCATCACTAAATGACACGTCTTCTACCCAATCGTACTTGTGTAGCGTGTAATGATTTTTCATTCTCAATGTATTAAAAATTAACAATGGGTGGCCAAAAATTCGAATATGATGAAAGTGGATCTACATTCTTTTACTTTGTTCTTTCTTTCCTTGCTTTGATACTTGTACCTGCAACATTTTATTACTGGCCAAGAAAAAGGAAAGAAGGTAAGTCATTCATGTTTTACAGTGTGAAAATAATATTTTGTAAATTAATAGTTAACCGTGTGTTGTTTTTACTTATCTCGGTATAAATTCATGATAACCATACATTCGTGACATAACTTCATTACCGATATGTCAGTAATTTACCGATGACGATGCGGCATAGTGTCGCCGATGGTAAAACCCTTTAGAAACACGAACAGGAAAGAATACGTAATGAGCCTTAACTTTTTTTAGATCCAGCAAAACGTGCAGAACTATGTCAGTGTCCAAATTGTGTAAACAAACAGATCATAATAGAACAATCACAACCCTACAAGGGTGTAAAAAACTTCTTCATAAAGCTAGCCATAATATCGGGATGGATACTACTTGGATTTTTGGCATACAAAGTGTCACAATTTGACTATGAAATGTCCAATTTTGACCCTTATGATATACTGGGCCTACCACCGGGTGCCACACAAGCTGAGATTAAAAAATCATACCGCAAACAATCACTCATCCTGCATCCTGACAAAGAGACTGGTGATGAAAAAGCCTTCATGAGGCTTACGAAAGCTTATCAGGTGAGCTTTCGTAATATTTACATCTTTATTTGTATTTTCTATTTACTTATTTATGTAATATTAGTGATTTTAGAGATAACATTGAAAACTTGGGAGGAAAGTTTATTTGAATCTTTATTTAACTTACAACATAACATAAAATCATGCCTGTATTCCTCAAAGGGTTAGGCAAAAGTGTACCTATTTAACTCTTTGACTGTACAAAACTGTAAGCATCACAATAAAGAATCATGTTTTTTTTTTCAGGCCCTAACAGATGACGAAGCTCGCAGAAACTGGGAGAAGTATGGCAACCCTGATGGCCCTGGTGCTATGAGCTTTGGTATTGCTCTACCTAGCTGGATTGTGGAGAAAGAGAACAGTGTATGGGTGCTAGGACTCTATGCTCTAGTGTTTATGGTTGCATTGCCCACTGCTGTAAGTATTTTTGCCTCTTCTATCATATCTCTTCTATCACCAAACTTTTATACCTAGAATAAGTCTTACCCTGAGAATAAATTTTGATTTTTTACAGTTTTTCCATACTAGAACTGTCAGATGTCAATTTTATTCCACAAATAAAATATATCTGACGTAAAATCAGCCCTAAATAGTTTAAATACTCCTAGTAATCCTTTTATTTTTTTAATGTATGAAAATTTGTGAAAAGAGTTTATAATAAGCCTCCTATTTCTCTTTAAACTGAGGAAAAGTCTGGTTAAGAATTTAGATTGTAACCCATAATCTTTTGGTAGCTGTAAGGTGATAGCTCACATGTTTCAAATTGCTTTTAATACTACTATAAAAAAAAAGAAATGCTGTACTCTAGAGTTCTAGACTAGCTAGTGGTTTAATAAAACGGGTTATTGTACATTCGTCACAAAGTAAACTCCATACATTGAAAGTGTATTCGTCACATGCATAAAAAATATGTGTAAATTCGTCACAAGTCTGCATAGGTACGTATTTTTTGCATAAAGTACTGGTAGAAAACAAAGTTAAGTATTGATTTTTAGCGCTCGAAATGAAAATGATTTTAATTTTTTTTTCTTCTCCTGCGCTCCTGCACATGCTATCACGCGCTCGCTCGCTCGCTCGCTGTAGATGCAAATTACCAAAAAATAATGTGATTATTACTGTGATTTAATTATCTTTCTATTGTTTTGTTATAATTGTAATGTTGCAGACAAATCAGCCTATTGCAATAAATAGATATATACAAGGTATAATTACAATGGTGTGTGACCTGAAAAGAGGCCATTGTACTCATCATTATGAACAACTTTTAGTATTAGACCAACTCTGAAATCGCAAAAAAAAATCTCCTTTTCCATACATTTTGACGAGTAATGCGAACATAAATGTAGGGAACAGCAGATTTTTTTTTCACGATATCGGGTTTGGTGCCATAGTAATTAATGTTGTTCATAATGATGAGTACAATGGCTTTTTTCAGGTCCGACACCATTTAAATGACACCTTGTATAGTTAGATGTAATTAAAACTGTGATTTTTTATGTAGATGCAAATTACCAAAAAAACGTGATTATTACTGTGATTTAATTAAGAATATTTTTACTATTTTTCTTATAATTATAATATTGTAAGCAAATCAGCTCACTTGCAATACATGTTTATTTAGGATTAGGCGTGTCACGCAGGTCACGCTGTCCTTGACAACGCGGGCTTAAAAACCAGACAATATTACCGTATATTTTAGCTGTAAGTAGAACTGTGAAAAATAAAGAAATAACGTTTTATTCTTTATTGTTTGATTTTTCTGCTGTCTGTACGGAAATAAACAATATGGCGGATTTTCTTTCATAAAAATAGATTTGTGGCGAGTTTACACATACTTTTTTTCGTGACGAATTTACTTTGTGACGAATGTACAATAACCCAATAAAACACTGAAACAGACTAGATACTGGATTTTAAACAATACCTATTTTAAATAATTTTTTATCATAATATAAACTCTGCCACCATGAACTCTTAAACAATAAACAGTGAAGTACTATGTAAACTATTAATTTTTAAATTGTATTGTTCACAAGTCCTAGCTATTTTAAAAGTATTATAAATGTGCTAGGGTTAGTGTGTGTGTATGCAAAATCCAAAAAAATATATACTTTTTTAAGTATTTAAACTTGAAAAAGAAAACAATCTAAAGGCAGAACTAGTTTTGGGAAGTTGGTAGGTGATCAATAAACAGAATTATAATTTATTTATCATCTATTTTTATTTTCAGGTTGGCACTTGGTGGTACCGGTCTATACGCTTTTCAGGGGAGCAAGTGTTATTAGATACTACTCAGATGTACTTCTATTTCTGTCACAAAACACCATCTATGCCACTGAAGAGAGCTCTCATGATCCTCGCAGCATCTTGTGAGTTTGACAAGAGGCATAATTCTGAAATTATTGAGAGAATTACTGATAATGAGGAAGTTCCTATGGTTTGTATATGAATTATTTATTACATTAATTAACATTGAGTTGAGTAAGAATCTTAATGGATGCCTGTTATTATTTCCTACATATTGTTATCATACTTTTCATTATTATAATTTTTTTAAATCATTTAAGTATCTTATTATTTTATTAATGCTGAGCTGCTAAAGTTAAAAGATCATCTACACAATCTGTCAGATTTGTGAATGTCAGTTGAGTGAGAGAAGAACCCTTGAACTTACTAAAATAAAGAAGAATTTGGTCTTTTGTACTGATTTATTCATTTGAACTCCAGTTGCTGCGTGAGCTACCAAACTTGGGTGAGAAGAACAAAGAGCAGCCTCTGTGTCGTCCGTATAGTATAAAGGCGCGTGCGTTGCTCCACGCGCACCTGTCGCGCATGCGCCTGCCGCCGGACACACTCGAATGCGACCGAAGGTACATCGTGTCGCGGTGCCCCGACCTTATCGTCGAAATGGTCAACTGTGTGAACCAACTCATTGCTCTGGCTTATGCCAGGAGAAGTAAGTGTTATGAAATTAAGTTACAAACATACAAAAGATTATTAGGGCGAATGCGCCCTTAGACACAAAACTTATTTCTGCAACTATTTCTTTTCAGTACCACGTTTACCGACCATCGAAACAATAGAAAACTGTATGAAGCTATCTCCAATGACCGTCCAAGGCCTATGGGAGTATAAGTCTCCCTTGCTACAACTACCATACATCAACGAAGATCATCTGAAGTACTTCACAAACAGGAAGAAGCACATTAAGTCACTACTCCAATTAGCACAGTTGCCTGGCGAGGAGAGGAGACAAGTGCTGAGGTTTTTGAATGACAAGCAGTATGATGACCTCATGAAGGTGCTCGGCAATATGCCTTACATACATTTCCAAGTTAATACTGAAGGTAATGCATAGCTTAAACTATTTTGAAATAAAAGATTGATCCCCCTTTTTTATTCTGAATGCATTTAAATATTGCACCCACCTAATTTCTTTATTGATTGATCAAATTTTTTCCTTCTATTCCCCTCCGTGGAAAGCATGTTAAGCTGTTGATCCCAGCTTTCATTTGTTGATCTTTGACAGAGGTTACGGGTAGTCAGAAGCCTGAAAGTTGACAACCAGTCTTACCAAGGGGTATCGTTTTTACCCATAACTGGGTTGTGAAGGTCAGATAGGCAGTCGCTTCATGTAAAATACTGGTATACAACTGTATCCTGATAGACCGGAAGCCGACCCCAACATCCTTGGGAAAAGGCTAGGCAGATGATGATGAAGATTTTTTCCTTCTATTTTTTGATTTGATAAAAATCTTAAAAACATTGTTTTCTGTTTTAGTAATTGACGACGAGAACTCAACTGTGGTGACGGCTGGTGCGATAGTGACAGTCACCGTGTTCTTGCGACGAACCAACATGAGGGAACTGTTCGGAGACACCACTATCAAAGAGAAGGAAATCAAAGAAAAGTAAGTAGTATCTAACAACGACATGCCCTAATAGCGTGTGATGAGTTTTTAATATTAAAATGCTGATCATCCTTTGGCATAATCCTTTTGTCTCGTTTTGCACCATGCTTTTACTCTTTTGCTAGGAAACATGTGACCAAATTCAAATACCTAAGTTCTTTGGTAACATAAAGTGATGGCCATGGACAATCGTGTCACTGTCAAAGACCGATCACACTGGCTGTAATGGCATCAGCTTAACACTATTTTTGTCCAATTTAAATGTGGGATATGTTTTAAAAACTGCATTCAACAATGCTAATGTTCCAAAGTATTTAAAAACACATTGTGGTAATATCACAGGGTGTTCTTAAAAAGTACATTATAGCAATAAAAACTTATAAAATAGGGTCTTGTATTGTTAGCTACAAATAATTTCGGGCATAATGCTTATTCTGTCTACCCTTTTATAAATGACATAATTGGTCTTATTAGTGTTATTTAAGTTCTGTTGTATGAAACGCCTTCAAAACTATGTCATCCATACTTTTCCATACTAATATTATAAATGCAGAAGTGTGTCTGTCTGTCACCGCTTCACGCTTAAACCGCTGAACCGATTTAGAAACCAAATTTCATGGTATATAGACTATATAGTTTGAGTCTCGGGAAAGGACATAAAATAGTTTTTATTTCGATATTCCCACGGGATCGACACTTATGCGGGTGAAACCGCGGGGCGCTGCTAGTGTTTTAATAATAGTTGTACTTTTCAATGACAAATACAAATTGCGAACATGTTAAATTGACATGGGCAATATAAACTCTTATCAACAAGTACGGCCAAATAGAAACGAATGTATCTGATTGCCAGTTTGTTAGTCTGCATTTATGAAAAGTTGGTGCAGCCTGATAAAGAGCAAAGAAAAAACATAAACTTGACAGTATTCGATTCCCAAGTCGTACACCTAAGTACCTCGTATGGTAAGGACCTTAACTGTCAAACAAGAACAGAATCGTCTCAGGTGAATAGAAATAGTACACTCTGCGCCGGTTTTTTTTAAGTTATACCGCTACTGGTAAAAAAAACAAAGTTCGTTCGTAGACGAGACAGATTTTCACGTGGCGTCAGGTGACACTATCATGAAAGAAATCGTGTTCAAAATACATAATTTAAAAGGCTCTGAACCACGTCATCGCTAACACCTACACGGCATTGACATTGTAGTACATTGTGCCACTTTCGTTCCAAATTAATTTATCAATGGCACCATTACATTAATTTACATGCTTGACGCGTTACGAACTTAATTTAGCGTGATGAATTCTGTCGGCGATAATTAAGTACTTTCCTTCATTTCTACTTCAACGTTGTTTTGTTATAATTTGAAATCATGTATTTTAATAATAATAAAGTTGTCTTTATTATTGTGAAAACTTGTTCCTATTGTTTGACTTTGTTAGCTCACTATTGACACAAAGCAAACTAAAGTCCGTTTCATAAAAGAAGTCTCGTAGACGCGGCTACTGTCATACGGCGGAATCATAGATATTGATTGATTTATTTACTTCGATGTATTACAGGCACTGGTTACTAAAATGCACAATCTTAAATAGACAAAGATGTCTGAGATGCCGCGGGACTTCTTTCGTGAAATGAATCAAAAAATATCCATGTTTTGTCGCCAAAACCTTGGTTTCTACTTTAGTTGCATGTCCAAGGCGAAAGTTACCACCAAGTCTACCAAGTTCTTCAAGCTCTAGATGGCAAAGCAACAAAACACCAACATTTCCCTAGTTATGTTACCACTAGTTATAAGTTCCGAGTAATAAGGGGCGAGCATCATACAAGACATATACACGCGATAAGTAGAACGAAAAAGCAAGGGTTTTAGCACAGTATTTAAGTATGTATGGGGAAATTAATCACGAACCAATAACTTTCTCTAAACAGGGACGACGAAGATGGTGCTGGCGGCGAAAACGGCGAAAAGACCGAGAACGACAAGAATGATAAGGATAAGAAGGAAACTTTCAAGAGGCCCGTTTGGATGAAGCAGACTAAGAAGCACCCGCAGTCGAAGAAGTCGAAGAAGCCCGTCGCGGCTAAAGCGCAGGCCAAGCCCGCCGCGGCCGCGCCACCCGCCACCTCCACGCCACCGCCGCCCAGCAACGATACCAAGAAAACTAAAGAACCAAAGAAGAAAGACGAAGAAGGTAAATATAATGCATGACGTCATTATTATCCACTTATTTATTAATTCTTCAGAAAGAATGATCGAGTCGTGATCGCGGTTAAAAGCAGGCCCATTCAGCAATAAAAAAAAGATAAAGGTTACTGTCTAATATCTATACAGATATGTAATGCACAATTAGAGCTTACAATTACCATTTACAAGCTTCCACAAATTAAAACCCATGTACAAATTTCCCCAATCAACTTTGAACCTTATGCTTTAGCGATAAAGTTGAAATTTGACAGATTGTTGTAGCTTGATGTGCGGCGACTGTACCTAAAATTAAATAAAAAGGCTATAATAAAAACTCCTTGAACTAATAAATTAACAAATTCTTCTTCAAAAAATTGACCTTGGAATTTATGAATCTTAGTAATAAGTGTTACAGTTTATTAATTGTGTGTGTACACATGTGTTACATGTACAATTTACAATTGTACAATATACTACATAATCATTTATTTGTCAGAATATGATATGAATATGATAATTATATTCCTTCCTTCCTTGTATCATCACATTCTGCCAAGCGTGGCTTGCAAATATTAGGTACATACGAGTTACATTACAATTTGCCCACAGTATGTGTGGATAATAAGTAACAGTCCACCTGCTTGACAATACGCCTTAGTCGACTTTTCGAAACCTACAAAAAAAAGTGACAGTTCAGCACGTAATTGACCGATATCACCAGTCTTAGCAATAGTCTACACCTACCATACTCTCTATCCGTCGCTCTTATCTCCTACTAACAATATTGGTTAATCAGGTTAATCATGGTGATTATAAGTCAATTAATAAAATAGGACCCGTCAGAGTATTGACCTCGTCTAAATATAAGTATCTAGTCAGGAATTATTCTTTCAAAAGCCTCGTTTATTTTTACCAAAATTGTTGACAAATTGAGAGTCTTCGAAATTTACTACTTTCGAAAACTTCATGACGTTTGAAATAAATATTCAACGGAAGAACTACGATTTATCGACAGGCGCACTAGTGCTAATTTTACCGCTGTCTGTGCCAATATTCGGGGATCGGGGATAGCAAATACCAAGAACAGTATTAAAGTTTTTTTTGACGAAACTTCTAGACTTAGACTGCTCGGCCGTTGAACTCTGTCTTGTGGGTGTGGGAGGTAAATTATTGCAGCGACGTTGTTTAACGGTTAATAATTATTATTAAACCGACCTTATAAATCATACCAACTTTTAATAACTAATAATGAAATATGGCATACCTTTTTTGCCGATAGTATTACCACCTGATATTGCCAGATCAATAATTTTGTTATTAGTTTGATTTGATTTCGAATAGCAATGTTATCTGTCTTATTGTTTCGTTTACAATAGGTTAAATAGGTAGGTGAACAACATCCCTATGATCTGGTAATAATAGATGTATCAGGTTTTGCCAATTTTGTCCTTCAGCATTTATTTACTGTTTGTCTATGTATGTACCCACTGAAGTGAACAGAAAAATAAAATGCAAAGATGTTAGGAGTAAAATTATAGTACCTTACTGTGACACCATGACAGACTGATGTTTTAAAATAATGGATCTCGGCTTGTTGGCCCAAGTATCTGAGACTGGCGACGAAAAGCAGCGTCAAGATTTTTCACGAATACATTCCCTCATTTCCTTATTGATTTCCCAAATCTGCCACAACGGTCGCTTCTCATTACCATCGATGAAATATCTCTCATTGGCCTTTGGTACACAAATCTTGTCACTTACTACCTCTCAAATCTTGATTTAATAATTAATTTTCCCCGTCTAGGTGAGGATTCGGAAGTGGGCAGTTCCGACGAGTCAGGCTCCCACAGCGACGCGTCTGAGGACGAGTCGCGCGACAAGTCGTCGGCGGCAGAAGATGATGATGACCAGTGGGAGAAGTTCCAAAAGAGGATACAGAAGAGGGAACGGCTAGAGGGACGGTCCAAGAGCTCGCATCCTGTACATTGTCCATACTACCCTCAGGTATGTCGATTTCCGATGATAAGAGTTTTAGGAAAAGTTCTAGTTTGGACATCTCGTCTCTTTCTAAAACTTGATGTGCCCGGGTACGGGTACCGTACATTTCGTCCGGTATTTTTTTTGCGTCATTTAGAGTCAGTGATGGGAACCGAGAAACTGCACCGAGAATTGATCACATTATAATGTGCCGATCCATTTGCAACTTGAGTTTTACCGCGATGGCAAGTTTCCTGCATTTTGTGTCCCATGTATAGATGGGCAATCCACCGGGTTTAAACCCGGTGCTTTTGGTAAACACCCGATACTACCCAATTTTCTGGGTGTTTATCAAAAGTGCCGGTTTTATATCGGGTGGATTGCCCATCTCCCATGCGTTTGTTCTGAAAATACCTGCTCTTTGTATAGGATGTGAATGATGAGTAGGTATAGTATTTTTATCTCACGAAGCGACGCGCGCTTTACCTGTGTTTACCAAGTGTAAAAAGATGCTGTGAATGTATGTGTTATCGCAGGAGCTCTCGGTAGCGTCCGGGACAATGGCGAAAACGGAAGTGCGTGTGTGTGTTATGTGCTGATGCTAATCGTCTTCACACACACATTCACAGCGTGTATGTACACTTAATTACCACAAGTAAAGCACGTGTCGCTTCGTGAGATAAAATACTGTAGAACTATTAAACGTGTAACCTAACTTTAGTAACTTTGTGTTATAAAAACTTGTATTCTACCTCACATATTATTACCCGACTGCGCCAGAAGGAGGGTTATGTTTTTTTATGTCAGTTTTCTGAAACAGTATTGTTGAAAAAAGAAAAAAATATTTAATCAATATCCATTGTTGAGATGAGGAAATTTTTTCGAGGTTATTTACTTCCAGGATGCGTGATGCGTCACTATAATAAATAAAAATCTTTGCAATTTTTCTTAGTCGGGAGCTATCGCGGAAGTGGCTTTTGTTTTGCTAATGATTCTTTCTTGGCCTTGCAGATGCCAATAATAACTAAATACTTGTAATAGATTGTTTAACGTAAATGTTTAGATGAGGGGTTTTAACGATGTCCATTATAATGCTTGTGACTGGTTTTTTGGCCTGGGGAATTCATTACAAAATGAGTAATTCAAATATTAGTTTAGGCTCAGTGTTAAGTGACGGCAAGGCACCACAAAGGAAAAAATTTCATGTGTGTTTTCGCCTCGAATTTTGCTTTTTATAGTATTTGAGTTGTCTGTTAGGACTAAATAATTGGCGTGGAGTTGCGGACACCAACCCGTATTACCTATTACCTGTTAGGACTAAATTTTGGTGTTTTTAGGTTTTCGTACCTCAAAATAAACAAAAAAAAACGAAGCCCTTATAAGATCACTTCGTTGTCCGTCTGTCTTTCCGTCTGTCAAGACCCTTTTTCTCAGGAACGCGTGAAGTAATCAAATTGAAATTAATATCAAATATTCAGGGCTGCAATCCCTTGAAGCAGTGGCAGAATCAAACTTCTAAGTCAACGCAATCAAAAGATACGGGCGTTTATGTGCCGCATATTTTGACACACGCAAGGGAATCAAAACTATAGGTCCCGTTGACCTAGAATTATGAAATTTGGCAAGAATCAATGTCATGTAGTACAAGTAAAGAAAAAAATCCGAAAACCGTAAAGTAGTTAGTAGTTACATACCTACAAATTTGTACGGAACTATCGGTGTGCAAGTCCGACTCACACTTGACCGGTTTTTTTAAATAATGGGATAAGTAACAATTATTTTAAAAAATCGATTGGTTTTGTAACTATAACACCCGATTTCTGGAAAATATAAAATTAAAAAATTAAATATATATATACATAATCAGCCTATAATGTTCCCACTGCTGGGACACAGGCCTCCTCGGTGAGAGGGAGTGGGCCGTAATCCACCACGCGGGCCCAGTGCGGGTTGGCAGATGTCACATGTCTTCGAATTTTTGATTCTAGGACATGCCGGTTTCCTCACGATGTTTTCCTTCACCGTTTTGAGAGCAGTGGTGATGAAATAATTTACACAAAGTAAAGCGCCTGTCTGGGTTCGAACCTACGACCTACAACTCGTAAGTCGCGGCTGTTACCACTTGGCCACCACTGCTCTCCTGTAAATATATATATATATACATATATATATATAAAATTAAATATATATAAGTATATTATCGATGAGGCAATTAACCACAAACCAAGTCATCCGAATAACTGTTGGTAATTCAGTCATTCAATCACAGTCGTTGACGCGTGCTTGACAATTTGGTAGCCAAGTTTTTACTTGATTTTTGTTCCAGAAACTGGGAGTCAGTCACAACCCCCAGTGTTAAGTATTAACACTTCACTCACTTCAGTAAATTGCATTTACTTCGTGCCTCGGAAAGCACGTTAAACCGTTGGTCCTGGCTGTCATGCGTGGATCTTTAACAGTCGTTATGGATAGTCAGAAGCCCGACAGTCTGACAACCAGTCTTACCAAGGGGTATCGTACTACCCAGTAACTGGGTTATGGAGGTCAGATAGGCAGTCGCTCCATGTAAAATAGATACTGGCATTCAGCTACATCCGGTTAGACTGGAAGCCGACCCCAACGAAGTTGGAAAAAGGCTAGGCAGATGATGACCTAAATTACATTTATTTAATCTCTGCGACGTAAAATGTAGACGTAACCGCGTCAAGAATACTGTGTAAAAATTATTTTAGTTGGCTGCAATTTGTGCAGGTTCAATTCTCACGTTACGGTATCCAGATAAAAATGTGCAGTATGGCAGATATTGTTTGAAGTTCGGATGTTTATGTCTGTAATATATGTTAGTAATGTCTGCTATGAAGCCACCACTTCGTCACTGATAATATTACTGTCTATTTTTTTAATTGTACCATCATTTTAGAACGGATTTCCTCTTATTATAGCAACGTCGATGCTTTATACTTTTTATAAATTCTGGGTAAAATAATTTTGATCTGCGTATGAGATTTCGTAACACATTCTAAGTAATCTACATTTTAAAATTCCGCAATAGGTAAAAGATTTGTTTGCACAGTTATTTCGAAGCTTCCGCCTACATCCACTAATGTTTATTTATGTACTGTTAGCGACGCGATTAACTAGTCTAATCAAATCAAACCATTTAGATGCTAAATAACAGTCGACGTGAGCTAACGACTCCTTACATAACATTGCTGACTAATCGGACGCATGCAGTGATTTTGATGCAATCAAGTAAATATGTTTTTTATTCTACAGCCGAACTGTGAGTAATCAACAGGACGTGCCTTGCGGCGATGCAGTTGCGAAATGTCTACGATTGTGATAGAAGCACGCGTTAAGATTTTTATCTTATCTATTTTGGTGGTCTAGGCTAGAAGAAAACTTCTCAAAAACATCGACTTCACGGAAATATTTTATACTAGCTTCTGCCCGCTTGGATGTCGGAAATTATCCCATGGGAACGTGCTACTGGAATAAAAAGTACGCTTAAGTATGTCCTTCCTTAGGATGCCATCTATCTCCTTGCTAAATTTTATCGAAACCCATTCAGTGATTTAGGCGTGAAAAGATGTACAGACAGTTTCTGTCGAATTTTCAATATTAATATGGATTTAATATTAGGCAGGTCAGGTAGGCAGTCGCTCCATGTAAAATACTGGTATTCAGCTGCATCCGGTTAGACTGGAAGCCGACCCCAACATAGTTGGGAAAAGGCTAGACAGATGATGAATATGGATTTAATATTTGGTTTAAAAATTTAGATGGCTGAGTCATCATTTCGGATTATGTAAAAGTCCAGTTCATCGGGTTTCCATAGGCCAACTTTATTTTCTATCTAGTATGACTACAAGGTATTTTCTCGCCATATTTTATAGGTTGTGTCAGTTGGGTGTCATCCTTAATGCCAATCAATAAGATTTATTAAGAGAACTAGATACCTTAGATGTTTTTCAATGATTTAGGGACAAGTGTCGCATTCGCCAACTGCGTGAAATCTACGCTACTAAGTAGTGGGTATTTTTATTGTTCTCAGACGTAATACTTTTCCCGTAGGAGCTTCTATGAATCGTGCCGAGTGACTTTGACCTTGGCCTGACCTTGTTCTCAGCTTCCGTTATTTTGTTGACCTCATTTACGACATGCATGACATTTGTACGTCAGGTGTAAGTAGATAGTGTTTATGTAACTGGATGACGCATTGGCGTTGGTATTGGCTTTTTAAAAGTAAGTTCCGTGTAAAAGTACTTGTACCGATTTCTTTGGGGTTAAAACGAGATTAAGTCTTACGCGTTTTTTTGTTTAAAAAATGCGTCACTATGTACCATTTCTGTGCAGTCTTTCGTTTTCTGAAGTCTTCTTTTTCTCCAAACTTGGTTCATACAAAAGTAACATTGAAAATACGAATTCTTGTCCAACCAATCATTGTCAAATTCCCGTCTAGCCTTCCCGTGTAGTTACTCTAACCACTATTATTTCAGCTTATTGGTCTTCCCACCTAATAATTTTATCTTTCTGCCAACCCGCTACCAGTTTGCTATTGCTACCAATCCGCACTGGGCTAGCGTGGTGGACTAAACCCACTCCCTCTCTTCCCTTCGAGCAGAGGGCTAAGTCCCAGCAGTGGGGGACATTATAGGCTCTTTGTAGATGGTATAGAATGTTATCTTTCACGCATGTCATATAATGCCTATTTTTGTTCCGTCGTAGGAGAAGCAAGAGTACTGGTGGTGCTACATCTGCGACCGCAAGTCGCACACGCTGCTGACGGCGCCGGCGCACGTGACGGCGCTGGTGGACACGCACGAGTTGCAGCTGCGCTTCACGGCGCCGCGCTGGCCTGGCCTCTACACCCTCGCCTGCTGTCTTAGATCAGGTATGCTATAGCCGATAATTCATTCTCTAATAGGATGATTTTTGATGACAAACAAACCGATGGCTCACGACCACGATAAGCAGCCACTCCCTCTTATAAATACCAGAGGTATCAGAGAAAAAGCTGAAACTTTCATGGGACTGCTTGGCGACAGAAATAAATGGGTACAGTTATAGTAGAACTTCTCCGACTGAGCTTCTTCACAGAGCTCTACTGATCTACAAAGAGATGTTTTCTTTCTTGTTCTCTTTCTATGTTGTTATGATGTAATACGACTCGAATGATTTAGCAGTACCTACACAAATGAAGTTTAATGAAGGAATAGGTGGAAGGCAGATCTGTAATCAGCTTTTTGATCAGTGAACCTCCTAGATTTAGTACCACTCGCTTATTCCATGTTTGGTTTCGCCTATCTTCCCGTTAGTGTCCTTGGGCTGGGACAATATTTCTATGGAAAAGAACAACTTGAAAACGCAGTGACATTTCTTAACACAATTAATGCACATCACGCGCACCGGTGTAGATGAAGTGTTTTTGCAGGAACACCTCGAGAATACTACTGTATACAATTGAATAGATAATAATCTATAATGCCTAATATATGCATAGTTATACACCTATAAATATCCTAGATGTGTACGAAGTTTTATAGGGTTCCTGAGTAGCTACTCTCACAACTGACTTCCAGTCAATACTTTGTTTTTTTTTTTTATCAGTTATTTAGTCATACATATATTATTACTAGCTTCTGGCTGCGACTTCGCCCGCGTGAAATTTCTTGTTCCCCCGTCCAGCCCCGTCGCATCGCATCGCCCTCCCGCGCTATGCCTTCGTTTTCGTTTAGCGTTTGTTTTGACTGTTTTTATTTTTGCTCGGCTGTCACGATGAACCGGCCATGTTCTAGAACTAGAAATTCGAAGACCTGTGAGATCTACCAACCCGCACTGGGCCCGCATGGTGAATTACAGCCCTCTCACCGAAAGGAGGTCTATGTCCCAGCAGTGGGAACATTATAGGCTGATTATGCTTATGCTCGGCTGTCAGTCGTACCGTCACCATCGTACCATCGTGTTAAAAACTTTTTTACAAAAAAGACAATCGAATTAAAAAAAAAACACTACAAAGTGATAAATAACTTTAATTTCGGAAGTCGGTGTCGTTGGTTCCGCATTTTAGTTTTTGATACTGACTTCCGAAATTAAAGTTATTTATCACTGAGTGTTTTTTTTGAAGTCGGTTGTTTTTTAGGGTTCCGTAGTCAAAAAGGAACACTTATAGTTTCCGCAGCTTAGCTCAGAGACTCTTAGTAGTAGAAAGCTATAATTTGGCATCGATATACATATTAAGTGGTAAAATAAAATCATGAAATAATATTTTTTTAGGGTACCTCCTGTACACGTAAAGTGGGGATGTTTTTTTTTTCTCATCTACTCCATCTTATGGGTTGTGGGGTATCGTTGGATAGGTCTTTCAAAAATATTGCGGGTTTGTGAAAGCTATTTTTTGATTCAGGGATCCGTTTATGAAATATTAAGCTTTAAAGTGCTAATTTTTGTTAAAGTTGAGTCCCCCCCCCCTGCCAGCTAAATGGTTGCTTTTGGGTATGTGAAAAAATTCACAGCAGTAGTATCTAATAAGGAAATTAAAAGGAAAACTATCACAGCTAAATAGGCTTTACAAGCTTACGAGTAATGGTCGACCAACTTAAATTTGCAGTTGCAATGTACGGGAGGATATGATTTTCAAATACAATGTTAAGTTTGTTCTTGAGATAAATTCATTCCAACTACGGAACCCTTCATTGTGCGTGATCCGACACGCACTTGGGCGGTTTTTTTTTTGTTAGTTTTTATTTTTCACTTTTCTAGTTGTACCTACCCCACAAAAATTCAAATAACACTAGTGCATTGAATAATTGATGATACCGATTAGAAGAACCATCAAAATTCGCACAGAAATGCCGGAGATGCAGTACATTTATGCATATAACTTCGTACATAACAATAATAACCAAATGTATTATATACTAAATCCTTCCTGAAAGTATGTCGATTATCAAAATTGTTTCATTAGTTTTTGGAGAAAATCTCGGACATACAAACATACATACGGGTCGAATACAGAACCTCCTTTTTTGAAGTCGGTTAAAAACGCCTATAACGTTCCTCAAGAAATGGGTTATCAATTGCAAAAATATTTTTTCAAATCCGACTGGTAGTTTCGGAGAGTAGCTCGCAATCTAATAAACTTACTATTTGCTTATTATTAGCTTCATTATTAGTATGTATTAATTAACAATAAAGCTGAAGAGTAATTTATAGATAACGTAGATGGGCTATGAGGACAAAAAATGATTTGCCATAGCTTAGAAGTTCGCGATTTTTTTTTGTTTGATGCTTCACCTAAGCGACATACACGTCATGTTATGTAAAACACATATTAAATTTAAAAATGTTATTGTTAATTGTTACGTTCTAGTTAGAAGCCCGCGCCTGAATTGCGTAAGACACTTTGAATGACAATACTTTCCATGTTGACCATAATAAAACAATCCAAATTCTTGTTGTCTCAAAACGGTGAAGGAAAACATCGTGAGGAAACCGGCATGTCCTAGTACCAAAAATTTTATGACATGTGACCCTACCAACCCGTACTGAGCCCGAGTATTAGATTATAGCCCATTTCCCTCTCGAAGACAGGAGGCTTGTGTCCCAGCAGTGGGAATATTGTAGGCTGATTATGCTATTCTTGTAGTAGAGCAGACAAATTTTCTAAGCATATGTAGCAATAGTCTTGGTTGCATTGTGCCGGCCGATACCGTAATTCGAATTAGTTCTGAACTCCTGACATCTATCTCGCTCTAACATTATGTCAATCCTAATCATCCTAGTATTCACATTGCTTGTTTAAGTCATTTATTTTATTTTAAACAGAACGGAACCTACACTATTCAAACACATTAGAACCTTATCAATAGTATGTCTATGTTATTAGTGGTGTATTCTAACGACCAATTATCCAACAGCTCATAATGAGCCCGCGTGGTGGACTACGGCCCCCGCCCTCTCACAGAGAGTAGGTACTCCTCCAGCACCACAATTGCGTAGCACACTGCACACTTGCAACCAAAATCCGAAACATTTCGAATGAATATTCTAATCCATTGCTTCATGTGTTTGAAAAATTAATCTCCTCGACAACGTAAATGACGCAATTAATGTTATTGAACTGTCAAAATGAAAGGTATTGCCATTGAAAGCGTGTTACGCCGCAGAGTCCCAACGGTGGGAACAATATAGCTGATTGTGTATGCTAACGTATTGTTGTATGCGACAGACTCGTACATCGGCATGGACCAGCAGCAAGACATGAAGCTGGACGTGAAGGAGGCGGCCGCCGTGCCCGCCGAACACCCGCAGTGGGACCTCAGTGACTCTGACACCGATAAAGATGATCAGGTATGATTGGTAAAGAAATGGAAGAAAGAAACATAATTTATTTGGGACTCGTATTGGAAATACAAACAATAAACATTTGAACATTAAAAACTAAGATGATGACGATGTACTTACTATAAGTACGCCTCTGTCTAAACTTTCGGGGATTACAGTCGTGATGTTATGTGTGTCATATACGATTATATGTATATAACACACTCAAACACAACCAAAATATCAACATTCTCTTGCACTTCTCTCAATTTATCTGGGCTCGGCGCAACGTGCTTTTTTTTTACTTCTTTTTAATTCGTCATCTCGGTAGTCACCCCCTTTCTAGCCATATCATCACTTCCAAAATACAGTAAAGTCTATCATTAGGTATACGTAACATAATGCCTGTTATGTATGGTATTTTCAACAAGGCATTCATCAAAATCGTTTAATTCTATTGCCTGCTTTATTCCACTTCTGTGGCTGGGCTCGGGACTCATTTCTTTCAATTCCCTCGATGTTGCGCTTCTTCTCGCTATATTTTGAGGAAAACGTTCTCTGATGTCCCGCCATGTTCTCTGCGGCTGTCTACGCCCAAGCTCCAATCTCATCATACAAAAAAAATTTACTACCCACCAACGACCCCCAGTTAGAGCTGTTTAATCTCATGTTAACAACAGCCAATTAATTCACTTGGCATCAGATTGGATGTTTAATGGTTAATTCATTACAATATAAATATTTCTCTCCACTTACGTCATCATAATCTGACCCACTGTTAATTTGGCCAGCCCTAAGCTTATCAAATTGTTTCTTCCTTTTGTCTGAACCGCGGTATATTGTACGCTTTTTATTTGACGCGGGAAAGCCCGTGACTTATTGTAAACAATCGTTAAAATAATCTACTTATGGGAATACGTAGTTGCAAACCACAACAAAAAAAAAAAAATTAAGTTACAACCAGTTACTTATCAATTTTTATTAAATTCCACGTTCCATCCGAATGGCCGAATGGCCAAAATGGAAACCGTTTTGGATTTATTGTCGTATAACTTTGGATCCTAGAACAAAAATATTGATTTGTATTACCTACTTATAAAAAATTCTGACTGACCTTTTTTTTTCACAGGGAGCCAACGAAAGTGAATTCACAACAGATGACGAGGTGGAAGAGGAGTAGTCGAAAATTAACTAAGTTATTTTTATAGAGTTTATTAATGAGGTGTTTGCGGATCGGTTGTTGTATGGTCTGAGAGCGAGTGAATATAATGTTTTATATCCAAACGTATCCATCACTTTTATTTCCCCATACATCATCCCCAGGGCAGAGTTCACTGACAGTCAAGTGAATGAGAAGTGGTCCGATACTGACAACATAGGTATGGAGTCCTTGCATCTGACATGCGGTGGCGTTAAGGGGTAAGTGGTATATCAGTCTGATGTAGTCTGCGCCTGCGCATATTTTCCGAAATGCATTATAAAACATCTGCAGGCAACAACTTTACGTCAGTGTTCGAGGATTATGGTATAAAGCCTTCGCGAAAATGTTGTCATTAAGTATTGCATCTTGCACCATCCAATATAAAGCCTAGTTCGGTTTGAAGACGGTGATGTCCAAAGTCAAGGGTCTCGACGATACGTGGGCCCTCGAGTAAGCCCGCTGTCGGTACAGTGTTACATGTAGTGCTGTGTGTTAAGCTTCACAAAGGGATGTTAGCGTAGCTGGTTTGCGAGGGTATCGTCCTCGGGAGGCTGCGCGGGCGCGGCGGGGGGAGGGAGGGCGGGGCGGGCCGCTCTCGGCCGCGGCTCACTCGCGCGCCGCCGCTCGCACCAGCACCACGACCGAACGACTCTCGCCCGCGCCCGGTGTCGTATTACCGCTCTAAATATAACTCGCGAGCGCAATCGCCAATTTAGAAACAGTCGCGCGCCTTGTTTTGAACCAGTGATTGACAGTGCTAAGTGAAGAATACTACCCCGATCGTCGAGCTATCGGCCGCCGAAGTGAGTATCCCCCAGATATAGTCTTAAGAGGACGAGACGACCCTGTATTATATTGTATTACCGCATCGCGGTTTTAAAATAAACAGCTGTTCTAAGAAACTATAGCGCTAGTAACGTGCTAAATTGGGAGTACGCTTCCAGTGGAGGTTGTGAGAAATTCGAGATGTTCGTAGATACTGGGTAATGGATGCTTATCGAATAATATATTCAGGTGTCGAGGGATGATTGCCTCGTCCGTTATATATAAAACTAGCGTGAAAGTTCAAGGAGGACTTTCAACTACTGTCACACGATGGGAGTGAGCCAGGATTTGAGAAGTCATCGACCAAAGGTCGAACAAACTAAATTAGGTTCAGGATAAATTATACAATCTGCCATAAACATCATACGTTATTATAATATAGCCTAGCCAAACAAGACTGATTATGAAAATATTATAAAAATTTAAATTAACCATTTAGCACCGGATGTATCTTAGTGCAGGCTGGTGTGCGCAGCCATTCAATAAAACTCCGGAATGTCCAATTAATACCAAGTCTACGCATAAGTTAATAAACCAACTTAAGTTTAAAATCTAGGCCCAAACCGAACTAAAGTACCAATGTTGGAAGGTAGTCAATTGCATAAGCGCCAATTGTTGGCCGGGTGTCGCGGCCAGTCAGCCAGTGAGTCAGTCCAGTGTGCGATTGTCGATAAAAACTTACTAACAGTTGTTGGCAACTACTGCAAATCTAATTGCCAATTATACTGAAGAGTCGAAGCGGGAAACATTGGAGTTATTGCTAGACCGCATGAGGTGCTGGACCTTACAATATTACCGCATTTTTGCTTCATTGTCAGAGTAATTATCTACATCTCGGTAACCACGACTCGATTTCCTGTATACCAACAACAATCGTGAAGTGCAATTTAGTTTCGATGTATCTTAAAATGAAATCTACCTACCCATCTAAATACAATCAGTTCTCATGAATATTTACATAAAACATGCTGTTAAATATTTTCAAAACATTTTTCCGTCCATCAAGTTAAGTTGTTGTGGTTGTAAGCAGGTGGTTCAATTGATTTCTCATGATAAACATCCTCTTGCGAAAATAGCCAGAAAATATTGATCTATTTAAAAAGTACTCGGTAACGTTGGTAATGCGATAGCCTTGAATATGTTTATTTCATCCTATGATAGTATGTGGGTAGTTTATGTTGAGAATCCAAGAAAGAGTAGTCTAGAGCGATGTATGCGTCTCATCACTGAAACGCAGACTGAATTGTCGCGCACATCTATTTGCAATGACATTCAATGTGTGATTCTAATTAATTATAAAATAAAAAATAATAACGAATGTACTTGGTACCAAAACCAATAGAATATTTCAGAATGTATATTTGAGGTACCTACATATGTATGTTTATCTCCAAAAGATGTACTTAATTTTATTTGATGGAGGCATTTGGACTTGATAAAATACCAACCTAACATTTAGGGTGAACTGCCGTGAACGCATAAAAAATCGGGATAAACCGGGTTTCGTTACCATAATTGTCTGAAAAACACCAACATGCATGGAGTAACCGTGGTGAACGGTGGTTATCAATAAAGAAGGATCGACCTTAATCACTAATACGTCAATTTGTCTTGAAGTTCAGATAACTTAGGAAGGAACACCAAAAAATCGAAGTTAACATTTTTAACAAGAAGTCCTGCGGTACCCACTTAGCTATCGGTGCAGTGGGTAGTTTAAGTACCTCCCAGTAGAGCCGTTTCCATGGTAGTGAGTTTGAATATGGCCTGCAGTTACGATTGGTGATATCCCAGCACATTGGGCACGCCGCGCGATGAATCGAACCGCGGACTGATAGCGGGCCGGTTAGACGAGTCCCGCAGCCAGAGTGCAACGGCCCAAACTAAGGGAATTTTAAAACGTTCATACTTGCAAGCCCTTTGATTTTATAATGGCAGTCTTTGCTGCATCATTATTTTATGTATTTCTGATCTTTCGCTCGTTTGATGTTAATTCTTTAGATGATTTACGTTATAAAGATGAGCAGACTAAAGTTTATGTCAAATACATAATACCAATTGCTATTTTATGTGGATTTACTGTAAGTACTTTGTGCAGTACCTATCCCAGTCAGTAAACCGCAGACATCAACAATAACTTACAGATATTAATTTTTTCAGGAATTGGGTACCTACCTAAACTTTCTATAGGCTGTTAGATGCAACTCCTGAAATGATTAGCTAAAAAACGTAACAAATCGATGTAAACTTATAGGTAGGCAGCATTTGATTATTATACACATTAAAATAATTCCAGATGTTTTTCCTTTATTAGCTTTTGTATGAATCATAACTTCATAAGCCTCATTATTGTCATGAAAATAAATAACTACGTAAATGACTATACGTACCTTCTTATTTATATTTTTCCTGTTACAAATAACCAGTTTGTTATATAGCTACTACCAGTCCTACTTGACCAAGTTACGAATCAACCAACCAATTTCCAACTAATTTACGTACCTAGACATTGAGTCATTAATGAATACGAAGGAAAACGCTTTCTTGAATTTTATTTTGAGATGACAATAGTAGGAAAATTTAAATGCAGTTGCAGACCGCCATTATAAATGATGCAAGGTGCATGGCTCATGCTCATGATTAATAATAAATGAAATAAAGGAGATAATAATTAATTCCGTTAACTGAACCACAGATAAGTCTTGAATTTTATTTACAAACGCGTGAGTAGCGTCCTCCAAACAATCACGGAACAACCAATTTTTTGCACAAAGCGTGTAGCTATTGATATTATCAATAATTAGTATAAATAGTACCTACCTATGCGAGATACCCAAGAAAAAATGGCTGGTGTTAACGTTGAGCTTAACTAAAAACCTATCATTATTTATCCTTAACACTGATTTTAGACCTTATACCTATGTATTTTACTGTAATCTACTACACAGTCGCCACTTTATTACTTACTGCAGCTCGATAGGTCTAGGGAATTATCTAAACTACCGTATCTTTCCACAATTTTCTTTGTGTTTTCATAAACTTCACACCTTCTGTTTACGTTTTTCCAATTTACATGCAAATGTCAAGTTCATTATTTTATCGATAGGGCAAACTTGTTTTCTATTAAGACTAAGACGTATTTTGTTATCATCATGTACCTAACTGAGGAATACAAGCGTCTGAATTCCAGTCATTCTCAAAATTTTGCCAAACTGTTATTTGGAGTTTAAATTAAATTGTATCTATAGATTTATCGAGGTCAAGCGGTTGAGTATTTTGAAGATCATTCGGCACTTCGACATCCTCAAATATTTTTTGTTTGTCTGACATTCCTCACCTCGATTTTTATTTTCATGTTTTCTTAATCCTTGGGTCTTAAACGATGAATCATAAGGGTCGTCTGTCTGGGTACGGTTTAGATTACTCATAGTCGATCGCGCTTTATTTCTTCTACATCACTGTGTGTTCTGTTGCACTTTTACGTATAATATTTATGTATGATACCGTATTTACATTTCGCGTATTTTCATTTTTACTTGTCGAAGGTGTTCTTTACACTTTATACAAATATTTATGGTGAACTCATCGTTAAGGTTGAGGTGAAGAAAAGGTTTTGTGTGATTAGGTGCTCCAGTGCTTGCAAAAGTAAAGTTCGCCATTGTGTTGTATTCAGCCACTTGTTCGATACCATGGAGATTCTTCACCACAAAAATTACTATATTCAAAATCAGCAGCAATCTTGAGTTCTCCTTTGAGTTACTTCTTTTTATAATCATTCTCTTGCCTTGCTTATTTATTGAGCAAAGATTTAGAGAGGTATCGCCAAAATATTGTTTATTTTGCTTCAAACCAGTACTACTCAGAAATGGATGCTATTCTACTGATATTCTATTCTAAATATCAACAGACGTTGATTGCAGCAATAAAACATATAAGTATTAAACTTCCGATTGCCCCATCCCATCCTATGTCTTCTCTGAAGTTTTTGGTTAGCCAACTTTTGAAACTTTAGTAGGTATATCTTCGGCTGTTCTGTTGAATGAAAATGCGCGACTGCGTCTTCCTTCTTTGTGGGTCATAAACAAAACTTGTTCGTATCGGTTCACAATTACCCTCCATTAACCTTTGAACTTTAAAGATTTTTTCTTTGATCGTTGTTTATTTCGCTGTTTGTGTGTGCTGCGATTCTATTGCACCATAAAATTTGATGGGACTTTCACTAGATGAGTCTAGCTAGTATGATAAAATATTGTATAGGGAGAGAACGTTTCCTAGGTGTACTGTCCTGAACTCCTGGCCAACTTTTGTAAAGATATTTTGAACTAAGTATTCGTAGTGCAATATGTAGGTCATAGAAACACTTATTTACCAGTCTGTGTACATGTCAGAGTAAGTATATGGCTCAAAATAAATATGTCGGTTATGTCTGTATCACTTATCAGGTCAGCAGAAGACAGATATAAAACTTTTGTTGTCGGCTGGTTAGATACAGACTGAATTGTGTGTCATTCATAAAGATGTCAATATGGCACCGGGATCAGTCGTGCACATCCGTTTTGCTTAACTCATACATACTTTGATGATATATGAATTGGTTCGGAACAATAACGTGGCTATTTATTTCGTTCGTTACTCATATGCGTCGAACGAGGTGACGTCAACATCAGCCCATACTTGTATGTAACTTCTCGGAATGACCACAAAATGCTCGTAAGGAGATATCTGCAAATGCAATGCAATGAATCTGTGCCGCTGTGTCAAGATCATGTGTGAGATTGTTAGCACTCTGAAAAAGGAAAACAGTTCCATGATGGACTTTCAGCTTAAATTAGGATTTTTCTAAGAATTTTGTATCACATTTTAAAATAACAATTTACTTATTAAAATCTTGAATTAGGTAGACGTATAATGACCGTAGGTAAATTAATTTCATGGTTACGGTCTCGTCTAATTTCGTAGATTCCTGGATAGAGATAGTTTAATATTGTTGGTGGTCTGCCAAAACTTCTCTTTATCTTGACACATATGATGCTACATATTCATACATACAGCCGGGGCTACTCTAAAAATTCGCCTGGCTGTTACGCTAAGTATTTTCAATGACAAAAGTAGTTTCGTAGCAATGTTGTGTGTAAATTATTTTAAGCACAATAACATTGAACTTGGTGTTCGCATCAATGAATGTTATTTTTATTACGTATCTGAAAATGCGCGTCATTTAAGGCGCTTACATGAGCTAAACGCAAAAAAACGGTAGTTTTCGAAACAATAAAAGTATATGATCGCCTACAGTAAACAAAATCAGAAAAATATATGATATTCTTCAGGATATATGCTAGATAGATAGTGTTTTGAAAACACAATACAACTAATTTGGTACGATAGAAAAAAAATCATGAACATACCTCTAAAAAACTTTCTTTTTACAATAAAAACCATACTAATATACATACAATCATTCTGATTTTTTGTCAGATTATTCTACAAGTAACATACTAAAATGATAGTGTTTTATTTTTTTATTTAAAACAATAGTTTTTTTGTAAATCGAATATTCATAGTTCCGAACATAAAAAGTGCGCGTGTGTGCGTGAACGCCCGTGTAGCGACAGTGCCGGCCGAGGCCTGATGCTATACGGACGTGTCGCTCTTTTCGCCGCACTATTTCCGTCAAAATTGTTATGTTTTTGTTAAGTTTTATTTGTAAATTCATTGTTTATTATTATTTGCATTATCTTCTTTCCGTAAATATTTTTATTTCGTGTAAATATAAAATACTTTTAAGTTTGTTATGTATGGGTGCAAGGCGCGCGCCATCTATTGTACGGCGAGTCCCAACTCCCGGGCGTTTCACTTGTGTCTACCGGCAGTGGTCCGCGTAACCTAACAAAGTTAAAATAGGGTAATAATTTGTAAATAAATGGGAAATATAGTGAAACATTCCGTTAGGAGGACTACAAAACGTTCATATAAAACAAAAGCCGAACATAATATGAACGAAAGTAAAAAGTATGAGCATTTTATTTTTAACTGAATATTTTTATTTTTGCAATAAAACTATGAATTTTGGAAACATCTAAGAAAGTGCAGTCGGTATTTTCGACTTCACGTACAACTGTCACAGTGACGTATGTGGACGACGTGTAGATTTGTATTCGAGAGTCCCCGGGTTCGATTCCCAAGGTTACGAAATCGTACTTTCTTTTTAAATATTATTTAAATGTATTTTGAATTTTTAGATAGATAGTGTTTTGAAAACATAATACAACTAATTTGGTACGATAGAAAAAAATCATGAAGATACCTCTAAAAACTCTTTTTACAATAGAAACCATACTAATATACATACAATCATTCTGATTTTTTGTCAGATCATTCTACAAGCAACATACTAAAATAATAGTGTTTTATTTTTTTAGTTCAAACAATAGTTTTATTGTAAATAGCATAATATTCATAGTTCCGAACATAATAAGTGCGCATGTGTACGTAAACGGTAAACCCCCGTGCGTGTAGCAATAATGCCGGCCGAGGCCTGATACTATACGGACGCGTCGCTCTTTTCGCCGCATTATTTATTTGTACCTACATACATTCATTGTTTATTATTACTATTTGCATATCTTCTTTCTGTAAATATTTTTATTTCATGTAAATATAAAATACTTTTAAGTTAAAATAGCGTAATAATTTGCTATCAATTATATCATTTGTAAATATGGGGAAATAAAGTGAAACATTCCCTTAGGAGGACTACAAAACGTTCATACGTTCGTACAAACGCCGAACATATGAACGAAATTAAAAAGTAAGAGCATTTTATTATTACTGAATATTTTTTTTCGCTATGAATTTTGGTAGTTTAAGAAAATGCACTTATTACGCATAAGCTCAGTTTTTTCGACGAGATACGCAATCGTTACATTGGCTTATGTAGACGACGCGCAGGTTCGTGTTCAAGGGTCCCCGGGTTCGATTCCCAGTGATACGAAATCGATTTAATTTTATTTAAATGTATTTTGAATTTTTAAATATATTTTTATAAATAACTAAAAAAACGTCTACAATGTAATTATCTTTCACAGGAGAAAGAAAGTCGAAAATATCAACACGGAAGTTACTTCTAATGCGTAAGTACCTACACGTTTTCTATGCCATTGTAACAATAAAAAAAACCTAAATTTATTAACAGACCGCGACTTATTGATAATATGCATAAAGAAATCACAGATTCATCCGAAAATTGCGATGAAAATTATCACAAGCAAGAGTTTAATTTTTATTGATTGTGTTTATAATAAATAGAAATCATAATAATTATGTATGAATGTTAGGTACGAGTACCTAATCCTTGAGGCCGTTTACACATCATGCCGAAGCTGCAGCGGCATCGCCGCCGCCGCGGCGCCGCTGCATCAGTCACCCTTGGATTTGTATGAACACACGGCGCCGCCGCGCCGCCGCGCCGCCGGCGGTGCGGCGCGGCGACGAGTTTTGATAAGATCTATCAAAACTCGCCGCCGCACAGTGGTCTGAAAATCGAGCTCCATACTCATAGAAACTTAAAGTACGGAAATAAAAAAACAAAAATTGTAATGGGTCTAGTATACCTCCCTTTACGTAATATTAACGTATGGATGGTATCAGTCGCTCCACGCGTGAGAAAAAAAAGTTTTTTGTTTTTTTTTGTATGGGAGAAAACACTAACCCCCTTATTCATAATCCTATTTTATCTCTATTTTAGCTAAAATAGGTTTATAGAACGTTTGTCTTTATCTGTCACGTTGTCATTTCTGTGTGTAAGAAAGAGACAAACCCCATTTTAACTAAAATAGGTTTGATAAGTTTTATGAATAAGGGGGTTAATGTACATTTTTTTGAAACTGAATTGAACTGATAGGCTGGAGCTCACACGAGCTATTGTACCATACACGGCCATCAAGATGACATACAATTCATGGACCGTTGGGCGCCGCTTTGCACGTAGCAAATTTTTGAAATTTTGTGTTTTCGATATGTGATTTTTCAAATCTTTGACGTGAATAAATGAACTTGCTGATCGATTTACTTATACTATCGTTACTTTTAGCCTGCTTATGACCTTTATGATGACAACAATTAAAAAATATGTTGATTATAAGTACCTATACGTTTTTTTTTAATTTCATTCCAAGAACTACTTAACTCATTTAATCACCGTTGTAGTGTATCTATTAAATAGATATGTAAACACTGTCTCATTCACACAAGCGGGGTAGCTGCTGTCAGTTATGTTATGTCATCTGTCAGTTACGAGGAATGGCGGGAAACAGACAAAGTGAAGCAGGCTATATACGATGGCGCTTGGTGTGGTAGTGAGCCAGTGAAGTGATATGTTTAACATAAGTACGGAATCAACAGGATTCTACAACCGTGATTATGGTTGAGTTATAATTAGATACTGCTTCAATCTGAGCCTCAATCAGAGCCTGTTCTTCCACGATGTTCAACTTGTTTTCGTTTGAAAACTTAAAATAAATTGGTCAGCAGAACATTGTGGAAGATGGCTTTGGATTCTCCCATACCTTTTCTTCGCTACAAACTAAGCGCAGAGGCACAAAAGAACACATAAACATACTGGAATCGTCTTCGTCTGCCATAGTTTGCTTATACAAACTTTGCCCTGAAGCACCATCAAAGCCATACTTGCATATAATTGTTAACTCTTTGCCATCCAGCGAAGGTTCCACACGTAGGAATTTTCCAAGCTTTGCACAGTTTTATCCAAAATTTAGCTTTACTTTTACCTCTTCTTCCGTGATGTACAATGGTAACTTTTGGAGGGCAGCAGTCCTTCTTCGCCTCAAGGATGGCAGTATAAGAAGGACACAGTGGTACTCCTTCTTCTTTTGCACAAGATCTTAATGTTATATACTGCCACTTCGAAAGCTTCAATGAGGTCAAAATAAATAAAGCTTTATCAGCGGAATATATAGGCACAGTTTCCTTGGGCTTTAACAATTTATTTATCCTTGTAGCCTCTTTGCTCCGAGACTAGTTTAACGATATCTGCTATATTCTTGTCATGTGCTTTCAAACCGGTTGCATGAGCAAGGCTTTCAGTGCTATACGTTAGGAGGTCTTCCGCTCTTCTTCTCTTCTGTAGCGGGCTTAGCTCTTTAAATGGTTTTCTCGGCCTCACAACTGATGTTGATGTTCCAACACTGCACGTCTCCGGTGTGTAGGATGTTGATGCACCCTCATTTAAAACAAAGTCAGAACTGGAACGGGTTTGCTGCTCTACTGACACTAAATAAGGGGTCATCTTTCCTTTCATGATCTCAGGCCATTTTATGTTCTCTTGCAGCCATGTCTCATACTTTGTTATGTATGTACGTCTCGTGAGATTACACGAGATCCATTTGTTCCTCAACGAACAAACATAAGTCTGACAGAATTGTTTCAATACCCTCTTTTCATTTTCTGACAAATCAATAGTATTCTCAAAAACTTCAAATAAAACATTGGGCTGTGAAAAACAATTGTTGTTTGTCACAAACATGACAATGTCCAAATTGGTATCACAACCTTCCATCACAGCACAATTAAAAAAATAACGTAATAAGTTAGCGCGCACAAGTACTGAGAGCTACTGATAAAAGTAAGCTCAAACGTCCTGTTTTTATACAACTACCCTCATTATCGTTCGCTATTCTTTAATTAGGTTTTACAGACTTTAATATTACAGACAATAGAATTTTATTGTGACTAGGGCCCATTTGGCCCTGCTAGAGCTGGTTGATGCTCATGTCATTAGTATATAATTATAACTCAACCATAATCACGGTGATTAAATGAGTTAGTTCTTGGAATGAAATAAAAAAAAAACGTATATAATCAATATAATTTTTAATTGTTGTCATCACAAAGGTCATAAGCAGGCTACAACTAACGATAGTATAAGTAAATCGATCGGCAAGTTAATTTAACCTCGTCAAAGATTTGAAAAATCACGTATCGAAAATTCAAAATTTCAAAAATTTGCTACGTGCAAAGCGGCGCCGAACGGTGCATGAATTGTATGTCATCTTGATGGCCGTGTATCGTACAATAGCTCGTGCGAGCTCCAGCCTATCAGTTCCATCCAGTTTCAAAAAAATGTACATTAAGTGTTTTCTCCCATACAAAAAAAAAATAAAAAACTTTTTTTTCTCACGCGTGGAGCGACTGATACCATCCATACGTTAATATTACGTAAAGGGAGGTATACTAGACCCATTACAATTTTTGTTTTTTTATTTCCGAACTTTAAGTTTCTATGAGTATGGAGCTCGATTTTCAGACCACTGTGCGCCGCCCGCGGTGCCATACTATTATATTCTGTGGCGATGCCGCTGTATTGGTTTCTCTTGGATTTGTATAAGCCCTTGCGGCGCGCCGCCGCGGCGCCGTGTGTTCATACAAATCCAAGGGTGACTGATGCAGCGACGGCGGTGCCGCTGCAGCTGCGGCATAATGTGTAAACGGCCTCAAAGATTAGGTACCTAACATTCATATATAACTATGATTCCTTTTTATTATAAACAAAATCAATTTTAAATCTAATTTCTTGCTTTTGATCATTTTCATCGCAATTTTCAGATGAATCTGTTACCTATTTCATTATGCCCATTATCAATAAGTCGCGGTCGGTTAATAAAAACATTAGGTCAGAATTTTTTTTATTTTTGTAATTAGCTTAGATAACGTGTAGGTACTTGCGCATTAGAAATAAGTACCTAACTTCCGTGTTGATATTTTCGACTTTCTTTCTCCTGCAGACTTTTTTTAGTTATTTATAAAAATATTTAATAGATATATTTAAAAATTCAAAATGACATTTAAATAGAAAATTCGATTTCGTAACCTTGGGAATCGAACCCGGAGACTCTCGAATACAAATCTACACGTCGTCCACATACGTCACTGTGACAGTTGTACGTGAAGTCGAAAATACCGACTGCACTTTCTTAGATGTTTCCAAAATTCATTGTTTTAGAAAAAAACACTGCAAACTGATAATTTTTATTTCGGAAGTCGGTGTCGCTGGTTCCGCATTTTCGTTTTTTGACACCGACTTCCGAAATTATAGTTATTTATCACGCTGTAGTGCTTTTTTTGAAGTCGGTTGTTTTTTTTTTCTTTCTAATTGTACCTACCCCACAAAAATTCAATTAACACTAGTGCATTGAAGAATCATCAAAATTCGCATAGAAATGCCGGAGATGCAGTACATTTATGCATATTAACTTCGGACATACTACATAAGAATAATTACCTAATGTATTATATACTAAAACCTTCCTGGAAGTATGTAGATCACATTAGTGAAAAAATGATCAAAATTGGTTCATCAGTTTTTTAGAAAATCTACAAATATATATACAAACATACACACATACATACATTACATACATACATACGGGTCGAATACACAACCTCCTTTTTTGAAGTCGGTTAAAAATGTTTTTAATTTCATTGAATCAGTTTTATTTCAAAATCACCCACATCCTTAAGTTTTTCAAGTCACACTCAAAACGAATAAAATTTATTATGTTGTCACACATAACTACATAATTTGTTTCTTATTTGCACATCGTTTCCGCGCCATCTATTAGAATACTAGGGCGTAATCTCACAAAACCGTTACTTCTAAATCTCATGTATGCTTTATGTCATAATTGTGATGGGCGTCGTCGTTAGATGGCGTTTGCGTCGATTCTGCATATGTGTGCATGCGTTTTTCAAGGACACTTAGGTCTAGTAAGCCTCTTAAGTGGAGCTTGCGGTTTGCGAGAGTCAGGAGACACGGCATGATACTTGTGCTTTTTGTTTTTTTTGCCTTCGTTATAAAAGGCACTTATAAAAGACATTTGTACTGAAATTTTTGAAATGTTACACCAAATAAGGCTCTAAACTAAAAAGAGTGGTTTATTCCCGGTCGTCCCCGCCCCGTCGTCCCCACTGGGCACGAGTGGGAAAAAAATGTTTCGTTCCTTCCCAGTGGTGACGATTGGAACTATTTATTTCCCACTCGTTCCGCTATAGACCGAGAGTCTAAATGCAATAATGGGGTTTTCAATAAGAGATTTTACGGATTTTTCCCACTCGTGCCCAGTGGGGACGACGGGGCGAGGACGACCGGGAATAAACCAAAAGAGTCTTTTACTTGCTCTACGAAAAAATGCAGTGATGATATTTTGCAAGCATATTCTGCAAACGTGCCGGCCGCGTGGTGGATTAAGTACGGCCTATTACTCCCTGTCACTGAGAGGAGGCCTGTGTCCCAGCAGTAGGAACATTGATTATTGATTCTTCAAACGTAACAAGACGAGCATAATGTGTGGGGGTTTAGGAGGAACCTAAATCGAACAAGCTTTTCACCCGAAATGTTTGCCATTATTCATTGGCAAGAGACGGGACCTCGGAACGCGAAAGACAACTAAAGATCACTAAGCAATGATGTCAAAGCCTGTCAAGTCCTTCTTATAAACTCTTTTACATTTTTTCCCTCTTAGGTACTAATAAACGTAAAATATCAGATGAATAGTTACACACCGATTTCTCTCTTTCAGTTGTCAGTAATTTTTTGACTTTCGAAAGAAGACAAACCGTTGTGTAACTATACAGACGCTATTCAACGTTTATTAGTAAGGGGTTAAGTAAATGGGTTTATGGGATGTTGTCTGCTTTAGTTAGGTATTGTAGAGCGAATTAAAGGCAATCACAACGTAGGTAGATCACAAATTCTCACATAACTTTTATCACGCCCACTTTCGTCAGGCGTAGAGAGCCAAGTATTTAGATGTTTTGGAATACTGGGATGTCAAAACATTCTAACGCAAACATGCGCATTTGCACAAACTCAAACAGAACTTCTCTAATTTTATTAACAGTATCGACTATTTTACAATTGTTTTTAAATATTCCTGACGTAAGTAGGCATGCAAGCAACCGAAGTTGCTGGCAAAGTCCAGCATTTTGCCAACAACTTCGTTTGCGTAGATTCGGAATATCCTATTCAAACTCTCATCTTCTATTTCATCCCCTTTTGGGGTAGAATTAAAAAAGAAACCCTGAAACACGTGTTTCCTATTTCTTATCCGAAATCCCAAATACTAATTTTCGATCGGTAAGTCAGGGCCGTTATCACCTGAGCTGCTACCATAAATATATGGCTACTACCTCTACTTCTGTAGGTATTGGTAAGCTTATCTTAGGATAATCAAATACGAAAATTATTATGTTTGTGAAGTACGTTATCAGTGAGGCGTCCGAAAGACGCGATGGCAGATCGCCAACTCCTTTCGTAACCGCTCTATATTTACGCACCAAGGTTTTTACATTGCAGTTTGGGGGTTATTGACATTAATACACAGTTATACAACAAGTTACCTCATATCTGGCTGTAAGACGTTAAATCACGTTAAGTCCTGGAGACCGACGTGCGACGGCGACGTTGACAGCCGACCGGCAGTGTTAGTGCCAAGTTTACGCCTGCGCGAGCGCCGCAACCGACACCAAGCTTACAGAAATAACGCGAGGCTAAACTATATTTAAACACCAAATGAAAAATGCGCTAAAAATCCTGCTACATACTGATTTTATGGCAATTTTTCAATATCTGTGGGAAGAAACAAACTGGGCTTGATTTCCAAGAGCCCATAGGTCTACCGTAGCTTGTCAATATTTAGTGAATGAAAACCTTTTAAAATACGCAAGATAAAGAATGTAGGTATGCTACCTACTACTACCTTCACTAAACAAAGTTACCGAAACGGTACCTAGGTATGCAAAATCTGCACAGTGTTATGGCCTTTTAACCTAAATGAATATGATCTGCTATGCCATATATTCGTTTAACGATTTCTTTAAGGACAGCGACACCCGCATGGTCGATAAAAGGAAGGTTGTAGAAATGTAGGTCTCTTGTGAAGGCTTTCTAGGGATTGCATTGGAAGATTATATTGGGCACGCCAATTCAAATCAACATAATTGCACCTTTCAAAAATTTCTTTGCAGTCTGATTTTAGTGTAGGTTTGACACTTTCGATTTCATGCGCCGTAGGTACTAAATATGGATGAAAAAATAAACTCTGGCAGTCCAAATTGATCACAAGGGCTGTTTGTCAGCCAAAGTAATGAGTAAAAATAGTGTATTGTAAATGAATAAAATATGCAACATCATTCATCGGTGAGTCGAGTCGCAGCACGAACGGTTTGACGGCGCCATGTCGCGTCAGCTGATTCGAATAGTTCAGCAGCGAACGTTGCGACACCTCGGCGGCCTGAGCCTGACCGGACTCTGCTCTGGCATGCAATATGCGTTTGTCTCATACGCAACCCAATGCACAAGCTGCACCGTACGCCCACGCGGTTTATTGATCACGCTCTCGACATTATCGTTTCGCTCTTATTAACAGTATCGATCGACTTTTTGAGCCTTTGAGGCATCGTCGACAGCGCGACCTCGCAAGGCCACAGCTGAGTAAACAATGTTGAACACACTTATGTACGTGTTTTGTAATTACAACACACAAAATGGCATCACTTCTTCTGTATCGTAAATATTTCACTTTCAAGATTAGCAAATAGTTTCCAAGTTATGACCTTACCTCACCTTCTAGCTAATGCCTCCTTTTTAATTCTGATTCTGATTCTTAAATCTGTAATCTATGGATGTTTCAAGTAACGGTAGATGTATACTCTATTTATATTGTGGAATGAGACTCCCACGCATCCCACATTAGTTCCCGCTATCCTACATGCGCTAGCGCAGGTGTGAGAACATTGTATCTAATACTAATACGTATTTGACTTGTTACATACCTACTCGTTAATTAACAATCAATATTACGAGTTAATCATTTGCCAAAATTCGCATACCTACCATTTACTTTCAGTTTGTAGGTAGGTAATACAATATGTAACCTCTCCGTGACCAAAGAGTGTAGACATGTAGAAAACTACCTATGCTAGAAGTTGGCTAGAAGCTAGAACATTATTCTAACTTTTCCTACCTATCTACTGTCATCTTCAACAAACTTTAATCGCTCATTTAAAGTTATTTTATTAGGTACCTAGTCATTTAAAAATGTACTCATTAAAGCAATTAAAAGTGTTTGTTTGTATGCCAGCTAAACGTTATTGATTTAAACTACCGGTTTCAATTTTAACCTTTGCGAGGTTAGTTTAAAAGAACTGGTTCTGTTAATTTGGCGAAGAAAATGATTTACTGTTCGACCGGTGCCTGCTTGCTTTCTATGTTTTCACCGAAAGTGCTTTTCGGCTTAGTTATAATATGTAAATAATTTTGATAGCAGTATTTGGTTTTACTATTACGTTCTCAATAAGTTGGTCTACAGAGTCGAAGAAAATATTTTTAGAAATTATGCTAATTTACGACATCATCAGTTTAGGCTCACAGCAGATGTAATCATAACATATCATAAAGACTCCATTTCCACTAAATACCGAGGTAACCGCTTTTGTGACCGACAGCCAGCGGACGCGGGCTTTCGTGGTTACTCACCGCCATCGCCACCGCTGACGTCATCGATTAACGCGTGACTAACAATCCGAAGAAAGAATCAAACGTAAAATATATTGAACAATATGTTTACATTGATAATTCTTGGAAGTGCTGCAGAGTATTAGCAGTACTTTAAGTATTCTGTGGTATTAGCACAGAATAAATAGGTATTAGTGGAAATCGTATGGTAATTGTCCCTGTCCACAAATAGCAGAAACCACGGCTGTTATCAAATCTATCAAGTTATCTGTTTATCTATTGTTGGGTAGGTACAGTCAACAAACAACATGTTTTGCCTGTTTTTTTTACAGTTACTGAAAACGCTGTTTTTATAGGTAACTGAAGAACTACTTTTAATTGCGTGCTGGTACCTACTACTCAATTAGCTTGACATTAATAGGTACAATTAGCTGTAGGACAAGCAAATCAAATATTTTAAACGTAAAGGCACGCAGGCAGGCACGAGGCGACAGTGCGACGACGCAACTCTTGTAGAGAACCATTTCTATGGAAATTGTTCTGCTAGAGTCGCGTCGCGCCTGTCTGTGGGAGCCTTAAGGCGCAGATATACGACTTCTAATGATTTTAAATTCAACATCACGTCTAATCGACCGGACTGATTTCTTTGAAAAAAATAAATGTTATACTAGACCATTTGCTTCGTAATTTGATATGTGAATATTTGCAATTATATTTTTTTAACATAGTGTGATTAATTTGTAAAGTAATGTCTACCGCGGACATAAAAACGATAATCACGCAAACACTATCGGGTGTATTTTCATAAAACTTTCACCATCTAAAAGACAATTTAATTCCCCGAATTTTAGTATACGGTTTTTATTTGTTTGGTGTTTGAGAGTTTTTGTAAATAGATAATTGCTTCATATTTGCAATAAATTACCACGGTTGTGTCATCGCGCTTCTCTTTCTTTTCTATGCAGTCCGACAGTGACCGCGCTTTAGGTCGTGTAGTCGCCTTAAGAGCCGGGTTCTTCTGCCAAATACTTTCTGTGACTTTACTATCTTCCATACTATGAATTCCTATTAGAATGCTTAGTAAAATCGAATGCAAAAACACATTAAGCCCGTATGAGTCGTAAAGAAGCTATAATAATTATCATACACAGCATTCTTGAGATAAGGCTGTCCCCTGTAAACTACGTTTAATCACGAACAAAGGCTTCGAGATGACATTGTAAACGCAACGCCAACAATGCTGTGAAGATGCGAGATGATTGCAGGAAAATCAATACAAAACAAACTTATTTGAAATTGTAATGAGAGAAGCGGACTATTATAGGTTTATTTTATGTCATTGAAATATCTATTTGAACATTATCTTTCTATTAACAACGTGGTTTGAATACTTAATTTTACATACCTATTTAAATTAGTCATCTAGGTAATAGTTATAGAGATGCATCAGAGATAATTGTTATTGAATTTTATTATTTTACTTTTAATGTATACGTAGCTTGAAAATTGTCTATGAAAAGTTACTAATGAGAATAAGTAGCTAGACGTTAATTATATCTACACTAAAGCCTCATATGGAACGATAAAATTTTGCAAAACACGAGCGATATCAAAATATTTTTTATGCACTTGTGAAATCGGTGACTCAATGTCGCCTCGTTAACAACAAACGGCTTGTTTAGTTCGTTACTTACCATTTTTATCATGAATTGAAGCGAATTGATGAAGACGTAAGTGTCAGCTGAAGAGTGTCGCGACCTTTTGATTGGCGCGCGCGCCGATGCAGCGGGCAAGGCTGAGGAATGCCACAACAATCAGAACTGTAAAAAAAAACAATTGCATAAATTGCATTGCATTTTATTTTGGTCTCAACTACTTTGTTTTTGCTCATCGCGCCAGACAACTCTTTAATTACTCACTCTTTTTAATCTTTTGAACAATTAAGTGAAAAAATGGCCGCGATAGATCTACATACCTACCTAAAAAACTCTATATAGGTAATTTTATGGCATTTCAGTTTTCAAGATATTTTGCTGAACGTGACCGGCGGCGATTCGCCTCGTAAAACTACGGATGCTGGCTCACTAGCTGGGCCTGGGCTGGCTGTAGCATAGTTGTTAACTCTAAAATACACACATCAAAAGTGTCTAGGGATCAAGCATTTTGATGCGGATTTCTTGAGATTGAGATGTGGCTTTGTAATAAATTTATGATTTTATAAATTTATATGGATCCTTTTTGGTGCATTTCATAATTTGAATCAGGAACTGTGAATCAAATTCGAGTAAAAGATGAAAATGAAAAAGATGAAAATCAGCTGTCAATATTTTCCCTATAAAAACATACAACGCATTGAAGACATTATTAGTGCTACTGTTTCCCTACTACTGATTAAAACCAACGTTATTATGGAGCGGCGACGTCATTTAAGCAGGGAAGAAATGCTCAGAGCCGTGGGAATGATAGAAGCTGGTTCCCGGCAACGTACTGTGGCTTTAGCTCTGAATACAAGTCAGAGTGTTATCAGTCGACTTTGGACACGTTACCGAAGCACTGGTACCGTGGCTGAGCGCCATGGAGGACGGTATCGCTGCACCACACGGAGACAAGACCGATACATTCAAATCTTAACTCGAAGAGCTCCAACAATAACCGCCATGATGTTAGCCGTGAGGCTTCATCACTCTTCAGGGAACTTAATTAGCGACCAAACAGTCAGAAACCGCTTGCATGAAGTGAACCTTCATTCCCGAAGACCGCTACGGGTACCACCTATAGCAATGCACAATCGTAGGATTCGATATCAATGGGCTCTTGAACACAGAAATTGGGCAAAAGAACAATGGCGTTTCGTGTGCTTTTCTGATGAGTCTCGTTTTGGTATGAGACCGGATACAAGACGTATACGACACTGGAGAACCCCTGGACGCCAACAGCGATTAAAATCCTGCCAGGAAGTCCATCCTTATAGTGGTGGAACCATCATGGTATGGGCGGGTATTTGGATCGGCGGAAGAACTGAGTTGATTTGAATCAGAGGCAACCTCAACGCTCAAATTTATGCTGAGACGATTGTATCAGACGTCATCGTTCCTCTACAAGTGCAAATCGGTCCCTTATTTCAGTTAATGCATGATAATGCACGACCGCACACCGCAAGAGTTGTAAGATAGACTCTCGCCGCAGCTAACATCAATGTCCTGCCCTGGCCTGCTCAGTCGCCAGACTTGAACCCGATTGAGCATGCATGGGATATGCTACAGAGAAGAGCTCTGCCGAATATGGAGGGTATCCAGTCGCAAGAAGACCTTTTTTTGTTTTTGCAACGAACATGGGCGGCCATTCCACAGCGTGATTTGGATGAACTCATTTTGAGTATGCCAAACCGATGTTCTTGTGTTGTTAGTGTTCGCGGTAGAAACACGGATTATTAATTGTTTAAGTTACCCAATAAAATTTTAAAGAAAACTGTTATTTCAGTCTTTTTTTCGAACTTTTGTGTTAGTGGTTCAAATGTCAAAAATCCCTTTATTAGGAAAATGGCAAATTTCTTTATTAATGCAAAGGTGACTTGGTTTATCGTTACTGTGACAAACGAAAACACTTTATTTGATGAATCCTTCAAGAAAATTTTAATTAATATCAATCAGGAGAAAAGTTATTGCAAAAATATATGTTGATCCCTAGACACTTTTGATGTGTGTAGAATTGCAGTAGGCAATGAATGATTTATGGAATATTTTATGCCAATATTAGTCATAAAGCATTGCCGCCACTTATCTTTTAATTAAGTTGCGACGCGAGGGCAAAAGGTTAATATAATTAGATAGGATGACAACATTGACAACTTGTGATTAGGTAGGCATCATACTTATCTATTTGGTGTTGGTGCCTATCTCGTCTAGGTTTATTTTTATCTTCTTTGCTCTGGTTCTACCTAATAAAATTCATGCAAAAAATCTTGTAAGTTGGTAAGTTAGACTGTTATAAGGTAGATCTTGTTATTGTTACTTACCGAAAGATTCTCCCATACAATAAAAGTACGGTACACTGTACAGCTGATGTGTATCATTCCGCGTTTGGTATTCACACAACATGGAGCAGGAATGCAGCATTAGAGAAGTGCGATGCTATCAGTACTTTTTTAATCAAATTTAAAATATCACGGAGAGAAATCTAAGACCTTCGAAAAACGATAAATGATTTGATTATTGTTTATTCCTTGTATAAATAAACGAGTTTTGCTCTCAGCCTCCTTTCACTGATGTCTTTTGGTTTGCACTTAGATCTTGATCAAAGATAAAATAGATCGCAAGATGTCTGCATACTTACAGTGCGCGGTCAGTGAGGCTGGGCTGGGCCCGACAGAAAATAAATCTTCAATTGGGTCGATCAAATGCCAGGCTAATGGTACAACGGATTACTTAATCATCATTTGTACGCACTTTCCAATTTCATTCTTTCGGGAACATAATGACTTTTACCAGGCAAACGTGGAAAGATGTCGTGTTTTCAACACAAGCGGATCTTTGCCAACGCAATAAATTGACAAATAATTGCGTGTTCATTAGAGTTTCAGCTCATACTCTTTTAGTTGTGTTTTGTACTTGGTTTATAATAACTCAGACGAAAAAGGAGGTAATGAATTACCTATTCTACATCGGATTTATAAATTGGAGTCTGCGGCATTTCGATCATTAGGGAGATAGAAATGAGGATTAAGATTATTAGGATTTAATATTGTTTTAACATCGACTAATGTGTTGTTTGTGTGTTGTTGACAGATGGCACAGTTGTTAACTGTGCGGTTGAACAAAGCCGACCAGCAGCCCTTGGGCTTCCGTCTGCAGGGCGGCAAAGACTTCGGCACACCCCTCGTCGTTCAAAAGGTCAGTAAACGCAACGATTCGAATCAATACCCAGTTATTGTAATCACAGGCTGCAGCTGAATCATGGAATAGCGATATCATATTTAGCTAATAGTTTTTATAGTGAGATAAAGACGAAGATATTACCTAATCAATCAGTTATGCAGTACTTAGATATAATTGTAAAGGATGAGGAGAAGTAGGCAGGCACTTTTACTCTTTGGATAAACGAAATTAATCGAGCAATAAAAAATCGTGACGAAAATAACAGGCTTCGAACACCTAGCTTATTGTCTGATATCCATTCGATCGAATGTATCTACTCCAATTCACTTTTAATAATTGATCATACAGAGCTCTAGTCTAGATCGAGTGCATACTAATTATGGAAGTGGTATGTGAAATGATAATGAGTCACAAATTCCCAACGAATACTTATAAGAACACGATACTATTAATTTAATAAAAAAGGTCTACAATGAAAGTCGACACGATTATATCTTTGATCTCGTTTTAATATAACAATAAGAGATTATAACCACAAGTCCACAAACAAGTAGAGATATTTGCTCTCGTCCACCCACGCGCGTGTCGGACGGGCAGCGAGCACCGACGAAGACGATAACCGGCGACACTGATGGTTTCTATAAGAATAGACATATAATACAAATTATACATGTGCTCTTAAAAATAACAAATACCTATACTAAATACTAAAGTAAGTGTGTTTTTAATTGGTAAACCATTTTAATTCCCTTACGTAACCCCATCAGCGTTGTCCTACATCAGTTTCCTGTTATTATAGATGTGCATTTGAATTCATCCTATTTTTAGACGATTGCAGAATATCAAACACACATTACATTTATTAGTCTTTATGGTCGATTCATACGGCTATTTTAGCTACATACAGAGGGCCAACAAAACTGCCGAAGTAAGCTTTCAATTAGTAGATTTATGTGAAGAGCCCGTACGTGACAATCAAAAAATACAGTAGGATTTTGGTGTAGGCATCTAGGTAGTTCAATTTTTCAATATGTTAAAATAATAAAAATAGTTAGTTACTATGTTATCAGGTCTACATAAGTACCTATGTATCCATCAGTACATGCAAGATACATTGTTAATACAAGATTAGTTATCTAAAGGAGCTTTTACCAACTCATTAACTGTTAGCTGACCCCGTTGGGCTTGTTTGACACTCGTCACTAAGTAACAAAAAATTTAGGAAAGTCCTAAAATACTTTTGTGTAAGTACTTAAGTAATGGATTGTTTTTGTAAACATGCATTATATTTAATTATTATTAGAAAGTGTTTTTCATAACATTGGGAATGGTTGCACTTGCACGTTTGAAATGGGTCAAATTCAAAGGAGCCTGCAAAGTTCTTACTTGCCTTAAATTTTTTACGACTGAGTTAATTACTTATTGTAGTGTATATAATTATAATTACTTATTGCAGTTAACAGTAGCAAGTGCTAGTGCAGTCATTCAAATCCGTTATGTGAAACTGAACTGTGATTAATAATTATTGTAATATTCATTGAACAATAGCGCTGTAAACGAATGGAATGATTCAACCATAAGATTAAAGAATCGCGATTAAAATATTAGCCTAGCCTACATGGAAGTGAAATACTAAATGTTATTGAACCCTTACGTATGTAGATAGGTATGCCGTTTCGTACATCATGTCTGGGTTTATTAAAAGCTCAATTTTAACGCTAATTTGTTTTGAGGAGGCCTTTCTCCGGCAATGGGGATAACAGGCTATCAAAAACATTGTTTAACAATGAGGATAGAACTAGTATTTTTGTAATTAACGATCTAACTGGAAGCAACTTGGCAAAAACTTTCTTATGAAGTAGGATAAAAATCAAAATTAAAATAGCATGGGAAAGATCAATGCATATCTCCATAGTCCATACTTATCTACATATATATACATAGAATATATTATCGCAAAGACTGGATCGCTGTTGATTTTTTTTATCTTCGCCATGAACCGTTTGGCCGTATCGGTATGACGTTTAGCAATGTCAATAGTACTTAAATAGCAAACGATGGTATTAGCCTGACTGATGCCAACGGTACTTCTTCATGTTCTTGCGTTACTTTCATCATGTTTCGTGATTGTGTTTAGCTAAATAGATGTCAAGCAAATCAAGTACGGTTTATTGAACTTGTATTATGTCAATTTAAAATTTGATTATTAATCTTCTAAGTACCTACCTATATAAATAAAAATGTAATCTTGTTCATTAGTAAGCACATCACTTGAGAACGGCTGGACCGATTTGGCTATTTTTTGTTTTAAAATGTCTGTGATAGTCTGAATAAGGTTTATAGTTTTTAAGGGAAAAAAAATAAATGGGGCAAGTTGCCCGGAAAATTGGAAATTCGGAAGAACTTTCTATAGGATTTTTAAAATTTGGACAGGACAACGTTCGTCAGCTAGTTAAAATCATTAGGCTGTTCGTTAATAATACTTTGATTAATAGATTAGTTATTTCTAACGATATTTGAGTAACGATAAGGGACTCAAATATCGTTAGACTTAGGTTATCGACTTAGGGACTAAACCTTGATCTGTTTTCCGAAATTGTTATAGTTCTTCGCAAGTTTACAGTAATTTTGAGCTTTTGTAAAACAATTTTACGATCCATAATATACGCATTTTTACGACCGTAGGTAGGTACTTACATGATGTCAGCGATCTGGTGCTTCCATACAATAACCGATTTTCAGTTACCGTGTTATTGTAATACGTGCATATTCGTTTTACGCAAAAGTAAAAATTATATTTGACCTCCATCCTTTTAAACCGGCCACAAAGGTTTAACGTTTAACCGTGTAACGCTTAATATTTGTTTTCCTGTATTTTGTTTACTTACGCTTGAATACAAAGAAAGTAAATTATACGGGTATCCCCGTTTTGGCCTTCGTGTAATAAAGCAGAAATTGGATATGCACTGTTATAATTAAAGTTTTTGTGGGTACTTCGCAATAAACATAAAAGGTTTCTTCAGGGGCTTTTGAAAGATAATCCTATTATTAACACAAAATTCAAGTTAAATTGCATGTCAAGTCAAGCGGTGGCTAAGGTTTTATAGGTCTTTGCACCTTATTAAAATTATTTTGGTAAGGCAGTTTTATAGTTCACTAATTAAACCTAATTTAGTTGTAACAAAAGCTCGTAAAGCTAAACTCTAAATGCACAACCTAATTAGGACCGGCTGTGAACATAAATCTGGAATATGATAGCTTTGTTTGATGTTTGAATTGTTTAAAATCGTGCTGCATTCTAGAGCAATGTCTGTGCTGTATAAGAAGACTATTTCTAAGGCAGCACTCCCTATTTTTTTGCTGATGTGTTTATGTCCACGGCCACGTACCAGTTTCACTCTTATTAACCGGAATCGCGTAGAGCTTGCTAGCCATTGGTTGTTGCGTAACTATTCGGGTTCTGTCGTTTATATGGAACACAATCTGAGTCACGTACTGGCAGGGATTTGTTTTGAAATTGGAACGGCGACCAACGACAACAACGCCTTCTGTGGATTATCACTATTTGTCTATTCTAATTACATACCACACTATGTACTTACGTAGCGATAAATACCGTATGAGTACAATTGAATAGGAAATCAGAATATATAGAAGTAGATGATACCTTACCTACAAAGGCGATAAATCTTATTAAATAATGTAGAGAGAAATGAATACCTATACGGTAGTTTTAATAATAACGACTAAAACTAATAAATAAATTACACCGTCGCGTCGTCGTACTCGTCGCCGCATCAGTCTCTTGACACAATGCTTATTTTAGATGTAGTGTCAAGTGCAATGAAGATAGGTATTGGAGGTGAGTAGGTGTCGTAGGTGACGGACAGATTAACACGTCGGTTGTTAAAACTTGGGCAACTGCCATCATAATATTTTCAGGAGTAAAAATTTTGCAAGTAAATACTCCTACCTACTATGATCTCCAACTATCTAAGACTTTAATAACGTCGTCCTAGCTAGAGAGTGTAAACATGCACTGAATGAAGAAATGTCCTCCAAATCCTTCACAAATTACGGTTTCTCTAAAAAAGGTTAGACCTTTAACATCCAAGTTTAGTTTAAATGAGAACCGCTAAAAAGCTTGCTAAACAAAAAATGAAAGGATGATAATCGTGCAAGTCGTGGTGTTCACCGACTGCGCATTTCGAGAGAAGAATGGAAGACAATAAAGAAAACATAATACGACGCGGCCTCGACCGGGGCCGGAGCGCCGGAGTTGCATTTAATTTCTTGTTCTTGTACTCCTGTTGCCGTATAAGGGAGGCGCGCGTGCGGCGCCGCAGCCGGTCTGAGGGCACTCATAGACTGCACGTGTGCATGTAAGCTACTAAAGCTCAAAAACTAAGAATTGTGACATATTCATGAACTGCACCAATTTTCATAATGAGATTATCAAGACTCTGCTAAATGCTCTGTGGCTGCTGCAGCCTGCTGTCTGTACCTATGCCAAGCATGAAGAAAATGAAAATTGCGTTGTCACTTGTGAATTTCTATGAACTCGTATGATCCGATTTTGTATTCAAAATACGAGCGTTACTTCATATTACTTGAGGAAAAACGCACAGTCAAAATCAAAGCAACAAAATGCCTAGTAAGCCACTAAGAATTAAAATATCCAATAGAGGTTCTTAGGTATCTATATCTATGCATTTTCCTCTACCTATCAACGGTCCTGTATAAAATAAATATTCAGAGGACATAAATTGACATAATGATTACATACATACGTTACGAAACTACAAAACAAAAAAATATATAGGCCGGACAATGGCAAGGTGGTATGCAGTTCCACCTGGCTAGCGACCCTCTCGGAATGCCAGTTTTTGCGCGCGCAAATTATTGCAAGGCATGTGTCGGGCCATCGCCATGTATGTAGCAGATCTATAAAATTAATTCTTTGGCAGGTAGGGTCAAGTTACCAATTACCGGTAGTGAACGAAGCGGAAGGAAACATGCCTGACGCTTGAGGGGGGAGGGAGGGAAGGGAAAAGGTTAATCAGTAAAATGTCTTGGCAACATATAACATGTTGCGATGTGTCACTTTTTGTCAGTTGTTGTTGTGGTTTCTACGTGAATGATTGTGAATCGTATCAGTCAGTATTAATATCGTGTCAGTACATTGTGTGATTAATTGACTCATTAACGTCGCAAAGAACGGTAGGTAAGCGTTTGTTTTGGATTAGATTTACGTAGCTATATTAGATAAGTGAAACTTACAAAAATACAATATTTTACATAATTAGGAAACGTATTTTTTTTTGAAGTGCACAAAATTATATGAGCCTACAAATCATGTCATTCTTGGACACTTCTAGAAAAATTGCTTTAATGACACTTTTAAGTGCAATTTAGGGAATTAGAATTTCTTATTCATCGTAAAATTCTGGTTCCCTATCCATTTGCATAAAACTTTAAGACCTAATATAACTTGGCATACTTTTGTTTCTCCTAAGTACTAATTATATTTTCGCATAACATTATTTACTCAAACAGCTTACGCATAATTATTTTAAGCATAATTTCTCTAATCATAATAATGATTAAGCATATATTCTAAAGCATAAATTTAGCATGCTCGTTTTATTTCTAACGACGTCAGGTCGACGGAGCCACAGCGGGGCGGGGCTCCTATTTCTGTCTGCAGGGTTTAAAGGAACCTAACCAAACCGAATATCGGGGTGCCCTTGACGTCGTTTAGTATTATGCTAATTAAATTTATGCCAAAACAAATTAGCCTTAAAGATAATTATGCCAACATAAACTGTATGCCAAAAAAAATATGGCAAAGTATTATTATACCAAAACAAATTATGCCAAAGTATATTAGGAAAAAGAACATTATACGAAAAGAAGGGATCCCTAAAATTCTGTAGAGTAGCCCTTTGTCCAGCGGTTGCCCCTGAGGTAGGTATCTAAGTAGGTACCTACTTTCATACAGAACATAAATACTAATACAGTATCACTTATGTCCTTTCTTGTGGTTCTACCTTAGTAGTTAAAATACTCATGAAGATAAGCCAGTGAGTGCAGTTTGATGAGTCATACATACCCATACATGCATGTTTAGGTAATCTATTACTTTTAGTTTTACGTTTCAAAACCGTTTGGCGTCATCAACACTAACTGAACAAGACGTGGTATACTATCTATTGCCTAATTTAGGGCTTGCCATCGGTACTGACAGATAGTAAATAACATTAACAGCTGACACGGTGTTCCATTAATTACGCATTTGTTTCGAGTGGTGAATAATTAATGGCGTAGTTAAAAGTTTTAAAGTGCTCATTTGTTCATCGAATTGTCGCCTTAAGATTAATATGTTTTCTACGACTTAGCAGTGAGCAGATATATCTACGTAGGTAGGTAACTAACTACTTACTATTTTTTTTTTACTGACAACGACGATTCTCATTTAAATTATTCAATTTAGCTCGATATTTATATGTATTTGCTTAAATACTTACTATGAATATCTCAGCATTGTTCGTATATTCTAAGATATACCTAACTACGTGGATATTGTACCCACAAGTACGTATATAGCAACTTATTGGTTATCTCATATGTAGGTACTCAATTTCTCTGGTCTCTGGAATTTATAAACATACCCGAGCTGGAATTTAGCCTAGTTGTATGCAGTTATTTATATACTTGACATTGGTCAAACTGTGCCACGCATATTCGGCTCACTAAACTAAATATTATTAAACCAGATAAGTAATAAATCTTTGCACGAAGGCGAGACGTACCCTACCGAAGTACCAAACTACCAATCGCAGAAAATCAAGAAACCGATCCATCGGTTTCTCATTTTTTTTTTTGGGTTTTGGTCTAAGGTTAAAACCATATACTATCGTACATCAATTTATGTTGCAAACATTTAAACTAGAAAAACGGAACTATGCCATGGCCTCCATAACAATAATTTCAGAAGTTTACAATAATTAGGTAGTAGCAGGTTTCTGGTTTTAATTGTACCTAAATGAGATTCGTAGTAATTATGGTGTTTTCATTAAAATTGGCATTTAAATACAAATGCGCCAAGTTGGCATTCAGCCGAACAGCTGTTTTGTAAAAATGTTCCAACATTAATTCCGTCTATGGACAAAATTTAACTAAATAAGTCCCTATTACGACAGCTTTTTGGAAGTGAAGACAAAAAAATTCGCATTTATTTTACAAAACGAACCAGACAAGCTGCGCTTGCGCTGATCTCATGTAATTAAGTCATCATCACAGCTTCCTTCCGCACCCCGCATTCAATATACCATACATTACTATAGGAATAGGTACTTATTCAATGCCAACCTAACTACCCACTAACATAACTGCTTAACATTTTTTTAAATAGTAGGTAGGTACCTATACAAATATTCGTACTAGGAATCAGGGTCAAACTATTTCATCTCGTAAAACGTGACTTTGTATGCACATGAAAACGGTTAATTTCATTCTACTACAGGTCAAGTATTAAAATAACGTCAACAAATTGATTAGGACAAAATTAGAATAGCTATTAACACATTTTCCCTGTAAAAGATTGACGCATTAGTGATCCAACAATATTGACGCGTAAACAACTAAAACGAACGAAGGAAATAGAACGATGACTGGAAAGTAATCACAACCAACCATAGGTAATCCAAATTACAAATAAAGTTTGAGAAGGGATTAAAACGTGCAGACAGGTTTTTCTCATATCTTGTCAGCTCTTGTTGTTTGAGGTGCAAACTTTCTCATTTTGCTTTTCTCTTGTCGATCAGGTGAACGGTGGCAGCGCAGCCGAGCGCGCTGGTCTGCAAGCGGGCGACGCACTGATCCGCGTCAACGCCACAGACGTATATCTGCTAAGACACCAAGAGGCGCAGGACGCTATCCGGGCAGCTGGAGGCAACCTTGAGCTCACCGTACAACGGTAAACCTTTAATGTTGTTATTGTCTTCATTAAGTGCCTTCAGTAGATAATTACTGGATAGTATCTCGATCCTCGGTTTATCTCATCCAACTGCTACAAGCACCCTGTGTAGATCGTCGCACCACCTAGCCTGTGGATGCCACTCCAGAACTCGTCATTGATACTATAATAATTATGCTTAACATTTTTTTAAATATCGGTCAATAAAATTGTTTTTTTATCTTCTAGTGGTGGCGGCACTTGGCGTCCTTCCGTAACTCCAACCGGTAGTCTGCCCAGGCCTGGCTCGAGGTCTATTGGCGGCACCCCGACCCTCGTCACCAACACCTCTCTCAAGGCCACGTCGCAACCCTCGCGTGCCTTTGGCTCTGGTCACAACAATGTCGCCAAGCCTTTTGGTTACGTAAGTATCAACAGTCCACTATTGACAGATAATCAGCCTAAAATTTTCCAGGCCAGCCAAGACACGAATGTCTGCTATATCATCTGCGGCAATAAGAGAGAGTCTTAGAGAAAAGAGAGGATTGTGTGAGAGATGATATGGCTAGGAAAGAAGGTGTCACTGAAATTACTTAAAAAAGTAGTACTTATAAAAGAAAAAGTGCTCCACGATCCCAAATAAACTGAGAAAAGTGCAGGAGGACGAATGGTGATCAGGGGCAGCAATTGAAGTACCTACTACAACATTATATTTGCATTACGATTGATACTTAGCTGCTGCTGATAACAATTTAAACCTAAAATTTATCATTTTGGTTGTAGATGAACGGCAACGACGCGGTGAAGAGCATAGTCAACAAACAGTACAACACTCCAGTCAACATGTACAGCGACAAAACGATCGCGGAGACTCTCTCGGCGCAGACTGAAGTCCTTGCGGGAGGCGTGCTCGGGTAAGGTTTTATTTTTTAAGGGCACTTTAGCAGCTAAAGTTCAGATACGAACTCTCCAGGAACAATTTCTAAACTGACCTCTACAATGCTATATACAGTGACATCAACCTCAAAATGATTTTATTTGTTTATTTAATAAATATTTAAATCAGGCAAGTTACCCAAACAGTTAGTATTACCTAAACTATGTTAGTATATTGACTTAGACACAGATATAAAAATATAAGGAATCAGAAGGAAGATTCAGTAAGTTAGCTCGCTACTTATGAATGCATAAATCGGGAAACTGCTCCAAAATGAGACTTGTACCTTTGTTTAAAAGCACAGAATTTGAATTTTATGTCCGGAACGGTCCTCTGATGTCCTGTCCCACTTTAGAAAATTGCAGAATGATATATTTGATAACATTGCTAACTTATGTTTCAATCCTTCACTCTAATGATAATTGATAAATGAACAAGTGCTTAGGCATAGCTAAGTACTAACACATGATAAGATATTTGAATAATAAAGAGTTATCCTGTGATTGACAGAGTGAACTTTAAGAAGAATGAGAAGACATATGACGCTGAGAAAAGCGCCGTTTTCAAGGTTCTGCAAGAAGAACAGAACGACCCCGAGCCAGGTATAAAGAATAATTATCTTTATTATATTAGTAAAGCTTTTCAATTCTCAAACGATACTTAATTAAATTTCAGGCGTGTTTTGTATTTTTTTTTTGTCGCTACGCCTGATAACGCAAGGACAGAATGGGACTTAAAATTGAGTTAAGTTTGACTATAATGCTATTAAAGTACATACCAACACGTTGATCGGGTCACACGGAAAAATATTTTGGAGATACATAAATTACACAGCATACATAATAAATTATTGGTAATTCAAAAAGACAATCTGACGAAAAATAGAATTGGTAAAGTTTGCAAAAGTAAAATTAAAGGTTTTATAAATACTTGCAACAAACTGAACATATCGAAATTAATGAAACTGAATTGGCATGGTAGTCGAACCAGTGATGGGTCCGACGGCCGCCCCGGCCGCGCCGGTGAGCGGCCTGCGCCACGTGACGGCGCCCGTCACGCGACCCGACGCGCCGCTCAATACCGGAGGCTTGCCCCCAGGACAGAACATTTGCGAGGAGTGCGAAAGACTCATCACGTAAGTCGGATGATGCGCGCGGGCCGACACGGTAGCACATATCGCAAGCTAAATTTGATTTTGCAAATAGGGTTCTGACAGGGTGTTGGAGTCAGGCTACGATACGAAATGTATTCTTGTGCGCAGTTCTAATTCGGATTCGCGATTAATTTCCCGAACACCGAAATCTCGGGTAACCTGGTAAGTTATGTCATCAAGTTGCGAATAGAAATAACCCGATATTGCGGGCCAGCAGAGCCTTCTCACTTTTACTCGCGAGCGAGCGTGGCGCGCGCGGGCACGCCGTGCAGCCTGCACCGCACGCACCGCTCGCGCTCGCGCACGCCGCGCGTGGCCGTCACGCCGCAGCCGCTGCCGCCGGTGGCCCGCGTGTGCACGGGCACGCAGACGCCGCAAGAGCAGCTGGCGCCCGAGCCGCCACACCGACCCAGCATCCCTATGGGCTGCCACGAGGTCCTCCCGGACGGCCGCATCGCGCTGGGCGCACCCGCCCTGCCGCAGCCGCGCGAGGCGCTCCCTGTCGTCAACGACACCCCCTATTGCTCCGACTGTAATCGCTACATTATGTAAGCGACGTCCCACTGAATGTCTTGACGTGTTTGCGACCGTGTCGACCTGTGCACTAGCTCTATTCGTGTAGATTACAATAATTCGATGTGATTCCTTCGTGTTGCGACTCCTCCCTTTCTTTTTGTTGTAAATATTGAAACGACATCGCAGGGAGACGTGACATGTAAGTTAGTACACATATCGTGTTTTAACGAAACGACTATTTTCCATTTCATTATTCCGTTCTCGTCACGATATTTGTGCTAAAAAGTTCAATTCATCATTCATTTATTAATTGTTTTCATCTATACCTACTTTCATACTTTAGTAGTTAGGCAGAATGAAATAATGTGTCAACGCCACTGTATATCTTCACTCAGCATGTCCTCACTTCGCTGTCCATATTATTTAGATGAGCACCATGTAGTTTTGCGTGGCAGATTGGTGGATAAGCACGAGCAAGTCGGTGAGCATGTTTGTAGCAAGTAACAAAGTATAGAAATTCAATGTATATTTTTTTACATATGTATATATTCCAATAAGAATTCTATTGAAACAAATGTGTATGACATTTCGATCTTCATGCTTTTATTAGACTGCATCATCCGAATGATTGGTGCGTTTGAGCCCAACTGTGTACTAACGAGTACTTGTATGTACTAGCGGCGTGTTCGTGCGCATCAAGGACAAGAACCTGCACGTGGAGTGCTTCAAGTGCTCAACTTGCGGCTCTTCGCTCAAGAACCAGGGCTACTACAACCTGAACGGGAAGCTTTACTGCGACATCCATGCTAAGCTCGTCGCACGCAACAACCCGCCCGCGCCCAACCTTGAACCTGTTACCGTGCCTCCGTGAGTTTACCTTGTTTTCCTTTTTCATCCACCACCAAGCATTTTTGATTATTTTCCATATTTTGTAGATCTGCATTCGAGTCGGCTAATTATTACTTGTTTTCATCATAATAAATCATCGTCATTCTCCTGCAGTCCCTTAAATCAATTTATTTGGGTCTGCGCAGGAAGTCTTCTTCAAAATTAAGTACAACTTTCAACCAATGATTTTCATGTGCAGTGGTAGCCGGATCCCGACCAACACATACTCGACGCCGCTTCCGCCGCTGGCGACCAACAACTACACGAATGGATCGTCATCGCTCTTTAGCGTAAGTATATCAACAATTTTTCAAGTCAGGTAGCAGTGCTATCCGATAAAACGATGTTCATGTCTTATTTTATGTATCGTCTGTCACTCTATTTATTTCAAAATATTATACTCTATTCAGTTCATGTTATGTGTGTATATGGAACGCTGTGGAATACGCATTCCTGAGTCCCCTACTAACCCTATCACGATTTACGCGTCATTCTTTGCTATTCTAACGATGAATATATTTTCGGCAGCCATCAAGCAACCTATCGGGTCCGAAGCCGTTCGGCTCTTCTATCGGTTCGGCATACTCGCCGTCGTTGTCGCCTCGCTCGGCCCCGATGTCACCAGCGCGGCCAGTGACTGCGCCTGCGCCGGCTCCCATCTCCGCTCCACAACAAGCGGCACCCTACGCGCCTAGTAAGAGAGTTACTTTTGCCATATAATCTTTGTCATACTACAAAAAGTTCGACTTCTAAAACTATCACAATAAGGTCACATACTTTATTATTCTTGTAATTAACGTTTCATTTAATTGTTAGGTTTTAACGACAAAAGCCATCTGTAGCTTGAACTTATTTAATTTAATAAATAACTACTGCTGGCTACTAATTTTGTAAGACTAAGGGCTGATGTTTCCAACGCCAGATAATTTTATCCAAGGAACAATTTTGAATTTTTGACAGTTCTTCCATACAAAATCTGTCAGACGTCAATTTTATTCCACGAATAAAAATGATCTGCTGTCCATTGAAAAATCAGCCCTAAATTGTGAAAGTTTTGGATTTTAAATTATGGATTTAAGTTTGAAAACAGGATAAAATATCTGTAAGCAGGATAATCCATAATTACATACTACGATGTACCTAACTTTGATAAAATACTATTTTTTATGTAATGTTTACATTATTTATTTTTTATACTTTTTATAGGTTTATATTGATCGAGTATTTAGAAAGACAAAAAAAAAAACAAAAATCAAATCATGCAAAATTAAAAATGCAATTATTGAATGATTTTCATGTTCCAAAGATATTAAGGAATTGAAGTCCCAGAGGTCTTAAAATCATTTAAACTTACCGATGATGTTTACCTCGCACAGAGATATCACTTCAATTTTGGACCTACCAACATATAATAATATTTTGTTTTATGGAAACCTTCGTCTAGTCAGCATTACAAGTATTAACGATTAGATATTTATATGAAATTTTGCTATTTATTGTAATATTTACAGTAAAATATCATATTTGTTCAAACTCATCGTGATATAGGTACTTATTCAATTTATTACTAGTTGAACGATATTATGTATTACTTTAAAAGACTATCTATACTGTGACCCAATTTGGATTAAGTAATTTAAGGCAATTATTTATTTTCGACAGAGACCCCAGTTTCCCTTTTTAAAGGTAATTTATAATTAGGTGGAGTACAGCTTCTTTTAGCTATTAATTGATAATATGTATATAATATACAAACATAGTGTGAATGCGCTACGCGGGAAGCCGATATCAATAGCAGCCGCCGCATTAAAATAACTACTGCCCTGGCACTGTCGAGTAATGCGTCATTTAATAAAATAATAGTATGTACTATCAAATCAATCTTTAACTTTCTGGCTTTTTTAAACTGTTTGTTATTAGTTGATTAGCTTACATCAATCTACGTTAAGTTGCTTCTTCAATTTTACTAATATTTACTTTCATCTATTTTCTCTCCTTCAATAACCTCTCTAACACTGTAACTGATTAACAGCACAAAATGTAAAAAGTATTGTGTGGCCCCCACCTGCGAACCCCTCTGATGAAGAACTACCAAAATATGAACCAAGCCTGAAACCCGCGGTCCCCGCGTGTGGCACGGAACAAATGACGCGGGCGGTAAACAAAATTAATCCCGATGTCAAGATTGCGAATGCTCAACAACAATCTATGGAACAATTTCTAGCGTCCTCAAAACAACAAGATAAATTCTCTTCAAGCGTTTCGTATACTTCTGCTGCTATGTCCTCTATGACAGCAACATCTGAATCTGTTGTGCAAAGCAAACAATCACAGGTGATGCAAGAATCAACTAGTCGAACTATCCAGTCTTTCTCTCAGGAATCTTCCGAATGCAAGAGTACAACTGTTTATAAAACACAAACATGTCCACCAAAGTCATTTGAAAATCCCGCGGATGCCATTGAAAATATCAATAAAGTACAAATGATTCAATCAAAAGAAACTATCCAATCAAAATCAGCGACAGAAGCACAATCCATCAACGTATCGGTACATCCGAAAATACAAGATAAAGCGCAGGACTCTCAAACAACCGATAAGAATATTGAATGTGATAAAGGCAATGCTATGCAAACACCGAAAAACAAGGACGCTGAAAAGCATGAAGTTGATAATAAGGCAGTCACTCAAATGAAAAACGAGGAAGTCATGATAAAGCAACAAGATGTGTCACTTGACACTCAAACTAAAACAAAAACAGAAATGAAATTGGCTGAACAATCCAACCAAAATGCAGAGAATACGACGATGGAGACATTACAAACAAGCACGAATCCCGGCCCTAATAATCAAAATATTAAAGGATCGATCGGATTCATAGATGCACTGACAACAGCACCGGATCGCCCATATTCCCCTTTGCCTAGCCCAACTCCACCTATTAGTATTATGGGGCAAACAGCTGTTGACGAAAAAATGGTTCAACAGAATGTTGAACAAAGTTCAGAATTAAAAGAGTCTACCGAAATAAAGAGTATGCAGTTACCACCGCAACAGTCTCCAATGTTCTTACAGGAAAAGCGTCCCGTTTCGCCAATACCACCTATAAAGACATATAATCCCCCTGAAAAAGTTGCACCTCCTGTACCAATGCCTGCAGAAACAAAACCGTATATCCCACCTGATTTTAAAATAATTATTGAACCTAAAGAGCCCCCACCGCGCGAAGTAACATCTTCACCTTTAATAGACGCTTTAACAATAGCACCTGACAGGCCATTCACGCCAGTATCGATATTTGGTCAAAGTCAATCGATGGGAAAAGGGTTATATGACCAAAACCAATCAATAGGAAGTGGCGCATATGATCAAAACCAATCAATGGGAGGAGGGTCATATGGTCAAAGTCAATCAATGGTAAGAGGGTCATATGATCAAAATCAAGCAATGGGAAGAGGGTCATATGATCAAAATCAATCAATGGGAAGAGATTCTTATGATCAAAATCAATCAATAAGCAGAGGGTCACTAAGAGATGCTCTAACTATTGCTCCGGATAGACCTTACAGCCCTTTTGGCACTATAAGTGCTACTCAATCAAACCAATATATGACAAGTACTACACATGTGACTGAAACAAATTTATCTGATATAGTGAAGCCCGTTGCCACACAAACATTGACTCAAGTGACTGATCAGCTACATTCTGAATTTGCAGCTATGCAAAATACATGTAAATTGCAGTCGTCTTCAGAAATGTCTGCATTTAGACCTGTCCCTAAACAAGTATTCCCACCACCACAGCCGGAAGAATTTTGTAAGCTAACAAACTTTCCTCCTATTAGCAATGAATTGAAAACCAGTTTCACACAGGCTACCAAAACAAAGCAAGAGACCACATTTTCAGAGTCAATGATGATGCAGCAATCTTCGCTTTCAACCAGTATGGCATCTCAAGGTTATTCATCTGTTAAAACCGCCCAAAATTATTTTGAACAATTAGACAAAAAAGAAAGTCTTACTTCAACTGCAGTGAGATCTAAGTCTGGGCTACATAAACCCGACAGTATTCCACCCTATCAGAGAAATTTCGAACAACTACCGTCACAGAGAGGAATTTCTCCAGATATGTATAATGCACCAGCAGTTCTGCAAAGACCAGTTACACCGTCAACTGGTCCACCAAGAAAGTCAAAAGAAAAATCTCTTGAACCAAATCCATCCTATACATCTTATCAAACTCCCCAAGCACAGCCTCCAAAGTTTCCACAAATAAAAACACCAGTTCAACAGCCTCCTGTACAATTTCATAAAGATACTCCAATCACTATGACATTTCAACCAGTAACAACAGATGAGAACTTAATGAGAGTATCACCGTCACGCAGTCGCCCAACCACACCTAGTTTAATTAACAAACCAGCGCCTATAATACCCCATTACCAGATGAACTTAGTAACAGTAGAGCATACAGCCCCCGAGAGTCATTTATATGAACCGTCTAGTCGTGAAGCTAGCAGGTCCCCAACACCGAAACCAAACCGATCCCGATCTCCTGCCCAAGGTCCTCCTCCTAACCCCTTAAAAGCACATGCACCACGTATTAAAGAATCTACGCCACAAAATTATTACATGGACTCATTTACTCCACAAGACGCTGCAAATTTGCGAAAGCAACATGAAAGGGATCAAAGAGAATTCCAGACTGCTGCGGAGATATATAATACAAGTGGTAGTAAAAACTGGGGATCAACTCAACCGTCAGTCGTCAAAGAGCAAAGGCATTCAAATGTCGGATACAAAAGCGAAAACTACACAAAGGGCGATATGAAATATAAGGAAGATTCTGTCGTCCAAGAAAATTACGGTCAAAGACAACTGCAGTCTCAAAATGTTGTTGAACAGGGCAATACCACCGTTCAAACTACCAGAAAAACGTTTGAAGAATTCGAAAGAACGCAATCTGCCAAAGTTGTGGAGATCAGAAAGGGAGGTTCATCATTTGCAGGGGCATACGAGCAAAATATGGACTGTAACATTCGCCCATCTAATATTAACCCAAAGCAAGTTTTTCCACCTCCTATGATGAGTTTGCCATCAACACAACAGAGTTCATCTCTTAACCTTACTAATCAAAATATGGCCTCTGCCAGTAGAACAATAGACAATTACGATCCAAAGCCTTCGATTTCTGGTGCTAACCAAGGTCCAGTGTGTGATCCTACCCCATCGACAGGTTCGAGTGTAGGAGCTGCCGCTCGTGGCAAAACTTTCGGTGTGTCATCTGCCCCAAAACGTGGAAGGGGAGTTTTGAATAAAGCTGCGATGCCCGGCTCCCGTGTGCCACTATGTGCTTCCTGTAATGGGAATATTAGGTGATTGATACGTAAACGAATGTGTTACTGTTTTGAGTGTTGCATGAATGTAAAGTTTTAATTCAAAAGTGCCTGTACATGGTTTAATTGAAATAAATGCTTTGAGTTTGAGTTTAAAACATGAGTGATTTTTGTATAAGTTCATTTAAAAAAACTACAATACTGTGTTTTTGAAAATACTCATTTGTGTGTTCGTAATTTCGTATTTAGAAACTTACTTTAAACTAGTTATGCACTAACTTATCATAATTATAATAACTGCTTTTAACTCGTTTGTATATGTGTTTGTTTTGATTTTCTAACAGCTAACGAACCGCTGTCTACAAGCAGTCCACACAAAACTGAATACAAAAGTCCAGCAGAAGAGAGGCTTATTAGAAAAATGGCGAAAATGGCTTTGAATGGCTATGAAATTGGCATACAAAGAAAAATTAAACCGGCTGACCACATTCAGTCAATGGCTGATAAAATTCAGGACACTGTTGTTACCAAACACCCGACGAATACAGATAATTTGCCTTCAGTAGATAATAATTTGATTAAAACCTTAGAAAGAGGATATAAGACACATGAAAATATTCAGAGCATTGGAGAGAAAATCAAGGACACTATTAAAAATAACCATCCAACAATTGAATCCATGTCTAAGCCCAACATTTTGATACCACCACCATTGCCAAATAACCATGCAACAATGGAATCCATGTCTAAGCCCAACATCTTGATACCACCACCATTACCAAATAACCATGCAACAATGGAATCCATGTCTAAGCCCAACATTTTGATACCACCACCATTGCCAAATAACCATGCAACAATGGAATCCATGTCTAAGCCCAACGTCTTGGTGCCACCACCATTGCCAAATAACCATCCAACAATGGAATCTATGTCTAAGCCCAACATCTTAATACCACCACCATTGCCAAACTCTCCAATACCTACATTTAATGTCCACAGTACACCAATTGGTCATTCGCTGAATACTAACGGTGACAAAAAGAAATATGACACTATGCCCAAAACCTTAAAAGCTAGTCTAATTATGGACGAGCGTTTAATCAATAATAATGAAAAATTCTATAATGGTAGTGGTAACTCAAGTAATGAAGACTTGTATAAAGATAAAACAGAAAACAATTTTATGGGTACATTGCGAAAGACTGGAATAGATAAGTCTTCTTTTCTTAACAGCATGAATGGCTCAACTGGTACGAATGCAAATCATGATGTAAAATCTGAATTGATATTTGACAACACGTATTCCAATACTCTAAACAAAAGAAAATTATTTGAAAAACCAGAAACTGGCTCCTATCATTCAATGAAAAATCTAACTAAATCCAACGATAAAGTTAACAATGCATGTGAAACAAACACTTGGAACAAGACTAATACGTTTGAACACGCTTCTAAGGCTGAGACCGGAAAGAATACACAAACTACACACCAAGAAGACGAACTCATCAAAAAGAAAGAACTTTCCGATCAATTGTATAATAATTCACTTTATGCATTAAAAACTTCTAACAGTAAGGCTAACACAAATAGTAATGAGCAAAGTAAGGATTATGTGGACATTGCATTTACTGAAGAAATAAAAAACCCATCCGATAGCGATGAAAAGCAACAACAACAAAAAACAGAAGAAGAAGTAGTGGTTAGACGCAGACAAAAAAAAAATTCAAGAGACGATGATGGTAGAAGGGACTCGCACATAATTGCTCGTCCTTTGAGCACAATACAATGCGCAGACGTTGCAGAAGGACTTTATCCTGTATGCCACATATGTGACAAAGCCATAACGAGGTAATGTAATTTTATGGAAACATACAATATTATTCCACAAACTGTAGGTTATTCAAGTAAGTTTATCAAATCGATTGTGATTTTTTGTAACCCAAGCACGAATGTTGTTTTTTTTTTTAACAAAATTAACCGATTGTTTTCAAAAACAGGTTGTTCAATTCAATTACATTAAGTTCAACCCTAATTTCTAATTGATATAAGGCTAACAATAATTTATTTTGAACAGGGGACCGTTCATTACGGCTTTGGGCCGCATCTGGTGTCCAGAGCACTTCATTTGCGTAAACGCAACGTGTAGGCGTCCGCTTCAGGACATCGGTTTCGTTGAAGAAAATGGCCAACTCTATTGTGAATTCTGTTTCGAACAGTACATCGCGCCTGCTTGCGACAAGTGCCACGCCAAAATTAAGGGCGTAAGTACAACAACTTTTCAAAGTTTAAGTAAGTATTGTTTCTGTTATAATGTTTTTTCTCATTCAAACAATTCTAATTACAGGATTGCTTAAACGCTATCGGCAAGCACTACCATCCAGAATGCTTCAACTGCGTCTATTGTGGAAAGCTGTTCGGGAATAATCCCTTCTTCCTAGAAGACGGTTTGCCGTATTGCGAAGCTGGTATGCAATGGATATTTTTATTTTTCGCTAAAATTGTTAAGTATTTACTTGTATTATTTTTGATAAAGGAGATATATGAAAATGTGACTATATTTCTCAGATTGGAACGACTTGTTCACGACAAAATGTTTCGCTTGCGGCTTCCCGGTGGAGGCAGGCGACAGGTGGGTCGAGGCGCTCAACAATAACTACCACAGTCAGTGCTTCAACTGCACGGTGCGTATGATGAGACTCCTACTAAAATACACTTACACACAACACACACAAACTGTACGAACGATCACTTGTTAGATATGTATTATAAAAAAATATTTTCAGTTTATCCTATATATGAAATATTTGTTTGTTTTTTCAAACTTCTTTAAATACATAAAATAGTCCAATATTCTCATGACGCGCAATACCTTACTATAATATTAATTTGGCGTACATTGCAATAATAATATGTATGTAAAACAACTGCCTGTATAATATCAAGATGAGACATACAAGTACAGTCTGTTATAGCAATTAGCTGACCCCTTAAAAATTAAACGAATTTGAACCTTCTGCTTGTTAGCAGTAAGCTTATCGAACTAGAACAGTTCAACGTCTACGATTAATAAAACAGTTATTCGAATTTGATATTTAACACGCAGTGTTAATGTAGGTATGATCTTGAATATTGTTCTAACTTGTAATATATTATTGCTAATTTCAACGACAATCGCCATGTTCGTGTGGTCTAGTGGTAGCTGCAGTGAGCTGACAAGAGCGTGGTTGTGAGTTCGAAACCAACATATTTTCTGCTGCGCATTTTGTTTTATAGTATTTTTTTTTAAGTTATAAATAATAAATTATAACTTTAGCAACAAAAAAAAAGCTGAACGAAAATAAAAAAAAACGATAATGATGGTAAAAACGATTTTATTTTATAAAAAAAATTATTATAAGAATAACGTAAATGATATAACAGTTACTAATAACGTTGTCACATACTTCACAGAGTTTAATGTAGTGAATCAACATGTTATAATATTTAGAAATATATAGGTATGTATTTCTATTTCATAACAATAACATCACCACATTAAATATCGTTGAACTAAATAAAATAGCATTATACGTTGATGTTTTACCTACTAGGTATACTATATATCAATTTGTTTTGTAAGTATGTAGTTATGTTTAGTTATAAATAAGGTTTTGACAAAAACTTCTCGTCGGTAAATATGACAACATAATCTTCCCAATTAAAATTGAGATATTCTTGGGCAAAGCGGACCCTTGCTTGGCGATGTGCAGCAGTCAGTTAAATTTTACGTGCTGGCTTGTATTGTTTCAGTCCAGCAACATGCAAATGTTTTCTGACCGTCTGACTCTGAACAGAAACATTATACTGCATTGAGTAGGCAAAAATGGGTGTTCAGTATGCCTTCTAACAATTGCTTGATGATGTTCTGACACAGGAGTAACATTGCAGGTTTTGGTTCAGGACGATCCTTTTGAATATTCCCTGTCTCTTCAAAACGTCTTAGCCACAGTCTGACTGTATTTCTCTGAAACAACACAATAAGCATAATTTTAATAACCCGGTAATCATAATTTTTCGAATAAGTTTGCAAAAATACCTTTAGATAAACCACATTAGACCTATAAATGATCTCATAATGAAACAGTTAATTTTCTATTATTCTATACTCACGTTTTTAAGCCAACTAACGAATTAAGGAAGTATAAAAAAGAATACACTTACCGCTATATTAAGTTTCCTAGCAATCGCTTTAATACCAACATTCTCCTTATGCAAATACAATATTTTGTATTTTAAATAATCACTCAACTGAGACATGACGATTAAACTATCAAAACCGATAATAATAATTAATAAAAAGGCGTGGATTTTCGCAACTTAGTAAGGCAATATAAAAATGTTCGTGCGTATTCACTGCTATTTGTGCATAGAATGTCTTGTTCAATTTATTCTTCTACCCCATATTCCTAAAATCATTTCAATAGCAGTTTTTGTTGAATACGCATATTGAAGTCGAACTACCCACTTATTGAAAAAGGTGAAACGTTTATCGTTTATCAACTTAATTGATATGCTTGTTCTTTACAATAATGCAAGAAATACTTAACGAACAATTTATATATTGAAAACAAAATTAAACATGAGACTAGATTTGAACTCGCATCTTGCACGTCTCAGCCTTACGCATGAACCATGACACCAGATTAACTTGAGTAAGATAGATGAAATAAGGTATCTATTAGTAGCAATGACACAAATTATCACAACATTAACCTAACCTTTAAGTCTTGCTGATTAAAAATGAAAATTGCGTAACAAATACCCATACATAGTAAATGATCTAACACCAACATCTTAAAGCTCAAATTTGCGTATCAAAATTATTTATTGTTTCTGTTCATCGAGTAGTGTTAGTCCGATTAACTCATACATATTGAATAACCTTTAATGTTATGAGAGGAGGGTGCAAAATCGAGTAATTTTTAGGGGGGTCAGCTAATTGCTATAACCGCGTGTACATCGCTAATTAATAAACGACATTAGATGCTATTGAAACTGATCTGCACATTTCAGGCGCGTTACCTGATTCATTTTATTATAGCATTTGCCCTGTAACCATTCCATCAAAATATCCGAAAACGTACAACTTTGAAATGCATTGTTTTTACTTTACTGAAATTTGAATTCAAATATTAAAAAAAAAATCTGATTTTAAGTTCAAAAATGATGAAGCAAGAATTACTGAAGCATAACAAATAATAATTGATTTACCCACGTCTTTATACAAAGCTCGTCATACGCTGCCAGTCTGCTGCCCCTTTACCAATAACCGTGATCTTGTGTGTGCGTTAATTAAAATTGTATTATCATATCTGTATGTTTTATAACTGAGACATGTACATATATACCTACTTAATAATATATATATATATATATATATACTCAACTTCCCAAAGTTCAGGAAGTTCATCATAGCGTGTTTTGATCCATGTAGTTATCAACCTTACATAATCTGCTTGTAGAAATGCTTTCATGAAACGGTTTGAGTAGTTTTGGCTATTTTATGTATTTAATTACTATAATTTAATTATGTTTTAACTGATAATTACTCGTGTTGTTATGTTTGTTTGTAGTTGTTTTTTTTGTATGAGATTAGTTAGATCAAGATATTCAAGTATTGATACTTCACTTTTATCGTAATTCAAATAGCCAGGTTAATTAAGATAATAACAAATAATACGAATCAATAAATACATTCATTATAGTTTCTGTAGAGATGTGAATTAATTTATTTTATAACTATTATTTACAGGTGTGCAAAAAGAACCTCGAAGGACAGAGTTTCTTCGCCAAGGGAGGTCGACCTTTTTGTAAGACACACGCCCGCTAGAAGTCCTCAGCACATAATATATAACTCTGACACTGTTTACACGACTACCACTTTTCGTCCCGTATCTCCTTCTCCCATCACGCCTCCTATAAACACGCCTTCTCTAAACACTCCCTCACCGCAAAGAACAAGAAAGTTGGAAACACCCCTCCACTTTGATGGAGGTCTGTTTTCCGACATAAGAAGTACAGATGGCAAGTTACTCAGCAAGGTGACCGTAGATCGAGTTCAAAAGTCTTCACGACATGACATCACTGATTCTCCGAGCGTGGTTACCGACGGAAATAACTACGTTGATGACATCGTAAAAACAGAAACGATTACAAATGAAAATGTTATCACGGTAAAATTCACCCCCGTGCCACCAGAACTTGATTCTCCGAGATTGCTGACCCCGTCTCAGATCTATAGAGCCCGACAAAAAAGTCCTGTTGAGTATATCAAGGACAATTTTGAAGACTTACAGAGCTATAAAATTGTAAGTTCGGTTTGTAAGGAAAAGTTACTTGAAAAAGATAGCTTGGAACCAATGTTCAATGAGGGCAGAATCTCTGAGACGCGTGACGTTTTTGTTAGTTCGATATGTAACGAAAAGTTTTTAGAAAAAGATAATTTAGAAAAGGCGCTCAATGTTGAGGGCACACTTTCAAACGGCCTTGATACTTTTGAACCAATAAAGCGAGGCCCAAGCCCACTGGCGAATCTCCTCATTTCAGAGCACTTAACTAAAATAGACAGTTATTTGCAAGAGAGTTTAGAGGTATGTTCTGGAGTCAAAGGTCGGTCTACTCCAATACCGGTTATTATTGAAGGAGATGAAACGGGTCCGATTTCAAATACAGAAAAGGTTTCCCTTGTGGAAAAATGCCATGAACAAAAGGCAGTACATATCACGACGATATCGGAACAAATTTCAAGTGATAAAAAGCAGAGCTCTAGCGAGCGCGAGAAAGAAACTCTTTATCGTCGTGAAAAAGTAACACCAGAACCTTATTTTGTCGATAATACTTTAACAAATGTGTCAAAATTAAACAGTGATAAACGACCTGGAGTGATGAGTGCTATTTATAATATGCCTATACATTATCACGCAGCGATTCTGTGTTTCTTATTAATTATATACAATCTCATATATCAATACGTAAAACAAAACTGTCATGGTAGTAAAAAATAAATCAAGAGAAATTCGAAAAAAATGCATATTAAACTAGTCATTGAGTTCAGGGACATTTTGTTTCTATGTATTTACCAATTTGATAAGTTGTAAATAGTCACAGGTAACAAGTCTTTCTTGCGTATTTTGTGTATCAATAATACCTACTTTATAATTAACAATTTGGAGCTTTTCACTACCTACTTATTCTATAAATTGCTGGCAGTATTGTGATATTTCACATATTAAATAAGGCTTTGTATACAGCTTCCGGAATGTTGCAGTAAACTGTTACTAACATTAACAGTAGTCCTTAATTCTTGAAATCAACAAAGCGTACTAATCGGAGAAGATATTATCCGATTAAATAAAATATACTTAATTTGATTGGTGCACCAACATACAACATAATTTGAATAAAGTAATGAATGTGTACTCATATAAGTTTATACGAAATTGTTATGTTATTACTTCTTATCATGCATTAGAAGTACTTTTTTACCCTGCTATTTGTAATAATATAAAGTAGATGAATAAAATTTTCGCGATCGTATATATTTACAGTTGATAATAATCTTAATTTTAAGAACTATTTATTTAGACTTACTTTATTGCAATTAGCATAACACATAATTAATAATATGTGGGCTTAAATAAAGTATTTTATTTTATGACAGTGATTTGTTTTTATCCCCCTGCTAAGTATATTCTTTATTTTAGACCAAGAAGACAAACAAAACAGCAATAGTTAACAAATATGGAGTATAGTTTAAGTGGTATAACGATCACTCGGCCTTATTACGATACCAAAATAAATTGGGGTGTTTTTCGTAACCATTTATTTCACTAAGTACAGCATGTTAGCAGTATGGATTTAATTTTTGGTTATATGTTTATTGAGTATTTGATTAATACTCTGACTGAAGGAAAACGCAATTGGGTTAAATTTCCTCGATAGAATTTAATTCCGAAAAGACCTCTACTTTTTATATATTTTTCTGTAATTCTATAATTCTAAGTAATTTGTGTACCTACCTAACAAAATGTGCGTAATAGCACAGAATACTTAATAGTACTACGTAATAGGTAATTGAAAACTGGCTGAAAATAATTTTTCACTTCTCATGCTCTAAAAGTTCGTCTTTATGTTGTGCTTAGGCGACATAAAATTACTTTTTATGTTCTAGTGCATAAAGTATTTTTTTTTCTAAGACTAAGGTAATCAGGGCCAACAGCCACACGCACAATAAAATTTCGCAGATTAAAGTCGTGATGTATTTCATTTTCTTAATTTATACCACTTCCGTGTATTCTATCGTTAATTTATTAAAATCAGATAAAATAGTTGTCATTTATTATTTAAAAACGTAAAGAAACGTTTTTATGTCTTGGCAGTATGAAGTACCCAAGTCGAATGACACATATTGAAAATTTAAAAAAAACTTTTTAAAAAGTTTCGTGGCGGGAATTAGCTATGCTTTGCAAAATTTTTGATTACTTATGTACTGTATACTTTATGCCTGTTTCATTTTCTCGCAATCAAAATGAAAAGCAGAGTGTATAACTCAGGCATAAAAGAGCCATTTTACCCCTCGACTTAACTATCCACGTCTTGGAGTGAAATAGCTTCTTTTGTGCATTAGTTTTACAATCTATTATTGATAAACAGCTTATTTTTATTAGGTTTGGCGCTTACGTTGTTTTATTTTATACGTAGTTCCAGTCCAGCGCATTGTTGCGCTCTCTTTTTTTCGCATGTGGAAGTATCGACTCTGTCACTTTCTTATGCCCGCCCAGTTCGCCTGCGGCCTTTGTCAGTAATATAGATTTATTTTTTCCGTATCACCTTAACCGGTCGAAGTTCACGATTTTATTCGACGATTTGCCATTTTTAGATCTTCTTTCATACTACCCAGGCGTTATTATATTCCACGCGAGTGGGGCTGCGGCTACACTTTGTAAATGAAGTTATACCATTATCCAGAGCATAATTATTTAGAATTATACATATTTAGTATGCGAGTTTGGCAAGTAAGTAGATGGACTTTTTATGACTTGACCTATTACCCGATTCCGGCTTGACGTCGACTTCTGGGACACCCTGTATATGGTTATCTATCGATCTATACAATATGTAACATACCTATACATATGGTAATCTATCTATCTATACAATATGTAACATAATTAACGCAAGACCTCATACACCCCAATTAGAATAGAGTTAAAAGCATAATACAATGACCAAAACTTATTTTTTTTAAAGCTAACTATTATTATAAAGAAAATCGTGTTGATCCCAGCATTACTTATGCATTTAAAATTGAGTCTTAGTGCCTTGAAATAAGATTTAATTTTCTTTGGCTCAATCGGCGGTCAGTATGGCAAAATACATATTTTTGAAAAAAATACCTATATCAAAAGTTACTGAAATCGATTCAGTAGTCAATTATGAACAAAGTACTTTCAGGACTTGCGCTAATTCTATTACACCTTGTATACATAAAACAAAGTCGGGTTAGTTACCTACACCATTTATAACTCAAGAATGGCTCGACGGATTTGTATTATCTTTGATTTGTTTCCGCCCCGAATAGCAGAATAACTATTAAAAAACGTGGAAAAATTTCACAAAAAAAATATGAAAATAATTCGTTTTCTCATACATTCTTTCTTAATGATTCTGAGGCGGTACGAAGTTCGCCAGGTTAGCTAGTTTGGAATAAAAGGAAAAACAAGTAAAAGTAACTACCTAATCAGTAATCAAGTAAGTATAGTGTAGTGTAGTAGTAAGTATATATAAATAAATAATCCTAAATTAAATACAAAAACTGCAAGCTGTGTATCTGTTGAGATTGTTGTTTGTATATGTCAAGAATTGTCGAAACTCATTTCTGGCATAGCAAATATATAATACTTTTTTAAACTATTAACAATACGACGCTGGGTGGAACAGATTCCAGCATTGGTACAGTAACAAACGAAAGAAAGTAGGCGAATAAAAGGGGCCTCAGAATCGCTCCTTGTGGTACGCCACATGTAACGCTTAAAGTAGAGGAGTAATGGCCTTCGATGACAACCTTCTGTAGTCTGTTAACAACGTACAATGGAAACCAGCTCAGCTAATAACCCCAAACAACAGTATATTATATTCTTTTTAACCGACTTCAAAAAAAGGAGGAGGTTCTCAATTCGACGGTATGTTTTTTTTTTGTATGTTTGTTACGCGATTACTCCGTCAATTGTGGACCGATTTTCAAAATTATTTTTTTGTTCGAAAGGAGATACTTCTGAAGTGGTCCCATAGTCACCAAGTCAGGATCTGATGATTGGATCTTGGAGAAATCGAAGGAACTCTTCAAATACTATAGGCACACCTATAGCGATTTGGGTATTTTTTATAGTAACTCGTGTATTTGCTCTCGGAAAGCACCATTTGGTGAAGTGGAACTGATGATGAAGACCACAGATGGACACCCGTAACTACTCAATAATATCTAAGTATTTCACGGGTTGCGATTCGATTACTTTAATATGGTTGCTAAGCAATTTATGCTCGCCACGATATGAATGGTAATATGGAGCTGATGGTGGACCAGGAGAACTCCTCAACAATTAACTTCCCTGCATCGAGAAAAGCAATATTTTGTAAAAGGCGATGAGCATGTTGACACTGGCTATTGTAACTTAGATAAATTATACGCAGACCCACTAAAAATCGTGAAATAAAAACTTTTTAGCAAAAATACAACCGACTTCCAAAAGAAACACTACAAAGTGAAAAATAACTTTAATTTCGGAAGTCGGTGGCAAAAAACGTAAATACAAAACCAAAGACACCGACTTCCGAAATTAAAGTTATTTTTCACTTTGTAGTGTTTCTTTTGGAAGTCGGTTGTATTTTTGTTAAAAAGTTTTTATTAGCAGCAAATTGTGATTTACCTTGTCGAAAGCTTTGTCAAAAAAATATATTTTTTGGGTTTTATTTAATAATTATATATAATTATAATTAGTTTTATATATAATTTTTGTACTACCATCAGTACCATAATCTATTTAAATTGCGTCACGAAAGTTAATTTTAACATTGTATTTGCTATGGTTATTATTGATTAAACTAAAATGCATTTCGTAAGTGCGAAAAGCGCGCTCATCTTTATACATAGTATAAATCAAATTCGCCAAAATGTCTGTACGCGCCTTCTTATTGATCGAAGGTACGCGCATAACTTCCGAATAACTGCACCAAATTGGATAATTCTTTTTTTGTTGTGTTCGGTATTGCCAGCACCGCTTCGGCCGTCAAGGAAACCTATGAAAGCAAATTTCAGAACTTCGAAAAAAAATTGCACCCGTGCGAAGTTGGGGCGGGCCGCTAGTTTTATATAAATAACACGTTCTTGAAGAATGGAGATGGGTGTAGATAGTGTATACTCATACATACTCCAGTGTAGATTTGTGATTCAGATATAACCATTAATTTATGATTATTTGGTGGCGCGGGAACAGAGTTCCTGAAAGGACTTGAGGGAAGGCTTTGCCCAGCAGTGGGACAGTACAAGCAAAAAAACTATTGCTTTTGAGTCCTGAGTAATGTTTGGTTTTATTAAGAATCATACTTTGATTTAAAATACTTTTATTTTCAAATCACAACAAAATTATTAAGTATAATATCTCATATTTACAACTAGCAACAACAATCAGTTAGCATTGTATATCACAAATCGTCTAAGCTACGGTCAATTATTTTTTATCTATGTACAGACAACAATTACTAAAGTAAAACATTGTAGGTATTTATGGTACCATTATTTTAAGTAAAGGATGATGCGACAAGATGGCCCCACTGACCAATAACGACCGGACGTATGTCGTTGGAAAGCTCTTTTTATGACTGTCATTTATTACTACGGCGGTTAGTCTCAAATCATTGTGGGAAAAAGTTACAGCTGAAACAAAAAACCATGCCAAGGTTGATGCTGATGTGAAGCTGATGACCCTCTGGCTCCTATCACTTCTGACGAAGTGCTCCTCTCATAATGCTAATAACTGTCATACTAACAACATGTTTCCGCAAGCGTAGTAAGAGGCCACCGAATCGGCATCCCTAAGCTGGCAAGCCCAAGTCTAAGCCCAGGGTGCGTTTCCACTGAAGCGGTGCTGGGCGGAGTGGAGCGGAGACGTGCAGGAATCGACCAATCATAATGGTTGAAATCCTCATTGCGTCACTCGTCTCGTCTGTGATTGGACGATTCCTGCACGTCTCCGCTCCGCTCCGCACAGCTCCGCTTCAGTGGAAACGCACCCTTACCGTCCCGTCAGTCTCCTCAATCTTCTCGGCAAAATCTACGACAGGCTTATTTATAAGCGTTTGAAAAACTATGCCGAAGCAGAGTCCAATCCCCAATGAGCAGCATGGTTTCCGAACCAAACACTCTTACATAATCATAATCAGCCTATAAATGTTCCCACTGCTGGGACACAGGCCTCCTCTCTGTGAGAGGGAGTGGGCCGTAATCCACCACGCGGGCCCAGTGCGGGTTGGTAGATGTCACATGTCTTCGAATTTTTGGTTCTAGGACATGCCGGTTTCCTCACGATGTTTTCCTTCACCGTTTTTGAGAGCAGTGGTGATGAAATAATTTACACAAAGTAAAGCACCTGTCTGGGTTCGAACCTACGACCTACAACTCGTAAGTCGCGGCCTTTACCACTGGGCCACCACTGCTCCAAACACTCTTGCATCCAACAAGTCCACCGCATCATAGTTCCCAGCGTATTGCGATGACGGGTATGTTATTCCTCGACATAGCGAAAGCATACAACAAAGTCTGGGACAACGGTTTAATAATACACACATCAAAAGTGTCTAGGGATCAAGCATTTTTATGCGGATTTCTTGAGATTGAGATGTGGCTTTGTAATAAATTTATGATTTTATAAATTTATATGGATCCTTTTTGGTGCATTTCATAATTTGAATCAGGAACTGTGAATCAAATTCGAGTAAAAGATGAAAATCAGCTGTCAATATTTTCCCTATAAAAACATACAACGCATTGAAGACATTATTAGTGCTACTGTTTCCCTACTACTGATTAAAACCAACGTTATTATGGAGCGGCGACGTCATTTAAGCAGGGAAGAAATGCTCAGAGCCGTGGGAATGATAGAAGCTGGTTCCCGGCAACGTACTGTGGCTTTAGCTCTGAATACAAGTCAGAGTGTTATCAGTCGACTTTGGACACGTTACCGAAGCACTGGTACCGTGGCTGAGCGCCATGGAGGACGGTATCGCTGCACCACACGGAGACAAGACCGATACATTCAAATCTTAACTCGAAGAGCTCCAACAATAACCGCCATGATGTTAGCCGTGAGGCTTCATCACTCTTCAGGGAACTTAATTAGCGACCAAACAGTCAGAAACCGCTTGCATGAAGTGAACCTTCATTCCCGAAGACCGCTACGGGTACCACCTATAGCAATGCACAATCGTAGGATTCGATATCAATGGGCTCTTGAACACAGAAATTGGGCAGAAGAACAATGGCGTTTCGTGTGCTTTTCTGATGAGTCTCGTTTTGGTATGAGACCGGATACAAGACGTATACGACACTGGAGAACCCCTGGACGCCAACAGCGATTAAAATCCTGCCAGGAAGTCCATCCTTATAGTGGTGGAACCATCATGGTATGGGCGGGTATTTGGATCGGCGGAAGAACTGAGTTGATTTGGATCAGAGGCAACCTCAACGCTCAAATTTATGCTGAGACGATTGTATCAGACGTCATCGTTCCTCTACAAGTGCAAATCGGTCCCTTATTTCAGTTAATGCATGATAATGCACGACCGCACACCGCAAGAGTTGTAAGACAGACTCTCGCCGCAGCTAACATCAATGTCCTGCCCTGGCCTGCTCAGTCGCCAGACTTGAACCCGATTGAGCATGCATGGGATATGCTACAGAGAAGAGCTCTGCCGAATATGGAGGGTATCCAGTCGCAAGAAGACCTTTTTTTGTTGTTGCAACGAACATGGGCGGCCATTCCACAGCGTGATTTGGATGAACTCATTTTGAGTATGCCAAACCGATGTTCTTGTGTTGTTAGTGTTCGCGGTAGAAACACGGATTATTAATTGTTTAAGTTACCCAATAAAATTTTAAAGAAAACTGTTATTTCAGTCTTTTTTTCGAACTTTTGTGTTAGTGGTTCAAATGTCAAAAATCCCTTTATTAGGAAAATGGCAAATTTCTTTATTAATGCAAAGGTGACTTGGTTTATCGTTACTGTGACAAACGAAAACACTTTATTTGATGAATCCTTAAAGAAAATGACATGGCCGGATTCTGCCCTCAAATCAATTCAGAATACATAAATGTACAGTAATTATTAATATATGAAAATTACTTCTTAAATATACTAAAATTAATCGCAACAATTACATTTCTCTAGAGCAGGCGACAAAAAATGGCAAAGAAATATGTGTGTTAATTGATTTTTTTGGTTTTTAGCAATGCAATACAAATTGCATGTGCGTTTGGATACATGCATAAGACAAACACCGTATCTGTAGCACGCTTGAAGGTTACATTAAAATAAAAAAAATACCCGCGACTGCCATAATCGTATTGCTAAAGTAAATACCTGTAGAAGTCAACGTTTTCACGATTATTGCAGACATTATTTTTCGAGCTGCCGTGGCCCGTGCGTCATGATGTTGATCACGTTACGCATTATGCATCGACAATTATATTCAAGAGTGTGTATCCGAACGTCCTAGTTATTTTTTTCACGTCTGTCACCTGTCACTCAGTGCTTTGTACCACGGTAATGTTATCTAACAGTATTGTGACTAGGCCTTGTTCTTGAAATAATTACCTACACCCGCGCGGTACGTAAACACGCGATAGGGCTGCCCGCCTACAGTATTTTAATTTCATCAACCTACTTGAGTTTCTTTCTAGTTTTGTGATTGTAAATTCGAATCAAAACCTCTAACTACCTACTACACAATCTTACTTAAAAAGTAAATTATAATGTAAATCAGAAGGTAGGTACCTACCATTTATTACTCTCATAATCATTTCATTATGATACTTCGTCTAATTCAATAATATGTAAGTAGCTAAGTACATAAGTAAGTAGATAGCCTTACTGCTTACAAAATCATCACACCGTCCATTTGTCACTGTGGCGCATTCGCGTCTGTTTGTTTACCGATGGTATACCGAACTCGAGTTGCGTAGGTATGACTCGCGTTCCAACCGTTTGTATGAAGATAAAATACTGATATGATAACATTACCATGATAATAGATGACATTACCTACTGTGACATTACCGTGCCTGTGCTCTGTGTAGTTTTGCGTTGACCTTAGCACGTATTACTGTATTCTGTTTATGTTACCCTGTTGGATATTTTAACTTGAACCCACGCTATCGTTTATCGGACTTTCGTTTACGTTAATATTCTGCTGTGCTTACTGGACTTTTTTGTTTACGATTTAGATTATTTGGATTCTGACGCTCACGATTTCAAGGTGCCTGAATTGTAGTGTGGTCACTAATCGAATGCGAAGGCATGTTGTAGCCACTCTAACACCGCAGTTACAAAATACATGACATGACAGGGAGCCATCTAGAAGCAGTCATGCTAGCGAAGGAGGTGGCGGGATGGCTGAGGGAGAGAGCCTCAAGTCCCAGCCGCCACGGGAGACACTCCTTGCGTCGGAAGCCGCGTGACGACTCCCGGCCACCGTAGGCGCGGGCCTGCGGACGGAGAGTAATGGGTAGCTCACCGTCCGATCAGGACCAGGCCCGTGCCGGACGGCGCGTACGTGTTCCACGCGCGCCTCAAAGAGATGTCAGCAAAAAGGAAGGGGCCTGCCAGGGCCGAAGCCTGCCGGGCGTGCGGAATTGTCCGAAAGGGTTACCGCTACCCCGGAACATAAAGGGCTAAGGAAGGAACACGGATGGGTTTTAGTCAGTAAGAGTCTGATACTCTCTTCCGCTCCACCCAGAGCGGGAGGGGTCATTTGATGATTTCCCATACATAAAAAAAAAATGTCATGACGTTGTTATGGTATTTGGGCTGGGCCAGGCATCATGCAAATATAACGGCACCAGCCTCATTCCTTGATAACATTTTGTTGATCTTTGCAAATGAATAGGCTTCAAACGTAAGAGTAGATAAAAAGATTGAATGCCCATTCTTCTCCATACGAAAACTAGCTTATGGAAGGGGCGACTAGAATCAACTTCGTTTTATTGTATTTTTTTACTTGAATGTGCCTATTTGAAATAAATGATTTGACTTTGTATGTGTCTTGTCTGAGTAATTGGAATGATGTTTTTCTAAAATGTCTGTAAAACAAGTAGCTATACATTTTATAAGCAAGTGTCTATTCTAAATACTTAATTAGATAGGTACTTAAATAAAAATTCAAGTGCTATTTTAGTGTTTTATTGCCAATCCAATTGTATATTTTTTGCCAAGTCACTATGAGGAAGTCATAATATCCAGAAACATCTGTAGACGACGAGCTCTTCGCTATCGCGGCCTGCCTACAACGATTGAATGGTCTAGCCAGAGACTATTACCAATACATCAATAATATGATTTCTAATAAGTTTTACTTGGTATTTTGATTTTTGGCTCTTTCGTCACTAGCTGACACGACACGTTTAGTTTTTTCATACATTTTCATAGAATTAGATATTCACTGATATCGATGTGAATAAATGTCATGTCGGCTAGTGAAGAAACGGCATTTATATCCATTGATAATATTGTATTTCTCGTATTGTTTTGTCTATAAAACTCGAAAAGATTTATCATTGCTATTCAAAATGTCTAGGCGCTTTTTTTGTATCCTATTTGTAGTATCCCTCGCTTCTTCTCTGATCATAAAACTTAAACTATTATAAAGACACACCTGTAGGCTTTAATATGATGTACTTTAAGTCAGTGTACATGAATATTTTTTGTTAGGGCACAGCTCTCTAAAGATTCCGGCCATGTCCTTTTAATTAATATCAATCAGGAGAAAAGTTATTGCAAAAATATATGTTGATCCCTAGACACTTTTGATGTGTGTATAACAATTTTTTTAATACAATGACATAGGTTTTTCTTCCAGCTGTAACTTTTTAACCACAATGAATTGAGAGTTACCACCATAGTAATAAGTAACAGTTACGAAAAGAGCTTTTCAACAACATAATATGTCTGGTTATTATTGGTTGTTGGGGACACTACCCATATATTGTTGTCCAGCCTCCTCTTCCTACTTAACTAAAAGCAAACCGTCCCATAAAGACATTGAAGCTTGAAACGCAAAATTGATTAAGCGACATAGGGCTAACTTTACAAGAGAACAGTTTAAAGTTTAACTTTTCAGAAAAAAATAATATCTTAATTCTGATTCAGATGATAAAATAAGATTTCCAAAACAGTAAGAATTACGCCTGTAGGATACAAGAATTTATATGTTTTTATTTTTTTTAATTAAATTTTAAACTGTTATCTTGTAAAGTTAAACCTATGTTGCTTAATCAATTTTGCCTTTCAAGTGTTGATATGACTATTATAGGGTTGGAGGTATATAAAATGCTTAACTACACATTACCTATTTAATGAATTTATTTTAATACCTATTTATGCTGCATCAATTATTTTCTTCTTCGGTAGAATTGTCCCGTTTGATAAATACATCTGCACCGTCAGCACCAAAAAGAAATGTTTTAATCCTGAAATAAAATAATGTTGAGAGTACTTATAGTAAAATTTAACATGATTTAGATATAAAATAAAATACCACATTGCACATAAGTATAGTTGTACGACGATAGTCTATACACTTTGTTCAAGCGTACGATGATTGTTCTGTACACTTGTGGTGATGGAAACCAGGGGGTAAAGAAATAAAGCGCCCGTGTTGAGTGTGGTAAAATCACTAATGTATTTTACTTAGCCAGTTCATTAAATGATCGCACGTATGCAAACGCTGATGTAGCTTAACCTAATTACAGTTATTATGTCACGAAATGTGCGGGTTCACTGTACAATAGTAGAAAGATGAAGTTATGAAATAAAGTATCACATTGCACAAGTAAATACTAAACCGTAGCTACCAAATACTCCACAATAGATTTCAGGGTCAGTGGGTCAGTTCTTCGCTAAGCCTCCAAACATTGGTGGATGACAATACAAGAACATACAATATTATTGAACTTATCTGCTAATATCCTAGTACCTATCAAATCTATATGTATACAACGTGTTCCGGGCGATATACATAAACTTCAACCAGATGGTCAGACCATGGAAATAAGCATTTTTCATTACGAACACATTAATGAATTATTATTTTTTATTTTTTGTTAATTTTCATATAAACTAAATACCTTGACGTAAATTGCCCGATATGCACGCCTCTTTATCCAAATTGGCAACAAACAATGACACATTTTCATTCATAAGATTTGGCAGGCTGCAACTTGTCAAAACTGAGTTAAGACCCTTTCTTACTGCATGCTCAATTATATATATTTCACTAAATGAAATTACAAATATCTTTGTAACAAAGCCTTTTTAAGTACTACTTCCTTAGATTTAATTTGTAAAAGCTATAGAAGCCTTTGACAATGTTTATGGATATTGTAAAGAACATGGTGTATATAAAATTCAAGGTCCTGACTAACTGGTATATATCTACGCACAGCCTATACTGCTGGTCCTAGAGACATGAAATTTGGAGGGTGTGTTCTTTGTGAAGGTATCCACTAAGGGTTTTTCGAAATTCCAACCCTAAGAGGGTGAATGGGGGTGAAATTTTACGCGAAAGAAGTCGCGGGCAGAAGCTAGTAAGATATTTGATAGGTAAATCAAACCATAAAGGTTAAATCAGAGCATCTTAAAATTGCATGCTTGACCCATGTGTACACAAGTCCAAAGGGTCGGCTTTTCGGAGGAAAGTATTGATAAAAAAATAATGAAATGCTCACCTCTTCCATTCAATTCCTAAGCCAATAAATGTGAATGTTAGAAAACCATGCCACATTGTGGTCACAAAAGGTATAGGTTGTCTTTTATGTCCAAAATTTTTGAACGTCCTTTGACTAACTATTGTTGTAGTTTTGAAACACCGCAACATGTCTTTTAGAAGTAAGAATCAATAAAATAAAATATTACTTCAATTTAATTTTTGTAAACAAATTGAACTGACACTATCAGTCAGATAGAAGTTGACATTTCAGTCTTGACTTTGACTTGATTTGATGACAGTGATAGTCAGTAAGACAACTGAAACAAGAGCTTTACCCATGGAATTAGTATATTACTATTTGGTTATACCAAGGCAGGCAGATGGAACGTAGATATTCCATGGACTTATTATGATATTCTCTCTCCACGTGTTCGAGGCCTGCTTTTGAACTGACTGAAAATTTAATGTTTTTGTAAAAGGTCATGGTAAGCCCCCAGGTGGTCCAAAAAGTCATTGAATGGTGGTATGATTTACTATTACGAAACACTATAAAAAATATGAAAAAATCTTGAAAAAATCTGTAACAGCGGCAAAAAAATTACATTATATAAATAAAATGAATAAATCTTCAAATAAAGTTAAAACTATGTGGAATATTGTAAGGGAACGGACAAACAAGAAAACCAAAAAAGAGAAACAAAATATAACACTACAAACAACAAGCCTAGTAAATGAACCAAAACAAGTAGCTAAAGTTTTCAATAACTTTTTCGCATCCATTGGGGAAAATACCACCCACACATCCGGCAGTGTACAGACAGAAACATCAGTGATTAACCCTACTGAAAATACCATGTTTCTTACCCCAGTCGACGGATACGAAGTAAATCAGGGGGTCCCTAAGCACGAAGTCCGTCGTTTCGGCCTTCGTTACGGGCGTTTCCTACTCCCTATGACCTACGGACGGATGATTTGTTCGGGGCCCGAGCGAAGAATGAATGACAACGCGATTTGACTGTTGTCCCTACTCCCGATGTGTTTTTGTCCGTCCGAACAGTTGACCATGACACTGGTTTTGACGGATAGTTATGTCAGTTGACACGACATCAAAATAGTTCTCGTGCTATCGACGAAAGTTACTAAAATAAAAGAATTGCGAACTATGACTGCTCTTTTAATTATGGAAGAAGCTTTACAGGAGGAGCAGAGGCAACGTTGATTTTATTTACGCCAAAACTTTAGGTTTGCGAGTATTCCCGACTTTGAATTCATAGGGAACTACTGTCTCGGGAACTAGGCTCACTCGGGAATTGTTCGGGGACTTACGTGCGGATTTAATACCTCTTTTGCCTCAACACATACCCCGAAGTGGTGTTGATCCAAGAATAAAGGTAAGGACATATTAAAGATTCTGCAACTTATCGAGCTGTATTACCAATTTGCCTCACCCATTTTTTGTTTACTTTTAGATCCTCACCCTTTACCGCTGCTCGACGGACTTAGTGAAACTTCCCATTGAATTAGGGAGTTGCACAGGTTTTGAGCGAAATCTCCCGTCGGCACCCTTCAATAACCCGCGAGCCAATTCTTGGTTCTCACCCATAACATCAAGAAGGGCCTCAATTTGCTCGTGAGTTGCTGCAGCGGTTGGGGCCATTTTACACAATTAACCATGGAATGAAAAGCTAATTAGAATACAGAAAACTTCCACGCTAACGAAGTTTATGAAGTTTTTAAAAGTCACTTCTTTAAATAATCATTTAATGGGCTTTTTAACATACAATAAATAAAGCACACTGTGTACAAAATATATAAATGGCTTTGCGACTGAGAGTCGCGGAGGATCGCCGTTGTACGTCCGTATACGTTCGCGATCGGGGTTCTCTCTCTCTGTCGCCCGCGTCGCTTTTGCTGCGCTACTCGCTAGCAGCTAGTTTCGCTACTCGCTAGGAGCTAGGTGCACGGGCGGCGGAATGGCACTGCGTAGCAGCCTGTTTTTTTATATTCCGTGGTAGCAACAACATCGTACTTACTATAGCCATAGAAAAATCCGTGCTATACTTTGACGTTTCATTTGAAAATTTCCTTCAAATAGTAAACAGGCAAAGGTATCAACAGGATGATGCTGGTTTCCGGACAAAAATGGCAAAAATAATTAAAATCAATATTTAAAAAAGACAATAAAAATTATATTTAAAAAAATGTGGTAATTTTCTAACGACAAAAGTATTAATTTTTGTTTAATAAGCTAGAAAACTACAAAATAAGTAAATCGGTAATCGACCGGTAAAATAGCGCAACTCTATTGCTATGCGTCTTTCGTTCACGAATATTGTCTATGATTCCGTTTGAAACTGATGAATCCGAAATCGTTAGGGAGTAGGGTTCAGTCCGACGTATCGGACTACTGTCGGACGGGCTCGTTACTTCGTTGACGGACTTAGGGAGTAGACCCCCAGATCTTAAAGAACCTTAAAAATAAAAATAGTCACGGCATAGACGAACTCCCACCGACTCTGATCAGACAGTGCGCTGATGAACTAACCTTACCGTTCTATAAATTAATAAATCAATCCTTCGAAGAGGGCACTTTCCCTAATCAACTAAAAAAAGCTTTAATAAAACCTATCCATAAAAAGAACGCAAAAACAGACCCAAGTAACTATAGACCAATTTCCCTTCTTCCTACAGCATCCAAAGTCTTCGAAAGAGCAATGTGTGATCGTGTATATTCCTTTTGTGAAAAATATAAGATTTTCGATGACTGCCAAAATGGATTTCGCAAAAACAGATCTACAACGCTAGCTGTTTATAAATACATCCAAGAAGCATTAAATATTATAAATAATAAACAATATGCAATAGGGATATTACTCGATATGACCAAAGCCTACGACAAAGTGCAATTTAAAATATTATTAAATAAGCTATACGGTATAGGAATACGCGGAAAAGCCCATGACTGGTTCGCATCATATTTAAAAGATAGAGAGCAATTAGTTGAGATTGAATATTTCAATCAAAAAACAAAACAAGTACAGCTCATTAGATCTGATGTTAAATCAATACATGCTTCAATTCCCCAGGGAAGTGTTATTGGTTGCCTCCTTTTCCTCATCTACATAAATGACCTCCCCAAAACCATAGACGGGCCATGTGTACTTTTTGCGGATGACATTTCGATCCTGACTTCATGCCAAACAAATGCTAATTTAAATGAAAAACTTACTACTATTCTCGAAAAAACTGTAAACTGGATGAGCGACCATAATCTCGAAATAAATTTTACCAAAACCAAATTAATAGCGTTTAACCCCTGGCAGAAAAAGCAAATAAATATAGATTTTACATTTAATCAACATAAATTAGAAACAGTTAACAACTTTACTCTCCTAGGTTTAACAATAGATACTCATATTAACTGGAAAACACATATACAGACAGTAAAATCAAAAATTTCAAGGTTTTCATATGCTCTCCGCGAAATAAAGAAGACTACAAACCTACAAACCGCACTAGTCACATACTACGCGTATGCCCACGCTTGGTTTAACTATGGCATCATCTTATGGGGAAATAGCACAGACGCTCCCTCCCTATTTACCCTTCAAAAAAAACTAGTACGAATAATTACTAATATAGAACCGACAGATAGTTGCAAGCCTTACTTTCAGAAACACAAGATCCTCACCTTAGTTGGTATTTATATCTTAGAATTATGTAAACTAGTCCGTAAATATCCAGATTCTTACAGCACACGGGGAGACATACAAACAAATTATTCGTTGCGCCATAAAAATAGACTAAACTTGCCCCCCTCCCGCCTTAAACTACATTCATCTAGTCCATATTCAATGTCAATAAAAATATATAATAAATTACCAGAAGACATAAAACAACAAAATAAAACCAGTATATTTTTAAATAAACTAAAGCAATTCTTAATTAAAAAAAGCTATTACACAATACAAGAATATCTAATGGATAAATTCAATAATAACTAAGAATAACAGACATATTTTAATAAGTAAAATAAAAGTAAATTATACTACAATACCTAATAATTATATTACAATAATTACAACGAACAATTATTAAGCGAGTAAAGAAATAAGGAATATTAAATACAATGAAATAACAAATTAATAGATAGACCTGCATATAAAATATTAATAGAATAAGTAAATAAATGGAAATATAAATACATCTAAGATAATAGAATGTAAAATATTTTTTATAGTTAAACTTAATAATAAATAATTATGAATAACAGATATATATTAACAAGTAAAATAACAAAAAATAAATGATAACATAACACTAATTAATTATACTACATTAGAATATAATGAACAAATCTTAAGTGAGTAAAGAAATGAGCAATATTAAATATTAAATATAATATATATAATAAGGAAATTTAATAAAGCGCTCTTCCTCTCTCTTACCTATATAAAAAATTGCTGTGCCCGACAGGGTCCATAATTGTTTCCATTATTTTTTTATTTACCACCATTGTACATTATGGATTGCAATAAACGATTTGAGATTTACTTAGTATTCTAAAACAGATGCAAAATAAAATGGTTCTCTAATAATTATTAATACCTGTTTTAAAGTGTTATTTGTCTAATCTTACAAATTAAATTCAAATCGACCAGGCCCTTTGATTTTCAAAAATCAAAGTGACACTGTCGCATTTACATTCGGCCACAGGGCAGTGGAAAGAACCAGAAAGAACTGAGAGAACCCGTAACGCTTCGCACCGGACAATATCAGAAGATTCTTCCTTTTCAATTGATAAAACGCTTGTGTCAAATGATTATACGACCAAACGATTATAAATGTTTCTTCCTTTCGAGCGCCAAGCGGTACCGAACGCGATGTGTCCCCCAGCGCCAACCTATAAATGTATAACGAATGTATAGTAAAAAGTAGTGATGAGGATAATAATATTATCGAAAAACTTTTTTACAAAAAAAACAACCGACTTCAAAAAAAACACTACAAAGTGAAAAATAAATTTAATTTCGGAAGTCGGTGTCTTTGGTTCCGTATTTTCGTTTTTTGACACCGACTTCCGAAATTAAATTTATTTTTCACTTTGTAGTGTTTTTTTTGAAGTCGGTTGTTTTTTTTGTAAAAAAGTTTTTATTTTACACTTTTTAGTTGTACCTACCCCACATAAATTCAATTAACACTAGTGCATTGAAGAATTGAAGACACAACTCGAAGAATCATCAAAATTCGCATAGAAATGCCGGAGATGCAGTACATTTATGCATATAACTTCGTACATAAGAATAAATACCTAATGTATTATATACTAAAACCTTCCTGAAAGTATGTAGATCACACTAATGAAAGAATTATCAAAATCGGTTCAGTAGTTTTTGAGATAATCGCGGACATACAAACATACATACATACATACATACATACATACATACATACATACATACGGGTCGAATACAGAACCTCCTTTTTTAAAGTCGGTTAATTAAAGTCGGTTAATAAATGTTACCGCTCGCACCCCGGCCCTGACGTCATTTGACGTAACATCAAAAAAACACCTGTCAAATACCGGACGCCACCCGCTCAGCGCGTGATTTATTACCCTGCTCACAAAAAATGGTCTACTGATGCTTATATGAGCTCAAGCCACTTACAGTCCTACCAACTTATCTGTGAACTGAAAGAGGACGGCACCGTCGATTCAGTGTTGCTAATTAATATAAGGTGCCCAAAATTGAGTAAGTTTTCAAGAAGGAAATTTCACATTAGACATAATCGTTTAATAAGAATTACAGATTTTACAAATTAAAAACAATGATACCTATATAAAAATAATAAAATAAATAAAAAGAATTTGATAACTTACAGTTACGTAGGTACGCTAACATTTTAGTCTCTCGGCAATAAACAATGACTTTATCTAAAAAAGTAATCCAATGAAGTGGAAATTCAGCAGATAAAATGTTCCACGGGGGGGATACAACTTTCATTTAATGCGAAGTTAAGTAGGTACCTAATCTGCAAGAGGTACCTATTGTCTAGCATTTAGTTATGACCGTACTTAACCCCTAACACCAGATTTGATTAATTATAATTAGCAGTGGTACCTATTGGTAGTGTAGTGTAATAAAAAAAAACAAATTGCTTTACAATAATTTATTGAAAACCAGGTTTACAGTAATTGTGATCTTTAGATGAACCTGCATATGAATGAACACACACGAATGAATTTTTGTACCAGTTTCTTCTGCTGCGTGCCCTTCCTTAACTATTTTTGAAATTAGTCCTTGACTCACACCTGAAATATAAGATCAAGTAAAATAAATGTTAGTAGAAATTTGAAATCTGGCAGGTTAGTTGGCTCACTCACTTAGCAAGTTACCTAATAGATGTACGTTACCGTTACGCTAAGCTGCAGCAAGAATAGAAACGAATATTTCATGGACTATAATTAATTAAGTATCGGGTAATTTATAACAAAAAAGTTGACAACACTAACCTGTCGCTGCCGGAATTCCTTTTTATATTTGATTAAATGGAATAATCGAAGACCCCGCCCGAGCTTCTTCTTCAAAAAAGATTTTAACCTTTAGAATAATGTTTCGAGCATCACTTTTAATAGCTTTCGGCATATTTAACTTTATAAATTCAGCAATATCACGACAAAACAACCAGAGAACCCGAATGTAGTAGACACTGACAATCGAATGACATTTCAACATGACGGCCGTAGTTCCAATTTTCGCCATTTCACAGATAAGTTGGTAGGAGTGTAATGTAAACTGTTTTGGGTTCTTGAATAAACAGACCATTCGTTTTGTATCATTTAGTCGATTAGTTTATCTACCGGACCATAGACTCAAACTGTTGCACAGGATATTAGACCGTATTTATCAGTAATATAATAATAGAGGTTGAAGCCGCGTGAATCGGGTGGTGACAAATGGTGTCGCGGTCGGTAGTGCCTGACGGATCCGCGCCGGTTTGTGACAAATGGGGACGCGGGGCGTCGGCCGGTTGGTACTTACATTTCATACAGTGTGAGTCTTTATAATGTGCACATACTGAATCGAGGGAATCTTTGCTTAATTTTATCGACGGAAAAAATGATAAAAAAATTCTAAATATTTTATAAAATTTTTAATGGATTTTTTATTTATTTTTTCGCTTCTGTGACTCCAGTGTATACAAAACGGTGTAACTTTTTAACTCGATGAAACAAACTCCATAATGATTGGAAGTAATTAGGAGTCCGCATTAAATGAAAATTGTGTAAAAAAACTGCCACCAATTAAAAATTAACACGTTTTTCCCGCAAAAATCTGATTTTTTTTCATCAATTTTTGCAATAATCGTAAAATTTCTCAATAAGATGCCCTGATTACCTTCATTTTTTATTACTTTAAATTATTATATAGTGTAGCCACTACACAGACGATCGAGCCATCAGCTGTCACCATCTATGGATGCGCGTGTCACGCTGTAACATAAACACACACGAACATTCGCGCAAGCGCCCTGCGCCGCCTAAACGAAACAGCAGATTTTCGCCGCGCCGTAGAAAGAGAGGGGTATACTTCCTCTCCTACGCCGCGCCGGCTGTCTACTCTCCATCCGTCTTACGAATTTTCGATCAGGTCACGTGTCCTGACGCGAGTTTAACATTTTTTACCCATTACAAAAAAAGTGTACAACGCCGCTAAAGAAGTTTTCACTTCAAAAATGTAAGTTTATGGTTTTAGGAAATAGTAAGAATACGCACAAAGTATTTGTTCATGTTTAAACGTTATGATTACACATTGTCTTGGCGTGGAGGGCACGAAAACGATTGTCTTCTATAGAAGACCGTGGCGCTCAAAAGGTAAAAAAAGTATCTTGATTTATAATAGGTAACGTTACGTTACGTGGCTGTTACAATAAAGTTTATTCAGTTGGTAACCTTTATGTACATTTGTATTTATTATAGGCTAATCATAGGAGGATCATAGGAGGCCTATGTCCAGCAGTAGACGTCTTTCGGCTGAAATCATAGAGTTAGTACATATATATCGATGAGGCTAATAAATTAATGATTGTAAACAGAAAAAAGAATCCATACTAATATTATAAACGCCAGTGTGTGTCTGTTACCTCTTCATACTTAAACCGCTGAACCGTTTTAGATGAAATTTGGTACTTATTTTGAGTCCCGGGAAAGGTTATAGGATAGTTTTTATTCCGTTATTCCAACGGGATCGACACTTATGCGGGTGACACCGCGGGGCGCTACTAGTATTATAAATGCGAAAGCGTGTCTGTCTGTAGTCTGTACATAGCGAAAGTTTGTTCCTTCTTTCCTATTTAGGTATTTCTTCTTTCTTTCGACTTTGCTTCCTTAGTGCTGTCTTAGAAGTCTCAGGAGACAGCATTTATAAAACACTAGCACTTTGCCCGCGACTTCGTCAGCGTATATTTCGTAAGGCTAAGTTCAGATGAACGCGCGACGACGCGCGGTTGGCTCGGCGCGCGGTTTAAGATTGTAACAAATCAATGTTGTTGTGTACAAGACCGGGCGTCACCGCGCGTGCCCGCGCGCACCGCCATGCACCGCGCGCAGATGTTGACCCGCGCGCCACACTGTGGACGGAAAACCAAGCTCCCCTTTCGTAGGATTTTTGAAAAATAAAATGTTTTATTTGATAGTTTCAAGTATACAGTTTTATTGAGTACATTAAAACATTAAGTAAATTAGTAGTTACGGGTTTTTTTTTTCAATCTATAGCATAAAAAAATGACTTTATATATTTCAAATGTATGAAAATGGAATTTGTTTTCCTCATAACTTTTGTCTGTCTTGGATTGTAAAGCTGAAACTTTTAGGTATTGTTGCCGAGCTTATACTAAAGCTACCTGACCTTTGACCTTGACCCCGCACTTCCCCGTTCACAAGATATGAATGAATTAAAAATGCATATTTGGACGATGTTGTAATACGTGGTAATGTACCTCAAATGTATGTATATATAATTTTTTTTACCCAGTATTGAGCCCTGATAGTCAACAAACATATGTGACTATTGATCTTGATAAAAAACATCCTTATTCAAAACGTATGAGTAAATTATTAATTGAATTTATACAACAAATAATGCGATATGAATTCAATGATTCAGGAGGACCTAATCACAATTAAATTAGTCAATGGCACAGTCAGACAGGTTTCCTATGTCTACGAAGTCTACATTTTCTATACTTATCTGAACTAGAAGTTAATAACAATAACAATTTGGCTTCATCTGATAGAGGTTTACTACGAAGTTGCTTCATCTTAGGTCTGAAACTAGAGAGATATGCGTCAGAGGATATCAGCAAATTACGGTTAATATCCTCATTTGTTGCAATTCTGCTAGTTTCCCGCGAGTGGAAGGTTCTGAATTTTTTTAAATCTTTGTTGCGAGCTTCGGATGCCTCTTCAGAAAGTTTACCGGTTGGAATAAAGTTATTGTGCTCAATTATGTCGACACCATGCATGAGTAATTTATGCACACTTGAGGGCATGTAACACCATGCATAGAGCTAAACATATCTATGAGCTGTTGTAGCGTAGCACAATATTGCCGGAACTTTTCCACGTCTATAAACTCTCCACATGAGACTACCTGAAGAATCACTCCAAACCGTCAAATAAGTTCTTTATCAACACCCGTGATCTGCGCAGTTACTTCGGGATTAGCAAAAAATCTTCTGGCAGTATTTCCATCATTGGTAGTTCCTGCACCTTGTTAAACTCCATCCACAAGCAGTCCCATTTCATACCGAAATCGTTCTTGAATATTTATTTTTTTGTTGGTCAATTGTATTTTTAAATCATATCCTTTAGCTTGCCATTTCTTCACATTCTGTAAAACATCATTATGATGGAAAAATATCACATCCCAAATGTTTTGTTGTCTGCCTCAATGTTATATATTGACATTTTGACAACTTTAGTGATGTTGACATACCCAGTGCCTTAGCAGCATGCAAAATTCGTTTCGTTAAATTCAGACAGGCTCGAAGCATCGGTGCATCCTCTGGATTTTTTAGCTTCACTAATTCGGCAAAGTCCATTTGATTTTCATTGTCACCAGCTTTCATGACAAGAGCCAAAGACATTAAAATTTTATATGTACAATAGACGGGACATTGGGAACAAAATCGTGATCCGATACCTTGTACCTAGTCAAAGACATTAAAATTTTATATGTACAATAGACGGGACATTGCGAACAAAATCGTGATCCGATACTTTGCACCTAGTGGTCTCAAGTCTCTCAGTCTAGTGACGTACGCCTGCGCGTCAAGTCGCATCGACGCAATCGTGTCCACCAAAAAAAAATTTATTTAAAAAGAAATATGCCGAGTTGCGCATTGCGTTATTGCAAGTCTCGCTATGGTAGAACGACTGGATCTAGCTTCAGTTTATTTTCGTATGCATTATTTATATTTACTGAGTAATTTTGAATCAAATAATTTTCATAATAGATCTAGAAAATTTCCTAATTTTGTAATGAACGCCATCTATTGCTGAATAGCCTTATTATTGCTGCAGTAAAATGAAAGTATGAGTGTTACCACTTTTCAACGAAATTTTTAACCAAATAATCGATTAATTTTAGTAACATTCAGTTCAAAATCGATCATGATTGTTAAATTGATTTTATAAAAGAGAATAATTATTATTAGAAAATGATATTTATAATGAAATACAGGATAATATAAGTTTACAACAAAAACATTGAGCAATGACTAATTACTGTTTTGTCATCACATCAGTGATCGGGTTAGATTTATAAAAAGCGTTCATTCTAATCACAAACATATCTTCTAAATATTCTTATTTTTGAGGTTTTTGGTGTTTTGTAATAAAGTTATCCTTTAATTTATTTAAAAAATTGATTTCTTAGATCGGAGTTTTAGAGCAAAAATTGAAACAAAATTATCTTTGGTAGACTATGTATTTACGCTGATTTGAAACTACAACATATATTTTATCCGATCAATACAGAGAATATTTTTTTGTTTACGGTTAAATCAACACTGCTCAATTTCGAATGCCTGTCTAAATTAAAACGATGTTTCATTGCATTTTAATATCATCACTAGTAGAGAGAGTCGGGACACATTGATCGACGGCGTTCGGCAAAGTGCGAAAGGCCGTCGAACAATGTGTCCAGATCCTTAGTGTGGCAAATTTTTTTAACAAAAATATAGTAAGAAGTGTCATTTTACTGCAGCTATTTAAAAGTCGGACTATACTGCCTTACAGAGATGTGATTCTGTTATCGATAATATTTATTGGTAAATAATAAATAACTTGTAAACAAAAGAGTAATAAAAATAATTTTGCTAAAAACGAAACGCAACCGACAATTGCAAACAACTATGCCCATTGTGACATAATAGGTCTACTTACACAAAAAGCAAATATAAAACACAAAAAACATAATAATTCGGCGGCAAAGCAGGCAAATTTAAATTTATTTTATTTTAACATGTACATTATCTACTTACATAAAAACACACACTGAAACTGATACCCTATCATAGATGGTGACACGGACAATGAATAGTAGCGAATAAAATATGTTTTGTTTTCTAAGACAACTTTTCGATATTTTTTTATTTACCTTAATCCATGGATTGAAAATCGGATCTGGCAACACTAGCCACACTGGCCACCTACCGAGCGATAGCTGAATATATTTTGACAAATTTAATTCATGTTTGCTATTTTTGTTTGCATTATGCCGCTCAAATTCTGCTATATTATGCTAGATGGCGTCAGTGAGACATGGGATCACAGTTTTTGTATGACATTTCTTTGCATAGCCTCTCTATTGTACCTATCTTAAATCTCTTTGTACCTAGTGGTCTCAAGTCTCTCAGTCTAGTGACGTACGCCTGCGCGTCAAGTCGCATCGACGCAACCGTGTCCACCAAAAAAAATTTATTTAAAAAGAAATATGCCGAGTTGCGCATTGCGCTATTGCAAGTCTCGTTATGGTAGAACGACTGGATCTAGCTTCAGTTTATTTTCGTATGCATTATTTATATTTACTGAGTAATTTGAATCAAATAATTTTTATAATAGATATAGAAAATTTCCTAATTGTGTAATAAACGCCATCTATTGCTGAGTAGCCTTACTATTGCTGCAGTAAAATGACAGCATAAGTGTTACCACTTTTTAACGAAATTTTTAACCAAATAATCGATTAATTTTAGTAACATTCAGTTCAAAATCGATTTATAAAAGAGGATAATTATTATTTGAAGATGATATTTATAATTAAATACAGGATAATATAAGTTTACAACAAAAACATTGAGCAATGACTAATTACTGTTTTGTCATCACATCCAAGGCTCGGAAACCGGTTGAAATTCTTAACCGGTTATGGTCATTGACCCCAAACCGAAATAGATTTAGGTTAAAGGTTGCACTTTACCGGTTTATGCGGCAAACCGGTTTTTCATAAATTTTGGTTTTGATAGTGAAAATTAACCGGTTAAAACCAAGTTTGAACCCCCCCGGCCCCCGCCACTCTCGCGGGCACGGTCTGGACGTTGCGATGTCAACTCATTGTCACTAGAACTTGTTGGAAGCGTTAAAAAAGTAGACGAAAAAAATTTACGAATTACGGAATTAACCGGTTAATTTGGGTGTCAAAACCGTTTGAGCTTTGTAACCGGTAACCTTTATCTTTTGGGTTACATAAGAACAGTTCACTTGTTTAACCTGTTAATGAAGGAACGATATATTTACCGGTATTTAATCGAAATTAACCGCTCTTTTTAAACCGGTTCAGAGCCCTGATCACATCAGTGATCGGATTAGATTTATAAAAAGCGTTCATTCTAATCACAAACATATCTTCTAAATATTCTTATTTTTGAGGTTTTTGGTGTTTTGTAAATATGTAATCCTTTAATTTATTTAAAAAATTGATTTCTTAATCGGAGTTTTAGAGCAAAAATTGAAACAAAATTCTTTTTGGTAGACTATGTATTTACGCTGATTTGAAACTACAACATATATTTTATCCGATCAATACAAAGAATATTTTTTTGTTTACGGTTAAATCAACACTGCTCAATTTCGAATGCCTGTCTAAATTAAAACGATGTTTCATTGCGTTTTAATATCATCACTAGTAGAGAGAGTCGGGACACATTGATCGACGGCGTTCGACGGTTTGTCCATACAAAAAGAGAGCATGTGTGCTCCTTTTCAATCGGCAAAGTGCGAAAGGCCGTCGAACAATGTGTCCAGACCCTTAGTGTGGCAAATTTTTTTAACAAAATTATAGTAAGAAGTGTCATTTTACTGCAGCTATTTAAAAGTCGGACTATACTGCCTTACAGAGATGTGATTCTATTATCGATAATATTTATTGGTAAATAATAAATAACTTGTAAAATATAACACTGTTTGAACATAATCATGTCAATAAATAAACAAGTACTATTCGTTCATGTAGGTTCCTTTTTGTTATTTTAGATTTCCGAATGTCAATTAATTAGAACGTGAAAAGTGGATACGGTTTGTTCAGTTAGACCGTAGAGAAGATGATTGGCTGCCATCTGCTTCATCAAAATATTAATCAAATATTTTTTGTTTTCTGAGACAAGTTTTCGATATTTTTTTATTTACCTTAATCCATGAATTGAAAATCGGATCTGGCAACACTGGCCACACTGGCCACCTACCGAGCGATAGCCGAATATATTTTGACAAATTTAATTCATGTTTGCTATATTATGCCGCTCAAATTCTGCTATATTATGCTAGATGGCGTCAGTGAGACATGGGATCACAGTTTTTGTATGACATTTCTTTGCATAGCCTCTCTATTGTACCTATCTTAAATCTCTTTGACAAGAGCATAAGCTAGTTAGTGTATCAAAATCATTTTTAGCTAGAAGATCTTCAGTTCGTCTTCTTTTTTTCCGTTAAAATCAATAGTCACATGTTTGTTGACTATCAGGGCTCAATACTGGGTAAAAGAAATTTATATATACATATATTTGAGGTACATTACCGCGTATTACAACATCGTCCAAATATACATTTTTAATTCATTCATATCTTTTGAACGGGGAAGTGCGGGGTCAAGGTCAAAGGTCAGGTAGCTTTGGTACAAGCTCGGCAACAATACCTAAAAGTTTCAGCTTTACAATCCAAGACAGACAAAAGTTATGAGGAAAACAAATTCCATTTTCATACATTTGAAATATATAAAGTAATTTTTTTATGGTATAGATTGAAAAAAAAAACCCGTAACTACTAATTTACTCAATGTTTTAATGTACTCACCAAAACTGTATACTTGAAACTATCAAATAAAACACTTTATTTTTCAAAAATCCTACGAAAGGGGAGCTTGGTTTTCCGTCCACAGTGCGCCACCGCGTCGTGACGCGCGGTTTAAGATATTAGTATGTTGATCTATGCTCAGTTGACCCGCGCGGTTTGAGGCGGACGGACGCAAGGAGTGACGAAAAAAATGGATGTATTTGACTTAAAATAGGGTGCACCCAGTATCGTCTTTGCTTTCGACGGCGACGTCGCAGTTTGCGGTATAAAACCCACAAGCAAATTGCCTACTCCACGTCCATTCTCACTGAATGTTCACGCTAGACTGTCGCGCGCAAGCCGCCGACATCTGAACAGGTGAATCGCGCGGCAGCGCGCTTCGTCGCGCGTTCATCTGAACTTAGCCTAAATGTATGTGATATTTATCATTTATTTATATAAATAAGAAGTATTCGGGCCAATTTTACATATAGCATGCTCCCTTTTTCGGCGTTCATGGTGGTTTTGCTGAAGAGAGCGTGACTACCACCTTCAAAGTCGATTTCCTCTAAAACTACTAAGGTACCAATTATTTACCAAATATGGAAGCGATTGTCGTTGGTGGGGGGCGGCGGCAGTTACGGACATCAATAAAACTCAAAATAAATTATGACTCCAACTTTATAATAAAAGGCGGGCTTAACGAGCTATTACAAACAAACAGGTTTTTAAAAAATACAACACTGTATCTCTCATACACCCATTCTCGTTACTTACTAATGTATTACATCTAGATATAATTAATTAGAATCTTATACAAACCTATGTACACAGTAAAGTACGCAAAATACACGCCTATTTACATCAACGCTTAAGAAAATAATAATATTCAGAATCATTTCAAGTTATCAGTGGTAATGTTATAAACTTATAAAATGAAAGTATTGGCCCCAAAAATAAAAAAAAAATAGATAATCATCAAAATTATTGGCTACTTGATGATAATAATCGGGGGAAAATAAAACAGGAACGTTGTGTGATAAGTTTCTTCCACTTGAGTCAGCTTAGAATAACTAGAGCACTAATATAATATTAAGCTTACTGATTAACTTTAAATTCAATCGTCTGATGTCGATAAATATTATGTCAGCGTATATATACTTTTGTTAAATTAGGAAACATTTCACAAACATAATATTATCACAAATCATTAAAAAAAAAAAACATGTCCATTATTGTCCATAGCAGATTCACTGGAGCCAAACTTACTCATGATGCACTACATTAACAAATACAGACGAATACACCAATGTAAACCAACATAGCTCTATAGTGTAAGTCATAAGCTATGGTCTGAACAGATTTTACATTAAAACCGACGGTAAGAGGATAGCATAATTGATACTAACGTTTGAATCAGTTATGTTACGAAATTTGAAAAATTATCTGTAATACATAAATTAATACAGCTTGCTTATATATGTCGGAATAAAATTGATACCATCGTACAAAAGGGGCTGGAATGCGTAGCAGCGTGTCGACCTATCACTCGATTTTTGTTTAATAATTTGAACATTAGAAATCGTCACTTATTAGATATTTTATAAACGCAAGCAGTACAGACCTTACGTGCGCGAGTTACATAATCTAGTCTTCGAATCTTATAGAGTGAACACCTGTATCGATCGCGCCGCCACGATATGAGCCCCTTTTTTTCTTAGTCTTCTCATGCTTGAACGACTTGCCACGTGTGTGTTTCAAGTCTTGATTAGCACGCTCACCCCATGACCCGCGTGAACCACTCTAGAAAATAAATTTCTTATATTATTACTTGTAATACACAAGTCCATCAAATCTTTGTAAGGAGCAATTTACAACAAAAAAAAAAAAAAGACAGGTGCATTTAGCAGTAAAATTATATTTTAGCCTCACCTATTTAATCAAATACTATTTTCTTGTTTTGAGAATCCCCACCCTCAAAACTTTTTCTGTCATTGAAACCTCCTTTGTTAAACCCTCCCCTGTCTCCACCCCAGGAGTGACGGTCCCCGCGACCTCCACGGCCTCCTCTGCTTCCGCGGTCTCCACCGCGGCCTCCCCTATCGAACCCACCGCGCCCTCCCCTGTCGAAGCCTCCGCGACCACCCCTGTCAAAGCCGCCCCGGCCACCCCTGCCCCCGCGTCCGCCTCTATCATTGAACCCTCCGCGGCCTCTGAATCCTCCTCTACCCCTATCATTGAAACCCCGACCCCGATTGAATCCGCCACGTCCACCACGCTGGTTCCAACCTCCAGATTGATTGCCTTCCGTTTCCTCGCCGTTTTCTTCACCTTCTTGGCTTTCACCCTCCTGATTGAGAGAAGCACTATATTATAAACCAAGACAACCCTATGTGATGCTGATGAACAAGTTATTCCAGAAAAGTAAATGCCCAAAATGTTATAGCAAGCCACTGGCAATGAAGCCATGGGCGAAAATGTCCAAATTAGGCATAACATGGAGTTGCCTTGGCTTCTCAAACTTTGGGGCATTTACCTTGGCGTCGAATGAATTATCCTTAAGTCTAGGATCCACTTCTACAGGTTTTGATGCCACTCGGCGAAAAGGAGCTGGCCTACCCGATCCATTCTCTTTTTCATTGGGAGTTGACACACTAACTGTACCCTAAAATTTATTTCAGTGTTAAAGATCATACAATGCGATTAAACTAAGAATAGAGCTAGTGCAAAGTAGGGAAAATAGTGCCTCATTTACTAATTTTGGAGCAACATCAGTGAAATATATAACAAAAACACAGATCAAGGTCATTGATATTCATATTTGAATCAAATTGTGTTTAGTGGCACAAAAAAGACATTAAGGTATGAAGAAAAATGATAGGCGATATTTAAGATGGCCTGGCTATTATGACAACAGCCATCTACTTTCTATCACTAGACCTATAGTGACTGTCAGCGTGTACAAAATATTGGTGCACCTGGGACTTCCCAAGGGTACCCATAACCACTCTTGGGAGATTCACAGCCCAAAATATAATAAATACTAATAAATTATTTATATAGACCTGATTCCAATAGATGCAACACAAACAATTTATAAGGGTATGATTTTAACTTCCTTATCCTATAACAGTCCACCAACTGATAAAGGCCTCTCCAGTTGTAAGTCATAGAGCTGAGATCCTCAGCCACTTATCCATTCATTACCAGCAAACCAGTGATACCTGTCACTCCAACTAGCCTGTGGGAATACTAATTTGAATGTTTACCTTTACAAAATTATTGTAGGGCTTCTTGGCAGGTGCACCTGAATCTCCTCCTGATGCTTTCCTCTTTTTCCCTGGTTGGAATCCGTTTTCAGCCTGGAAGACAGTTTAATAGAATTAAGACAATGTTTGGTGTTGATTGAGTGCATCTGATTGAGTGGTGTTTAAAACTACATTGTTTTAAGCACCGCTCAAAGCCATCTAATTTAGAATGCAATTATTTACCTGATCATTGGATTCTTTCTTAGACACTTTAGCAGGAGGAGCATCCTCGTCACTATCATCGCTGTCATCAGAAGACTCCGCTTTCTTGGCTGCAGGTTTTTGTGCTGGTTTCTGTTTTGGTTCATCCTCATCACTTGAATCATCATCTGAGGACTCTTGTTTCTTTGCTGCAGGTTTAGGTTTAGTTGCACTAACAGGTGTCTTTGGAGCAGGCTTGGATGGCTCCTCATCACTGTCATCACTATCATCTGAAGATGATGCCTTTTTAACTGGTGCTTTTGCTGGAGCTTTAGCTGGCGTCTTTTGAACTGCTTTAGGCTTTTCGTCTTCACTGCTATCATCACTATCAGATGACGACTCTTTTTTAGCTGAAGCCTTAATAGCTGGTTTCACAGGTGTGGGTGTAGGTTTCTGGAGGGCCTTCTGTGGCACTTTTTGATCTTCATCGCTGTCATCACTGTCATCTGATGATGATTCTTGCTTTTTAACAGGTGCAGCCTTAGCAGCTGCTTTAGCTGGGGTGGCTTTTGGCGTAGGTTTAGCAGGTACCTTAGGTTTTTCGTCTTCACTATCGTCACTATCATCAGAAGAGGACTCTTGTTTCTTAGCTGGTGCTGGTTTGACTGGAGTCTTTGCAGGTGTAGGTGCAGCTTTCTTTGGAGCAGGTGGTTCATCGTCACTGTCATCAGAAGAAGACTCTTGTTTCTTGGCTGGTGTAGCCTTAGCTTGAGGTTTAGGTGCAGGTTTTGCAGCAGCCTTGGGTTTTTCATCTTCACTGCTTTCATCGCTATCTGATGAGTCAGCCTTCTTTTTTGGAGCTACTTTTGGAACAGGTGCTTTTGCTGGAGTCTTCTGTTGAGGTTTAGGTTTCTCATCTTCACTGCTGTCATCATCGGATGATGAAGATTCTTGCTTCTTAACAATTTTGGGTGCAGTTACACTAGGTTTCACTGGTTGTTTTTTTGGTTTAGATGTGGCATTGTCTTCACTACTGTCACTATCATCTGATGATTCTGCCTTTTTAGCTGGAGTAGCTGCTAGTTTGGGCTTGACCTAAAAATAAAACCTTTATCAGCAATTTGATCTCAATTTCCTTTTTAATTAATTTTATTTTTAATTTTATTCAGAGGTAGTGACGAATAAGTAAAGTATAAAATCATAGTGATTCATTCACAAGTTCTCATCATTAAAAATGTTAGATTACCAATACAAGTTATTTCGTAGTTCTAACTTACTTGGGTTTTAGGTTTTTCATCCTCGGAGCTATCTGAGTCTGAAGATTCCTGTGTTTTTTTTGTGGAGGCAGCCTTGCCGTTAACTTGTGCAACTGCTTGTTTTTGTGGCTTCTCATCTTCACTGGAGTCATCATCAGAACTAATAAGAGAGGACTTAATTACAATACATAATAGTTTTTAAAGACTTCCTTGAAGAAAATTATATGGCAAACTTAACCATGCAAAATGCCATAACCTGGATGGATAAGACAAATATGATTAATTTTGTTGTCTACGCGAGAAAGCACTGCCCCAGCAGAAGTATGTCTCCTTATTTAAACAGTAGTAGGTTATACTCTTAACCTTTAAAATTCAAAACAATGTGATCATAACCTTAAAAACTAAAATAATTTAATCACCTTTCAGCTGCTGGTTTTTGTGGCTTCTTGACTTTATTATATTCCTGTATTATTTCTGTAAGTGAAGGCAGTCCCTTAACACGAGGTTTCTAAAAGAAAGAAAAATAAACATTTCCCATTATTATAAACGAATCTTACAAGTCTCAAGAGGTATCAGATCTTGGATTGAGTTGGATTACCCATTAGGTTACAGACTAGCCATAACATTATGGAGAAAACAATAGGTAACAGTTTCTACCACTATTTGCCAGTTATATTATCAAAATATACCGTGAGGGTACTTCGAACCGAAGGAGACAGATATTACAAAATGTCGCGTTGAAGAATTAAAATGTCGGTCGACATGTGGCCATTGATTTATATTATATTCGTAGATTAAACATCCCAAACTGCTATCAAATTACTAGTTGAACCTAACGTTACAACAACTGTAATGGAAAAACATTGTCGCGAGGTTTTAGAGCACGTGTGGCGGCCGGCCACACGTGGTTTTTTTGGTGATGACTGATGATGGAGCTTACCGCTTTCGTTTTCTTCAAAAAGTCTTGAGCTAGCGATTTGTCAATACTTTGTAGAAATTGATGAACTATTGAAATAGCTTCAGTTTGCACTTCTGCGGGGACCCCCATTTTTGCAATTATATTAAAAACTTATTAGCACGACAACGCAACGCCGCCGTTTGTCACAGACCGCACGCACAGATTAAAAATAAAAAGAAAAAAGAACATGGTAACTAGGGTTGCAATTGTAAATATTGTAATACGAAAATGCAACAATGTTACCATTTATTTTACCTAACCAAAAATGCGTTGTTCAGTGAGGCAATGGTCAGAGACCACTGACCTCTATTATTACCAGTGGTAATAATAGAGGTCAGTGTCAGAGACATACCTACAGCCAGTGGTGATGGACCGTTTGACAATACTAAAATTGTAGAATTTTGGTCTGTTTCAAAATACTAATTTGCAGTACCGTTTACAAAATGAGTGCTTTGATTTGATTATACAAATACATGAACCCGAAATTCTAATTTAGATGCTGTTAATAATCATCCTATAATGTTCCCACTGCTGGGACAGGCCTCCTTTCCTCCTCTCTCACTACGCGGGCCCAATGCGGGTTGGCGGATATCACATTTTGGAAACATCCGTGTAAGAATGTTTGGCTCTAGGACACGCCGGAAGCCGGCATCTCACGATGTCTTCCTTCACCATTTAATGGGGCTGCTTGGTATCGAACTCAAGATCTCATAAGTCTCGGCCATTACCACTGGGCCACCACTGCTCTCACTATAATTTGAAAATTGAGTTTAATAAATAAAACTTACCTGATTTCTATAAACTTGCTTTGTAAACTTAACTCTCTGTCAAACCTGGAATAATAATTTCTAAGGGGTTTGAAGATCTTTGTATGGAGGGTGGCCCTAAGGTCGGCCGCCATTTTTATTTTTTTTCACAATCGCGGTGCACAACAAAAGTTATATATTTAGATAGAGGACACTTATACAAACAAAAAATGTTATGTAACATAATATCCTAAAGCGTCAGGTTTCGGAGTTATTCACCGAAATATAAGTCGAAAACAACAAGGATTTTCTTGTTTTTTTCCCTCCAGGTAAGCATATTGAACTATTGAGGTAATAGAAACGTTATGAAACCTTTATGGAGAAGAAACAAATGAAGAATAGACATTTTTTAAATAAATAATTAAACACGGCAATTTATAGTTCGTTTTTTAATCCCAGAGACTAATCTGACAAGTGTAATATCAAACTTCTATACTAAAAAAAAACGGAAACACAAAAGACTTAAATGTCAGATTAGTCTCTGGGATTAAAAAACGAACTATAAATAGCCGTTTTTCGTAATAAAACACTTTGCGTAACCAAATGTCGTATAATCACGGTAACATGGGATCGATACACTATCTATATACTTATTACTGTGATGAGAAGGGAACTATAAAACTAAAACAAAACCGTTATGAGAAAACGCGTGCCGGTCAGAGCTCGGGCGCGCGCGGCGGTTTGTCTCGTGTCTCATTCCGCGCGTGGCTATGCGTCGACTTCCGTGACCGTCGTCTGAGGCGCGCGCGGCGCGTGCGTCGCGGTTGCGATATCGCCGTCCCTCTCTATGCCTCCAGTGCATAGTCACTAAAACGAGAGGGAAGGCATGCGCGGCGGCGTCCGGAAGCGCGTGGGTTTGAATTGGTTACGACAGACTCCCCCTCTAGTCTAGGAGAACGCCCTCGTTCCTGGACTGGCTCATTGCCCTTGTGCTTCGGGCGTCCGCGACGTCGCTTGGGAATGACAGGATTAGGTGGTACGTGGCTTCCAGCACCACTGTCTACAAAAGGTGTCAAATCCTGTGCATGGTATTTTCCTAAAGATTCCTCAGGGTTCCCTATTGGAGAGATAAGATAGGTGGTAGGCTAACCTTCCCCGTTATAATATACGGTCCATCCCGTTTGGGCACAAATTTAGCGGTGAGACCCTTGTTTCCTTGGCTCAGTACATGTGACCGGACCAGAACTTTATCTCCGACCTCGTACGTTGGACTAGGTCGACGGGATCGATCAGCAACCCTCTTAGATTGATCTTGCTGTAATTCGACTCGCTCACGAATTGCAGATAAAGAGTTGATAAACGATCTTAGGTAGGGAGTAATTTGAGGAACAAAATTCTCTTTATCGAGGATCGCCCTCAAATCATGACGAGCTTCGGTGAGGGACCTCATTTCTCTGGCAAACATGAGATATGCGGGAGTGGCACCAGTGGTTCTACATACGGCGCTATTCATAGCGAATCGAATCACTGGGAGTTTCGCAGGCCAAGAGCAATGGTCATTCTCCACGAGTTGTGCGAGCTGCGCCTTGAGGTCTCGATTCTTACGCTCGGCGGGGTTTGCCTCCGGATGATAGAGTGGCACGAAGTTTTGTTGGACCCCTAAGATGAACATACATTGTTGCATGACAGCCCCGACAAATTGTACGCCGTTATCAGATATGACCCTGCGCGGTAAGCCGTATCGGAGAAAGTATTCCTCGGTAAGAGTACGGGCGCAGGCTTCAGCAGTTGCTTCCTGAAGGGCGTAAAGCTCAACCCAACGTGTGGCGGTGTCTTCAACTAGAAGTATCCATCTCTCACCGTTCTCTCCTTCAGGTAAGGGACCAAAAAGGTCTACAGCTAGGACCTCATTCCGTTGCTGCATCACGGGCGTCTGTAGTAGTCCAGGGGGTTTGTCATTGGTAGCCTTATATCGCTGACAATCGACACAGGCCTTCACATAATCTGTAATGATTCTTCGCATCCCAGGGAAATAATAGGACTGGGCGATCTTGTGGTAAGTACGATCGATTCCAGAATGTCCCGCCAGAGGTGAATCGTGGCACTCTTTCAAGATCTCGGGACGGAGTGAAATTGGAATAACAAGTTGAGGAGTCTCGCTGTCCGAGTCGGGATTATACCGGTATAGTACTCCTTGTGATAGCAGGTACCCGCGCTCCGTCCATCTACGAGATGCCACTTCGTCTGGACTTTCCATCTCTTTGATGATTTTGTCAACCTCCGGGTCGGCAAGTTGTTCCTGCCTTAACTCTGCAGGGCTCTTAGTGGGTAAATCAATTATCACTGAGCAAATACCGCAACTGTCGCGAGTATCTTGAGAGCACATTGGCCTACTCAGCGTATCGGCCACTACATTTGCTTTTCCCGGGGTGTACTGATACTGAATGTCGAATGATTGTAGCTTGAGGGCCCATCTCACCAAACGACCTGTGGGAGACTTTAGCGTCATGAACCAACGAAGTGGTTGGTGGTCGCTACCAATAATCACCGGATGTCCGTCTAGGTAACATCTGAATCGCTCCACCGCCCACACTACCGCTAAGGCCTCTCGTTCGGTTGTAGAATAGTTACGCTCAGCTGCGCTCAGGAGACGGCTGGCGTATTCGATGGGTCTTTCTTCCTTGTCCTCCCCCTGGAGTAAAACGGCTCCGATGGCATAATTGCTCGCGTCGGTGCGGAGGACGAAGGGGTGATTAAAGTCAGCCTGGATTAAGATGGGCGCTGAGGTTAGAAGTTGTTTCAGCTCGTTAAAAGCAGTAATCTGAGCTGAACCCCAGGTCCAGGTCTGGTGCTTTCTTGTTAGCCTTGTAAGTGGCTCGGCTACAGAGGAGAAATTCGGGATAAATTTCCTGAACCAGGAACAGGTTTGTAAAAATGTCCGTAGATGTTTCAAGTTGCTTGGTTCTTTCATGTCTAGGACGGCTTGAACCTTTTCAGGGTCGGGTGACACGCCCTGTTGGGTAATTACGTGCCCCAGATACTTGACACTCCCTCTGGCAAAAACGCACTTCTCCCGGTTGACTCGTAGCTTGAATTCGCGAAGCCGACTGAATACAGCCTGGAGATCCTGGAGATGCTGCTGGAAACCTTCAGATATGATCACCAGGTCATCTAAATAGGCGAGGATTGTCACATTGGCCAGGGATGAACAGGAGCGCAGACGGTCGATGAGCCGTTGAAAAGTCGCCGGAGCGTTTTTGAGACCAAAGGGCATGCGCTTGAAGCGAAAAGTTCCCAATGGGCTAATGAATGCGGTTTTATCTCTATCCTGCTCATTTACACTCACCTGCCAGTAGCCGGATCTCAGGTCCAATGTACTCATATAACAATCCCTCTTTGTTGACTGTAACAATTCATCAATCAACGGCATCGAGATTCGAGTAATGGTCGGTTTTGGTCACGGCGTTTAGGCGTCTGTAATCTACGCAGAAGCGAGTACTGCCGTTCGCTTTAGGAACCAGGAGAGCTGGTGAACACCAGGCAGACTCACACTCTTCAATGATGTTGTCCTTCAGCATCTTCTCAATTTCCTGACGCATAAGTTCCTTTTTGGCAGGGGTCAATCGGTACGGAGGTACATAGATAGGAGGATGTTCACCTGTATCAATACGGTACTCAGCAAACGGGGTAGGCTCTCCCCCTAGCTGGAAAATGTCCGTATTGGTAACCAAGGTCTGCGCCAGCAGGCTCCGGTCAGGTGGGTTCAACAATGTACCTTCGTCGTCCCTGAGTACGTCCGCAGAGGAACAAGACAGCTCTGGTGATAAGGAAGGTTGAAAACGCATCATGTACTGAACGCGGCTGTTATTAGAGAAATACCAGCATTCCCGAGAAAAATCCATGACTACTTTGGCTGCAAACAAGAAATCCATGCCGAGCAACGTTTCATTGTTACGCGCCTCAGGGAGAATAAGAAAAGGAGTCCTAATGACTTTCTCCTCTAAGTGCACGTCAAGCGTAGTCATGAGCACGTCTACGTCGCGAACGTCTCCATCGGCGAGTTTAATACGTCTTCGCGCCGGTTCACAAGGGTGTCTCTTTCGACGGAGGAGGGTGTGCAGTGTATGACCCGCAATACAATGTTTGGCACCGGTGTCAACTAACGCGGTCCCCGACGCGTCTAAAATTTTGATATCAAAAATCGGTCGCAAAACTTTTCTGTCGGAGCTCCTACCGGCGCGTGCGTTCTCTACACATGTGTCGCTACACACCATATTAATATTTAACACATTCTTGGAAACATCATTACAACAAAATAAATCATTTGGTAAAAATTTACAAAAATGATCCTTACGTCCCTTTGCAATGCGGTCGTCATTATAACAAAAATTATTATTTTCAGAAAAAATACGAATTTCGCCCTTACGCTCTTTTACATCAAGGGCGTCATTGTAACAACAATAATCATTAGCTGAAAAATTACAAGAACGGTCGTTACTATTATCGACCTCGCAGCTGGTCATGTGATGGTTCGACAAATCGTTGTCCAAAAAATTACTCTGTACTGAATAACAATTATTATTATTAGATATTTCAGCTTGACTGTACGCAAGCTCACTCGAACCATCACAACACTTCTCTACGCGATTATACAAATTTTCGGAACCCGCATTTCGATCACGATTTTTAGGCTTTTGCATTTGAGTGTACTTTGGTCCCGAAGTTTGCAAAGTAGTATCGACACTATAAAAACTTGATTCGTTGTTATTGTTAAGCCGGCTGTACACATGGGGCCAAGGTGTTGGGCCAACGTGTTGGGCCAACATGTAGAGAGCTACCTGGCGGTATGTTGGCTTAATTGGTCTAGTTGGCGCCAACATTGGCAGGCCATCCGAATAGTGTCGGTTTTTTGTGCACACATCAAAGGATCTTGGCGCGCTCCGCAAACAGCGTTCACACGTTGGTGTCTTGTTCAGTTCGTTGTTACTCGTTAGCGGAGACAGTATCGTTGCGCGTGAGTGACATTTACGTTCCCATGTTCCGATAGCAAAATTATTATCACCCTGTATATCAATAATAACTAATAACACATTTACCTCGTTCTAGTCCGATGAATAGTCACCATCCACCACCTTCTTTTGCGCCATTTCTTTTTAGTCACTCTACTTTGGTGCACATGTACGTAATAATTAAACGCACTGTATAAATAAATTGCCGCGGCTGCAAGAACTTCTACGTCCATCTTTGAAGCGCCAATGCAGAATGATCAGTAAGCCAATGTGTGAACAGCAATCTTGGTTATCCATCATTTTTGCCCAACACGTTGGCCCAACACCTTGGCCCCATGTGTACAGCCGGCATTACACTTTTTGCAAGTTTCACGAGTAACATTTTTAGATCCGCACTTGTAACACGAAACCGAATTATTAGAATCAACAGCTGACTCACCTTTGTCCGCCAACTTACGGCACTGGTCGCGCTGGTGTCCGTAGTGTTTACAATACGCACAAAACGGTCGTCGTTGTTTAGATGACGCTGCAGCTGGTGCGTGTTCCTCGCGTGCAGCGGTGGCACGCGCGGGTGATGCGCGCTGTGCGCGCGCCTCGTTCGGTACTTGCGCGTGCGAGTCCTGCGGCCGCGCGGCGGAGGGCGGAGCGCCGCCGTCGCCGCGTGGCGTGATGGCTGCCCCGTGCGCCGGTCTCACGCTTGCAGCGGAGTCTGATGTTCGCGCGCTGTACATTGCGGGCTGAGTAGGCGTTTCGGAATCGTTACGTTTCGTACGCGGGGCAATGGATGCGGCCTTTTGCGATTCTCGCTTTGTCGATTCGTTTATGGAATCTTCGATAATTCTAGATTTAGATAGCAACTCGGAAAAATTACTGACCTCTTCGCGTCGTAATCTTTTACGGATTTTTCGGTGTAATAGGCCGTAAATCATATCAAGTTGTACCTTGGTAGACAGGTCGTTTGCTGGTAGGCGTGTTAGGAGGGCTCGACTCTTCGCTACGAAAATATCTGTTCGTTCGTTTTCACCCTGCTCGTCTCTGAATAACTCCCGATATATTTTGTATTCAGGACGGCGGTCGCCGTATGCGTCACGAAGGTATTGAAGGAAGTGACCTCCGCGCGGATACTCTGCCACCAGGTTGCTGCTTCGCCGGTAAGTAGCATAGACATGCCTCGAATAGCGACATCATCACAGATGTTCGTGCATTCTTTAAATGCTTCAATGGCATCGATGAACGCTTCGACGTTTTCCTTCGCCGCTCCGGAGAATCTGGACGAGCATCGTGAGAAATTGCCGGTCTTCTCTGCCGCACTCGGCGCTGGCGCCGGTGACTGAGCGGTCAGAGGGGACGTGATTGTCGACAGGCGCTCTAACATACGCTCACAGATATCCGCATTCGATTGTTGAATCGTTGTTAAAAGAGCGGTAAAGTTATCGCGAGACAGCGTGACGCTGTCGTTGAGTTCATCGTCATGCGAGCCACTGAGGGATTGCCTACTCCGTGTCTTCGGCATTGTTACACGATCACAATTATGTTCACAGTTGTACACACACTAAGTCTTTTCCCTACAGTTTTCACTTCACAGGAACTGTGGCATTCGGCCTACAGTTGGGACGCCATTTTCGTAATAAAACACTTTGTGTAACCAAATGTCGTATAATCACGGTAACATGGGATCGATACACTATCTATATACTTATTACTGTGATGAGAAGGGAACTATAAAACTAAAACAAAACCGTTATGAGAAAACGCGTGCCGGTCAGAGCTCGGGCGCGCGCGGCGGTTTGTCTCGTGTCTCATTCCGCGCGTGGCTATGCGTCGACTTCCGTCGTCTGAGGCGCGCGCGGCGCGTGCGTCGCGGTTGCGATATCGCCGTCCCTCTCTATGCCTCCAGTACATAGTCACTAAAACGAGAGGGAAGGCATGCGCGGCGGCGTCCGGAAGCGCGTGGGTTTGAATTGGTTACGACACGTTTTTAATTATTTATTTAAAAAATGTCTATTCTTCATTTGTTTCTTCTCCATAAAGGTTTCATAACGTTTCTATTACCCCAATAGTTCAATATGCTTACCTAGAGGGAAAAAAAAACAAAAAAATCCTTGTTGTTTTCGACTTATATTTCGGTGAATAACTCCGAAACCTGACGCTTTAGGATATTATGTTATATAACATTTTTTGTTTGTATAAGCGTCCTCTATGTAAATATATAAACTTTTGTTGTGCACCGCGATTCTGAAAAAAAATCAAAATGGCGGCAGACCTTAGGGCCACCCTCCATACAAAAATCTTCTAACCCCTTTGGAAAAAAAATCCAACCCTAAGGGTAGGAAAACGGGGGATGATTGATTGTTCACTCACTGATTGAAATGTATGACCACGCATAACTTTTTACAGAGTAGTCCGATTTTGATAATTCTTTTTTTATTGGATAGGACATACCTCGAAATTGGTCTCATGTAAATTTGGAAAAAAAATTCTACCCTAAGGGTGGGAAAATAGGGGTGATTTATTGTTCATTCACAGATTTTAATGCTGAGCTGTGTATTACAATTAAAATAAAAGGCCTATCTATGTTGGTATATAAAGCCTGTTTTTTTAAGTATTTTATTATACAAAAAATAATAGTTAAGTAGGATTATATAACAGTTAATATCTAAACTAAGGTAGGTAGCTATTTTAAAAGTAATAAAAAATTAAGCATGTAGTAAGTAGTAAATTATACCCTCAAAAAATTATAAAATAAAAACTTTTAAATTACCTCCGAAAAAACTGAAAAGCAAAAAATAAAAACCTTTTTTATTTTACCTTAATAAATAAGTTCTTAAACTAATGCAAGTATACCTAACAAATTTTGAGTCAGCGCCAAACAATTGAACAAAGATCACTAAAGTACAGACGCCAGCACATCAACCTACTACAATCTGTCAAATGTCTTTAATAGATTTTCAACTTTATCGCTGAAATATAAGGTTCAAAGTTGATTGGGAAAATGTGACAGTTAGGTGTAGGTTGATGTGCTGGCGTCTGTACCTTAAATTTAAAGAAATAAGTGAAATCTCCAGCGATAAATTAACATTCCAAACAAAAAATGCGCTCTCCGCACGACCACTCGCAACGATATTAAGTTGCTTGTTTGGCGCCGACTCAAAATTACTTAGGTATTCTTGCATTAGTAAGAACTTATTTATTAAGGTAAAATAAAAAAGGTTTTTATTTTTTGCTTTTCAGTTTTTTTGGAGGTTTCATTTTTTATTTCGACATCACGGCGCTGCACTGGCGCGCGGCGGCGTGATGTGCGTGTACTAGGCGCACAGACACACTACAGATAATGGATAATGACCCTCGTAGTACGGTGACAGTGACACGTTTGTTATGATTTCGATTTAATAAACTATAGAAATTGCATTTCAGTGTCAGGTTGTATCTTGATCAAAATATGATTCGCGACTATAAAAATATATTTATTTATAGAATTATAGGCATTAAAACAACTGCGCATTCACGCATGTGTTTTGTAATCGATATAAAAACTGGTAAACCCGCCGCCGCCGTATCACAGAACACTATTATATTACTGACCCAACCAGCGCCTGACCCGCAGCAGAGCCCGCACCATTTCACTGTGTGTTTTGATTTTTAGTTCTCTATTTCACCACAACCATTTAGTTCCATGTCGGACTGTATGTCTCACATCCCTCTCTTTCTTTTTGTATGTGAATCTGTGTACCTTTGCCTACTCCTACTGATCACTGATGTAAAGTGATGTATTATATTTATGATTGTGATGACAAGTAGCAGCACCAGCACCGATAATTTTGGTTGACGATTTATTTTATGAATTTTGTTTCTAATTTAATATTATAATAATTGCAGTGTGTTATATAGGAAGGAATGTGAATAACCAGTCATCATCAATAGTGTACATACTAATTAAAATCGTACTTAACAGAAGTTACATAGATTGCGATGTGAGCTGACATGTTTTTAGATGTTTGCTTTGTCGATGTCCAATGTGATCCGAAGAAAATCTGTGAATGTTATGTAGGCTCAATTGAGCATTAAAATATAGTATACCACAATGCCTGTGCAGCAAATTAATGTGAAAAACTCGTCGGATATTGAAAGTTGGGAATGGGGAGGTGGATGTGGCCGAGAGGTGATACGGACGGGGTCAGGGAGCAGCCGCACGTCATGTAGCAACTCCAGCGGAGATATTTGCCGCATATGTCATTGTGAGAGCGAACCTCACAACCCCCTACTGGCACCATGTTATTGTTCAGGTCAGTGAAAATATATTTACATGGTATATGTACCTACCTCATGAAGTAATACATGTAGCGAGGATCAAGCGAATTACACAGCTGTTCTCTGTTTACATAATGTTCTTTGACCTGTTAAATATAAAATTTAAGTCAAGAACAGAGCCAATTCTTGTGAAGGGCAAATGTTAAGATGTTAGTAAGAATAATTGAAAATCAATAGCATTAAAATAAGCAAGATAAACAAAGTTTGTGGTACTTATAGTTTAGCAGATAATATTATCTCTAAAACTAACCAATAATAACATACTATTTTACTGTAAAAATTAATTCATGAGTTAAATGTACAAATCAAGTATACTTCTGTTATGAATATGCTTAAACTCAAGGTATGATTTTTAAAAAGGGATGGATACCTAATGTTATTATTATTATTAAACTGGGATGCCTCACTGCAGGGCAAAGGCCTCCTTACTCTCTTTCCACTTGTCTCTGATAGATAATGTTACTAAGCATTATTTTTAGTTAGGTTTTTTATATAGTGTATACTCTTGTAGAGATTCCTCAATAATTTAATAAGGAAGACCTATAACATAGTGACAATGATACTACTTTTGAGGTAAATTGTGTAGAATTGTTATTTCCTACTGTTTTATATTCAGTACCAACAGGCAAATCTAATGAGCATACAAATATATGTACAATATTCCCAATAATGAATAATTTACAAGCTTTTAATTAAATGCATTTGTGTACATCATACACATATATTGCAATTCATTATAATAAATTATCCTCTTGTAACATAGCTGTCAGGTTTATGTTATATCATAACTGGAATATTTATTAAATTAAAAAATATAGACCAGGTGCATTATTCAAATAATTACTAATACTGACAAGAGTAATTTGTTTTTTCTATGCTAACAATTAGCAATGTTTGCAGTTACTAAAACCAGTATTACAGATTTGTACACTGCTCAGCAAAATAAATCATGCATGTTTATTATTTTGCTTCCATTGTTTATTTATTGGGAACATTTTTGAGAATGATTTGTGTTAACTGCACCATGCAGGGGTAAAAATGTAGGATTACACATTTACATGTATGGCCCAACTTAAAATAACAATGGAAAACATTCAGAAAAGCCCATTCCTGGATACTTGAGACTTGAAATGAGTCACCCCCAGACAAGCTATCATAAAAATAAATACTCTTGTAGTAACAACTAAATCACCTGTATTTATTTTTATGTTATTTGTGAATGTGTACTTAATATTATAATAGACTACTGTTTTGTATGTATGGACAACAATAACATCATGTATTAATATCAAGAAGGTATGCCAAATGACTAAGCAAGAAAAAAAACAGTAAAAGTTTTCTATGATTTCATAATCAGTAAAATCATAAAAATCTGATTTGACATATCGATACCTTAATCCGCAAACCAGCCAACTCCATTTTTGTCAAAAAAAATATTATGATGTCGTTTTTTAGTCAAAATAAAAACTAGAAAGTTTTAAGTGTCTCCTGTAAACTATAGCAAAATGGAGTTGGCTGGTTTGCGGATTAAGGTATCGATATATTTAGTATACTTAGCTTTTCTATGATGACTCATCACCACTCGAATTATATTTACGATCCTTAAATTAACCGTTGTATCATACATTACATATAATTCGAATACATGATTTAAAGTTAGACTATTTATTTCGGAATTTTACGTTAAAATCCCGAAAATTTTGTAATTGCAAGTTTAGTTAAAAATAGTCTTTACCCGTCTTAAATAATGCTTATTTTCAACTTATTTAAGATTTTTCCCGAATCCAGGAAAAAAAAATGTCGTCGTAAGGAAGTCTCCACTTTCTGTGTCTGTTGTCTAAAGTTTAGGTAAATATACTCAGCCTATTCCGATCACTGCTCATCACAAAGTAAATTTTAATACTTGATCTTAATCAGCAATCATTATATTATAGCTTTTTATGACTACTGATTACACGTTAATGAATTATTCATTGATGTAAGAGCTTAATTACATATTAAAACCAAATTTCATAAAAATTGGTTCAGCCATTTCAGAGATTAGCAAGAACAACCAGACAAAAGTTTTAGAAATATTTTTGTTATAAGTATAAAGTACCGTTATACTTTCATATGCGTTTAGTCAATTTAAACCTGTTATTTTGCCATTATAGACACTTAAATTTTATTTATTTGTATAGATTTTGACTCATGCAAGAAACCTTAAAAATTGATGAACTGAACAACCAATTAGGGTAAAATATGTTGTATTGAAGGTCTCTCCTAACTGCTTGTGAAAATATTGTATCTAGTAAAGTAAGCTTTGTATGACATTGACATGGTCTGACAATAGCATTACTTTGCTAAATTGTGATATGTTTGCATAAAGAACATACACTTTGCAAAACTCATTGCAAAACCTGCATATTAAAAAAAATCGACTTCTAGCTTTTTTTTTTTCCTCTTTCTAAAGAGTCTCAATGGGAAAATATTTAAATAATAATACTTGACGTGATCTATCTATATACATAATGACAGAAATGACATTGAATTAAAAATAACTTGTTACATAACTTAAGTGTTTACATATTATGTTCAGTAATTATAATTTAATAATGTGTGTTGTTGCAGGAAGCTTGAAATATGTTCATCAGAGCTGTTTGCAACAGTGGCTGACTGCATCGGAGACGAGGTCTTGTGAACTCTGCAAGTTTAACTTTATCATGCATACCAAAATAAAGCCATTTAATGAGGTATGCACTATCACAATCTATTTTGTGTTTTTTTTTATTGCTAAATGGGCATGCTCTTGATCTCGATCATGCCTGATGGAAAGCGATGGATGAGGTCTATGGTGGAACAAACGAAAATTCCATACTACTTCTATGATTTCTACTTTACCAGCCACTCATCTATTCTTCTTTATGTATAGATGACCTCATATCCGTTTTATTCAACCAATTAAAATAGTTTTGGCCACTTACTGGGACAAAACAATATAAGTTGTACAGCCAACCAAAGAGTTAATAAACAGGCAAAAATATTCATCTTTTCAGCACATTGACAAAAGTAACTTTTATTGTGTGTGTATTAAGAGCCTATACTACCTCAGCTAAAATTCACTCTTTATCTCGCTCATACGATACTGCTCGCTGACTGAGTGAGAGCGAGACAGAGTGCGGTGCTGGGCGGCAGGCAGTGCCAATAGTTTAGGTATTTGCTTTTTACAGTGAAAATAATGGTAATTATAAAAAAGTAAATAACATAAGACCTGCTTTAAAGTAAGTTCAGTTAGTATGCAAAGTTTCATGATCTAATTTGAAGTATTTTTTGAATACCAGTGGTTTATTGTTCGGGTTAGAGGTAACTTTGGATTTATTTTCTATCGAGAAAATTTAATGGAATCGTGTTTTCGTCTAACATAAGACTTAGCATTAATCCTGAACTTTACCATATATTTATTTCAAAATTAATGGTGCAGTATTTTCGACATAACGGAGGATCACGCTAAGCCATTTGAGGTAGTATAGGCTCTTAAGCTTGAGAAACACTTGAAAAAGTGATGTAAAAGACTTGACTACTCAGCACACACATAACATTGTTTAAAAGTCGTTGCGAGTAAGATGTCTGTAAACTTTGATTGACTGTAATTGATGTAATAATTGAATAATATTATGAAGAACCTCTCTAGAGAGGGCTATGCTTGGAGTTTCCCTGCGGGATCGAATCAGAAATGAAGAGATCCGCAGAAGAACCAAGGTAACCGACATAGCCCGAAGAATTGCCAAACTTAAGTGGCAGTGGGCAGGGCACATTGCTCGCGGAACAGATGGCCGATGGGGCCGAAAGGTTCTGGAGTGGCGACCGCGTACCGGAAGGCGTAGCGTTGGAAGGCCTCCCACAAGGTGGACCGACGACCTTGTGAAGGCCGCAGGAACTCGTTGGATGCGAGAAGCACAAAACCGGTCGAAATGGTGGTGCTTGGGGGAGGCCTATGTCCAGCAGTGGACGTCTTTCGGCTGAAATGATGATGATGATGATGAAGAACCTGTTGTTTTTTTTTTTAAGTAATTCTATGCTATGATGTAGTACAATGAGGACAGCCTGGTTGGTCGACTGCCAAGCGTGACCTAGGTTTGATTTCCAGGTCAGCCAATGTGTTATTGAGTTTTTCCATTACGAAATTCCCAGCCTGGAGACTGCATTTGTATCTGGTTGATGGCAATAAGCTTGCATTCTATTTCACTACTTTTTCTTTGTGCAGAATAAACAATTTTTCTTTCTTCTTTCTTTCTTTTAAACATAACTGGAGAAATGTGGGTATAACCGGCTGGCGGCCCAATCCAAATCAAATATGTGCAATGGATGGACGGTGTAAAAGATGATATAAGCTAGAAGTTTGGGACAAAAACACATCTTGCAAGGACCCAAAATAAGGATAAGAGAATAATGATGTTATGGTGGTTACAATGATATGAGTGCGTTTGTTTCCAGTGGCGTCTGTTGGAGATGTCGGGTGTGGAGCGTCGCCGGTTGTGCTGTGCCGTGCTGTTCCACTGCGTGGCCGCGCTGTGCGTAATGTGGTCACTGTTTGTGCTCATTGAACGAGCCGTGGAGGAGGTGAACCGCGGCATGATCGGTATGGATTCATAAATATACCTACACATCTATCTATCTCCTATACTAATAATAAAGCTGTAGAGTTCGTTTGTTTGAACGCGCTAATCTCTGGAACTACCAGTCGGATATGGAAAATACTTGAGGAAGGTTATAGACTATTTAACATCACGCTAAAATTCTTAGAAGCCGAGCAAAAAAAAAAGAACGGTAAGCGAAAACGAAGTAACAGCGCGGGCGGGCGATGGGATGCGACCGAAATTTCACGCGGACGAAGTCGCGGGCAGAAGCTAGTTTATAAACAAGCCATGTGCCCAATGGGATTTCCCATCAATGACAAAATTACAATCAATTCATCCTGTGGTTTAACGGTCTTGACGCAGAACGTCACTTTCGCAAAATGTCACCATGAAAAATTTGGTCACTTTAGCATAATGTCACTTTCGCAAAACGTCATTTTCTCACAACGTCATTTTCTCACAATGTCACTTTCGCAAAACGTCATTTTCTCAGAATGTCATTCAAGCCATTTTTTTATCGGGAGAGACCTAATACTAACACTGTAGAATCGGGTAAGTAATTTATTAAAAATTTACAAAAAATCATCAATCAAATTTTTATTACATACATAACTATATGCATATGTGCTTAAAATGATCTATTATGTAATTGGTTATTATAATTATTATGTTAAAAAATTGGTGTGTAATGTAATGACACGCCTTGTGTAATTTTTCGAGTCTAGAAAGAAAGCCGCTATTGGGATAACCGAATCGAAGAAAGTTTCATAAAACATACTTACCGCGGATACAGAATACCGAATGATATAGGATTCTGGCAAAAAAAAACCGGCCAAGTGCGAGTAAACTATGAAATTGAGCGGTAAAAGGAACAACACGCCTAACCTTGCATCCAAACCCACTAGTTACTGAACTGTTGAACCCGACAGTGGTGGTGAAAAGGCTGAAGAGGAACCACTTTCTATAAGTGGGAGGCGCAGCACTGGCTGCTTCTTACTTAATTACTTACCCGTTTCTGTATTGTTAGTATTAGGTCTCTCCTGAAAAAAAATAGCTTGAATGACATTCTGCGAAAATGACGTTTTGCGAAAGTGACATTGTGAGAAAATGACGTTTTGAGAAAATGACGTTTTGCGAAAATGACATGATGCGAAAGTGACCAAATTTTTCAAGATGACATTTTGCGAAAGTAACGTTCTGCGTCAAGACCGTTTTAACCTCTTTAGGGGATGAATTTTCAAAAATCGTGTTCTCCTTCGTAGTATAAGGAACCCTTATGCGAAACTGCATACTTCTAAACCCAGTGGTTTAGGCTGAGCGTTGTCAGTCAGTGAATTAATTTAATAGTGTAACACCATACTATGGTGTGGAAATCGGTGGTCATGGTATAGGCATGTGGTACGGAGGAATGAGGAAAATGTCGTGAGAAATGTTTTGAGTATGAATGTCGATGGCTAAAAAAGTAGGGGAAGACCACAGAAACACTGGATGGACTGTGTGAATGATGGTACCTATAGTTAGAAAGGGGGTGACTACCGAGATAACGACTAATATAAAAGTATAGAAGCAAAATACATGTTGCGCCGACACCAAATAAATTAGGATAAGGGCAGGAGAATGAAGAGGTAAGTAGATTGTATGTTTCTTCACGAATTTACTAATTTTGAGAAGATTAAATACAAACTTCATACGGCAGTTAGGTACTCATTAACGGTTCTTTGAGTATGTATGGTATATTTAGTGACATTTAAATGTCTTTCAATTTTAAGGAACGTTTATAAGTCAGGAGTAATAATACACACATCAAAAGTGTCTAGGGATCAAGCATTTTTATGCGGATTTCTTGAGATTGAGATGTGGCTTTGTAATAAATTTATGATTTTATAAATTTATATGGATCCTTTTTGGTGCATTTCATAATTTGAATCAGGAACTGTGAATCAAATTCGAGTAAAAGATGAAAATCAGCTGTCAATATTTTCCCTATAAAAACATACAACGCATTGAAGACATTATTAGTGCTACTGTTTCCCTACTACTGATTAAAACCAACGTTATTATGGAGCGGCGACGTCATTTAAGCAGGGAAGAAATGCTCAGAGCCGTGGGAATGATAGAAGCTGGTTCCCGGCAACGTACTGTGGCTTTAGCTCTGAATACAAGTCAGAGTGTTATCAGTCGACTTTGGACACGTTACCGAAGCACTGGTACCGTGGCTGAGCGCCATGGAGGACGGTATCGCTGCACCACACGGAGACAAGACCGATACATTCAAATCTTAACTCGAAGAGCTCCAACAATAACCGCCATGATGTTAGCCGTGAGGCTTCATCACTCTTCAGGGAACTTAATTAGCGACCAAACAGTCAGAAACCGCTTGCATGAAGTGAACCTTCATTCCCGAAGACCGCTACGGGTACCACCTATAGCAATGCACAATCGTAGGATTCGATATCAATGGGCTCTTGAACACAGAAATTGGGCAAAAGAACAATGGCTTTTCGTGTGCTTTTCTGATGAGTCTCGTTTTGGTATGAGACCGGATACAAGACGTATACGACACTGGAGAACCCCTGGACGCCAACAGCGATTAAAATCCTGCCAGGAAGTCCATCCTTATAGTGGTGGAACCATCATGGTATGGGCGGGTATTTGGATCGGCGGAAGAACTGAGTTGATTTGGATCAGAGGCAACCTCAACGCTCAAATTTATGCTGAGACGATTGTATCAGACGTCATCGTTCCTCTACAAGTGCAAATCGGTCCCTTATTTCAGTTAATGCATGATAATGCACGACCGCACACCGCAAGAGTTGTAAGACAGACTCTCGCCGCAGCTAACATCAATGTCCTGCCCTGGCCTGCTCAGTCGCCAGACTTGAACCCGATTGAGCATGCATGGGATATGCTACAGAGAAGAGCTCTGCCGAATATGGAGGGTATCCAGTCGCAAGAAGACCTTTTTTTGTTGTTGCAACGAACATGGGCGGCCATTCCACAGCGTGATTTGGATGAACTCATTTTGAGTATGCCAAACCGATGTTCTTGTGTTGTTAGTGTTCGCGGTAGAAACACGGATTATTAATTGTTTAAGTTACCCAATAAAATTTTAAAGAAAACTGTTATTTCAGTCTTTTTTTCGAACTTTTGTGTCAGTGGTTCAAATGTCAAAAATCCCTTTATTAGGAAAATGGCAAATTTCTTTATTAATGCAAAGGTGACTTGGTTTATGGTTACTGTGACAAACGAAAACACTTTATTTGATGAATCCTTAAAGAAAATTTTAATTAATATCAATCAGGAGAAAAGTTATTGCAAAAATATATGTTGATCCCTAGACACTTTTGATGTGTGTATTATGTGTTACTCAATAATGTACAGAAACGAGCATCGAGCATAAATATGTTATTATGGACAGCTCGACAATATTTCATGATTCATCCATTAATATGTTGTGTCGTCAAGATGACGACAAATACACGAATATTCCCGACCAGTCAAACCTTGTCGTCCGCACTGTTGACGATCGGGAAAAAAGTTTGATACGTTCACAGTGTTGACGAACGGGAATTCTTTTCGATTACTCCCAATCAGTAACACGACTATCGTTAGCGATGTTGATGTTGTTGTTGATCGTACATTATGCTTAGTTCAACAGTTAAGGTTTAGAAAAGTTCAATTAAAGATGACTCGGATTATTAAAATGCTGTAATTACGGGTCAGTGACAACTCGGCCCGCGTGTCAACTCGACCCGAATAATAATACCAGATACTACGTCGTCAAAACGCCCTTGTACCGTCGAGATGAAAAGTATCGACCACTTAAAATATTGAAGATTCTTTTAATTTATTGATAGAATTTATTTATTTTTTATTTATTTTTATAAATGAATATTTCAATATTCCCGGCGCGGGCCGCTAGCGGCCTATTACAGTAGACAATCAATTGTGTCTCACCAGTAGTGACTTGTGATCGACCGTTATAACTGATATATGAGGTGTCTATGGGTCAATTTATCTTTTTAGTCTTTGTATTTTTTCTCACCTTTTTTTGATGTTTTTTTAATGCCTGTATTGTGTCTTTTGTTTCACTAAATAAACGTTTTATGCTTAATCACCGCTAATGATAGATAGATAAAACTTTTATCTATCTATCATTAGCGGTGATTAAGCAATTAAAAAAAACTATTGTTATCACTATCAGTAAACCGGCTCTGTGAGCGAAGGACATTGTCAATTGTTCCAGAAATCGCCCTTGTCTTTTATGTTCTAGACTTTGTAAAGATGTGCAAGAGTGAGATAGAAAAGTTTTCTATTTTCATCAGATCCGATGTGTGTTCTTAGCAAAGGAACGCTTGTCTTATTTAGTCCAGACAATTTAAAGACAGACAGACTGTGTCGCACCACAAAGGTTCCTTTTTACCATTTTGGTACGGAACCCTAAAAACGAATGAACTTAAGCTTCTTATATGTATAGGTATCATAATTGAAATAGGCGTTGTAGATAACTATGTTTTCTTGGTTTTTATGTAAATAGAAAACTAAAATCTTCGAAAAAAAAAAAATTCGTAATGAAATTTTAAAACGATTGCTTGCCTGACCGTACAAATCACCGTAATCGGGAGTGAAATATCTGGTATTATTATTCGGGGCGAGTTGACACGGGCCGAGTTGTCACTGACCCGTAATTACGACTTTTAATGCAAAAAAACTTTTTTACAAAAAAAACAACCGACTTCAAAAAAAAACACTACAAAGTGAAAAATAACTTTAATTTCGGAAGTCGGTGTCGTTGGTTCCGCATTTTCGTTTTTTGACACCGACTTCCGAAATTAAAGTTATTTTTCACTTTGTAGTGTTTTTTTTTGAAGTCGGTTGTTTTTTTTGTAAAAAAGTTTTTATTTTTCACTTTTTAGTTGTACCTACCCCACACCAATTCAATTAACACTAGTGCATTGAAGAATTGAAGACACGACTCGAAGAATCATCAAAATTCCCATAGAAATGCCGGAGATGCATTACATTTATGCATATAACTTCGTACATAAGAATAGTTACCTAATGTGTTATATACTAAAACCTTCCCGAAAGTATGTAGATCACAGTAATGAAAGAATTATCAAAATCGGTTCAGTAGTTTTTGAGATAATCGCGGACATACCAACATACATACATACATACATACGGGTCGAATACAGAACCTCCTTTTTTAAAGTCGGTTAAAAACACTTAATTTACAATCAATATTTTTTTATATTTGCAATTAGTTAAGGAAATGGCAAATAAGGACTTTCTATTTTGTATCACAGGTTCAACACTAAGCATACGACCCGAAAAAAAGTTCCGTTCGTCAATACCTAGACTGTGGACGAACTGTTTTTTCCCGATTGTGAACAGTGTTAAAACGAACGACACGACAGCGGTATTACTTATCGGGAATAATCGAAAAGCATTCCCGTTCGTCAACAGTGTGGACGACAAGGTGTGACAGATCGGGAATATTCGCAAATACAGGGTGTACCAAAGGTAAAAAAGGTGTTCAAATTTAAGAGTGCGGTACAGACCATCAAACTGAACAACTTTCTCCATTGGACCAATATCGTAATCGCGAAAAAGCAATCATCAAATATACAAAACTTCAATACCTACTCGACCCAAATGGAAGGGACGACTTTTTTTTTTTTTCGCGATTATGATGTTGGTCCCACGGAGAAAGTTGTTCAGTCTGATGGTATGTACCACACTTTTAAATTTGACCACACCTTCCTGGTACACCCTGCAGACAGGGTGGCATCACATGACGCGCAAACTGTAACCATGAATTCAGTACTTGATTCTATGATGTGTCCCCATGGACAACACACAGGTTGCGTGTCGATGTCCCTGCCACCCTGAATGTGATCATTAGTGGAAGGCATTACAAGTGCACTTGGTTTTAGCCTTGCCATACACAAGAGGACTCCGTGTGTGGATAATTTAGGAGCCAACAGTTTCTTAGTTAAAAAACCAACAGCCTTTTCTTTTCATAAACAACCTGCATTAATATTACAGAACCAATTAATCACAGCCCAATCAATATTAACATATTTAAAATACGAATAAATATTGTATGTAGAAAAAACCGTAATGTAACACCATAATATGATTATGTAATTTACTTAAAGGTCACGGTCGGTCAATATACGTGGGATATCGGCCCACCTGTCAACATTTATAACGTGTTTAATAACAACTGTTGGGAAGACTAAATAACATTTTGTATTCTCATACAATTTAAAATTTAGGTTCAAACAAGTGTGATAAATTTGAATAGTCCCAAATGAATTATTAACCTGAATAAACCGACCTGTTTTTTTTTAAATATTTTTTAATTTATAATAAAACGATGACGTGTTTCAGCATGGCCTTTTTGGACAAAATTGGTAGTAGTAGCTGTGGGATTCACTGGCGGCGCCGTTTTTATGTATATACAATGCCGTCAATATCTGCATCTTTGTAACCGTTGGCGTGCTCACAACAGGTATTTCTGACGCTACATTTCCTTACTATGACAATATATTTTTTTAATTCTATTGAAATTATTTATTTTATTTTATTCTCAAATAATTTATTTTCTTTAGAATATTGTTAATTCAAAACGCGCCAGAGAAGATCCCGATCGGCGGCGGGTCCCCGCCGATGCGCGTGAAGCGGCGCGAGCGCAGCGCGCGCGGCCAGGTCGTGGCCAACATCGAGCCGCCGCCGCCGCCCGCCGCCTACCACGAGGAGGACGAGAGCGGCGGCTTCGAGACCTACCGCGGCAACCCGCACCGCCGCCTGTCGGCGATGGGCGACGAGCGCCTGCGCGAGCACGACGACGCTCGCCGCTCGTCCGACACGCGCCTGCCGCCCGAGGTGAGTGCCCGGTGAGCTGCGGCCGCCGCCCCGCCGCGCGCTCTGACGCTCCCGTGTCCGCAGGGCGGCGTGTACCACATCAGCGTGGACCCGCTGGAAGCCGACATCCGCTCGCTGCTGGCGCTGGAGGCGCGGCGCGCGGCGCGGGCGGCGCGCTCGCTGCCCAACCTGCGCGCGTCGCGCGAGTCGCTGCTGCCCGCGCCCGCGCCCGCGCCCGCGCCCGCGCCCGCCGCCTCCTGAGGCCCGCTGCTGCTGTACCCGGACGACACGGTGTACTAGCGGCCGCGCCCGTGTGTGCAGTGCGATATGCGACGGTGTTGCGTGTACATAGTGACGTGGATAATGTAAATAGTAATTATCATAATAATAGTTCAGGCGTCGCTCGTTTAAAGCCACCGTATGACCGCCCGTTAGATACTTATTCCTTATCTTTGCATTTTGTACCATTACGTCCATATGTGTACATAGCGTAAACAAATTTTACTCCATGTTTTTTTCTTAATAGCAACATAAGTACCTAATTAAGATTTGATAGTAGACAGCTTGCAAAATAAGGTATAATACTGTTGCCAGAGGTAATAATTCTGCCTAGTAGAAAATTAACCGTATACTTTAATTCCCAACCATATTTCATATTGTAAAGATACTCCAGCCTTCCAAAAACAATGTCATATTTTGAGCTCCACACAAATTATGAGTCTGAATTGGTGACCCAAATGTCACACAATATCTAAATATCGCGAAGCATGTGCTGCGAGGCCGACAGATTTTCGTTAGGACATGTACAGTCAAGTCTTTTATACCTTCGTCAGTTTTCAAATTCATTCCTTTATCAAGTCAGGATGCTAAAGCTACGGCACTTACGGACTGCATATAAAAAAACTATATTTATTATCCTGATAACAAAGATCAAAATAAGAAGAAAATTGTGACTTAAAGCTATTTGTAGAGATTAAAAAAAACCGGTCAAGTGCGAGTCGGACTCGCGCACCGAGGGTTCCGTACAATTTTGTAGGTATGTAACTACAAAACGGTTTTCGGATTTTTTCTTTTCCTTGTGCTACATGACATTGCTTATTGCCAAATTTCATGATCCTAGGTCAGCGGGAATTACCCTATAGGTTTTGATTCCCTTGCGAGTGCCAAAATATGCGGCATAAATGGAACATAAACGTCCGTATCTTTTGATTGCGTTGACTTAGAAGTTTTTTCACTGCTTCAAGGGATTGCAGTCCTGAGTGTTTGATATTAATTTATACTTGATAACTCCACGTGTACATGAGAAAAAGGGTCTTGACAGACGGACAGACAGACGGACAACGAAGTGATCTTATAAGGGTTCCGTTTTTTCCTTTTGAGGTACGAAACCCTAAAAATAGTTCCGAAGTTATGTTGGAAACCGAAGTTAAGTTATGTTTTAAATTTTAACACTTTCCATGTCAAATATACAGGGTGAAATTGAACACATGCGACAAATCGAAATGGGAGATTGTACTCGTCATTGTGAACAACTTTTACTATGGGACCAAACCTGAAATCGCGAAAAAAAAATCAGCTGTTCCCTACATTTATGTTCGCATAACTCGCCAAAATGTAGGGAACAGCTGATTTTTTTTTCGCGATTTCAGGTTTGGTCCCATAGTAAAAGTTGTTCATAATGACGAGTACAATCTCCCGTTTCGATTTGTCGCATGTGTTCAATTTCACCCTGTATAAGGTCCCATTAAAATAGATGGGCAAACTTTTAGAAATCATTCAGACCACCAAAATAAGGACGATAGTAAAAAAATATATAAGAAAAACTCTTTAGATACTTACAAGAAAAATAATCATCTGACGAAAATATACTAATGTGCCGGCGGCACGTTTCAACCCAACTACACTAACCACCACACCAACCTTCCACACTATCGCAGTCTGTCAGTATCATCACATTTTAATTCGGTCTGACATGTAAAAAAAAAAGGCTGTATGTCATTCTTAATAACGAGTCGATAAAAAAAAAAAATTGCAGACGAAAATAGCCCTTAAGGTGACGAACGTATTTTGGCTGTGACTGTACTTTACGTGCTTACGTGATTCAAAGCATTCTAGCCACATGCCTCGCGTTGTTCGTTTATTATGCTAACATTATAATATTAAGATAAAGGTCTTTAGGATCTTAATTTATCTGCTAGAGTAACCAAATTAGATGCTGGGCTGACGGTATTGTCAAAGTGCATTTCCATGGTTTCAACAATTCCAAATAAAATTACCTGGGTTAATAAGTGTTTGTTTTTTAAATGTAGCAACTATCACACACTACGTTCAATACGTAATCTACGAGTAGGAAGTTCTGTTATTCCGATTCATAAAAACTTGATTTTCGCAAAAGGGGATTGAAGATTTTTATATGGAGCCTGTCGATCGATCTATCGATTTATATAAGTTTCATGCGTGGCTGCCATTTTGTACAAAAATCAAGATGGCGCGACAGTATCCCTACATACTGACTGTACTGTAGTAGTCCTACATACTGTCGCGCCATCTTGATTTTTGTATGCCACGGTTCTTCAAATTCCTTTATGTGCAACATTTTATAACAATTATACATCATATTTCATCGCCGTACATTAGAAGTACATCTCAAACAAGCCGCCTAAATATTTGCAAAGCTCTGGAATCGGGACAAAATTTACGTTATATTGTTGGATAAACTGCCACTAGCTATCAATCAAAATCATAAGTCATTTATTCAAACTAGGCTAAGAATCAGCACTTTTCGAACGTCAATATTACAGAAGACAGTCCCCCAAAACGCCCGCCCTTTATCACTTCCTAGTGATTTCGCTGGGGAGAAGAAGTGGCGCAACAAACTCCCCAGCAGCACAGCTGTCTGTTACAATATTGTTACAACTTTGTAAAGGAACTTAAGAACAATAGAAAATGGCGCGTATCTTTTTGGACCGACGTCGGGTCATAGGACATTCGTCTGGCTATGTGTTTTTATCTCAGATCAACAACAATTACATGTAAATTATGTATAGCCGGGGTCACTTGCAAGTCACAATGTGTTGGCATTAAAAACTGAAATCTTTTATGCATGAGATTTGTTTGCTACATGTAGTTTCAATAAAAAACACCAGCCCAGAAGAAAAAAATATGAATATATATCTATTTGAGTTTGCAGGTTTGTCCATAATTTAAGCAACACCACTTTGAAGTCCACCGGTGGCATTAACGTATTCTAAAATCGGCAGTATGTGACAATTCAAGAGTGCTGTCAAAAGAATGAGAACAATTTTATTGTAAAATTTTACTTTCTCCTGAATTCTCAAACGATACTTAGGCCGAGATTAATAACCATTATTTATGAAACGCTTTGACTTAGTATTTATTATTCCTGTCACTGTCGTACAACTGACAAACTATGAGAGAAAAAAAGGCGGGAATAAAGCATGTACGAAGTAACTTTTATCAATCTCGGTCTAAGTTTAGGCGACCTTAAAACTATTTCTGTAGCTTCAATATCCTTTCAAGTTTCAGATACAAAGAGGTATGAGACTAAACGGTCACTTAAAACTAAGTTTATTTCACTCTAAGAGTCAGTATAATAGTCTCCCTCGACTTTACGGCAACCGCACTCCTGCTCTGACGCTTATTGTAGGTTATCGCGATAACCCAAACACAATATTGGTGGTAACTTATCATACCTGTTGAGTTATATGTCGCGAAATCTTCTAAAGACCGGTAAAAATAGAAAAGTAATTATCTCATTAGCAGTGATCGGAATAGGCTGAGTATATTTACCTAAAGTTTATAGAACAGAGACGAAAATTGGAGACTTCCTTATGACTATTTTTTTTTAATATCTTATTTTATCATTAAGATTATAAATGCTTTAATCAATCGTAACCAATGTTTTGAGAAATAAAATATCTAATATAATTTTTTTTTTTTTTTAAAGAGTCTTTAATATATTCATGTTATATTGCAATGTTCAACAAAAATAAAAATTAAAAAAAAATTTAGTCCTAAGGAAGTCTCCGATTTCCGTCTCTGTTCTTTAAACTTTAGGTAAATATACTCAGCCTATTCCGATCACTGCTAATTAGTGACAGTTGAGCTAGTATACAGAGTGGAGTTAAGATAGGGCAGGACCTAATTCTATGCCAACCATGAATTTATATGCATTCCAAGGTTATTCATTATTGTCTTCATTGTGTTTATTAGAAACTAGCTGCGCCCCGCGGTTTCACCCGCATAAGTCTCGATCCCGTGGGAATATCAGGATAAAATGTATCCTATGTCCTTTCCCGGGAGTCAAGCTATCTTTATGCCAAATTTCATCTAAATCGGTTCAGCGGTTTGAGCGTTAAGAAGTAACAAACATATAAACACACACACACACACACACTCACAAACTTTCGCATTTATAATATTAGTGTGAAGTGTGATAGTGTGATTCCACTCCGTCTATTGTCCGTTAACAAATATTGAGTAGACTTAATTCGCTGTCATCCATAGACAATGCTTGTAGACTACAGTCGACTACAAACCTTTTGATTTGTCACTACGAAAATCAGAGCGACTAGGACCACCGCCGAAAATATTCGATTTAAAAAATATGGAATCTCAATAAACTATAAATTAAACGTCCCAAAAGCTCTCTTTTAAAATAAATGTTTTTTTTGGAAGTTCGTCTTTGATGACAAAACATTGTTACGTAAAGTCCGACCGCGCCAAATTTGCCAAAGATGTAAACAACAACGGCCGCTCGAAATTGAATAAAATCGATAAACAAGAGTATTTATTTTAAGTAATATTTGTGTTAGTCTAGTTAGCTCGGAGATTTAGACGAAAACAAACATTACTTACTTGTTTTCGTCTAGTTAGCTCGGAGATTTAGACAAAAACTAACATTACTTAAAACAAAAACTCTTGTTTATCGATTTTATTCAATTTCGAGCGGCCATTGTTGTTTACATCTTTGGCAAATTTGGCGCGGCCGGACCTTAGGTATCGCATCGCAATGTTGCTTAGCCGGCGAAGACATGTATGTTGCATGCATGATCATAAATCTCCAAGAAAGAAGGCCAGAGATGTTGTAAAACTTTTCTGTTTTCTCTGGTCATTGATAAGAAAGCCGTTTGTGAGAAAAACATTAAAAGTTTCATCAGCCTCTGGGTAGATGCATCGATCCCTTAGAAAACCTTTGCTTTGTCTACTGCCATTATCAAGTCAAAGACATATTTGTGGAATGTTTTGATTCATAAATGTGTAAAGCATACATTTATGTTATTGCAAAGCTTCCGGGCGGATTGTCATAATCTACATATACAGGGTGTCCCTGGAAGTATGGATCAAAACGAATAGGGGCGTGGGCAAGGTCATTCCCAAACTTTTTAACCTTGAGAATGTCAGTGAATTTTTATTACGGTTCAAAAGTTATGACCAATTTTTGTTTTTTTTTTCAATCACTTCGCATAGCGCTCGAAGAAAAAAATCATTAAAAAATATATCAGGGCTGTCAATTTAATTTTTTAGATAGCCCTGATAGCTTTTTTTAATGGTTTTTTTTTTTGAAAAAAACAAAAATGGTCAAATTTGAACCATAAAAAAATACACCGACATTCTCAGGGTTAATAAGTTTGGAAATTATCTTTCCCACGCCCCTATTCGATTTGATCCAAACTTCCAGGGACACCCTGTATAATCGCAAGATAAAAATCACGATAAGAGCTTGGAGACTTTAGATAGTTCATCGATTTTTACCATATGGATACAAGGTTAACACCTTGACTGCCAGACAACAGACACAATAGAAAATCTATTGTTCGCGGTCACCGGTGACCTACACGGCTGCGAATGTGTTAAGGGCCTGTTTTACAGTGTCTGGATACGCACTATTTACCAGACATCAAAAAATTGTATGAAATTATCCCCCAGATAAGTAAACCGGAACGTATCTAAGAGGTAGTGTATCAGGTCATAATATTTCAATTGGCGTTTGTCTATTTCCCGCCGATATGTAAATAAAATTGATTTATTTGAAAAAAAAAAAAAACAGTCATTCCTGGTACATGAGATTCGATGGTTTTTAATTTGTTTTAGTTTAAAAATCAAAGTGCAATATTCGCTATGCATACGAGCGAGCCATTTTAAAGAGGCTCATATTATTGAAAGAACTTATAGTGAGCCGAAAATTAGGAAACATAACTTGAACCGTTTTGTGAATTGTCATCATAAAATAATGTTCATTTCGGTTTATAGTTAATACATTTTAATGACAATATTGTTTATGCAGCACTGTCTGTGCGATTAGTTAAGGCATTAATTTAAATGTTGACTTATTTTTAATTTCCCTCAACATAAAGAAGAAATAGAATTAATGACAAACTCAACCATGACACCGATCTAATGATCTGTTTGTTGTTAGTCTGTCCCACGGTGTCAATCTCAAGTAATCCACACATACTAGCATTATTGTAATTTTAAATTATTGACTATTATTTTGGTCTTAGGCTTTTGTGTTTTTTTGACTATTGTAAATGTACACATACGAATATCATGTTGTTTTCAAGTCACTAAAATATGACTCGAGGTTTAAAATGGTGCCATGTATCATCTATTTTCTTTTCTTTTTTCACTAAAGCATTTCTTTTCTCTCTAGAAAAGTTTTTTATTAGTATCATCTCTAAATCATAAATGACTAAACGTTATCATTATCACTGTTACTTAGATTCTAAAATAACTAAGATTTTTTCAAAATATTCCTTTTGTTAGGCATTCATTGGCCATGTTAATACTAATTACTATTATATAGTTAGCTGAGTATCCATTATTATTTATTTACGGTACGATTACGTTGGACATAGGTACTACAAATTATTTAACGAGTATAAAATCAAGCTGGAGTCTTTTAGTGAATATATTAATTAAAAAGTAAACATTGCTAATTGAATTTTAGATAGATAGTGTTTAAATATAATAGTTCGGACTTTGGTGCTAAATAAAAAATGAATATCAGTCCAAAATTAGGTAACATAATATTTTAGTACCTACGACGAAAATAGTTGGTGAAATGTCATAAAGTCGTATTTTCCGTTATGTCGGTATTCATGACGACGTGTAGTGTATACATTCCCAGATTTTAACATACGTGCGTTCACTTTTATTAGAGTCATGCGGTCAATGAGCGTTACATTATTTTTATATGATACTCTCAACACAAAAACCAGACCGTTTACATTTACGGCATACTAGTGTGCCATAACTGTGCATTTCACTTATTTTAATTCTCCTAGTATCAACATTGAAAATACCTTGATTTACGTATGACTTTTCGATACAAATCTACAAACTAGTCGTTTCCATTGATATATTTGTATATACACTGCAGTTCTATAACTCCCTGTTTCTGTTAATATTGAAAGTCTCTTTTTGTCTCAATTTTATTAGCTACTTTACTCATATTAATTATTCTTCATGTTGTATATTGTAAATTAATTGTATAATGGCTAATAATAACTAAAATATGATGATGACCGGTCAGTCTGTGGTAAGTAAAAATAATAAGTGATGTTTTATAGGGTGCTTGGAGATGTTTCTTAATGTTACATGCAAGTTATGCACTTAATTTCGTGTACTTACGTTGTGTTTACATATCACATATTATAAAATCGAAGTTTAAGGACTAGCTCATGTAAATATTCGCTTGGAAATTATAAATATACGATCTCAGAGCTTGTAACATGTATTCATCTCCACGAGTCTCTCGTGCTACGTATGCTGATTCCAAAGAATTTGTTTCAAAATTAAAATAAAGTAGTGCCTTATTTGATGGTCATTTAAGCTTTTATTTTGTTTAATAACGACTTAGAATTGTGAAGCATTATTTAATGGCTACTTGAATGTTTGTTTTTTTCTCTGGAGCCATAACCATCACTATGTATAGCTGACTAGCTGTGTGCCGTGTTGCGCTCATGGTGACCGATGTGGACACAATTTATTTAATTAGATGTAATTAACGTAGCACGAGACGTCACCCTTGTCTGTATAATGTGATATAAGTTATTAGTGTTATTTGTTTGCTCAAAATTACTTTCCCCTTTCGATCTGTGTACTTATGGTTCATGAAATTTGTAAGACTGTATTTTATTTTGTTGTGTAAACATCGTTAGTAAACTTCGGGTTACGAATATAGTTATTTTGAAATTAAACTTGTTTTATTTACCTTTATTTTAACTTGTGTATGTAAAACACGGAAAATCATTGCTTAGCAAATTGACTATTAAATTAAATTTTCCGTTAATTCAAATAACAATATCATTCTTTGACAGTCGTAATTGCTTTATCACAGCGAATTGACGATGTGTGTCAATCTGCTAAACAAGAAGTAATTTCCCTGACTGTAATTGCAATAAAATAACAAGTATCATCATCATCACCTGCCTAGCCTTTTCACAACTATGTTGGGGCCCGCTTCCAGTCTAACCAGGTGCAGCTGAATACCAGCATTTTACATGAAGCGACTGCCTATCTGACCTCCACAACCCAGTTACTGGGTTCATCATCATCATTTCAGCCGAAAGACGTCCACTGCTGGACATAGGCCTCCCCCAAGCACCTCCACTTCGACCGGTTTTGTGCTTCTCGCATCCAACGAGTTCCTGCGGCCTTCACAAGACTACTGGTTACTGGGTTATAGGATCCAAAATAAAACAAGTATATAAATAAAAATAAATTATTTATTTAAGGTTGATCGAATTTCATTCTCGTAGGTACGACCGGAGCTCGGGTCGCAGTGACTAGACTGTACACTCAACATTTCTCATAAGTATTCATAAACAATATATTTCTGTTCAAACAGAAAATCAACACTTAGTAATAAACATTACATTTCTACTTAATGTAAATATAAATTATATCACTAATACTCGAGTATTAGAATAATTAAATCCACCGAAAAATAATATTACACACTGCCAGGAGCATTATTATAATAGCTTCCTAAAATTAATTTTGTTAGTCTTATTCGTTGCTAACCCAACAAGTCATTACGTCTATTATTATTTGGTGCCTGCAGCTAACCGCCGTAAAACCTTTCTAAATATCAGTTCATTGTTGATATGACAAACTGCAATTTTGATATCAAAGTCTACACGGAACGCAAGATTTGATTGCGTGGTGTGACTGTGGATGTTGTCGAAAGTGTCATGATTATACTTATGACTAAGTTACTGACACATTGGGGGTATGTTTCGTAGATTGTTTGTCACAATGGTTCGGATGTGCACTATGACGGCAGGTGGTATATCTAGAGAGTGCTGCGCCGCTAGAAATCAGTGTCACCGAGCACGTGGTACATGAGGCGCTTGAATGAGTTCGACTGTTGGATGTGCTCTTCGTGTAAGGAGTTTACCTGAAACAACACAATAGTAGGTACTTTACCGCAAAGCAATTATGTACTAAAAAAAATTAAATAGACTACAACAGCTGGAAGATTGGATTCTAGCCTAGATATAAAAATGAAAACCCAAATTTAAAAAAAAAAAAAAAAAAAACGAACTTTGACGAAGAATGAACTCGAACGAAAGACGGCGTGACTGAATAATGTTTGAGACCAATAGTAGAGACTTCTCATATAAATGTGTGTGTGAAGGCAACTTTTTGATCACATTATTACACTACACTATTTATATTATGCGCATGTACACTTACGAAGGTCGATTGTTTTCCTTTCGGTTTCTCTTCAGGCTTCGGTCTCGGAACCGGCGCTGGCCTCTGAAACCATTAAATTTATATGTGTAGGATAATTTTTCATGATTTCATCATTCATAAATTGCTTCCATTTCATCATTCATGAATTGCTTCAAATTCTGTCATTGAAAAGTGTCTTCGATAGACCAAAAAAACCCAAACATCACAAACTTTGTTTTTATAAACCCAAGTTCGAGCAAAATCTAATACCGGGTACAGATTGGTGAAACTTAATTTGTAACATTAACAGGTTCACTGTCCACAAAGTAGACACAATAGTTAAACAATCATATGTGATTCATGGGACAGGGAATAGGTTAATACGTCGTCCTAATTTAATCAATGCAACGTGAAAAGTAACAACTAAAGTCCACATCACGAGAAGCTATACATTTTGTAATCACACATTCAGGGGTTCGCAACCTTTGGATCAAATTAAAAAAAAAAACACAGTTTTGTAATGATTTTTATTTTTATATATCGATATAATTATGTTAACAGACATCTGATTACTGTCGTTAAACGATTCCGAGTAATTTGCATTCTGCAGCATTGACAGCGTCAGCGTGAACTTACTTCAAAATGGCGGCCCAGATGTTTACATACCATGAGTCCAGTACCACAAAACATTAGACGTATTACGTTTCGTATTACACGTATGTTACTTTGAGTTGAATGAATTGTCGCTACGTAACTTAGTAGAATTTCTTTATTTACAAAGCTGATAGCTTGTCGTGACGGGACTTTAGATGAATTTGTTTCAACATGTGTTACATTTCTATTACGTTTCACCCATCTGTACCCGGTATGAAATAGAAATGAGCGTTCAATTCTGGCTCTTGAAAGTATAGCCCAAATTGTTTAGCTGAATGTGTATCTTAGGGTTTTTAATGTAGCAATGCCTGGATGGCACCTTTGTGAGACGCACCTTGTTGAGCGGCGCGGTGAACACCTTGGTGGTGACGGGCGTGGGCACCTCCTGCACGACGTCGCCCAGCCCGTCCTCCTGCAGCGCGCGGAACGTCTCGGACTTGGCGGGGTCGTACAGCATCGTGGGCTTGTGACTGTGTCGCGAGGTCGGCCAGGTGGGGCGTTAGGGTTTAGTCGGTTAGCGGGCGCAACACAATAATAGAGAGAAAATACATTAGATACGACTCGTATATCGTTAGAGGGACGCGGAAGCGGTTAGTACGAACAGAAGTTTAGTTTTGTTTGTTTTTCAGGAAGGAAAGGTCGATAAAAATACTAACATTAATCATGTAGAATAAGTCCTCTACCTTAATTACATTATTTAGTTCCAGTATATAAATAAAGTATAAATAACTTAACAACTACTTTGTGTAATAGTGATCGCCACACTGTGGTCACACAATGCTGTCGTGTACGTGGGGCGCATGAGGAGCGCATTCATGAATGTTCGACACTCCTGACGAAGGATAGCTGTCAACATGTCGACGTCGGCACCATGCAAGACGGTAAGAACTGAGCGTGGAGTGAAAGAGACCAAGTTGGCAAGATACGAAAAGAGCAAATAAAAATAAAATAAAGCATTAATGCATCATGAGGATGGGCGTCGACTGTTGTTTTGGCGGCGTTCTAGTAAAAGACTTGCCTCTTGACAACGTGCGGCCGCCCGTAATGGCCGTTAGCGCTAAGTAAGCAGAGAAATACTTCATTATTATTTGAACATAACACCTACGCTATGCCTCCGATGTATATCTTGTATTTGCAACTTTTCATATAAGGGGTATTAAACCACACTGAAAATACTATTTCTGGAGATGTCATCAAGTCTTGTTTGACTGTATTGTGTTGCGTTAAAGCAGGGGATATTTTGTTTTATATCATAATACATTAAAGAAAACGTATTTACAGAAATTCCGTCACTTTGACAAGTGGATTTTGTTATGTAACACTGGCTTTGGCATTCGTCCATGTTGTTTAAATTCATTGCCAAGATATGTGTAGTGTGAGATGACTGATGCTAGATTTACTTAACGTTAGCTATCTGTTAGCTTGTATTACCTCACCGCTGGGCAGTGGCTCTTCCATTATCTCCAAATTCTTAGATCTGGGGTCAGTGTGGACCAACTTAGCATATTTATTTAGTGTATATTTATTATTGAACTAATTGACTAAAATATCAGTGCCTATGCAGATACTCACGGCAACGGCGAGGTCTGTTGCCTGATAGAATTAGCGATGTTTTGATCCGAGTATAGATTGATGGGGGAGTTGAACTGCTTGTGCGCCACCTGAAGCGATACGAACAATCATTTAGCATAATATACTTATTTGGACTACTTGACAGTACAATAAATGTGTGAGAGAGCAGCTACAAAAAAATCTCATTCTAAAAGAAGTTAAAACACCAATTGTTTTACAGTTAACAGATAAGTTTCAAAGGAAAGGATTTAGCCATGTAAATTTTAGAATTTCTTTAAATTGTAGACCGAAATCAAATTGACAATGAACGTGGAGGTATTTTTTACTTGCATAATTGTTCAACAATTTATTGAATTTTAGGGATATTTCAACTGCTTCTATGACGAATTGATTTAGATGACTAGCAAATTATAACATGCGAAAGCAGTTGACTCAACAAGGAACAAAAGATTTCGGTCTACACTTAGTACAATAAACGGATAAGTAGTTACTCTCTTATGTTTATTCGCGACAGAAAATAAACCCTTTCAAGTCATAAAAGCTCAAACAAGATGACGTATAGACATATGAGTTCATGAGATCGACGACACTTTGCAAGAGATTACGAGATGAGGAATTATATTTGAACTTGTGTGGACCAATATGGCCAAACGAAAAAAAAACCAGCATAAATATTTTTGCTAATACAATTGCAAGGTATCGTTTCTTGTGTCGACCGGCTTCGTAACAGAAGTTTGTCGCTGTCATGCTTGAAGCTGATACTGTTCACACAATCATTTAGTGCACCACCTTGTTCGCTTCTTCGCCAACCACTCGCTGCAGCACCGACTCTGCCACCTGAGTTTTTATGAAAAATACTATTGTACTATACAATCCGTGCGCTACGTTACATTAACGTTAATTTTATACCAATGTATGTGGGGGAATAAGAAGGAAGAATTTAAAACTGCATTTATTATGCTATTGAAAAATGTCAAAATTAACTATTAGATTTTTTTTAATGTTTGGCTAGCTTCCTTCTTATTTCTTGTAACATGAGTGTGTATTATTATTATTTTTCTAAATTTGGACAATTCTAAGCTGCTTTGAACAGTTTTAGTGTGTGTGTAGTAAAGTGAGTTGTGCGTGTGCGTGCAATGTCCGTGCGTGTTTTGTTTGTGCGACGTGCAACATCTAATGTATCTACAAAAAAATTATAAGTAATTTCTTTATAGGTCCTAAAGTAAAATTTACTGAACTATCTGAAAGGACAATATTACTTTATTACTACCTTGACAATTACACCTTGAATAGTTCAATTACATACAAATGACTGCTGAACACGGTCTTCATCATTAACCCCTACAAACCGTGGAAATAGCAATTAAATCAGAAATAAATGTAGCCCACATGTAGTACGTAACATTTATTTTCAGCAATGCGTCGTGTAAAAATATAATTTGATTCAGCAGTCTTATGCTCTACCAAGTGGGATTCCATTTATAACGTCATAAATATTTCCACACGTCTAGCGAGAGAGTTTATATGTTTTCAAAACTCACTATACTTTTTTATGATTTTAAAAGAAAGTTTTCGATAAGCTATCAGGATGAAAGGCACATCATTTTTATCGCGTGTTCATTTGTGTAATAGGTTTCTGTGTTAATTGGTTTCTGTTTGAATCATTTACAGTGGAATTTTACAAAAATGTTTTGAGCGTCGAATTTACATTGAAACTATGCCAGCTACTTAAGACTCACACTTCAACTACAAATCCCATGGTCATAAATATTCTTCAAACTTTTAGAACAATTACTTAAGTCATCTTGATGTAACTATAGTGTGACCAAGAATGGTTCCTTGTGGCATTCCTTATTTTAATCGAACCACAAAACTGTTTTTGTTTTGAAACCAACAGGACGTGAAACCACGGGAGTGTGCATTCAAGTAATTTCGTAGAAATTCAGATATCTCAAAGATATCTGAAACAACATTGCAGAGTAGTCTGTGTTGCTGTGTCAAAAGCCTTAGCTACATTCCCTTGATTCTACGTACTGGATGTTTAAAAGTTGTATTTGCTTGAAGATGTTACCCTCTGTCTCATGAGAGTGTCGCGGTAGTCGTGGCTGGGCGGCGCGCGCATGGCGGGGTTGGGGTGGTGACGTAGGTAGCTCTCCGTGGGACCGGGCTCGCGGCGGACCTTCGCGCCGGGAAGCACGAGAGGCGTCGTGCGGTACGGCTAGAAAAATAAAAGATATAAAAATGTTTATTTCAATTAACATAAGTGCGTTTTTTACATCGTTTGGAGTCAAGGTCTCCAAATGTTGTAAAAAACACTAAGCAAGGAATTGCTTATAGTAGGCGACTCCGCAATTTTCACGTGGCAATATGCAACAAAATAAAGAATAAACGATTATGCTACAAACTATTTTATATCACCGGTGAGTACAACTTCGTTATCTCCGATCATCATCGTAGTCGAAAACTTTTTTCAACACAGCAGGCATACGCCCTGGTAATTGTTTTTTTGCTTAGATAGTTATTATTTCGTTCAGTCATAGTTTAAGTTCAATTAAGTATGTGATTTGTTAGGTTTGTGATTAGCAATTTGTTTGTTAGTTAGTAGCAGTCTTTTCAAGTCTTTACCACATGATATTCTCGAAGGCTAAATTTAATATGAAAGAGTTGACTAGAAACCTACCACCTTGTACTTTGAGAGTTTGATTCTTCATATCGAATAAATAATTAAATATTGCGCATACTGAAACATAATTTCAGTACGTACTTACCTACACATAGGTACTTATTTACATGAGACTCTCTAACACACATAACATGCAATGCCGTATTACGTTAGATTATTTTAAGACATTCAATTTATATCCAGTCTTGTAATACGATTGTAAATGGAAAAGTCGAATGATGTTTGTATCAAATATACAACCATGATCTAGAATACTCGTAGTTGGCTCACATCACACGCTAATAATAGTTCACGTAGTAGGCACATAAACTTCACAACAGCGTAAAACAAAAGGCGTTAAACATAAATTGTAATTTGGTTTACTGCTTCGGCTAACTATGGTTAGGTATATTCAAATAAACACATATGTTTGTCACATATAAGTGACCTTTTACAAGGCCGCAGACGAAGCAATCAAAATACCAACGTTTTCCTTCAAACGGCACGTGCATACATCAGTCAGGGTCTGACAGAAATCAGACGCTATTTCTCTAAAAAATGTTAGATATCTCCGCAAAGATTAGCCGCTAAACTCCGTGGCGTACCTACTTGGCGTCGCGTCTAATTATAACACGAGGTTATTCCATGTGGGTTATGATATGACTTTTCTGACACGATTTCGTTATATTTATACGGGTCTGTGATATTTGGACCGTGGTCATGTTTCAAAGTCTTCGTAACTAGGTTGATATGATGTATGGCTAGTGTAATTATGTTACGTTAGCAACTGGTACCATAGTTAAGTTTCCGAAGGCTAGCGATAGTTTTCTTTAGGCCAGTAGACTGATGATGCCATGTGGCCCCAGCAGGAATTGTCCATACTTCAACGAAGCATTCGTTAGTATCGTATATGTGCCAGTGAGCACACAACAAGCTTCGTTTATTTGCGGCGATGTTTACAAAAGCGAGGGCTTTCGCCACTGACGCAACGTTCTATGTTGGTCGAATAGGTTTGGTTTGACTAAAATGCTAATATTTCAGTAATGATTTCCATTCATTACTAAGACCAATAATTTCAAATAAATAGCCCGTTCATAGCCCATAAATGTCTATCATGTCCGATATATTTATCGAGAACAGATATATATAAGTGCCAAAATGAGTGGTCGTAATTAAATGGCAAGTATCCGATACTTAAATTATGGGTAGATGTTTAATTTTACCGACGCATTTTAAAGATTATACAAATAGGGATATTTTAGTATGTTGTAAGGGTGTGATTAACCATGTCATAGGTAAAAAAGAAGATAATGTAGATCGAGAAGTCGTCAGTAGCAATAAAATTTTGGTAGAGGAAGGACGGTCCAGTGTTGTGGTGTAATCAAGCTAGTGTATTTAGGTAGTTTCCTCTAAATTCTTTGAGCTTAGAGCTTTGCTCATTTTTCATTCAGTTTTAGTCTCGAATTTTGTATCTTGGAATAGAGACTAATCTTTGGTAACATTGCATATGGTAACAATCACGTCACATATTCATGTTGAAAGATCAAGTGGGTGTAAAAATGTGACGCGACATTCATTCCAAAATAACTTCACAGCTGTCTATTTAATATCAAAAGGGGGTCGTCACATCTTCAAGGATAAAAATCTGACCAAAACATAATTTTGGAAAAAGAGGAAAAGATTTTATTCAGGATTTTTTAATAGTTTAATTTCAAATTAGTTTTATCTATTACGGCTAAAATTGACTATTAGTATAGTAGAACTTATCAAGTAAAAGGCAAAAGGTTATTTTCTAACTTAGTTATACTTAGTTGTACTGACATGGAAATATCGTTAGTTTTTGACGTAGGTACCAATGAAGATCAACGGAACATTGTGGGGTGATAAAAGCACCGCGTCAGGAGCGTTTTGGGTAGCAATATAAACACAGAACAGACAGTATGTTACCGCTGAATATCTGGCAATCTTTCAGAGGCCCATTAAAACAAAAAGTTACTTTTATCAAAAACATTATCAAAAGCACACTTCTGGCTTATGTTGATATAATGTTTCATAACATCATAAAACGCATATCCTGTTGTGAAATCACTTACGATTTTTCCGGAAAATTACATCGTAAAGCTTTCACGTCAGATATTACATCACATATTTTGTAACACAACGCGCATCTCAAGTGCTCCCAATTTAGATTACGCTTCAACATCCCATGTTACGGCTAAAGCGTTGACGTTTCACATGATTTGCAATTTAATATCAACTTTTATACCACAACACATTTTGGTAACGGTGATTTATGAAGAGTTTAGTAGTTAGGAGGTTCTAGTGTTATTTGTAATAGTCGCACGCACCCAGTTGGTGATGACCTCGTCCTCAGGATGCATGGGATCCTGGTACCCGTTGGGGAAGAAATTAGGATTGACGGCCATCGTGGTAGCACTCAGTTGCGCGGACGTGTGCCGTGCAGAGTATGATCGCGGACTGCCGCTCCAGTCGTCCTCTCCCGAGTAAACAACGCGATTTCAATGCATTCTATTTTGGAAATATGGCGGGAAATTAGACGTCAGCGTGGGCGAAAACCTCCCGAGCGGCCGCAGAGCCTTGCGCTACATAAAATGTACATAATTTATATGTTTTTTTCCAATATTTTTATAAGCAACAATAATAGGGATGTGATGCTTTGCGGACTATGTGTTATTGGGTAGTTTCAGCAGCAGTTTCATCGAATCACGCCTCAGCGCCCATCGAAATAAATCGCATTCTAACCGATTTCGTTAGTGTTTTTCCGATACAAAAGAGTTCAATGACGATGAAGTCAGTGCCTACTTCCATTGCAAATTGTATGAGAAATACGCCCGCAACGATCGTCTATTATTGTGATTCATGAATCAGAAAACAGATTTAGCTTAGCTCAGGAACGTTCTAAAACTTCCATGAATTATAGCTACATTTCAGTAACTTCGTTTCACTGTAGCTGTAAAGTTGTGTATAGACAATGTTGTCCGGTGTTCTAAACCGAGTGGATCTAATTAATAAGTTAACATCATTAGACGATAACATTTTGGCGGGTCTCCAAGGTACGTCACGCATTTGGTTTAGCATAACACTGTTAACCTATTTGTTGGAAATCAAGGATACATGTAACGTCGACACAAATGCGGTAGAATAATACTAAGAACTGATTAAATAAATATTTTTCACGGAGCTTGTTGAGTAGGAAGTAATTCTATGAGTACCTAATAAAAATGCAAAGCATTCCAATGTAGGTACAAGACTCGGCGTTAGCAACGCGATGAAATTTAAAAGAAAACTGCCAACCATTTGGCAAAGCGTCAAAATAAGAATGATGTATGGTTATAAATTTTTAATATTGTAATAAAATCGTACGATCACGAATTAAAATAATTAGGTACTCTTCGAATATCTGAGATTACGATCCTGAATTGAAGTTGAAAGTCGATGTCTAAAAGAACCAGTGAATAAAGTAACATAAAAAACTTTTTTACAAAAAAACAACTGGCTAAAAAAAAAACACTACAAAGTGATAAATAACTTTAATTTCGGAAGTCGGTGTCGTTGGTTCCGCATTTTCGTTTTTTGACACCGACTTCCGAAATTAAAGTTCTTTATCACTTTGTAGTGTTTTTTTTAAGTCGGTTGTTTTTTTTGTAAAAAAGTTTTTTTTTTTCACTTTTTAGTTGTACCTACCCCACAAAAATTAATTAACACTAGTGCATTGAAAAATGGAAGACACCGACTAGCAGAATCATCGAAATTCGCATAGAAGTGCCGGAAATGCAGTAGGTACATTTATGCATATATAACTTCGTATATAAGAATAATTTACCTAGTGTATTATCCACTAAAACCATCCTGAAAGTATGTTGATCACATTAATGAAAGAATTATCAAAATTGCTTCATTACTTTTTGAGAAAATCGCGGACATACAAATATACATAGGTACATTACGGGTCGAATACAGAACCTCCTTTTTTGAAGTCGGTTAAAAAAATCTTCGAGACGAAACATTTTTATTTTAAAGGTGCAACTAAATACCGATTGATCGATATCGTACGATAAAATCAACCGTTTATTCCGATCTAGTCCAAGCATCGTCATGGTAACTGGGTTCTGAACAATTGCCGTTGACCGTTTTAGTTCGACGTCGCGCGTCGGTCGACGGTGTGGGTTTGATCAAACTTTGAAAGAAAGAAAATTTGTTTTATTGTGAAAAGATTTGTTACGTGTCGTACACGTGCATACAAAAAAAAAATAATTATGATCGAAAGCTGTAATTACAAGCACATAAAAATTTCTAAATCCATGCAGTGATATGTGCTTATTGATCCCATCGATAGTCGATCGTTCTTCGGTCAATCGATTGACCATTAACCTCTCGTCTGTCGGAACGTAGATCTACGCGAGACACAATGGCTTTTTAATTGTGTCTGTAATTACGACATTCAATGGGTTAATCGTCGAGGCCATCGATTGTATTTTGAGGCGATCCATAACGCCTAGTTGTCGTCGATTAACCGCATTCTAGATATTATTGTTGTACCTACACCATGTAATTAATAATGCATACATTTTAAGCGCCTCATGTATTACAAATAATAATTATTATTATTACTTTATGTCTGCTGTGTGTTTCAATGTTGCTATAAGAGACTATGAGGATAAGTGTGTATTGTTCGTGCCAAATAAAGACAGCGACGCGGCCGAAGATGTGTGTGAGCTTAAAAATCCAAAAGGATTTTTTTCCTTTGACACTTTCCATAAAATTAGAGTAGGTAGGTACTTTTGTATTGTGCATTCGATTTCTTAGTACAGTTTAGAGTCTGGTAGTGATAGATGCGGGAAGCATATAATAAACATCATCATGGTTCAGCCCAAGACGCTGCTGGACATAGGCCTATCCTAAGTATCGCCTACTCCCTAAGTACGAAATCCGTAGTTTCGGGCGAAGCTACGGGTGTTTCCTACTCCGTATTACCCGCATGAGGACTGCAATGTGCCTTCAAATTAGCGCTGCACCACGAAGCGCGTACAAAGCCGCGTTGCTGTCGCGTTATTGTTTGCAACTAATTTGAATGCGTTCTTTCTCGTCGTAGTACTCACCTGGCTTTGAATGGACTCGTCAAAGGTCTCATCGGTGCGTATAGAAGACGGCGAGAGCAGTAGCGTCCTGTATTCTCCTTCGATCTGCGGCGGGAAGGAGTTATAGTGCGGCAGGCCGGCGGGGCCCGCGGGGCCGTGCGAGTGGGGGAGCGGCGTGCGCGGGAGGGATTCCGGCCCACGCCAGCTATTCTGCGAGTCTTGACCACGCCAGCTCTGCTGCGACTCTTGACCACGCCAGCCTTGCTGCGGACTTGGTGTCCTGAGAAAAATTTAACTTGTGTAAATCTTCAGTTTGTAAAGCAAAAATGTGCTGGTTTCTGTAAGAACAGGCCAAGGAATATGGCCCGTTATCTACATCGCCTAAACAGAATAGCCAGTGCATACGGGAAATCTTTTAAGGTTCCGACCTAAACAGGAAAAATTGAGATAACATCATTGTTTTATGTCGTGTGGAAACTCTCATGGATACGCTTCATCTCGGTAAGGCAGAGGAATATGACGAACTTGTACCGACTAAAACCTCTCGGTGACCATCGCCAGCACATACGAAACGGGCTCCGAGAATCCATTGAACTTTTTGGTCACCCTTTTTGTGCTATGCCTATGACAGGTCTTCGGGAAGCGGACGGAGAGTAATGGCCCGGCCCGTGCCGGACGGCGCGTACGTTTTCCACGCGCGCCTCAAAGAGAAGTCAGCAAAAAGAAAGGTTCTCGCCACGGCCGTAGCCTGCCGGGGGTGCGGGATTGTCCGAAAGGGTTACCGCTACCCCGGAACATAAAGGGCTTAGGAAGGATCACGGATGGGTTTTAGTCAGTAAGAGTCTGACACTCCCTTCCGCTCCACCCAGAGCGGGAGGAGCCATTTGATGATTTCCCGCCCATAAAAAAAAAGGTCTTCGGGAAAACACTTGTTTTCCCTACATCAGCACGTGACCACTACATTCTACCTCATCATCATCATTTCAGCCGAAAGACGTCCACTGCTGGACATAGGCCTCCCCCAAGCACCTCCACTTCGACCGGTTTTGTGCTTCTCGCATCCAACGAGTTCCTGCGGCCTTCACAAGGTCGTCGGTCCACCTTGTGGGAGGCCTTCCAACGCTACGCCTTCCGGTACGCGGTCGCCACTCCAGAACCTTTCGGCCCCATCGGCCATCTGTTCTGCGAGCAATGTGCCCTGCCCACTGCCACTTAAGTTTGGCAATTCTTCGGGCTATGTCGGTTACCTTGGTTCTCCTGCGGATCTCTTCATTTCTGATTCGATCCCGCAGGGAAACTCCAAGCATAGCCCTCTCCATTGCCCTTTGGGTGACTTTCAGCCTTCTAATAAGGCCCATTGTGAGCGACCACGTTTCAGTGCCATATGTCATCACTGGCAACACGCACTGGTCAAAGACTTTCGTCTTGAGACACTGCGGTATGTGGGACGAGAAGATATTGCGAAGCTTCCCGAACGCTGCCCAGCCGAGTCGGATTCGACGATTGACCTCTTTCTCGAAGTTGGACCTACCTAACTGGACAGTTTGTCCTAGGTAAATATACTCGTCCACGACTTCGAGTGTAGCGTCTCCGATCTTCATGAGAGTGGGTGTTACATGGGCATTTGACATGACCTTCGTTTTGTCCATGTTCATTTTCAGACCCACTCTTTCAGAGGCTCTACTGAGGTCATCGAGCATTGTACTGAGGTCCTCCATAGTCTCAGCCATGACTACTATATCGTCGGCAAACCGAAGGTGAGTTATGTACTCGCCATTGATATTAATGCCAGCTCCTTTCCAGTCCAGAACCTTGAAGACATCCTCCAGAGCAGCGGTGAACAGTTTCGGAGAGATAACGTCTCCCTGTCTCACACCTCGTTGCAGAAGGATAGGTTTCGAGGTCTGGTCCTGGAGTCGGACTGACATAGTGGCGTTTTCGTACAGACACTTCAGCACCTCGATGTACCGATAGTCAATCTGGCACCGTTGAAGAGACTGCAGTACAGCCCATGTCTCGATCGAATCAAAGGCTTTCTCGTAGTCCACAAACGCTAAGCAGAGAGGCAGGTTATACTCTTCGGTCTTCTGTATAACCTGTCGCAGCGTATGTATGTGGTCTACGGTGCTAAAGCCTTTACGGAATCCGGCTTGTTCGGGAGGCTGGAAGTCGTCAAACCTGCGCGCGAGACGGTTCGTGATGACTCTCGAAAACAGCTTGTAGACATGGCTCAGAAGTGAGATGGGCCTATAATTCTTAAGAAGGGCATTGTCACCCTTCTTAAAGAAAAGTATCACCACACCTCTGTTCCACATTCTACCTACAACTAGATAAAGCTTCCAGTGATAAAACCTCTGCACTCTTTAAAATTCAACTATAGATAGAATGCTCTCAAAGGTCACAAATGTCCGGGATACATTATGCTAGTTTTTTTAGCAAGCTGGAACCTCTGTATACTATCCTGGCTTGCTGTCCTGCCTTGGCACAAGCTAGTGCTGTTTATACGATGCTAGTAAATTTGAAGCCAATAGCATTGCGGTGACTTAGTCCGTAAAATGATCCAATTGGATGCGATCTTCGCCGGCCATACGAGGAGGCTAGTACACAAGCCAGGATTGTAACACGGGTGGTGGGGGCGCTACGAGCTCAAAAATAGAACCCCATCCTTTTTAAACTATCTTAATCTGAGACGGTAGCTTACTATACCAGCTTCAAAAACTAGCCTCGTCTAACCCGGGTATAAGGAATCCGTGATTATTCAGAATGTGAAAGACTAGCTCTGCTACATTTATAGCAGATTGGTTCTGATATCCTTAATCATCACTGGCGTGTGGACTGTCGGTGTTAAGCTGCTTTACTAGGACCGGAGACAGAAGACTATTGCGGAATGCGCAACAAAAGCCTGAAACCTGATTTACACGATGCGTTGAAATTACGTGTGGTATACCATAAGTTGAAGCAAGAATAAAAGTTACACCGTCTAAATACTGTTTAGGCGATGCAAGTCATTTGTTTTTCATTCACGTTGTTGCTTCAGTTTTATTGTACGAGTATGGCACTGGTAAAAAACTTGCAACGTGTAAATGGGGCTTTAGTGACGACCCTCATGTGCAAGTTCTTAATTATATAATTAACGTTCCAAATTCTATCTGGTTAAGTCTTAGCGTCGACTTCAAAGTTTTGTATACTCTGCTTTTAATAGAATCAATGAGAGACTGACCTTTGGCTCAATCTCTCAGCTAGGTATGCCGTGACTGCGTTTGGGATTTTATTTCACTGGGACATTTTGTTTTATTTGATGTTTCCATACATTCAATGAGATCTAATTAAAGTTTTAGTTGTCGAGGACACATGAAGTTTATCGTTGAATTTAAACTCTTTCAGACAGGTCGTGTCATTGACTTTATATTTTTGGCAGCTCTGGTTACGATGCATCATAATTCATCTTGGCTTTGATTGCAGTATTTATATAACGTTATGTATTATGCACCAGCTGTTGATTTTAATGATAAGTTGATATTCTATACTAAAGACAGACACATTTGAAAGGATGTGAGTGATATCTAACAAATGGATGGTTAAATAGTGACTTTGATTTTATATTTGTAGATCACCAACGATTCTCTTCTTGATAGGCTTGATAAATAGCCTCCTGAGTCCCTGTGGTCGTTATAACGGACAAATTATCGTACGAACCGACGAAATCAGGTGTAGCAGCGCCGATTTTTAAACGAAAAACTAATATGTGTGTTACAAAGTACGTCCGGTTATTACAAATGGCAACCGTGAATAATGTCAGGACTTTATGACGTACGAGATAATTTTTCCGTTATAACGACCACAGGGACTCAGGAGGATAGTGAACTCCGATGAGGTCTTGTGGTCGAATGTTCTTAAATTTACGAAATATATAATGCAATAATGTAAATGATACCTGTACGGTGCTGCAGCGAAGGGTATGGGCGAGCGCGGCGCCCGCGCAGCGGCCGAGTCGCGCGGCCCGTCGCGGTCCACGTCCCTACACAGCGTGCAACATGAATATGACCGGAACATGGAATTACGTCAATACGATGCAGTGCCAACGTTGTGATGTATTGACGGCATCAAATATAAAATTATTCCCACTGGACCGATTCGAAAATAACCAAGAAATAGTTCATGGCTCAACTTTTAAAATCTTCTAGTGCATCCACACTGAGTTACTATTTGTAGGGCAACATTTTGCAACATGATAACATTAAGTTACTGTCTATAACTTTGTGTAAGTTCATTAAATAACTTTTTGTTACCCATTGTTGCCTTGCAAACGTTGCTTCACAAAATGTAACTAGGGTGTAGATGCACCTTTCGAATCTGTCCAGAGTTTGTAATGTAGTGTGTATGTGAACATATAAGGACGGATGCAATGCATTTAGTACAAATTGGTAACCTAGACACATAAAAGAAACTGTTTCCAATATAGAGACATGAATAGATATCATAACATAAACAGGTAGGTACAGTTCATGCATGTAATATTGACGACAGCATACAGGATGTTACGTATGTATTGACGGAGTCTAAAACTGAAACTTAACATCTGTTTCGACAACAAATAGTTTTTCAAGGGTTAAAAATATAATAGTTATTGGCAAAGATTGTTTACAACATCGATAAATTACCCATGCTTAAATATTTTTGGATATAGATTTAGAAAAAAAAGAGGGCTAAATTTATAACAGGCATACATTTATAAAGTTTTACGACGAACTCTTTCAAATTTCAAAATGCATTGTGATACTGAATCATACGCTGTAATCTATTCAGAATATTTAACTTTTATATGCAATAAGGGCAAAAGTTCTCTGAAATCGTACGCATTACTTTATTTGGTAAAACAGTGAAATAAATGAGCGCTTCATGGGAGGCATCCCATGTCATTGCAATAAGGTTTCAATTGGAATGCAAGATCTGTACTGCCTTAAATCTCTATATCAAAAGTGAGACTCTTCTATGTTTTGACGAAGCTAATATAAATCCAGAAAATTCAGTATCACCATCAGTAACATAAATCAACAAGTAGGTGAAGGGCAACATGGATGACACCTAGTGCAAGTCTTACTCAGCGAGCTCGTGATAGAAGGTAGGCGTGGGCACGCGGCCTACAAAGCTGCCCGGAGAGCGGGGCAACGAGTATAGGTGTGCGCTTGCGCCGCCCCTGTGGTTACACCTTGCTTGTATTTTACAACGAAATTGTTTACGACCCTCTTCGGAAGACGGCGGGTTACATATTATTGTATATGACAATATACGGTTCGGTCAACTCATCAACGGCTCGAAGGCGAAAAAATAAGAAGTTTTGTACTCCTCAATAACACGAGTTAGATTTTTAGGTAAGGTTTATCTGATGTTTGAGATAACTTATATTTAAATATTCTTTTACTTCAATTCTGTAACGATTTTAGAATTTTAATAGCATTTTGATCAACTCTGGCCAACAAAACTTCTTAAGAAATCGTCAGGTTTACCAAATAATTTGATGCGAGTGATAGACCAACAAGATACCGATATCCGGTCGTAAATATGGCATACCGACTCTAAAAAGAAAGAAAGACTTCAGTTTATGCTTGTGTGTATGTACGCCATTTTTATTGTATTTTGCAATAAAGTTTTATTTATAAAAATATTAAGAGTGGTAGAACGTCGTCTTTGTCACTCATATCTCCTATGTGACTGTCTCTTTCTACAGCTCGATAGGCCATATTAACGTTTCAGGTATGGCCTATCACTGGCAACAAATAAATTATTAAAGCAAAACCTTTCAATGCATAGGACTCATTACCTCTGCACTACCAACTTGATCTGTTGGGGCGCATTCCTGAAGAGATTCTGCGCGTCTTCGTGTCGCACGTCGCGAGTGTCATAATCGTCGATTTTAGCTATGATATCTCCTCGGACCAACTCCCTACCCGCAGGAGTACCTGGCGTCACCTGGAAATTAAAGCGTACGTTTAATATTTTGCTGCTAATTAATGAGATGAAACGGTAAGAGACAGAGAGATCCTACATTAAAGGCGGAACGGATTTGGATAAAATTTGGAATGCAGGTAGTCTATGACCTGGATTTACTTCATGTATGAGTTTTTCTAGGATACGAGAGGAACCGAAGGCAACAGCTAGTCGTAAATAAGACCTTGCATCAAACTAGACTGTGAAAACGACGGGAACTACATTTTGCACTACTTGATCTGGAAATTCAAAATCTCTTCTTTGCTGCCGTTCTATGAAAAATGGATGTTGCATACTGCCATCTCCCGGTTGGGCACTGGGAAACTGGGAGTTTAATCTGAGAGTTCCGGTTCATTTCTACATATTATTCCTATGAATATGCAGTAGGTACTGCAAAGCGAAGTTCAAAGAGCCAGTGTGTCAATCTCAACGCGTCAATATTTATCCAAACTGAAAATATGGAGGTGTTTGAAGTCGCAACCACTGGGATTCTATGGAAAAACTTCGGACATCAAAGGTTTGTTTTATTTTAATGGCTTACCTACTTTACAACTACTTAACGAGCTTTACATTTTTTTTTACTAATAGCAACCGTTTGAAACGTGTTAAAATATAAGACATCTGTAGTTAGTGACGTATGCATAGGTGTTGCCCGTGTTATAATATACATAATGTTTACAGGTTATGTGACACATATAGAAGGCTAGCAGACGGGCCGTGACATTCTGAAGTGTGAACCAAGCGTCCATTCGGTTCGGTCACCTTCAAGGGTAAGTCGTCAACATGTTTTCAGCCACCTTGTTTACGTTTCCAGAATATACTCTTATATTTATTTTTTGTTCTTGTTAGGAGTTTAACTGTAAAGGAATTAGGCTGGTTGACCGAAGGGTCCACACTTCGAAAGGTCGCATTGCTTGTAGTTGTGTCGTATGTCGCGATCCTCGGCAGTGAGGGAACGACGAAGAAGAAAGGTAATACTAACTAATCGAGTATTACTTAACCAACCAAATACTCGCTCAATACATTTCAGTCGTTCAGGAAACCGTTAAAAAACGCAGAAATATGAGATCCAGCTGATGTACCATTTTGGAGGGCTGATAATGAAGGGTGTAGTTTATTTCATAGAGTATACTAGGTCGACCTTGTGGCTAGGGTAGAGGAGGGGAGGCGCGGGACGTATGCACTGAGTTTGGCCGATGGCCAGGCTAAATGCGTCCGCCGGCGACGCCGCGCCAACCTGACATTTTTTATTGAAAACAACCGACGGATCAGATGGAGGCCGCGTCGCATCGACGGCTCGACATGCGCAAATCCATCACAAACTTCCTCGAGTCAATGGCGAGGACATACATCTATATTTACTCTTATCCATCACCGTGGGTCGTGGTGAAATTTTTCTGACGACGTCAAACGTGCTAGTTCTTTGTGTTTGATGGATTTTTTTTAAATGTTTCAGCTGGCTAATGTCCATCCGCATTACACTCATACGCAGGTGACGCGTACGCGCTTGCGTCACAAAACTATCCAGGTTGAAGAAAACACATTATGGTAACAAACATTCTTAGAAATACTTTACATTTTCATTTTTAGTCTTAACAAACCCAAATCAACATTTCATAGAAGTTTTATTAAGTTTATGTTGCCAAATGCTCTAATTAAAAGACTATGCGTTAATTAAAGTCACTTTTAAGTACTCTAAATATTTCCTTTCTAGAGCCAAAGTTTACATAATGCATTGTTATTTTATTTGGATCGCCGTTAAAAGAAACCAAATTCAGTAGCAATTACCGATACAGAAAGATAGGTATGATTCTTCCAACGCCAGATATCGTTAATCGAGGAATAATTTAAAATTTTTGTTTTCGAGTTTTTTGAAGCAAAAATTTAGATGTCAATTTTATTCAACGGATAAAAGTTATCTGACGACTGAAACATCAGCCTTTAAAGACGTTATAAAATACGTTTAGTATTGCCATCCAAATACATCAGTTGACGTATGTCTCTCATATTGTCTCAATGAGGTCTAGGAAGGCCTCGACATTCATTTTGAATACGACTCAGACGTTAAATAAAATAGTTAAATTATTAAATATCGCTGAAACCACATAAATCAACAGGGACTGGGACTTTTTGCCAAGAAGTGACACGAGTTTAGAAGTTGCTAATTACTCAAATGTTTAAATGCTGCTTCTTTTTTCTTATACCTACCTATTCTTTTTTTCTAATCTGTAGTGTAATTTTCTATCGAAATGTATCGAACTGATTGACTCATCCTAGCCATATGGTGAGGAAGTCATGAAGGCATTTTAATGGCTCCGTTAAAAGAACGAGCTCAAGGCTGTGTTTCCGATTGAAAGATTTATGGCAGCCAAGGTCAACCGAGAGATTATTTGCTAAGTGCATTTCACGATCAGAGGTTAAAGGCGGGAAACAGATGCGAGATGTTATGTGGCCAGCCTGAATTTTATGTAGGCCAAATATGACGTCCAGCCTAGAATAAACCGTGTCAAGATTCACTCAATATAAAATTGAACATATAAACAATTACTTATTAAAAACGGAATTTTGTGGCTTAGATATTAGCTGTAGAAGTGAGTGCATAAAAATCCTAGTAGAATAAGACATACATTGATTGACTGGAACATAATATATTTGATCACATGGCTGCGTTTATTTAAGGAATAGCAAACTTGTCGGTTGCTGCAAGGATCATGATAGCTCCTGCCTGCCTAGATTGATTAAAATACCAAAACATTTTGTGAACCGCGACAATTGTTGCCTTCCAATTAGCTTCCAATATTCTAAGCACAATTCCCCTTCCAAAATCTGCCCAAAATCTTGCATCCTCCAATTAGAAAAATAAAGAGCTACAGTCCGGCCATCGAGAGAATGCGTTCCTGACGCCTGGCAGTGCGACAATTCCAGTAGCTAACAAAGACCAAATTCGCAAAACACGAATTCGTTTGTATAAAAATGACAGATGTCAAGAACGCATCTTCTCGTCGGCCGCTCTGTAGGAGTTAAGAGAAACCATTATTGCTTAAATAAATACTGTTCATTGTTAACATATAAATACTGTTGATCTCAGGTACACGATCAGTATTTTTAAGGTGCCCAAATCCTGTCTTACGGCTTTCAGGAAAGAGTGCCAAAGCGGTGCCAAATACAGGTAATGAAGATTATCGATTGATAGTACAAAAATAATAAGAACAGCGAAAGTGGTCTGATATTCTATTTCCTTTTTTCATGTACCTATGCTTACATAATCAGCCTATAACGTTCCCACTGCTGGGACACAAGCCTCCTCTCAGTGAGAGGGAGTGGGCCGTAATCCACCACGCGGGCCCAGTGCGGGATGGTAGATGTCACATATCTTCGAACTTTTGGTTCTAGGATATGCCGGTTTCCTCACGATGTTTTCCTTCACCGTTTTGAGAGCAGTGATGATGAAATAATTTACACAAAGTAAAGCGCCTGTCTGGGTTCGAACCTACGACCTACAACTCGTAAGTCGCAGTCGATACCACTGGGCCACCACTGCTCCACCTATGCTTATGATACTCTAATGGAGTAGGACAGAGGCCTGGCAAGGCGCAGTGATGACAGGTGGAGTAAGGCAGTGACCGAATAGCGTTCAAGGACTGGGAGACGAAGTATTCGTAGTCAGGCGGCGAGATGGGCGGACGACATTGTTAGCATCGCGGGAAGAATCTGGATGAGGCTGGCACAAGAGCTTGGGGATTGGCATATGAAAACAGAGGCCTATGCTCAGCAGTCAGCTGCCGCCGTAAGTAAAAGGGGCGCGTCTGAGGAAAAGGAATAGAGAAAAATGAGCCTTAATGGATGCGCCTTTTTTGTTTAGTAAGGTTCATTTTCTTTACAATTTTGGGCGATATTCGTCCAGCGCCAGTGTGGGTGAAGTCGGACTGTGGATGATGATGCCAATGACATTGACTGTTGCAACTTCAGTAACGGTCATACCGCATTGGTGATATAAATTATAATGATACACGACACAAATAAACGGTTATTCTGTCAAGGGTACTAAGGTTTTGATATGAATACTCGTTGAATTATAATGTGATGAATACTATTGATTATCACATTGGATCAATGTTTTACTTGTACTCGCATATAGGGCCTAGTTCTAGCTAAACAGACTTTCTTTCCATTTTCTTTGTTTTGAGCATTTGCATCGGATAGGACTTAGTAAACCTATAATAATTCGTAAAGGGTATTTTTACACTCGTTATTATTTTGCCAGTTGTCCCTGTTGTCCGTTTAATTTACGGTCTAGTTTCTCTTTTTATATGTATTATATCCCTAGTGTATCTTTTCATGTTTTACGATTTTGTTTGTCTGCTTGTGACCCAAAAGATTTTAGAGCAGACTTTTCGATATAAATAACTGCAAATCATCGTGAGTACTCCTGCTTGCGGTACGTGCGCCTGATTCATTAGAAAAATATTACACTCCACATACTATAATGTAAAAATAAATGCTTTGCAGTTTAATTTCGTCTAGAATATTTCCATTATGCTATGCGTCATTTGCGCGTGTTGCAGCAAAAGTACAGTTTATGATACAACATTTAACGATGTTTATCAATATTAGTTCCAATTTAAGCATTCGATTTTGATAAATCATTGCTTAGATTTTAATGATGCTTTGTTTCATGGAGTTTCATACGTTTCTATGCACTGGCACTATTGAGGATTGAGAATTTAAAAACGCCACTGACAGCGCGATTAACGTGACCCTAAATTTTATCGACACGAAAAGAAGGAGAATGGAATGCCATCGGTTTCGCAGTAGGGCAAAACAGCTTGAACACATTTTGAGGTTCACATTTAAGGCCAATGCTCACACTAATAGCTATGAACAAGTAGCATATCTGCTCTACTGTAAAGCTTGATAAACCACATTATCAGCCTATAATGTTCCCACAGTTGGGACACAGGCCTCCTCTTTTCGAGAAGGAGTGGGCTGTAATCTACCACACGGGCTCAGTGTGGGTTGGTAGATGTCACACACGTCTTCGAATTTTTGGTTCTAGGATATTCCGGTTTCCTGACGATGTTTTCCTGATAACACGGTGCGATTTAATGCTTATGGCATATCATACGTTGCAGCAACAGTAAATAAACAAAAGTTGCTTCAATGTTATTGAATGCCACAGGCAATAAACTTGCATCGTGTAAATGGAGTTCAAGAGTAGTTATGCAACGATTACAAATGACCTGTTCGGTATACCTACCTACTAATTAGGTATCTGCCTGGCAACCTGTCCAGAATGCAATCCCAAAATCTGTGACTCAGTAACCTCCTACATCTTGAGCATGCGATAGGCGAAAATAGGCCAAGTATCCTGCTATATTTTTTGGCATCTTGAAACATGAAATTATGTGTTTATTTCTTCGTTGAAATATGCATCATCATAAACCGAAGTACTTATACTCATTTGACAGATCCCAAAAAAACATCAATTTAAATGAGGGGGTAAACTTCGTAGTTCCAGTATACTGCTAGTGCATAAGAATAAATAAAAGAGATTTTAAAACGTCTCGAATTGCACCCTTGATACCCTAGGTATCATCGCATCAATTTAATGGTAGAATTTATGCTGCAGAATGGAGGGAGCGGGAGCTTGTTGCCATTTAATCACGTGTGTTTTGTAAATTTCATAATTACTAGCAGTATTGTTTCTAGGAACTGGCTGTTGGATGTTTACATAGGTAAATATGTCAAAAACATAAAAATGATTGTACTATTATTAGTTATTTTTGGTAATTAAAGTTTACGTTAAAACTCCGATATTTTCTTGCACATTGAGCCCATTACGGACCATTACAGTTGGGTAAGGATTCCTTAAGACTCGTTCCCCATTAAAAAAATCTGACCCACGATAACGCTTCCTAAGCATTGGCCTTAAAATCTTTGGTTCAGCCATAGAAAAGAAAAGATGGTTGCTAGCTCGTCGTTCAAATGCGGCTCCAGAGTATGACGCCAATATAATTAGAGTTCTTATTACCTAATCATTATTCAAAGACATGTGATATCTACCAACCTGCACTGGGCCCGCGTGTTGGATTCAGCCCACTCCCTCTCATAGAGAGGATGCATGTATACCAGCAGCAATAAAATAATCAGCCTATAATTTTCCCAACATTACCTATACGCTGATTATGTTATTGCCTAAAGTTAAAAAAATTAATGTTACAATAAACAAATGAAATATTACAAAGTATATTTTTTCAGTACTTGCGGTTTACGTATAATAACGCCAGCAGCAAGTTTACTTTTGCTTCAAAGTTTCTGTTATTGAAGCAAGGTTCCTCCGACTTTGTAAATGTTATGAATACAAATCAAAGTTGATAGCTTTTGGTTCCTGTGTTAGGAACACGAAGCACGAAGTATGCTTCGTACTGCGAAGGTCATTGATAAAGCGGCCTACGAGGTTGGTTGGCATGCGAAATTTATTAAAATGATAGTGCAAAACTATCGGGCGGTGCTCTACACTAACAAATTACACAATAAGTTTTAGGCTCTAGCTAAAAATATTAAATAAAAGAGATTAAGATAACGGGGTCATGTCGCATCGTCGTCGGCAGCTGTCGAACGACACGATACATCCAAGAATATATCAGTTATAAAGAGAGTTCGTCCACGCTCTAGATGTATGTTAATGATGTTCTAGCTAGATAATGTTTAAACAACGGCCGTTTCCCGATTTTTAAAACAGTTCAGCGGATAATTGAATTACAAAAATAGCTGAAGTGTATCAAATTGTCGGCTTGCGGGTAAAGTCCCAGACTGACTGACAACGCTATAAATATTTTCGTGTCCCGGATTTAAATTATAAAATAATCCAAGTCGGCTCTTCTGATATTTTTGAAGGAGACAATTATTCTATGTTCAATGTTCCTTGAGATAATTAATTAAAACGTCTAGTTTAGGACGGCTGGTGTGCATTGATCGTTAACCTGGATAGCGTCTTATTTACAAACAGAGCGGTGACTGGAGCGCCGGCGTGTTTATACCGGCGCGCGAGTGACGCTGCCTACGCTAGCGTGCAGTTCGTGAGCTATACCCTGGTGACGATGAGCGGCGTGGCCAGGTCGGCGCCTCCGACCAGGCGAAGGCCCCAGTTGACCTCCCGGGAGTCGCGGCGCAGTGTCACCACGAAGGTGTGCAGCCGCCCCATGCTGCTGAGTGTGGCACAGTGTCGCACGGTGTCACTGCACGGTGCACAAGACGCGGTGTGTGCGCGGCGGGAACACGCGACGTAGTGCGCGCTAAATTAGCCTCACCGCAAACCCGCACCGCCCCCTGCCCCCCTAGATCTGCACTGCATGTAACCCTGCCTTCGCAATCGACCTAATTCGATTTACGGAAACTCTGGGATATATCGATGCTTGATTACCAAGCCATTCCGGCAAGTCTTCGACTTGTTTGTTTACTCTCAATATATCGACGCATTAGACATGACCCACATTTACAAATTATTTTTTCTCACATCATGAATTCATGATGTTGGTACTATCAAATAATGACATTATCATCACCAAGTCATATTTTATTAGAAACAAATATAAAGTTCATCTAATTATAAAAACCCAGCGTATTTACCAGATAGGTACCTATGCAATAAAGGCCATCAATTTCTGATCACTATTTCCTACGTCAAACTATTACTATAAATAGGCACTTAATGACTTTGTATTGGCATCATATAAACGTATTGAAGTATATTTAGCCCATTGATCATAATTAGTAATTATCAAAACATAGACGGAATTTGCATGTGACTTCTAATCTAGTGTAATGTGTCATTCAAATATATATTTTACGTCTAAACCAGTAAATCATCTGAATTTAATATTTTTAAAGAGTTTGCTAAATGCAAGACAAAATAAGTAATTAAATTGTGTGTTAAATTAACAAGTGAAGTGATATTAATAACTAAAGTTTTGTGTATAAAGTGTACAACGAATTTAAGAGTAGTCTTAAATTCGTTCGTGCTATCAACAAATATTATGATAAATAAATAAGTTATAAAATCTCAAATACATACTTACTATTAATTTGTTTCGCTTTTTTATATAATCTTAAGAACGTATTTCAACCGAATTAAACCAGAATTTTTGCACGATCCAATATTAGCCTGCAATTAACATCTAGACTATCACTACCTATACAATAAAATAACCCAAATTCTATCTGCCTACGTCATGAACCAAATCAATAGTGTAAGATGTAGCACCACAAATAACTCGGTATCGTTACACAATCACAGCTTATAATTATTTTAAACCCTCATTCCAGTTGCATTCTAACTACATCGGTATTATAATAATGCAAGATATTCTTACTTTTCGCCTCTGTCCGAAATCCCTGGGCTCATTTCCAGGATCCATTCGCTGGTGGGGCACTCGCCAAAATGGTGGCCGCTCGTACATCGGCATTGTCACTTCTCAGTACCGGTTCCAGGGAAAACTGACACAAAAATATTTGTATTACAATTCAGCTGCAGTTCAAAAGCATTACACTTGCAGTGATAGTGCATACTATCACAATCTCTTTATAATCGGCCGTCAGTTACATTTCATAATGCATAAACGTAGGTGTTTGGCAACATTTCTATTCATAAATCACCTGTTCTATGGACAAGGACGGCCGCGCACGGGAAAAATTACTCGTTAGACGCCACGTGGGCGCAGCAGAGTGGGGGAAGAATTAGAATATAAGGGCTAACTCACCAGAGGGCGCGGGGCGTGGTTGCTTGCGCGGAGTCGTTCGGCCAGTGCCGTTTTCTATTATCTCGAATAATTCCGGCGCAACATCAAACTATATCTATTTTTCGCGTGGCGGCGGGCGTCGGTTCGACGGCTCTTGCTTCGAGTGATTTACAAGTCGGAGCTTACTCGAGCTGTTTCTGGGCCAATACAGAGATCCGCAACACTACGGGAAGTGAGGCGAGAAGTCGGGAACACTCGACACCGGTTCAATGCACCCAAGTCCGTCTGTGTCAGATCTCACGACGTTTCTAGGAGACCCAGCACTTGTACCGAGACAGTGGCTCGCTAATGACTTTCAGAACGTTGAACTCATAAAGTATTTGTGTTGACAGAAAAAATATTGTATCCACAGTACTATGTTTTTGGAAATTATTATATTGATATCATTCGTAAGAAAATTCAAATAAATATTCACCAAAAAATTTTCAAGTTCGAGATTTAAATAAATTAATCAACATGTAAAAATTGCTAATTTACTTAATAATTATACTAAAAGCAATTCCTAAACTCGGAAATATATTAACGGTTATGTGTATTATGTTTTAAATTGACTGTTAAAAATAAACAATACTATAAAAAAAAACGAATTTATTATTAGAAATCACATAACAGGAGATACAGGAAAATCTTAAATCGTTGTTTTATATAAGGGCCAAAGCACACGCTACTTTTTGCATCGGCGATCGGCGATTTTGCGGCTGTATCGATGCTGCATCGCGTATTGGCGACTCTGCGTTCGGACGCGGTATCGGAATCGCGCGTTTTAGCGACTGCTCCGATGCTGCATCGCGTTTTGGCGACTCTCTGCGTTCGGACGTGGTATCGGAATCGCGCGTTTTAGCGACTGCTCCGATGTTGCATCGCGTATTGGCGACTCTCTGCGTTCGGATGTGGTATCGGAATCGCGCGTTTTAGCGACTGCTCCGATGTTGCATCGCGTATTGGCGACTCTCTGCGTTCGGATGTGGTATCGGAATCGCGCGTTTTAGCGACTGCTCCGATGCTGGCGCAAATGCCAAATCGCATCCGAATGTGTGCGGAGTGTAGCGTTCAGCCGCTGTATCGAGCTTCCGAAAAGCGACTGAATCGCCGCGTTTGGCGTTTTTAAGTGTGCGGTGTGGAATGCATGGTCGCTGCATTTAGCTTCTAAAAAGCAGCTGAATCGCCGATCGCCGATGCAAAAAGTAGCGTGTGTGCTTTGGCTCTAAGTGATAATTTACAAATTAATAGATATGACAAAAATGCAAGAATATACCAAAACCTTTCCATTTTGTTGCGATAATCGATAAACATGTGTGAATAAATATTATTGCAACAAAAATACATATTTATTATTTTTAACGCATAAGTAATATATAATCTATCCATTACACGCTACATACTATAGAAATGTGTAATGTTTTGTGATTTGTGACTAACATATTAAAAGCAGTAAAAACATGTGTTATAAAAGTTCACGATTGTACAAAAAATATTGACGTTAGCGTTAATTACTTATTTGATTGAGATTAAAGCAAAAAGATCATAAAAACCGAGTAATGTAGAATATACAATGTGTTTCAGAGGGATGTGACCAAACTTGGGGGTGTGGTACAGGCCATCAAACTGAACCACTTTTACCCGGGGACCAACATCGTAATCGTGAAAAAAAAATCATTCGTCACATACATTTGGTCAAGTAGGTATTGAAGTTTTGTATGGGACGACTGATGTCTTTTTCAAGATTACGATGTTGGTCCCCGGGAAAAAGTTGTTCAATTTGATGGCCCGTACCACACCCCCAAGTTTGGTCACACCCCGCTGAAACACATTGTATTATCTGTAACAATATTAAACTGTATAGATATGAAATATAACTATAATATCTCTATAACTATGGTAAACATTATTTTAATCATTTTAAAGTTAACTATTTCTTACAAAATATATATTTTTATACTTAAACGCAATAATCTTAAACAATTGTGTAATCTGACAAAAAAACTGCATGATTTAACGCAATAAAAACTTTAAAGATTAAAAACAGTTGAGTCAGACCCCCAAATGAATTATTTAATAAAAGGAACTAAAATATATAATGACCAGAATAGAGAGCTTAAAGACAATATAACTTAACATAAATTCATATAGGATATTATTTAACCGATTTAAGAAAGATACGACATAAGGTGGTTGGTACCTATTAAAAGAGTACCCAGAGAGTAAAGTTTCTTGCCCGTTTTTCTCTATACTACACCTTGAAGCAGGCAACTGGCTTCAACTTTATAACTGACCGACTCTTTGAAAATTCAAAAGTACCTGTAAATGATTTAATCAAAATAAATGCATTAAGTGTGACATGATCCTTGGTTGACGTGGTAAGTTTGGAAGCAAAATTGTCAGAAAATCACAAGTAGGTTTACAGTAAGAACCTTAAATAAACTCAAAAATGTTTACGAGACCTGATATTTACGTAAAATCTACATACTATTGTTCCCTCTATAAAACCATACATTGTCTGTATTTTAGCGATGTTCCTAGAGGAAACTTCACTACGACACACGGACAAAGGCCTCGTCCCGGTGGACGCGGGCCCAGTGCGGGTTGGTAGATGTCACATGTCTTCGAATTTTTGGTTCTAGGACATGCCGATTTCCTCATGATGTTTTCTTTCAGCGTTTAACACACGTCACTTGAATATAAATAAAAAAATTACACGCCTGACGTATCATTTCATTAAATCGGTTAAATACCTACGTAAATAAACGCAAATAAATTACGTCTAAAGAGTCTGTGCGGGCACAGTGGTAAGACTTTATACGACGTCTGATCAAAGGGGCGTTCACCCGATAGTAAATCTGGTTGTTAACATACTTCAGACATTTTGCTGATGTCTTTATATAATAGGTTTATACTCGTTCGATGGGTTTAATTATTTAGGATACATAATTTTCAGATGAATATCGTTAGTTTTCGATTGGCAAGCTAAATATTTAGCGTAGTATAATTTCATGAAGGTCTTTTAAATATAGGAAGCAGACCCTTACAATTTTATAACCTGCACGCTAATTGCATAACACACTTTTAATATCGATCTAAATCATTTTGAAGGATATTGCTAATCCATTGCTTCATATGTTCGAAAAATTTGTCTGCTCAACAATGAAAATAACGCAATAAATAATGTTGAACTGTCAAAATGAAAGCCAACGCTACTGATAGTGTGTTACGCAATTACCTCGCTGATATTTTTTCCACAAACCTAAAGTAGTCTAAACTGTTGTCTTTTGATTGAGCGTTTACGGCTAAAAGTCAAATTCACCTGATCAGTCGAGTAGCCCTTTATAAGAAGGTTACAACTGGTACATTCAGGGTAATGTATTGTTTGCCAGATTGACACACTATTAAAGTTTTATAAAGAAAATCCATTTATTTACACAGACTTCATGGCACACACCATTTTATACGAATGATAAAGATTAACAGTTGTGATTTGAGTGTTCTTTTTTTTTACAATTTGCTAATCAAACCGTTTCCCAGACTGTGCGTACATCGATAACTTCCGTCGGGCAGGATTCATGGCAGGGACATGACAACGCTCAGGGAGATGCAATTATCAATTATTTGATAGTACCTATCTCTGGTTAAAGCTGCGTTTCCACCAGAAATGAGCGAGGATGCGAGGGACGTGCGTGAAACTAACGAATAACATCGCTTCTATTTTCATAGCTTGAGCTAAACTAGTGTTGTTGTTGGTTAGTTTTACGCACATCCCTCGTTGCGCATCGTCGCTTATTTCTGGTGGAAACGCAGCCTAAACCTAGGTGTAATAAAATGGCTTTTAGCCGAAACACAATGTTGATACCATAGTCCAATCGAATAAGGTCGTTATTAACAAATTATCTTTAAAAGTCTAATATGGCTGGTTTGGTGTCTTTCGCGCATTTGATTAACGAGTACATAAGTTTGACAAAACCTGTGTCCTTCGGCTTTTCAAGCCCGCGAAGAAGTCTGTTCTTCATAACTGCGACGAATTCGCGATTGCTGAGTTGACCGTCCACTGCGAAAATACGCAAATTATATTAGAATCTAATTTTATCGTGCTTGGGTCAGCGAAAGTTAATACATTCTTCTTGTTAAAAAAAATTCTAGCCATGCGTAGGTGCGATGTTGTATCAGTTACAATTTAAAAATATTTTATTTATATTGTAATGACAATATGATGTATTCTAAAGGATTCTATAGAACGAAACACGATATGAAATGAAAAAAAGGATATTCTTATTTTCAAAGGATATTCTTTTTTTATTCTTATCAAGTACAAGTACAATTTACATCAATCAACAAGTTATTCACATCAATCGTAGCATCAATAAATTATCTAGCTACTGGTCAATCTCACCGTGAAGTCTTAGCCTTAAATGATAAATAACAATAAATTAAAAAAAAAGTGGCACTCCGCGAGATCCGACAGAAGTGAAAACTTGAACTTGTGTATTTTTTGAATCGTCATAAACAAAACACAATCAGAATACTTTGCCATCACTCAGTGACATATCGGAAATACATTAAAACCGAGTACATCCCGAGGACAGCCGAACACATCCGAATGTAGCGCGGTGTCGGTAACAGTGTCGCAATTTCAATGGTTTTTCCCATCTCAAAAATGCCCAACGCGCCTAAAGAAGTTTTCACTTAAAAAAACTTTTTTACAAAAAAAACAACCGACTTCAAAAAAAAAACACTACAAAGTGAAAAATAACCTTAATTTCGGAAGTCGGTGTCGTTGGTTCAGCATTTTCGTTATTTGACACCGACTTCCGAAATTAAGGTTATTTTTCACTTTGTAGTGTTTTTTTTTGAAGTCGGTTGTTTTTTTTGTAAAAAAGTTTTTATTTTTCACCTTTTAGTTGTACCTACCCCACACAAATTCAATTAACATTAGTGCATTGAAGAATTGAAGACACGACTCGAAGAATTATCAAAATTCGCATAGAAATGCCGGAGATGCAGTACACTTATGCATATAACTTCGTACATAAGCATAATTACCTAATGTATTATATACTAAAACCTTCCTGAAAGTATGTAGATCACAGTAATGAAAGAATTATCAAAATCGGTTCAGTAGTTTTTGAGATAATCGCGGACATACAAACATACATACATACATACGGGTCGAATACAGAACCTCCTTTTTTAAAGTCGGTTAAAAAAGGTTAAAATTATACATACTGTTCTCATCAAAAATAGTGAAGACTACGTTGATGACATGAGGATCCAAGTCCACATGTGCTACTGTCCTAGCCACGTGTCTAAGTGTCGGCTGGTCGATGGACGCGCCCGCAATGTGGTAGAACGTCAGCGCCGTATCCACGTCGTTGATGTTGTTCAGGAAGTGGAAGAACTTCAGGTAGTCGTCTTTTGTTATACCTACGCCGTGGTCACGGAAGCTGGAATTGTAAAAATAAACAATATTGAATGGTCTATGCAAGGAAGAACTGGGCGGAGGTTTTTTTTTTTTTAATCTTTATTTAAAGAGCTTTGTCGTAGATCGACCATGTCGCTCTATACGTTCTCATATACATAAACAAAAGAAAACAAAAAAAAAACATCAAACAAAAAACAAAGGGAAAACCATCAAATGAGCTTGGGATTGCAGCAATCAACGTCTCAACCTCAAGCCCAAATTGACCAGCTTGTACAGCGCCATAGCTGCCCTCGACATCGGAACAGCTAAGGCGCTGTTACACCCACCCACCGTACGAATTTTGGGATATTTGTGTAAGATTTCTATTCTAAGCGACTCGTTCCGGACACATTCCATCAAGATATGATATAGATCTTCAGCTGTATCGCAAACTGGGCGGAGGTTGCAATATAATACCAGCCTTTTCTTGTCCCACTGCTGGGCAAAGGCCTCTTCTCACACAGAGAAGGCACGAACATTGATCACCACGCTTGCTCAAGACGGGTGGAGGTTTCCAGACTTATATTAACTACATTAGCCCATAAAAAGCCAAATATTCTGGGTCTCCCCAGGTTTAAACTAAAACGGATTTGAACCCACAGCCTCGTGCATGAGAGGCGAGGCCTTAACCAATAATTTAACCTATGTAAAAACACACAACTAATTTAATTCAAAAGTTGAATTGGGACTTGACTGGCCACGTTTACCCAATGAGCTGTGGGTCAAAATATATCTCACTACGTGGAGCCCTGACAAAGCCAGAAGGTGTCGCGGTGGACCACGTAAAATATGGCGGGATTGCCTGGTCAAAACCAACAACCCACGTTAGCCTTGGATCGAAATAGCTGGTCTGGGCGTTTTCTCAGTGTAAGGGTTTCAACAGCGAGTTTACCGTGCAACTAGCATATATACAACGTCCCGACATCAATCGTTGGGCAGTTGCCCGCAAGAAACGACACCCGTTTGGTCGGAGGATCCTCCCTTTTCTATAGAGTATGAGTGAACTTCACACCCTGTTCCTCATACCTCTATACTAGCAATTGGATAGTGTTGTAGGCTGACAGTAACTAGTAGGTAAGGGAAAACGACCTGTTGCCTGTTACATTATTATCAATCTCTATCAATCTCAATTAATTATTTAATAAGACTAAAACTTACGTTTTCTTAACTCGTTTCAGCATTCGCGCCTTCTTCTTGGCTGGGTAACCTGCGTACGCCAACAGAAGTTCGGCAAAGTCCGCTTCAGTAATACGACCAGTTTCATCTGAAATATTTTAGTTAAAATTCTAAGTAACACTATACGAGTATATCAGTTAGTCGGTAGACAACAAATCGAACACGCGCGTATATAATTGGTTTCTACTACTCGGCGACAAATCGGTGACTCACTCAACGTACGATCACCCAACTGTGTTTCTCAAACTTTCCAAGATGTTTACTTGTAAACGGTGCGATGTGGAAGCGAGAGACGGCGTCACATGTTCTGTGTGCGCGGGGCAGTTCGACTTCCCCTGCTCAGGCATCACGGAAGCAGGATGGAGAAGACTTGGAGATCGTAAAACTACATGGAAATGTAGTAGTTGCAAAATATCGATGGTAGCCAGTCCCCGAGCTGATTCCGACAAGAGTTTACCAGCTGACACGGAAACCATCTTAACTGAGCTCAAGCGGCTATCTACACAAATGGAAGCCTTGCCAGCGCTGGTCGAGAGCGTTAAAGCTGTGCAAAACGAACTTGTGGAGCTTAAAACTTTAAAGGCTGAATTCTCAGAGGTGAAGTCGTCACTCCAGTTTGTTAGTGACAAAATGGATGAGCTGACCTGCAAGGTATCAACTCTGGAGCATGACATTGAGTCAATGAAGGAGACCAAGGGTGACATCACAAAGTTGCAAGACCGCATAGCTAAATTGGAGCTCCGTCAAAGTGAGAGCGAACAGAGGTCCAGAATGAACAACATCGAAATCAAAGGAGTGCCACTAACTAGCGATGAAAACTTATTCTCAATAATGACTAAAATCGGGGATGTTATTGGATGTCATATACCCAAGGAGCAGATTAACTACATAGCCCGAATTCCAATGCGTAGTGATCCAATTAACAAAAATATAATTTGTTCGGTGCATAATAGCTACAGCAAGTCTGATTTTGTTTCTGCGGCGAAAAAGCACAAAACCCTAAATGCTGCTCAACTGGGTCTGCAAGGCTCAAACAGGATCTATATTAACGATCATCTTACGCTGGATAATAAAATTCTCCTGAACCAAACTAAAGCTCGTGCCAAAGAACGTGGATTTGAGCACGTTTGGGTCACGGGATGCAAAATATTTACTCGAAAAAACTTTACATCCCCAAAACTCCACATCAAGACGGAGCACGACTTAAAAAAGTTCTTATTCTAACAGTTTTTATATTGAAAATGTCGATTCAACGTCCTGGTAAGTGGTATATCGCTCACTCCGCCTCATTAAGTTTGAGAACCACAGGTTTTTGTTTTTTATGCGCATTCGTTTCTCGCCGTCCTTTTGTTTGCTTATCATTAGTTTCGAACCATTTCGTACATTATTGCTATTATGACTTTAAATCCTCCGCTCGTTACCTTAAGTATGTATATTGCTTATTGAGACTAAACAGTCTACCTTACAATAATTATTTTTTATTTCTTAACGTTCAACTATGTGCTACGCTCTTCGGACCTTATTTGTATGGAGATAAAGTTTTATTTCAGTTTTCTATAATCACCTCTCAATATTACTTAAAAAATATTTATTTTAACGGATTGAATGTGCTTTGTATTCTATTTTCTCTACTAACACTAGTGATTTTTATGATGTATCATGGCGCCTATTAGCATTTTTTATCAGAACGTGCGGGGACTGCGAACTAAAACAGGTGTTTTCTACAGGAATATATGTATAAATGGTTTTGATGTTATTTGCTTGACAGAGACTTGGCTAACCGATGGAATATCCGATTCCGAATTATTTGATGACAGATATATGGTATGGAGACGGGACCGGGATTACACCAGGACAGGTCAGACTATGGGAGGTGGGGTTTTAATTGCCGTTAGGCGGGAGATTGTGGCTCATGCTCGCGGAGAGTGGCACTCATCGGCAGAAGACCTATGGGTCACATTATCTCTGCAACAAAAAAGACCCAGGACAACATACAAAATGCATATATGCGTTGTTTATATTTGCTCTCAAAACCAAGGTAACTCATTAACAACTCAGTTAGGTATCTTCTCTGATAATTTGACCAACATTGTAATGGAGAACCCGGTCGACAAGTTTATTGTGCTGGGTGACTTTAACCAACCCAATATATCGTGGACCCCTGCAAATGATGGTTATTCTCTCCACCCTTCAAACCTGAACGGTCATGTCCAAACCACTTTTTTTGACAACATTAACGCATGTAACTTGTCACAGTACAACTGTCACCCTAACAAAAACAATAGGATTCTGGACTTGGTATTTTCCAGTAATGAAGTTTCTGTCTCCTGCAGCACTGATCCACTGGTTCCTGAAGATCCGCACCACAATGCAATGTGTATTACGGCGGACTTTGTTCAGCTCCATAGTCTGCCAGCTCGTCCCTATGTGAAATACTTGTACCGGTCTGCTGACTATGCAGCAATTAAGGATGAACTCAACATCGTTGACTGGCAGTACGAGTTGGGCCACAGGTCACTAAACGATGCCGTGGCATTCTTCTATGATGTCTTGTATAAAGTGCACAAAACTTATATCCCATCAAAAACAGTTGTTTCCCAATCTAAATACCCGCTCTGGTATAAAAGTCCGTTAGTGAAAATCATTAAAGAAAAATCCAAATTCCATGCTAAATTTAAAAAATATGGGAACGAGTCAGACTACCAGTCTTTTGTAATATTACGGCAACGTGCAAAGGACCTGGAGAAGTGCATGTTTGATGAATACATGGCAAACGTTGAATCCGCTATTCGCAACAACCCTCGAGCCTTCTGGAGCTACATAAAATCAAAAAAGCAAAACAACTCCTACCCTTCTGTGCTGCGGTTTGGAAACCTGTCTTCTAGCAATGGTGAAGAAATTTGCAATTTCTTCGGCGAATATTTTCTGTCCAACTTTCGTGAATCCACCATCTCTGATAATAATGCACAATATCATTGTACCAGTGAGCGGATTGATTGCAGTCCATACGATATTGCCGCTATCGAGGTTTGTGAGGACGAGGTTATGAAACTGCTAAAGCATTTGGACTTAAATAAATCAGCTGGTCCAGACAAGCTCCCACCGGTTTTCATAGTAAACTGTGCTACAAGCCTTTCGGTTCCTCTTACATTATTATTCAGACGATCTCTGAATACCGGGGTTATGCCTGCTATATGGAAGTCGGCTTATATAACTCCTATTCATAAAAAGGGACCGAGAAACTACGTGGAAAACTACAGACCGATATCCAAGTTATGCGTGTTTGCTAAAATATTAGAAAAAATTGTTTACAGACAAGTTTACTCTGCTCTCAGGCTCAGTTTTAGCGAGCACCAGCATGGATTCTTGGGTGGTCGATCAACAACTACAAACCTAGTTCTCTGTAGCGACTTCCTGTCAGAGGCTATGTCTAATCGGTCCCAAATCGACGTCATTTATACAGACTATGCCAAATGTTTTGACAGAATTGATCACGTCGTTCTCATGCGCAAACTTCTATCGATGGGCATCAGGGGTAATCTATTTCGCTGGTTTAAGTCGTATGTGGAGGACAGGTGTCAGACTGTTGTGCTGAATGGGTACTCATCAAGATCAATGCGCATCCCATCTGGCGTTCCGCAAGGATCTTTATTAGGGCCGCTATTATTCAATTTATTCGTCAACGATATTGACTCCTGCTTCCTTCATTCTAAAATACTGCTATATGCAGATGACATGAAAATTATGTCAAAGATATCCTCCTTATCAGATGCTCTGTCATTGCAAGAGGACTTGGATAGGTTCCAGTACTATTGCAGAACTAACAAGCTCCATTTAAATGTCTCCAAGTGTTACGTGTGCTCCTTCACTAGGAAGCCCGTACCTATCACATTTGACTATAAACTTTTAGACAGCTCCCTAGCTAGGGTTAACACAGTCAAAGACCTGGGAGTTGTATTTGATTCGAAATTATTATTTGATCAACACATAGATAACGTCATTAATAAAGCATCAAAATCTCTAGGGTTCATTTTGAGGGTCTCGTCTGAGTTCAGGAACATCAAAACCATTAAAATTCTTTACTGTACTTTTGTTCGCAGTCATCTCGAGTATGCCTCTCAAGTTTGGAATCCCAATTACAATATATACATAAATCGATTGGAAGGCATACAAAGAAAGTTTTTGAGGTATAATTAATTCCGGTCTAAAACTTATTCTCCCACTTATCTCCTACGCTGTAAAAGATTCCATTTACTTCCTCTTTCTGAACGTAGAAAAATTGCGGATTTGGCGTTTTTATTTAGAATCGCTAACGGTTCAACTGAACTTCCCGAATTGCTGAACAAAATCGGACTGCGGGCTCCTTCTGCTTTTCTGCGCAATCCTCATCTGTTGCATACTCCTATGGTAGGAACGAAGTACAGACGAAATTCGTACTTAATTAGAGCGAGTCATACGTACAATGCCGTCTGCCGGGGTGTCGATATCGATATTTTCAATACCAGCATGTCAAAATTAAAAAGGACTCTTTGTGATTTCTTTTTTGATCATGTAAACTAATTTCTCGTCTATTAATCACATTTTTTTTTTCCTTATTTTTTACTCTAAAACTGTCTACCTTCTCAAATATTTCTTTGTTGTTTATATACACTCTTCTATCTGTGAAAACTTGTAATTGGCCTTATTTCTGTTACTCTTAATAGTGCAAAAGTGTTTAGCTGTAAGTTTTCCAAAAAACTGTAAAATAAATAAAAATAAAATAAAATAAAATAAAATATCGCAATTTATTAACATTACGAATGTTACACCTTGTTTTACGATTATAAATTCCTAAAAAATAAAAAAAAACCGCACTGATTTGGATGTTTTTTTTTTCACATGAGTGAAGCGCGCAATGTGAGAAGAACGTTTAATTGAATCATTGATATTCAATTAAACGTTCCCTTTCTAATCATCTGCCTTAACCTTTTCCCAACTATGTTGGGGTCGGCTTCCAGTCTAACCAGATGCAGTTGAGTACCAGTATTTTACATGGAGCGACTGCCTATCTGACCTTCCCTTTCTATTACGCCTAAATGGACGAACATAAAAGGTGTACTCTTGTTCTTTTTAAAGATTTTACCAGAAATTAATCACAATACCAACTTACCCGGCTGTTTTCTTTGGAATTCAAGGGATAATATTTCCCTCTGAAGTTGTTGTTGAAAGTCCAAAAATTTTTCAATAGTGAGCTTCTGGTTGAGACGGGGTCCGAAGAAGTACGTCGTCAGCGCTGAGTTGATACCCTGTAAGGTTTACAAAGCATTTTATACTAAATAACTATCGCCCCGCCCGTGTTTCGAACAGTTTTTAAAACATCCAGATTTCTTTCTTTATTACACACGGAAGTTTAATAATAATAGATCGATCCATCATCACTGACAGGACTATTATTGGCATTAAGCCTGACATAGTGGTGTTGGATCGATCAGAGCGGCGCGCAATAATTGTTGACATAACAGTCCCGCATGATGAGAACCTCGTGAAAGCCGAGAAAGATAAACAAATCAAGTATCTTGACTTGGTTCGCGAGGTTGTCGACATGTGGGATGTGGACTCATCGATCATTGTGCCGATAATCGTGACAGCTAATGGATTAATAGCCAAGAGCCTCGACCAACACATGAGGAAGCTATCGTTGGGCAGCTGGATCAATGGCTTGATTCAGAAAGCGGTAAGTACTTCTATGGTCCGGCGTTTAAAATTTTTCCAAAGATGTAAACAGCAATGGCCCCTCGAAATTGTCTATGGTTTAGTGATGCGGTACTAATGAATTTTAAGTTTTGGTGCTAGCGATGTTAAGATTTTTCGGGTGGATTTTTTGGGGTAGATAATCGAAATAACATGCAAACACACCAAAGTTAAATAACAGCTGTTTCTATTTTTAACCCCCGACGCAAAAACGACGGGGTGTTATAAGTTTGACGTGTCTGTGTGTGTGTGTGTCTGTCTGTTACATCGTAGCTCCCGAACGGATGAACCGATTTTGATTTTGTTTTTTTTTTGTTTGAAAGGTGAATTAGTCGCGAGTGTTCTTAGCTATGTTTGAAGAAAATCGGTTCAAGATGGCCGCCGCCACAAAATGGCGGATTACATATTTTTTCACAATTTTTTCAATGTGGGTATCAAATGAAAGGGCTTGACAAGTAGAATACCAAACATTATGATAAATTTCAAAACCAAGATGGCTGCCACCACAAAATGGCGAATTATATTTTTTTTTTACAATTCCCTCAATATATAATATATATATGACTAGTAGAATACTATACACTATTACAAATTTGAAATCCAAGATGGCCGCCACCAGAAATGGCAAATTCACAGAGGAATACGTTAGTATGGAATGAACGCCAACGACCACGAGTATCTAACTAGCTTCGCTTCACTGTGGTAAAAAAAGTCACGTGTCGATCGTATAGCATGTTTACTAGTAATATAATATTATAAAGTTTAAAAAGCAAGAAATAAAAGTTAAATAAAAAATTTAAAAAACCCCCGACTCATACAAAACCTCTAAAAACTAAAATAATAATGTATATTAGCCCTTTAAGTTTAATATAATTTGCAGGAAATATTTTGATCCAAGCGTCCTCACGTCGGGGGACGGCTAATGAAAATTGGAAATTAACAGCAGTCATGTTTTCTACAATAGCTACATTCATTATTGCTGGGTTTAAGCCTCATCTGTTTGGCGTTTTTGTCTCGTCGTTATTATTTTAGTTTTTAGAGGTTTTGTTTTTACAAAAACATTTCATATTTCGACAAGTAACGATACACAAGAACATTAAGTTAATGTTTGTTTTCGTCTCGGAGGTTTTAAGATCGCTTGAAGCGGATAGGATTGGAGTTAGGTACAATTCCCAGAAACAGTTTTCCTTTTGACATTTGGTATTGAATGGCGACATTGGGCGATACGTTGTTGGTTCGAATCCACGTCAAGCCGCGCTCTTTTTGAAAGTATTCGTTATGAGTGGTAAAGATTCAATCGTATAGTAGTATAATATTTTAAATCTCGAGGGGCCCCCATATTACCTATATGTAGACCTACGATTATTTAATAAGGAAAAAAAGACCGCATCTTTATTTAGTAGAACGCGGGCCAGCTCCAACAGCATCTTGAAAATCCTAGGCGAAAAAAAAAAATTGTTGTCAGTATAATAAATATACGAGTACGATCAGCTTCAGAGAAAAGGAACCCCTCAAGACTTTAAAGATTATCGCCCGAGCGCGCTCGAGCCCGCTGTCGCTCGTCGCTCGAGCGACGGCGGGCGCGTCACGTGGCTCTGGCCTCGAGCAGCTCCCTCCCCCGCTGCCGCGCGCCGCATCCATCTCTGCCCGAGCATCCACCGATCCCACTCAAATATTATTTGCAAGTTTTTAAATAATTATAATATGGTATTTTTTCGGCTTTTTGCCCGAACCGTATCCCAAGAATAACTTAACTTACAAAAAGACACTTTATGTGCGATTGAGGATACGAACTCGCATCACCAGGCGCCAGCCGATCACGTAGACCGCGCCTTATACCACTAGACTATTGAATCAGTTAGCCATCTTAACGAAAATTTGAATAGCTTTACTCCTTTTATCGAACAAGGTTGATAACGGTCTAATCTTCTAGATATTAAGGTTTAAATTTCAACGTCCACCACGTATTATAAATACTAACACCTTACCGTCTTGTTTTACAAAATGCAATTCGTAACTCCTCAATTAACTAAATTATAAGGTTGAAATTTGCATAGATTTCTTGTTTGGTTGAATAGAATGTGCTTGATTCCGATTGTTGCCCTACCTACCGTAATTTTAATTTAGAATTCTTCTTCGCCTTATTTACTAAACTGTGATTGAGGGTATAATTACTTATCAAATCGTTTCGTTTTCGTGTCGATCCGCTTGCGCGTAATTATCTTCGTCGAAATATTATCCGATTTATTAAGTTTTTGAACAGTTGATTATATTAACCGATAGTATTGTTCGATTAATAACTTTTTGAATGCTGGAATTAAATAAACTGACGACTGAGGGAAACTGACCAGTGATACGCGGACTCTAAAATTGTTGTTCTCTGGGAACAGGAACAAAGCATAAAGAACGAGATATGGGCATAACGGTAAGATTTACGTTATACACATATATGTATTTATTGTTGCAATCATGTTGCATTATTACTGACAAGTTGGATTTTTTTATGTATTCCTAATATTATTATTTTCGTTCCAGAGAAAAACAGTTCGTAGATGGATACAAAGGTATCATGCGACTGGTGATGTGAAATGTGATCGCCAAGGCCCTCGCTCAATAATTGTTTACACTAATGAATCGGGGCGACACCGTAATATTGTGGAAGTTCACTCAGTGACACCCTTCAAAACTACGCGTTCAAGTGTGACTTCAAGAAGTGATAGACAGTGACGGCCATCCTCTCCGTTATTAATAGGCAATTTACTCGGCAGATTTATTGTGTAACTGATCTGATAAAATTACATTGGAACGTATGAGCAAGTGTTAATGATTCCCAATATTTGTGGGATCATTAATTCGTAGTTAATCAAAAATAAACAACCTTTATTATTATCAATCCAGATACTTTTGTTTACAAGTAGTCTTGTAGGTAATGTGTGATGCACCATCTGACCTCACATATTTTTATAATTTCTAATGTTGTGTTAAATAAGGGTTATCAGAAAATGTGATAAAAGAGAAAGATGTATATTGCTATACTTTTATAGTTTAGCATGTTGGTTCTTCCTCTGTAATTCACAGGCACAAATGACAACATTTAATTTTTTAATCTTTTTTTCCGATAAGATCATACAAAGTATAAAAAAATAATGTTTTCACAACTTTAAATGAATAAATATTACCTATTGTAGTTGTTTCTAGAAAAATCTATAAATGAACCGTTATCTAATGTTAAACGTTCTAAACCTCACCCAGGGTATCTATTTTGTGTTTAGTTAATATTCTAAGTAAATAACCCCAATTTAACACACATAGAAAACTGTATATTCAACCGTGAAGTGGATTCCATGAAGTCCTAGAAATGTAATTAGAGAAATAAATGAATATTGTTTATGCAACATGCCTAGATTTTCTTACAAACCTCATACCTACTTCAACATTTGATTTCTTAAATAGTAATTAACAAAAATCACATAATAACCTATAAAAGAAACAAAAAAAAACAAAAAAAGAACTTCTCGTCCGAGGATTTGAACTCGAGACCATCGAATTGTTAAGCCGCTGTCTTAACCACTAGACCAACACGCCATATACAATACGTTACAAAAAACTTAAATGGGTTTAATGTCATTCCCAAAAGGGGTTCCCTTACTTTGAAGCGAACTGTACATGGTTTTCTTTTCAATGAAAAAGTATTAAATACTCCTTGTACAAAAAGTCGATATTGTTATGTCAATCATTTGCATTTCAATGACAAGATTTTAGACGAGACAAAAAAGGATGTCGGTCGTTTGATGTTTGTAAAAAATCAAATTCCACCCTAGTTTTCAGCTTTAAAAATAAAAAATATATATAGAAATATATATAATATATAGGTATAGATAAATATAAAAGGATATTTAAAAGTTTAGAAACACGCAGTGATAACACGTGTATTCTATTTAGTGCGTATTTAATCAGTGACACGCAGATATCGCGTTCAATTCCCAGGCAAGTTCAATGTTATTGCTCCAGTTTAGACACGGCCCGCATTGTTAGGAGGTTCCTCTCTTTGGAAAGTTCCCTTCAAAATGGTTGAGCTGAATGGTGCTGATCTATGCGTCATGTTCGTGAACGGGCGCCGTCTGTTGGGGCTGGTCATCACTTAGCTGCCTCGGCTTATTTTTAATTATTTTATTTTTGGATTGTTTTTTTGTTACTATTTGCTGTACTCTGGACGCTTTTAACGCGTAAGTCTTTTTTTTACGTCTATGTCACATATAAATTCAACATTAATGATGCAACTAATATTTTTGTAAAAATATTATTTAACATGTTCAATGCCGCCGACACGCGTAGCGTGTTCTTGCGAATTTCTATAACTACGCCTCGAACACGCCAGTCGTGTCCTAAATGTTTCAGTGATATTTCGAAAATTAAGCAAAGTTGCCTTTTGGAATTCTCAGTACATAATCCTCAAGCAATAACCTAAGGATTTTTGAGGTGGCCCCCGGAAAAATCTATTAATTTGTATTTTTTTTTTAAAGTGATTATGTAATGCCGAGAACCCGCCAGGCGTGTCCGCGTGGCTTTATAGGGCGGCATCGCTATGAACTTCAAAAAAATTATGGTGGCAGTGAACGTGTGAAAAGAGTGTTCATGGAGTTTCTTGCCCGTTCTTCTCCATAGGTACCTACGCTTTGGAATGGGCAACTAGCTTCATATTTTCTGACTGACCGACTTCTTGACAATTCAAAAGTACCTGTAAATGGTTTAATTGAAATAAATGCTTTGAGTTTTTTTTTTTTAGTTTTTGGAGCTCTGACGGCGGTAGCTTCGACCCTGTTCCCGATACCGGTGGGCTACTATTTTTTATATTTTTAAATGTTTTTATGTTCTTCATTTAAAAATATAATTTATGTGAAAATTATGAAATAAAGGAAAGAAAAATGTATAATAACACATAAACCTTTCAGAACAATTTATCTAAATGATGGTGAAAACCTAGTCAATATCGGTTACATAGTTTAAAAGAACAACGGGATCATACAGACAAACACGAACAGCTAATTTACTTTATGATAAGTATAGATAGATTTATCAGCAAGTTCTAGAAACAGTAAAATACTGCTTAGGCATGAGAATAAGATAAGCGATATCATTGCAGGATAGACTGTCTTCTCGTTGTTATTCATGTCAAATACCATCAACCGGAACTGGAATGAATTTTGGGCAACACTATGAATTTACTTTTGCCATCGACACGATAAGAAGAAAAAACTTTTTACAAAAAAAGGCAACCGGCTTCCAAAAAAAACCACTACAAAGTGAAAAATAACTTTCATTTCGGAATTCGGTGTCAAAAAACGAAAATGCGGAACCAACGACACCGACTTCCGAAATTAAAGGTATTTTTCACTTTGTAGTGTCGTTTTTGGAAGTCGTTTGTCTTTTTTTGTAAAAAAGTTTTTATTTTTCACTTTTTATTAGGGTTCCGTACCAAAATGGTAAAACGAAACCCTTATGGTGCGACTCAGTCTGTCTGTCTGTCTGTCCACCTGTCACAGCTGGATATCTCAAGAACTAATAATACTATCAACTTGAAATTTGAAATAGTTTTAGATGACCTTTGCCAAACTATTTTGCAAATAAGAAAGAAATAAAAATACATATATCTTTTTTGGAACAGGGACTGCAAGGGGGTCTGCAAAATTCGAAGTGGGGCTACTAGGGCATGTGAGGTATCATATGAAAGAGCGTAGTTTGCACATTCTCAAACATTTTTCTTTTTTTTAGGTCCCATAGTTGTCGACTTTTGATGAAAAGTGTAAAAAAAATACCGCCCCCCCTCATCTCTGAAGTTTGCATAGAGAAAAATCTGAAATTAGTTAGGTTATGTAAATATTACAGGAAAAATAAAACAATGTCTCTAAATAGCGCACTTTTAGAAATCATCAACAAACGTTACATTAGTTCCACTATCGGTCAAGAGATGGCGCTAAACTAAAACTGCAATATTCTACATCGCAGCGCAGTGTTAAAATTCTCTGACGAATATAGGCCTCGCCGATGAAAATTTAAAAACATATTATTATGATGGTACGGAATCCTCGGTGCGCGAGTCCGACTCGCTCTTGACCGGGTTTTTAGTTGTACCTACAGTGTACTATCAGTGACAGGAAGTTATTAAAACATCATCAATATAAACTAAGTGGAAAAAATCATATTATTGAAGCTAACTCAAAAACTACCAAAGCAAAGATAATAAAATTTTTATGGGACCACCCCTGAAGCATACCTTATCCATTAAAAAAAGAATTTTGCAAATCGGCTTATAAGTAACGAAGTTCTGAGGTAACAAACATAAACAAAAACATTCAGAAACCGAATTGAGAACTCCTCCTTTTTTGAAGTCGGTTAAAAATAACAATTCAACTTCTCGGAAACCCAAAAATCGTGTCAGTGTTGCCACGTAGTAACAGTGTTTTACCTTAAAAGTGTTGCCAGTGTTGGCGTGGTCTCGGTGCCTAGAGCCAATGCTGCTCTGCTGTCGAATGAGGAGCGCCACCTTCTCAAACTCCTCGCAGTCGACGTCACCATCACCGTTCAGGTCGAACATTCGAAAAGCGATTTCGAAATGGCGACGAGAAGCTGAAAATATAAAGAAAAATCAAAATTTTCGATAAAGCATCGTGATGTTTTCGGAATAATTATAACCCATGAGAGGATCACCTCTTCTCAAGAAGGTAAAATGTTATAAGCTGTATTAATAAGGGCCTTCAACTAAGTAGGTAGCTATATGAAGACGTGGGCTGCTTTGTAATTCCATTCAAATTAAAAGCTTATGTTTGTTCGAAAAGTATCTGATAAAAGTGTAAACAAATGGTCAGTTCAGGTTAAATTCTTACGCAATCACTTATGAATACGTGTCAAAGGGGTTAGAAGATTTTTGTATGGAGGGTGGCCCTAAGGTCGGCCGCCATTTTGATTTTTTTCAGAACCGCGGCGCACAATAAAAGTTATATATTTAGATAGAGGACACTTATACAAACAAAAATGTAATATAACATAATATCCTAAAGCGTCAGGTTTCAGAGTTATTCACCAAAATATAAGTCGAAAACAACAAGGATTTTTTTGGTTTTTTTCCCTCTAGGTGAGCATATTGAACTATTTAGGTAATAGAAACGTTATGAAACCTTTATGGAGAAGAAACAAATGAAGAATAGACATTTTTTAAATAAATAATTAAACACAGCAATTTATAGTTCGTTTTTTAATCCCAGAGACTAATCTGACAAGTGTAATGTCAAACTTCTATACTAAAAAAAACGAAAATAGAAAAGACTTAAATGTCAGATTAGTCTCTGGGATTAAAAAACGAACTATAAATTGCTGTGTTTAATTATTTATTTAAAAAATGTCTATTCTTCATTTGTTTCTTCTCCATAAAGGTTTCATAACGTTTCTATTACCTAAATAGTTCAATATGCTCACCTAGAGGGAAAAAAAACAAAAAAATCCTTGTTGTTTTCGACTTATATTTTGGTGAATAACTCCGAAACCTGACGCTTTAGGATATTATGTTATATTACATTTTTGTTTGTATAAGTGTCCTCGATCTAAATATATAACTTTTGTTGTGCACCGTGATTCTGAAAAAAAATCAAAATGGCGGCTGATTTTAGGGCCAAAACCTTCAAACCCCTTTGGAGTAAGGCAGGCGCGGGTCTAGGATTTCGCTTCGGGGGGGGGGGGGGGGGGGGGTAATTATTATAGTGTAAGGAACAGGCAACCCCACGTCACTGGAATGGACTGCCTATAAATAGCGTGCCAGTTGACTGTCAAGCTCACTTTTTCATTGGCGGTCACGACGTACGGACGTCTCTGCGGGAATCTCCATTGGTTAAAGGTCACGTGAGCTGTCTTGTATTTTATTAAAAGTGTGCAATCGTTATTTTGTTACTTTGTCATTATAATTTGAACCAATTTATTTTAAATAAAGCTGTTGCTGATGTTGATTAATTTAACTTTGATTTATTAAATGGTTTTCTTATTGCAACGTGTTTTTTTTTTTAATCATTTCCACTTCTGAACCTTATATCAGAAGTGGGATAAAGAATTAGTTTGCCCAATCTATTTCAATTAGTTAATTTGCAACAACTTTTGAATAAGAAAACCGTTATTTTTTTGCTGTGTTTTGAAAAGTATAAACGATTGCTTGCTTGTTTTATTACTTCTTATGATTATATTTTGGTGGTTTATACTCTGTGATTGTGTGTTAAAATGGTGCGTACGGGATCACGTAGCCGTGAACGGCATCATACTCGAGATAGGCCGCGTAATCGGGAGAAGCGTAGTTCTCGAGATAGGCGGATTTCGCGGTGTAACTCGAGCGATGAACGACATGACCCACGGAACAGCTCGCGTACCCGAGATCGGAGTGATTCACGTAATATTGAAAGACGTCGTTCGCGTAATAGGAATAAGCGTCACTCGCGTAGCGGTTCACGTGTTTGTCGTCAAGATCGTTCGCGGAATAAAAGCTATGATAGGTCGCGGTCTAATTCATGTAGTAGAAGGCGTCATGCTCGCGATAAACGAGAATTCACACCTGAAGCACCAAACCCAGTGCTTTCGAGCGTACCGCGACAATCGCACAGCACGGATATAGGATCAGGTATACCGCGTTCTGAGGCGTCCACTCTTGCGCATGTCTTGATGCATGCAATAAAAACTATGCAGCCTACAAGGTCACAACACTATTATGTGTCAAATTTTGACCCTTCGATACACAGTATTGAAGCATGGTGCGAAGAAGTGGATCGCGCCAGAGACGCAAACAACTGGAACGATCATGAGTGCTTATCACGTGTGGCTTCTTGCCTGAAAGGGGACGCTAAAGTTTGGTTGAGTGAATGGGTCACCAGCGGTAAGACGTGGACTAATTTCAAACGAGAGTTCAAATCTCTTTGTCCTAATAAACTCGATTATGCGAATATTCTGTTCGAGGCTATGAACACAACTTCAGACAAATACCCAACGTTCGCTGAATATGCGCGCCGTACTTTGTTACGTTTGAAAATAGTTCAGGGGTTAAGTGACGAGTTGAGAACGCTTATCGTTATCCGTGGCATAGACAGCCCTCAAGTGCGAGCTGCCGCTGCCAACTCGGACCTTACTCCTGACACTATTGTTTCGTTCTTATCAATTTATACGAAAACACCAAAACGAGATCATTCAGGCTCTAAGAAACAAATCCAAACAAAGTCGAATAATCGTTCGGGTCCAAAATGTTTTACTTGCAACCTAAGGGGGCATGTTAGTCGTGATTGTAAACGTCAAAAACCTAACGAGACTTCCAACACGCAACCGGCACCAAGCAACACCTGTCCTTTTTGTAAAAAACAAGGACACACTAAGGATAAATGCTTTGCGAAGGCACGTTCTGAATCGCGAAACCAACGAAACGTTAATCTTTGCTCCTATCGTTCCAATTTTGCTCAAAATAAGGACGTAACTTCCGCAGTGGTAGAAGGGGTGCCGGTAGATGTACTCATCGATAGCGGTGCCCTTGATGTGTCCCTCATATCTTCAGACGTTCTTGAATATATTTCATGCCAACCAAAACCAAGACGTTGCGTGTTGAAAGGCATAAGCGACAAAGAGATAGTCGCACACGTCACAGTCACAGTAGAATTTAGCGATATATCTATTGAGGTAGACCTGTTGGTGGTTCCATCTTCTTTTATGAACACACCTATCATAATAGGTACCGATGTACTGAATCGCGACGGAATAACTTACGTTCGAACTAAGGACAAACAGTATCTCACGCGTAACGATACTCGCGTTTGTAACGTTCAATCAAACGGTCAGATCAATGTTAATACTCCTCTACAGGGTGACGAATTGGAAAGCCTTATGTCGGTCATCAATGAGTTTTCAACTTTCCTGATATCTGGTACTGCCACGACTACAGTTCGAACCGGGGAGATGGAGATAAGGCTCACCAAAACGACACAAGTGGTCTACCGACCATACAGACTCTCACACCAGGAAAAACTTAGGGTTCGAGAAATTACTAAAGACCTTTTAGACAAGGGGATAATTAGGCGTTCTAATTCGGAATTTGCAAGCCCTATCATACTAGTTAAGAAGCGTGATGGCTCGGATAGGCTCTGCGTTGATTATAGAGCGCTGAATAGAATCACGGTAAAAGACCGGTACCCTCTTCCGTTAATAGAAGAGCACGTTGACAGATTAGGCGGTTATAAATACTTCTCTAGTCTCGATATGGCTACCGGCTTTCACCAAATTCGTCTTAAAGAGGAATGTATTCACCTTACTGGCTTCGTAACGCCCGAAGACCATTTTGAATACGTCAAAATGCCATATGGATTAGCGAATTCTCCCATTGTATATCAACGCATAATAAAATAAATGATACCTTACGCAATCACATTAATGAGGGTAACGTGTTAGTTTACGTCGATGATGTACTTCTTATGAGTTATACCGTGAATGAAGGAATTGAGTTGTCACGTAAAGTACTGAATACTCTCACCACGGCGGGATTTTCGATAAACCTTCGTAAGTGCTCTTTTCTTGTAACCGAGGTAGAGTATTTAGGCAGAGTGATAAGTAAGGGTCAGGTTAGGCCGAGCCCTCGAAAAGTAGAAGCTTTAGCTAATACCACGCCACCAGAAAACGTAAAACAGGTACGCCAATTCCTTGGTTTAGCGGGGTACTTTAGGCGATACATTAAAGACTACGCGACCCGAACCGCTCCAATTGCTCACTTAACCCGTAAGGATGTCAAATTTCAATGGTCACCCGAATGCGAGTCTATTCGCCAATACCTAATTAAACAACTTACAAATGAGCCAGTTCTTTCGATTTTTGGTACAAACCTTCCAACCGAGGTCCATACGGACGCTAGCAGTGCAGGTTACGGTGCTGTCCTCATACAAGTCCACCCCGACTCAAAAAAACATGTCGTAGCTTATTTCAGTAGGTCTACCCAAGGGGCCGAACCTAAATATCATTCTTACGAACTCGAAACCCTCGCCGTAGTCAAGGCCCTTCAAAATTTCCGGCATTATCTCGTAGGGTTGAAATTCGTAGTAGTCACGGATTGTAATGCCCTTAAGTCTACCGAACGAAAGAAGGACTTGTTACCACGCGTTGCCCGTTGGTGGATCTACCTCCAAGACTTCGAATTCTCAATTGAATATCGGAAAGGAGTAATGATGCCACATGCAGACTACCTGAGTCGAAACCCAGTAGTTAACGTCAATCAAATATCCCGACCTCGAAACTGGGCTCAAATAGCTCAGTCGGCAGACAATGAGACTCGAGACCTTATTGAAAAACTTCGCGATGGTAGTCTAGATGCGAATCGTTACTTAGTGCAAAATGATATTTTGTACTACAAATACGTCCCGATAGGTGAACAACCCCGAATGCTTTGTTACATTCCCAAGGGTCACCGACTCAGTCTTCTTAGGGTATTTCATGATGAACACGAACACATCGGTGTAGAAAAGACCCTGGATCTTATTTTGAGACATTTCTGGTTCCCAGGCCTAAGACAGTTCGTAGCTAAATACGTGGCCCATTGTCTCGTATGTATTTCTCAAAAAAGAGTTCCCCGTGCCCCATTACAAAATATAACTTCCTGGGAAAAACCAGACACTCCTTTTGACACCGTGCATGTCGACGCTTTAGGTTCTTTGCCCGTGTCGGAAGGGTACAAATTCGTCCTTCTTATAGTAGACGCTTTCACTAAGTACTCCTTACTGTACCCCATTACTAGACAAGATTCCATAGAGCTAAAGCGTGTTATTACACAAGCTGTTTCACTATTTGGAGTTCCTAAACTTATGGTTACGGACAGAGGACGTATGTTCGAATCCAATGACTTTGTGACGTGGATAAACGAACTTGGTTGCTAACTCCGGAGATGCATCACGCTAACGGTCAGGCCGAGCGATATATGCGAACTATCCTCAACATGTTACGTATACAGACTAATTACAAGAAGGCTAGCTGGTCAGGTACGTTGTGGAAGCTCCAGAAGTTTCTCCACTTAACCTCTTGATCGGCACTGAAGCTACAACTCCTGTGGTTCGTGCGTTGATACGTGACGTGGCTTTTAAAGACGGCACGCCCAACCGGGAAGCCCTACGCGAGATCACCAGAGGTAGAGCTCGTCAATTACTGAAGAACAATCGGGATAAGCAGGACGAACGAGTAAACAAAGGGCGACACCCACCTCGCCAATTTAATATTAACGACTGTGTGTTCGTTATTAAGTTTTCTCAGGTAACGGGAAAACTCGATCCCGGTATGCGTGGCCCCTACGAAGTGGTAGAGGTGTTGCCCAGTGGACGCTATACACTGCGCTTGTTGAGCGGTGGCTAGTGTGGCTACGGCAAGACAACGCAGGCCGCGGCTCAACACATGGTGCCATGGCAAGGCGAGTGGTGCCCAGACACTTGTGCCGCCTTCTTCGAGAGTGAGTATTTTTCTCCAATTTGCTTAAGTGTAAGTGCTAGTCGCTGTGGCACTAGTCACTCAAGCGTTTGTCGCTTGGCGTTTGTCGCTACGCTTTGTTGCCTGTCGCTATGGTGCTTGATGTGCTCCAAGCTGTATAAGCTGGCTAATGTAGTCCACTTAAGATCCGTTTGTCGGACGTCTCTCATGTATGGATACGGCCTGCATGTTAGACAGCTTACACGTATGAATACGGTCTGCGTGTCAAGCAGCTTGACGTATGAATACGGTCTGCGTCAAGCATGTTTCAGATAACTATGACTAGTTGTCGAAGACAGTCGGCACGAGGTGCAGGGAGCTGCCCCGAGGACAACGGAGACCTTCAAAATAAAGGCCTCAGTTGGGTTCGAATACTAAGAGAGACGTCTCTGCATAATTTTAGAATGATGAATGTTGCTGTATGAATCCTTTGATAGATGATAAGTGAATTAATTGAAAGATGACGTAGAGAACGTTGTGAATGGCGAAATGTGTTCATTTAGTCTCATTGAATTGTCTTCTTAATGTAATTTTGTATCCAGGTGAACATGCGGAAGATGATGAGACGGCGCCTGCAGTCGGATCACAGCGTGTGGCTGACCCATCTATGCCTCTGCTGGATGACGACGTGGAACAAGCACCGTCGACATCAACCACCGCGAACTCCGACCCCACTGACTCTGCGTGACTCGTGTCGAGGACGACATACAGTCAGGAGAAGCCGTGTAAGGAACAGGCAACCCCACGTCACCGGACTGCCTATAAATAGCGTGCCAGTTGACTGTCAAGCTCATTTTTTCATTGGCGGTCACGACGTACGGACGTCTCTGCGGGAATCTCCATCGTTTAAAGGTCACGTGAGCTGTCTTGTATTTTTAACCGACTTCAAAAAAAGGAGGAGGCTCTCAATTCGTCGGAATCTTTTTTTTTTTTTTATGTATGTTCGCCGATTTCTCGAAGACGCCTTGACCGATTTGAAATTTTTTTTTTTTTTGTTGGAAAGGGTATACTTCCCAAATAGTTATGTTACCGGCCAAACCCGATTTCAGGACAAACTAGTTTAGCCTAGGCTAAACTAGTTCTTCCTATACGCGATAGGGGGTGCCCTTCGCTCGCCCTTGGATCTTATGTCGACGGAGCCCCGCTTCGCGGGGCCCCTATTTCTGTGTAAAGGGTTTAAAGTAACCTAACTAAACCGAACCTCGGGGTGCCCTTCGCTCGCCCATGCATCCTATGTCGACGGAACTAGTTTACGCCTATGTCGACGGAACTAGTTTACGCCGATTTCAGGACAAAAAAAAATCGAAAATCGAAAATCGAAATCGGGTTTGGCCGGTAACAGTTACATGAAAATGTCATCGAAATCGGACAAGCGGTTTTTGAAAAATCAACAAAAATCTAAAAATTTACCTACATTTTCTACATTAACGATCTTTTCGTTTACTTTTTTGTGGGGTAGGTACAACTAAAAAGTGAAAAATAAAAACTTTTTTACAAAAAAAAAATAACCGACTTAAAAAAAAAACACTACAAAGTGATAAATAACTTTAATTTCGGAAGTCGGTGTCAAAAAAACGAAAATGCGGAACCAACGACACCGACTTCCGAAATTAAAGTTATTTATCACTTTGTAGTGTGTTTTTTTTAAGTCGGTTGTTTTTTTTTTGTAAAAAAGTTTTTAAAAGTGTGTAATCGTTATTTTGTTACTTTGTCATTATAATTTGAACCAATTTATTTTAAATAAAGCTGTTGCTGATGTTGATTAATTTAACTTTGATTTATTAAATGGTTTTCTTATTGCAATGTGTTTTTTTTTAAATCATTTCCACTTCTGAACCTTATAATAGTATTATGATTTTTTCAAGCCGTGAAAGCCTTTTGAAAGACCTTCGGCATCTATTTTCCGTAAACTCAAGAATGGGCCGCCTTTTCATAAATTATTACTTCTTATTCATATTAAAAAAAAACCAGCCATCCGGCCAGCAAAAGAGGCATCGATGGACGAACGTGTAAATGTGGGCCAAGGCGAAGCCGAGGCACTCATACGTAAGTCCATCAATGCCTAGTTGTGGCCAAAGCTTGTATAGATTTTTTCTGAAATAATGCGCGGAAATTAAAACTAAGTAGTACCTAGGCAGAACTTTTTTGTCAAAAACAATTACTTTTCAAAATCAATGACGAACAACAATAATTTATCCCGCGTTAAAGTGTTCATTTGTTTTTTTTTTTTCAATAAACAGCTTTCTATTTGCAAGCCAGTTCGAAATTTAAATAAAACCTTTGATAAATTACCTCCTTGGTTGCCATGGTTCGGAGTAAAATATTGTTCCATTTTTAAATTACAAGACATGTAATTTATTTGGCCGCTAAACCACGTATGTATTTGGCCAGTCCGCCCAGTACAGCAATTTCGATTTATCTCGAAGAAGGTTGTCAAAATAATGCTTAAATTTCCAAGTATGTTTGAGAAAAACATAATGATTGTACTTATAGTATTTGCTGATCAACCTATGTGAAAATATGTCTTATGTATGAATAGAAATTCATATTATGACGTCCACCATCTGCAATGGGGTAACGAATACTCCACATTTTTTTTGCGTTTAGACAGCCAAATACGTGGGACACTCAGAAAGTTTGCGAAAAAAAAGAAACGTTCTATAGCTAAATATTTTTTTATAAAATCTTTCCAAAGTACTCTCCACTAGCCTTTATACAAAGTTTCATGCGTCTGAACCAGTTTTCGAAACACTTTTTCCAGTCCGCCGCAGACACCTCGTTTACAGCCTGCTCGAACGCTGACAGCGCAACTTCCGGCGACGAAAAATGTATCCCTTTGAGCTGATTTTTTCTTTTCAGGAATAAAAACAAGTCACACGGTGCTAGGTCAGGGCTGTAAGGAGGGTGACCCAGGAGTTTGAACGGCGTGCTGTCCAGGAAGTTCCTCGTTTTGAGCGCGGAGGCGCGTTGTCGTGGTGGAGCAGTAGCCCGCGGAGCCCTGTGTTTGGTCGCTTGTTGCTCACAACAGAGAAAACTTCTGCCAAGCATTTGGTAGTATACCATTCAGCGTAGATGCTTCTTTGGTTCCGTAAAGGAATTGACACTAAGTAGCCAGTCAAATTAAAAAATGTCGCGATCAAAATCTTCCCCCAGCTTCTAGATCGTTTGGTAGGCGTTGATTCCTTTTGAAACACCCAAACCGTCGACTAGCGCTTCGTTTCTCGATCGTATTGATAAATCCAAGACTCATCACCTGTAATGATGTCGTAAACGCGCCGAGACGACCCTGCTTCAAATTTGTTTATCATATCACACCATTCCACCCGGGCCTGCTTTTGAGCATCGGTGAGGTTGTGCGGCACCCAGCGTGAAACTATCCTCCTCACGGGAAGATGCACGTGTGGAATTTCGTGAAGGCTTCCCGATCCAACCTACAGTATGTGCTGAATCTCTTGATACGTAACTCGCCTATTGTCTTGGATTACATTTTTCACTGCTAACAAGTTTTCTTCCGTAACAGCCGTCAAAGGGCGACCACTTCTTTCTTAATCCCCCAAAGTTAGTCGACCGCGCTTGAATTCATTATACCAACGATACACGGTTGCCTTAGAAGGGCCTTCATCCATGAATGCCATTTGAAGTCTATCGTACGATTCGTCCGGTTTCAGGCGACACTAAAAAATCATAAAAAATCATAGCGCGAAAATGTTCCCGGCGCAGATCCATTTTTTATGCATTTTTTGATGAGACACGATAATTTAAATTAGCTCGCAAACAATGTGGGGAGAAATTTTGAAATTGGAACGTACCTATTTTTAACCGACTTTAAAAAAGGAGGTTCTGTATTCGACCCGTATGTATGTATGTATGTATGTATGTATGTATGTATGTATGTTTGTATGTCCGCGATTATCTCAAAAACTACTGAACCGATTTTGATAATTCTTTCATTAGTGTGATCTACATACTTTCAGGAAGGTTTTGGTATATAACACATTAGGTAATTATTCTTATGTACGAAGTTATATGCATAAATGTACTGCATCTCCGGCATTTCTATGCGAATTTTGATGATTCTTCGAGTTGTGTCTTCAATTCTTCAATGCACTAGTGTTAATTGAATTTATGTGGGGTAGGTACAACTAAAAAGTGAAAAATAAAAACTTTTTTACAAAAAAAACAACCGACTTCAAAAAAAAACACTACAAAGTGAAAAATAACTTTAATTTCGGAAGTCGGTGTCAAAAAACGAAAATGCGGAACCAAAGACACCGACTTCCGAAATTAAAGTTATTTTTCACTTTGTAGTGTTTTTTTTTGAAGTCGGTTGTTTTTTTTGTAAAAAAGTTTTTTTACTTACAAATAATCATAAATTTTCAAAATAGATTATAACTGGCCAGTCTCTCATACATAAAAACTTTTTTCGCAATACTTTCTGAGTGGCCTGGTATAATTATAATTACACGACCTAAACCGTAATTTGACACTTACAACGACAGTACCTCATCTCCTAGACCATGGTACAATTATATAACTAGACAACATTGAGCTTTCGTTACGCGATAAATTGAAAGTTCCAATACACTATTAAATCTCGCGCTCGCAGAACAGAAAATCATTAGATTCGCTCATGCTCCGTACGATCCCCCAACCCCTCGGATGCTGCGTACATATAAAGATATCTAGCAGCCGATACGTAGCGACTACAAACTCAACACTTTTGTGTTTTGGAATCACATAAACGAATAAGTTTACTTAAAAATAGTTATTTTCTGAACACGGCAAAATGTTTTTCTCAATTAAACGTTTTCGGTCGAAGATGAAAGCAAAAGCGTTTGTATATTTGAGATGCGGTGCTAAGACCGCAGCCTTTCTGTTTTGGGCGACACTTTACATGGTTGTTATGAAAATGACAATATTCAAAAGCAGTGTGAACACCCCGGTGAAGGACTGGCCCATACTACCTGACAATTACAGCAGGTGGATGGTAATGTCTAATTTTCTAGTAGTTTTACACACGAGTAGTATATGTGGTGATAGTGTTAACAGTGTCATTATAACAGTTGCAGAGTGCAGAGACATTAGGCCAAGATGATTCGGATACAGACAGCAATGTTGTGTGGTCGGAGCCAGACAACGATACTCTTCTAGAACTGGAGAGACGCACAGAAACAGTTCATCAAGTGTGTCACAAGAGGAAACTCCTCACACAACCAATTAATAACAAAGAGTTCTTTGTTGACTACAAACATAAACTAATATGGTGCAACATTTTCAAAGCTGCTAGTTCTTCTTGGATGTACTATTTTAATATTTTAGGTAAGATTTTCAGCGCAAGTTGTGGTTTTTTAGTTTAGAAGTCTCAGATTTAAATATTTATAATTATGTCAATGTTGTTTTTAATTGAGGTTGAGGCCAGTGACGATAACCTTCTATGTTGAAAAGTTTAGAATATTTGTAATGTCTATAATACCTACCTACGTAAAACAATAATCCATTTATTTTTCAGGGGGATACGACAAAAAGGTTTTGAAAAAAAATAAGGTACAACCTTTGACTTTAGCCAGACAACAATTTCCTCGGCCCAGTGTGAAAGAACTAAAAGAAGCATTGAATACACCAGGTGTAATATCACTTTTAGTAGTGCGGGATCCTTTTGCAAGGTTATTATCAGCTTATCGTGATAAGCTGGAGATTCTAATAAAACCATACTATAGAAAGTTAGCGCGTACGATAATTTCTAAATATAGGAAAAGAACAAAAGTTATTACCGGGGCGCCTAAAGATTCTGGACGTGGACCTACATTCTCCGAATTCGTTCAGTATTTGATAGATCTACATAATTCTCCACAACATGTGTTTAATGAACACTGGGCTCCGTATCACACATTTTGTTCTCCTTGTGCAGTGTATTTCAGCGTAATAGCGAAAGTCGAAACATTGGCAAAAGATTCAATGTATGTGATACACCAATTAGGACTTGGTCATTTGTTAAGCAAAGAGGTTGGTGAACGTAGAAGGAAACAAATGCGTTCTGTAATGAATCAATCTCGTGATGGGAGGAACACGACTGCTTTGTTAAAGCATTATTTTCGTCAACTTGATGAACATTTGCTGAATAAATTGTTGGAGATATACGGTGTCGATTTTGAAATGTTCGGATATGATGCGAATGTTTATAAAAGTTATGTTAAAAAAAGTAATGTTAAAAAATAAAGTGGTTGTCGATTTAAACGATTGTTTTAATTACTTTATCAAAAATAGTTTCCCTCATTGAGAAATATATAAATTCAATTTACTTGACATAATAATATTATTACTTAAATAGAGTATTTTTGGCTAAGTAGGTACCAAACAACAATAACAAGCGAAAAGAGAGCAGTGGAGGTGTAACATTGAATGAATTTAATTAAATACACAAGAATACAAATGGAGAGTTATTGTTATTTTAGACGATGGGTCACATCAATATTTGTTTTACTCATTCTTTTGCAAGGAACAAGTTAATTCAGCAAGCGAATTAGTTAACATAATTTTACGCTAGTATACTGTTTGAGGTGTACAAAATAACCAAAAAGTCGCCAGTTTAGTTTGAGTTAAGCATCTTACAGGGGCTAGTCTATTGCCATCATTGGCATAAGTCTAGACTCCGGGCTGGTACTGAGAAATTCCTAATGGATAATCCTATAACACTTAGCCCGACTTGTGGAATCTTAAGTCGGGCCCAGCAATGGGGATGGAACCCAGGATGTTAAATTCAGCAGTCGCGTTAGCGATGCGAAGCGACCTATTAAGCGAAAAAAAATGCAATCAACTACCAACTCACAAAAAAATTAAGGGCCACTTCAGCTACAATTAAAAGTTTTAGAGGGGTGAGACTGTATTAACAGTTGACTACACCGCTCCTCGTTAGCACAATGGTTATCGTAAATGAAATGTGTTCTTTATAGCAAATTGGAGATGATGCTGTTCTGTCTTGACAATAAAAAATGTTTGGCTTCCTTGGGCGTTAGAGATTATTGTTTGCATGATGACAACATTCAAACAGTTACTTATATTGTAACAAGTGGTAATGAAATTGCTTTTGACTTTTAGGCAATATTCAAAATAAAATCTGGATCGAAAATATACATATTCTGAAAATTTTTGTTAGTTTTTTTTATTAGAACATCATAAAAAGTAACAAACATTTTCAGAATATTGGTACCTACCATAGAACTATTATTACTCTAGCTAGCGTAACTTTATCTCAGTGGTACCTACCTTCAACTTTGTATCGAAATACAACAAAATATATCTATACCTATTTAGAAGAAAAAACACAACATCAGGCCTTTATTTCTCGAAGAAATACGAAGAAATGTATAGTATCTACTCCCACATTTCGGCAGTTATGCAGTTTCAAGTCCTTAGAAATAAGAAGTGAGCCTGTGTTATATATAAGTATAAGTTACTAGACACCGTTCTGATACTAAACCTTTTTTTTATCGTGGGGAAATGCTCATACATTCTGCTCTACCACAGGGAGATAGTGCAGTTATGTGGGACTCTAACCCACTAAAACTCCACGGTGTCCTCCTCTGCCGCTTACTGCGGGAACACGGGCACGCGTTAGCTCTCATCCGTGAACCCGCCGCGGCTGTCCGTCACCGGACCCGTCTCTGGGGAGTATTCCCCCATCACCGGCGCACCAGAACACATAGCACGCCGTGACCACCCCAGGGACCAAACCAGCACATGGGCACCAGACGACCCCGGGTCTGGGCACCCTTGGTCCCCCCGCGACGGGTTAGGTCATTGGCCCCGCTGCCTGCCAATTTTCGGCCGCAGAGGATAGGGAGAGCGGCCAATGTCATATCAACACTCCTCCTCCCCTGTGACCCAACACGTCCGCCATCAGAGGGTGACGACCTCGTCAAGGCCGCGGAAAGTAGGGAGAGCGGCGCATCGCAATACCGGCACTCCTCTCCCGCCGCGACCTCCAACCCTCAGCCGCGATGCCTCCCATACGACATCACGGGCCGCCTCAGTTGCGATGCCTCCCATACGACATCGCGGGCCGCTTCAGTTGCGATGTCGCCCAAGCGGCACCGCAACCTACTTATTAGTCGCTACGTCGTCGGCTTACCGGCAAAAGCCCTGACGAGCGGCCCCTCCTCGCCTCCTCGGGTTCCTCTTCGCTTCACCGTGGATGACCAAGCCACGGCTACTGAGCCCCCCCCACCTGGTCAATGCGGGATACTAAACCCTTACCGTTTAAAAAGGAAATCCTACTATCACACTAATATTATAAAGGCGAAAGTTTGTGAGTGTGTGTGTGTATTTATATGTTTGTTACTTCTTCACGCTCAAACGGCTGGACCAATTTTAATAAAATTTTGTATGGCGGTAGCTGACACCCTGTATTAACATACAGGCTAATTTTTATCCCGATAGTCCCACGGGATCGACATTGACGCGGGTGAAACTCGGGGCGCAGCTAGTAATATTATAAATGTGAAAGTTTGTGAAGATGTTTGTTACTCAATCACGCGTAAACCGTTGAACAGATTTCAGATGAAAATTGGCACAAGACCATTTCCTGGATTAACACATAGGATACTTTTTATCCCGGTAATGTGTTCCCTTGGGATAATAGTTACTTTTTACGCGGGCGAAGCCGCGGGTAGAAGCTAGTGTTTATGATAAATTAGTACTTACTTGACAATACAGTCAGAAGAAATATGTAGTCGCTGAATGTGATGAGTCCCGAAGAGCCAAGTTTATAGAAAATGGAATCTTCATCGAGGTCGAGGTTCAGACGTTGACTGATGCTCTGCGAGAAAATACGATAGTTAGCAGTGGAGCAGTAAAACATGACAATGCTAAGCTGGTTATGTCTCTATATGCACCAAAACATAAAACTAATAGCAACGTAATTATTATTAATACTGATTATTATATAGAGATTTATAAAATTGTAGTATGATTAACCCTATTAAAAAAATAGGACTTAAGCTCTAAAATATTCTAGTAAAAAATTACTACTAAAACAAAATAAAATACTTTAAGATATTGTAAAACAGCTATTTAAAGGTACTTAGTGCTAACGCTAAAAATAAAAAAATAATAATTTAAATACAATCAATATAATGATAAAATCAAGGCATGCTATGGAGAGAATGGTTGTGTATGCAACTGTTTTGCGGGATCTAAGACCCATTACGCCTGAAGTAGCATAAACAGCGCAGAGCTTAGGTCTGTAGCAGAGTCATTGTGATAAAATAAGATCCTCCTAAAATCTATAAAGTGATCTAGACTAGATTGAGGCACGGAGTGGCCAACGGCGATGACATGAACATTGACAGGGACATTACCAAGTCAAAGAAGTGCACTTGAAATAAATAAAAATATTACGAAGTCGAGAGTAGTAGAGAAAGAAGAGGAGAAAGACAGTACCTCTTCGACGTTCTGAAAAGACAAGAAAGTGAAGTGAGTGGCTGAAGAGATGGTGCTAACTGTGCAAATGTCCAGTGACAGTTTAGGTTGCTATAAAGCAATAGGTAGAGCTAAATAACATCTGTGATTGGGTAATGTGTTCCTAAAGATTGGATATGTGAAAACATTAATATGGAAAAAATAAAAACTTTTTTACAAAAAAAACAACCGACTTCAAAAAAAAAACACTACAAAGTGAAAAATAACTTTAATTTCGGAAGTCGGTGTCTTTGGTTCCGCATTTTCGTTTTTTGACACCGACTTCCGAAATTAAAGTTATTTTTCACTTTGTAGTGTTTTTTTTTTGAAGTCGGTTGTTTTTTTTGTAAAAAAGTTTTTATTTTTCACTTTTTAGTTGTACCTACCCCACATAAATTCAATTAACACTAGTGCATTGAACAATTGAAGACACAACTCGAAGAATCATCAAAATTCGCATAGAAATGCCGGAGATGCAGTACATTTATGCATATAACTTCGTACATAAGAATAATTACCTAATGTATTATATACTAAAACCTTCCTGAAAGTATGTAGATCACACTAATGAAAGAATTATCAAAATCGGTTCAGTAGTTTTTGAGATAATCGCGGACATACAAACATACATACATACATACATACATACATACATACATACATACATACATACATACATACATACATACATACATACGGGTCGAATACAGAACCTCCTTTTTTAAAGTCGGTTAAAAATAAGTGAAATACTTTTTGTAAACTTTCTTTATTCTTCTTGAAGATTATCTGCTCCCTCTATAATATAAAGAAATCTTCTGTTAAAGTGCTATTTATTTATATCTTTAATATTATTGTATGTACAGTCATATTCAACATTTTATAGTACATATTAGAAATGTAAGGTGGGAATCTTAAAACAGCAGTGAAGATTAGTAAGATTAGTGCAAGTGCACATAAAATAAATTTTGTTGCCACAATTAAAAAATCAATATATTTTACTGTAAGTATTATTAATTAAAATGGATATAGTATTAGTCACATGGTAGTTTATGGACATCCTATGTATTGTATTTATAACATCATTTATTTTTTATGAATGAAACATACCTTAGGGTCATATCTTCTATACTGGTCTAATCCCAAACCTGTTAACAGAAAAAACATGTTAATTTTACAATAATTTTACTATTAATTTTAAATCTAATATTTTCCATTTATAAAATGTTAAGGTAAAATAGTGGCTTCATCAGGACAATGCAAGACCTTCTTCAGGAATTTTGAGTCAGTAGGGGAGTAGGCGGATATGTAGATTCCACATTTTGTCTGTTCTCTAGTCCCTTCTAATAGGGCTATTGCCATCAATCAGGTACAAATCCAGACTCCGGGTTGCTATTGAGAATTACTTGCCTGTGGATCGAACCCAGGATACTATGCTCAGCAGTTTGGCGTGCAGCTAATAGATCAACAAAGCACTACTTATATCTTTCCAAATTTATTTATAAATATGGTAAAATGTTACTGGATGAGAGTAGCCTAGGATCAAATTGAATGGGTGATTCGAGAGACATGTCTAGTACTGGACAGCTGCTATGGGCTGATAATTATGGGTAAAAATGCTGTGTTGTACATAATTTTACCATCTGGTTGTTTGACACCAGGTGTCATGGAGCGCAGGAAGTCATCAGGGGTCATGAATATCTCATGCTGGTCATGATGCTGTGCTTGAAGGGTCGCAAAGTATCGAAATACCTTATCTGGTGTGGAATACTGACGCATACGGTTTTCATACTCAATAATCTATCCAGCAGCGTCCGGGATAAAAAACATTATTTTTAATGCTAAATCAAAATAATATTTTTTTAAGTATTCCAGTAGTATGCAAGTCTGAAAATATTTTCAGGATGTTTATATTGTTTATGTTGTAATTATTGAGTGTGTTAAATGTAAAAAAAAAAAGAAAAGACGACTCTACACAAGCACAATCTGAGACTCGGAGACACAGTAATAGATTAGTTGGTTTAACAAGTTGCTACTGTGCATAGGTTGAACTCAAATTGTGAAACTTGTAATGGTTATTATAAAGTCATATTGTGTCTGTATAGAGAAGCCTTAAAACCAAGATAAAATAAAAAGAAATACCATCAGGCTGTTTCATGCCAGGGGTGATAGCTCGCAAAAAATCATCAGGTGTCATGTAAATCTCTGTGTGTTCACCAAATGTCAATTTCACAGTGGCAAAATATCTGAATATTTTGTCAGGGGTTGAATATGATCTCATACGATTTTCATATTCAATAATCTGTAGTGAATAAATAAAAAAATTAAATTACACTACCATTTTTAAAAATAAAATAAAAATAATTAAAACAAAATTATAAATGTGTCGTTAAAGTAATGTCAACACACACCTTCCTGTCCCGAAATCCAATTTTTTCTTTTCTGTATCTCTTCTTCTTGGTGTCAACTTCACTATCTGAGTCAGATTCTGAAATTTCTTCAGCAGCATTTATGGAGGGCAATAACTGGTGCTGTGCCCTAAAATAGTTACCTTATTAATTCATCATCATCATTTCAGCCGAAAGACGTCCACTGTGGACAGGCCTCCCCAAGCACCTCCACTTTGACCAGTTTTGTGCTTCTCGCATCCAATGAGTTCCTATGGCCTTCACAAGGTCGTTGGTCCACCTTGTGGACCTTATTATTTAGTGTAATTTATTTATAGTTTGTAATAGGACTGTTTTATGTTTATAAAGTTGAATCAAAATATACCATTCACAGTCTAATTTATCTACTGCTGTTAGATAGAGCACTCTCTATCTATCCACAGAAGCTGACATTAAATGTATCAACCATACAATTGATATGACAGTCTAATGCTGGACTTCTGGACTAGACATACCTGATAACAGCAATTTAGTAGTTGAGAGACCTTCACTCTCAACTTGTTTTACAGTACACATAATATGTATAGTTGTTACTTTTATCATGTATATATTCTATTTGAACTTACAAAACCCATGGTATAGGAGTTCTCAGCAGTAGTGGACCTCAGGTAAGCTAATTTTGTTGTTTGCTTAGGTAAATCAAGTAACACTCACCATAATTTATATGAAGTATAGGCGGCTGCACCAAATAAGACCGAGTAACATAAATGTTTATACGAATATCCTTTCCAGTGCTTATCATAGTCTCTATTGGTACTATAATTCCGCTGTAAGTCCAATGTTTGATTTGAAGGTGATACAAGTATCCTCGATGTTGAACGAATACACGTTACTTTACGTATCGTAGCAACTTCGGCCGGAAATTTTAGCAGACGTGCAGAAAGACTACACATTTTGGTATAAATTAAAGAGAAAAATTGAAAAACAATCAGGTTTTCCGCTTTTAAAAATAACTTATAAAGGTTAGCATTTCTGACAGGTTCCCTAATTTTATGTTACTGACATTGACAATGACATTGACATTAATTTTTTTTCCTTTCATTTAATTTTGACATCTCTGACGATAATAGTGAGGAGCACTAAAACCAGTCTAGCGAACCAAAACCATGGAATTATTATGTACAGACGCCAGCACATCAACCTACACCTAACTGTCACATTTTCCCAATCAACTTTGAACCTTATGCTTCAGTAATAAAGTTGAAAATCTATTAAAGAAATATGACAGATTGTAGTAGGTTGATGTGCTGGCGTCTGTACTACCGTAGTATGTACAGACGCCAGCACATCAACCTACTACAATCTGTCAAAGGAGATCCGCCAAATCCCATAGAAAAAAACCCCAGGCCCGGCGCAAAAGAAATGTATCTTAGATTTCAGAGTAATAATAGTAGAAATATTGTAAAGTATCGCTATTGCCAAATTCGGTGGCTAACATAGATTTTTTGCCCGGTGAATGCGGAAAGGTTTTTGCGGTGTGAATGTAAAAATTACACTTTTAAGGAAAAACTTCATCTTATCAACATAATTATGTATGTGGTGTATATACTCTTTATTATATATGCATATATATGTATATTATATTTTGCAGTTACATTTTTTTATATAAAATAAAATAAGATGCGAATTAGCGCCTTATTATTATCTCCTTTATAAACATGGACAAATACGAAAATCTGTGTTATTGCTTCACAGCCGTATCAGGCCTCCGTCACTCGCGGTAGGTATAACCGCGATAAGCACCTACAGCGCGCGACAACTTGAAGTTGCAAATCAGTCGGGGCCTATTAGTATATTAATCTATGTCGGGGCCGACCCGCGCTTGTGAGTACACGCGTGCCTATACGACGACGACAGTCAGTCGATCATCGTCGCAACACTATACTCTTCTTTATATGGAGAATCGTAACAAACTAAAACGTATAATATAATATTTTACTATAATCTTTTAAAATTGTTTGTTCGATTTCGAATTTTGGCAACACTGAAGCACAGAATACTCAATAGTACTACGTTCAGACAGGACACTCCCTTCCCCGTGCTCATATCAGATACCGCACTTCACCCCGCACTTCGAGGTATTCGTCGCCGACTCTTTAGCAAGGGCGCTCGCGAACCGCAGCACTGTACTGCTGACACGAACACACAATTTTGCGATTTAAAAGTTTTATTTGAGTTTTAATCACGATGGTTCGATATTGTGATGCTTTTCGGAATTCGTATTTACATAAACTGTTTGTGAGATTGCGCATTTTTAATACCATGCGATTTAATATCTATTATTTACAGATAAGTCATTTAAACTAAACTATTTTTTTTGTGTTTTTATTTCATTACGAACCCGACTATATAAATAAACAATTGAACTACAAGGTCACTTCATAAAAATGTATACATTTATACTCTCCGTATCAAGTCGCGGCCGCGGCTGCGATTCGCGTCGCGCTAGTGTGAAAGGTGTTGCGTCGCGATAATATCACAGAATCGCCACGCGACACGTCGCGCTACAAGTCGCGCCAGTATGTACGAGCCTTAAACGATGAGGTCGCAGTCGCAATCAAACAATGTCCATTCGCTGCAGAATAAATTCACGCCACGTAAGATCAAAAACGTACTACACCTATTTATTATTTAACACTGCGGTTTCTGGAATTGATAAAATTAAAAAACATTGCTGTTCTTGTTATCATGGTAAAATAACACTTGGAAGTTGAGCCCATAATTATAATAAGTGTTATGTAATATCTGGGTTGGGCTAGAAACAATGAACATGATCTGGACCACCCAGCTATATGTTCAAATAATAATAAAAAAAAAGACAGGAGTTCATCGAAAAATTCGTCCGCATCGCTGTCAATGGGATAAGTGCCCAAAAGGCTGGCAGCATTGCCACGTTGGATGGCAATGCTTATTCTTTGGGCTAAAAATAGGCCAGCCCTCTGGTCACGCGAAGAGTCAACCAAACGCTTGGCGATATCGCAGAATATGCGATGAGCACTCGGACCCCAAGGCCCTAGAGTTTCAACCCCAAACGGCTCAAACATATAGCTCCCAATAAGGTTGTTATATTTGCGCCGTTTGAGGTTTTCTGCTCCAGCAGCAGCCACCCCAGCACCACCCGCCGTGCTAGGAAGATGGGATGGCGTGAGGGTGTCGACACAAGTTGCATCCCACACCAAAGGCCTACCCAACTTCCAAGGCATTATGGTCATTCCATCTGGCCTCTTCCCATCGTCACGTGCCAAGCCATTGGGTTCTAAAACAGCTGGCACTCGGGCGGTGACAAAAGCCCGACGGATGATGTCGTTAATGCTGGCGTGCCGTGCCATCCGACCAGCGCTCTTGCTGCAGGATAGGCCGTGGTGTCCGAGGCAGTCGACTGCTTCACCGCATTGACAGCGATGTGGAGCTCCGCAAGGAGCGCCCAGACGCAAACATGTAACGAGCCGGAATGTGGTGTCACCCAGCATAGTGCCTATGTTGGGTGACGGTAGCGCCTGAAGCCAGAGGCCCGACTCCCATTCACCCACAGCCAGCAGGCGGGCACGCTCAGCAGTATTGGTGGACGTATTAATAAGTTTATTCCGTACCAACCTGCAGAGCGGCTCGTCCCACTGTCTCTGGGAAGACGGGTTCTCGGGCTGAACCGTGTCCGGGCAAGCCACTTTCCAGGCGTTCACCGCATCGGTCAAACACGGCACTTCAGAGTCAACCTGAGCAGGAATCAAGATTCGTGTGGTTAACTTTTCTGTGCTGTGGACCGAGGATAGGAACGCCGGTATGCTTACACTAGAAATTTTTCGGACGCCGAGCCCACCAAAACGAATGGGTAGTGTGGCTTGTAGCCACGCGCGGTCGTCCAAAGCCACATTTAAAATGGATGTAAGAGTGCTGCGAATAATATGATCGATTTTGTCCAAAAGGTGTGGCTGCTTTCATAAAGAGGAAGAGCGGAGAAAATACATGAAATTTGGACCGAAACAACAAAATCTGATAAGGGTGAAAGCCGAATGTATGTTAATTTTAGATAGTCTATCCGAAATATCGTTAAAATGATTAATTTTTTCGTCGACGAATGGAGAAAAACTGTCTTCTAAAATTGGGGAACCTAGGAGGTGCAATGAACTTTTTTCCAAAACTTTGATGTCTGGGGCTATTGTGTTAAATTTCTGTATAGTCGATTGTCTGTCAGTATTGTCACAAATGAAAATTTCACATTTTGAGTAGTTGAGGTCAAGGCCGATAGATTGGAACTGCTGCTTTAGGAATTGAAGATCTTGTAGAACGGTGTCTACGTCACCTCCTAGTGTTCCATCATCTAAATACCACACATTGAATTTTGAATTTAGTTGTTGTATTATGGGATGGATAGCCAAACTAAAAATGACTGGCCCGAGAGGATCCCCTTGTTGGCACCCGACTGCAGATTCCAAAACGTTGTCTTTATACAATAATTTTGAAGGGTGCCTGTAGCACTGCCCATTGACAGCGATGCGGACGAATTTTTCGATGCCCAATGAACTCCTGTCTTTTTTTTTAAATTATTATTTGTATATAGTATATATATATATTTTAGTTTGTGTGTACATATGTAAGTAATTATAAATACAAATAAAAATTACCTTTGCTATACCTATGTTTAGATTATGTTTTAATAGATTTGGATGACTGAAGTACTTGACTAAGATAAGCCAACTCTTGTGAGTGTAACAATGTATAAACGAAGCTTAATTAATACCTGAAATGCCATGGTATTATTGTAATCTATATACTTCTATATGTATATACAAGGTTTCAAACGAAAAAAACCCAGATGTCCGCACACACCTCCAGCTATTCTAAATATACGTACATACATAAGCAAAAACTATAAAGCAAGTATTGAATTTTTATATAATTAATGTACAGACGCCAGCACATCAACCGACGACGACTTTTTCTGTTTTCCGGCGCGTGTTGTTCGATAATGGTTGAAAATTCAGAAAAAGTCAAAGGACCTATTTCACTACCGTCAGATTAGTAAGCTATGTTATAACATAGCTTACTAATCTGACGGTAGTGAAATAGGTCCTTTTCAGTACGACAACTGAGAATAACAACTGTGCCGTCAAAATAATCGATAACGTTCTTCTAGCTGGCTAGTAATAATCTGTGAACAGACAGTGAACTTCAACTTTGACAGTCCACGGCTTTCGAGAACAGGCAATTGACGGCGGTAGCGAATCAGCGACAAGCATGAATTTTTGAATTCTATCAATCAAATTTGACTGTGCTTGCCAGACAAGACAATTTACTACACATTCGAATAGTGTCGAAGGTAAATTATTACTAAAGATAGAATAAACTTAGGGAATGTTAGCTAAACTAGTACGATGAAATAAGAACACATATACATTTTGATTCAGCTTCTCCCGCAACATACCTATCGCAAATTGGTACGTGAAAAGTGAGTTATATAACCTTGAATCACGAGACTTCAGTATTGATCAGTTTATTTTCTGTGAATTATACAAGTGAGGGTAAAACTTATCAGGTATGTAACTATAATTTTTGTAACGTAAACGCAAATCCGCATTATGTGACGCAACGAGTGAAAAAGAGGTTAGAAAAACTGGAGTACCATTGATACTTGTAGTGCTAGATCAACAATAAAAGAAGTAAAACAATCATTGTTACCGAATTGATGATTATATAATCTTCTCTCGTAATTAAACCCTACAATTAGAAAGTAACCAGTGAACTTTGGGGCTCTATGACACTATTTAATTGCAGAATTACATAGCTCCTTTCTAATCCTCTCTAATCTGACATCTGTTTTCTTTTTTACTAATTACTTACTTTAATGAGGGGTGAAACAATTACTTATGTTTTGTACACAGCTGCTGTTACGCTGTATTTGATTCAAGGAGTAGATTTTATACAGATTTCTATATTATGGTTTATGTGGCTATAGATTGCCAAATCAAAGTTGAAACATATACCCCTAAAGGCTCCTATGTAAAAAAAAAACAATGTTTTTTTTTATTTTATTACAAAATGGAAAAGAAAACTGACTTGACATTCTTTTTCCAATGGTACCTAATGCAAATCAATACATTCCTAGTTATTGGTTTAATGTTCTAGAATCTAGATGTTCATAAAAACAATCAAGTTTGGCTCTTGTAAACACTAGTAATTTCTCTGATGGCCTTGAACTATTTAATCAGGTGTATAAATAATTTCAGAGCATGTGTATAGCATGTATATAACAGTTTTGACTGCCTGCCAAATTTTGACATACTAGAAAGTAGATTGGAAAGGTAGTTATTTAATTGTTCTCTTATCTATACTATATGTAGATATAGTAAATATATATATATAAATGTAGATTTATACATATTTCTTCACTATTAGTAATACAAACCTATAATATTGCATGAATGACAAACTAAATAAGTTGCAGGGTTAAGAAGGGAATTTATTAATTTTTCTTTCTTTCTATTTGTGTATATTTAAAGAATCATTTTCTTTTTTGCATAGTGATGTTAAATGTGCTGAACACTAAATTGATTAAGTTTAAATGATCAATCACTAGCTTTCTAGCTTCCTTACTCTGATATTATCTTTCTGTTTGTTCTATAAATTTGTGGAGCAGAGAATTTATCATGTTTACAAGCAGTCTGAAATCATTTGTGTTTTTATATTAAAACATAGGATTGTATGTCTAACTAGCTGACCTGGCGAACTTTGTACCGCCTCTGATTTTTTTTTTGGTATTTTTCTCATGTTTTAATAATTAGGAACCCTCACGGGCGTCCCCAGAACACCCTACCAAAGTTTCATCACAATCTGACCAATGGTTTTGGAACACATAGAGGACACAAACATACAAACATTGATTTTTATTTATATAGATAGATAGATTATTCCAAGTATTGCAATAAATTGCTATTTATAAATAACTAAAAATTTAAGCTTGTATATAGAATGAACTATGCTATTATGAAGTATATTTGGTGTCCTGATGTGGATCTCACCAAACAATATAAAATAAATTGATCAGTAATACAAAATTGAATAAAACCCTGTAAGGTGGTATGTTGCATAAGGACCAGCACCTGAATTTGTAACATTTTGATGATTTAGCAATATCTTTTGCATAAAAAGTGACTGTTTCAGGATGAGCTGGTTCACAATATGTGTGCCACAAGTGGTATATATTTATACCAATTAGTCCCTGAGAGGTACTGCATGGAACATTTTCTTAGGTGTTATACATGCTTACAAAAATAGCTTGCTAGCTATCTTCAAAATTTTTGCATAACTTTAAAATAATATATTATGGCAAACGTGTTGCGCCGACCCCAAGTAACATGGGATAAGGGCAGGAAGAAGAAGATTATGGCAAGATCATATCTATACATACTGTATAATAAAAATGGCTAGCAGTTCATTAAAATAATTCTTGTTTACAGATCTGACACTAGACTGAAACAATCATGCATCGGGCAAGATTAATATTTAAACTCTCAAATAAAGGGAGTAACGACAGATTTGCCTCATGGCTTCTCAACAAACCACAGGTAAGTTATCTCTTTAAATTTTCATAATGCAAAAAACCTTTATTTTTAAAGTCAGAACTCAGGTTCGATTTGTTTATAGAAGTCAATATTATGAGTCGGTTGTAAACCAAATCTTAAAGATAATGCAATACTTAATTAAAAGTAAAATAATTCTTAATTATTCAAAAAAACATTAAGTACAACTTCATTAAGGACCGGGATAATGGGTTGGGTGTTCCATTCCCCATGGAACAAAAATTTGAGACATGTCCATACTTTTGATCTTTCCGAAGTCAGTGTAACCCATTATTATACCTATTTTATTATTAATTTATTTCTGTAATAGCCCGTGACATCACAGCGGGTCCTATAAGAATACCAGCTGTGTGACATTTATTTTTTTAAATGTTGCAGCATCATGCTGAGATAGGAGTCTTTTGGCCTCATATAGGACATTCTGTTTCATTTTTCTTCCTGTTACTTTTTTTTATATAACTTGTTTTTTTTTGTCTACTGTGTTTAGTTTAGTTTGTGATTTTCCTGTACGAGTCGCAATAAATACTTTTTCTTTCTTTCCATGCTAAAATAGAAGATTTTTTTAAAGAAAAAACAGCATTATTCGCAAAAGTAAAACCATTACTCTCAGTTTCAACAGTTTCTTCCTTTAAAAATAGAAATAGCGTTCACAAAAAAAGTAGTAACGCTAATACTACTAACGCTATTACCTGTCTATTCTGTGGTCTTGTGACAAAAAAAATACGCGTCAAAATGTTCGCAGGCTATTAAACAATAAGTTCAAGGCTTTGTACGGCCATGGTCACTAAACGGTAACTTACGACCTTGTCCAATAAACGAGTAGTTGGAACTGTTGGAAGTATGATTTGAATACATAAAAGAAATTTAAAAATAAATATAAATTATAAGTTTTGTCATTTAAATATCACCTGTGCGGATAAAGTCGATAAAATATGTATTTTAGGCAATGATAGGAGTTAGGTAGAAGATGACGGATTGAACGCACTATCACGGAGCCGGAGGCGTCACAACGACAATGTATGAGTCACAGTCACGTGTCGCGTGGCCTAGCATACTCGATTCCACTAGTTTATTTAACTGCTTTAGGTAAGCAACAGTCATTTAAATTTTAGTAGAGATTGGTCAAAATGGTGCACTAAGGTATTTTAGTTAGAAGGGACCCCAAAACTGGACCCTCTTTTATTAATCTCTTTTGAACAGAATCCAGCTGGCGGCCCTTCTTAGAAAATAATATGTTAAAGTTTACCACCTTTTAAGTCCTTAAGACGCGGCTTGATCCGTACACGACCCGCTCCGGGTCGCTGTGAAACGATGTTCTAGCGCCTAACATGACGCCCGCTCCGGGCGCCCGTACTGACAGCCCGTACGGGTCTCCTGGATAGCTGTGAAGCCAGCCTTTGATTACTTATTCATCCAGAGTTCAAAGGGCCATAATATGAGACAGAGGCTGGAAGTGAGGCATATGACGCATTTGCAGAACAATACTTTAATGTCATAATTACTTAAAAATTACTAAAAAACAGTATGGTGAACCCAACCCGGTAACATCCTTCTACAACACTTTTTCACTGTCAGTCTTAAGTTAACTGTCAGTAAGGCTATTTTGCTGTGCCCTTAGCCATCACCTTGTTGAATTTAGCGGTCAGTTTGATAAAGCTGGTTTTGTTAATTTTGGAGCAATTTCGCCACACTATTAAGGGTCGGAAACTTGTCTTTCCTCAATATACTTACCATATTTTTTAAAACATGCAGTAACGTGACGTACATACTTAAAAAAAAATCTTGAAAACAAGATTCTTTCCTTGTAGTTTTGCATTACCCTTCTATGGCAGCCTTTTTATGTAATTTAACGTTTTTTTTATTATGCAAACTAATGCGTCCCAAGAAACAAGCTTTTTTACCTTTATGGCTGCAAAACAGAATAAAAACTTGAACTGTCATAATATGCATTCTTTACTATCCACCTATGTAGATTAATAAGATTAAATAGCCTCTTAAATCACGTCCATTATAATAATTCGCTATAAGTAATATTATCCATACTAATTCATACTATTCATACTAATATTATAAATTCGAAAGTAACTCTGTCTGTCTGTATGTTACCTTTTCATGCCTAAACCGCTGAACCGATTTAGATGAAATTTAGTACTTATAGAGATAGTTTGAGTCCCGGAAAAGGACTTAGGATAGTTTTTATCCCGATATTCCCACGGGATCGAAACGTATGCGGGTGAAACCGCGGGGCGCAGCTAGTGTTCTTATGAACTATAAGTTATGTTGCTTTAAATTATTTGTGTAAAAAATTAAGGTCAATTAAGGTCCACCCGTATGTCTTGATATTATTTGAAACCATATTGTTTCTAGGCAGACTGTAAAACGTAAATTGATACAGCTGTTAAACCTTTTTCTCAATAAATACCTACCAGCATAATTCTTTCAGAACTACATTTCTAACTGTCTTGTCTTGTTGTGTTAGGTACTGATAAAAGTCGACAGTGATGTGTCTGATTGATATTATTCGATATATTTATCTGTTTCGAGAAATTTCAAGGTGAAGGTGACATGTTCGAAAGACAATTCACAAATGGAAAGTACGAAATCATGTTTATCTATTGTTCTTTTTTTTCCGATCCTTATCTCATCGCGGATTTGTGGGAATTATAAATGAGCTCATTTATGAAAAATTAAACGTTTCTCAGAAATTACGTTCACTTTAGCTGCAGACGTCTATTTATAGCGCACAATCGATCTGTTCGTAGTTAGTACGTGTAAAAGCACTGTCTGTTATGTAACCGGTGTGTGAGTCGCGCCTCCAAGTTGCTAATATATTATGACGAGACGGCCGAGCCCCTTTGTTACTTTGATAAACTTTGTTCCACATCGTTATCTTAGCTGTACTGTACTTGTTTTTTTAACCCGCAGTTCCTCAATATTTCATATTAATACATGATACATTAATTGCTGCGAGTAAAATGCAGGTAACAATTAAGTAAATAATGAGTTTAATATCTACTCCAATGTATATAGAACAGAATCTGGCTTACCTACAAAGACAATTGGAGGTTCGCCAAACGAAATGTGTATGCCAGGAAAGAGATTTATTTTCATGTTGGAAATGTGTCTTAAAAACAAACGATGGTATTCTGCGCATGTTGACGTCATAAATGGCGTAACCAACCTTTAGCGGTATTATAGTACGTCAATAAATAAAAAAAAACCGGTCAAGTGCGAGTCGGACTCGCAAACCGAGGGTTCCGTACCATCATAATAATAAGTTTTTAAATTTTCGTCGGCGAGGCTTATATTCGTCAGAGAATTTTAACACTGGGCGCTGCGGTGTAGAATATTGCAGTTTTAGGTCAGCGTCATCTCTTGACAGATACTGGAACTAATTTAACTTTTATTGATGACTTTTGAACAAGTGGGCTATTTAGAGAAATTTCTTGCAAAAAAAAGTTTTCTTTCTTACTTGCTAAATAGTTGGGCAAACGTCATCTAACACTATTCCAAATTTCAAGTTGATAGCATTAGTAGTTCTTGAGATATCCAGCTGTGACGGACAGACAGACAGACTGAGTCGCACTATAAGGGTTCCTTTTTACCATTTTGGTACGGAACCCTAATTAAGTAATAAAAAGTAACACTTATCAGCCGTTTAGTCAGGATGGATACAGCCATGACGGTCGTGATTAATATCTGAGGGGCAATTCTCGGAATTATAAGAACGTTCACAGTTTGATCTCAGTCCCAATCTGTTAAAAATACCTCTAGTTTCCCTAAATTTTTGATAAGTTTTTGACTGTCGCTAAAATAAGATCGTGATTAGATTTTGAACGTTTTTAATTACGGGTATTGGCCTGATATATTTATTGATTCGTTTGGGGACGGAGAAATAATCTTAATATTATCAATTTACCTAACTAAATACCTACACATGAATTGATGGAGGCTCTGCCGTATATTCGTGATGCTGTCCTGAGTCCTGACTCTAATTTTTTCAAGTTAAAAACTTATTTGTGCACCTTTTATTTCAACCACGTCGCAAGCGCGACTGTTGAGCATGGGTCCGATTCCCAGGTCAGGCAAAGTTTCATGTCATGAATTTGTATAGTAGTCCGGAGTCTTGATTTATACCTACACCGTGGATTGATTTTGAAGGGGGAAGCCTATTTCCGCTTTAACAACATCTGACTTAAAAATAACTTGCAAAAAGAACTACCAACCAGCCCTTCGAGGAATACAGGCATAATGTTTATTGAATCTCCGTTTCGTTTGTACAGGTCGCTGCTGGATCAGCGACTGGTTATAGGCATAAAAGCTCGGCAGCCGCTGAACCGTTCCTCAATGGCTCCAGCTCCGCCTACGTGGAGACCATGTACAACACATGGCTGGCAGACTCCAGCTCTGTACATGCGGTAAGTTTTTTTTTTATAATGGTTTTTTACTGAAGCCTTATTATTATTTGGCGATATAAGAGGTTTTTGGAGCTGTATTACTGCAACACCTGCAAAAAAGTCATATGGCGTGGTTCAGCTTTAGGATTGTTTTATACTGCGCTGGTAAAAAGATTTTACACCCTCATTGATTAACGCACTCGTAATTATAATAAAGGTTTTTAAGAAATCCATATTATCAATTCCAAAATATTTATTGTTGAGCAGCACCCTAATTGCGTAACAATCTGAATCATTTTGAAGGATATTGCTATTCCATGGCTTTATAATAATAATATGTTCGAAAAATGTGTCTGCTCAACAACGTAAATAATGCAATATAGTGCATCACGTAATATAGTGGAAGTAAAAGTAAACGACACGTGTAATATAGTAAAGTTAACATAAACTTTAATACTTAACTAGTTTTATGAGTAACAATAGCTCTTGAAATCTATTGTGTCTCTCCAATAATGCCTTGACATCAAAATTAATAACCAGAGAAAATCATTGCTGTGTAGAATTCAATTGGTCATAAATAATACCTAATTGAATTCAAGAATATAAAGCAATTCAATTGATATAAAAAGGTGCTTGTGTCTTAGGTAAAGATAGATAGAATATACTTTCTTGTACACCAACAGTGCAACACAACTCTTACACACAAATCCCCTTACTAATAAACGTATTATATCAGATGAATAGTTACACACTGATTTTTCTCTTTCTGTCGTAAGTAATTTGACTTTCGAAAGAAGAAGACAAAGCGTTTTGTTACTATACGGACGCTATACAACGTTTATTAGTAAGGGGGATAGGACGTAGCCGTGTAGATATATGATAGCAATAATATACATAATTATATGTATTACTCATTTGTTAATGGAAGGTTGAGATTCCATGACTAAATTGTCGCGTGAGAAATTGAACAGTTAAACCTCGTGACTTTCACGACTGCTATGAGTATTATCAACTAGCTTTACCCGCAGCTTCGCATGGATGTCGGAAAATATCCCACGGGAACGTAGGTACTACCGGGATAAAACTACCCTATGTGTTAATCCAGGTAAACTATCTGTATGCGAAATTTCACCCACATCCGTTCAACCGTTTTTGCGCCAATCCGGAACATACATCGAGACAATAGACAAACATTCTTGGTTACTACTTTGTTACCAGTATGGAAACCACATATTATATGTAATAAATTATGCCACATACTTAAGTTGTTATCGCCTTTTCTGAAGATATAAAAAAAAAATTAAAGAAATCGGTCGCGAAAAATAATTTGCTGTTCCCACAGGCTGTTCCCTACATTTATCGCATTCATAATTCGCATTTATAATTCGTTAAAATATAGGGAACAGCTGATTTTTTTTCGCGATCGATTTCGTTCGTTTTTTGTATATCGCCAGAAAAGGCGATAACAAGTACTTATGTGGAATAATATATTGTGCATATGTGGATTCCATACTGTATGTATAGAAGGCGATCAACAAAGAAGTACCTGAAGTAAATGTTTACTATAAACATCAGTATGTTGTGGAATAGATAGAATTTATAAGCGGATTTAGATACGCTTGTAAATGTTATTATTCGTGTCTACCACTGTGTTTTATTTTTATGATAGAACTGCGGACATGATTTTACCGGCGTGGCGTCCTAGATAAGATAACAATATTTTTATCAAATTTCCATGTATTATCTCAGTTTACCATGTCTATCAAACAATCTTACCGCATTAGATCAATGCGATGCGTTATTTGGACACATACTACAATGCCAAAAATATATCGGAACCGGAAACTGATATATTATCAAGATGGATATTGTCAGCCATGTAAAGTAAATTAATTGTGGGATTATTACTAATAATATTTTAACTAAACGTAGGTAAGTACTTGAGGCACTGTACCACCAAATGTTCGGAATCTCTCAAATGACTCTCAATGTCATACTTACGCTTATAGATCTTAATTTCACACATGAGCAGACATTGACGCCAATCTCCATATGGACAAATTGTCAAATACATAACCGCTTTATGTGACGATTGTCCATAATAGATATATGATCAATGATGAAAGAACTATACCTATTCCTATTATGACGCTGTTCATTAAAAAAACCTTTTTAGTTGTTGACATAACCACTTGAGTGATAAAGCGTGCTAACCAATATGTACTTTCAATTACGGATAGGTGATATGGTTCGCTGTGTCTAGACGAGGCCTAGACAATTTTCTTAGTTTGATTACGTCAACCATAAAATAGGAACAAAAATGGCTATTGCAAAGGGTGAGAGTGTGCGACATAATAATTATGCCTGTTTTAATTAACACTTGGCGACACCTACATTAATTTCTAAATAAAAGTGCGTTGTTGGATTTTCAACTTCCGGCACTAAGCCGTGTGTTGAAAATCCAAGAGCGCGTTTTTATTTAAGCATACATTTAGGTGTCGCCTAGTAATTGTGAAAACGGGCACTAGAGACATTTGAGCACTTACATAAGTTTTGGCGCTATTAATTATGACTTCTTTCAGTCTTTAGAAAATTTGAGTAGAAACTTGAAAACGAATCATTGCTTCGAAAATGTTTCCTACAGATTTATAAATGAACCGTGAAAGTCACGGCTCAAGGGCACTCAACGAAATAGTCTACGTAACACGGAAGAAAAAGGGATGTTCACGAGTGTGAATTGTCAATTCGTGCAATGCCAATTAGCTAGCGATAACTAAATGGAGTCAGTTGTATCTCGCATGGAGTTATCTGCTTTGATCTGAAAAATCCCGAGTAGAACTGAATCGCTAATAGAGCGAACATTCCGCCCACAGCATGAGCATCCAGTCATTTATTGTTACAACAGCTTTGTTTTTGCGGTAATTTATTAATAAAAATGGAAATTTCAAATGCATATTTTATTTTTTTGTTTCGAATTAAGGTCAAGAATTCTCTCTGTGTTTAATTCTAATGTATTCAGCGAATCGTTACACACTGGTTAAATGAATTGTCATTCCACCTGATGCTATGGATTGACATCATAGGGGCAAATCTCGTAATTTTTAAAAACTTTCACAGTTTGATCTCAGTCTCAATCTGTCAAAAAGTACTTCTAATTTCCCTACATTTTGACAAGCTTTTGACATTTGCTTGTCGCCGAGATGAGACTGCGACTAGATTTTGAACGTTTTAAATTACGAGAATTGGCCTTCAGCTCACTTCACTTAAGTATCCCACGGTGGTGATGGTCCACGGATACAGATCCCTGAATTGATATGGGGTTTGAACTGTGAAAACCCGTATAACCAAAACAAAAAACGGAATATAGAGGGTGAATTTTCCAAGTGGGCGTGGATGGCCAAATTCTAAACTATGAGGAGTAGCGAAAAGTACTCAAAGGAGTCGCGGGCTCGATTTTGATAAAAACTAAAACTGCATCATTGGATTTTTGAAAAATCAATATTTCTAGCCAGAAATCGAACTTGTTGATTTTGAAAAAAAAAAACACACTGTATTATTACACCATTCGATAGTGTCCCTAATAAGGATCAAATTCTGGGAAGTAATGACATACGGCAAACTTAAGGAAAATGTTGAATTTTAATAAACTTCTTATTTTAAAGTATTCATACCTACATTACGTAGGTACCTTGTTCGAAATGATGATTTAAAAAAAAGATATGATTTTCCTTGAGTGATTATCTCCTTACATAAATGTTGATTTTGAATGACTAGGAATAAATAGAAATGATTACAGTTAACATAGGCTAAGCTGATAATGTGTGAACACTATCAGATTTTACTTTGATTGATGACAATGATGATCATTCATAATCGAAGCACTTCTCAATCACTCTTCAATGCAATCATGGTCAGGATTTCTATATGAGATAAGAAAAGTGCTTTGATCGTGCAAATAGCATGGTAGTAAATTAATAACAAATGTTTAGGTACTGCATAGAAGGGTAGATTTTCGTTATTTATCATCATTTCATCATTCATCGCACAATTAATCGCGAATAACCAATATGGTTTCAGAAATGGATTTAGCACCGAAGATGCAGTCATGGATTTGACTAGTCACGTGGCTAGAACGCTAGACAGGAAAAACAAGTGCCTAGGAATTTTCCTTGATCTGTCAAAGGCATTTGACACCGTTTCTGCCCAAACCTTATTGAGTAAAATGGAAAGCATCGGTATACGTGGACACCCTTTGAAAATCTTCGCAGATTATCTCAGAGATCGTACCCAAATAGTTAAAATCGGCCCACACGAAAGTGATGTGCTTTCAATCACATACGGCGTTCCGCAAGGCAGCATTCTTGGGCCTACTCTCTTTCTCATTTATATAAATGAACTCTGCAAACTGCCTCTCAACAATTGTAAGATATTTACGTATGCGGATGACACTGCCCTTGTTGTAGATGGTGCTGACTGGCTTCAGACATACCAAAACGCCGAGGCTGCGCTGTCCACCGTGATGAAATGTTTGACCGACAACTTGCTCACCTTAAATGTTGATAAATCGGTATATGTTCCATTCGCCTTTCGGTCAAATCTGTGTCCCTCAAACTCCTATTCCATAAAAGCGCATGCTTGCGGATCCTTAACACAGTGTAGCTGCCTCTTCCTCACCAAATCCACTTGTGTAAGGTATCTAGGAGTACTCATTGATCAGCATCTCAACTGGCACCCCCATATAGCCAAAGTCACGTCCCGCATACGTAAGCTAATATACGTTTTCAAGAAGTTACGAAACTCTGCTGATAATGATACGCTTAAATTAGTATATTTTGCCCTATGCCGATCTGTCCTAACGTACTGCTTGCCCGTCTGGGGTGGTGCTACCAAAAATGTATTTATCCGCCTTGAGAGAGCCCAGAGAGCAGTCCTTAAGGTAATGCTCTCTCTTCCACGTAGGTATCCTACCGTGCAGCTCTATTCCGATTGCAAGGTACTCACAGTCAGGCAACTTTATGTGCTCCTTTCGACCCTACGCAAACACTCTGCCCGCCCTCCAAAGGAACCGACTGGCAGGCTTAAGTATAACGTTTTTCCCCACGAACGCCATAGAACTGCCTTTGCCAAACGCCAATTCTACGTTAATAGCACTAATATGTACAACCATCTAAATAAAAAGTTAAAAATTTTTTCGTGCCCTAAGTATAAATGCAAAAACTTACTTAGAGATTATCTCCAAACACTAAATTATGATGACACTGAGGATCTTCTGCTAGGTAATTTACAATGATAATGTAATATACATAAAACATATAAATACAAGTCCAAATATAAACACAATGATGTGTACCGGTTACAAACCATTCTCTTTCACTACACATACCCTACACCTACACACCACATACACACTCACGCACATCCTACACTTACTCATTACATACACATACACATACACACACACACACTCGGACCCTTCATTTATTCACCTCACCACACAGTTAAAAGGTTTTCTTTTTGTGTTTTTCTTTAATTAGATTATAATTATCCTGTTTTCTTTTAGACCATTTGCTTATTGTTGTAACGACCCGTTTTTATTTCCCATGGCTTTGTCTTGATTGATATGGAGAATCACTGACTCCTAAGACACAGGCACATACACCTAGTTTAGGAGTCAGGGAATTAAAATGATGGTGTCTTTGTTATAAGCCTTATATGTACTTAGTTTTTGTTTCTTGTTTTGTGATGGCTTTTGGTCAAATAAAGAATTTATTTTATTTATTTTAATTTTTTTTTTGGGTTTTGGTCCTGAGTGCGTAGATTGTTACAATGTATTCACTTACATTGAAAATATAGTATATTGGTATTCGTTTGTTATTTCGTTTGACACAATATATGTTGGGATGTGACACGTGCCGCGGTTGTGGTGCGGTGCCGTAATATAAATAATTAATATTAATGACACCTGTAAATGATGATAAATAACGAAAATCTACCCAGAAACTAAACAATTATTTTTTACATTAGGTAATCTATTGGCGTCATATTACGATATTAAGTACTAAGTTATTAAGTTTTTGTTAAGTTTTTCTTACGACTATACGTCACCCAAAGCCAAGTTGTTTAATTTAAATGCTTCATCATTAAAAAATCTTTTTTGATAATATCTAAATAGATGGTTGTTAATTTATTTTGGTGTAAGTACAATTAAGCGTACTTATTCTCTTTTTCAATAGTTAACGCTGGCCAAAATTACGTAAACAAAACAACGACGAAAGAACAGGAAAATAATGACGGTCCATGTTCTCGCAAATAGGAAGGTCTAGCTTTGCGGTTACCTACTTACGCATGCAAGTGTAATCGATTTCATGGTGTGGGTTTTTCCCTGGCTGATTGTCGATTCCACTAGTTTGAAGGGGCCAAAAAACGTAGGATGTTATCGTGCTTTAATGCTTTATGCCTTCTGTTTTGAAAGTAAACGTAATGAAAGAAAATAAAACGTATTGAAAGTACTTAAACGTTTTTATTCAAGCAGTTTATAGTTGGGGATTTCATTTCCAACAAAACCGATTTTATTATAATCTTTATAAGAATAACTTCTAAAATTAGCTTCAATAACTAAATAACGTATGTTTTTTTTAGTCGTGGGATGCGTTTTTCCGCAATGCGACAGCTGGCGCCCAGCCCGGCACAGCCTACACGTCGCCGCCAAACCTGTCGCCTTACAACAAGAACGAAGTACCTCTCACATCGCTGGTACCGTCTGGCGCTGGCGTGCCATCCATTGCTGCAGGTATATAGATTTACTTGAAGATAATTATGGGGTTTTATATTATTTTCAATTCATTTATGTATTTTCTGAGTTTATCTTGGACATTACTGATATCGGTGAAGGAAAATATCGTGAGGAAACCTGTGAGAAGAGACCTTTGCCCTTTAGTGGGACGATAATAGGCTGGTATTATTATATTGGTACTGGGTACATTTTTGGCAGTAAGGGCAGGTATCTTAACCGTTGCAGTTATAGGGCCTTACCCCTTAACTTTTAAGAATTTTGATCAGCATTTACAGATTTAGAAAAAAATGCGGATTCAGCAATAAAACAGGCAGTTTTCACACAACTTTTGTATGCCTGTCGATCTAGTTACTCATAGGGATCAAACTCTATCGGACCAACGAGGTTTGAGTACTAGAAAAGTCAGAAATTGTAATGTAACATTACAGAGTCGAGCATTACACCAGTGAGGGAGTAGATCCGAGCATTACAGTGCGCAATCTGTAATGTTACAGATTCGAGCATTACGTTGGTGAGGGAAGAAAACCAAGCATTACAGTGCGCAGGTGTAATATTCTGATATTGAATCAACTATATGCTCAAAATCAAATCTGAAATGTTACATTACAGGCGACCGCTCCAAGTGAAGGAGCACCTTAAGAACAAAAGAATCTTCAGAGGACCTACTTCTCAAACAATGTTTAACCTGGAGTAGACATTTTTTTTCAAAGTACTTATTTTCGCGCTTCCGGTTTTCTCCTCAATTTTAACTAAAAATATATTGAAAAAAAAAAAACGTCACGAGTTAGCGAAATTATATTGAAAGAAACAACCATTAGATGGTCGTTTGTTTCAATATAATTTTGCTTAAACGCTAACTCGTGATGTTTTTGTTAAGTAAACACGAAAGTGTGCTTGCGAAATTCCTATAAACTGCGATTTAAAAGGAGTACTTGACTGTCGTTTGTTGATGCTTAAACCATAATCTTTGTGATTTTCCACAGGATCTCCAATTAACGAGAAGATAATCGACGATCATCTGGCTGTGCAGGCCATCATCAGGAGTTACCAGGTGACGACTGTTCCTATCTTATCGGTGTTATGATTCTTGTTCAACATTTATTATTGTTTGCACTGTTTTGTCCCCTACTCGTGAGTCGTGACTTGCCCAATGGTTTGGGAGCTCATTTACGGGAAAAATAAATCATCTGTTTTAGGCGAACATTTTTGAAACTAGAAACTTTAATTGCTCGCTGTACAAACGCGATCAGCCACATCCTAATGTTTGAATTATGAAATGATTTATTATTCTCGTCATCAGCTCCCATATAAACGTGATCCCCCTCTTTGTTTTATTCCTAGTTTGAAACATGTTGACTAAAGAAATATTTATGTCAGGTCTAGGTAGTGTTTATAATTTTACACATTTTTTCAATTATTTTTACAAAAGTAGCTTTCTAGCATTATGATTGTAGGTCGCGCTCATAATGATTTATTAAGATAGGCTGAATAGACTTTTCCGTAATTTTTATTTATTTATTCAAACAGAATTATTTATGATATTTTATTTTTATAAATGTTATTTTGTTTTTGTTATTTTTATAAGACTAGCTAGTTAGGAATTATCATAGTTATGTTGTTATTTAAAGAAAAAGTACTTTATACAAGAAACAGTCATTGTTACTGCGTGTGGAACAATTGGCATAGCGGTTTCAAGACTATTCGTTCAACTAGTCTAAATTCTGTTACACGACCTAGCGACAAAGACATCTACCTACAGAATGACAAGTCCTTGAATCACTGTTTAGTGGGCATCGCATTAGATGCTGTTAATAGCTTTGTATTGAGCACAATATGTAGTTGTAGTCGCTTGGTCGTGGATGTTTGCAATTTGGGCTAAAATGTTATGTGGTGGCGGGTGCGTGACAGGCTCGCGGTCACCTGGCGGCCGATGTGGACCCGCTCGGCATCACCACGGCGAACCTGCCTCAACTAGGCATGCGCGGGCCAAGCTCCGAGCTCATCATGAGGAAATATTTCAATTTTGGTACGCAGGAGACAGGAGAAATGTCGCTGTCGTAATTATGGACGCAACCACAGTCGTATATCGTTTCGTTATTTATTTCAACATTGCATTGCGTGTCACTGATTGTTGTGTTTCGTAAGCGATTTTATAACACACATACATATTTTTAACTAGTCATGGCTTATGGAAGAATGGTCACGAGTGCTGAGAAGTGACCTTGTCTGTGGATGGTTGTAGCTTTAACACCACGCAAACCACTTTGGGGTTTATTTATAAACGATGATTAAAGTTAAGTGACGTTTAAACGTCAAAAATGTATGGTAAAACAGTCGCTAATCACTACTTAACTTTAAGCAACGTTTATGAATAAAGGGGTTTACTTATAGACTTATGATGCATCATCTTTAATATATCACAGTAATAGTCCTCAAACTTGAATTGTTTGATTTATTGTGTATCTGACGTGCGTATCTTAATGTAGATAACACATTTTGTTCAACTACACTGCTTGTGTAATAGAAATTTATGTTAGGAAATTGTTCTTGCATATGCATGTGTGTGATAATATTCGCTGTCGATTACTATCAAAGATTTTATTTGCTGTAGTTTTTAATTTGAAACAGTTTTAGTCACCCAAATAATCATAACAATTATAACCAATCTGTAAAAGAAAAGATTATTTTACCGCAAGATCATTCATTACATGTGAATGCAAATAATAGTATTGTTATTCATGAAGACATTATATTACATTATCATCAAAAATTTGGTTCGTACAAAATAACCAGACCGACATAAAATGCTAGTCTCAAATTATACAAAAATGCAAAAGTCTTAAATAAAAGTAACAATTTACTGCCTTATTTTTCTTCTCTATGTCGTATTTAACACATTTTTCGATGCGGTAGGAGTTGATAAAATAATATGCACGTTTATGGGAATACTGAGTGACTGACTAATCATTTTATCTTTTATCAATCATAAGTATTCTGCGCAACAACTTTATAAAATTCCAGTTTCTCAAATTACCTTTATACAATTAATATTTTGTATATATTTATGAGTAAAATATCCAACAAATGTGCCTACTTATGTATTATCGCTTTATATGTTATATATCTGAAGAAGGCATGTATGATGGGGCAGTCACTTGATTGTTTTGTTACGAAGATTTTGTTTTACGTTGAATGTAGTCACGTGGTCACCTAGTGGCGCACTTAGACCCGCTGGGCATCGCCACCGGGGACCCGATATCGAGCGGCGAATGGCACGGCGGCTTGCGAGCCTTCGCTAACGAGGCAGTCATTAGAGAACACGTCAGATTCGGTATGGACGACTAAAATCTATCACGTATTCGGTGGGACGACACTGATGTCAAATGGACTTCGCAATTATACATCATTAGTAGTATATGACTGATAAGATAATGAATGTGTGTGTAAACAAACAAATAATTAATTAGTTTTCTACGTAGTAAAATGTCTGTCCAATTGACATCACACAGTTCAAGTGCTGAGTAATGCGTTACTAGCAACTTGTTCTTGGGTCCAGTAGGGGGGCTAGTTTCGGTTTCACTCCTGGCACCGGCTGTTTGCGGATATGTCCTTGCATACACACGCGTACTCTTACACTTACCTTTCTTGTACCGTATGTAGTTAGATGCTTTGTGGTGCTTGGTTTGTAGAACTTTGACCTCGTAGCTTAAATGGAGACGGAGGATGGTTTTGATCTATAATATATTATTTCTGTTTAGAAATAATTTTAACAAATATTTTATACAGAACACATACTTAATGTGAAATTAATTGGAACAAGTTACAATTGGAATGTAAATAATTGAGACTAGCTTTTTGAAATTATCGGTCATAAAAATTATAATACTAAAATGTTATCTACTAATTCATTGATATGACTGTTCTACAATTGAATGTTAAAATGTAGATGAGCAATAATAACAATAATGATTATTAATTACTAATTGAGGTTGAGGTGTGGAGGAACTACATAAGACTAATTGCTTAATCATCATATTCCTTTACTAGAGTTCGTGTACACCAGAAGATTAGTTGGACATACAATTTAAATGCATCATAAGAATGATAATATTTAGGAGATATTTTTTAAGTTAAGAATGTAAATTTGACGTTATAGACGGCATTTGTGACCTCATGATGCGAATAGGTTAATAAAGGCTGACAAACCCCTTTTACCTTGCACATACGCAAATACACACAAAACAATGTTGTACTATTACATGACAACAGGTAATATAATTATATTGCCCTTAGAATTAGGTATAGATAACTTAGAAACTAGGAGATTGTTAAGAATTCCAGTTCATTTTATTGCATCCTACTAAATAACTGTCGTTAAATTTTTAATTCCTCTCTCCAAACGTGTGAGACTAATTATGTGATTAATTAGTGTTTTTTACATTGTAAATACTCATTGAGGGAGAACGTTTTATATTTATGTAATGCACAACTTTTTTATAATGTAAAAATACAGATATATTTATTTTACTATATAATATGATTGAATATGTTGACAACTTAAAGTTTTACAAAAATGCGTGTCGTATAAAGGAGGGTATAGAGCGCATTAAGTTTTCTAGTTTTAATCAATTAACAGGTTTTGACGTAGGAAATAAAACTTAACAACTATCTTAACAGCTTTCCTTAAATTTTATACGACCCCGGCTTCTCCACAACGATATTTTGTGTTGCTTCCTGATCAGCACTATATGTATGTATATAACCAGCTACTGAGAAGCCTTGCAAAATAAATGACTAATCCCTTAAAACCTTCAAATATTCTTAATGAAGGAAATATACCTCAAGCTGAATAGTCAAAGACATGAATATTTATTATCTGTACGCTTCTTATTTTTTGTTTTAAACTATGACTAATCGAAGCATCGCCGGTTACTTAATACACGCTAAATGAGAATGTTGTGCACTAAAAAACAGATTCGAGGACATCACATAGCGAATCTCGACCCCTTGGAAATAATGAACAGCGCTTTGGTCGGTAAAAACAAACGGGAGGTGATTCACAACAGCTACAGGTTTGGTAAGGAAACACGAGAACCTGAAATACTGAAAGCACCGTGGTCGCTCGTTGGCTCATAAGTAGGTAGTTATGGCGGCGAAGCAATATTCCTAAACAATTTTCCATTTGCAACACGTTCAAAAACTATACCTACATCATACTAATTGATATGATGTAATTTCAGGTGGATTTCCCCTATATCAGTTTATATTTTTAGGCGGCAATTTAGTATCAATACGGATTGGCACAAAAACATTAACTAAGGTTTATTATTTTGTTGTTGCAGTCGGATTATTTGGACTTTTTATGAACAGAATTTATCAGCAAAGTTAAGACAATGTCAAATGGACGTGTTTATTTTTATTTGCGTTTATTTTTTATTTTAAATATATCTATCTGTTCGTAAATCGATTCGGAAGCTGGTAGCCATAACTACAAGTTCATATGAAATGTGGATGCAACGCACAAGGTCCTTGGTTCGCACGCACACTCATCTCAGTACCTATTTAAGTATACATGATTTGCACGATTATCCATATGGTTTATTTATTATTATTATATTGATTGCATGCCTGTATTTACTAGATTGTATGAGCATTGTATATATTATGCATGAAAATGTACCTATTATTATTTATTTAATATCTATTTACTATATTGTATGTAAGTAATTAAGATTTTAAAATATATTGGCGATGGTTTATACGAATAGAAAAGTACCAGTATATTATTATTATAGTTTGGCATTGAAAGGTGCGCTATCTTTTCTTGATTGGTGTTGGATAGTCGCCAGAGACTTTTCTCCACTTCTAAAATATATAGCCACGTTAAAATCAACAACACTTTGTTGCACTGCAAAGTTTATTTTCATTTCTATATTGATGCACCGCATAATTATATAAATATTCAATGTAATGTGTATTTGTAAATGTCAAGTTGTCATTTCTGTAAGGGCGTAAAATTGTGGGATCATGTAATGTTGGCTGGAAATATGTAAAAAATCCTAGTAAAGGGATATGATAAACTATTCGCTTTAATTTGTGCTTTGTCGAAAGGCTAGACTTATTCATAATGTAATGTTGCATTTCTAACTTGGGTATTTTTTTTAACGTTCGTACTCTGATTGCGCCTTATAAATGTTTTAGATGAAGCTGATATGGACAGAGTGTTCAAACTTCCATCCACTACCTTTATTGGTGAAAAAGAGAAAGCGTTACCGTTAAGGTAAGATTTTAAACCATTATTTTTATTAGGCTGTGATGGCGGCATAAGATGGACTGGTAAAGACTGGTCCTTATAAGCTCCAGGGAGAGCAGAGAGGCGTTTGCCCTGCAGTGGTATAGTAATCTGCCTAGCCTTATCCCAACTATATTGGGGTCGGCTTCCAGTCTTAACCGGATGCTGCTGAATACCAGTATTTTACATAAAGCGACTCTATCTGACCTCCACAACCCCAGTTACTGGGTAAAGGCAGCGGGAAAGTATAGACTAAGAATAAAATGTTCTAATAGTGATATTTGTCTCAGTCGCAATCAATGATACAGGTGCAGTCGATTCTGATAAAGACACGTTATCAGTATAATTGTGTAACCTTCACCTTTTCTTTCGTCTACGCCTATGAGTTGTGATGTTTAAAGTTTATCGCTTCTCGATAACGATTGCCATAGTTGATTCCGATTAGCTCAGAAATCTTGAAAACAATAACCTTTGTATTCTTTTATTTACTCGCGTAATGATCAATCATTACGCGAGTAAATAGAAGAATACAAAGGTTATTGTTTTCATGATTTCTTCAGAAATAAGATTTACGATACCTACTTACACTATTGTAATTGCTCTGAAATGAGTTCCACTGATTTGTTCTGCATGTAAACTATTTGCTGCAGCCGTATCGAAGTATGCAATAGAAAATTATGTATTACATACTTACATATTCTTTTAATAGCTATTAAAGCCATTTCATGTTATGCGATGAATCTTAGATGTGTGAAGTAATTGCTTATCTACAAGTAGCCACACATTAAATCCTTAAATGATCGGAAACAATACGCTGTGTACAGTGTATGCTTTGTTTTACCCAACATTTAACTTAATAAGTCTATTAAAAAAGAACGGGCCATAATCCGCTAGGTGGGCCAATGCGGGTTGGCCCAACATTTGCCGCCAAATCAATGCTATGAGTACTTAACTTTATCGTTATTCTAGGGAGATCTTGAACCGTCTGGAGCAAGCGTACTGCAACAACATTGGCATTGAGTTCATGTTCATCAACTCTTTGGAGCAATGCAACTGGATCAGACAGCGCATCGAGCCGCCCAATGTCGGCAAGATGAGCCCCGACCAGAAGAGATTGATTCTCGCTCGTCTTACCAGATCTGCTGGGTAAGTAAAACTCAGATTTAATATACTGCAGGTTGTATGGCTGTGGATGGCTATAAGACTAGGAGAAGACCAAAGAAACAATGGATAGACTTTGTAAAAAAAAAAAATAGACTTTGAAAGGGGATGACTACTGATGACGACCGATAGAGTTGTATGGAAGAAGAAGAAACGCTTCACCGATCCCAAAAAAATAGGGATACGGGCAAGAGAATGATGAGGTTTTATTTATAAAGACACATAAATTAATATCTGTTTCTCATGGGGTAAGCAGAAACTACAGGATGTCAATGCTTTAATAATAAAATACTACTATTGCCACTTCTTGTCTCGCGATAGGGGTGCTAGTCTTACACGCGCGTTGATTATTAATATTATCACAATTTTTTTATGCTCAGTAATAAATCTTGTATCGTTAAGTAAGTTCTTATACTGCCAAACAAAAATCGACAGCCATTATGACTTGTTCTGTTTTATCGCATAATAAAGATACGAAAGACGGACACACCTTGTTTTTATTTGTTTGTGTTCAGTAACATATACACAAAAGGATTATGATTCTTAGTTACTAACCTACGAGAAATTATATCTAGAAAGAAAGAAAGTTCAAATGCTTATTTTGTCTCAGAAACGCGTGCATATACAAAAAGACAAGTTAGCTCGAATATTTAGTCATCTTAGGGCCGATTTTTCAATCATAAGTTAACTTTAATCTGTAGAATAAAAATAGCGTTTGGACAGCTGTTGTATAGAAAATATGCCAAACCGCCATATTTATTCTTCAGATAAAAGTTATCTGACGACTGAAAAATTGACCCATAGTAGTATGTAGTTCCTTATGGATTTAACGGTCTGTTATAGACAGTCAGGGACAGTGGGACCTTCAAATATTATTTATATATGTTACCGGCCAAACCCGATTTCAGGACAAACTAGTTTAGCCTAGGCTAAACTAGTTCTTCCTATACGCGATAGGGGGTGCCCTTCGCTCGCCCTTGGATCTTATGTCGACGGAGCCCCGCTTCGCGGGGCCCCTATTTCTGTGTAAAGGGTTTAAAGTAACCTAACCAAACCGAACCTCGGGGTGCCCTTCGCTCGCCCTTGCATCCTATGTCGACGGAACTAGTTTAGCCTAGGCCAAACTAGTTTGTCCTGAAATCGGGTTTGGCCGGTAACATATACATATAGTTGGATGTGAGTTATATAATAATCAGTTAGAAACAAACGGCTGATGCAGGTTATTATGGCTACATACAATACCGATTACTGATTACTCAGACAGCTATCGCCCTTCCTCAATGAGAGCACGCATTTATTAATGTTATAGCTATTATGCACTTCTGTGAAGTGTATAACTACTCTTATGGTCATTCCAAACCGCAAGCGCGTGTCATTTGTCTTTTTTCATTGACATAGGGTTTAAATTGCAATGATTGACGCGGGCTCACTCTTATGATCATTTCAAATCATGAGCGCATGTCATTTGCCTTTTATGTCACTACCATAAGGCTTAAGTTACAATGATAGACGCGGGCTCGTATATAAAATGCCTATTGTATATTCCACGCACAATTGTCAACAATTGCAATTATATCAAGATTGATTTCTTTTTGCGTTGGAAAATGGCGTTAAGAGTCACTAATGCGCTACCTGACAATAATGCATACAGTTAATAGGTTTAGATAAGAGAGGCCTTGGAAATGTTATGCATACCTTATACCAGAGCATGTGGAAAATCGATACTATAGTTTATGATCATTGGATTGGCTGACAAAGAAGAAAAATATGTAAAAACTGACTTTTCATTTTGAAGTCTTTTGTTTTTGTGTTTTCGCTTAAACACATTTTAAATGTGGCCTAACATTTTATATGATATTACTTATCTGTATTTCGAAGATCTTTAAATATTACCGCAAACTCAGAGGAGTCGATAAAAGCATTTAAACTTATACCTTGATTCACGAAGCCTCCAAATGATTAAACATGACACACCAATTTTTTTTTATTGCCTCTTTCTATGTATTAAACACATAACCAACAAATGCAAATACCATATTTTATTGGTTAATATACTTTTGTTGACTGTATTTGATTATTAATAAATAAATAACATTTTTAGATTCGAGAACTTCCTGGCAAAGAAATGGTCATCCGAGAAGCGTTTCGGTCTGGAAGGCTGCGAGATCCTGATCCCGGCTATGAAGCAGGTCATCGACGTGTCGACGCGCCTCGGCGTCGAGTCCATCATCATGGGCATGCCTCACAGAGGTAACATTCTAAATTAAAGTCGCTTTTCGTTGCTATCTATGTGATCGCGTTGTTCTTCTAAATTAAACAAAGGATTTTGATGCGGTTTTCATCATCATTTAGAGAATTTTCTATTATAAATTCTTATTAAACTTACAAATAAGTAATAAAGAAATTTCGATGTTTTGTCAAGTAGTAAAAACCGTTCGAAACAAAGGCCGTCGCTAATACAAAATGAATAAAAACTTAGTTCTTGACTGTACTTTTCTCGACCTAGGCCTTATTAAAAAACGCATACTTCAATGCCGAGGTTATTTTATGCTCATAATAAAACGAAAGTCATTGTAAAAATCGCATACTGTATTTAAATAATTAAATATTAATGTTGTAAATCTTTGAATAATATTCATGAACCACTTCATGAGTATTATTCTCTTTATTGATCTTTTTCAACCAACAGCAAAATTTCTCATGCATTTTGTTATCGTAACTGTATTTTCTGGCAATAGGCAGGGACGAGGGGAGGCGGGAAAGGCAGGTCCTTCCTCTGTAGTAGGACGCTATAGGCTGAAATTATGAATAAAATAACTTCTATCTTCGATTCACAGGTCGTCTGAACGTGGTCGCCAACGTTTGCCGCAAACCTTTGCACCAGCTGTTCACTCAGTTCGCTGCACTCGAAGCCGAAGACGACGTAAGTATTTCTGTTCGATACTCGATACCATTCCTAGCAGAATTCAATGCACACCGATACAACTCAATACATACTCGATTCAAAGGAAAACAGTGAAATGTGAGCTTTATGTACTGAAACGTCATCGTATGCAATTCGTCGTCCCGTGCGTCGTCAACTACTGGAAATCTCACTGTACGTGACACGATATAAAGCTCATATTTAAATACAGTACTTAGACGAGTTAGTATAGACTAATATCGGTGTACGACGGCCATAAATGTATACCATTTCAGCCGGTTCAAAGGTAATCAGATACCTACTAATATAAGATTTAACAACAAACATATAATTAACAACATCTTTAACCCGCACAGGGCTCCGGTGACGTGAAGTACCACTTGGGTACATACATCGAGCGTCTGAACCGCGTCACAAACAAGAACATTCGCCTGGCCGTGTGCGCCAACCCATCTCACTTGGAAGCTGTCGACGCCATCGTGCAGGGCAAGTGTCGCGCCGAGCAGTTCTACCGCGGTGATAATGAGGGCAAGAAGGTATGATACATACCTACTTTAGCTATCTTAACTCGAGAATGTGATATGATACGGTCGAAAACGTTTTACAAAAACAAGTAGTGTGTGACTGCGTGGACGTAAATAAATATGACACAAGAAACTAGGTGTTTGACGCTCTGTAGGGTGATATTTTTCCTAAAACTTGAACTGCTGTATAGCACTGCACTTGAAGGTTACGGTAATTTTATTGTTATGTATGTGTTACTGCCGAGTACTGTAATAAGAATACGGGCGTTAGACTTATCAACTATTATAGAAACGTTGTATTGACCGCCTCGTTCGTATAGTGGTCGCAAGTGCGACTGCAATGTCCTGGGTTCGATCCCAGAGCCGTGCAAAAGTGGTGAGTTTTCCAATTACGAAATTTTAGAAGCAGGGCCGTGCCCGGTTATTACCAATGTTTTCGCGCCTATTACATAGAACCTAAACATGGCGAAATGTGGGTATAATTACAATATACCACTGCCCATTCCTTCAGGGACTTCAACCTTAATGCTAATTATTTATTTTTATGTATTAACAATTGACAGGTAATGTCCCTCCTCCTCCACGGAGACGCCGCGTTCGCCGGCCAGGGCGTCGTGTTCGAGACGATGCACTTGTCCGACCTGCCGGCCTACACGACACACGGCACCATCCACATCGTCGTCAACAACCAGATCGGCTTCACCACCGACCCAAGGCACTCGCGCTCGTCTGCTTACTGCACAGGTTTGTGATATAAATAATTATACTGTAGATAAAGTAAATATATGTATACAGCGTGTTACGGAAAGGGTATATCAATACAAACGGGTTGAAGAGTGTATCTGGTCTAGAATCTCAGTACAAAATTTTTGCTCAAAAGCAGTAACTTTGAAAATGCTTAATATTTTTTTTATTTCGATAGTTTATTAAATTGAAATCATAACAAACGTGTCACCGCACTACGAGGGTCATTATCCATTATCTGTAGTGTGTCTGTGCGCCTAGTACACGCACATCACGCCGCCGCGCGCCAGTGCAGCTCCGTGATGTCGAAATAAAAAAATATTAAGCATTTTCAAAGTTAATGTTTTTGAGCTGAAATTTTGTACAGAGTTTCTAGACCAGATACACTCTTTAACCCGTTTGTATCGATATACCCTTTCCGTAACACTCTGTATATGTAGAAGCATAACTTCTGCTGTGAACGCGTTGAAAATTTCTATTAAGACAGCTCAACCTAAACGCTTGGAATTGTATTTTCCCGTATTTCTATACCTTTCTGTCGATTAAATGAATTGAGCGAGAAAGAGGCGACAATCTCCAAAGCGATCAACCGCGCTAATAGCCTACAGCTCTGGGCGTATTACACGCCGAGTTCAGCGATTATATGCAATATTATTTTTATTGCACATTTATGCATTGCTGATATTCAGTATTATTTTTATTGTCCATATCATTAGGCTTAAACTTATCGGAATTATGGTGAAATATTCTCTGGCTAACCCTTCGAGGATTACAACCAATCTGTTATACTAATGCAACTTATTCTTTACGTTGCAGACGTAGCCCGCGTAGTGAACGCGCCGATCTTCCACGTGAACGGCGACAACCCGGAGGCCGTGATGCACGTGTGCAACGTGGCAGCGGAGTGGCGCGCCACGTTCCACAAGGACGTCGTCATCGACATCGTCAGCTACCGTCGCAACGGACACAACGAGATCGACGAGCCCATGTTCACGCAACCGCTCATGTACCAGAAGATCCACAAGACCAAGCCTGGTAAGAAAAAAGAAGGATAAATGCTTTAATAGAGTATTTGACTGGATTTTTTTATTAGAATATTCGAATTTCTTGATTTCACTTCTTTTTATATCTCGAAATATGGCCAACTTGCATGCGTTTTAAAGCCTGTGCTAGACAGAGACAGCACTGCTAGCATCTGACAGTCTTAAGATAGAAAGTAACTTAATTTTATTTTTACAATCATCAACCTTTTTATCCACAGTACTCGAAAAGTACGCTGACCAATTGATTTCCGAGGGCGTCGTTACCGCCTCCGAAGTCAAGGACGTAAAGGACAAATACGAGAAGATCTGCGAAGACGCGTACACCCAGGCTAAGGCAGAGACCCACATTAAGTACAAGGACTGGCTCGATTCGCCCTGGTCCGGATTCTTCGAGGGCAAGGACCCGCTTAAGGTAGATTATTGATATGGATTATTGATAATTAACACTTTGACAGCCAAGCATTTTATTTATTTAGTAGTGTAGTGTGTCACGTAGTACGTGATCCGCTGTCAGTGTTAAAGAAGAAAGGGTGGTGTATGTTAAAGACTATAGTAAAATGTGATGAAATAAATTCGAGAAAATTTTCTAATATGTTGCACCTACTATGTTTTGTCTCTGCATTATCCTCAGCTGACTGGTAGGAAATGCCTAGGGCTTCTCTCACACGGTGATTTTTAATTGTGCATACAGTTTTTAGGTAAAATAATAACAAAAATTGTAAATGATCCAATAAATTCTGCGGAATGATTGGGTAGTAGCGACATCAAAACATAAAAAAAGAATTCAACCGAATTGAGAACCTCCTCCTGTTTTTGAAGTCGTAAAAATGCTTTTACGGTGTCAAAAGACTTTCGATATTGGCGGCCGTCCTTTTGTGGCTTTATACGACGACACCGCTTTCTTAAGAAACCAAAGCGTAGTGGCACTCTCAAGCTTTAGGGCATATTTTCAAGATATAGAACACGCTGCGTCGCACATCTTTAACTTCAGTAAGCCACAGGCTCACAATATTTGAAGACCTTATAAACTCCACAGATGTCTCCTACCGGCGTAGTAGAAGAAACATTAGTACACATCGGCAAACGTTTCTCGTCTCCTCCCCCCAACGCAGCTGAGTTCGAGATCCACAAAGGTCTGCTTCGTATCCTGAAGGCGCGCATGGCCATGGTGGAGAACCGACAGGTGGACTGGGCTCTCGGAGAGGCGATGGCCTTCGGATCCCTGCTGAAGGAAGGCATCCACGTGAGACTGTCGGGAGAGGATGTGGAGAGAGGAACTTTCTCACACAGGTATGGGTTTGCGTCTTCTGGCACTCTTGCATCTTGCAAACACTATGTAATTTGATGCGCTGAGCCGTAGAATAAACTACATATATAAAAAACGTGGCGTTGTGTATATGTTTGACAAACGTCTGAGCTCGATTATAGGCTAGAGACACTTCCTTAATGGACACTCCCTTAAGGCACATTTGTTAGTTACGCGCAATATTTTAACAACATTATCCTTTCCAATAGAGCGTACTACGCGTGCGGCGCGTACAATGCTGACAAAAGTGCGTTTAGCTTAAATCTTGTCAAGTTTGTTAAGTATCAGTGTAATCCCCAATTCTTAATATGTCATATCTAGCTTTGTAATAGTATGAATGTTAAACAGGTATGAGTGACAGAGACTCTTTGCAAAGCTGGACTTATTCTAAAACTTGTGCCTTATTGACGGCTGAGTAATGCTCTTACCTGACAGTAAATAATATGTTCAGTACCTATTAAGTTATGTGTTTGTGCAGGCATCACGTGCTACATCACCAGAAGGTGGACAAGGCGACGTACTGCTCGCTGTGCCACCTGTACCCCGACCAGGCACCCTACACTGTCTGCAACAGCTCACTGTCTGAGTACGGTAAGTTCTCTACTGATGCCGGCTTCCTACTGCGCGTGATGTTATGAATCGTGCCGCATCGTATTGATTTCGAAGCGAGTCTTTCCTTCGAACGGTGCATATGCTCGAGCATACTCGGTGCTGCGCTTGACAATACGCGTTTTTATACCTTCATAATGCTGGCAATACATTTGCATATTTGTGCAAGTGTTCGCGTTTTATGCATTATTCTAATAGAGATAAAGTATATTTTGTACTGGATTTTGATCGCGGCTTCGCTCGCGTAGTGTTTAAAAATTACAGCCTATTTATTATTCTGATATACTTACAAGCTTTCTTACCGTAAAGTTTAATCAAAATCCGTACAGTTGCGTGAAAGAGTAGCGAACATCCATACATCCATCCATCCTCCATCCAGTACTAATAGTAGTACGATTGCCCGTGTAACGCGAATATCTAGGCAAATACGCCAAGCATAGTGCCAGCTAGTGTAATTGAAGTGTAAGACCAAATTTGAAACTGCTTTTATTTATAACACAGGTGTCCTCGGCTTCGAGGTGGGTTACTCCGTAACGAACCCGAACGCGCTGGTCCTGTGGGAGGCGCAGTTCGGCGACTTCAACAACTGCGCGCAGTGCATCATCGACCAGTTCATCGCCAGCGGGCAGGCCAAGTGGGTGCGCCAGTCGGGCCTTGTGCTGCTGTTGCCTCACGGCATGGAGGGCATGGTGAGATATACGATATGATGAGCTATCCTACAAGTTGAGCTATCCGACACATTGATCTCATTTGAGATGCTAAATTGTTCAGCTTTGTATAGTCGGCCTTGTAAGGGGTCATCCACACTACAGTGTTAGCCTGTGAAAAGTAGATAGATAAATAAATCGTTTATTTGCTCCACAGTAAATCATTGTCAATGGTCACCAACCAAAACAGTGTATTTTATCGAGTGTGGACAAAATATAGCAAAATTGAATTAAATATTTATGCACCATTATGTTGTGACAGAATGTATAGAACTTTTAAATATACTAACGTTATAATGTAAAACTTTGTTGAAGAAGTTTTAAGTATTTTTTACCAACCCCAAGTAACGTGGGAAACGTGCAGGAAGATGATAATGACTATGTGAAACTACATTCTGTCAAATAGACAAATTCTGATTGTGATTCTAAAATGAAATAACTCGCAGGGTCCCGAGCACTCGTCCGCCCGGCCCGAGAGGTTCCTGCAGATGTGCGCCGACGATCCCGACTACATGCCGCCCGAGAGCCCCGACTATGAAGGTCAGTTTACCCTTACAGTATGCATGCTATCTAGTTTAGCTACATAAATAACAGAGCCGACTAATTGCAAAGGCAATCTGTCCTTTTGATCAAACATTTTTTATTGGTAGGGCAACACAGATCACATTTTGAATAAAAACGCTCCTCTTCAAGGTACATAGAATATTGAAAAAAAAAAGGACTAAGCTGTGTAGCTCAGAATATTATTATTATTATTATAGCCTCTATTTCCATACTGAATGATTCAATATGGACCCCTTATCGGGTGAAGGCCTCCTCTATAGCTCAGAATATACAGGGTGTTACGGAAAGGGTATATCAATACAAACGGGTTGAAGAGTGTATCTGGTCTAGAATCTCTGTACAAAATTTCAGCTCAAAAGCAATAACTTTGTAAATGCTTAATATTTTTTTTATTTCGATAGTTTATTAAATTGAAATCATAACAAAGGTGTCACCGCACTACGAGGGTCATTATCCATTATCTGTAGTGTGTCTGTGCGCCTAGTACACGCACATCACGCCGCCGCGCGCCAGTGCAGCGCCGTGATGTCGAAATAAAAAAAACATTAAGCATTTTCAAAGTTAATGCTTTTGAGCTGAAATTTTGTCAAAATGTGTGGTTAAATAATCGCTACTCATTACTTAACTATAAGCAACGTTTATAAATGTAGAGCTTAGTGATTAATGTAAATTATTTACCCACAGTCCGTCAACTACACGACTGCAACTGGATCGTGGCCAACTGCTCGAACCCCGCGTCGTACTTCCACATCCTGCGCCGACAGATCGCGCTGCCCTTCCGCAAGCCGCTCATCCTCATGACGCCCAAGTCGCTGCTGCGTCACCCAGAGGCCAAGTCCTCTTTCGATGACATGAAGGACGGATCCTGCTTCAGAAGGTAAGCTGGAACAAATAGTATTATTTATATAAGTACACACCTCCACACTTGTATTTCTCATTTATTTATTTATCCTCCTAATGGAACGCCATAAATCAAAACAAAATACTCATATAGGTGTACACTATTAGACTCATTCCTGACCGATTGGCCCAAGACGACCAAACATGAAGAAAATTGGAAAAGTATGGGGACACCTTTGCCTAGCAATGGGACAACATTGGTTAACCAAAAAAATAAATAAAACATGTGACACACCCATACTGCATGTTGCTGGCAACAGAGATAAATGTTGATGCAACAATCGTCCGCAATTTTGGTTTACTACTAATATGAGACTTGCTTTACATTATTTACGCATGATGTGTGATAACTCCTGTCTAAGTAATAACAGCGTCAAGGGTCGATCATCAGGTTAACCGCGGGCGGTCCGTGGATGGGTGACCACCTTTACAAACCAAGGGGCACGGAGGGGCCGTGCCTCGGAAAGCACGTTAAGCTGTTGGACCCGGCTGTCATTTGTGAATCTTTGACAGTCGTTACGGGTTGTCAGAAGCTCGAAAGTCTGACAACCAGTCTTACCAAGGGGTGTCGTGATACCCAGTAACTAGGCTATGGAGGTCAGACAGGCGCCCCACGTAAAATACTGGTATTCAGCTGCATCCGGTTAGACTGGAAGCCAACCCCAAAGATGGGAAAAGGCTAGACAGATGATGATGTGTGATACTTTCGTACTTGACAAGCTTCAGTCCTTGAGTATTAATTCAGGACTAACACAGAGTAGATGGCAAGGATTAGCTAGATTCTTCACATGTTTTTGATTACCTACTGCACCATGTAGAAGTCGATCAGAAATACTTTTCTAAAGTTCTCTGGCCGTGTTTTGATATATGGATGTTAATTTTACCTTTCTTTTTTCTCAGAGTGATTCCCGAAGACGGCCCTGCCGCTCAAAACCCCCAGGGCGTGCGCAAGATCTCGTTCTGTTCCGGTCGCGTGTACTACGACCTGCTCAAGCACAGGCGCGAGAAGGGACTCGAGAAGGAGATTGCTATTGTCAGGTAATAAACCTCTGGAAAATTAAATACACACTTGAAATTTTATGATTACATTTGTGTGTGTACTAAGACTAAGATGCTATGTAAAAATGGCATGTTACAAAAAAAAAAATGAAGATCGTAAAGATCCACTATGTATGTACAGTCTTATTAGTTTAGCAAATTGACACATGACGTGAATTTGCAGTGTTGTAGCAGTCATTTCATAAGAATTACAGATATGAATTGAATTTACGGCCTATTGAAGGCGATAGTCAATTTGCTAATCAACAATTTACTTGATTTTACTATCAAGCTGGAAAAAGTACTAGTTCTGCTAAGTACCACCAGTTGGTGTTCCGATGGTGCGTCCATCAGAACACCTCTACCCTTCTTCTTAGCGTGTCGATGGCAATTAAATAGAGTCTGCCCATAATTTTGCTCTGAGTTTGTCACATTAACAGTCATTCACTATCTCATAAATTAATTCCATTATTCTTTCACCAGAGTGGAGCAAATCTCGCCGTTCCCATACGATCAGATCAAGGCCGAGGTCGAGAAATACCCGAACGCCACCATCGTGTGGAGTCAGGAGGAGCACAAGAACTCCGGCTACTGGCAGTACGTCGAGCCCAGGTTCCGCACCTTATTGCAGAACCAGAAGACCGTTGCGTATGTATCACTCTAATTGTTATTTTTGCGATACTGATGCGCCCGTTTTCACTAATACTAAGCGGCATCTATAAGGTCATGAGGTGTCGTTTAGCTTGAAGTTTGGCCAAAGAAACCAGGGCCGTTCAAAAGTGCGTTGGATTCGACTTCGTCAAAGTCGCGGGAAACACCTGGATGAGGATGTCCGGAAGAGGAAAGTATGGCAGAAGAAAGGGGAGGCCTTTATCCAGCAGTGGGTGATTCCGGGCTGAAATCATGATGATGATTAGTTTGACATTAGTGAAAGCGGGCATTTAGGTCAGTAATTATAAAAGCTCCTATTTGAAGGTTTACTTATTTAATAAGTATTAGAGCTTCACGTCAAAATTAAATTATATCTTTAGATCTAGATGAGTCCGGTGTTTTCTAACTGACTACTCTGAGAAGAAAGACCAAAACAAAATTAATAAACGCTATATAAAGTGATTGTCATAACGAACTACTGTCGCTTTCGAGCTTTGGCCACATCGAGGCGAATTACACGCGGGACGCGGGACGTGACGATTGTTTTAATGATTAGAAAGTCACGCCAGTCACGCGACTATACGCGCCAGTTTGGACATAGCCATAGCACAAGCCTTGGCCACAACTAGGCATTGATGGACTTACGTATGTGTGCCGCGGCTTCGCCTCGGCCCACATTTACACGTTCGTCCATCAATGCCTCTTTTGCTAGCCGCTGCATTAATTAACTATTATTTGTAAGCGTTAGACGACGTCAACACACATTCTTCTATTTTTATTATTTTATTTAGAAACAAAGCATAATCAAAACACGTAGATACTCGGGTTAGAAAAATCAAGATATTGTATTTTTTTTAATACTAGATTGTTTCTAACTATTCTGTATTTGTAAAATGCTGCTTGAGTTTCGGTTAGACTATTAAATTGGGCTTGCATGGTTTTTAAATTTGCATGTGTGGCTGTTCATTCGGCAACATTTCCGATCCCTATTTTATTCATTCGCAAATGGTGATATTTCCTTAACACGTCGCGGTGACGCCATAATCTAACTGGCTATTGGTTGCAGTGTTAAGCCTCAAAAGGGTAACTGGTTCTCCCAGCTTTTCGGGCAGGAAGAGAAGCCTGTGTCAGGTGACGATGAAACAGTGCCGCGCACCATTAGGTGAGATAACGGCATAATTATGGCGTCCCTCACCTTCCCATACCTTCCCGCCTCTATTTTTTCCTTTATCACAAAATCCAGCCTGAATCATTTCATTCTTAAATTACTGTAATTATAATAAGGTGTTTGACTATTTAAGAATTAATTTGACATAGAAAAATACTTTCCAAACCATGGGTGTTGTATTTTGTAAATGGCACATAAAACTGAAGACAGTAACATCATCACATGCAATAGTGATGTTCTTTTTTATCGAAAATAAAATGATATCGTATTCTGTCAATCATAAAAATATTTTTTTTTTTCAATAGTAGTCAAACACCTTGGCTTCACTAAAATGCTTAGCAACTAAATTCAAGTTAGTAAAAAAAACAAAAATTCACTTTACGCTGTGATAGTGCAGTCTCAATCAACAATGACTAAAAGCGCCTTAATACTCGACTTGAAATTGGTTAAAATGTCTTTAATTAATCAAATAAAATGAATATGTTAGGACTGCATGTTTTGTTCTTAAATTTCAAAAACGATGGCATCATATCTTGTGCTTTTTACAATATGGGTAACTGCTTAATGGGAGCTTATAATCTAACGTGTTTAATTTTCAATTTGTTTTTTAATTTAGAAGATTTCTTAAGTAGTTAGCCTAAGTCGTCCTTGGTAAAGATTAGGACTAACTGGAATAAAATACGATTATTTATCTAGCTTTAACTTTGGCATAGTATTAATAGTGTCTACATACGGAACGCATGCCCTGTGTAGGCATTGACGTCGCGTTGATGTCGCGCAGACTCTATGTGAATGCATATCGCTACGTTAGATTTCCGTAGACGTGGTTGTATCTAAAATGCCACATTTACGTAGCATTATCGTCGCGATTGCGCATCGTCGACGCGGCGAATCGGCAACATGCGAAGGCACTGAAGCTCAGCTGTCATGCTTATAAATATTTAATGTTATTAACTCGCGGAACTCAAGCTGCACGATGTAGAATAATAATTATTATTAAGTTATTTTGTGATATTGTTTTGTTGTAACTATAACAGGCGATCTGAACTCAATCATACAATGTTTTGTTTTGTTCCAGCTACCACGGCCGTGCGACTGCCGCCGCCCCCGCCACCGGCTCCAAGGCAGCTCACAACAAGGAGCTCAGGAATCTTCTCGAAGAGTTCATCGCACTATAAACGACCATATCCACACACGAACATACGCGATGGTAATCCTGATGGCTAGCTTATGCTCCAACACACCGTCTAATCATAGAAACAATACAAATAGTAGCCATTCATCGATCAACACCGTCAACGTACACACATATAATGTAAACTGATATATACTGTTGAAATAAAGTAGACACAACAAGATTTATGCCATATTAAACACGTGTAATATAATCTAAAAAACTACGTAAAACTATCTCGAAACGTAATGTCCTGTATCTCTGACATGATCATTTATTTTTGTCGAACGAAATTTATTTTTGTATAATATTAAAAAAATATAATTTTTCTCCTTACTCTCAGTATTTTGTTGTAATTCTCTTCATGTTTAGGTAGATTAGTTAGATAAATTATTATTTATTTATTTAATGTAGCATACGTGATCTGTAGGACCTACATAATTTATTTTTATTGTAAAAGCAATATAACATAAGTCTCACGTAGTCTCCACTGTAAGATGTTGCGTACTAGATGATAATAATAATTACAGAAACAAAATGGTACATTAATTCAAAGTAGCGGCGATACGCAGGTTGTATTATTTTCGTGTACATAAATTGATTTTATTTTGTTATTATCTTTATTCGATATTTTTGTCGTTAACGGATTTGAAGTTAAAACGTTCCTTTTGCTAGTCTGGGATACGTACATAGAATTGGTAATCTTATTAAGTAGAGCAGTAATCGCACTTCGCGAGCGATAGATATATTAGGTAATAATATTTATTGCCTATGGGCGTAGCTAGTTATATGAAAAAGTGATGTAGGATCCTTGATGTAAGTTTGTTAGATATTTTTGAACATCGGAATGTGTGGCGTTGACGCCAATAACCCGCTACGCCTACGTTTGTGATACTTTAGTGTTTTGCCACTTAATCATACTTATATCGAATTCTCTTGATAAATGTATAAAGAATCTGTTAAGGCCAGCGTATTTAATTTGTCAATAATATAATTGGCGCTCCGTAGTCATTATTACCGCAATATATTAGTTAATGTGATTAACTGGTTCTGACGGAATCTTTTATTCCGGTCTGTAAACAAAAAAGTGATTTTCGATTGAAATTGTGAAGAGATTGTATAGTTGTTAATTGAGGTTTATTTATTAAAATGTTGATGAAGAAGAAACAAAAGCTTGTAAATGTGTTAAGTAATTCTATACATACAAAAAACATAAAATAACCACTAAATTCTGGTTGTTTTCCAAAATTAATGTCCGGTAATATTGTCTGTTACACTGGCCGTAACACTTCCATCAATTTGTTCGCTTGCAAGTGCGGTTGTTACCATTACAATAATTTCGCTTAACGATACTGTACATGAGATATTATTAGTTAGTGAGTAAATGTCTAGTAACTAGGCACCAGATTTAAAGTAAATTGCACCTTAGTACATAAAATGTATGTAATAATTCCTAATCGTCATCAGGTCGTTTTGGGTTGCAACCTTCCGGCCCCTGCGCATAGGTTTAGTTGGCTTATAGTTACCGCCGTTGTGAACGGCACAATGTAAGGAATAACACCAACACCCAATGCTTTGTATAAACCGACGCATACTTTATCTTTTCTGTAGTCAGTCTTCGAATGTATGTATGTCGTTACCTAATAATTATGTATGTAGAATTAAATAAAATCCTAAATGTCTCACTATTGTGACCGCCACGTGTAGAACTAAGCTTTATTCAAAATCCTAGTATTATGTGACATTCAATCTTAACTCTTAATGCGGTTTAGCTTTCTAACACTATTCGCATGTGTAGGTGCATTGTTTTATTGTTAAAATTAACATAATTTTGATGGTCACGTATTTTCGATTTTATAGGCTCAGGACGCTGCTGGGGAATTTCAAAGATTTGAATGTTAGGTAAATTTCTGGCAAGGACTACCTGAGTCATTTTATTGCTAAATGTTAGTTTTGATTATTTAGTTATTTACAAATAAATATACTATTAATTGAACAACGTTGTTTTTATTACAAGTAGTGCTAGAATTCTTGGCACGATCCTACAATACTCACACACGATACATGAATAGGTATGATATTCATTATTCAAACTAATTTATCACCTTACATAGTAAATTACTAATATAATAGACATCTTTGTGAAAGCTGTATGGAAAATAAAGAACACAAAATTTCAGTAACCAGCACTTAGTAACTGTAAAACCTACACATCTTTTTTTACACGCAAATTGTGTGATATAGGTACATACATAATAATTTTCATATTTGTATGAAACACGTGCTCAAATTCGCTGAATATGAAAAAATAAATGATAAGCCTACCGCTACTTCGTAAACGTACCATTATAGCGAAAAAATCTACAGAAAATGATTTGAATAAGCTTATAATAATAAAAAGTAAACAAAGAAAGGCGCCAAGAGATTCAGAAATATGGAAGTGTGACGTAATGAAAAGCGCAATAGATATCACAGTGCCCTTGACGTCGCGTCGCGCGGCTCTCCGCAGTCTTGGAGCACTTTCAAGATTTTTATCTCTCGCTAGTCTCATTTCAGCTCACAAAGCGGACTCTGCCCCCTATTTATAAATTGCTAGGCTAGCCCCGGACCACACCAAAAGGTGCGAAGATTAAAGATGGTATCAGTTACAAGTGCGTTTTACACGTCACGCTGCCACCACTTCAAAGACGCGCTCTTTTGAATAAACGCTGCGTATTGTGAGACATCCTTTTTTTTCACGATGCGGGTCGCGATTATCTCGAGTCTGCCTATGCGGGCTATATTCAAGAAATGTTTGTTTATCCTTCATCGTGACTTTATTTTGTAGATTATTTCGGGCCATAGCAATTGGTAGTAACATCTTATGGAAACCGGCCAGTGTCCCAGCAGCCGAGTCCATTTAGATTGCTATCGATACGCTAAGAAGAAGGAACACTCAGTGCCAGTCCACACGGTGCGTTGCGTCGTCGCAACGCATGCCGGCCACACGGGCGCTGCGTCAACGCAGCGTTACTAGGACGCAGTTGTAACGTTCCGTTGACGCAGTTTCGGTTTCAGTTCGCAGTTCCGCGTGTCTCCTCTTTGTCAATGCAACTGAGCGGTGACGCTCCGGCGTCGCAGGTAATTACATCCCTCCCGCTTCGTCTGCTGCTATCCGTCATGTGTGCGTTGCGACGACGCAGTGCACCGTGTGTACCATAGTTATTTGTATGTAAAACAACGCAACGGCAGCGCTGCGTCGACGCAACGCTGACGCAACGCGCCGAGTGGACTGGCTCTCATTCGGATGCCAGTCGCGGCGATTTAGTGAGGCCTTGGGCATCTTCGGAACACGGCTCGATGGTAGCGAGCGTGCCGAGACAACAACACGTGGGCTGATCTCAGAATACAGGGACATTGAGATTTCGTACATTTTGTAATGGATCCTAGTGAAAATTGCCAGACCTTATGAGGTACCACGAACTTAATACGTTGCTCTACCATCGCGAGTGCCTTAAAGAGTGATTTAATAAAAAAACAACGGATATAAATATAATTAAGTAGGTACCAAAACTAAAGCAGCAAAACAATACAACTTTGTAGGATTAGGTTGTCCCGTAAGCTATTAGATATTTATTTACGAAGCATTGCAAACGTGTGCTCTCCGGGCGGATATACTTAAACGTTTTCCCGCAAAGAGATTTCTCTCTAAACTAAAATGTCATCCGTGAGGAGTACAATCCGCAGAAGTATCACAGCACTTTGTTGTTTCTCCCGGGGCTTAGTCCTTTGTTTTCTAAAACCTCCCCGAGCTCCTTTAATACTTTGTAATGGCGGGACAAATTCTGTGTGTCTTGCGCGCTGTCTGCGATGACTGAGTTGAGATGAGCTCTTATGCCCAAGTGGGTACGTACGGTACTTAGGACATGCATTTTACAGAAATATGGGGACGTCTCAGTAAAAAATATTTTATGGTTTACATTACAGCATGTTTGTTTGTTAACCTGTTCAATTATTTTTTGTTTGTTAACATGCTGATCTTATCTTAGCGTGTTTAAAGTTACGGTGTTGTCTAAAAACGGTGTCCGTGTTAATTAAATGGTTTATCTATCTATCTATCAAAAAAAAAAAAACAAAAAATCACATGTTCAAACTGATCACTCGTTTGTTTCAGCTACAATTTTCAGGTTGGAGAGTAGGTAAATAACCTATCTCAAGTTTTCCTTCGTTATCTAGATGGGGGTCCTAATCCTGCTATCATCGGGGATTTGTGGTAGCACCTACCGTAATACCTACAGAGCTACAGCTGTGCCAAACCCTTCGTAGATTTTAGACGTACAATGACACACGATGGTATATAAGTAAGTGGTTTTACTAAGGCAGGCGTATTTTCCACTATACAGAGTGTTACAGAAAGGGTATATCAATACAAACGGGTTGAAGAGTGTATCTGGTCTAGAATCTCTGTACAAAATTTCAGCTCAAAAGCAGTAACTTTGAAAATGCTTAATATTTTTTTATTTCGATAGTTTATTAAATTGAAATCATAACAAAGGTGTCACCGCACTACGAGGGTCATTATCCATTATCTGTAGTGTGTCTGTGCGCCTAGTACACGCACATCACGCCGCCGCGCGCCAGTGCAGCTCCGTGATGTCGAAATAAAAAAATATTAAGCATTTTCAAAGTTAATGCTTTTGAGCTGAAATTTTGTACAGAGGTTCTAGACCAGATACACTCTTCAACCCGTTTGTATTGATATACCCTTTTCGTAACATCCTGTATACATACAAATAAATAAAGTTGAAGTGTCTGTTTGTAATGTCAAAATAACAGTTTTTTACTAAATGCATATGAAAGTATACAAGGCACTTTATTTTTTTATTTTTGTATGTCCGTTTGTTCCGGCTAGACCGATTTTAATGTAATTTTATATGGGGATACGGGTACTTTAAACCCTGGGGAAGGGCATAGGTTTTATCGACATACAACGCGGGCGAAAGCTAGTTTTGAAATAAAATTGTGATTGTTCACTAGTCTTTCAGTACAAAGAAGGACAAAGAAGGTGATGCTATGATCACCTTCGTTGTCTAGGTACCAGACATGAATAGAATCTAATTTGTATGTGTACACGCTTGCGACAAAGGGAGATAATAGATATCCGTCTAATTCTAACGGCTGAAAACCTAATAAGATTTATAGGACACAGTAGACAGGTAGGTAAGCAGTATCTCATCTCATCCTTTGTATCCGTCCACACAAAAAGTGGAGAGGCAACGTTAGTCGTCGTCGGTCGCGTGCGTGCGTTAGGATGCTCGCCGCGATACCATCTTTAATCTTCACTCTTTACACTGTTTGTTACTGAAAAAAGGTTTTTTTTCAAGAAAAATCTTCGCATAAAGCTTTGAAGATAACGAAAAAAAAAATTACCCGGGTAGTTACTTGGCTAAGTTGAAACATTTCCTACATAAATCGACGAAGTCTCGGCAACTAAACCCGGTTGAGGTGGTTATGAATTAGGAATTGGGACTTAAAACACAGCTTCAATATTTCCCTGATTAGAGACTACCTGTCCATGCATACCATTTTAAATATTTACACAAAGTTGGCAGCTACTTACTTATATACTTAGTAGAGGAAAATTTTCTATTTTTCCATTCGAAGTGCCTTTGGGCGTAGAATTTGTATCATGTATTTTTCTTTATCACTGCTCTTGGATACAGCGCAAACAAAGCAGCGGCTATCAAAGCTTTATAAAAAGACTACGTTCTACGCACGCCTTTGTGAACGCATTGAGCCATACATATTAATCGCTTTTATGTAGAAAAACACTACGGACGTCAGGTATAAGTACATGTAATGCACACTTTGATGTGTCCTTTAATTAGAAGTAGGTTGTAGAAAAACTGTGCTGGTTAATCAACACAAGTAACGAAATATCTATACACATACAAATAAATAAAATATTGAACCGTTTGTAATGTCAAAATAAGTAAGTAACAGATTTTTACTAAATGTATATGAAAGTATACACATAATATGCATTTAGTAAGAAAATCTGAAAAGCTGTTATTTAATAACAAAAAATCAAAAAAAAATCTGGTTGTCTGTCGGTTTGTTCCGGCTAATCTCCGAAACAGCCGGACCGATTTTGACGGGACTTTCACTGGCAGATAGCTGATATTATAAGGCCTCTTTTATTTAAATAAAAACAAATTCGTAAAGAGATACATTATTGTTTTCCGACATCCACGCAAACGTAGTCGCGGGCACCGCTAGTTTTAAATATTTTTACTGTGTACTGAGCCATAAGCCTGTCATTTCTGTAGCGAAGATTCAGCTTATTCAGGCAGCGCATTAACGACAAATAATTTTCTCTGAAATCCCTCAGAAGAGATATAAACAGGTTTTATAGTAATTGTGAAACGAAATCCAGGGTCGTCATCACACGTCGACGTATTCACAGATGTAGTGGCTTCATAAAAGACCCAAATTGTTCTTTTTGCATTCCGAATGAGGTATGGAATCGAATGCCAAACTGTTTTGTTCACTTGTAAAAACAACGCGCCGCGCGCCGTGAGATTCTCAAACTGGGAATGGATTTTGTTACTTTTGCATACGTCCCTACACCTTCGTTTGTTCGTAAGTAGGTAGGTACCTACTTTTTTTCGTACTTCTAATGCATCACAATAACAAAAAAAACTTTAATTTCGGAAGTTTTCACATTGTATTGTTTTTTTTTTTAATGAATTTGTGAAATGTCATGGAGAAGTTCAAGAAATACATACTTACTTTGGTACCTAACTAATGCTCGACAACGTTATGTCGGTTTAAGCGGTCAATTTTTGAAGAGCTTTGTTGATCATCGTAACAATTTTATCGATCAAAAGATCGATCCTATAGTCCTGTGACTGAGTACCTATTTTTAATGTAAATACTTATTATTGGTGGTGTTTTACTTTGCCTCGTTGGACTGGTTGCAAGCGCTACTTTTTTACACTAGGAATTTGCCAGAAGTAGCTCGGAGTCTGGATTTGTGCCCCGTTGATAGCAGTAGGATCGCCCCTATTACATGGGACTTAGTTTTATCATTAGCACATTATGTAATTTTATATTAATTACTTACTAGTTTTATAACTTTTTTTTATAATATGAGGAAAATGCCGTGGGTTATACATTTACTCACTCTGTAGCTCAAATTTTGTGTAATATTTTAATGTGTAACCGTTTATTTTCACGAATAAATCAAATAACAATGAAATAAAAATAACATAAGCGTCGTGTTATCATCACGCCTATGTTATGTTATAGGTACTATAAGGCGCAAGAGGACGTCTGCACTGTGTACAGATTCAATACGAGTACCTACCAACTTTTTGATACTATAGTTAGTGTATGACGCAGTAATCTAAGTAGGTAGCTGCTTACATCATAGGAACATATTAGTACAGAAACAAGCCCATTTTGGTTCACGATAATCAGAACGAGCATCGTGACTTATCATGTTTCAAAGATCCGCGTGAAATTCAACAGTAGGTAATCCTCTCTACAATAACATTAGGTACTGTTGGCACTTATGACATGATATGGATACGTTCGCCCCGGGCCAGGGTTGCGGCGTGCGGGGTGAGGGGTGAAAGCATGCCAGTGACATTTATCCCTATAGTTTAACAACAAAGGAGTCAGATTTGTTGCGTTATAATGTCGCTGCTCAAAGGGCCACCTTTGTTCCAGCGCTTGTTACATTGTGACACGTATGGGGGTGAAATGCTTTGATGCTGCTTGTATTTTTGTTTGTTCTGCTAATTCCCGGATTGAACGCCGAGATGCATGGCAGCCATATAGACAATGCTACGGATATTTCCCACGGCAGTACTGTGATAGCATTACAATAATAATATATTCCGTTTGTAATTGCATTGCAAATTGTACCTATTTAAAGTAAATCGTTTATTTCAACATTCAAAATTACAACATGGAGGTATCGTTTGTCCCAAACTAGGCACAGCCTGTATCTTGGGCACCATTAAATAGGTACAACATTTTGGAAATTTGAAACCAAATAAAGTGAACTTAATGTTGAAATTGGCTACAGCTAAGCTAGTTAGCCTCATCGAGACTATAAAAGTAAATATTTATACAAACAAACTATATCTAATTAAGGGAAAACTAAAATCAATTATTGCCCATAATAAAAATCACATCACATCACACTAATATTATAAAGGAGAAAGTTTGTTAGTGTGTGTGTGTTTATATGTTTGTTACTTGTTCACGTACAAACGGCTAAACGGATTTGGATGAAATTTCACACACAGATAGTTTATAACCAGGATTAATACATAGGCTACTTTTTATCCCAATATTCCCACGGGATCGACACTTACGTGGGTGAAACCGCGGGGCGCAGTTAGTTAATTATAAAAGACAAAATAAAACTTGGTACCTATGATATCCGTTTAAGCACCATTAAATAGGTAATTTAACATTGTTCCTATTTCTTTGTTTGTTTTGGCACTATTACCACTTATTCCCCTAAAGTTATCTGTAATCATTCTGGGTCATTTAGATAGAGGCTGTGCCGATTTTGGGACCTGCTGCTTAATCTGTCTAAGTGTTCTGTTAGTGAGAACTTCATACCATGCTACTTGTAAATTTAGGGGTTTGTGCAAATTAAATTGTGAAAATGAATTGAAAAAAAAAAATTGATTCACATTAGTGAAGACTATAAGAAATACAGAGTTATTTTCAAATGTAATTTGTGCCAACAGCTCCCGAGTCCCGACGGAGTCTTTAAAATTCACACATCTAACAGGTGATACGGTAGGTGCACTGAGGCAATTTACTGTGATTGGATTTATTTGTACACGAAGAAGCTATATCAGTGGCAAGCTGGCTTAATCGACGCCAGACTTAACAAATATTTAACAAATTTAAAACGAAGATAGTTGCTTCTACTATAATATAATATTATACTTAAATGTAAAATTTTGTATGTTTGGATGCTTGTTACTCAATCACGCAAAAACGGCTCAACGCATTTGGATGAAGTTTAGCACACAGTTTATAACCATTCCGGTAGTAAGTACGTACCCGTGGGATAATTTCCGCTTTCCACGCGGTTAAAGCTGCGGACGAAAGCTAGTTTTTTTTATATAAGCCCTGCTTCCTCTACATTCATTTCAATTAAAGGGAGCTCTAAAACTTCATCCACCTTATGTTTGATAACGTTGTATTTAATATCAGTGTGGGAGTGTCATTAGAATTTTGTTCCTATAAAATTCGGAAAACAACTTTAGAAACTTTTATTTCTAATTTGGCGAAAACTTCGTGCAGAAAATCGGGACCGTGGGTTGGTATTTGTTCTCGTCTCATAAAAAGTGGTAGGTACCTATTTGTTTTCAGGATTTCAGTAACTCCTCAATCGTAAAAGAGTTTTTAACAACCCGGTAATCCCGTGTTTGTTATCTCTCAGAGTAATCTCCAAACTTTTAATATAGGTTAGATCTGCAAGTTGAACTCAACATCAAAAAGCGTCTATCGGTTCTGGTCCAAACGCGCAAGCGCATACTCAAATATTTCGGACATGTCTCAAAGCGTGAGGGTGACTGTATAGAACACCTTGTCATGCAGGGTAGAGTGGAGGGCACTAGACCCAACTAAGCCAAGATACATGAGATGGACTGAACTAAGTAAATCCACAGTGGGCGATCCCTTGTATGAGTGCACAAAAAATACCAGAAATTGGAATAGGTGGCGAGAAATCATGAGGCGAATCACATCAGCCCCTAGACAAGAAACTACATGAGGACCACGACAGCTCTGACAAGAGTGCAATGAAGAAGATGAAGATCTGCAAGCCAGCATCGAGTGTGGGAGGTTAAAATTTCAAGTAAGTAGGTATATTAAAATATCCAGTAAGTCGCATTACCATAAATTCTCTTTGGATACTGTGTCCTGAAGATCCTCGTCGATAATTCAAGGTTTGAATAATTCAGTAGTCGTTTTAGGATGATTCCCAAATTGAAGGTTTCACGGTTACGCGTCGGCTTTAATGAAGTAAAGTTTTTCCTCCCATTCTTTTTCCTATTCCGGAACCTTCACGTCGAGCATTTTATTTTGGTACAGGCGTTCTATCTTGTCCAATTGAAAGCGAATGTCGGGAGGCACGGATACAACGTACTCGTAGCTAAAAGGATTGTCAACTTTTAAACGTACTCTTATTTTTCGACTGAACAGAAGAGATCTGTGAGTGTAGATACGTGTATGTGGCAATAAACTAGGAGTAGATGGCCCTGCATCTTAGTTGCATAACACTCTATAAACCATAGTCTAAATAATTTCGAAGTATACCTATTCCTAATACATTGCTTCATATGTTCAAAAAATTTGTCTGCTAAACAACGTAAATAACGCAATGAATGTTGTTGAACTGTTAAAATGAAAGCCATTGCTAATCTTAGTGTGTTACGTAATTAAACGTGCAGGTGAACGCACCAGTCATTTTCGGATTCAGCTATATGCCTCACAAAATGACTGAGAACCGAAGCTCTAAATTATTAATTCAGATGAATAACCACGCCAATATCGATTTCCGATTACGTAGACGGTGGACGATGATGAGAACAGAATTTCGATTGAAAAGACTTAAATTAAATGTAAAGGAAAAATTATGTCGTCGACGAGAGATCTAATTAAAAGCGTAAAAGGTTTTGTGTTCCTCAGAAAAAAGACAAAAAGACTACAAAGGTTGACGTCAATAGCGATTTGATAAAAGTATTAAATTTCAGTTACTTTTTATCTTTCCCTTTCGATCTTGATTTAACGTCCTTTGAGGTCATTACTGAGGCTCACCGGAATGGCTTCGCTTAATGAAGTCGTGAAAGTAAATTGAGTTTAGTTAAAGGGGCGAATTTAATTCGATTTCAAACTTTTTGAATGAATGTCGCAGTTTAAGAACGCCAGCATCATGAAACCCGCAAAATAAGATGGAAGCGAAAAATGGAACTCCTGACTTTCGTGGTTAATTAAAATAAATTATTCACTGGCCCCTTAAATAGATTGCTTGGCGTCTCCATTACAAATCGTTTCAAGTTAATTTGTGATTCCGGAGGAGACACCTAATGATACTGTTTAAGAAGTCATTATAACTGACGTTCGACAATGGACTTAAATATAAATAACGCTCTTTCGTGGCCATTTTAAGGCGAATAAATGACCTAAAGCGTGGTCTTTGTCGGACTGCATAGAAAAGAGAGAGAAGCGCGATGACACAACGCTGGTAATTTATTGCAAAGTATGAAGCAATTATCTATTTACAAAAAAAAAAAATTTTTTGGACTAAAAAATTAAAACACTAGTGCTTTAGTATGTTGCTTGTAGAATAATCTGACAAAAAAACATAATGATTGCATGTACATTAGTATGGTTTTCATTTTAAAAAGAAAGTTTTTAGAGGTATCTTCATGATAACATAATGATTGTATGTACGAGTACATTAGTATGGTTTCCATTCTAAAAAGAAAGTTTTTAGAGGTATCTTCATGATTTTTTAAACAATCTACCTAGCACATATCCTGAAGAATATTTTATATTTTTCTGATTTTGTTTACTGTAGTCGATCATATACTTTTAGGTATTATAAAACTTGCGTTTTTTGTGTTTAGGTCCTGTAAGACCCTTATGAAAAAATACAGTTAACCAGTAGGTAGTAGGTAGGTATATGTAGGTACCTACCAACTTGCCACAAAGTAAATAGGTATACCAGAGAGGCAATTCTCGTAATTTTAAAAACGTTCAGTCTGATCTCAGTCTCAATCTGTCAAAAAATACCTCCAATTTCCCTACATTTTTGAGAAGTTTTAGACGTTGTTGCTGAGATAAGATTACGACTAGATTTTGAACGTTTTTAATTATGGAAATTGGCCTTCAGGCACAGAATACGTAATAGTACTACGTACAGAAAGGACACTGCCTTCCCCGCGCTCATACCAGATACCGCACCTCACCCCGCACTTCGAGGTATTCGTCGCCGACTCTTTAAGCAAGGGCGCTCGCGAAACCCAGCGCTGTACTGCTGACATGAACACACAATTTTGCGATTAAAAAGTTTTATTTCAGTTTTAATCACGATGGTTGGATATTGTGATGCTTTTCCGAATTCGTATTTACATAAACTGTTTGTAAGATTTCGCATTTTTAATACCATGCGATTTAATAACCGATTATTTACAGATAAGTAATTTAAACTAAACTATTTTAGTGTTTTTATTTTATTACGAACCCGACTGTATAAACAATTGAACTACAAGGTAATAATGCACACGTTCGGGCAGCGCCGTCGTCGTTCGGTTCCCCGACACAAATCGCTTTCCGCGCCATTTTTTACGCTACGCACGACAGCCAATCCTACTAGATTTCACGCACACATTTGCACGTATATAAACGTCATTTGATTATGTACTAGTAATAGGTAATTATTTTGCGAGCGTTGTATGGAGTGTCCAGGGTGTGCTTCAGGTACGAACATAACTTACTCAGTGGATGAATTGGGTAGATTTAAAAACAAATAAGTATTTTCACGTATTTCTATAAAAAGGCTAAGCTGACATGGAGTTTTCCTTCGAACAAGTCATTTACAAATGCGTCTTAACGAGTAAGCAGCGCGTCTGAAGTTGCCAGTGGCACGCGAACTTCCGACATTTTAACTAGCACAAAGCTGTTAAGCCCGCATTGATTTTATAAGCGGGAAGTCCGTGCCTTGTAGTCGAAGCCTTCAACTTAACCCGATGGCTCACCTTCGAAGAATGCCGACACTTTACAAAACTTAGCCTAACGAAAGTAGTTTGTAAGAAGCACTTTCGTTAGCGTTACGTATCTTCAGCACATTACAACTTTCTTTACAACCTACTGATTGTAGTTACTGTTCTGTTGTCCGAACCACCCTTTATAGCATTTGGCAATGAACGATTATTCAGTTGTAGAATGTGCGTCAAGAGTTAACAAGCAAAATCCCTTTGGAAACTTTTCAACAAAATTAAATAAGTCGAAGGAAGTTTGTGTTTGCGAAACTCATTGAAATTACCAAAAAACTTGACTGCTATACCACCGCCCAAACATTCTTTTTCAGCTTTGCGGTTTCTCAGAAAAGAAATTCTACAACTAACTTATGATGACTGAAAAACTCTTATGAAATAAGTACGTATGCAGGGGTACAAATGTTTGCTTGTAGGTATTATTTAAGGTTTTGTAAAATGTATCGTTCAATAAAACAAATACAGCTATATGAAGTTATTAAACCTCTTTGTAAGATCCATGTCAACGTAACTGCGTTGTTTTAATTTTCATTGGATTGTATTGTATTGCCCCTTGTATTTGCAATCAAGTAAAAGTTTTTTATATTCAGGTTTCGATTGTTATAAACAATATTGGAAGGTTCATGCAGTAGGGTGTGCAAAATAAATGAATTTTCTTTCTTTACTTTTCTAGGTATCGAGGATATCAGATAAACGACTCTCTGAATTGTTGATGGGTTTAATGCGAACTACGAGTGCTTTGATAGCATTTTATTTTCTGAATGTTGTTTTGTATCAACAGTTCACAACATTTCATAGCAATATGTAAAATGTTAAATCATGGAATAAAATAATGTTAAGAGTTTAATGCACACAGGCTTTGTTTTAAAATGTATGCTACATTTACTCAGGTCTTTAAAATTATAAAAGCTTTTTGCTAATTATGAAGTTTAATTTGAAATACTACCTGCTCTTCATTAATTCGGTGGGCTACGCAAACTGATACAACGTTACAAGTTTTAACAATCCGTTTTCAGAGTTTAGCTGTGCATTTCTCCTGTCGCGAATTGTTACGTGAATATAATTTTTAGTTAATTTAAAGTTATATGTCAGATTGTCAGTGCTTCGGAGGGAACGGGACAAACAATTTTCTGCAGGAAAGTGTCGCAATACAAACGGGCTAAAATGTCTCTTTTTAAACCGACTTCAATAAGGAGCAGGTTCTCATCTCAACTGTATTTTTTAACCGACTTCAAAAGGGAGGAGGTTATCAATTCGACTGTATTTTTTTTTTTATGTTTGTTACTTCATAACTTGCGACTGGGTGAACCGATTTTTATGATTCTTTTTTTATTTGAAAGCTGGTGCTTCCCGTGTAGTCCCATTGTCACCATTTCAATATCTGATGATGGGATCTTAGAGAAATCGAGGGCAACCCTCAAATTTTATAGGCTCACTTATTGTTTTTCGCATATTTTATGAAGTATCTTTTGTATTTGCGTATGGTTGTCACTCCTTAAGGAAGGTGCAACTCCTTAACAGTAAGAAGTTACTCGAACAGGCAAGGACTGTTTTAGTAAATTGTTTTGATGTTTGATAGGGCATTTGCCACATTTGGTCTCATGATCATCAAGTCATGACCTGATGCTGCAGTCAGGATAGTCTGCAGAGTACCTAACTCCTCGACAACTAACAGCAGATATATCGTGTTTAGGCTCATTGAAAAGGGCTCGATGTGTGGATAAACGTACTGTTAATGAGGAACACCGAAATACATAAAGACCTGATGCTGAAGCCAGGAGCATCAGAAAAAGTACCAACCTTGAAATTACAGCACCGTAGTTGTGTTTGGGCTCATTTTAAACAGGACTAAATTTTAAGTTCAATGCAATGTTGACATAAGTCTGACCTGATGCTGCAGCCAGGATTATCAGCATCTAGTCTAAAAACATCAGGTCGGGATTTGATGATGAGATCCTGGAGAAATCGAAGGAACTCTTCAAATATTATAGGCACACCTATAGCGATTTGGGTATTTTTTATAGTAACTCGTGCATTTGCTCTCGGAAAGCACTATTTGGTGAAGTGGAACTGACGATGAAGACCACAGATGGCCACCGGAACCACTCAATAATATCTGAAGTATTTCACGGGTTGCGATTCGATTACTTTAATATGGTTGTTAAGCAATTTATGCTCGTCACAATGTGAATGGTGATATGGAGCTGATGGTGGACCTGGAGAACTCCTCAACAATTAACTTCACTGCATTCGTAAAAGCAATATTTTGTTTGTAAAAGGCGATGATCACTAGGCTATTGTAACTTAGATAAATTATAAGCAGACCCACTAAAAAGCGTGAAATAAAAACTTTTTAAGAAAAAAAAAAAAACCGACTTCCAAAAAAACACTACAAAGTGAAAAATAACTTTAATTTCGGAAGTCGGTGGCAAAAAACTAAAATACAGATCCAAAGACACCGACTTCCGAAATTAAAGTTATTTTTCACTTTGTAGTGTTTTTTTGGAAGTCGGTTTTTTTTTTCTTAAAAAACCGACGGCCGACCGACCGGTTATATAAATATGTTACGCGATATGTCCAGCAATTGTGGATCAAATTTGAATTATTTTTTTATGGATGGGGTATGCCTCAGGTGTGGTCCCATATTAATTTTATTAGGTAGCATTGCTTAAGTAGTTTTCGAGTTAGCTTCGATAATACGTATTTAATCCATTTTGTGTATCTTGATGATGTTATAATACTTCCTGTTGTACTCACTGTTGTTTACATAGCATTTAGTGGTATACGAATTGGCAGGTAAAATAACTAAAAAGTGAAAAATATAAAGAAAGGTTTTTTTTATAAATGCAGATAACATATTAATTCGCTGCCATAATTATGTATTTTGTGTTGTTTCAGGTGTATAATTGTATAATTTTTTGTTTCTTTATAATTATTTTCCAAATGTTCCGTTTGCAGACTCTGATGTAAACGAAAGGTGGGGCGTTCATTTGAGTTTTGTTCCGAAGTTTTGCATGTTTCAGTCGGTCGTTAACCAATATCGTGGGCGTTAAGGCTTGTCGACTTTTCGATGCCATGATACTCTGGCACGTGATTAACATTGTCTTATTTCAGGATCTATCGAGACATTAACTACGATGCTTATATTAAAATTAAATTTCTGAGAAGATCACGTATTTTTCTCAGTGATTTCTCATAAATAATCTATGTTGGGTTCAATTTATTTGACGTAAGCAGAATGATGGTAATCTGGTCATCTGGTGAGGTCTTTCACAAACAAGAAAAAAAATCGTCTCATGAATATTTAAAGTAACACCAAAACTGCTTTGCTCCACAAAGCAGCTAGTTTATGAACCGATACAGAATATGAGAGATAGAACCAACTCCACAAAACAAACAAGTTTATGGAAAGCGTATCGATGTAGAATGTTTAATAACTAATGATAGGTTTGAATAAAGACTAAGCAGGGGTAGGACTAGGTAGGATATTGCTTAAAAGCTTGCTCCCGGCTGCGCTACAAAACAGGTGGCTGCGGTGTCGTCGTGAGCTATAAACTGTGTTCTATGCGCTTCTGCAATGGACACATTTTACTCTCTTTATCGTCTGATAAAGTCCGACAGTCCTTTGTTCTCTTGCCTGTTCTTGAAAATTTAAAAGCGGTCCTTGCAGTAAATTCGCGTTCAACGCGAGCCTCGGTCCGAGATACCGGCCGATGAATAACTTATTTTCACACACATGTTTAAGTAAATACACATACGGACACGGTAAGCATGCATACATTAGTGGCCATTAAAATGCTCGGGCTATGTTAATTTTAGGAATAGTTAACGGCCCTGTAGCATACAATCATCCAAGATTATAGGGATGAACCTCGACCAGCTGCAGTGGTTTCTGACTAAAATGTCTCTAGTCTAAACAACTTTAAGTGACAATGTTTTTCTCGGATTTCATTTCGGATTCATCATTCGTTATTTCTACAAGTTCTCAAACACTAATTCCTCAGATCAGTGAAGTTGTCTTGTTTTGTTTTCATCTATTTTATTCAGCACGGACAAAAGTACAATTACTCGTTTGAATGTTTTTACAATAAAATTAAAACGCTACGATTATTTTTCTCTTTTGCGATTCAGTGTCGTATTCAGGAGTGGAATTTCACACTAGGGTTATGATGGAAATAGGGTTTACGTTAAATTTACTACAAGACTACTTTTACGTAAGCATACTTTTCAAAGCTGTTCTGTCTGCTTCTCCTAAACACAGGTTATTTTGTAACCTATCTAAGAGAACAGTATGGCACCCACTAAATAGTTTAAGAAACTCTATGCTTGTGCTCTTTATATTGTATTACCTTGCCATGTAATCTAGTCCTACTTGAACAATAAATCTTTATATCTTTAAATCGACGGTTTTCTCACCACGGCTTTAGAATCCACTACAGACAGAGACACTCAATCCCACGAATGATGAAATCTTGTATGTAAGGATAATCAGGGTATCCAAGAGCCAATCAGCTAAGACTACCTACATACATTAGACACTAGAGAGCTTAACATACTCTCCGAAGTTTAGAGGATTTAGGTCCCTCATCCAAATGTCTGTCGGAGTAATCGTGGCTTAGCCGTATGCTCGTGAATTCGAATAATCGTGCCAATCGAATGTTCCGCATATTCATAGGTAATCGGTTCGAGCAAAAATGTTTGCATATGGAACGGCAAACGTATTTGTACGTCAGAGGTTTTATGTCAGTTTAATCCCAGTAAAAAAGCTTGGTGAGATCTCCGCGGCTCTCAGTGTCGGTGTCTGTCCAATGGAAAGGATGATAAGGACCAATACTCTCTGCGGGCTAGTCTGTTTGTGTTCTATTTAGCTTATGTTAGGTCACGCTCGATACTATTTTCGCTTCGCAACCTTTTAGCTTTTGTTATACCTAGTCAATATTCTATTTTATGTTTCGGCGATTTTTGCGCTTGGCGATGTTTGTTTTCTAGAATGTTTTTGTATAACCCGGTAAAACTAAGCGAGCCCGTTTCTACACAAAATATCTTACAAGTATTTATTTTTGGAACGAAGTTCTTAACCGCGGCTTGCGGTAGGTGTAAACAGGTGAGAGATGGTTTTCAAATTGATGGTTTGAGAGAGGGTGCTAAAGTTGATAGTGAGGTTAAAATGAAAATTCAAGATGGCGGCTGCGAAAAATTTCAAAGTTTTCGTGTAGCTTTCATGGTTTTCTAATGTGCTGAAGCAGATAGCGAGGTCTAAATAAAAATCCAAGACAGCGATAACTTTATGAGAGCTGTTAAAAGTGTATACTAGATTATTAAATTCACACTTTCTCTCTTTCTATTATAAGTACGAGTGTGTGTGCGTGCGAGTATCGCATAAGGAACTTCGTTTCTGAAGAGGATCCCCCGTCCGCACATGTTTTTTCTGCTTAAAAACTCCTTCAGACTTCTCATTAAGTATAATTTGGTCACCTACGTTTATTATTACAATACAGCGATTCACCAGTGTTGTCTAATATTTGGAAAATAATATTCCTAGGACTGAAGTAACCGGCCGTACATTTGCACCGTCCGGCTGGATGCCGTAACATAAACTAAATATGTTTCCGCCTTAAACCCATAATACAAGTCGTATTTACCTGCGCCATCTTTATTTCTTCACTCGGAAGAATATTTACGTTGGCTGCGGCCGGATTTCACATTTATTTATAGTTAAAGCCAATATCATAGAGCTGTTTACGTAGTAAGTTGAGACAGAAATTTGACAATATTTTTGTGTTATTTGAGTAGGAACTATTAAAAATATCGTCTAATGTCTGTGTCCGGTTTATCTTAATATATACAAATTACTTATAACGGTGGATTCGAAGATTAGCGTGTAGAAACATAATATTCTAAACGAAATAATCACCGAAACCACCTAACCCATTTCAATGAAATTTTGTGAATGCGGTTGGTTTCAGCTCGAAAGATACACACATCAAAAGTGTCTAGGGATCAACATATATTTTTGCAATAACTTTTCTCCTGATTGATATTAATTAAAATTTTCTTTAAGGATTCATCAAATAAAGTGTTTTCGTTTGTCACAGTAACGATAAACCAAGTCACCTTTGCATTAATAAAGAAATTTGCCATTTTCCTAATAAAGGGATTTTTGACATTTGAACCACTAACACAAAAGTTCGAAAAAAAGACTGAAATAACAGTTTTCTTTAAAATTTTATTGGGTAACTTAATAAAAACAATTAATAATCCGTGTTTCTACCGCGAACACTAACAACACAAGAACATCGGTTTGGCATACTCAAAATGAGTTCATCCAAATCACGCTGTGGAATGGCCGCCCATGTTCGTTGCAACAACAAAAAAAGGTCTTCTTGCGACTGGATACCCTCCATATTCGGCAGAGCTCTTCTCTGTAGCATATCCCATGCATGCTCAATCGGGTTCAAGTCTGGCGACTGAGCAGGCCAGGGCAGGACATTGATGTTAGCTGCGGCGAGAGTCTGTCTTACAACTCTTGCGGTGTGCGGTCGTGCATTATCATGCATTAACTGAAATAAGGGACCGATTTGCACTTGTAGAGGAACGATGACGTCTGATACAATCGTCTCAGCATAAATTTGAGCGTTGAGGTTGCCTCTGATCCAAATCAACTCAGTTCTTCCGCCGATCCAAATACCCGCCCATACCATGATGGTTCCACCACTATAAGGATGGACTTCCTGGCAGGATTTTAATCGCTGTTGGCGTCCAGGGGTTCTCCAGTGTCGTATACGTCTTGTATCCGGTCTCATACCAAAACGAGACTCATCAGAAAAGCACACGAAACGCCATTGTTCTTCTGCCCAATTTCTGTGTTCAAGAGCCCATTGATATCGAATCCTACGATTGTGCATTGTTGCTATAGGTGGTACCCGTAGCGGTCTTCGGGAATGAAGGTTCACTTCATGCAAGCGGTTTCTGACTGTTTGGTCGCTAATTAAGTTCCCTGAAGAGTGATGAAGCCTCACGGCTAACATCATGGCGGTTATTGTTGGAGCTCTTCGAGTTAAGATTTGAATGTATCGGTCTTGTCTCCGATACCGTCCTCCATGGCGCTCAGCCACGGTACCAGTGCTTCGGTAACGTGTCCAAAGTCGACTGATAACACTCTGACTTGTATTCAGAGCTAAAGCCACAGTACGTTGCCGGGAACCAGCTTCTATCATTCCCACGGCTCTGAGCATTTCTTCCCTGCTTAAATGACGTCGCCGCTCCATAATAACGTTGGTTTTAATCAGTAGTAGGGAAACAGTAGCACTAATAATGTCTTCAATGCGTTGTATGTTTTTATAGGGAAAATATTGACAGCTGATTTTCATCTTTTACTCGAATTTGATTCACAGTTCCTGATTCAAATTATGAAATGCACCAAAAAGGATCCATATAAATTTATAAAATCATAAATTTATTACAAAGCCACATCTCAATCTCAAGAAATCCGCATAAAAATGCTTGATCCCTAGACACTTTTGATGTGTGTAGATAGGATAGATTTGGACCCACGAATAAGTAGCAATGGCTTTCATTTTGACAGTTCAAGAACATTCATTACATTATTTGCGTCAGCAGACAAATTTTTCGAGTATCTATACTAATATTACATAGAGGTAAAATTTGTTTGTAAGTTTGTATGTAGGGGGTAATCTTTGAAACTACCAGTCGGATTTGAAGAATTCTTCTTGCATTTGATAGCCCAATTCTTGAGGAAGGCTATAGGCTATTTAACATCACGCTATGACCCTTAGGAGCCGAGCAAAAAGAAAAAAGTCAAATAGAACGTTAAGTGATAGCGCGGGCGGGTGATGCGATACGACGGGGTGGCTCGGGGGAAACAGGAAGTTTCACGCGAACGAAGTCGCGGGCTGAAGCTAGTATTATATAAAGCAATAGATGTCTTCAAAATCATTCAGATTGTGATTGTTCGTGTGTTACGCAATTATAATACGGTGGTGTGTAGCTGGCGCTCCGTGCGAAGCAGGGGCGGGTAATATTAGTTATTATATTTAGTGAATTTAATAACAATATAATCATTACTCATTCATCCTATTTCCTATATCACACTAATATTATAAAGGCGAAAGTTTGTTAGTGTGTGTGTGTGTGTTAATATGTTTGTTACTTCTTCACGCTCAAACGGCCGGACCAATCTTAATAAAATTTTTCAACACACTTGCTCGTAAAATGGCTCTTAATGCACCGCTTTTAGGACCATAATGCAGTGTATTACAAACGTGTGCTTTTTCTTTACGTTACGGTACTTGTGCTTTATTTCCACAGATAACTATTTAATTTACTAGTCGGAGGTCGGAGAAGTGCGTTTTTTTTTAATCTGTTCAAAGAGACTTCATGCCAAAAGGAATCCGCGAGCCATATTTCACTTTTTTTTTTAATAGTCTGAATTGTCCTTGGTCCCAAAATGAACTAAAATGTATTTACCTTAAGATGAATGCGCAGTTGTAGCCCGCGAAATTCAATTTTTCTAACGTTTTTTGCAATTTTTAGGTCAGTGTCAGGTTGTATCTTGATCAAAATATGATTCGCGACTATAACAGGTATGTATTTACAGAATTATAATCATTAGAATCATTAATACATCTTTCTTAGTTACATTTGTTCCATAAGAACAAATCTCTTATGGATAAGTTCTTAGTTCTTATTATGATTCTAATGACTATAATTCTGTAAATACATATCTATTATACATATATACACATTTTGATCAAGATACAACCTGATACGGACCTGCGAATTGCAAAAACTTAAGAAAATTTAAATTTCGCGGTCTACCACTGCGCATTCACCTTAGGGTACATCCAGACAGAGCGAGGCATGCGCCGCAAATGATTTTTTTTATATGTACGGTTGCCTCAGGCTGAGGCATCTAACATACAAAAAAAATTCTTGCGGCGCATGCCTGGCTCTGTCTGGATGCACCTTATAATAATGGTCCGTGGTCCCTCGCGGAACCAAACGGAAAAGACCACTGGCGTTCTATTATTGCGGATTCTCACTGAATTAATGTATATTTTTGTATGCCAATAGTACTTTCTGATTCCATACTAACTGAACTACAATTTGACATACGTTTTGTCTGTGCCTTTAAATAAATAAACGCGCGCCATTACTTACTCTATGGGTAAACCTGCGCGCGCACGCCAGCGCGGCGCGCGGAAAAACAAACCCAGCCCGCCATTATCCATACAAGTTAATAATTAACAATACAAGTCTGTTTTTTTCCTCGCAAGTGTGTTGAAAAACGTCGTATGATACGCGTGTGCATTGATAATTAAACTCTCGGCTACCTTATCGCGCTCGCCTACGGCTCGCGCGAATAATACCACCTCGAGTTTAATGATCAACATAGCACACATGTATCATAATGTACTATTGTATGGAGGTAGCTGACATATTCCCACCGGATCGACATTTACGCGGGTGAAACCGTCGGGCGCAGCTAGTAATATTATAAACGTAAAAGTTTGTGAGGATGGTTACCCTTTCACGCAAAAAGTACTGAACGGATTTTGATGAAACTTTACAGTAATATATAGCTATAAGATCAGAATAACACAAAGGATACTTTTTAATAACAAACAATATTGGAATATGGAAGAATATTATGGGCAAAATATGTCTGAATTAAAAAGATTTAATTTAATTTTTTAATTTATTCAGATATTCCCACGGGATCGACACTTATACGGGTGCAACCCCGGGATGCTGCTAGTCCTTAATAAGCACATTGCTAAACATTCATATAATAATGTTGTCAGCATATTTTAGTGAAATTTGAAATTACTACGATTAGTTTAGCTCATAATCGGAAATGTCATACATATCTAAACGGGATCTGCATAATAATGCCGTTGACATTAAAATGCAGAACAGCCTAACTGAGTAACTGCGTTGATAATTCAAATTTAATCAATTTGATTTAGTTAATCAGCCAGAATTAGTTTATGAAGTTTTTACTCTGATATTATAGTTAAATTAACTGCATAGTTGGTCTAGTGGTCGCAAGTGTTATTGCGGTTTTTCGTCAAGATTTTTTCAGTTGCAGCCCGGAGTCTGGATTTGTGCCCGGCTGATGGCAATTGGCTCGACTTCTATTACATGGTTTTCCGGGCCTACAGGCATTTGAAACGCTACCTCCGCCTCCAGCACGACGTATTTATTTACGACTAGCTGCGCCCCGCGGTTTCACCCTCATAAGTCTCGATCCCGTGAGAATATCGGGATAAAAAGTATCCTATGTCCTTTCCCGGGACTCAAACTATCTCTATAAAAAATTTCATCTAAATTGGTTCAGCGGTTTAGGAGTGAAAAGGTAACATACAGACAGACAGAGTTACTTTCGAATTTATAATATTAGTATGGATGCGCCGCCGATATTTTCAGTTGATCAACTTAATTAGTTTTTCTTAGGATCTATTTTTTTTCCTTTGGTTTACATTTTATGGTAGCTACGGTGTAGTGAACTAAAATGATTACCTGACGAAGTGTGGGTGTACCTAATATAGCTATACCTCTCCCTAACCCTTCGGGGATTACAGGCGTGATGCCATATTATATTAGGTCCTTACATATGAAATTGGCGTTTTTCGTACTGGCCACTTTAATCACGAATTTCTCCTCTTTGGTAAGGAATTCCAAATTCAAATTTGTACAGCTATTTACTCATGTATTTGTGCTTCGATGACCGTCATTCATTTGTTTTTTTTCTTCTGTTTTTTCTGTTTGCGTCACTCATTTTACAAAATGGAAAATTTAAAATATCGCATTATTTACGAGTACGAGTTCCGCCGTGGCACTAGTGCTGCGGAAACGACTCGAAGGGTGAATGATGTGTATGGCGGTCATGTTGCAAAAGAAAACACAGTTCGTTTTTGGTTCCAACGTTTTCGTTCTGGAAATTTCGACCTGCAGAACAAGCCCCGTGGACGGCCTGAGACCCAAGTTGATAATGGAGAATTGAAGGCTATTGTGGAAGCGGACCCATCGCAAACCACGTCCGAGTTAGCTGCAGGCTTCGATGTTAGTGATAAAACTGTTTTAATTCACTTGAAGCAAATTGGGAAGATTAAAAAGCTTGAAAGCACGACAACGCCAGACCACACACTGCGCAACAGACGGCTACCAAATTAGAAGAGCTTGAATTGGAATGTCTTAGACATCCTCCGTACTCCCCGGACCTTGCTCCAACAGATTACCATTTTTTTCGCAATTTGGATAACTTTTTGCAAGGGAAAAAATTCAACTCCGATGGGGCAGTCCAAATCGCCTTCAAAGATTTTATTGATTCCCGTCCGACTGGTTTTTTTAGTAAAGGGATCAATGAACTACCTATAAGATGGCAAAAGTGCATTGAAAACAATGGTTCATACTTTGATTAATTAAATATATTATATTAAAAAATATTCGACTTTTTGTTCCTTCCATACAAAACGCCAATTTCATATGTAAGGACCTAATATTAAAAAAACCGCTCAAGTGCGAGTCGGACTCGTGCACCGAGGGCTCCGTACAAATTTGTAGGTATGTAAATAGTTTTAAAATTATATTTTTCTAATGTAACTACAAGTTTACGGTTTTCAGATTTTCAGATTTTTTCCTTTACTTGTGCTACATGACATTGCTTCTTGCCAAATTTCATGATTCTAGGTAAACGGGAAGTACCCTATAGGTTTTGATTTTGGAACATATACGCCCGTATCTTTTAATTGCGTTGACTCAGAAGTTTGATTTTTTCACTGCTTCCAGGGATTGCAGCCCTGAGTATTTGATATTAATTTTAACTTGATGACTCCACGCGTTTCTGAGAAAAAGAGTCTTGACCGACGGACAGACAGACGGACAACGAAGTGATCTTATAAGGGTTCCGTTTTTCCTTTTGAGGTACGGAACCCTTAAAAATATATATATCTTCTAGAATTTAACAATATAAGTTTTATATTCAATGTCCTATTTATCGTGCTTATAATACTGCCGTAGCTTGGAATATCTAAGTTATGGCCAAAATTGCGGCTAAGTGTTAGAGGATCATAATATTTCTACAATCAATAACATCGATGATAGCGTTCTGCCCAGCGCCTTGCCCCACCCGTCCCGTCTTGCGCTATAAAGAGAGATTAAAATTGCAGCGATGCAGCTGGCTGGCTCGACAGCTTAGTTCAGGGCTGCTGTGTTCCAAACACCGGAGTTTCATAGTTAAGAGTGTTGCCTACACGTGTTCATGTTTGAACTGCATATCGATAATAATGTATAACGGTAACTAAAGGAATCTTAATGTGTTTAGACTGCTAGACGATGGTGCAATTGAAAACATGTGCAGAAATTAAGATAATGTTGTAGGTACTGGTAAAAAGAGAAAAACGTAAGAGGTTCGTTGCGATAACTTTTGAAATAAATATTTCTTTCAGCGCAGAAACACTTTCACGTAGCTGATATTCTGTAATAGCAGTCTATATGTAGCTATAAGAGTATGTGTGCAACATTATTTCAGTTTTAAGTTTTCATTTCTGGTCCCTATGACTGCCTATATCTTATACTAGCTGCGCCCCGCGGTTTCACCCGCATAAGTGTCGATCCCGTGGGAATATCGGGATAAAAACTATCCTATGTCCTTTTCCAGGACTCAAACTATCTCTATACCAAATTTCATCTAAATCGGTTCAGCGGTTTAGGCGTGAAGAAGTAACAAACATATAAACACACACACACACACACTCACAAACTTTCGCCTTCATAATATTAGTGTGATAGTGTGATAGTATGGATTATGCTATTTTCTGATATTATTTTGAGACTGTAATATTGTGAAGCGTTCAAACTTGTATAGAAATGTAAATTTAGATGAGCAATAAGTCGAGTAAGTTATCTTAGCAACCCTAAGTTAGTGCTTATTCACATAGATCGCGAATTACGGCCCCGACGTAACAGCGAAAAACAACTACAAAACCTCAAATAAGCGAGTTTTAAAAACTCTACTAACTATAAAACGTTTAAAAGTGAAATAAAGTGAAAGATATGGACGCGATTTAAATAAAAAGAGTTCCCGGGAGGATAAACATTGGAATTGCGATGTTGACAAACACCGGGAATGGTTCGCTTTTTTCTCTTTATTAATTACAGGTTAAAGTAATATGTTATGAATAAATAGGTTAGGCTTTCACATACAATCGTTAGTATTTTTAAAAGACTAGCTTCTGCCCGCGACTTCGTGCGCGTGAAAATTTTAGTTCTGCCGACCCACGCCGTCGCATAGCACCGCCTGCCCGCGCTATTACTTCGTTTTCGTTTATCATTCTTTCTTACTTTTTTTCTTATAGCTCGGCTCCTAAGAGACTTAAGCGTGATGTTGTAGTATATAGCCTTTCTCAACAATTGGGCTATCAAACGCGACAATAATTTTTCAAATCCGACTGGTAGTTCCAAACAAAAAAAACAAACAAATTCCTCAGCTTTATTCTTAAGATAGATGAGCCAATAAGGCTTGCTGATCAGGGAACGTATTTATCGGGATTGTCATTCGGTGAGGGCTTGTCCGTTATAAAATTTACAACAAAAAAAAAATTCTAAAACATAGACTTATAATAAAACTACCAACCAACCAAAACCACAAGAAGCAGTCTATAATAACCAAACCTGACCCAATTTCTGTAATAACTATATAAAACCTTTATACACGTCGTATTTCGTGTATTAGGAGTCTAATACAGTTGGAGTCCATCTTCAGCTCCATATTTTATCGTTTACGAGCAGGTGTAAAGCGCACCGTAATACGCGATGAAGAAAGCCCGTTGACAAATGATTCTGATACATAATGCGGCGGGCGATATGTTGTGAGCAATTTAAAAATAATCATGCGCTGGCTTTGTTGTCAGGCGCGCGCTATATTTTCGCTCCCTAGAGGTATACGGGTATGCACGTGGCAGATCTTTTGTTGTTGTTCAAATTACGATGTATACTAGCAGTTAGAAGATGTTTTTTTTATATGGATTTTGACTAGGATATTCGGGCAGAATTTTAGCAAAGATAGTGAATTAGAAAAGTTTCCAAAATCTAGCTAAATGCGTGGAAAGTTCGCGACCGTAGCAAGCGCGTGCTACGCCGTAGCGCGAGTGCTACGAGCGAACGACGTGCGTAGGCGCAATAGCTCTCGCTTTTGCTTGCGATAATTCTAGTGCTTTTTTTATTTGTTTTTTTATTGCTCTAAAATGTTTTCTGTCGTAAATAGGTAGCTTAGTAATCACAGGTAAGCAAGAATCTAGTTTATATATTGTTCGTACCAAGTAAAATATTTATTATGTCCTGGAGGCTGGGACAATCAGTTCTCATAGGAATAAGTAATGTGATATCCCTTACCATTATGTACCATTCATCTTAGGTCCATTTAGTTTAATGGAGGTCCGGTTTCTATCAAGATTGACCTGAATTAGTGCTATAGACACTGATATCGATTTCCAGATTCCAGTCAAGCAAATATTTCCATTCAAGAGGAAATTACCTGAATGCTTTACAGTACTTGCACGACAATGTGCATAGAAATGGGAAATTTTGTATTTAATACATGTTTATGTTAACGGAGAAGAAATATTTGATAAGTCTTATTACAAAGTATAGTCCGCGCGGAACTAGTTGGCCGCTGAGGTGGGGACAGGGGTGAGGCGGCGATTCGCAACACACGCACGTAATGAGTAATGCGCCCCCGCTCCTCCGTCCCCCGCTCACATACCTAAGGCGCGGCCAACTAGTTCCGCGCGGACTATAGCTGACCCAGCGAACTTCATACTGCCTAAGAATATGAATTATCTTAATTTTTTTTTCGTGAATTTATCCCATGTTTTAATAGTTGCCTGCTATTCGGGGCGGAGACAAATCCAAAAAATCAAAGACCATAAAAATCGGTCGAGCCGTTCTTAAGTTATAAATGGTGTAACTAACCCAACTTTGTTTTATTTATATATAGATTAGCTGCGTCCCGCGACCCGCATAAGTCTCGATCCTATAAGAGATCCTATGTACTAATCCAGGCCATGCTATACCTATATGCCAAATTTCATCCAAATCTGTTCAGCCGTTTTATCGTGAAAGCGTAACAAACAAGCATACAAAAAAATCTCTTTATAATATTAGTTTAGACAACTCAATCATACACAGACGTAAATAAAACTCTCCCTTTATCAGAATATAGATATATTTTGCACGATTTTCAAGGTACTACATCGGCAATTTTGTCACCTACAACCAGGCGGATTTGAGTTTTCCCTGCAGCATAAACATGGCGACGAAAAAAGAATATTGCAAAAATGAAGCTCCATGTCACCCAAATATAAGATTATTTGTTCGTTAAAGCTGAGTACTGCACATTTTTAAACAAATTAACTCGTTACTCACCAGTCTGACGAGCTACCTACGAACGTGAACGTACGGTAGTCTGTAATTAGCTTGATGTAAACATCGACACTACTATTAACCCTTTGAAAGTCATCGCGTATTTATGTCCAGGGGTGCATGGGCCGGAAGTCGACTGCAGTGCAGTCGGAGCCTTGGCAGAATTTATAGCCTGGCCTGGTAGCCGGGGACACAGAGTGATCGCGGCGACTGCCTCGATCCCTAATAAATAACTGCAGCCAACTTTCACAGCGTACAAAGCGGCACATTGCTAGTTTTTCCGCGAGCAAACAGCATGCGCTGTCATTCAATAGATTCAAAATCTTGATTAGAAGAAACCTTGCCGGAACACGATACTAGAATATGTTAATAATATATTTCCATATTAAATAATACCTAGTTCAACAAACGTTGCATTTTATACGTATTTCTTCCTTTAAAACACGATAATGAAGCCTTTCCCTGTGTATTTACGAAAGTGAAAGGATACTGTGCTTGCCTCCTTATTGACATTACTAGCTGCGCCCCGCGGTTTCACCCGCGTAAATGTCGATCCCGTGGGAATATCGGGATAAAAAGTAGCCTATGTCCTTTTCCGGGACTCAAACTATCTCTATACCAAATTTCATCTAAATTGGTTCAGCGGTTTGAGCGTGAAGAAGTAACAAACATATAAACAAACACACACACACACTCACAAACTTTCGCCTTTATAATATTAGTGTGATAGTGTGATATTTTCCGTTTACTAAACTATTATTGTAAGCGCGTCTGGTAACATTGGAGGTTATTGTGTATCCTGTCGCCATTATTGGTGTCTCTGCAGTCTTATTTTTCTAAGGTTGTGTTGTGAAAATAAACGACAGAGCTCATGTGTAAACCTGGTTGGACCAAAGAGAATAAACTACAAAGATAACAAGATAATCGCGTCCGAAGTTTCCTATTGTAAGTTTAAGTGGACTAAGAGACACGAGTCGGGTGAGACAATTTAATCTTGTCGGCTTCATGGTCCCTTGGACCGGGGGATAGTTTTTAAACGGTTAGAGTTTCTTTGTCATCTATCTAGCGCAAGTCTAATTCGTTTTTAAAAACTTTTAACTGCGTCGTGGACGGTTAATTAGAAGTATTTCAGTGAGCCTGAAAGACAAGGTCTTTGTTTTTAGCTGTAAATGCGTGTGTATACAACTCGGTTACATGCAAGTGGTACCAGTATTATATGACGTGTCTTATTATACACTACGATACGAGGAGGGAATGAGAGTTAGTAGGTAAATATAACTGAAAAAAAAGGTCAGACTTTCAGAAAACGCTTCAGGAGCTCTCAGTCTTCCAGTAACGTAGCTATAAAGGCTGCATCATAAATAATTAATGTCGAAAACAAACTGTTCACTTTGTCGAACCGACTTTTCAACTTACGGAAATGACCGGTCATTAATTTTCATCAAACACAATCTTAACCTATATTTTAACCTTTTTATTGTCTTTTCATTTTATATTGACGAGTTATCGTGCGTGTGTCGTGTGTGTGTTTAAGTTGCAGATTACTTATTCATATACATACACGATTGTTTCTTTGAAGAAAAAGCTAAGTACTTTCTCTCTCGCAAAGGACAAGGGTGCGTCTTTGTATGAATACATAATATAAATGCAATCAGTGAGCAAATAACGGGTATCTGTTACGGCGCTACATTACTGAGAGGGAAGGGGATCCGGCGGAGCAGAATGTAGCGGAAAAGAATCCAACAGGAAATTCGATTAACTTACAAGGAGACGCTTAGTCGGGAATTAAATTTAGATTGAAACTATCCGCTAAAGTGGCCGCCCGTTTAACTTTACTTCCATGTTTCAAAGTATATTAAAATTGATTTCACGTAGCCTTAGATCCAGCAAATCAGTTCAAGTTTTATTTTAACTCCAATCAGTGGTTCGTTTGTGGATAATATTGGAGCCGAAGCGTGTGGTTCCGCCCACATGCAATTATTTCGCCTGTCCACAGAAACCAAATGTGTTTCCCGCAGGCTTTATATTTAGATTAGAAACATAACGTTTATCGGTTATACATAACAGCACCTTTTGCAATCGAATCTTCATAAATGAGAATTGTAGAAAGTTATAAAAGCTCGAAAACCAATTTTTAGGAAAATTATTAAAGTTAATAAAATTTCAACGATCTCTTCAGGTAAGCATTTACCTATTTAATAATACGGAAGCCACAGTATAAAAAAGAGATCTAATTATCAAAAAGTAGGCCACGGGGCGTAGTGCCAAATGAAATGAGATACTATATTATTATTGGTTCACCTTGCTTAAATATACTGACGTAGAGCAATTCCCTGAGAATGAATAAATATTACAACTAGGCCGTAAAATAAATAGCCACGTGTAATGAACATAGTTAAGGCTGGTCGTCTCAGGTGCATACCCACCGCCGCGAGGGAGGTTGATTAATTAGACCCTACGCACAAACCCTTTGAATTATTCGCATATAAACGTTGCAAAGCTTCTTAACGTTGTGCTCCTCAAGATCCTCTGTAGACTCGCCTTTGGTTTATTCTCCAATTAATTAGCGAGTTACTCGCTATACGGCGCGGTTTAATGCCAAAGATTTTTCAGGAATTACTTTAATGTTTCTAACATAAAGTAATTTATTATGGATAACTTTGTCTAACCTTTTTGTTTAGTTGCAGAGTTTGAAATCACTAAATGACTGTTCAATGACTCTTTCGTTACGTTCTATTTTTACATGAACTAATATTTAACCTCGAAAATTGCAAAATAAAAATAAAATTGGCAGCTTTTTGACAAAAAAAAAAAGAGATTGGCTTAGCTTAAACTTGCAGATACTCTAATTCTAATTACCTACAAATTGTTCAGTAATTATAGACTAAGCCAGTCTTGGAAGGAAATTGAATTCTCTTAGCCGCACAGGAAGGGATGCAACTATGCCACACCACTCTGCCCGTGGCTTCTACAAGGCTTATTTAGTCTCCAATTATCAAACTTAAACACCTCAATCGACGAAGCAATTTTTGCTTTAAACAAACTATTTTATGTAAGGATAGTTTAGTTATTTTTTATTTTATGAACGGGTTGCTACATCACATTGCGGTTTAGTAAAATAATGGCATAAAATTGAAGCAATATAACGTTTTCACAGTGGCGAGCGGCTCTCGGCTGATATTCAACTTTTAGACCTTTGCGTCAAAGACTCGTGGTTTCTTTGAAGTCATGTGCACCGGGGCATTGTTTCTTGTAATAACTTAGGTTGGTTTGTGTTTTAATAAATTACTGTTTACTTTAACTTTTTGAAGGAGCGGGGTAAGTAATGCGTGAAAAGTATGGTAGGAAAAATAGGCGTTTAAAAATCTATTGTTTGAGCTATGATTATAATTTATATCTTAATACAGGTTAGTAATTCAAATGACTTAACACGACATATGAGTGAGAAAGAGGTAGCCAAATACTCAAATAATCCTTTTTTTTTTTCGAAAAATCCGCTGCCAAGTAGTGAATTACAAAAACACTGAGTAGATGTACTTGAAATAAATATGTGTTTGCCTCGAGGTATGAATATACGCGACAGTAATGAGTATCTTATGCTTTCTCTACAGCGGACGCTCTCACCCAGCAATTAAGGTCGCCAAAAGCTTTAATAACCTTTGTTTAACATGTACGACGAATAAAAACATCAGGGACGCATACATTAATGTATTTTCCAGCAAAATGCCTCAGAATAAAGAAGAGAGCCGATCGTCCTCGTAATTTGAAAGCAATGAAATGAATTGGTATCGTAATAAAAACGTTAGTTCATTATCGACAGTAGGTTTCGCTCTCAATCCGGCTCGTTACTAAGACATAGCTTCATGAATAATGTACCACGAATAATGTTACTCCACGAAATATCTACTTGCATGTTTAAAACGTTGAGAATTTCTCCTTTTGATATTCGCGTGAAAGGAGAACGATTTGAATGTGTTACGAGTAGGTGATGACTATGATATTTAACGTTCCACTTTGTTATACGAGATCTATGGTTGAGATAAATGTAAATGGCTCAAAATAACTCGTGCAAAAGCGGAAAGTGTCTGACAAAAGTCGCATTTTTTTTTGGAATATCTTCTCACTTGAAACTCCTACACACTTATTTGTTTGGTATATAATACTTATTAAACCGAAAAATATTTTTGAGATTACTTTGATTCGATAAACATAGATACCTACTATACAAAAACGATTACAAAGTATAATAGGGTGGAAAAGCGAAGTTAAATAGGTTTACAAGTTGAACTCTGAAAGTACAACAAAACCTGTTGTTTGTGGTTGCAAGTATAAAGTCCACTCCTTGTTAGTGCTCGCAGGATTTACCGGTATTTCATGGAGGAATATATTCTTTATAACTTTCTTCCAGGTACAACAACAAAGACCCATTCTTAGTATTCAGTTGAAATTGGGTTTTATGTGAAGCCTTATTATATGCGGAAAAGAACCGGAGTTACCGACATAGCTTGCAGAGTAAGCAAACTGAAGTGGCAGTGGGCTGGCCATGTCTGTCGAAGAACCGATGGCCGGTGGAGCAGACGAGTCCTGGAGTGGAGACCGCTTATCGGTAAGCGTAGTGTGGGTCGCCCCCCAGCTAGATGGACGGACGACCTAAAGAAGATGGCTGGGAAAGACTGGATGCGGAAGGCGGAGGACAGGGTGATGTGGCGCAGTCTGGGAGAGGCCTATGTCCAGCAGTGGACTGCGATAGACTGAGTTGATTGATTGATGCTAACTAAGCCTGGGTTCAAATCCCTGGTTGGTGGTGGTGGTGGTGGTGGTGGTGGTTTATTTGAAACTGACTTTCGAGGATATGGGCTAGGTGTCTATATCAAATAAGGAAATTCATGTTGCTGTTCGGAAGGCTGCCAAAGATGGATGGTGCTGATCCACGTGTCATGTTCGTGAACGGGCGCCGTCGGTTGAGACTGGCCAGCTCTTAACTGCCAAGGCTTATTTTTTAATGTTATATTTTGAATTGTTTCTTCATTTGTGTTTTTTTTACATTGTTCTCACATATAGAAGCAACAAGAATAATGTACCCAGGATTTTGTAATATCTTGAATTAAAAGAGTGTCCATGGAGTTTCTTGCCCGTTCTTCTCCATAGAGATCTACGTTTTGGAATGGGCAACTAGCTTCAAATTTCTGACTAACTGACCGACTATTTAATTTTGACAATTTAAAAGTGCCCGTAAATGGTACAATTGAAATAAATGCTTTGAGTTTGAGTTTATGTATATAAAACATTTTATACCATTCCTAGCCCATCTTCTCGAATATCGGCTAAAAACAGCTATCCGTTCTCAATATGTGATTTCAAAGTTATCCAAACGAATGGTAGGTATGAATATAAGGAAAGAAACCTAGATACACAAATCAGTCTAGAAAAAACATCGCAAGTCCGCTCACGAATAAATCGCTACTCGACGCACCCACCGCTCACTTTCCATTCGCGAACAATGCAAGCGTGTATGCTGGGCGTGTAAAGTAAATATGAATGATTATAGGGACAATGTCGGGGTGGGGTCATATCGGAGAGACAGCGCACTGCCTGGGGAGGTCACAAGTCGTTTATTTCAATAAGACAAGCTTACCTGCCACCTCGCTCGACCCTTTCCCTAGTGAGGCCTGTGACTTATGAGGTTTATTTATATTAATTAACGAGGAATTTATTAGAGCTTGATCTTATAGCTAGATAGCTAGATTTGGATATCTTTAAGTAGGTAAGTGAATGATTCTTATTAAGTATTCAAATGTGACGCTGGCAGAATTGACACCGTCTCAATTGTAAAAAAAGTACTTAATTAAGTATTAAAATGCTGAATCTTCCTATTTCAGGAAATAGGAATTCTTGACAGCGATGCGGATGAATTTGTTGATGCCCTATAATTCTTTTACCTCTATTTTATATAGGTATTGTACATGTTTGTTAATATTATTTAGAATAAAGTGCATATTTCAAGACAAAACTTCAAGACTGTGTACTTTGAAATTCTATCTCTATCTCACTGTCAATCTCTTAACAGAACATCCCTTAGAAGGTTTTAAAAGGGGAAACAAAACTATAAATGGCGAACACAACATAGAAATCAAAATGGATAAGTTGGTAAACAGCAAAACACATCTAAAAGGTCAAGTACTTACAATGTACACAACTCTTACGTGTCGCACAGAGTAAATAGATCGAAACTTGTTAAACTTTTTTAAATGTGTCGACGGACGAGCGGGCTAATGGAAAGATCCTGTGAGAGTTCGTCGACACGTTAAACGAGGTCAAGCTCTTGTTTTTAAAGCAATTTCGCGATCAAAGTCCTCACCTCCATAAAAGGAACTGCAAACATTCGAGCTATAATCGATTTAATGAAAGGGGAATCGAAGGGTCCCGTAGGTTTGCGTTTCAAAATTTACGACTACCTCTAGCATTTAATTGGAAATTCGTGCCGCAATAAAAACGACTTGATGACCTCAGATTAAAATGGGAACTCTTTAAAATTAAACTGGATGCTAAATGGCTCATAGCTCGCGATCTCACGTTTTCAAATGATGCTTTTACTTGAGACTCGCTCGGATACATGGATCGGTCGAGAATTATTTGAGTAAAATGGAAATAACTAGAATTTGTGCCAGTTTTACGTTTGTCTGCTTTGGCACATAGTTACATAGTTATTTGCAAGATACCGGATTACTTCTGAGACTTGAGAAGAGTAAGAATGTATCCCAGACTATGCAAAAACAAAGTTGGTAAATAATAAAGGGTGGGATGCAAATATTATGATGTTAAATAATATTGTGCCGGGAGGAAGTAGGATTAAGTATTCATATAAGTAGGATTTATTATGGCTTTAACATGTCGGCTCAATGCTAAAAAATATTTAAAATTATTTTCATTAAAACCTGATGCACTGCAGTGGTTGTGAACATTTATTCAAAATGCGGCCAAGTGCGAGTTGGATTTGGGTTCCATACCACCGTACAATATTTAACACTACATATAAAAAAATACGTTAGGAAAAGAAACACGTGTCTTGTATGGGGAGTGGGGACTCCCTTTAATTTATAACTATAGGTATATTATTTGTTGTTATAGCGGCCAGTAGTAGCCACTCTGTGAAAATTTCAAGTGGCTCCCTATTACGGTTCAAAAGATACAGCCCTGTGGCAAACGGACGGATGGACGGACAGCGGAGCTTTAGTAGTAGGGTCCCTTTGGCACCCTCTGGGCACGGAACCCTAATCCAAAAAGGAATGGTAATTAAATTCAATCCACGTTTGGTGCAGTGGCTGAGAGATTGGCTTGTAAGCTACGGGTCGCGGGCTTTGCCCCGTTTGGAACAAAATATTTGTCTAGTCTGCAGGACGTTTTAAGACTATCAAATGCCCAGGCTCACGATAGGTCAATGTTTAAATAAAAACACGTTTCGTACAAAACTGTAAAATTGTAAACGTATCTATTAAAAAATAAAGACGAACTACAATTTTTCATTGCAGTAGAAATCAATTTAATACAAAAAGAAGAAAACTGCAATCTTAGTAGCAGAAATGTTTTGTTTAACTATTCCGAGGATTCTTTCGTTTCGCAGCAAAAGTGCTCATGACATATAAATCCTGTCTATAAAAGAATTTCCTGTACGTCTGGACAGCGATAGTAAGGAAACCAGGAACGGAACTAATTTTTTTTAAAGAAATGAAATGAACATTCACCACAAAGAGCCGGATAATAAAATAAAGGCTCTTTCCCTCTCTCGTAAATCTCTCTAACCAACGAATAGAATAGGGAACGAAAATGGTACAATCTTTAACTTTCTGACAGTTTAATAAGATAATAAAAATATAACCAGGAGAAAAGAATTAATATCTCCACACTTTTCGCAGTTTACTTAGATTTAAGTTTTGAAATCCAACAAAAACAATCTTTTAATCTTTTTATGAAAGTTCAGCTTAAATGTTTTTAAACTTTTTCGTCTGGAATAGGTGTGTTGCAAGTGTATCTAGTTATATTATCAAGATTCAGGCGTCGAGGAAATTATGTCGAAAGCTATAAGGTGAAGTAAGTTGTAGGTAGCTTTTACCCTAAGGCTTGGGGTATTAGCTATCGCACATTTTCGTCGTAACTTAGATCCCATTGAATTTCGACGAGTTTTCTCCACAAAACCAGTTTTGTGAAGAAACGCTGCCTTTTCTTGGTCTTTGTTGACATTCTTCATCTTCGCTGGTGAGAGTATCATAATAGTCACTTTTAAAGTTAATTATAAGTTATGTAATTTCTCAGTTAAACTTCTGAACTACTTTAGTATTATCTAGTTTGATAAATGTTCTAAAACTTAAGTTTAAATTCTAGAGTTCTTCCCTTAGTTTTATATTTTTGATTACTAGATGCTGTCCGCGACTTCGTTCGCGTGACGTGAATACTTTTTTAACCGACTTCATTATTTACTTTGTTTTCTTTTTGTTTCCCACTCCATATAAGACCAGCTATCTGCCAGTGAAGGTCCCGTCAAAATCGGGCCAGTCGTTACAAAGAGACAAAATATATAAAAAAAAAATGTTTTTAATTATAAGTATATACTTGTATATGCATTTAGTAAAAAGCTGTAATTTTCACACAAACAGACACTTTAATTTTATTCTACTTCTACTTATTTGTGGGAATAATATAAAAAAATTATTTATTTATTTTTAGGAAAACTTACAGCTAAACAGATACAGTAAGTAATAGATCAAACAAAATAAGGCCAATTACAAGTTTCCAAGTGTATAAATATAAATAAATAAATATAAATATTATAGTTAGCCTGTAATTGGCGACTGTGTAAGTCTGAGGTTATTGTTACCTAAACCTTTATTAATAAATACAATACAATTATACTAAAGAGGCTCACTTGGAATTCTTGTGCAAACAAAGGTCAAGCAGAAGGCACTCTTAATACTGATGTTCCATAATAGGTGTGTCGTCTCCACCTTGTATATGTATCTCATAGGCCACATTCACAATATATATAAACGTGATTGGTCAAAACGATTGACGGCAGCAATATAAAAGTAGATGGCAGAGTACACAAACAGCTTCCAATTGGAACGTTAGTGTCTGCACACATCGGACACTGTGTGTCCTGGGTGCGGCCGGATAGTCGGAAGTGTGTAGTTATGTGAGCAAACTGACGCGAACTAACGGCTCCAAACTATCCACAGCCCTGATAACATATACCTTTTAAATACGTTTTTTTCTGTGATCATTGCCTCTCTGTGCTAAGATATCTACTAGTCTCCCTGGTGTGGCTTGATGATGCTGCCAGCTTTAAAAAAAATGTAGCACGTATATTCGGCCGCCGACATTACGGTTGGTGTGAGCGTAGCCTAACAATAGTCTTATAGTTGACTGTATGAAGAGTTGCGAGTGAAATGATAAAAAATATTTTTGCTATTATCTTGAATCAGATCTTGCAGTAACTGCTTGCAAAGTTCGCTACAGATGTGACGTCACTAGGTATGAGTTTCTAAAAAAGCTTTGGGAATCCTAATCGAAAACAAAAAGTATAAGCTAGTCGGCACGAAAACAACATTAAAGAAAAGTCAGATTGTTTAATGTCATGTGGTTCTGGAGACAAGCGTACAAGGCCACTGCGACAGAGCTTACCTTCCGGTAGTCACATGACACAGCTTAAGTAGTACTCAGACAGACGGTAATCTCCCATAGAAGAAAAATCGCTATAGGAATCTGCACACATTGACTGTGACGTCCGGGTTTTTTTTTAAATTTTCGTTAAAATTATCTACACACTGACATTTTGTAATATTTGTCGGTTGTAGACAACCATAGACTACGATAGCAAACAAATATGGCGACGATTGCTCGGGGGCCAAGGGGAAAATATACGAGGGGCTTTTGTCATTTTGGAAGACTACCCATACACAAATATGCCTTTTAATGTCACGATTTTTTGTTCCGAGATTACTAGCCGTGTCGCATATAGACTGTCTACTTGCCAAAATGGATGCTCAATGGATTTAAAACTATGGTCTATTCCAAAACTATCTGATGAAAATGTAAAGAAATGGATCTTAAAACGTACCTGTGGATGCCAATCTGTAATACCACTTACAAATTGATTGCTTAAGTTTGATTAATTGAACACTTATACCCGACTTTCTAATTTTAATCACTGGAGACGTGTGTCACGTACATTTTATAACCACAATTTCGGCCGATGGTTTTTAATTACAATTTAATAAGGTGATTCAAACAATAATTCTTGAAAAAAGTTGTGAGATAAAGTTGAAGAATTCTGAATACAGAAGAGTGTGTTACTAATTCCGTATAGTGAGTGATTGCGTAAGAATTGAACCCGAACAGAGTTTGTTTAAAATTTCTTCAGATTCGTTTGGAACAGAGTACGAGTATACAGACAAGGATTGAACAGAAGCGTTATCTTGTTGTCTATCAGTTACCAAATCGGGAGGGGAGTCCTACCTCCATACTTGTAGGTACTACTTAATTCCGTTTCACAAAAGGTACCATTATACCCCCATGGCTATCCCCAATTCTCCAAACACTGCAAGAAACAGACAATTACTGGGCTCAACCGTGCACGTCTGACACTGCGGAACAAACGCGTCAGATTACGTTCGTATAATTTCCGTTAAATTAACCTTATGGTGTGACATATTACTTCCGCGTCGATGCGAGCTGACTCGCAAGGGCGTTCTCTGAGTATAGGATTATAACTGTTCATTGTGTTACAAATGCCATCATCGTCACCGTTATAGGCTTTTCCCTTGTGTTTTGACATCGACTTTCATTAATACGATGCTGTTAAAGTCATTACGTTACGTTTGGGAATATTTTACACGTTAGTATATTATTCTGATCTCTGGTAATTTAAAGGAATACACGGTGTAAGGGATTTCGACGCGCGAACTGTTGCCATGAATTCAGTACATGCATGATTCTAGACCCACCAGTGCCGAAATTTTTCGTCGATAATTAAAAAAGAAATCAGCTGTTTCATACAGAATTGCACACGCGGTCAAAATGTGTGAAACAGCTACTTTTTAATAACTTACGAAAAATTGGGAATAAATTAAACTGGGGGTCTACATCTACAATCATTGCTGAATTTATATCAAGTATTCATTTATTTTTCTGATTTATATTATGTTTATAAAGGACCATACCGTTTATGATGACTGTGTGTAGCGAAAAGGTCTTGTAACTCTATGAGAAATGTTATAGTACTAAATGCAACGCAGTTGTAGTGCGTATGCGGTGCGTTTTGTGACCCCACTACAACTTGCAACTGTGTCCAGTGCGACCAAGCCTAAAGGGTTGTCTGTTAATCCTTCCGTAGATATTGGCATGAATTGGCTGTCGGTTTCACTGGGGCTTGGGTCTCTATGTGCAACAAATGATCTGCCATCTAAAGCTTGACCGCAGTTGACGTAGCTCTATAGATCAATCGGATTGTGGGAGGCACTATGCAAAAGCATATGGTTCAATTTTGTTTCAAAACTGTTTGTTTTTACACTGGCACAGAAATATAAAAAAAATATACAAAAAAACACTGGCACTCCGGGAGTGCCGACAGACGTGAAAACAAAAAAACACAAACAGAATACTTTGCCATCACTCACTGACATATCGGATATACATTCAAACCGAGTACATCCCGAGGACAGAAGAGCACATCCGAAGCGGTGTCGATTACGGTAACAGTGGCGCGAGTTCAATAGTTTTTCCGGTTTCAAAAAATGCCCAACGCGCCTAAAGAAGTTATCACTTTAAAATAAAAAAATTCTAGTGTCCTATAAATTAAATTATTAATATTTTAGCTTTGTTAGCTTGTTAACATTACATTGCATGCTGTGGACCCCTGTCACTGTAGGTGTGCCTACTTAACACTTTGACAGCGGATCACGTACTAATTAATACTAATAATATAGGAATAAATAAAATGCTTGGCTGTCAAAGTGTTAATACCTGAATTTAGACCTTTATTTATGTTGGGGTGTAATGCCCAACAGTGAAAATGTTATGGACTTGTTATGTAGGTAGGTAAACTTGTAAGGTACGCTATGTTATGTAAATTAGTAGACGAATGATTTCCCTTGATGGATTTATTGCTACTGAATATAATTACACAATTAATGTCCTACTTAAATGCTATGTTGGAGGAATGCACAACTAAACAATATTGATGTGCATAAATGAGTGTGACGTAGAAACTACCACAAACAATGTACAGACGCCAGCACATCAACCTACCGGAAACTGTCCAATTTTCCCAATCAACTTTGAACTCTATGCTTTAGTGATAAAGTTGAAAATCTATTAAAGAAATTTGACAGATTGTAGTAGGTTGATATGCTGGCGCTGTACAGTGTAGCTCGTACAATTTATATGCCATGTGTAGGGTATCTTTTGTCTTGGAGATCGTAGATAAATAAATAAAAAACAAATTAACATATCGTAATAAATGTACATTTTATAAAATGTTTCTAAAAACCCCACACTGACATCAGCTAACACTAGAGGCAAAGAAGTCAAGTACAATTGCGTTGCATGCTATAAAATGGTAATCCAGGTTATGATTGGCACTAGTAAAATTTTCACAGCTCCCGTGTCGGTCGGCTGGCTGGCGCGCCACGATAGGTCAGTTTAATCGGATTCTTTATTCATGAGACCACCAGCACTGCACCGACGCTGTATTCAAAATTACACTTCGCATATTAACCGGAATTAACACCAGTTTATAATATTGGAACGACTGCAAAATTTATGCGCTCAATTTGTCGAACCTATTATCCTGCATTAGCCAATGTATGAATTTCTATGCATTATTCGGCCAATTAAATATGAATACGTGCATAATTTCTTATTCGCCTACTCATCTTGAAGGTATGAGAAAACCCGAGATATGAGATAATCGTCAATTCAGGGCAATGCATTTGAGATTAGATGCGGTACGTGCGCTGTGTGCATCATCGATGTGGACTGTGAGAGCTAATTTGAACTCTCAATTACCCTTTATACTAAGCTACAACAGGCTACAAGCATCTCCTGACTTAACCTTGCAACCGATTTGTCTATTGAGACAAAAGACAGATTGTTTTACAGTTTACAATTTTTAGAAGTATCTGTGTTGTAAGCTGTGTGCCCGATGGGATCACCATCGACAAAAATTACGAAATTTTAATATTTTTTATATTTAAATTTTTTAATATTTTTATATTCAAAAATCCTTCTTATTTATTTTCGTTATATAAGGAATTCTTGTTCGTTCTAGACCTAGAGGTTTACGCTGTAAGTTCTGTCATTGAACTACATTGAATTTAGTAGATTATTGTTTTACGGTGATCATAGACTTAGTAAAAACATAATTATGATGGTTTTCAGACTGCAGATAAACGCATCAATAATGTCAGTTATCTGCAGACACATACATAATGTAGGCTCGAGCAGCGAGTAGACGTGGTCCGATTTACTTCAATTTGAGCCCATGTCGTGTGGCGATGCGGCGGGGGCTGAAAATTTAATGCCACAGGCCTCTCGTTACTCTTTGTCAATGTTCGGCACCCAGTACATATGAAGGTATATTTATATTGCTTCCTCAGCCTTCACGGATAGCTCGGCAGTCGGCAGTCGGGAGAACGTATTGCATTTTCTATGTAGTGGATTAATAGTCAATGTGTGGTATGGAAGTTTGCGTTGTAAGCTCTGTGTGGTTTTGTTTCAGTTGTAAGTATTTGGTACGTGACGGCCTACGCTCGCGTGCTGCCTATTATATTTTATGCAGCGTTGTTTTTGTCTTATCTACTTATACAGGGTGAAATTGAAAACATGCGACAAATCGAAATGGGAGATTGTACTCATTATTATGAACAACTTTTACTATGGGACCAAACCTGAAATCTCGAAAAAAAGAATCAGATGTTCCTTACATTTATGTTCGCATAACTCGTCAAAATGTAGGGAACAGCTGATTTTTTTTCGCGATTTCAGGTTTGTTCCCATAGTAAAAGTTGTTCATAATGATGAGTACAATCTCCCATTTCGATTTGTCGCATGTTTTCAATTTCAATCTGTATATATGAAATTCAAAGTCCTGACTGACTGATATATCAACGCACAGCCTAAACCGCTGGTCCTAGAGACATAAAATTTGAAGGGTGTATTCTTTGTGAAGAGTAGGTATCCACTAAGAGTTTTTCGAAATTCCATCCCTAAGAGGGCGAATGTGGGAGGGTGAAATTTCACGCGGACGAAGTCGCGGGCAGAAGATAGTAAAGGAAGGGGCCTACTAAAGGAGCTACTAAAGGAAGGGACCTGTTAGGGCCGAAGCCTGCCGGGGGTGCGGGATTGTCCGAATGGGTTACCGCTACCCTGGAACATAAAGGGCTAAGGAAGGAACACGGGTGGGTTTTAGTCAGTAAGAGTTTGACACTCCCTTCCGCTCCAACCAGAGCGGGAGGAGTCATTTGATGATTTCCTATCCACAAAAAAAAAGTTAGTAAGTACATAATAAAGGCGTTGGTTTATTTAATAGACGAAGTGTTATACTATAAACCTAAACGTTTAAAGGTTTAATAAATAATAAAAAAATAAAACAGGTACACGCGGCGATATATTATCAGGCTATACACTTTCAGTTTTAGCTGTAGTGTGTAGTGTACAATCAGATTCTGGAAATGCTAAAAGCTTGATACGTCTTCGTGCGTACCTACAGATATCATCCCAACCACAGATAATATAATACTAAAACCTATACAAAATGGTGACCACTAAATGAGCGATTCCCAAGCGAATACAACATTTTAATTGGGTTTCTAACATCAATCGGTACTTCACTATCAATTTACTAAACTGAATTTGTAGATAAAGTTATAATGAAATTTTGAAAGTTTAAATTGAAACGTTTGATATTTAACAAGCCTTTAAATTAGTCAGTCACTCACAACTAACAATAATTGGAAATGGATTTATGTTGCCGATTCGTTTCACATCAGTGTAGGTACAATATGCCTACTCGTATACAGGGTGAATTTTTCAAGTGGGCGTGGATGGCCAAATCCGAAACTATAGGGAATAGCGAAAAGTACTCAAAAGAGTCGCAGGCTCGATTTTGATGAAAACTAAAACTGCATCATTGGATTTTTGAAAAATCAATATTTCTAGCCAGGAATCGAACCTGTCGATGAAAAAAAAAACACACGCTGTATTATTATACCATTCGATAGTGTCGCTAATAAGGATCGAATTCTGGAAAGTAATGATATACGGCAAACTAAAGGAAAGAGCTCATTTTTAACCAAATACTTTTTATTTTTCTTAATGTTACCTACCTCATCATCATCTGCCTAGCCTTTTCCCAACTATGTTGGGGTCGGCTTCCAATCTAACTGGATGCAGCTGAATACCAGTATTTTACATGAAGCGACTGCCTATCTGACCTCCACAACACAGTTACTGGGTAATACGACACCCCTTGGAAAGACTAGTTGTCAGACTTTCGAGTTTCTGACTACCCGTAATGACTGTCAAAGATCCAGGAATGACAGCCGGAACCAACGGCTTAACGTGCTTTCCGAGGCATGGAGGGGCCTCGGTATGTAATGATGGTCACCCATCCACAGACCAACCGCGGCAAGCGTAGCTTAACCTAATGGATTGACCTGTGCGGCTGTTATTATTTAGCCGGGCCCGGGCTATGTTACCTGCCTATTAAACCTTAATAGATTAATTGTTCAAAATGAGGACCATTGTTTTCATAGCTGGATTCGACGTCCCAAGGATTGTACTGCATTCAGCATTACAATATTATTGATTCCATTAGAATATTTTCCAGAGATCGTAATATTTTGAATTTAGAACATAATATTGTGAAGGTGACTGCGCTGCGGGTGTGTTAAAATAAATATAAATATTGAGCATCATTTCGAACAAGGTACGTAATGTAGGTATGAGTACTGTAAAATAAGAAACAGTTTATTAAAATTCTACATTTTCCTTAAATTTGCCGTATGTCATTACTTCCCAGAATTTGATCCTTATTAGGAACACTATCGAATGGTATAATAATACAGCGTGTGTTTTTTTTTTTTCAAAATCAACAGGTTCGATTCCTGGCTAGAAATATTGATTTTTCAAAAATCCAATGATGCAGTTTTAGTTTTCATCAAAATCGAGCCGCGACTCCTTTGAGTACTTTTCGCTATTCCTCAGTTTAGAATTTGGCCATCCACGCCCACTTGGAAAATTCACCCTGTATAATCATTTCACAAAATATAGTTTATTTTTAACCGACTTCAAAAAAGGAGGAGGTTCTCAATTCGGATGTTTTTTTTTAAATGTATAACTCCGTCATTAGACGGATTTGCAAAATAATTTTTTTTAATGGATATGGTATGGCTCAAACTTTGCTTGGGTAGTTTTTAAGTTGGCTTCAATAATACGATTTTTTTCCACTTGGGCTGATTTTTCAACCGACAGATAATTTTTATTCGTGGGATAAAATTAACGTCTGACAGTTTTTGTATGGAAGAACTGTCAAAAATTCAAAATTATTCCTCCGATAAAAGTACCTATCTGGCGTTGGAAAAATCAGCCCATAGTTTATATTGATGACGTTTTAATAACTTCCTGTCACTGATATTTAATAGCAATTAGTGTTAAATGAATTTGTAGGTAGGTACAACTAAAAAGTGAAAAATAAAAACTTTTAATAAAAAAAAAAACAAACACTTCCAAAAAAAACACTACACATTGAAAAATAACTTTAATTTCGGAAGTTGGGGTCGTTGGTTCCGCATTTTCGTTCTTTGACACCGACTTCCGAAATTAAAGTTTTATACTTTAAAGTTATCGAAATTAATTATTAAAGTAGTACCTATTGGGTACGAACTTAGTGCTCTTAGATAATCTAGCAACTCTTGGTACTTCGAGTTAATTCTCTGATTCGTTGACGTATACGTCGGTAAAGTCTATGGTTTATTTTTTGCTTGTCAAGGGACCGCGAGGACACGTTAATGAATCTTTTCAAACCAACAATTAGGTAAATTAATCTTTATTTAATTAATTACTGCTTATACCTATAATTACTAATTAACTTAATTGACGACACGAATTTTATTTACTGTAGATGAAGATTCAAAAATTATAGTTGGTGATACCCAATGAAAGTACGAGTGTATCCTCACAATTCTTTGGTGTTGTCACGACACTAAAAATAAAACCTACGAGATGGATCGAAGTTTCAAAACAGCAATAAAAAAGCCTATTTTGTCCATCCAGCCGGTGAGGCAATGCTCATCGATGTTTCCAACCGCTTTTTTGCTTTTGCCTTCCTGTAGAGTATAGATTTCTGCTGTCGTCACTCCCATTCATTCGTTTCGCTTGTCTTGCCACGTACCTACACATAACGTACAGTAGGTATATACGTAGGTAGATATAGAATCGTGCAAATGTTAGGGTTCTCATTGCTTTTATGCGAAAGATGATTTTGATCGAAAAAATTGCTTGTAATAGGTAACCTCCATTTTGAAAGTCGTTGATGAACTAAATTATTTTAATCTAAACCTATGTTTCAAATTTTGTCCTAATAAAAGTATATGCACATTAGAAATTATAAAATTCTACATGGTAACTATGTGTTAGAACTATGTATTTTGAGCATTCTTTGTCGAATCTGAGCGAAACGCTTGCTTTACCGAGGTGTTCGTAAAGAGAGGTGTGCGGAACCCAATACTCTCCATTGTCTCTTTGGCACTCACTTTACTGGCTAATTGATTCTCTTTCATGCAGCGCTGAACAAGGAAACGCTGTTAAGATTTCTCTGCATTGTTCGTTAATTGAACTTGTTCCTGGTGCAATGCCATCAGTTCCGTACACCGCAGCGGTTTGCTCAATGTTTTCAGTGTTAAAGAAACTAATCAATTTTAAATAATTACCTTTCGACTTTCTCAAGTATTACCCGCTGTGAAAACAAGTAAGAGTTATTAAAAAAATCATAATATCCTGTGAATTATCCCTCATCATATATCATCATAAAAAAAATAGTGTGATTACTGGATAGTAATCATTGATCATCAATCAATCATGATTACTGGATGTTTGTTACTTCTTCACGCCTAAACCACTGAACCGATTTAGATGAAATTTGGTATAGAGATAGTCTGAGTCCCGGAAAAGGACATAGGCTACTTTTTATCCCGATATTCCCACGGGATCGACATTTACGCGGGTAAAACCGCGGGGCGCAGCTAGTTGTAAATATTTTTTACGTAAAATAAAGTGTGAAAATGTTTAACGTAATTTTTAATTAAGTATACTGACACAAAATTGTGGAAATCTGCACTAAAACAATGAGTTTCATAATTTAAATATTTAATAGTCAGCTGGTTAAAAGGGGCAAGCGTTAAATCATGACATCGCTCAATATAAACAATAGGTACGGCCATAAAGATAACAAGGGTGGAAGGTGGCCCACATTAGTCTTCCCGTGGTGTAACGTTTGTTCGTCTGACAGTATTCATTAAGGCACAAAAGCGTTGTCTATCAGGCAGTTTCCGCGGCGGTCGTGTTCCTTCTTAACAAATTGGTGGAGTAATGTGCGAGGCGCTTGGACAATAGAAGTGCGTCTTAGCGGAACTACCGAGGTTACTATTTATTTGTCTTACTAGTCATGGGGCAGTTATATGTATAATTTTACTTAACAATGCCGCAAATTGTTTTACTTATATGATTCGTGTTTTATAGATTGCTTCACAAAATCATGAAAAATACACAAATGTGCCCATAGTACGCACGAGGCCTTAGATTGATATATTTTTAAAAGAAAACACCATAAATGAAGGTGATATCTGAAATTGGTGCTCTGAGTGGGTTAAATGAGGTAGGTAATAGGTAATACGGGCTGGTGTCCGCAACTCCACGTCAAAGCGCGTATTTTGCGTACTTAAATGAGGTATTTATTGATTTTATTGATTCCAAATATCGACTATTGTCCAAGTTCACTGCATATTGCTATTTGACTTGGCTGTACGCCATTTTTTTTTTCAATATGGCGGTAACGCGTGGCACCTATATAAATCGATAGCTGAAGCTGACATCAATGTACAGACGCCAGCAGATCAAGTTACCCGAAACTGTCAAATTTTCTCAATCAACTGTGAACCTTATAAGTTAGTGATAAAGTTGAAAATCTATTAAAGAAATTTGACAGATTGGAGTAGCTTGATGTGCTGGCGTCTGTACACACACAATGTAACAGAAAACATAATAAGACCAAAAGCGTTACGTTTCCGAGATACAGTAACATCGCCCATGTTACTGTATCTCGGAAACGTAACGCTTTTGGTTTTATTATGTTAACGTTCAAAGTTGATCACGTGAAATCCATATTCTTTTTAATTTGCTTACATCGGGTAATTCATCAATTCGTCCTACATGCCTACGGCCCATTTATGTATATCAGAACGTTCGGCCAGTCGAGATAGGGAGCTGGCTGCTACTCCAGTTTTTAGTGACGATTATGTGACGCTTAAAGATGCCAGTCAAAGAATTTGTGACGGAACAGTTCGAAAGTTAGAAGCATTTATTTATGGCCGAACGACCTGATATCAGGTCGTTCGGCCAACCTGAATCTCCATAACTGAGGACCTTAGAGAAACTGTTACTGAATAAAGATTTAGTGACGATTTGGTGACAAACAACCAATGCTTTACTTTTACTCGTAATGCCCACCAGTTAAAAGTAAAATGAATTTTGGTTCCTGAAACATCAGGACGTTCGGCCAACGTAATCTCCATAACTGAGGACCTGAGAGAAACCGTTACTGAATAAAGATTTAGTGACGAGATTGAAACGAATTTTTATTGCTTTATTTTTTTTTGTGACGGCCTCTTTAAATAGTAAATTGAAAATTTAACATATAACCTCAAAACATTGGGATTATCGATTCCTCCACAACGAAGAAGCCCAGAGAAACCGTTAATCAATAAAGATTTAGTAACGATACTGAAACGAACTTTTAGTGTTTTTTTTTTTTGTGACGGCCCCTTTATACAGGGTGTTACGGAAAGGGTATATCAATACAAACGGGTTGAAGAGTGTATCTGGTCTAGAATCTCTGTACAAAATTTCAGCTCAAAAGCATTAACTTTGAAAATGCTTAATATTTTTTTATTTCGACATCACGGCGCTGCACTGGCGCGCGGCGGCGTGATGTGCGTGTACTAGGCGCACAGACACACTAGATAATGACCCTCGTAGTGCTGTGACACGTTTGTTATGATTTCAATTAAATAAACTATCGAAATAAAAAAATATTAAGCATTTTCAAAGTTACTGCTTTTGAGCTGAAATTTTGTACGGAGATTCTAGACCAGATACACTCTTCAACCCATTTGTATTGATATACCCTTTCTGTAACACCCTGTATAGTAAATTGAAAAATTAACATATAACCTCAAACCATTGGGATTATCGATTCCTCCACAGCGAAGAAGCCTAGAAGACTCGTAAAACCCCTGATGTGTTATAGGTTTTCAGTGCAATGGTGTCAGTATTTTTGTTGATTCAATATTAATCTATAAAAATGCACTATGGCGGATGGCGACTGAAATAGGGTGACCATGTATTCCAACGAAACAAGTATTTATCGAGTCGGTACCTATTTATCTACTGAATGAAGCAAAACACATCGAAATAGTTGAAATACGGTGACGATGTAGGTATTGCAACAAAATAAATAGATACGCGGACGGAGGAATATCAGAAGAAGTGCAAATAATGAATGTCACATAATCGTCACTAAAAACTGGAGTAGCAGCCAGCTCCCTATCTCGACTGGCCGAACGTTCTGATATACATGCCCATTTAGGACGACTTGCAGCAAATCAAAATTAATAATATTTTCATTCTGCAAGTCGTCCCACGTTACGGTCAAAATGAGAAAAGGTACAGACGCCAGCACATCAAGCTACTACAATCTGTCAAATTACTTTAATATATTTTCAACTTTATCGCTAAACTATAAGGTTCAAGGATCATTGGGAAAATCAGACAGTTTCGGCTAGCTTGATGTGCTGGCGTGATGTACAATCAGTAGCAAAAGTGCTCATTGCATAGATGTTTGAAATCTCTAAATGTTTAGTTTTAAACATCAAGACGTACGTAACTTCATACAATTAACCAAGACGATCATTATTTTTTGTAACATTCATTTCTAGAAACACCTATGGCTAAATTTCTATGAAAGATGCGGCAAGTGCGCTTAAACTACAGAAACGACCTGTGAGGCTCTAGGCTACAATACAAGTGCATTGTCAAGGCAATTCTACTTTCCATTAGAGTTTGGCTGGCAAGAAATTATCAGTGTGTTCAGTTCACCAAACGGTGTCTTTGGTGAAAACCCTAGTAGCACCGAAGCCACATCAAATTGTCACCACTGCTAGAGAACAGCACCCTAATTGTGTAAGTGCTCATACACACCAGAGACACGCGTGTCGACGAATACAGTTGCCTTCGTCGTCGGCGCGTGCCGATTATGTGTATGCACACTTACACACAAAAGATTTTGATGGAAATTGCACATCCATTGCTGTTTGAAAAATTATCTGCTCAACACGGTCAACGTTACTGTCAAAATAAAAAGGCATTGTCATTATGTGTTATGTAATTACCCCGCAGGACACCACATACTCTTAAATAGTGCCTTGCATGGGACTCTATGCGCCGGGTCCATAGTAGTTAATAGTCCATAGGAATGGGCAAGATTTGTCTTTGTCCGCTGTAGTTCTGCTGGCTGGCCACTGCCCTCCGTACCGAAGTCTTCACGAGCAGGTATAGATGTCAGTACTAAGAAGCTGCTGAGTGGGGTCCAGACTTGGCCCATAGTATGCCAAGTTACTTACCACTTTCCATTAACCTATTGCTGCTAATATTTCCAAGATGTCTTTAAGCCCGGAATACACATGCCTCTAACTTGCACAAAAGTATGCAAGTAGTTTGCATGCCGAGTGCCATACCAATTTCTGATTGGTGAATACCATAATGGCATGTATGCTACGTGCACACTTTTGTACAAGTAACAAGTGTGTATTCCGGGCTTTAAGGAAGCATGGCCTTTATGTACTTTTATGTTCTCTGCATGTCAACTGTCACGTAATGGTCCTCAGCAGTTGAGGTGCAACATAAAATTCCAGTAACAACTTTATTACCTCACACAAAAGGTACAGTCGACCGTACGTCTGTATTAACAGAATCATTTTTGCTGGCCTCGCATTATATTGAAGCTCCTTAGTCAGTAGTACGCGAGGCCAGCTCAAGGTCAAAGTATTATCACTGACGTGCAGTCGACTGTATCTTTATCCAAAGAAGAGAGAAGTGGTCCACTTTGACCTCTGATATGAAGAGATTGTTAGATTGTTTTAAGTTCATTTTATATAGATTATTAAAAAAAAAACGACAAATTGAAATTAAAAATAGTTTATTGATTTCAAGTATTGACGGTTGCTTGATTTCAACCCGGTCGGAATTATTATTCTGACATTTTAAAAAACCTGAAACATAAAAGAAAAGTATTATTCACTGTGTTGAGAAACTTGCCATAACGTTATTGGGTGTTCACGAATTTTAAGTAGCAAAAAAAAGGTTATTTCTTGTTAAAATTACTTTATCAATATTCTTTAATTCAACTGCCTTTACTGCAAAACAAAGGTGAACGGAAAATTAGATTTTAAAGGTGTCATTCGATTATGGGAATTACTTCTCTTTTAAAATTGTTGAAATGCACCATAGCCAATTGTGAATCATGCAATGGTATATTATGTGATGTTTGCCAGTTAGATAAAAACATGCTAACGTTACCCTTTACCTTGTTTAAGTGAGTGTACCTAATTACAGGATTTTTTAGTAAGAGATATTTTACTAAACTACAAGTTTCAAATTTTCCGACATCAGGATATTTTCTAGGGTTGTAATGCCACAATTTCTATGTTTTTTATAGCTATGGCAACTAAAAAAACTTTTCTAAAACTGTGTGGTTAGTGTGGTTACATTCTTTAAAGTTTGTCCTCCCTGTTAAGTTTTACATAGAATTTGCTGCACTGCAGAAGTTTCTATCTAATCTATCCTTAACCTCATGCTATATTTACTATGATACATACTATAATTTAAAGTGTTAGCTCACTAATATTCCAGTGAACGTATTTAATTTTCTGTTCAGTTCGCTACTTTTACATAGTATCGCAAAAACAAACGGATGGTCTGCTACGAATTCAGCGGTCGATCTAAATGCGGCCCTGACATCAAGGCTAATATCTGAAACCATCATCATTTCAATTAATTTATGATTTAATTAAAAACCAATAGATTTGCATATTTGTACGAAATATAAATTAAATTGGACTATTTTATGAAACTACTGATGAGTCACTTAATTAAATTATTATTGACTAGAATAGAGATTCCCGGAAATTTGCAATAACAGATCCATGCTCTCATTATTTGAAATGCTATGGATCGTTAAGTAGATACAGGCTTATATAAAGCTTCACACTGTTCAGAAGATATTTACGAAATGTAAAAGAAGTTCTTAGGCAAAGGCATGTAGGTGTAATAACCACTGCCCAGGCAAAGTTGCAAAAGCCCGTTAGACGACTATTTGTTACTCGACTGCGCCACGCAAAGGAGGCTAATATGTATCGTGCCATAAATGTATGTTTTTTAGTAATCAAATATAATTATGTTGTTTTATTAGTTTTACATAAAGGTGGTGAGTAAGATTGAAGTACACCTACACCATCATGTATTGCAATGTCATGGAAAACACTCAATAGAATAATTCAAGGTCAGGTAAAGAAATATTATTTTGTGGTTAGATAAAGCGTACCAAAGTAGAAAAGATAAGATGTTCAGAATTGGTATCATAAATACCAGATGAACAGAAAGCAGAGCAGAGGCGAAGCTTTTATAAATTATTAAAATGGTCATGCTCTTGGCGCAAGTGATGCGCCAACATACGCGTAAGTACCTAAGACTGGCAGACTCCGTTAAAGATAATGTTGTACCCCTCCAATAAGAAGAACACGAACGGATGGTCCGCCTTGAATACGCGTTTCTCCGATACAAAAGCGCTCAAATACGCGATACCGAATGCTGGAACGATAACGGCGGAAATGGTGCTTAGGACACGTCCATTGTATACATTTAACAGTTACATTTACATGTAAAGGTGTGCACTTATTACACCTACTTATGTGGTTCATAGTCCCTTGAGCTACGGGCCGTGGTGATTGTTTCATTTGGTCGGCTTCGTGGACACTGAACCTTTTAATATTTATTATTGGAATCATTTCAAATATTTGTAGAAAACTTTTTTCAGTAGGCCTCTATAAAATATTAATTGTATTTATATCTAAGTATGCACCTTTACACGATGTTTAATAAATATATACGTTTATATTAATCGTTTAAAATTAAACAGATAACAAATTATTATTTAAAACCAAACGAAAATGTGTTGGTAATTTTCAGTACCGTTGTTGTAAAATTACTCATTATGCATATGACACAAGTATAAACTATAGTCACCAGCGGCAGTCTGTTTTTTGTAATATAATTAATTTATTTGCAAATGTAAGTGAGACTGTTACACAAAAGCTCTGCCTCCTGAAATATGTGGCAATATAATAAGTTATTTTTCGTATATAGTTAATACCACTCAAGAAGTGAATCCAAATTCATTTACATTACAAAGTAGGTGGATACAAAAAGTACGTTGGACATCCTAACTTTTTAAGAAAATCTGCAATTAATAAGGATAAAATGAAATTACCCACCTACTCAATTTATAAAACATCTGCAGCGTTATCATTTGTCTTATTTCAAAGAGTCTCCGATTATCATAACTAGATATTTTGTTTTTTTCTAACCATGTACATATTACAGAGTCATAAAGTGCAAAACTGGTACCTATTTGTGAACGATTCCGTTGAAGGTGATTGTGTTGTCGATTATCAGTGCAAAATAAAATGGCCGGTCAAATGAAAAGTATTTTTTATTCGGGTTGTACGAGGCTCCTGCTATTCCGAATACTGAATTTATACAAATAAAATCGATTATATTGAACACAAATTTTGGTATTGGTAGTGTCAATATGACAAAGTTATGTCTTAAACTCGCGCTACGGCTAGTAGAAATCTAACAAACTTTATGTCGTAGTGGTAGATTATCGTTGGAAATGAATCACGAAACATAGGTCAACTTGATCTCGTTAACTAGACGAATATTATATCATCGGATCGAAAAGAAGCAGACATTATATAATTTCCAGAGACAACCGATCAGTTACCTAGTTCTATAATTTCGCACGAATTTCAACCCACTCAAGTCTCGAGTGTAGGTACGTTATAATGTATGATGTAGTAAACAAATTTGACATATGCCTTAAACCATATTTGCGAATGATTTGGAATGCAGCAAAGCCCATGATTCATCATTTGCCTAGCCTTTTACCCAACTATGTTGGGGTCGGCTTCCAGTCTAACCGGATGATTGTTTGTTATCATTTAGCAAAACCCATGCATAATAAAATATAACACTATAGGTATACCTAAGAGTAAAGTACGCCGCTGAATAGTGTTGCAGAGTTGGTTTTTAAGGCGTAAAAGAAAGGCCTGTCAACCTTGAATTTCGTATGCGGTACTAATTTGGCCGTCCTAGTTATTGAAAACGCTGCAATATAAGAAATTAAAATAATCACAATAAATGTTTTATAGATTTTACAAAATTTTACAGAACACAGTACTCAAACTCAAAATGGAACCAATTCTGAAATCATCATCTGCCTAGCCTTTTCCTAACTAAGTTGGGGTCGGTTTCCACTTTCCAGTCTAACCGGATGCAACAATGAACAAAGAACCAATGCTGAAATATCAATGTTAATAGTTGAGACCTTTTAAAGTGAAGGCACGTGAACATATTCGGCAGAAGTTGGCCGTAACATCCCAGCGCTGATTTGCTGGATTCGTTTTCTCCTCTACCGATCATTTTTCCCCTGAGAGTTCATTTGGTTTATATGTATGTATGTATGTATCTGTGTATATATTGTATTTTATATTCATTTCCTAGCTAGTTCTCCTGTATGTTGCACCTGCCATGTTTTGTCTCTGCATCACCCTAAGGTTGACTGGTAGAAAATGCCTCAGGCATTAAGTCCGCCTTTGTACAGTATTATTTTTTTTTACTTGTGCATAAAGTTTTAATAAATAAATAAATAAATAAATAAATATACAAATAAACAGATACTAAATTATTATCTAAAACCAATCGTGAATGTGAAGGTAATGAAATAGGCATTAACTATACTATTATGATCGGCGCTGGTCAGATCATTGTTAGAAGGTTACAATACATCTCCTACGCTACGACCATGCAAATGCCTACTGATAATGTGTTAAACAAAACCCTGTGACGTCCCGTTGACGGTGGGGGTGGAGAAGCGGCACAACAGTAACTATGAAAGGCGTAAAGGCCCACCGTTAGTTATGTATTTGTACACAGATGACCACAACAGGTGTAATGCACATGAGTGAAATGGCCAGAAGGCGAGGTAGCGGTAATACTACCACTACACTAATTAGTTAATACCACTCAAGAAGTGAATCCAAATTCATTTACATTACAAAGTAGGTGGGTACAAAAAGCACGTTGGACATTCTAACTTTTTAAGAAAATCTGCAATTAATAAGGATAAAATGAAATTACCCACCTACTCAATTTATAAAACATCTGCAGCGTTATCATTTGTCTTATTTCAAAGAGTGTCCGATTATCATAACTAGATATTTTGTTTTTTTCTAACCATGTACATATTACAGAAAAGTCATAAAGAGCAAATCTGATACCTATTTGTGAACGATTCCGTTGAAGGTGATTGTGTTGTCGATTATCAGTGCAAAATAAAATGGCCGGTCAATTGAAAAGTATTTTTTATTCGGGTTGTACGAGACTCCGACTAATCCGAATACTGAAATTATACAAATAAAAAACGATTATATTGAACACAAATTTTGGTATTATTAAACCTGTAGAAAATAGAAGACTATGGGGAGAAACTTTGCGAGGCAGCAGGAACAACAGGTTGAAAAAAAAACCGCTAGGTACCATAGAAAAAAAGCCATTAGTTCAATTTAAGAGGAAATGAAACTTCCACTTATAAGGGAACGCATTTTGTTGTGTAAAAAATAGGTATCGAAAATGCCAGAATATGAGGGCTCTTGCATTTTGTAATTTGTATTTTTTTAGGTTGGGTTTTACCGTGGTTGCAAAGTAACTTATGACGTGAATACTCCATGATGACACATGACTAGTTCTATAATTTCGCATGAATTTCAACCCACTCAAGGTACAAATGAGTGTAGGTACGTTATTATTATATAAATGTATGATGTAGTAAAGAAATTTGTCATATGCCTTAAACCATATTTGCGAATGATTTGGAATGCAGCAAAGCCCATGATTCATCATTTGCCTAGCCTTTTTCCCAACTATGTTGGGGTCGGCTTCCAGTCTAACCGGATGTTTGTTTCTTATTATTTAGCAAAGCCCAAGCATAATAAAATATAATACTATAGGTATACCTAAGAGTAAAGTACGCCGCTGAATAGTGTTCCAGAGCTGGTTTTTAAGGCGTAAAAGAAAGGCCTGTCAACCTTGAAATTCGTACGCGGTACTAATTTGGCCTTCCTAGTTATTAAAAACGCTGCAATATAAGAAATTAAAATAATCAAAATAAATGTTTTAAAGATTTTACAAAATTTTACAGAACACAGTACTCATAAACTTTCAAAATGGAACCAATTCTGAAATCATCATCTGCCTAGCCTTTTCCTAACTAAGTTGGGGTCGGTTTCCAGTCTAACCGGATGCAGCAATGAACAAAGAACCAATGCTGAAATATCAATATTAATAGTTGAAATATACAAATAAACAGATACTAAATTATTATCTAAAACCAATCGTGAATGTGAAGGTAATGAAATAGGCATTAACTATACTATTATGACCGGCGCTGGTCAGATCATTGTTAGAAGGTTACAAGACATCTACGCTACGACCATGCAAATGCCTACTGACAATGTGTTAAACAAAACCCTGTGACGTCCCGTTGACGGTGGGGGTGGACAAGCGGCACAACAGTAACTAAGTTGATACCTATGTGTAAACGATTCCGTCGAAGGTAATTCTGTTATCAATTTTCAGTGCAAAATAAAATGGCTGGTTAGCTGAAAAATATTTTCTCTCTGGGTTGTACGAGGCTGTGAGACCATAGAATACTGAAATTGTACAAATAAAAAAACGATTATATTTAACACACATTTTGGTATTATAAAACCTGTGGAAAATCGAAGGCTATGGGGAAAACCTTCACCAGGCAGTGGGACAGTATAGGTTCCAAAAAAATCCTGTATGTACCATAGGGAAAAAGTCGTTAGTCCGTTCTAAGAGGAAACGAAACTTTCACTTAACTTTTCGAAAAACGGGTAGTATAGACGAGAGTGCATTTTATTTTGTAAAAATTAGGTACCGAAAAGTCTGATGGCTTATGCATCTTTTAATTTGTATTTTTTGGACTGGGTTTACCCGTAGTTGCCTATTTAGAAGTAGAATACGAAAATAGGTTCTGAAATGCTGGTATAAGCCGATGCATTAAAGAAAGGAATCTTAAATGGCGGCTTGTACTTGCGTTGACAGGTAGTACAGTCAGCATATTAAAATTTCATGTCGAAGATTTTTTTCAAATTAAAAATAATAAAAATATGGCCGGGCCGTATTTATTCAAACTAGCTTCTGTCAGCGGCTTCGCGCGCGTTACAATTGAAAATTTTAAAGACACGTGGCGCCATCTAATATTATAAGATCGTTATTGTTGTTATCATCGGAAACAGTAGGTACTTTTTTTCCGGATGAAAGGTCAGTTTCTGTACACCTGACAACGTATAAAACAACATTTCAGGAAGATCCTTATTATGATGTTGGTAAAAAAAAGGAACGAATATTACTTTTAACTCTTTTATTATTACTGTCTATGAGACGGTACTTCACCGGAAAAATAACAGAAAACTATAACAAGGTATTCGTAAAAAGGATTACTGAGCGCGTCAAGACAGCGTGAAAGCAAATCAAGACTGATTTTTTTTTCTGCCTACAGTACGCGCGAGAATGAGTATAGACGGCACTAGTGTGCAAGCGAGAAAACATGATAAGCACCGCCATTTTAGATTCCTTTCTTTAATGAACCGGGTTATATCTGATGGCTTTTGGATTTTTTAATTTGTATTTTTAGGTTGGGTTTGACCGTGGTTGTCTACGTAAAGTAATTTGTGACTTGAATACACCATGATTACAGAAATTTAATTTGTTAGACCTAATAACTATTTTGCTGACATGGTTGTGTGGCAAGTCCATGGAAGTGTCAATATTATGTATTTCCACAAACAACCGATTAGTTACGTAATTCTAATAATTTGCACGTATGTCGACCCACTCCAGGTAAAATGAGTGTCAGTATGTTATTATTTTATACTTAACTACAATTATGATTATAATAAACAAATTCGTGATAATTAATACCTTAAACCATATTTGCGAGTTGCTTCCTTTACGAATGATTTGGTATGCTGCATTCCAAATCATTCATGCCAGCCCATGCATAATAAAATATAATACTAAATACCTAAGAGTAAAGTATGCCGCTGAATAGTATTGCAGAGTTGGTTTTTAAGGCGTAAAAGAAAGGTCTGTCAACCTCGAATGTCATATGCAATACAAATGACTCAGTCATCACAAATGCTGCAATATAAGAAATTAAAATAATCACAATAATTGTTGTGAGACTCAGAAAAAAATATTGTAAACTGTATACGCCTCATTAACGATTTTACAAACTTTTACAAAATACAGTTCCCATGAACTTCCAGAATGGAACCAAAGCTGAAATATATATCAATAGGTAGTTGAAAGTTACAAATAATCAATTATTATCTAAAACCAAATCATTTGAATATGTAAGTATCTAGTAAAATAGGTATTAACTATAGTGATGGTAAGTTATACACGACATAGGAAGTACTTATTTTAGCCATGGTTAGATGAAATTCGTCACTAAAGCGGTGTGGCCATACTTCCCATACTTATAAACATATGCACGACCTTCTACTAAAATTTTTATACAAACATTTGATATGTGTAATGCAACAAGCAGTGTCATTCTTAGATTTAAGAAGAAACGAAACTACCGTTTATAGAGCTTTCTTACAACAGGTTACTAGTATACACGGGAGTGCATTTTTATGTAAAAAATAGGTCCTGAAATGCTAGTATCTGATGGCTTCTGCATTTTTTTATTTGTATTTTTAGGTTGGGTTTGACCGTAGTTGTCTACGTAAAGTAACTTGAATAGTCGTATGATATACCAATTTAAATTGTTAGACCGAGTTGCTATTTTGCTGATATGGTTGTGTGGCAAGTTAATAAAAATGTCAATATTACAAATGTCTTAAAGTCGAAACTATGTTGATTTTCAATATTAGCATTAGTGGTAATGGATTCTGCTCTAAACCACCTTATGATGTAGTATATTATAGGTACCATTGGATTTTAGAATTCATCACATGAATCACTGAACCAGTGGCGTGCATTGGTTTTCAGAATAGGTAGGCACTAAGCCGGGTCTAGTCTAGCCAAACGTGGTCACTAATCAGAAAAAAAAGTGAGTTCTAGGCAATCGTGGTCACTAATCAGAAAAAAAAAGTGAGATCAAAAGTGTGGTTATTTGAGTAGGCATGCCTACTTAAGGGTGATAAATTGCGAAGGTCGAATGACATGGTATTACGCGTGAGACGTACGTATTTTTAATTTTGTCGTATTAACTTGAACGAGTAAAGACCAATGACAATGTGCAAATAGTACGGGAGCCGAGTAGGCCGTCCGGCGACTGCCTACTGCCGCGCGTGTTTGTATGAAGATTTTCTTTTTTGTTAGGTATGATAATTTAGTGAGTTTCTTAATTGTGGGGCACACACACTAAAATGTAATTGACAAGCTTATGTTGATATATCGAGGTAGGCACTGCTTATATGCCTATATGTAATGCACGCCACTGCACTGAACATACTCGTATAAGTAGATCAAAGTAATCTAGTTAACTAGACGAATGTTGTATTATTGATTCGAAAAAGGACATTATATAATTTCCACAACCAACCGATTAGTTACCTAGTTCTAATAATTCGCAAGTATTTCAACCCACTCAAGGTAAATATGAGTGTAGGTATGTTATTATTATACAGGATGGCGGGACATCGGCGCGCAAACTGTAACCAGATGAATTCAGGAAATGATTATAGATGCCCTAGCGTAAAATTTTTTCGTCGGCTATAAAAACATACTGTTGTTTCATAGAAACTTGCAATACGGCACTACGCAAACAAAGTGTATGGAACTGCAATTTTGTTTTTAATAACCGAAGAAAAATTGCAACACGGTTCAGAATCATGTGCTGAATCCTTAGGAGGTTGAGCGTCGATGTCCTTGCCACGCTGTATAATTGTATGATATAATAAATAAGTTCGTTATGTACCATATTTGCGCGTCACTTCTTTTGCGAATGATTTGAATTGCAGCAAAACCCATGTATAATAAAATACAACACTATATACCTAACAGTAAAGTACGCCACTGAATAATGTTGCAGAGTCGGTTTTTAAGGCGTAAAAGAAAGGCCTGTCGACCTTAAAATGAGTTGTATTCAATACAAATCTAGCCGACTTTGATATAAAAAATCCTGCAATACAATACTTAAATAAAAATAATCACATTATTGTTGTTAGAATTACAACAAAATATTACACTGTATATGTCTGGTTATAGATTTTACAAACTTTTATAGAATACAGTACTCATGAACTTTCAGAATGGAACCAATGCTGGAATATGAGTATCAATAGTTGAAATGTAGAAATAAACAGATACCAAATTAATATCTAAAACCAAACGTGAATGTGTAGGTAATGAAACAGGTATTATACTACACAGGGACTATACTGGCCGGCGCTGATTAGATCATTGTTAGAAGCTAATGGTTAGAAGACATTCGTCATTCTAATACGGTATGACCATATTGACCATACATATTATACCTATGGACAATGTGTTAAACAAAAAGCCCTGTGATGTCCTGTTGATGGTGGCGGTGGACAAACAGCAGAACAGTAACAATAACTAAGAAAAGCGTAAATGTAATGTGCAATTTTATACCTATGTGTAAACGATTCCGTTAAAAATAAATCTATCGTCAGTTTTCAGTGCAAAATAAAATGGCCGGTTAGCTGAAAAGGATTTCGGAGGGTCCGGGTTGTAAGAGCTTCCGTAACCAACAAATGCTGAAATTGTATAAATAATTTAAAAAATACCTTTTTTGGATAATAGGGTAAAGGTAAGGCTAACAAAATGATGTTCCTATTAGTAATCCTTTTGATGCACACAACTTATTACATATTGGAATAAGAAAGTCATTGCAAAAATACATATAAACATGTAAAACCATATTTGCAACCATCTATCACGAAATAAAAATTTACATTTTTGCGTGCAACTTTCTTATAATTTCCAAATGCAATGCGGCAAAGCCCAGCCGTAGTAAAATATGAAATTAAATAAGTACCTAAGAGTAAAGTGCTCCGCTGAATAGTGGTACAGACGCAATTTTTAAGACGTAAAAGAAAGGCCTATTAACCCGGAAATGAGTTCTATAAACTCTAAACGACCGATTACCGATGACATAAGCTGCAATACAATCAACATTTTAATACAATCTGACTGTTTGGTATTACAATCAGACAAAATATATTATAATAAGTACTATAAGTTTTTTTCCCCACATCACTCTGGGTTTGTCTTAACAATGACAAATAATGAAAAGAAAAACAAATTGCATTTTAACTTTAGATAATAATCTTTTATCTGTTTTAACTAACAACGCAGTTTTTAAATCAATCGTAAAACTAGACTCACCGTTAGCTGCAGCCGCTTCCGCGCCTTCTTCATTTACGTCTATGAACGCCTTTTGGACAGCTGCACTTACAAATAAGTTTGACTCTCCCTTTATCAAATTATCTAATCGAGCTTGGCCCGGTGTGAATAACTTTACAATATTCATCTGAAATAAATTAATGGTAATAAATTAATCAGGCCACTAAATTGGAGGAGATAAGGTTAGTCCGACGAGCATCCTAACTAAGCCTACTGAGCCGAAAGTTTGCGTGTTCTATGTTCTAATAAAAAGTCCAACTACTAGGTTTTAGCTATATTGACATCTATGGTCTAGCTAATGACAGTCTATCCAACACGTTACGTAATTTACACGGATGCTTTTGAACCGGAATAATGTTAATTTTAATCCGGTTTAAAAGATTCCAAAAAAAAACCCGCTTCTCGGGCGTTCGACGGGGAAGCGGCACACTAAACGAGACGTAATTGCTGTTTTATTGATACACGTCTATATATGTTAAGAGTCCCGTAATGTGCTAAAGACCCAATACTCACCTTTTGGAGAACATCGGCAAGGTCAGTTGTAGTTTCAATCTTAAACTTGGGAAGATCAACGACAACTTCATTGAAATTCATACTGTCAACGGCCTTTGATAGAAGTGATGGGTCCTTTAGTTTCTCAATAAGGGAACTGATGCCGTCGATTTCATTTGGAAGTACGATAAGAAGTGATGATTGATCTCCTTCGTAGGGCAGTTCTAAAAGCTGTAATGATTGAAACAAAACATTACACACAGGTATTACAAATTAGCGTTACAATCTAGCTGTAGGTACCTACATCATTCAATGTAACAGATGACAAAAATGGAGTTTTATGTCTGAAGTAATAATTAGTACCCATATTAAATCCTACATTATTTTTAATGAACAACACAATGATTTTAACCGTTATAACATGTTCTTAAAGATTACATTTTCATGCTTTTACGATTTAAGTATTTTTTAATCCAATAGTATTATATATTATTTCAGAAGCATTTGAAAATTATTCACCTTAGCATCGAGCTCTTGACTTTCAGCGTACTTGTAGTCATCAGATTTGTGCATGGTAGGTTTTTTGATAGTTTTGTCTTTGCTCACATAGAAATCTTTATCTACGGTTTGTGCTGCGTTGAACTGTTTCTTCCATTTACCCTGAATTAAAATAAATATTAGTACCAAATTATAATATTCTACTAATGTCCTATTGTTTCTTTATGTTTAAAATAAATAAATATCTACAATAAAGTAAAGAACAGAAAACTGTTTGAGAGTGATTATTAAAAGAAGAAGGGTCACGTCCCATAGAAAATTTACCCAGGCCCGACACAAAAGGAACGCATGTCAGTTATATTGTTATAATAAATATAACAGAAATAAATTAACACTATTCTGAATATCAGTGGCTATCACCCATATGTATATTGCCATTTGATTTTGGTAAGGCAAAATATTTTAAAATAATTTTTTTTAATGAATAGCAATTAATATCCATTTAAAATGACGCCAATTTAGATAAAAATACAAAAATAGACAACTGGAGGACTTAATTTATTGAAGCATCCACAGGCAAGCCCGGTTAAGCAGACAATAACCTCAAAGTTAAACTGCGAGATGTCATTAAAAAAATATAAAATAAAATTGGCTTTCTGTGTTGAGATCTGTGCGTTTTTTAACCGACTTCAAAAAAGGAGGTTCTGTATTCGACCCGTATGTATGTATGTTTGTATGTCCGCGATTTTCTCAAAAACTAATGAATCAATTTTGATAATTCTTTCACTAATGTAATCTACTTACTAATGTAATGTACTTTCAGGAAGGTTTTAGTATATTAATGCATTAGGTAATTATTCTTATGTTCGGAGTTATATGCATAAATGTACTGCATCTCCGGCATTTCGACGATTCTTCTAGTCAGTGTCTTTAATTCTTCAATGCACTAGCGTTAATTGGGTTTGTGTGGGGTAGGTGCAACTAAAAAGTAAAAAATAAAAACGTTTTTACAAAAAAACAACCAACTTGAAAAAAGAAAGACTACAGTGATACATAACTTTAATTTCGGAAGTCGGTGTCTAAAAACGAAAATGCGGAACCAACGACACCGACTTCCGAAATTAAAGTTATTTATCACTTTGTAGTGTTTTTTTTTTGAAGTCGGTTGTTTTTTTCTAAATTGTTGTATCGTCATTGAATTACATACAATTAAAAATTTTGAAGGTAAACAGGTATTAAAAGAAAATTGTATATCGCCTGAACAAAAACACAAGGCAATATTTTGGTGTTAGCCATTGATTTGGAATATAAAAAATATATATTTTAGCTATATTTAAAATAACAAAAAAACTGAGATATGTCTCTTTCGTGTCGGGTCTGAGTCACAAATGACCGTTCTTCTTTTATCACGAAAGTACTTTTAAAAATAAACACGGATGTTCATGTAGATTATGGAGAAGAATATCATACTTGTTGTAACATACGTGTTTTATAAAACTAAATCTAGTAACCAACCTTGAAGTAAATGGCGTTAACGAGGACAGCGGCTGTGCTTGCATCCAGTGTGTCTGATGATACTAAATCTTTGATCTTGTGATTTGTGTTATCTTCAACCTGTTTACAAAATTATAGTATTTATCAGCGCACTTTAAATCTCTAGGAAGATTAGTAAGTTGATATATAGCATAGCAATGCACTGGTATAGACAACTGCTATGAAGATACAATGAGATATTCAATCATATGACGGAGACCTCTGAATTAAAGATCAGTTATTCAGGGCGAATAGAACTTACTTCCATAGTGATATCACAGAGTTATAACTCACTAAAAATGATACAGCACTTAGCATTTCCTTGAAAGAGAAAAACGTAAATATCAAAAATATTAAATTTACCCATGTGTTAATTTCCTGTGCAGCTTCAACGTTTTTAGTGAAGTCAACGTTCTTCACATCCGAGTTGAAGACATCCCTGGACACGGCAGCATATTCGTCATTCAACACTGCACCTTGGCGAACATACACTCTGTTTGCTAGACTTAGTTCGACTCCCTTCACGGATCGCAGCTGCTTGGTAACGTCAGTGAACACTTCCTTGGTCTGTAAGATTTATAAGGTTGTATAAGTATTTCGGATGCAAGAGCTACTATTGTAAAGTCATGTATAAGACTCACAGCACCCGGTCGTTAATATAATTATGGCACACCCAGTTATAGAAGTTGAAGAAAGTTCGCCTTCGTACAGCGTCATCTCTGTCTTGATAGTCTCTTTCTAAAGATCCGTATGTCATATTTACGCCCGGGTACTATGCATTATAAAAATCAGGTACACTTACCACATTGTCATTGGGTAAACCGATGCCCTTAAGGATTTCATCATGAGATTCTCCTACTGAAGCCAAAGATAGTTGAGCTAGTGGGGACAGCACGGAAAATGCCGACAGCACTACATTTTCACCTGGATTGGCTTTCACTACCTCCTGAAGATTGAAAATAATTTCAGTATTAGGTATCTGTTTAACAGTTTCGTAATGAGAATTATAATTATAGATGCAATGGGTTCTTGTTTCGAGATTTTATGTAACATTAAATCAATACCTACTGGGGTATTGTATAACTATATATATATTTATTACGATGCGTATAAAATTGAAAAATCATGTCCAATAAAGGAAAACATAATTCTGTATTGCATGTGCGGTTGATTGCGTCACGGTCTTTGTTTCCGTATGACGATGTGTTCAAGGACTAGTTTATAATCTTGATAAGATGATTGGCAATATTAAAATCGGTCGGAAACTTCGAACTTCTTAGATACCTATATGTATATAAATTTTGAAATAGCAAGATGTTTAATTCAAAGTTAAGTTTTTTTAACGACAGTACCTACTGTCGTTAAAAAAATGGGGGTCGTGAGAAGAGACCTCTCTTCATTAGGGGTTATCTGTGAAGCTACTGATAAGAAATAAAACGATTTTCCGATAAGTAGCCTTGACTTTGAGGAATATATATGAGATAGTGACAAGTGGGTCGAATTTGTGACTCAAACCTACAGTATAGGTAAATAAGGTCACAGCAAAGCTGTTTGTTATTTTTCTATTCAAGGCTTTATTGCGACTTTGTACATACTCCATACCGATAACGGTAGCGGGTCTAATTTCAGCTCTAATTTAGTTGAACTTCGCTTATTCTGACTCATTTGCAGTATGCCTCATAACTATAGCATTCCATTTCTGTTGGAAAGCCGTGCGTGTTTCATGAACTATGGCGAAATAAATGTTTATCTTTCTTTTCTTTCTTGCTGCGGCCGCTAAGTGTAGAAAATCAGATTTTTCATAGCACCCTAAATACTGTAAAGCAGTACCAGCTAGCCTGTTTATAAATTGAAAGTGTTTTAAGTGATCAAAGATGTTTTTGTATGTCCAATAACATCTCTGATAGTCAAGAATATTTAATAATTGCTAACTAATAGCATGCTTAATTGGTTTTAGGTTATCACTTATCTCGTAGAAGTTTCCATTTTCGTTGATTTTATAGCCGATTCGAAACATGTTGCTAATTATAGTCAATAATGTATGATAAGGTATGACATAATGTTATTCAGAATATTGTGTTCTGTTTACTTACTTGGAACATCTTAGCGGTGAACACCTCATTACTTGCTTTCAGGAGTTCTGAGTTAGATTGTTCATCCGACATTGCTGTTGCCGCAAGGGCCAATACTGAAACATTACATGACATAATAAGTATGTACCTTTATCAAATGCTTTTTAATGAAAGTTTTTAATACAAGCCGCTGCGTTTTTTTAATTATGTTTTGTGGATGAATTCCATTCTTTTATTATAGTACGCAAGGCTACACATAACCAGTATAAGCTGAATTTTGATTGTACGAAAAACCTATACAATACGAGGTCAGCTAAAACTGGAAATGTACCTATAGCTTTATGTGTAGCCGTGTGTACTCGCTTTTGCCTGCGTCTTCACCCGCGTGTTCCAAATTTTTCATCGTAATCATCGTACAGCCGTTAAGGCATGATAAGGTGGACATACAGACAGACAGAGTTACTTTCACATTATTTTTGTAATATTAGTATCCAGGATAAACTGAGTTATTCCGGTCTGAACTGCCCCTCCACCCCCCTCCGCCCCCTCCTCGATCCCCTGCTAGTTCGTCAAAAAGATTATAATTGAAAGATTAATTTTGTGTGGACTCTTATAGTGAATCTTATAGTTCATTAATCTAGTTTTTTATACAAGACTACCAGAACTCGTCCAGAACTAGTTTTAACAACACACTTGAATATTTTTTGCATTAATGATGGCGAACAGTATAGGTATTTATTAAAAGGCTTAAGTTTTTTACTAGGTATTACAAACGGATTGCGATAATTTGTACTAAAGCAATCACAGATTCATCCCATTATTCAAATCTGCTTTGAAGTAAAATGATAATTAAGCATCAATGAATATAATATTTTCTACTTAGATCTGCAAACGGTTATAACAGCCTACTGTCAAAGATATCAACGGTATGTTAAAATATTATTCAAACAGAATGCATAACATAAACAATAAGACATAAGGAAAACCGGTTGTAAACTTGAATAGTTGCTATTTGATGTCAGGGAATCCCAGACAACCTTTACTGGCCAAGAAATCAGGTTTCCCGATAATATTAAAACTAAATGACGTCATTAAGTACTATTATCGACTTAACAAATCAACAATCAACAAACCGCAAAGTACACAAAATACTTGAAGGTGATGGTGGTAAAATGATGCCTCGTGTTTCCGTTCTATCCAGTTCCATACCGTGTTTTTTCATTGTAAGGCAGAGAGGAAAAAAACTCGGATAGTAATAGCTATTCTTATTTCAAAGTGCAAAGGTTATGAATTAAGAGATAACTTTGATACACTTGAAGGGTAATTATTTTTATTTTATTTGAATTGGGTTTGCTTTTGACTCTAGTCAAGGTCAAAGGTGACAGAGACAAAGTCGACGATAGAGTCAGCTTACCCAGAAGAAGCCAAACCATTATCATAGACAATAGCGTGATTATTTGAAACTCGCTATTGTTTAATCAGAATGATTCCAGACGAGACAAAAGTTTAAAAAATATTATTGTGCTTAAGTATTTCCAAAATGAAATTCGTTATCTTATTGTTTTCCTTATCTTCTGTGGGATGTTATAATGAGTGAAGCAGGGTGATATCTTTAAAATATAATATTTATTAAAGACTTACCGCATATTAAGAGCTTCATGTTTGCGGCTGCGTCTCTCTCGGACGCTGGATCAACACTAACCGGTTAACGACGCGATGCTCCTTTATAATAAAATTTGTTGACTAAAGTCACGATGTGGTTACTACCTAATGCCGCCTTGCTAGATAAACAAAATTTATAATGTGTATTCACAAAATACATCAACGGTTCGCTGAATTTTATATGTTTGCTTCTACTAGTAAGTAGGTACTATTGGAATAAATACTGGGAAAATGTTCTAAGGGCCAAAATGATAATTGCAATCGTCAATGTTTTGTGTTTACTGTCAATAATTTTGCGCATCAATGTGTATCAAACACATACAAATTGATCCTTAAAATTTGTGACGATTGCGATACTGCGTGATTACAAGAAAAATAACAATACATTTTGAGGTATTACATCTTCCCAAATGCTCAGGAAACTCCTTAATTGCTAGCTGCTACTTGTAGTTAAGATAATATAACACAATATTGTTTATAGAAAATTAACTTATGTCAAGATGCACATTTTGGGGTTTATTTATAAACGATGATTAAAGTTAAGTGACGTTTAAACGTTAAAAATGTATGGTTAAGCAGTTGCTAATCACTATTTAACTTTAAGCAACGTTTATGAATAAAGGGGATAGAATACGCTTTATGGAATATTACAAATGAAATAAAAATAAATAAAGACGTATGGATCAGGAAATAACAAATAATTGTTGTAATAAAAGAAGTACCTACTAAGATACGGGTTTTCAGTTTGGGAGATAACTGTTCCTGACTGCTAGTTTATAAATTACCTTCCATATGATATTATTATATTATACCATTATTTACTAAGTGTTACGTAATGCTGCACGGCTATGCTTCATTTCATGCTTTTATCAAATTAGCAATGTGTTTATTTAATAAATATACCATCATATAATTCTTGCGCGAAATTTTTGGTGGCGCGAGGAATTATAATAGTACTAGCTGCGCCCCGCGGTCTCACCCGCATAAGCGTTGATCCCGTGGGAATATCGGGATAAAAACTATTCTATGTCTTTCCCCGGGACTCAAAACAATCTCTATACCTAATTTCATCTAAATCGGTTCAGCGGTTTAGGCGTGAAAAGGTAACATACAGACAGACAGAGTTACATTCGAATGTATAATATTAGTATGGATAAGTAAATCTATCTATCTATCTATATAAATAAAAGCAAAAGGCCTGACTGACTGACTGACTGACTGACTCATCAACGCCCAGCCCAAACCCTTGGACCTAGAAAGCTGAAATTTTACACGATGGTTCCTTTTATGATGTAGACCAGGAATAAGAAAGGATTTTTTGAAATTCAACCCCTAAGGGAGTTAAATAGGGGATGAAAGTTTGTATGAAAGTCCGTCAGTTTTAAAGTTAGGATCTTCAAGTTTTGTGTTTAGGCTGACGATTGAAAATTAATTTATACGTGTCTCAGCGTTTTTAATAATTCCACCCCCAAAGAGTTAAAAAGGGGGATGAAGTTGTGTATGAAAGTCCGTCAGTTTAAAAGTTAGGATCTTCAAATTTTGTGTTTAGGCTGACGATTGAAAATTAATTTATACGTGTTTCAGCGTTTTTTTATAATTTCACCCCTAACGGGGGAAGAACGACCTGACTGAGATATCAACGCACAGCCTAAACCGCTGGTCCTAGGGACTTAAATTTTGGAGGGTGTGTTCTTTGTAAAGAGTAGGTATCCAATAAGAAAGGGTTTTTGGAAATTCAACCTTAAAGAGGGTGAAAAGGGGGGATTTTGTTTGTATGAAAAATCTTATTCCTTGAGTTAATAACCTTGAAACTTGGCACGAATACTTATCTAAGTAAATTATGAAGTTTGGCATTTTTCGTTTTTCTAAACTACCCCCTAAAGAGGTATTGGGGGGTGTCAACATTTGTATGAATGGGGTGAAAAGTGGTAGTTAATTATACAGGGGAAGATTTTATGCGTGGCTTGATTAACTCAACAATTCGTATAAATAATCTTAAGGTCAAGTAATGAACACACCCCAAACAATTTTTCGAAATTCTACCCCTATGGGGGTGAAAAGCGGGAATACAGTGTATATGAAAAATCTTATGGCACGAATACTTATATAAGTAAATTATGAAATTTGGCGTTTTTTGTTTTTTTAAACTACCCCTCATCCACTGAACCTTGAAGGAACTATTTAAGGGTGAGTTGCCTGTGGCACTGAAACGCAGGCTCATGGACATGTGTATCCCTCCCGCCTTAACCTATGGTGCACAAACTTGGTCTTTGACTAACATCCAGAAGTCCAAACTCAAGGTCTGCCAACGAGCAATGGAGCGCAGTATACTAGGCGTTAAATTAACGGATCGTGTTCGAAACACAATACTGCGCTCCAAAACGAAGATAGTTGACGTGCCTGAAAAGGCTGCTTAACTTAAATGGGACTGGACAGGACATGTCTGCCGCTGAGACAGTGAGGCGGGGTCGCGGCAAGCCACGTATGAGATGGCGGGACGAGCTGGATAGGTTCCGTTAAAATTGGAGGGAGGACGCGCGGGCACGCGAAAAATGGAAGGAGTGGAGGGAGGCCTTTGCCCAGGAGTGGGACAGGACAGGCTAGACAAAAAAAAAAACTACCCCCTAACGGGGGATTGGGGGCGTCAGAATTTCTATGGAAGAATTTTAACGCGCGGTCCGATTAACTCGAAATTCTGAATTTATACTTAAGAGCAAAAATAAAGAATAAAATGTATCACGGTTTTTCGAAAATCTACCCTTAACCGGGTGAAAAGGGGTAATTAATTTTACAGGGGAGGATTTTACTGCGTGGTTTGATTAACTCGAAAATTGGTATAAATAATCTTTGAGTCACGTTATGAACACATCACAAACGATTTTTCAAAATTCCATAGGTACCTGTGGGGGTGAAAAGCGGGAATGCAGTTTATTTGAAAAATCTGATTCCTTTGATCTATAAACTTAAAAATTGGCCCGAATACTTATTTATCTAAATAAATGATAAAGATCATACCTACATATATTTTCGAAATTTTTAGAGGACAGTACGAATTTCACGCGGACGAAGTCGCGGGCAGAAGCTAGTAAGTAATAAGTATGAGTATATAAGAATGGATTAATTAATTAATAATGTACTAAGTTTGGAATACTTACTACTTATTGAGCAGTGGTGGCCAAGTGGTAACGGCCGCGACTTACGAGTTGTAGGTCGTAGGTTCGAACCCAGACAGGCGCTTTACTTTGTGTAACTTATTTCATCACCACTGCTCTCAAAACGGTGAAGGAAAACATCGTGAAGAAACCGGCATGTCCTAGGACCAAAAAAAAATTCGAAGACATGTGACATTTGCCAACCCGCACTGGGCCCGCGTGGTGGATTACGAGCCCACTCCCTCTCACTGAGAGGAGGCCTGTGTCCCAGCAGTGGGAACATCATAGGCTGATTATGTACTACTTATTACAGACAGGATCTATTTATGTAACTATGTTTTTTTTTTTAATTATGTGTACCGACGCGTCTTGTTCGTGTAAAAGATGAAGGTGCATCATCAAATGAAATACTCAGATATACCAATAAAACTTGTAAAGTAACAAACGATTTTAACATTAATTAGACTTCTTCGTTGATCTATTGGTGGCAAATGCGACTGCTGAGCAAGGAATCTTGGGTTCAATTCCAATGTCGAGCAAAGTGTTAGGTAGGATAAGGTTTAACCGTAAGGAATTTCTCAGCAGTACCTACCCCATATTATCTCAGCGAAAACCTAACTGGCGAAATGAGAGTCTGACACAAAGCTCTGCCCAATCTTTCGGAATGTTGCCGAGATGTTATATGATTTTTAGTTTCATACTTATGAAGCGTCAGAAGCTAGGTGCCCGGTTCCAATAGGTCGTTAGCACTATGTAGAAGTGCCGGCAAAAAACTCTCTTAAAAATAATTGGCTAGGACAATGCTTTCAAATTACACTCCATAGGTTAGTTATTCTGTGGTATAGGTATGGGACAGCGTAGGCCTGTCAACATTTACAAGGTACTTAACAAAATAAAAAAATGGTCAACAAATCGAAGCATCTATGAGTCTACAACAATACTAGTATCACAGTCAACATTGTATACTGTGCTAATATTATAAAGACGAAAGTTTGTGAGTGTGTTTGTATGTTTGTTACTTCTTGACGCACAAATTGCTGGACCAATTTTGATAAAATTTGGTATGGAGGTAGCTGATACCCTGGGTTAACATATAGGCTACTTTTATCCCGATATTCGAAACCGCGGGGCGCTGGTAGTATTACATAATATAATTGACTGAACTTAATATTTATATATTTTAAACTACCTATATGACTTCGCGTCAGTGATCGTTTCAAATCAGAGATGAAACGCCGAATGTCAAGGTCTCTCATAAAGTTCAGATATGCTGAATTATGTAAATATGTATAATATGCCAATTAACTGACGATATAATAGGTATATCTCTAATTTTTGCAGTTGGCTTTTTATAACAGATTGCATGAATGTGATCATCAGTCAACGTGTATGTCAAACATAAAAAGTATTTTTGAGAACTTCACGACTTAACACTATTGCATTGTAGAGCTCGAACTTAGGTATGTACTCAAAACTAACAGCAAGATTTTATATCGAAGACATTGTATTGAATAATTTATAGTTAATTAGATTTATTGCATTCTGCCACGACTCAACTACCATATTGTAATTTAGGTTTTTACATTCAATGACAAAGCTATAATTAAATTCATGTAGTTATATACCTATTGCTGGAAAATCAATTTGGTATTATACTTCCATTTATGTTTAACAGTCGTATATATTACGAACAAAGTAGGTACCTACTTTAGTCTATAATGATTTTTTCAGAATTTACTGGCAATATTGTGTTATACATGCGTAATTATAGGGTCAAATTATATAAGCTGTTGAAACTCCAAAGAGTTTATTGGTAGCGATATCTAATGACGATAAAAATATTTTCGAAGGTCATAATTTCAAGAAACCATTTCGTGATGGGCTGGCCACTCATACTGTTGTGAGTTTAAATTCGGGCAAGAACCATTATGACTTGAAATATGAATGTATGCGATGCGCACAGCCATAGTGCGGCTGTCTCAGCTAGCGTCTGTGTTCTCTTCCACATTTAACCCGTTCGCCTTCAAAGAACGAGTGAACAGGTATCGTCTGGGCACCGCTGGTTCCATGCCATAGACCTAATCCATCGCTTTCCATCAGGCATGATCGAGGTCAAGAACAAGCCTATTGAGCAATAAATAAATCAAAATAACTGACATCGGTGAAGGAAAATATCACGAGGAAACGGGGGGGGGGGGGTAATTGCGTAACACACTATCAGTAGCAATGGGTTTCATTTTGACAGTTCAACAACATTCATTGCGTTATTTACGTTGTTGAGTAGACATACACCGATACAGACGTAGTATTTATTACAAATAAACCAATTACAGGTACTTTTGAATTGTCAAGTGGTTGGTTAGTCAGAAAGGTAAAGCTAGTTGCCCATTCCAAAGCGCAAGTAGGTACCTATGGAGAAGAACGGGCAAAAACCTCCATGGACACTCTTTTAAATCAAAATAATATGGTTACAAAGTCTTGGTTACATCATTCATGTTAAAAATTATGCACATGAGAACGATGCAGAACGTTAAAAGCGTCCGTAATGAAAAGATGGAAAAAAAAAAACAATTAAAATATTAAATTAAAATAAGCCATGGCAGCAAAGAGATGACCCGTCCCTACTGACGGCGCCCGTTCACGAACATGACGCATGGATTAGCAATATCCATCAAAATGATTCAGATTGAGATTGATAGTGTGTTGTACGCAATTAGGGTGCTGGATTTAAAATTAATATAAGTCTGAAATCGTTAATCCAATTTGATTAATGTGCATGCATTCTCTGTATGGGAAGTATGAGAAGAGGCCCTTTTTTATGGATGAGAAATCATCAAATGACCCCTCCCGCTCTGGGTGGAGCGGAAGGGAGTGTCAGACTCTTACTGACTAAAACCCATCCGTGTTCCTTCCTTAGCCCTTTATGTTCCAGGGTAGCGGTAACCCTTTCGGACAATCCCGCACCCCCGACAGGCTTCGGCCCTGGCAGGCCCCTTCCTTTTTGCTGACATCTCTTCGAGGCGCGCGTGGAACACACGCAATCCGGCACGGGCCCAGGCCGTGTCTACAAAGTGTTGCGTGGTTTACGATCAGGACCAGTCCTGATCGCAATCTGGAGAGGCCCTGCAGTGGGACAATAATATGCTGGTATGTGTTGCCAGCGAATTTAATTTGATCCTGTCTGTATATTCTGAATGCAGCTGACTCCATAAAATAATTACAAATGCTCCTCATGTCTATGATTATATTGTCTACGTTACCGATCGAGTATTGACCGATACTTGATCGAATAAAACCTAATAAGCCGATTCAAGTCACGAGTTCGCTTCACACCGACGCGAGTTTACACAGATACTAATCATTGTAATTGAAACACTTCTAATCTCACCGCTTCTTATATAGTTACTTGTAAGATATTTGCAAAGTTTTCCAAATTTACCACATTATGCCGAATGAATCACAACACTCTGGGCAATTAAAGAGATACCTAATACTAAAGAAAGTTATAATCTTAGTAATAGTAAAATAGTCGATAGTCATTTTAGCACAGTATTATATTACAGTTTTTAAGCTCTGTGCCATATATTTTTAATTTTATCAATTAATTAGGTATAAGTTGTTGCTTTTATACATTTAATTTTGAATACATTCAATAGTCGATTGTGTATTTATTAGCACTTCAGCCGATATTATTTTCCTTACTTTGAGTACCAAAAACAGACAATTCGATCGTAAAATCCTTTGGTTTTCAAGACATATCTTTTTTAAATCATATGGGTTAGCATCTGTCTCCTATGGGGTACACTTCTACCTACTTGGTATTCACAACATGTAACGCGTTTTAGACTCATCTTTATAGTTCCAACGTGATACGTGATGGGTCTCACGGTGTCGTGACGTTCCTCTAAGTACAACAAATGTCGGATTCGTCTTTGGGTTTCTATGAAAACTATTCATAGGTTTCCCCAAGACATTTATTTTCCTTCACTGATGACTAATGTTTTGTAAATAACGTCATTTAGTTTTTTTATGACGAAGAATGAATTACTTATTTAGTTAGTGTTTTACATAGGTAGGTAACGATTTGTGGTGTAAGTATCAAGAGGAGTCATTAAGTGAAACTGAATAATTATTTAAACGAACTCTTTTTTTAGGAACTCAGGATAACGATCAATATTTACCTAAGATTGCTTCATTAGGTTTCGATTTCAAGGATGACAAATTGCACAATAGCCTCGAGCGTTCAGGTAAAAGTGAATTTTGCGAGCACATGTTTTAAGTACAGCATTTAAGTACTTTCTGATAGGATTTTAATGCAAGAAATCGGAAAAACAAGTGATGGGAAAGTGCTTACCGAGGTCTGAAATTGGAAACGCGTTCGTCAGAGTCCGGAAATTGTTGGTTCGTCGACGGCGATGGCTGTAGGGCTGTAGCTGACGGGTCACGTGAGCTCATTATCCTGTCACGTGGCGAGCTCCAATTGCCTCCCGCAAGATGTCTCGCCATGCTGCTGTGTCGCTGTGTCTCTTCTACAATGCAATGATATGGACTTGACAGACTTGAAAACTATCTAAATTCCTCCGCGAGGAGCTGGGAATGTTGCGAGGCATAATCAGTTTATAATTCTATGCTATAAGCTTGTTTATCTTACTGTTTAAAGTAAATATTAAAATCATATTTCCATGATCCAAAAGTCCCATTTGACGCTCGAGAAAAAAAACAGCTAAACCTACTTTAATAATGGCGCAGACTATGAAAACATATTTTCTTACTTTTCATGGTTTGCAGGCCAAAAACCACTACCCAGAGTACCCAGTTAGGTAAAAAATTTGGCTGTTCTTAAGAAAAACAATGTAATAACAGCCATTACCTAGAAATTACTGATAAAGGACCGAGTTTAAATATACATTGTACATTTAAAAAGCCTTTCAAGATTGGGAGTAAATTTTGGAACTCCATCGAATTCTCATTAAGAGGTGAGTTTCAAAGTTTAAGAGAGTTATATTTTGATTCAAATTAAGAGGGATTGCTCCTTTAATTTGTTTCAGGATCATTATAAAGATGACGTTAATATTGATAAATAAGCTTAGATAAGTAAGATTTAGTTTCACTAAATTGGGGTAAAAGCTATATTTTTTTACACAAATAAAAAAAATTGAAGTGCCTAATTGTAATGTCAAAATAACAGCGTTTTACTTGCATATGAAAGTAAGTATATTAAACGGTACACATTAAAAAAAACATTTTTAAAATTTTTGACTCTTTGTTCCGGCTAATCTCCGAAACGGCTGGTCCGATTCGATGAAATTTGATAGGGGATACTTTGAACCCTAGGGAAAGGACACAGGATATCAGTTTTAAGTATTTTTAATGACAAATATATACAATATACATGTCTAGTATATTAATAAATTAATAGTTATCTTTATATTAAAGAAAGGCTGGAATATGCTAAATAATTTAAACGAATTCGTTTACCAACGCGTAGCTAGATCATCTTATTCACTTATCATGTTTACAAAACGCATTCTAGAGTGTTTTTGCTTCATCATGTTTTGTAGGAGCTTAATTTTAAATAAAACGTTGCGAAACGAACATGTAATATTGTTCGGCTATCGTGTATTAATTAAAACCTTTACATATTCCGTTATAATATAATACGATATTATAAAGGATCTAAGCAAAGATCAAAGTACGTTTTCGTAAAAGACTAATTGAAATTGATGTTGGCTGCAATTTGATCTTAAGGAAGGAAAGTAGTCGAACACGATCTAACAAAATGTGTAATTAAAACCAAGAATCCAAACAATAGCTAAGACAATCGAGCGAAGACTTATAAACGACGCCGATCTTAAGTTTCGACACGTTGCTTGATAGAATTAATTACCTACGTAGGTAATCGTTTCGCTTTTTAACCGACTTCAAAAAAGGAGGAGGTTCTCAATTCGGATGTTTATGTATATATTTTTTTTAAATATTTTTATTCTGAAAAATAATGTACCTACAAGAAAATGATTTAGCTAGAGAATCAAATCATTCTAATTAATCGTTCTTTTTACATTTTTAAATACATAACTAGCTAATGCTAATATTTTTTATTAGGATTCTTTTCCCGTGCGCACATAACAACTTACCAAAGATTTATCACAATCAGTCGAGCCATTTTTGAGTTTTTGCGAGACTAACGCACGGCAATCAGTTAATTCGTAGGTATATTGTATAGATGATAAGTAAGTGCTTTTAAAAAAGTAAACAATCATTCAGTTACCTTTGAAAAAATCTGTAATTCATAATCACACGGCTTAACCTAGTTTAGCTTCAAAAATGTTTCTTCATCGATTATTTAACAGTTAATTAACAGAGTTTGAAATTTAATTAAACCTTTTGTTTTATAAATAAGATAAGCCGAAGAAGTTTTGGCAGACTGACCTTTGGCAGGCAGTTCGCTATTCTACATAAGTATCAGAGCCTTTGAACTTACAAATAGATTATGAAATTTCAATACTTTCTTGACGAGTTTGTTACAAATGTGATACCTACTAACTTTAATTTGATTGAATGGGCCCTTTTCAAACATTCTGTACCTACGTTGTTAAACTAAAACATTCGTATAATAAGGAAGAAGGATTTTTAAGTACGTACCGATCTAAATAGTAATCCTGATATAGGCAATTAACCTACTCTAATTGGCTTACACTGTGTCACTACAAGAATATTCTCGTATGTACTCAAACACATAATCTTGACATGCTCAACCACGTTAAGTACACCAGAGCCAGACTCAGCTGCCAGCTCTAAACATACGAAATCAAGCAGTGCGGATAAATTCTGCACTAGACATCTTGCCAGACTTGTAAGTCGAAAACAGTACTCGCATATATCTAAGTCACAATTAATCTATCACAGTGAATGGTGAGTGAGAACTGGCTGAATAGTTCTGTCGCTACCATCAGTTCGGAGTACTCAGTTGGGCACACCAGCGGGCAATAACATGGCTACGTCACTTGCATGTGCCCTCGTAACTGTCAAAGATTTAATAGAGTATAGAGTTAGAAATAGGTATAAAGGTAGGTAGGTGGGTGGGTTAATGTGGACTAGGATAAAGTATTTGAAAAATAAATACTAAGGTAAGTACTGATTTATGTGACGTTGTGTTGAGTTTGGTTGCACTTACCGACATTATTTTTATAGTCAGTCATACATCCATAATTGAAAATTGTATGAGATCTTCGTATTATCTATGCTACCCATACTTAAATGCTGTAATAGGTATTTCCATTATTTGGAGATGAAATAAGATTAGCTACTAAAGTAACTATGTGTCTTGGCCGATTCAGCGCACATCCACTACGTAGATTTCCCGATGTAAACCTCTTTACAACTGAGTTACTAGTTACTAGTTTGACCCCTCAGTTATAAAGAGGTTTCATGGATATTCTGTAATTACATAATTACTTAACACTTTGCGGGAAACTTAACACCTCTAGGCTAGACGTAATAACAATAAAACTTTTATTGTGTCTCGTCAGTGTACTTCAATGTGTTAAAAAGTTAGCCATTCGTCAAATCTTCAGAGCGTCAAATCTTTGGTTTGCTCGAGAATGGAATGACATGAAAGTTTATTTTTCGAAATGTCTGGATTACAAAAAGTCTTCAATGTTCTCTTGCATGGCGTCATTGGAATCGCATCTTTCTTATTTCTACAAAAATGGTCACCAAGGTAGGGTAACACATTTTTGTATCGTAATGTAACGCCTTTATGCTTGTTAATGCTAGGACCTGCCCCTGCTTCGCAGAAATATGGGAAACTTATATTTTTTTATTAAATTGAATATATTTAGAATATTCATTACTAGGTATTTTATTTTTAAGCGACTTTAAAAAAAGAATGAGGTTATCAATTCGACTTGTACAAGATAAGATAAGACTTATTTATTTGTATAAACATGGTAGGTATATGCATACAAGAGCATGCAAGATGATAATAAGTTATAAGTTATAGTCCAATCATCTTTAGCCAAGTTATAATATATTGGTGTACAAATATTTTAGGCACATTACTACTTTTAATCAATAGAATATTATAATTAAATTAATGGCAGACAAGATTTTCGACTCAGACACACTATAATATGCTTTTTGATTTATTTCCGTTGGATCCCGCTTTTGAATCCCAGTTTAATATTTTTGGCGTTGGATCCCGCAAAACATTATTATGTATTTCCGTTGGATCCCGAATTTAAAAAATGCAAGATAATTACGTTTTATTGTCGTTGAATCCCGAAAGTATTTCCGTTGGATCCCGAATGCTTAAAAAAATCTGAATGCGGGTACTTTCAACAACAAAATTGTTTATAATAAAATGAGGGGTTCACTAATGTTTCACCAAAACTCCATTGAAATTTTTTTAGTTTACAACCAACGTTTCGTATACTATTTATTTCACAAACAACTCATTTTCTATATAATCAAGTCGTTTCTGGCACTCGCTGGCCGCTGCCGCGGCATCGCTCGCTTCGCTCGCTCGGCTCGTGCGTAGGGGTCACGGTTTTAACCTAACTTAACAATTTTTTTTTTTAAATAAATAACCTAATCTAGTGTTTGATAAAGGTAAATCACTTTTCTTCTGAAATGTACACATGTTGTTATAACATGGGATTCAACGGAAATAGCAAACGGGATTCATCGTTAATACCTAAAAAATGGGATTCAAAAGTGGGATCCAACGAAAATAAACGTGCTTTTTGCGATAAAAACACTATCAACTGACGTTTAAACGCATTGACACTTATCTTCTTCCAACGCCTAAGTAGCTTGTTAAATATAGTTGGAGCCATGCAGATGATACTTTTGCGCATGAGTGCAGTTTTAGCTGGAAATATACCTACATCTCTCTAAGTTAGATTTGCCGGGGGTCAGTTTTGAGTTTCCGAAATCAAATCGAAACATGGCAAATCTAACTTAGGGAGATGTATTGATGATTCTTATGGTCATTCATAACTCATGTAAGTTAATTATAAGCTGTTGAGTTTCCAAATAAATAAATAATTATGTATCAACATACAACCTGCTGACACTGACCTGCAAATTGCAAAAAACGTAAGAAAATTTGAATTTCGTGGGCTCCATCATAACGAATCAAGAAACATCTCTGGCCACCTATTTGTCTTAAAATAAAATAATAATTGTTAGCATTTTTAGTACAATTAAGGACTACTTGTATTTGTGTAATAATATTTATCATAATTTATTATGTTTACGTCATGATTCTATGTCCGTGTTCGCGTGATTTAAATGGTGTATTGACTAATCAGCCATTCATTCCGACACTTCACTCTGACGTTTGTTCCGGAGCTCACGGGAGGGGATTAAAGCCGGCTCTACACTCGCGGCGCGAACGGCCGCGAAAGCCCACGACAACTGCGAATCACGAGTGTAGATGTTGTTCACGCCTTCGCGTCCGCATTTCGCGCTTTTCCCCGATCAGTGTCGGTTTATTGGTCCGCGACAAAGGGTTTGCGGCGCGCGAACGTGAACGCATCTACACTCGCATTTTTCCGCAGTAGCGGACAGGAGGACATCGTAAGGAGAGGTTGTGCGTGCGTTGGATTTTGTAAAAATGAATACTACATTATTGTTAGTGGCCATTCATTATTCCATATAATGAATGGCTACTAACAATAATGTAATGGCTAGGCGTATTTTAGCTGGGATCGATGGTCTTAATTGAGTGTCTTGTTTGGCTATCATTGGTGAAACTTTGCTCAATAACTTATGAAAATCTGACTGAGACATTCTCGTAAACTTATGAAACTCCCCTGAGGGCTCAGCAATTAATTCACTTAACCGTTTATCCATTGTTGCACTGAAAAAATAAAGTTGGCAGGTAAAGTATTCATAATAAAACAGTGGCGGATTTACACATTTGCCGCCAGTAGGCTATTCAAATTTTGCCGCCCCTGCTGACCTCTACAATAATGTCCCATGTCTTTTGTATAATGCTTCGCCTTTTCTTCAAAATGCTTAAAATGTTCTCGTTCATCAGCTACGAAAAACTTGCAAAGAGATTTGTAAAGATCGGCAACTGTGATAAAATCTACGGTAGAAGCCTGAATTTGAGCATTCACATTGTTTATTCTTTCCAAAAAAACATGGTAGGTATATTTAAATATATATTTTTTTTAATTTCAGTAAGACATTTAAAAAAAATGTTAGCCCCAAAGCCACCCCTAAAATTTGCCGCCCTAGGCTCCAGCCCACTTAGCCTATTGGTAAATCCGCTATTGTAATAAAAAGAATATACATAAAATCAAATGTGCTAAAAACTACGCTAATTGTGCTCCAAAATTATTAAATTAACTGGTTCTATTGCGAAGGATTCGTGTCATCCACCAACGTCTTTTTCTCCATCTCTTTTTATTTGCTTCTTATCTTTAACACAACGGTAATTGTACGAGTAATAAGCAATAGCAAGCAGTGACACAGCAGCAGCAGAAATCACGTCGTCGTCGTCCATAGTCACGAACAAGACTGTGAAGATTTGCGAGTGTGGAAGGACACAGTTCACGCGTGGATCGCGGCATACATTCAGGGCGTGAAATAACGGCGCGACTTCACGTGCGAGTGTAGAGCCGGCTTAAGAAAGGTGACACGCGAACACGGGCATTCTGGCAGGCATTCGAGTTTCATGTCTGGTCGACAAAGGAGGACTAAAAAGTATTCTGTAATTAAAAGTGCTTAAAATAAAAGTGTTCTACTGAAAACTGCAAATCTCATTTCCTGACCTTTAAAATAATGAATGGGTAAATTTGGCAAACATGGCAACCCTAAATTTACTCACACAATAAAGATTACGACTGAAGGACATGTATCCATGGTCATGAATAAAGATTAAAAAAAAATCACACAATAAATAGGCGCCCCCATTACGGGACACAGTTTTGTCCTACCACATCAAAATCGGTTGCGTAATTTAGAAGAACAACGCGGTCACATAGATAAACACGAAACGTGACTTTAATTTATATTATATTATGTATATTTAGATAAAGAATACTAATAGAAGCAGAGATAATTATGTACATACTTACCTAATGAAGTACCTAATGATATTGGTAAAGTTACACACTTCTATTGAGTTACATTCCCTCTGCACATTTTGTAGTCTTTGACCGAATAAATGTAACTAACTGGCATCGCGCTGACGGACCGGACAGACGACGTTGATATACAAGTTATCTGCAGTTTATTACTAGTCCCGTTCCGTTAATTACAATAACAATTTACGAATAATTAAACAAAAACCAATTATGCTTCAAAATACTGATGGCTACATCATGGCGCTAAACATTTGTAACTACTTCCCGCGTTTGCAACGTTTAACAGTGTTTAAATTATTATAATGATTATCGTAGACTTACCAAACAAAACTCGTTAGAAACGGTGAATTCAACATAGAATTACTCGTTAAAAATATTATCGAAATAAGATTTAAAAAAAGCCATGTTTCGAGCGTTCGATTTTCATTTGTTTCTTTCATTTTAGGTTTTCATGTTTTTGGAACGTAGACCAATGCATGATGTTCCATACAGCCTAGTGGTGAAATGCATCATAATGCACAGTTTTTTTAAATTAAATTTTATTGTTTAAATAGATAATGATGGATTATAAGAATGCTTACTATTAGTTTAGACGAGTTTTCACAAATAATATATACCCACTAACAAAATGAAGTTTTTTTGTCGCCTAAAATAAATCTATCAACAACAACGCTCTAGTTGGTTTCAGTTGAAAATGGTAAAGGTAATGAAACCGTACATTCTGTGCGAGACATTTTTACCATAGGAATTATTTCACAAAACAATAGGCCAATAAATGTAATGTATTATGTAAAGTAATCAATGAAAAAATAGAACAAGATGATCAAAGACAACCCCTCCTCGCAAATTAATTATCATCAAAGATTTCTGATCAAAGAAGGCTTTAATAAACTAATTGGTCCATTTGCATTGGTTTCTCGATACGTTTTCGAGTGGCGAGTACTGGGATGCACTTGGGGTAGCACTCCGGTCCTAGCAACGTCGGTCTCAGTATAAACGAGATAGGACACGATCTAGCCGTCAAGTGACCCTTGACATCTTCACAACGGAGCATTGTACTCCGTGTTTTCTTTTTAATTGTACGAACACGAATGCGATACAGTTACGTTTTGAGATGATGATGTTAAGCTCTATGGCTTTGATTTTTTTTTTGAGACTGGCTGGCTCGTTTTTTTTTGTTTTGTTTGATGTTGAAAGGCATTGTGGTGAGGTAAGTTTTTTTGGACCCGGGAATATTAGTGATGTAAAATACTATAGTATCGTAGTATAGTGTTTGATGAATATCACAGGGTAATAGGTACTAGATGCGGGAGTTTGACTAGATTTATGAATGAGGACGTGGTAAAAGGAGTTGGTAATGAATTGTGGTGTGTGGCATTTTGTACTTTCTGCGTACCTACCATAGGAAAAAAGACGCATGTATTCTTAATAATAATTAATTATATTTTCCTGACCTAGTCCTATACAGGGATACAATTATAAACTTATTCATGTAGGAGGTTAACATGATAAAGTTAACTGATTAAAATCCCAATGCTAATCAGTCAAGTTATAGGTACTTTCAGAACAGTAGTTGTAGGTATTCCTCCATTGTGATGTCACAGCACCAAGATTGCCTTTCCGAATCTTGATGAGACGGCGCGGCGCGGCGGCGCGGTCGGGCTTACTTCCGCCGCAAACTGCACAGACTGCTTAGCTCATGGCATGGAAGCTTGTATTCCGAAACAATGTATTTAGATAATTATTCCACTGATCAATAAAATAATCACCGACGTTCAGTAAAAAGTATGTAGGCGATATTTTGAAATCCGAACATAGAGATTGTTCCAAAAAAATATGGTGTCGGCGTCATACCATTCTAAATTCGAAATATATAAATTGTAAAGTAGTAATCGTATTTTTTTGACCTTTGTTGTTTATTCACATTTTTTGGGCTTTATTGGCTGAATGGCTGAATACAGTGTTTATTTTAATATTGGGTACCTATACCGGCTGACATTTTTACCATCTGGACCAAAACAGGGTATAAAAGGTGAACGGAATAGAAGCCTATGGCTCAGATTTTTTTTTTTATTTCAAGAACCTAAGATGTAATTAACTTATCAATAAAAACCATCTATCAATGAAGACATCGGCCGGCTGCAATTTTTTTTTTTTGTGGTCTCACATAGATTTTTGTGCCATAAGGTTTCTACTCCTTTCACCTTTTACGACCTGTTTTTGTGCAGACTGTAAAACAAGTCAGCCGGTAACACTTACTAGTTGGTGATTCGAATGGACGTCATTTTAGTACCTTAGTGCTAAAAACCCAATTCAAAGCTTAAAGAGATATATTTAGCCAATTTCCTTTAATCCAACGTCGCGTGGCAGACGGCCTTAATCCGTTGCAACAAGAGGGACAAAGAAGTAAACTAGATTAGAGAAACGTACAAGAACGTGGTTACATGCTTTACAAATTAAATAATGTTGTGTTCTACGTACGTTGTCGAGTGAGTTTGCAGTTGTAGTTCCGGAGAAATGATTTGGTTCAAACTTTGCGGACGGATGGCATTTGCAGTCACTATTTAGCTCGAATATATTTTATGTGCGTCGCAAAGGAGGAATTGCGAAATATGGGAAATTAATAAGTGTAAGTACAGACGCCAGCACATCAACCTACTACAATCGGTCAAATTTCTTTAATACATTTTCAACTTTATCACTAAAGCATAAGGTTCAAAGTTGATTGGGAAAATGTGACAGTTTGGTGTAGGTTGATGTGCTGGCGTCTGTACTTACGAATTTATACAGACTTACTTAATTATAAATTGATTTTTATGTCTGTCTGTGAGGTCTTCTAAACTACGCGATGGATTTTGATCCGGTTTTCACCATTGTTTAGAGAATTTATACCGGAATATTTATGTGTAACCTTACATAATTATAATAAAGAAATCTCGATGATTTGTCTAGCCGTAAATACCGTGCGAAGAAGGGTTAACAGTACTTAATGATTAAATTAAAAACGGCCTTTTATTTTCATTGCACAAAAATATATAGATTCCTTCGAAACAGACGGTTTTTTTTTTGCATTACAAATCTATTTACCAACTCCTAACCAGAAGTAATTTTCCTTGTCTTTACACCCTCTAAGCACACACAAAACACTGTCTATTATATTCATTTTTGATGTCGGAATGTCAAGACAAGCGTTTATTTCGGGCCGTATTTCGTTTTGTCACCGCTGCGCTGGGCCCATATTTCGCGGTATTCTACTTTGCTACTGCTTAGTGTTATGTTTACGTTTATTATGAAGGTATCTATGTTCTGTGATTATAAAGGGCGCTACACACGGCTAAGATACTATAATATTTATCTTAAGATACAATATCGCTCGCCATACAATTCAATGGACCATTACACACGACGAAGATAATATTTATTTCATATTCCATTGAATTGTATGGCGAGCGATATTGTATCTTAAGATAAAATATTATAGTATCTTAGCCGTGTGTAGCGCCCTTTAGAGGCCTCATGTCGACGATAGCTATTTTTTCAAGTGAAAACTTCTTGAGGCGCGTTGGGAATTTTTTGAGATAGGAAAAAACCATTGCACTCGCGACACTGTTACTGACACCGCGCTACATTCGGATGTGTTCGGCTGTCCTCGGGATGTACTCGGTTTTAATGTATTTCCGATATGTCAGTGAGTGATGGCAAAGTATTCTGTTTGTGTTTTGTTTATATGACGATTAAAAAAATACACAAGTAATTGTTCAAGTTTTCCGATTTTTTGTTTTATTCACTCCAGCGGGGCAATTGCGTAACACATATCAATCGGAATCGGTTTCATTTTGACAGATCAACAACATTCATTGCGTTATTTACGTGTCGAGCAGACACATTTTTCGAACTTATGAAGATTGAATGGCTTAGCAATTCGCTTCAAAATGGTTCAGATTCCGATTGATAGTGTGTTACGCAATTAGGGTGCTGGTTTAAAGTTACAGGAAGTACTTATTTATTAAGTTGTGGAGAATTCATGGAAAATGGGCTTGAACATATTTCTATAGAAGCTGGCATAGTCACAAGTCACCCCATCGCCCAATTTGATTTTACGGATAGTAAAATGACAGCTTAAGTGTTACTAGTACTATTAAGTATTCTGTGGTGTTACCTACCACTTTTTGACGAAATTTAAATAGTGATGTGACAAAATAATCGATACATTCAAGTAACATTCAGTTCAAAATCGATCCATATTAAATTGATTTTATAAAAAGAGGATAATAATTATTAGGGGATGATATTTATAATGAAATTCAGAATAATATAAGTTTACAACAAAAACATTGGGCAATGCCTAATTACTGTTTTGTCATCACATCAGTGATCGGATTGGATTTATAAAAAGCATGAATTCTAATCACAAACATATCTTTTAAATATTCTTATTTTAGACGTTTTTGGAGTTTTGCAAATAATATCCTGTATATAAACGTTATTCCTAATGAAAACTTTCATTTGTTAAAAAAATTGATTTCTTAGATCGATATAGTAGGAGTTTTAGAGTAAAAATTGAAACAAAATTATCTTTAGTAGACTATGTATTTACGCTGATTTGAAACTACAACATGTATATTTATCCAATCAATACAAAGAATATTTGATTGTTTACGGTTAAATCAAAATTGGTCCATTTCGAATATCTAAATTAAAACGATGTTTAATCTTATCACTAGTAGAGATAGTTTGGCAACATTTTTTAACGAAATTATAGTAAGAAGTGTCATTTTACAGCTAATTAAAAGTCGGACTACAGTACAGCCCAATTCAAACTTTATGGCGGCTCTGAAGTGCGCTACACGCTGCGCAGTACCTCGCTCTTCACCTCCGCTGACACGTGAATTTGTTACTGCGCAGCGACTTGCCTCATGTTACATTACCTACAGAGTATATAGGTACCTACTAGCTGACCCGACAGACGTTATCCTGTCCAAATTTTAATAAGTTTATACAAAAATCCCATGGAACAACGACTTTCAGTTGTTTCCGAATTTAACATTTCCAGTTATTCTATCCATAAAAACCTAACTGGGACTATCACGAACATTTTAAAACAAAAATAGCCAAATCCGTCCAGCCATGGTCAAGTGACGCATTTTCCTAAAATGTAAGGTTAACGAGATATTCGGATAAAAACTTTTTTACAAAAAAAAACAACCGACATCAAAAAAAAAACACTACAAAGCGAAAAATAACTTTAATTTCGGAAGTCGGTGTCGTTGATTCCGCATTTTCGTTTTTTGACACCGACTTCCGAAATTAAAGTTATTTTTCGCTTTGTAGTGTTTTTTTTTTTGAAGTCGGTTGTTTTTTTTTGTAAAAAAGTTTTTATTTTTTACTTTTTAGTTGTACCTACCCCACACAAATTCAATTAACACTAGTGCATTGAAGAATTGAAGACACGACTCGAAGAATCATCAAAATTCGCATAGAAATGTCGGAGATGCAGTACATTTATGCATATAACTTCGTACATAAGAATAACTACCTAATGTATTATATACTAAAACCTTCCTGAAAGTATGTAGATCACACTAATGAAAGAATTATCATATGCTGTATTATATGCTGTATATGTTTCCCGGAAAAGAATACCTAAGCTGCTAATTTCTCAACCAGACTCCAGACCCTTGGGAATTTCATACTGATGATTTTCTATTAGCTGATTTTTCATAATTTTCATCAATTTAGTTCTTTTTTAGAAAACGATTATTTTGAAGTTTTAATTATCGAGCGGGAGAGCATCATCATCATCAGCTTAGCCTTTTCCCAACTAAGTTGAGGTCAGCTTCCAGTCCAGACTGCCTACCTGAACTCCACAACCCAGTTACTGGGTAACACAATACGTCTAGCAAGAGAACACGTTCATGTTATTATATGGGTTAGGAACTTGTCTCCGTTAATGCACTGCTGCAAAGTTTAAGCCCAATACAAACTACAACACTACCACAGAATACATAATAGTACTACGTACAGAAGGGACACTCCCTTCCCCGCGCTCAATTCAGATACCGCACCTCACCCTGCACTTGGAGGTATTCGTTGCCGACTCTTTAGCAAGGGCGCTCGCGTAATCGTATGAACCCCAGCACTGTACCTACTGCTGACACGAACACACAATTTGAGTTTTAGTACATAAACTGTTTGTAAGATTTCGCATTTTTAATATCATGCGATTTAATAACCGATTATTTAGAGATAATTCATTTAAATGAAAATATTTTAGTGTAAGCAATATTTAGTTATGTACCTTATTTTGTCATTATTGATTGAATAAATAAACCTCTTTTACATAATAAATTAATAACTATTATGATTGAATGCACGCGTTCGCGTAGCGCGGCAGCGCCGTCGTTGTTCGGTTCGCCCGATGCAAATCGCTGCACTTTTCCCGCCATATTTTACGTTACGCACGACAGCCAACCCTACTATAGTTCACGCATACATTTGAACGTGTACAAACGTCATTTGGTTACGTAGTAGTAATACTTAATTATTTTGCGAGCGTTGTATGAAGTGTCCGAGGTGTGACTTTACCTATGACAACGAAACTATGAGTAGTACACAGGCACATATGGTATAATAGATAGCCTTAACTACCACCTGACGGTAATGAACTTCCTTATAGACATAAAATAATACCCAGGTATTATAATATTATCTGTTAATCATACATACTAACTTATCTGAAGCAATAAATCAAAACACACCATAATGATGCTGTCATTAGAGCTTATACGCAAATTGATGCACACACAATGCAAAATTTGCAATAGAAACCGGCTAAAGGCCGCTTTGACACACTTACAGTAAAAATGGAAACACAAATCGTAAAACAACATCGTCATCATGAAAGATTAGACAGAAAGACAAATGGCAGTACCTACGGGCATAACACATTGTACACACTGTATTGTTCTCAAAGAGACGAGAATGTTCTTTTTTTCTGTGTTTTTTTTCCTTTTTTATCGCTCCATTTGCGCCAAGTTTGCCTTGTCTCTGAATCCCAGCGTTCCCTATGGGACGTAATTAGGGTAGACCACACGACTAATTGAATAAAAACATTGCATAATTAACGAAGGGCGCAATGCCGTTGCTTCCGACTGTACTTGGGTTTAAAGGGTGTTCAAAACTTTGTCTTTACTCTAACACCTTCAATTTAATAAATAACAAAATGTTGTTTATACAGTCAGCGAACTTCCTTGCGACATCTTTTGAAGTTAGCAGTAAAATTACCTGCGTCAAAATAAGTGTATTTTATAAACTCGCTTTTCATTAGCAAATTGTAAAGGATTTTTCTGCTTGGACTGTCATGTAGTAATGAAATTTAATTATAAAAGGTGCCTTCATGAAAAGGTTATTTTATTATAGATAATAACCAGTGAAAGTTTTGTACATGCCGTTGGCAGTTGTTCAATACCTTAAAAATACATAATAAAGTTATTCGCAGAAGCGTAGGTATATCACAATGGTGCATCGAAACAGGTTAACAATAAGCTTGTTGCTACAAAACACCACAGAACCATACTTTATGAAGTAATAAAATCCAGCGGCGTGGTTTAAAGTTTAGGGAGGCCGTAATGAATTAAAATACTTCGGGCACAGGTCGTTTACTGAAAGTTGATGTGCTTAGGTATACAAATGCCCTGCCCAAAACAGGACCCCCTGTAATCATACATTTAATGGTTTCCATAATGACCTCGTAAAGTAGTAACTGCCACAAGCCGTTTCATAAATACTGAACTTTGGCCTGAAACTTTTAATTTTTCTCACAAAGTTAGATTTACAACGCACTTATTTGACGCGTAACATGCATGAGTAAAGGGTTTGCGGGGTTCATTGACTTATCTAATATTGTAACATATCATCAAAAGTGCCCCAACTCCGATAGATTGCATAAGCCAGTTAATAAAACTAAAACTAAACATAGGTACGCCTCGCTTTTCCAAACATTACTACTGCCTGCAATTAGGGACTGCCAAACTATTGCAGTTTTTAAAAGAAGAGTGAAAGAACACTATGTCTCCAACCCTATCATAGTTGTGTATGTTGTATTTTTAATTATTTTATTTACATTCTAGTGATAAAAGAAGAGAAGAAGAAGACAGAGAGTGAGTTAGAAGTAGTATGTTTATTTGTATGTAAGTATATTCTCGTATTATTTGTTTAGTTTTATTAAGTGAATTGTTTTTACATTTTATGTATTTTTTTTGTCTCCTTTACTCTTTAACACGCTGCGCTGTCTACATCTCTTTATTTCTTGTCCTATCGCAGGTATGCCGGAAGAGATTTCTTATGAAATAAGCATCACCTTTGTACCTATTTTTCTGTTCTGTTTTTTTCTTGTCTGTTTATATACGTGTGTACATAAATGGTAAAAAATAAAATGGTAAAAAATATTTTAGGGAACAATTAAAAGGTAAAATGTTTGATAATCCCTCTTCACATAAGTACTCTGAAGTGAATACGTGTAATGTATAACTTATTGTCTCATAAAATTAATATATTTTGTTCCAATAACTTATTCTCATTTTGTTTAATGTATAAACGGTGCTTTCAATTGGAAACTTCGTGGTTTAATTGCGGTGTAAACAGAACTCGATGGTCAAACAAAGTTGATAATTATGAATTCAGGCAGAAAACTGAATTAGGTACCTGATCTGTTACATTACTTTCTAGTAGAAGGTAGTGGCTTATGCTCGGTTCCTATAAACAAAGACGAATCGTTTTCTTTACCAATGGTAGCATTTTTTATTGCTAAACTGGGCATATAAATAGATTCGTAACATTAGCTTACAAAAAAAAATACCTGTGATAGCTACTTCCATATGGGAGGGTCTACTATACAAAGCTAAGACGTCTTTGCTTCATTATTTGTAAGTCATAAGTAATTTATTTCTTAACAAAATACATTGTGTAGAAAAATTATGATGCTAAAAATAAAGAAAAAAAAATAATAACAATAACTAATTTTTACAATAATAAAATTAATAATCGTTAAAAAATAAATAATAGTCACTTAATCGAAAATTCTGAATAAAATGTAAATGATTATCACATTAAAAAATAAAAAACTTAAATACATTATATACATTATTGTCATATGTCAACTCATGAACTCTTCAATACTATAATAGCCCTTCCTCAATAAATATGTCCTTAATTTGTTTTTGAATAAATTTGCACTAGTTATGGTTTTAAATTCTAACGGCAACTTGTTGTATAACAAGACGGATTGATATCTGGGACTATGTCTGTAAAGTATCTATGTAAAGATACAATAGTCTTAATTTTAAACAATAATGGTCCGAAAACTATAGGAATCGGAAAAATCGTATTTATAAAGTTTATGTTGTTAGCCCGTAAGTTTGACAACCAGTCTTACTAAGGGGTATCGTATTACTCAGTAATTGGGTTGTGGAGGTCAGATAGGCAGTCGCTCCATGTAAAATACTGGTATTCAGCTGCATCCGGCTAGACTGGAAGCCGACCCTAACATAGTTGGGATAAGGCTAGGCAGATGATGATGATAATGATGATCCATTACTTACCGAAAGTCTTGAAAATACACCCTACATAAAGTTTTCCCATACGTGTTATGCTACTTGCTTTCTGAATGAGGCTAATTTTAAAAGAGCTAATCTCGGGCACTGCAGCTGTATGACGCTGAATATTAAAGTGGAATCATTTCCCCTAACAGCCCACATTAGACCAGCCGAGCCGTAACGGGTCAATTGCTACCCTTTCAAGAAGATGGATAATTAATGGCAGATAAAAAAATACTTTTAACGGTAAAAAAGACAAACAATTACTGTATGGCAAACCGTGGTCACCCGTCGCCGTTGTATGTGCGATCGTTGACAGTTAACACAATTCCTACATTACCACAGACCATCCTCTGCTATTTTGATTAATACAATCCTGGCAGAATCGGTACGATGCGAGACCCTTTAATCCATTTATCTTGTACAGTCTCCTTTTGTACCCGTTTCCCATTTTAAATCTATACACTGATAAGATTTTTCGGGTTCGCAACATCAGCATTCGAAAGCCTTTTTTGTTTAAAAAAGGATATGTCAATTACACCAATTAAGAATACGTGACACGTAAGCGAAATGGCCTTTGGAACAATGGATTGATAAATGAGTCGTATTTGCGTACCCACGTAGCACAATACCAACCGTATCTTTGTATTTAACAAACAAAAATCAATGTTTGAATTTATGTTTATTGCTTCTACGTAACGTTTGTGTGATATAATGGCTGGCAGTTAAAGGATTCATTAATCCATGGCCCGTCTGGCCAAGTACGGCTAGAAGTGTGCGAAATAGAATGAGGTCAATATAAAGGTGTCTATATACACCGCATGAACATTGTACAGCGCATGAACTACTAGCTACCAAGTTATATAACGTTATGAAGTCTTTATGACGCAGGTATTAATACTGTTCACAGAAATAAAATCCACTCAACTTACTTTAATCTTCCGTTTCAGTTATTCACAGATAGTTATTACTACGTATGTGCACTTTAATTATTGCAGAATTACGTAGAATAACGATAAAGTAGGTTTAATCTGCTAAAAAACAACTTTTCTTTCTTGTTTTTTACTCTGTTATTATTTATTTAAACTTTTCGCACAAAAATGTACAAAAGGCGGACTTAATGCCTTAGGCATTCATTTTTTTATTACGTTGTTTTTTTACAGCAAAATAATGCATCTTCAATTTTTTGCAACATTTTTTTACGGATCTAAAACTCTGTAATCAGCAAGCTATTTTGAGCCCATAATGTCCCCAAAGGGTTGTTTAATAGCGGGCAACGTAAGCTGTTCCATACACTGATCCGCATACAGTATACAATTATTACAAAGATTTTACGATAATATCATTTGTTCATTTCATCCCCCTGAAGGGAAAATAAACAAGGAAAACTGGCTAGGCAATAATTTTTGGCTTGCTAATTTATTGTCTTAAATACGGCCCCGGCTTTCTTTGAATTATGCGGAAATCATCTTCTGAATACGCATTATTTGTGGTATTATTTTTGGGGAGCTTTTATTTCACCTGTGACATATTATATTTGATGACAGTGTTTTTGATATAGAATAGATTGGTAAGTACAAAACAACACAATGTTGATTGATTATTCAAGGTTCTAGTTCTAAACCACATTGAGTAACAAATTATAACAAAGTGTAATAAAAAAACTTTTTTTTTTAATATTTGACTATTAATAAACTAAAACATGGCGTCGAAAACTTCCTCCACATCGCTGTCGACTGGTAATGTACCCAAGAGACTGGCGGCATTGCCAAGTTGTATGGCAATGCCTAGCCTCGGGCCAAGGTATAAAAGCCAGCCCTTGGGTCACGGGAAGTATCAACCATTGAACAGATCATCACCACTCAGACAAAGGGGGTTTAAACCCGAACGATTGCGTAACAATCAGTATGAACAACGTTATTTGGAATGATTAGTTCAGTTATGTCGTGTACCACAGAATTTGACTCAAACGCGGCTTAAGTGCCAATGTTACCAATGAAACTGAACGTGATCAGCACATCTAAGCTGCGTTTATTTGCTGTCAGTCAGTATTCCAGAACAATGATGGGAGCGCAAATACAACCACTACAAGCGGGGTAATTGCAAAACACACTTATAAAGATATGAGGAACAGGGTGTAAAGTTCACTCATACTCTATAGAAAAGGGAGAATCCTCCGACCAGATGGGGGTTGTGACTGGCGGGCAACTGCCCGATGATTCATGTCGGGCCGTTGTACGAGTTTATGCTAGTTGCGCGGTAAACTCTGCTTGCGAGATGCGATTCTGCTAGCGTTCGACGCGTTGTTCGTATGTGGCGTTGTAGATACCTCTACACACTAACAATAGCAATGGCTTTCATTTTGACAGTTCATTGCGTTATTTAAGTTGTTGAGTAGATAAATTTTTCGAACATATGAACTTCATATGTTCGAAAAATTCGTTTTGTTTCAAAATTATTCACATTTTGCTTGCAAGTGTATTACGCAATTATAGTACCGGTTATATTTTAAGCTTTTGATTTGTTTACCAATTGGGTACGGCACTAAGGGACATTGCAGTTCTTACTTTTTTTGTTAATAGATCTGTCTAAACAAGAATAACTTGAAAAATAATACTCTACACCTTTTCCACTATTCAATTCACAGTTTGAAACACGTTCGTTGTGTTACGTCAAACCAATATATTGTAATGGTAGGCCTACACGTACCTACCTATTGGCCTGGAACCCAGACTTAAGTAAATATTAAACGCCGAAGCTTCAGTCCTCCTTCGGCCTACATAAATTCGGTGAGGATAAGACACAACTAATACAATAACTTCTCCTTTTACAGTTGGACGATCTTGCCGTGATTCTACCAGAAAGTTTCAGCATAAACGTTCTCGATTCATTGACTCAGAAATCTGTTTTCCGTTAGTGGACCACCCTTGTATTCACTGCTTTGTTTACTTTCATGGGGAAATGTTTTGACAATATAGTAAATGGTGTTCTGGATTCTGGCGTTATTAAATTATAAGCAATGCTGTCAGCCGGAAATGTTAACGGTCAGAGAGGATGACGTCACGCTTCTGATTATGCTCAGCTGAGAGGATTTTTGTTTGAACAAATTATATATAAGGATTTGGTTCCAAGGAAATTATTTAATACTAGCTGCGCCCCGCGGTTTCACGCGCATAAGTTTCGATCCCTTGGGAATATCGGGATAACTCTATAAATAATTTTATCAAAATTGGTGCAGCCGTTTGAGCGTGAAGAAGTAACAAATATATAAACACACATACACACACACACACTCACAAACTTTCGCCTTTATAATATTAGTGTGATTTTGTTACTGGCCACCGCTTGTTCTTCAATTGAATGTTAGTAACAATAACAATGTTAGTAGAATAACAATTGGTACTTTGGTTATATATGAAACTACACCGGTCGTTTACAGTTCAGGACATTTTCTTACTATAATATCTTTGAAGTTCAATTTACTCCCTCCCTAAAGTAAGCAAAACAATAAAGAGCTTGTTATACGCAAAAATTAAAATAACGATATTAAGTTTCGTTTCATAATTTCTGTAGCTCACTTAAATTGCACCGCACCTGAACGCCTGTCTCCTTCTAAGAAAGTCCTATAAAATGGTCGTTTAATAGGGTATTACTTTGACGGACACAGCACGGAACACTTATCATGCAAGGCCTGACTTGCGCTTGCCCAGATTTTATTTAATCCTTTCAGACTGCCATCAATTTCCTTCACAGCAAGCCTTAATATTAAGTGGATAGCTTTAAGTGAAACAATTTATAGTGAAGCAACCTACTCGATTGTAATATAATTTTGAAACGCAAGGGTTCTGAAAGAGTTTAAAGACAGTTTGAAAATGTTTTGCTCCGTATCTCGTTGATTACTTCCGAAGTAGCGATAGAACGGGGTAACTCTGGAAATGTACACCGCGAAGTTCTGCCGTGTTAGGCACCTACATCGGCTCCGCGCATGTAAGACTAGTTCCCGAACTTCTTTCAGCGTATGGCTTAACGCGATGAATACCATAAGCTGCATGAAATGTCAACCATCCAACTTGAAATTCTTAATGAAACTTCAATGTTCGGAAGTATAGTTTCGCAGAACTATTGCCAATAAATTTATGATCAGGAATACGACTCAGAGTCTTTGTTTGCGGTCACGCAGAGTTGCCCGTGGGAAATTAGGGACCGATTGATACGGATTGAGGCGGGTCGGAATACGGTAGTGTACGCATTCTTTCGCACACCGTTAACTGTATTAAAATACGGTTGACCCGTACCGCTCGGATGTCGGGTTTGGGATATTGACACAATCAACTCGTCCATGAGTTTAGGTGCAAATCTGAGGTGACGGGACTTCGAATTTAGTGTTTCGATATAAAGGCAATGTATCAAACTGGAATAGGGAATTGCGATGAATACCTACTACATAGCAGTACCTACCTACAGGGATGAAAATTTTCCTGAATGGTTGTTCTATGACCTGAATTCCTTTTGAAGTTGTTTAAATGAAATTTTATTATGGTTTAAAGTTTTGAATTCAATGCAGGTTTTTCTAGGTTTTAATTTTGGTACTTTTTTACCAGTTTGAGGATGAAAGGCTCACAGGAAATCGAAACATTTTCATACATAACATTATCGTTAAACCAATTGAGACGGGAAAGAATTGAACTGTGCTTATCTTTATGAATATCTTACGGAACACTGAACCGTTACCTTTCGTGGAAAAGATAACTTTTTGTCTTGAATAAAAAATCAAGTGAATCGGAACAGTGGCTGCCGTGTTTAGATTGTGAAACAAATATATAATATGATTTTTCACGAGCTCCAGTGGTCACGCACAACTTTGGGCGTTTCTTTTTATTACTCAAGAAAATTCCTGTTCCTTTTATGTTAACTGGTGCTTTATCGTGTTGCATGCCACTGAACCACCCTGGTTGGTGGTGGGGCTATAATAACAGCGGGTTGAAACTACAGTTGTTGGAATGTGGCATTCACCACCGCTGGCGGGGAGTTGGAGCTGATAAAAAATTGAATGAAGATATTGAAATATGTAGGTATGTCAAAAAATTACGTAAAATTATGTATTTACCTACTCAACTTGTCGGTTAAAACCATAGTTGTTCAACTGGCAGCTTTTTCGAATGAAATGAACATATAAGGAAAGTTGAGTTAAACGCCTAATCCATTTTTTGTCTACTGACACAATTTTAGTCTCTTTAGTAAGGTATAAGTAAATTATTTCCATTTAAAGTCAGGGAAATTGATTATTGATAAAAAATGTACCAATTTAAATTATTATCCGTAGGTATATTTGAATCAGGAGGGGTTTGCAATGGTAATAGCCGCTGGGGTCGATGTGCGGCCGGTTCGTGAAATCGTGACTCGGTCCTGGCTGTCATTCGTAGATCTTTAACCGTCGTTACGGGTAGTTAGAAGCCGAAAAGTCTGACAACTAGTTTTACCAAGGGGTATCCCAGTAACTGGGTTGGGGACGTCAGATAGGTAGTTGTTTCATGTAACATGAAACATTTATTTTCTCATGACTGTACTTACCTGTCAAAACGAGTAACCTAGATAATGTGGATAAGACAGGGTTTAAAACAGAAAACGAACTAGTAGGGGATCGCGGAAGAAGGGGGGTGGAGGGGAGGGGGTTCAGGGGGCATCATTCTGGTATTCAGCTGCATCCGGTTAGACTGGAAGCCGACCCTAACATGGTTGGAAAATGCTAGGCAGATTCATTGAGGTATATTCGAATCATAATTGTCATTCTTTGACATTTGTATGAAACGGCTGGCGTAAAACACGGACGTAATTCTCTTGCATTTTTTAAATCTGGGATCCAACGGAAATACATAATAATGTTTTGTGGGATCCAACGCCAAAAATATTAAACTGGGATTCAAAAGTGGGATCCAACGAAAATAAATCAAAATTAACGTAGTGTCTTAATTTTAAACAATTAATTTCCCTGACTTTACATACCTAATTAGTCAAACAATGATCTGCGTTCTTGTCTTAGTAATCCAAATTCCAGCCTAATACATGCTGCTAAAGTGCTAAACAGTCCGGGTCTTACCACAAAAACTTAAACACTTGTTCAACGTGTGTCTAATGTCAGTGTTACGTCAAAGTCTATATAGTTATGTCGTGTTTAAAAGCTGTTGAACCTAAATAACTGATAAACACTGTTTTGTGGTAGTAAGGTCCTGGTCTAAGGGCCACACGGCTACAATTACTCTCGCCGGGAAGGGCGGTACATATTTATTTGTCAGCAAAATCGCGCTTGCCCATTAGGGCCGGGAAATCGTGGGCACGCAATAAGGACTTTTTGGAAGTTCCCTCCATACAGCGGAGTGCCTCATGCCTAATGTTTATTTCATACGATACTTACCTTTGAATGAAATTCTGAATTTCAGACGTCACTTGTTTTTTCGAATATAGGGAAATGTGCTAAGGTTTTCTTTTGTTATGAGCAAGACGAAATATTTGAAGTTAGGTATTGAGAACAGGCTTTTGCCTCGCCCGCGTGGAGGTCGGGAATTATATTACTAGGATAAAAAGTAATATGTGTTAGTCCAGAATAGTCCAGATTATAAACTATCCCAATTTTATTCATTCAGCCATTTTTGCGTGATAGAGTAACAAACATCTTCACATTTACAATATCACTAGCTTCGGCCCGCGACTTCGTCCGCGTGAAATTTCACCCACTTAGGGGTGGAATTTCGAAAAACCCATTCTTAATGGATACCTACTCTTCACAAAGAACACACCCTCCAAATTTTATGTTTCTAGGACCAGCAGTTTAGGCTGTGCGTTGATATATCAGTCAGTCAGGACTTTGAATTTTATATATAGACTAGCTGCGCCCCGCGGTTTCACCCGCGTAAATATCGATCCCGTGGGAATATCGGGATAAAAACTATCCTATGTCCTTTTCCGGGACTCAAACTATCTCTATACCAAATTTCATCTAAATCGGTTCAGTGGTTTAGGCGTGAAGAAGTAACAAACATAATATAAACACACACACACACTCAAAAACTTTCGCCTTTATAATATTAGTGTGATTAATTTATATAGGTAGCAAGTAGGATTATAAAGGTACGTAAACGTTAACAAGTTATATTGCCTGCTTGCCACAATAAAATGCTGACTAACTGTAGTCAAAATTGTCTGAAAGGAACTAAAAACTATACGAAAAACAATTATGCTGTCAATGTCATAGAGAAAGTTCTTGTCGCAACATAATCCATGAAACAACGTTGTAGCTTAGGGAGTATATAAGTACTCCGGCAATTATGAAGTAAAGTAGGTATATTACTATAGATACTTACTTCATTGCTGAGAACAGCTCCACTAACAATCTCAGTACAACAATAGACCTTTCATAACGTTGTCATAATAACGTATCGAAATACTTTAGAAGTGGAGTACAATATGGTAACAATAAAATAGTTTCTTTATTGTGGCGGCAGGTGAACCTCGGGGGAAATTAACGATAGATTGCAACGTCAAAAACTTGATCACATATTGTACTCGATTTCCTTCAAGTATTGCTCGATGTTGGGTCGACGCACGTATTATATTACTTTCACTACCTATAATCATTTCTATGAACACACGCTAAGGCTGCCGCAGACAGGTGTGACGCGACAGCGCGATTTCATAGAATTGTTTTACCAGAATCGCGTCGCATCCTGTCTGCGGAAGCCTTTAAGTTACGCGCACACGGTCGCGTGTTTCAATAGCTTATCCGCGTTTTGCTCAACACGAACGCGTTTTCGGTGCAAACATTCAAAACGAAAAACATTCAACACTAACCGAATAGCGATAAATTGTTAAACTCTATTTTCTAAAGGTTCCAATGAAAACGTTTGACAAAATTATGTAGATCTCGATTTTTGTCCGCGTCACACAAACCGTACACACGAACGGACAAAGTCGTCACGTGTCATGCGACATAATAGTCCAGCGAGGTCGTGTGTACCCACCCTTTTTTTCAGATCTCCGACCGTTTGTAGCATCCGCCTGATTTGCGGGGAATCAACTTTATTTATGTGCAGACCTTATTTACTGATAATCTTGGTTTTATTACGAGGGTAACTGTGCCTACTCATGAATACTACTAAAAGTTACGGTTTGCAAACAAAGCAGTAGTCAAGGCAGAAAAATAGGACTATCTGGTTTAAGTAAGCAATACGTTCTGTTTTTTCTAGTACCTACAGAATGATGTACATTCTTGATTTCCTCTAGATAGGGACACAACTGCTAATATTTTTTTATGACATATTGGTATTTTACTGTGTTTGTACGCTATCTACGTAGTAAAGAACTAATAAGCGAAATATTTTCATATTGTGGATTTTTAGACCCAAATTCCTTTGGCAGCATGTCGTGATATAAATACTGCGAGGCCTAGAAAAATAATGGCTGAGCTAACTATATTCGCAAGTCCCACGCAATGAGCCCATCTCTCGTTTTACCTGATGAAATATGTAGGTAAATTTACGACTTACGCAACTCTTAATAAAAAAAGTCCATTCCGAAAATATTTTGTTAAAACTTCTGTATTACGTTGGTCGTACTTTTGAGAAGTTCATCATTTTGGGATCGTATATTTATTTTCTTGTATTTTAAATTGTTTGTGAGCGCAAAAACATGAAAAGAATATTGTGTGAATTTTTAAGTTACACATACTTGTTAAAAAAGAACATTAAAAAAAAGACGGGTTGCACTCCGGGAGTGCCGGCAGAAGTGAAAACTTGAATATTAACGTTGAAATAAATCAATTATTAATTTAATTAATATTACTAATTTTTTTTCACTATTTCTGCGTCACTTTTTTCATTAATAGATGCACTTTGTTCAATTTCCATATTTTAAACACTTTCGGTCTTATTCATAAAAAAAGCCTATTGAAGGTTTAAACCATTCATTAGTTAAAATGCTCAATAGGCCTTTAAAACATTCGATAAAATTTTGTATTCATAAACGCTTCATAAACGTTCTATAACTAGAATGTCCTACAACTTCTAAATGTTGCCATTATAATGAAGTCATCCAACAAATTGGCCAACACATTGAATCGGCATACGAGAATATCTGTCTACGAACCGAATATTTGTGTCCATAGACATTATTACGTATGAAAAACTAATTTATTGTCTACAGTTTCAACAGTTTTGACGCGACAACGTCATGGTCGTCATGGAAACAATATGAATATGTCAATGAATGAATTTGATATTGTATGTGTCAAAGTAAAAAACTTTTGAATATTTTTTTGTATTTAAAATAAATGAAATTAAGACCGGAGACTAGTTGCAATAAAGGGCAAAGAATTGAATATTGGTTGGAGGAGGATAAGGTGTGTACCTACTGTTACAGCTAAAATGTGTTCAAAGTAAGTTATGTTTTGTAAACATTCTCAATTTCTTATACTTATGCTTGCTTTTGCTTCTAATCCTTAGATTTTTTGGAAGAATTGGTCAGTGAGAGGTCTCCATAATAGAAAATAAAAACACTGACACAAGCACTAACGCTAAACAGGGGCAGCCTGGCATGATTTACGAATTAGGTGCCTATCCACTTTACAATTTTACGAAGAACTTCGTTTGCCTGTACAAAACTCATTGTAACAAAAAAAACCCGCCATAAGAATAATAATGACTGTTATTTTGATGCCGCTACTGATTAATTAAATCAGTATAAATAAGATAATGAAGAGAAAGAATTTATAACATTAGTTTAGTATTTCAGGACAATAGGACTAGTAAGGATGGTGCTTCACTACGAATAGCAGAAAATGAAACGGCCTACAGAAGAGATGGCACAGATGGCAAATGAAAAGCAAACATTTTAAAAATGTTGTTCTGCTTGCACAAGTTTTAGAAGCCAAATTAGAGTTTAGAGTATTGTTCAACCGTGAACAGGCAAGAGTTACATACGCCAGCGTCAGCATCAAGAGCGACATACATTCGTTCCACATAAATTAGTAATTAGTAAATTAATAAATTAGTCATCAAGCTGGAGTAGTTTGATTTATCTTCCATAATTCCTCTTACTATGGCCAAGACACCTTTAGCCATCACCAGTTCTATGAGTCTGTGGGGCCGGCAATGACAAAACTATTTCCTGTGTACATTGCACGACGTACACAAACCCCTATTCCTACCCAAATTCTGTCTGTTCCCGAAGGTCTCCCGTAGGTTTGTATGATAGGTTAGGGTGTTAGGATAACCAGGGTGTTAAGTAGTTGCTGTAGGTTTATAATCAGTAGGGTGAGGTAACGATAGATACCAGGCTCAATTGTTACAAACTTAGCCACACTGTATGCATTTGGAATAACAGCCGTACTAAGCTGTAAGTCCCGGTGCGTACAAGTATTATAAAAATAAACTGATATTTGTACACAAGCTTTTTATTAATGAACTACTCCCTAAATTTCTTCTCTTTTCTCTTGTTGGCTCAAAATATTGCCACTTCCACGTTGTCGTCGGTGGCAGCGCAGAGGTCACTTTGGCTGCATGTTTTGGGTAGGACAAATAAGGCAGGATAGGAAGTGGAGCATGTTTTGCAACATAGCTTCACAGCCACACCTTACTGGAGCACCTCCCTGCAGGGTGTAAACTTCCGTGGTCGACACGGAAGCATTGTTTTCACACAAAAGCAGCAATGTCCCACAGTATTTCTTGTTGCTATAATGTGCTTCGTTATATTTTTAGTCGCTTCTATTTTGTATTGTAGGTAGGTATATAATAATAAACTAAATTGGTTAAACAGAAGTTCAAAATAAATTAAATACAACTGCGGCTCCTCGAAGTACTATTGTTTACGAAACTGACTTTTCAAACAAAACGTCAAATGTCATTTTCTTCGGCCATCTTTGTCGTGTCTCACTTGGTTCACTTCGGTTGGCGCCGCCGTAGAAAGAGATGGGGGGGGGGAAATCTCTCCTGACGGTCATGTGTCCTGACGCGATGCCCTGACGCGAGTTTAACATTTTTTACCCATTACAAAAAGTGTTCAACGCCGCTAAAGAAGTTTTCACTTCAAAAAATTACATACTTATATCAAAAAATTATAAAATATATACATATATAATAAAACTAGCTGCGCCCCGCGGTTTCACCCGCATAAGTTTCGATCCCGTGGGAATATCGGGATAAAAAGTAGCCTTTGTCCTTTCCCGGGACTCAAACTATCTCTATACCAAATTTCATCTAAATCGGTTCAGCGGTTTGAGCGTGAAGAAGTAACAAACATATAAACACACACACACACACTCACAAACTTTCGCCTTTATAATATTAGTGTGACAATAATAATTTAATTAAATATAACATTTTGTATACTTACAATTATATATTTTTTTTTAATCTGGTCTCAACAAAGACAAAATAATGAGGAAGGTAAATGATGAAGAAATGTCACATTTCCATGTGGAGAACTGTGGAAAATGTAACTTCACATATTCTTTATGCTTGGCTGTATGTACCTAGTGAGGTTTTGATGTTCCTTGGATATTAACTTCAGCTGTTGGCAGAACAAAACTAATAAATCATGCTCCTACGTGCACTGTGCAGTAATAAGACGTGGTGTAAATACATGTGCTCTAAAGTTTGCAGCTGTTATGAAAAATATCACTTGAAAAGCACATCGCTTGAAGCACCACTAAGAGGTTATTTAGGTACTCCGAAACGTACCACTCTTTTTACCGCTAATTGACTACAAACTTAAATTGAAAATAAATGAAGTCCTCCAGACCGTATTTCGGCCACGGCGGCCAATCTCAACGGAGACCAGCCTTCGGCGCGGGAGATATTATAGTGCACAAGTGTGCGCACAGACACAGGTGCACTCCCTTTTTCCTTAATCTCACAGTCCGAAAGGACGGCAATCCGACACGACCGAAGAGAGATCAGGCGCAGGACCAAAGGCTTAACGTGCTTTCCGAGGCCCAGGATTATCACACCGCCAACTTTCAAACCCCCGGGTTGTCACCGAATCACAAATGTCATTCTTTGACAGTTGTTTAAAATGGCTAACTGACATAGAGTGTTTATTTGATAACCTATTCATTTTCCTGCCTGTATTTTTTAAATGAAATCTATTGATGAGCTCTGCAAAGAATTCGTTACACAATAACTTGATATCATCATCTACTGCATAGCCTTTTCCCAACTATGTTGGGGTCGGCTTCCAGTCTAACAGAATGCAGCTGAATACCAGTATTTTACATGGAGCGACTGCTTATCTGACCTCCACAACCCAGTTACTGGGTAATACGATATCCCTTGGTAGGACTGGTTGTCAGATTTTCGGCTGCTGACGACCCGTAACGACTGTCAAAGATCCACGAATGACAGCCGGGACTGACGGCTTAATATGCTTATGTCAAGATGATGGGTAATAGCGTCATCCTTTTTGTGATCGGCTTCGTTGGTCTAGTGGTCGTAAGTGCTAATGCTGAAAATAATCACGGGTTCGATATCCAGGTCGGGCAAAGTGTTATTGGGTTTTCCATCAGGAATTTCTCAGTAGCAACCCGGAGTCCATATTCGTGCCCGGCTGATGGCCACAGGCTCGCCCCCTATTACATGGGACTCAAATGTAACTGGCGAAATGTGGGTGTACCCACAATGGGTACACCTCTGCCTAACACTTAAACAAGGCGTGATGTTATGTGTTTCTGTGATCACCAATTTGTTGACCAAACATGGCACTTGAAGTCCTATAAAGCTACAATGTGACTGAAAACGTACCTCTTAAGGCGCAGATATACGACTTCTAATGATTTTAAATTCAACATCACGTCTAATCGACCGGACTGATTTCTTTGAAAAAAATAAATGTTATACTAGACCATTTGCTTCGTAATTTGATATGTGAATATTTGCAATTATATTTTTTTAACATAGTGTAATTAATTTGTGAAGTAATGTCTACCGCGGACATAAAAACGATAATCACGCAAACACTATCGGGTGTATTTTCATAAAACTTTCACCATCTAAAAGACAATTTAATTCCCCGAATTTTAGTATACGGTTTTTATTTGTTTGGTGTTTGAGAGTTTTTGTAAATAGATAATTGCTTCATATTTGCAATAAATTACCACGGTTGTGTCATCGCGCTTCTCTTTCTTTTCTATGCAGTCCGACAGTGACCGCGCTTTAGGTCGTGTAGTCGCCTTAAAAAGTTAAGTTTCAACTGTGGTAACTTGTGTCTAGAGGTCAGACAATAGTCAGAACACGTGCAACAAGAAACTTGCTACATGAAACAATAGCTCATGCGCTTAGTACGTAGTTAGAGCTCAACCAGTTGCTTTAATCAAAAGGAACTAGTACGATAGCGCACGAAAACGCTAGAATACGGAACAAGTTTTCACTTTCGAAGTTTTCTCTTTATCTGCTGCAAGTTAGTGTTCTCACAGGCGAACGTCGAATGCTTTCTTACATATTACAATTGACACTCGTGCATAGTATTCTCCTACTGATACTACGCGACGGAAAGTTCGGAATTTTTAAATTATCTATGAGACTCATCGGGTGGTCTATTCTGTAAATTTCTCACCGTGATAAATTAAAGTGATGTGAGATATCAATAATGTCAATCCGTAGCATCAGGCGGAATAACTGCTCATTTCAAGCTAAAAAAAAAGCTAAAAAAGAGATTAATACAGAATAGCCCGGTAGGTCGAAACTACAAACTTCGTCGCATACTTTTCATAGAAAACAGCACGTGGAATTTCCGTAGCCTTTTTTATGGCATATGTGTCGCTAGATTGAGGTTCCTTCGGCAAAATTCGTCAAACACGATTACTTACGAACTAACGCAACTTGAGATTACGGCAGGAATTGATGAAGTTAAGAACGCTTAACAAACACTTGTGTGGAGGAAAAAGAAATGATTGCCATTACCATTTTTGTGTACAGTAAAACATATTCTATACAAGGTTGCGGGACATCAGCGCGCAAATTGTGACCATGAATTCAGCACATGATTCTAGACCCGCCAGAGTAGACATTAAAAAAATCTGCTGTTAAATACGCGGTCAAAATATAAGGTACAGACGCCAGAACATCAAGCTACCCGAAACTGTCACATTATCCCAATCAACTTTGAACCTTATGCTTTAGATATAAAGTTAAAAATCTATTACAGAAAGACACTTTTTTTTTTTAATAATCGACGATAAATTTAAACGCAGGGGAATTCAGAATCATGTACTGAATCCATAGTAATAGGTGGCGCGTCTATATTCCTACCACCCTGTATATTATATTTAACTGCCTACTTTGCTTTGGTAATTCGAATAGGTACTTACATCGACAGAACTTCAGGTAAGTTGTGCTTAGTTAGTAAAATACGTTCAATAAGAAAGACGAGTTCACGAAGCTTGCATGTAGTTTTAGAGCTGTTACTTCCCTACTTAAGTAGTGCTTTTAAGGGAACGAGGAAAAGCAATTACCTTCACACTGGGTAATTACAATTACGACAGTGTTCGCGTCATGCTAGTTAGTTTGCATGCTGTCTCCTCGTCCGCGTACGGTGCAGTGATCTTGCTACGTTGTTGAGCGCCTAGCTCATTGGTTTACTCAGTCCTGAATGAGTTTCCATGATTTATTCACTTTATAACGTCTGTGCTTTGTTTAAAGTTTAAACTTGAATGGCGCTTTAGTTTCGCTTTAAGGTGATTGTTGTGCTTAATGGAGTAGAAAATAAAGGCTGAAATTTATTAAAAAGCATCTTGCCATTTCTGAACAGAGTCTGTTTAATTGTATTACTTTGACCACCATTGAGGAGCTCATGGCTAAGGTATAACAGCCGCACGGGTTGATACCGAGATCCCTCCATGTCTCGGAGAGCACGTTAAAACATTGGTACCGGCTGTCATTCTTGGTACTTTGACAGTCATTACGGATCGTCAGATAGGCAGTCGCTTCATGTCAAATACTGGTATCCAACTGCATCCGGTTTGACTGTAAACCGACCCCAACATAGTTGGGAAATGGCTATGCAAATTGACTTTGACCACAATTTCACTTAAGATCAACACGTTACAAACATAACCTTTCCTGGAAGTCGCCTAGTCGGGTAGAAAGCATGACATTCACAAAGGTATACTCGTATAGATTTCATAGCATTCCCTATAGGGTGCGGGCCTGCGGGTGGATAAAAAAGCGATCGCTTCCACGATCAGTTTTCACATAGCGTCATGACAAAATTATGCGTGGACATGTGAACCTACGTATTACTTTATTTTTATCGACATCAATTCTCTATTTTCCTTGTTTGTAGATTTGAACCGGGAAATACATTTAGATTTTTATTTATTGCTAGGTATGATTTTACTTGTAAATCTACATCGATAGTCGGAACAAAGCGAAGCAGTGCTGGCTTGGTGGTAATGGCTGCGACTTACGAGTTGTAGGTCGTAGGTTCGATCTCTGATTGGCGCTTTACTTTGTGAAAATAATTTAAATTACGACTGCTCTCAAAACCGTGAAGGAAAATATTGTGAGGAAACCAACAATTCGAAGACATGTGACATCTACCAATCCGCACTAGCTCCGCGTGGTAGATTATAGCCTACTCCGTCTCATAGAGAAGAGGCCTGGGTCCCAGCAGTGGGAACATTATAGGCTGATTATGAGTCGAAACAAATACCACAACCGATCAATAAAAGTTCCTTAAATTTTCCAGATTTTCACTAAACTATTCCGTTGACCACACTAATATATATAATAAAGTGTGTACCCCGAAAAACATAACAAATACAGAAGAAAATCAATGTACAAATAAAAAGAAATACATAGCAACCCTTCGCGGTACGAAACTGTATTTGTTATACCCACAATAAATACTGGTCGTAGAGTATAAAAATAAAATAAATTCATCGGTTTGTTCCCGTAAGGTGTAACGGCATCATAAAAATGCGGTTGACTTGTAATTGGGTTATGATCGGGCTGTGGTCAGGGTAGGCCCAGGGGACACTCCTTTATTACCCTGGATATATTTTCGGCCCGTTACAGATGTAGTCCCAACGAGTATTTTGTAAGAATGTGCCTATACGTCCTTTCTTTTAGCTTACGGATTCAGACCGTTTTGTGACAAACAAATGATGCTTGTCTTACTTAGGATTTTAAGGAATTATAGCTTTTGCTGGCGAATTTGTCTTGACTAATGTGAGAAGGTGGATAAGCTAGGTTCTTTATTTTTTTACTTACGAGACAGAATAACAACCGCACGGGTCGATCGATCAGGTTAAGCTACGCTTGCCGCGGTTGATCTGTGGACCGTCTTTACATACCAAAACCCCTCCGTGTCTCGGAAAGCACGAGCCGTTGGTCTCGGTTGTCATTCTTGGATCTTTGACAGTCGTTACTAGTCAGAAGCCTAAAAGTTTGACAACCAGTGCTACGAAAGTTTTCGTATTACCCAGTGGCTGGGTTGTGGAGGTCAGATACGCAGTCGCTGGCATTTAGCTGCATACGATTAGACTGGAAGCCAACCCTAACACAGATGGGAAATGCTAGGCAGAGTTACTTAGAGACTATCATATCGATCAACACTAAGTAAAATGCCTATTACGAAACAATTTAGTCTAAAATGTTTTATTAGTTTAAGCTTGTTAGAAACAGATTAGCTTTGAAAAACTCCTTGAAATATAACAAAATCTCAGAGATTTTCCCGAAACACTTTATCCGTCCTTAGTGAGGCTTACCTACTAGAAACCCTGCTATTACTGTCACGTCCCAACACTCCCAACCCGTCAAATACATACGGCGTTCTACAACTATTAATAACAGTTTTAATAATACCCATTACAAAACGTTTACGTTACAATACTCGAATGTACCAAGCATAAGCTCGGACGTGTATTTTTTATCGATTTCTCATGTTGCGTTAAAAGGGCTCATTTGGTTTTATTGTATGAAATGGATGGAAGTATAATTTGCATTGAGCCTGTGGTCACGCACGCGGGGGGGCGTTTCCTTTTTTTATTGTTCGGGTTCTTAGGCTTTCGTCGTGGCTTTAATGCGGGGGGTGGCTCCCCCACCTGGATAGAGTTGCAAACGGTTAAAAGCTGTCAACTATATATGGGTACTTTGTTTCAGTGAAGGGTAAGTATTATTTTTAATTGCTTCATTTTGGAACCACTCTATTTTAGGGCAGTTCGCACAGAAACTTGGTCCGTGGATTTCATTATGAGTTTTTTGACAGAGTCAAAGCTTAGAGCGTTTAATGAAGATTTTTCGTTTGCTGTTTGACAGTTTAGATTGTTACTTCATGTTCACAGCTTCATCGAGATATTTTTTTTTCTTTAGTAGAATAACTAACACTAGCGACCACTCTACTAAAGAAAATAAATAGGTAATAGGTAGGTTAGGTAGCCTGTTTATACGGTAATACCTACCTCATGAAAAATGAATAAAATATATAAATCTGTCACTTACGAAGCGAAAATCGTAAAATTTAATTAAAAAACAATCATTATGTTGTACTAAAAAATGTGATTATGTTTTTTTTTATTGTTTATTTCGTTTTCTAGACTTTACCTTAGCGGTTACCTATTAGCAGAAGGCCAAACCACTGCCAGAGGAAAAAAAACTCTGGTTATCTTATATCTACTAGCTGTACCGACCGACGTTGTCCTATCTCAATAAATATAAAAATCCTATAGAAAAAGGCACTTCAAGTTTTTCCCGAATTTTCCATTTTTTGGGGTAACTTTTCCCATTTTTTTTCGCCTACTATACTTTTTCAGATGTTTACGGACATGTATTAAAAAACTACCTTAATCTGACCAGCCGTTCCATTCTTAAGAGGAAATGCGGGTGGTCTTTTCTCAATAGAAACGCTCTTGCCTGTTTTCTTTCTGGTTAATGACCATAAAGCAATGATTTTTCATAGAATAATAAATATTAACTACTTGTATGTCCCTGACTTCCTATGTTTTAGTTTTTGATGATACATTATTTTTATAAGGTCTAGAACCCTTAAAACATGCCAATTTAAACCGCTTTCAACTGAGGCCTAGTGCACAAATTTGACAACTATTAATGAAAAAAGAAAAACATAGGGACACAGTATATATCCTTCTTATTCAGTTTATGAAATATCTTTTAAATTTATCTTATATTGGAGGAAGAAATAGGCGAAAACCAAACCTGGAATTATGCCTTTTTACTTAGGCATGTCAAAAGTTTCTCAGACCGCATTTCCTCTTAAGTGAACTTATTAACGAACATCATTTCAGTTTTATTTTTGTTTTATTTTTCCCTGCCAACACACCATACTTCATTATTTACGGATTATGGTAAACAATACATTACAATATAATCAAAGAGCAGCGAATCCATAATATTCCGTATATCTAATAAAAGCAATAATAGATAATAACGCGGCATTAGCTACTTATTTATCAAGGGTGAGCCTACTAACATGGACGTCACGATTCCGAGGAAAAACTCGGGATAAGTATTGAAGAAAGGAGGAAGAAGCCTCATTAGACGTGGATGGGGAAAAAAATATTGGAGAGGAAATGTCGTTATTACGCTCTCAAAGATTGCACCTTATTTATTATCTACTTTGCGACGAATGTTGATTAAAATTATTCATGTTGATTAAATTATGTTGGTTAAACATAGCATAGCAACATGCCTGTAATCCCTGAAGATTCTGAATGAGATCCCTGAAGGTGTAGGTACCTAGGTATAGTAGAGCTACATTTCGCTAGATATGTTTAAGCCCCATGTAAAAGATAAAGGCGAGCGTATTGCCATCAATCGGGCACAAATCCAGCCTCGGGGCTGCTACTGAGAAAAAATAAATTAACAAAGGGGTGAACATATGAGTGTTGCTTTCCGGAAAATGTAGTGTTATTTAATTGATATTTTATTTCGATAATTGGCCATTATTATAACTGTCGAACGACTTGGTAACCGCATTTTTTGATCGAATTTCTGTCTTTCCTCTGGTCAAAATCCTTTAGCAAACAAGACGTTATAGTTTGACTTTGCTTTGTTCGCTATTACTATTTCATAGGTTGGACACTGAATGAAATTGATGCTTAAACCTACATGTAGTAAATCGGTGACTAATATCCTAAAAACCGAAAATATTACTTTAAAAAACCGTTAATCCTACCTAGTTCATGAGTTCTGAAATTAAAACTAGGTCATATTCTAATTCGGGCATAAACTTTTCCAAAAATATTAAATAACTCTAAATGAAAATCACCTAGAGAAGACAGTAGGTCAAAGACGAAGCATTCACAAATAAGTTGAAACACGGATGTTGTCTATAAATGTCAATGCATTCAACATTGAGCAAACATTTTACATAAATATACTTATATTTTAGTAATGTCATATCAGTTATAATATAATTTGTTTTTTTATTTTTATATATTTGTATTGTAAGTTAGTTAGTCATTTATTTTAGTATCTAATGTATATAGTTAGTTACTTATTATGAAGCAATAAATAAAATCTATAAGATTAGTTATAATATAATAAAAGACGCGGTTAGAAGCAAATATTTAGGTAAACGACAATAGCGCATCATCGCGGCAACAAATAAGGCTCAAAACAGCGATGCGTTTTATGTTAGCAGAATTGAATGACTACCAAAATAAAAGAAATTTTGCAGTTTTAATTAAATTAAAAAATAAATGCACGGCTCAGTAGAATCATTTTTAGTTATTTCTTTGGTTGAATAAATTCCCTTTATTACCATTACGTAAAATATGATAAGTAGTTTAAATTAAGTATGCGACAAAAATATTTTTTTGAGCTCTGTTTTACGATTTTCATTCATAATACTATTTTATTTTTATGTAATACTAACTGCACCCTAGGGTTTCACTCGCATACATTTCGATCCCGTGGGAATATCGGGATAAAAAGTAGCCTATACGTTAATCCAGGGTGTCAGCTACCTCCATACAAAATTTTATCAAAATTGGTCTAGCCGTTTGAGCGTGAAGAAGTAACAAACATATAAACACACACACATACACACACACTCACAAACTTTTGCCTTTATAATATTAGTGTGATGTGATTTTAGAACAAATCTTTTCTTTGAACATTTGACAATACAATAAATTTTTTGCGTCAAATAACTAAGCGTTTTACGGTGTTCTAATAATGCCATGATTCGTGTCTGTGCAATAGTCTCTACATAACTGTATTTAGAGTACTAAAATTAAATGAGGTAAGTATATAGTGATTATTACTAAACTGATCTAATTAAAACTATCAATACAAATAACTAGTATAAAATAAGGTCGCTTTTCGTGTGTCTCCTTAACTACACAATAGAACTTGCTGTGGCTGTCACCATAATTAAAATAATAATTTTATTCCGGACACATATTATATTCCCGATAAGCGTTGGGGTAGACGTGCTCTTGAGTGGAGACCGCGAATCGGCAAACGTAAGGTAGGACGCCTTCAGGCTAGGTGGAGCGCCGATCTTCGCAGAATGGCTGGTAGCAGCTGGATGAGAGTTGCCGAAAATCGAGTTGAATGGCGTGCAATATGAGAGGCCAATTATATATGTAATTTATATGGTGCACATAATAAAGAGTATTCTATCTAGTTCTATCTACCTATGTCCAGCAGTGGACTGTTGTAGGCTGATGATGATACCCATGTGTCTAAAACATTTATATTAGACTTCAATACTAATAATAAAGCTATCAAATCCGTGCGAAGGAGGCGGGTTGCTTGTACCTTTAACATTATTAATATAATTCTGAACAACAGTTACGTTTAGTGATCTACATAAAACGTTGAAATCTGTGTGGAATAATGTTCATAGGTTCACCCAAATTGGTAAGGACATGTTTCTCTCAGTTCCCAAGTGCCCTATATCCTTACCTCTATACATCCGGCTTCAATTATCAGTGGAACTAATGTGCAGGCTTTTTTGGCAGCAGTCCCAAAATTCGTGGCAGGCACCGCAGTCACCCCGTGTGAAAAATTTCCTTTAAAAATCTCAGAGTTTTACAACATGGTAGGTTTCTCACATGAAATATTATGTGCTCTGTTTTAGTATTTTTATTGGGCTAGTGAAACTATAGAGTTCAGAGTCAAGTTTAAAAAGAGAAAACAACATAAAATATGACAGTTCTGATAAATGATTTATTTTCTGTAAGTAGGTTTGTACAAACACTTTTACACGTCAATCATATTTTTTTAAGCTAGATGAGGTCGGCGTTTCCTATCTGACTACTCTGAGAAGAAAGGCTGAAACAAACTTAGAGGTCACAGTCTCTTTTAAAGTCCAGACAAAATCTTGGTCAGATCATGTGAAGACCATGTAAATTGGTGTCTGAAATGGTCTTTTGAGGAAAGAACCACACAAATTGAGCGGACCTGTCCAGTCACTGCACGCATTTGTCAAAAATCGTGCAGCTCAACTCAGAACTTGAGGAGCTCAACGATTCGACGAACAATACCAAAGAAAGGACATTTGGGTAGGCTGATTTTTAGAAGTAACGTTAATCATTATAAACATACAGGTAGGTAACTATCAAACTTACTACTATATTATCCGTTGTGGAAATCGTGGTTTTGACATTAAAAACAGTGCCGGAACAGACGAGAGTTCTTACAGTAAACTTTTACCAAATATCCGGGTTGGGTCAAGTCGTTAAGCGGCTTGTAGGTAAATAAAACATTAATTCCTCAAACGTTTTATGTTCATGGACATACCTAAAGCTTGCAGCTTCATGCTCCATATATCCATTTAAATTATTTACATAACAAACCAAAAAGATTATGAATCATCATTTATGAACGTGTACTTTCTTAGCCCTTAACTAAATTATGAACAAAAAATATATTTAGACGTTATTAGCCTCAAAGTAAAGCCTTACTAAGCTGATTACTGCTCGGTGACCTTTTAAATACAAGCTTAACACCGAAATCTGACCTGAACGAGAATTAATATAGCAGATAATTATTACTTGGCATGACAAAATCACTGGAAAAAGAAAAGTCAAATTAGGTTAAATACCCGAACGTCTGAAGATTCCTGATAATTGCCCTCAAACCAGTCTTTCAGTAGCTGAATGTAAATTGTCACTTACAAGGGGAGTGTCAAACTTGGGAATCTCAGATTCCAATCATTTTTATATATATTGTAGGGCAGGGTGGGTCCCTTCAATAAATATATAAAGCGGCAAGATGCCATTCGTTTTTATTATTGAGAAATTTCAACTCAAAGTTCTATATGTAACTTAAGTAGAAGGAACCTTTTTACCGGTTGCAGCAATGGTTGAGTTACTTTTTTTTTTAATATTTATAGTTCCTTCTATTTAAGTTACATATTATAGAACTTTGAGTTGAAATTTCTCAATAATAAAAACGAATGGCGTCTTGCCGCTTTATATATTTATTGTGGGGACCCTGCCCTACAATATATACAAAAGTGATGGGAATCTGTGATTCCCAAGTTTGACACTCCCCTTGTTAATAAATGGAACTAAAAACAATTTCCTATTATAATTAGTGGGTATTTTACTCGACTGCTGGTTTGATTTTTTTTTAATTTTTCCTTCGTGGAATAAAATATTGTATCTACTTATTATCTGCTTGACCAGTTTTATACTTTTGTAATTCGTGAATTAATTGGGTATGAAATGTTGAATTATGCGGCACCTTTTACCTAGCACCACTGACATTACTGCTGCAAATATATGATTGTAATAATTGAATACATGGTAAAAGGTGGCCTACTGACTAGCTAATTATTCTATTAATCATCTCACGATTTTCACGCATGAAAACTCGATCAACCCGCAAGAAAAAATAAACAAAACCAAACTCGCACACATATAATTATTTTTACAGTTCCCATTTTAACAGCAATCGGAGCGCAAAACAAACGCAGTACAAGTCATTATGATCATATCGCATCGCAGATTTTTGCCGGCAATAACTGTATTGCCGGCAAAAATCTCTGCCAACTGTGGCAGAGGCTTGGTTTATTATATAACGAGACCATACCTCGATTGTTTCGTTCACAGGAATTACACGAATGTTTTAAATATCTCTCGAGGTGCTCGTGTACGTTACGTTCGTGTTGAAACGCGTCAAGGTACCAGGGGAGCATTATTTCAAAGAGTTTGTGAACAGGGTTGTAAACCACTAACGACTGCCCGACCGCGATAATGAATTCACTCTACACTCCAAACGCCACCGCACATTTGAATCTAACGAGGAGCTCAAAATATTTACGAATTATGTAGGTTGTAGGCATATTTCACTAGAAAACTACCACCCAAATGGTACCCAACAAATTAGTTTGTAAACATAACTTTATTTATTACTCTCTAACGAGAATACTTGGGAGGAGGTTTTGGAATCCAAAGATGTACACACAGCTACTCTTAAGTTCTACAACATAATTTATAATTTTTTTGATACTTGCATGCCCAAAAAACGCAGAAAGAAATCGACGGATAAAAGATATCCTGTATGGTTTAATAATGATATCATCCGAGATCTAAGGCTCAAGTTAAAGCACCACAAAAACTGGAAACGCACTAAAAGCGATAGCGCGTATTTGTTATTTTCTGACCTTAGGGAAAGCTTAAAGATTAGTATTTCGGATGCATATCTCTCGTACATGAGACAAATAGAAAATAAAATTAAAGTTACCCCTCGTGAATTCTGGTCGCACATTTCCAAAGGTGGTTTTGAGCCTAACATTTCATACAGAGGTATACATTTTTCAGGAACTAAAGCAGCAGGGGCTTTTGCTGAGTTTTTCTCTAATGTTTTTCTGCCTGATGCCCCGGGGCTTAATGCTGATCACATTAGTACGGATGACCATACCAGTGACAGCAATTACATTAATATACCCCCCTTTTACCCTATAGACATTGTTAAAGGCATAAATAAACTAAAACCTAACAGCTCCATTGGCCCCGATAACATTCCCCCCTTTATCATTAAATGTTCAAAACATATCTTCAGTAATCCTCTTTGTCACATTTTCAATTTAGCCTTGCAGACCGGTACATATCCATCTCAGTGGAAAGTTTCTAGAGTAACACCTATTCCTAAAACCCAAAACAAAAGCTCCGTTGAAGATTACCGCCCTATCGCAATTTTATCTTCCCCGGCGAAAGTCTTCGAGAACATCCTCCATAATTCCATATACGAGCAAGTAAACAAATATTTATGTAATGAGCAGCACGGTTTCAGAAGCAAGAGGTCAGTTGACACGAATCTCCTGACACTGGTTGAATATGTCTCCTCCAGCTTGGACCGCGGGCGTCAGGTAGACGTACTTTATTTCGACTTTCGGAAGGCGTTTGATAGGGTTAACAACGACACGCTGCTGATGAAACTTAGCAAAATCGGTTTTGCACCATCTCTCCTCCGTTTCTTCGCAGACTACCTACGCGATCGTCAGCAGTTCGTTAGGCTCGGTATGTACGAATCAACCACTTACCACACACGTTCCGGAGTAAGTCAGGGCTCAATTTTAGGACCTTTATTATTTTTAATCATGGTTAATGATCTTCCTCAAGTTCTCCGTTATGCAAAATGTCTATTGTATGCTGATGACTTAAAATTGTACCTCGAAATAAACTCCATGAGCGACTGTTTAGCACTACAGCAAGACATAGACGCGATATACAAGTGGAGCTTAGACAATAAGATGGAATTCAATCCCTCCAAATGCTTTGCAATGACATTCGGTCGAATGCGGCACCCAGTTAATTATGAATATAATTTAAATAACAATACCATCATGAAAACATCAGCCATGAAAGATCTGGGAGTCACATTCGACCGAAAGCTCACCTTCCACGACCACATCGCCACGGTAGCTAAGGAATCCTACCAAAGATTAGGTTTTGTTTTGCGTAACTGCCGCGATTTTCGCTCAGTACATGCCATCAAAATTATATTTAATGCACTCGTACGTAGCACATTGGAATCCAGCTCCTGCGTGTGGAATCCACACGAAAGTACCTACGTGCTTTTACTGGAAAAGGTACAAAAAGCGTTCCTCAGGTTTCTGTATAAGCGTAAACACGGCTATTACCCTTACCTCTATCCGACTAAATTTCTACTGGGATGCCTCGGATATAACTCGTTAGAGGTAAGGCGAGCAAAAGACCAGCTTACCATAGCCTGTAAGACGCTCCGTGGCACTATTGACGCGCCTGACCTAAATGCTGTGCTGGCCCGCTTCTTTGTGCCAGACAACTACTGCCGCGGCAGAAAGCACAGGCTGTTTGCTGTGCCTCCATGTCGCACAGTTGCGCGTGCTAAGTCCCCAGTACCACGTACTCTGGCCGCACTTAATGATCTCTTGGACTCTAATCCAACAAACGATCTGTTTGTGGACGAGTGGACGAAGATTTTGTCGGCATGTCAGAAGTACTGTGAGAGGGATGTATGAAAGTGTTGTTAACTTCTTTTCATTTTTTATTTGATGATTTAATCTTTTATGTTTCTTTTATGTGTGTATTTTTGTATTTAATTAATGTAATTGGTTTTAAACCGTTTTAATTAAATTAAATAAATAAATATAAATAAATAAATATAAATAAACACTACACACATAATATATAGCTGTAATTATGTACTTTTAATTTGTTAACATAACGAGCTTACGTTTTGAGTACCTAACTATTATTTTAAGAACAAATCCTTCTGATTTGTAAACAAATAAGTACCTAATTACGTCGAGTAACTAATTACACGTCTACGTTTTATAACTATTACTAGTGACTAATCGTAGTAGGTAGATAGTCTTGTTGATTCAATATTTCATTGCGATAAAAAAGGTGTCTTTAAAAATATCAATAGAAAACCTATCGATAATGGGAAAGCATATTTTTATTCATTGTATTGTATTGTTGTTGTTATTATTGTTGTTTTTATTATCTAGTCTTATTTTATTACCTATTGAGAGTTGGCTGGCTTGATTACCAAATTGCAAATATTTGTACGCCCTCCGGTATAACATAGCGCACTCTTTATTATTTTAATATACCATTATTATTGTAACTATGTTAAACAAACGAATTCGTGCCTTATTATGAGTTTGCTTATTAACGCCAGAATAATATAGAAGCGTTCAGATTCTATTACAACAGCAGGCCAATTATCGTAGTTAAAAACGTTCCAAATCTATTCGCAATCTCATCTCAGCGACAATCAATGTCAAGAATTTGTCAAAAATGTATGATAGGTATTTTTGACAGATTGATACGTGAGTTTAGAATGTGAACGTTTTTAAAAATATGGGAATTGCCCTTCTGTACTAAAAAACACAGACACCTAGGAAAAAAACGTATACTACATGTCATAGTATCGTTTATTCGCCCTGTGAACTGGAATCTATCACTGCACCTCCTGCTAAGCTCATATATCATACGTAATAGATATTATTATTATATTCTACCTGTGTTATTGTTATGTTAATGCCTATGGTATTTAAGAGTATGTGTCTGTATGGTATGGGTTTAATAATTGCCTGAAATAAGTGATATTTAATTTAATTACAGTGACACGAGCCTTTTTCTTTTAAAAAGAGTACCTACATCTTTTTATGGATGCAGGAAAACTAATGATTTTATACAGAAATCGTGGACGGAAACTGACAACTACAGTTTTATTAAAGACAAATAGCTCTGTGTATCAAATCGAGATGGAGGAAACTAGGCATCCTTTTTTATAGATCTTTATACGCTTTTTTCATTTGTTTCAATTTTCTTTCCTCCCTGTTGATGACAGCTTCCGGTTTGACCAAAACCAGTTGAATATGAGAACTACATAAGCACAGTCATTTCTGGCAAAGTAGGTACCTATCTATAGATTTTCTGATGAAATCAAGAATTCCTTCCAATACTTCAATTAACACAGTCTATCGCAGTCCACTGCTGGACATAGGCCTCTTCCAGGCAGCACCACCAGTCCACAACACGCTCTCCTCCGCCTTCCGCATCCAGTCTGTCCCAGCCACCTTCATTCCTCTTCCAATACCTAGTTAAAATCAAATTTAATAACAAGGCACAAAACATATTAAACAAAATACAACCTAAATACCATTTAAATATTTTAGTTCGAAGTTCTACGTTTCACGTTCGACCGTTTAGAGCTGTTGTTTTTTACTTGTACGAAGTTAAAAGAACAGCTCTAATCGGTCCTAACACGGCTGGTCACGTTCTGACTTACGTGCGACTTACGTGCGACTTACGTGTATAAAGGTACATGTAGCTTTGAGGAAAACAGAATTGTAATCTTTAGGTTGTATTTTGTTTGTGACCAGAGCGTTGGTTCGTTGCAATGCTGCCAGTCTTCTGAGCACGTTTCCGGATGACAGACGAGTACTTCGATGCCTAGTTATTTGTATATTTAAATCGGCATGTCCTAGAACCAAAAATTCGAGGATATGTGACTTCCACCAACCCGCCACCAGAGCCCGCGAGATGGATTATAGCCCAGTCTCTCCCACTGAGAGGAGGCCTGTGTCCCAGCAGTGGGAACATTATAGGACGATTATGCTTATGTTGCTGAATATTTCGTTAGTTAGTCATTTAATTTAGTACCTAGTGTAAATGGTTAGTTGCGTTATATATTGTACATATACACACATCAACACGGTCTAGGGATATTTTTAAAAAAGGGAATTACTATCAATGTGTTAATTATTTATATGACATGTATATATTTAAAAGATACGTTATTTAATATTCTACCATTTTTTAATAATGGTTAAGGTACTTAGATTAAAATTTCAAGATTTTATGGAAAAAAATGAAGCATAGACGGAAATCGTATATGAATGAACTTTTAATTTGTGAGTAAAAACTGAAAAAAATAGAAAAATCATTTAATTTGTGTTTATAAACTTGAAGTTAGTAGTCTGAGAAAGCGCCCATGATGTTTATAACACATCGGCAACGATTCGGCATGCTCAGAACAAGGTTGTCAATGTCTTGCTGCGGAATATTGTCCCATGTCCTTCTGAGGTGCGCAAAAAGTTGATCTTCTGTAGCCAGATTTTCAGGAACTTCCTTCAGAGCTCTTCTTTGCAGCATATCCCACGCATGCTCAATGGGATTTAGATCTGGCGATTGAGCAGGCCAGTCTAAGGCCCTAACATTATGTGTATGTAACCAAGCTGCTACCGTTCTCGCCGTGTGTGCCCGGGCATTGTCGTGCATGAGCAGGAAATCTTGCCCCATTTGTGTTCTGTGGGGCAAGATTACGGGCCCCAGCACCTGTTGGACGTATCGTTCTGCCGTCATATTGCCCCGCACCCAAACGAGATCCGTCCGTCCTCCAAGACGAATTCCTGCCCAAACCATAATTGTTCCTCCTTGGTATGGGTGAACTTCCTGAGGGTTCTGGAGACGGCTCCATCGTCCAGGAACTCGCCAAACACGCGTCCATCGTGAATCTGGATGGAAGCCGAACCTGGATTCATCCGTGAACAGCACATTGGACCATTGCTCACGGCCCCAGTCCACGTGGTTCCGAACCCATTCTAATCGTCGTCCACGATTGCCTCTCCGTAAAGGTGCGACCCGGAGTGGTCTACGAGAGCGTAGATTGCTTTCATGCAGTCGCCTTCTTTCAGTTTGGTCACTCACAAGCACTTGGTGTTCCACTCGCAGCCTTTGGACCAATTGAGTCGCCGTTGCATTTGGTTGTGCTCGCGCAGTAATTTGCAAAAATCGGTCTTGCCTGGGGGTAGTGATGCGACTTGGCCCCCGGTGCCTCTCCGCTACTTCACCTGTGGCACGATAGCGTGTCCACAATCTTGAAATTACATTTTGATGGGTCCCTATGGCCTCAGCAACATTACGCTGAACAGATCCAGCTTCCAGCATTCCCACAGCTCGTAACATCTCCGCCCTCGTCAAATGTCGGCGTTGCATGGCTACAATACCTCAATTTTAACTTTATCTTTCGTTTAAAAATGAAAAAAAACTGTACCTAACTAAACGTAATTCGTATTGTTTTCTAAATTTCGCACAAATGAAAATTCCCTCTCCTATACATCAAGACATTTTTTGCCACCGAAACAAAATAATTTTCAAAAATTTAAATTTGGAATTAGTCTGAGATAAATTACAAACAAATCGGTGTATAAAAGATTCCAATGCGGCCAGTACTTTTCGAGTTATTTAATTGAGTATGAAATATCCCTAGACCGTGTTGATGTGTGTATTATTGTTTATTTTTTCATATAATTGTACATATTATTATAGTTTATATTTTAGCTTATATTATGTAAACCGATAAAAATAATATCTATAATAAAAATAAAATAATATCTATACTTATAATAAATCTGTAGAGAGGTCAATTCTGTACATGAAATATATTTTCAAAATAACTATCAGGGGGTGATTAGTGATCGATACTGATGCCAAAAATGCAATCAGTAAAATTTTTGTCTGTCTGTCTGTATGTTCCTTATAGAAACAAAAACTACTCGACGGATTTTAACGAAACTTGGTACAATTATTCTTCATACTCCTGGGCAGGTTATAGTATACTTTTCATCACGCTACAATCAATAGGAGCAGAGTAGTGAAGGGAAATGTTGGGAAAACGGGAGAAGTTACTCCATTTTTTAAGCTTCCGTCGCGTGTGCAGCCTTAATGGTTAAAGTTACATAGAAATCATGTATGACCGAAATATTCTACATAAAATTGTCTAAAAAATATCCCGCAACAGCATATGTCTATCTTTTATGGTTGACTCACAATAACACGTGTAACTCCTGATAGCTTAGCAGTTCGGAGCATTCTGATTATATTTGTTTACTCTTACGTTTATAATACTCTCACTCATCCCTAATTTAAAAAGTTAACATTATTACCTATTCAATAAAAAAAGAATCATAGAAATCGGTATAGAAACACCAAAAATAAGCCATCGCGCCGTCGCACGTGAATAATCATGCTATAAGGATTATTTTTGTGTAACGGTTGCCGCGCTCGACACGGGTCGCGGCGGCGGCGGTAGGGTATAAAAAGGCGGGAGGTCCGTCATTCAATATTTGGCTGTTGATGCGTTCAGAGCGTTCGACCTTATTGACAGACAATAATTGATATTGAGAAACCGAGTTTATTTGAATTTCTTTTGTTGTTATTTTGTAAAATAGGTATGAGTTGTTTTGGTAGTGTTTAAATATTCGTTCAAATTAAAAATTATTAAGCGTAGGTACTTTTATTCATTAAAGTAGTTATAGGTACCTATTTATTTTTAAGTGAAGTAGGTATAGGTAGATAGTATTGCACAGGCGTTTCAGCTTTATTTTATTTCTTCTTTGTTGTGAGTTGTATATATTTCTGGGTATAATTCTATTAGAATATTTTAGTGTAAATAGTCATTAAGATTTTAAGTGTAAGGTAGCTAAAGTTAGGACCTCTAACGTAGGTTATTTTGTTAGGTAACTGACAGCCTTTTCGTTACCGTAGATTATTACACAATGCCACCTAAAAAACCATTATCTGTATCTCGAACTTCGAGTAAAGCTAAGAGAATGAGAATTACGCGATCACAAGAATCGGCAGAGGAAAGAGCAAATCGGTTAAACTCTATGAGAGTTAGAGCCTCAACTTCTCGAGCCAATGTCATAAACGATTTTTCAAAATTCCACCCCTGTCGGGGTGAAAAGCAGGGATAGAGTTTATTTGAAAAATCTGATTCCTTTGTTCTATAAACTTAAAATTTGGCCCGAATACTTATTTATCTAAAATAATTATAAAGATCATACCAACATACATTTTCGAAACTTTTAGAGGAAAGTACGAATTTCGCGCGGACGAAGTCGCGGGCAGAAGCTAGTATATAAATATAATCAATAAAAATAGGTCCATCTTTAGGTTTAATAAAACCCCAGGAACTGCGAATACTTTCAATATTAAATAGTAGGTGATAAACTTGTCGTTGAGTCCGAAAATTCCTTTTAAATTACAATTTGAGGGACCGATTTTTTTAAAGAGTATGTAAAATAAAACCAGTTTTCAAGCAGATAGCCTTTGCCCCAAAGGGGTGCCTCGGTGTCGGTCGGACTCACCCCTTGGGTCAAGTTACGCCTCGTTGAGTTTTTAACGGGAAAAGCCATTATCATTTCATCTTATCATTGCTAATTCAAAAAATTGCTACAAAAGATGTGTACGTTTCTGTGAAGGGGACGGATTTATGTTCTTTTATTAAATTAAATTTCATTAAGGGTTCACATAATGAATGTCCTGTTCAGTCTTTGTTTTGCTCGTGAGTTCAGTGCGATTGTTCAAAGGTTCATAGTTGAAGCAGGACCACATAGCGGCTTCGCCTTCATTAAGCTTTTATTGTTTTGAATTTAAAGTCGTGTTTTAAATGAATTCTTAGAACACAGTTTAAAAGAAGGGGTGCATATTTAAAAGTCTGTTTAACTTTCATAAAATTAAAATTATTTTCCACTTTTAATGAAAATTTCAATATTTTATATGACATTTTCCTTCCCATACGCTCTACTTACCTGGAAATTTTGCGGTATACGTAATAAAAAATACAGAAATGAAAATTTCCGTAATTTTTCCGATGTTTTTGCAAAAAAACTGCGTTCTACACGTCGGAAAAACGAGCACCCGTTATGCAATTAAACCCGCAGATAAACTTGTTACATTTTAAGGGGCATTAAAATTCCTGACGACTTGTGAACGACGTGACGTGCTATTTTCCCGGAACTCTTTAAAAAATACCCGGAATATTTTCATCGTAAATGCGAGGGTCAATTAATTTGTCTAAAACCGTACATTTTCGACGTATATGTCGTGATTTTTAAGCTAATTACGTTGGTGTCGCACGACGTACATTAATAGGATGTGTATTAACATAGTAGGTAGGCTCGAACAGCAACACTAGCACGTGAAATAATTTGCATGAAGCATTTTCTAGATTTATAGCGTAGCTCACGGCATCTGTAATGACTAAGGTGGCGCTATGCGACGCCTTCGTCACTGTAATTAGAGAGTCACGAATAAAAACGGCATAAAAGCTTTTAAAATTCAGTCAAGTAAGTACTCGTTCACCCTTCACTCTTTGTGAGGGAGAAAAACTAGTGGTAGGTACTCAGTGGAAGGAAATGGTGTTCGGCATTTTACTTCTTGTTCTAAAATGACGCATCATTAGTGCAGCGGTTTGATTCAAGTTCACGAAGTGATACAACGTGTGTTTTTTTCTGTTTGGAAAAGTCTTAACCTTTCGTATGCCGGAACGTAGATCTACACGAGACACAATGGCTTTTTAATTGTGTCTGTAATTACGGCATTCAACCGGTTAATAGTTACCTATGGCTAAGAAGAAATGGCCGCGTTCAGAAATGTTCCTAGTATATGTATAGCAAGCAATATTATTGTATCCGTTCTTCTTTTTTTTCATGGAAAAAAAATTATCGGCCTACTTAAAAATAAACAGTTCGCCGCTTCCAGACATCACCAAAATGCCCAATGAGCTCTTTCCTTTTTTCCTTTATATATTTTAGTGTTGGATTGTATATTGTATTATTTCTTAATACGCATGTCAATAAGTAATAAATACCTCCAAAATCAAAATAAGCGAAATCAGAATTACGCCTGATTTACACAATACGATTTAATTTGTCTGTGGCATACCGTTAGTTGAAGTATCAATAGAGGTAGCACTGTCTATTTATTGCTTCCATTTTATTGTATGCCACAGGCAAGTAAGTTGCTTCGCGGATATCGAACCTAACTACAGGGTCCCATAAAAATAGATGGACAAATTTTAACACAGCGCTCTGACGTCTAACCAAAGATTTCCAAGCAAAAAAAAAAACCCTGATTAAGGTGATTTTATTTTGAACTAAAATAATTAAATGTCGGCACATTAGTGTATTTTCGTTAGCTGATTATTTTCTTTGTAAGTATCTAATGCATTTTTCTTATATATTTGTTTACCATCATCCTTATTTTGGCGGTCTGAATGATTTCTAAAACTTTGTCCATCTATTTTAATAGGAGCTTATATATTTGCCAGACCATACTTCAGTCACAGACAACAGACAATCTGCAACTCTTGAAAGATTCAAGCAATATAATTGTACATTCTAAAACGTCATTCTATGGAACGTTAGTAAACTACAGGTTAAGACTAAACCGAGGGTGACTGGGTTACCAAATGGTGCTTGCATATGGCCAAGAAGTAGAACATTCTGACCTATTTGTTCTATCTGGCGGTTCAGGCCGGTTACGGTACGGCCGTTTGCTCGGAATGTACGATATATCGCATTGTAATTACTGTGCTGTTCACTGAGCTAGAGTAAAGGAACGAATTTCGTAAGGTTATTGAGGTCACTACTTGATAATCACGTAAAAGGTCAAACTAAAAGCTTTAATAATGTGTAGGTATGGATAGTTACAGACCGTGATGTTGGGCTTGGAACCGGTACCAAAGGTACAGGGGCTGTACCGGTACTCCATCTCTCCAAGTACCGGTTCCACATTCAGTTACCCGCTGCGTAACACAAATCTCGTATTTGTGTAGTTATTTTTCTAATGCCTATTGCCTTCCCTTTTTACTTACCTACTATATATATACTATACTATATATATATATAAATTACGAAAATATTTGTTTGGTACCGGTACAGTACCGATAATGATTAGAAATACCAATAGTACAGGTACTAATTTGGTGCCGGTATCACACTAAGGGTACTAGTTACCAAAATACCGGTATTTCAAGCCCTGTGTTAAAGAACTATCACAGGTCTTTCGACTTTTTTTATACACACCATCATAATAACATGAACATTTCTTTTCGCTTGAAAACGTCAACAAAGCATCAGATACACGTCAGTTTAAAAAAAATGTAAACGTTTACATCTAAGGGCCGGTTGTCAACGTAACAAACGTACGTCAAATATTAACGAGTACATAATCGTAATTATTTGAAACAACGCTTTTTTTGGTTTGACGATAGTTAGCGCCAGTTTTGACGTATACGCTGCGTCAAGTGGACGTGAAAAAACCCGCCCTAAGTATGTATTTTTCATTAGGCCGTGCAACAAAGAAAGATGTTGTAAGATTACTAGAGACACTTCTGATATACCTAATTCTCAGAAACTTCTACTTCTTTACGAATAAATAACTTTATTTTCTTTATTATGTGTACCAGACACTTAAATCTGAACTGAACTGAAAACTGTTATCTTTTCATTATATATGTATGGAATAGATATATTTATTTTTATACATGGTGTGAGTAAAATGTTTCCGCAATTGGCTGCCCGTTAGTGAAAGTAGGTAGGTACACTGGACAGGCAAGGATCAGCAAATATCCGGCTCGACTGGCGTTTATGACAAAGCTCGTTTTCCGGGTTATTTCAAACGAGATTTTTACCTTTTCGACAAAAGATTTTGCCTTCCACCACTCGTCGTAAAGTCCTCTGGTCGTGTACTTAAAAGGCTTTACGAATGTTGTTTGTGGCTTTTCAACTACCTAATTTGTCTTTCCAGGGTTTTTATCGGAAGAAAAAGATGTAGACACAAAGAAGTTGCAAACCAGAAAATCTGTTTTATGAAATAAATATTATAATAAACATGAATATGAGTCTAGGCTATAAATAGAACGAAACTATCACATTCTGCGGGAGTCTATTCGTAAAAATCGTTCAATGAAACTTATCTCAACAATTCGCTCGTAAACTTCAAATATTGGTTTCATAATATCGATTTCCAGTTCTATTGATGAAGCTTATAAACCATCAATAGATATCTGAAACCTTTGACTGCTCGTTATTCAGTAATACTATTTGAAAGAGAAAAAAAAAGAAAGTTTATTTCGGAACAATAACACAAGACTAAGTACAACAAGTAAAACGATGGTAGCTGCAAAAGTATAAACTGTAGCGCTGCTAACAACGCCCGGAACGATGTTCCATGCTAAAAGAATTAATTTAGTTAATTAACAAATAGTTCGTTTCAGGGAAAATTGCAAGCCAGCTCAGCGTTCATAGCCAAAAGGGGTCATCAGCCATCACAATGGTAGTTTGACATTCAAACACCATTGTTTCCCCAATAAGCCGGGAAGAGACACGAAGCCCGGGGCTACTGGTCACACATACCCTCACATGCCCCATAAAGGTCAGCGTACATACTTACGACTTACGACCCACTCCACAACTTCCGAATAACATATTCTTAAAACATACACACATCAGTACTTCTCGACGTTTCTTTGACAATGATATAACGTTACCCTGCGCCAGCAATATGGGCTGTTATACTAAATTACTTCATAAGGCTGAGTTGACTTCGAAAAACGGGAGTTCACGGAGGTAAGGATCATAAATATCGGTCTATTGTTTTACCCACAAAGCGAACACTTCTTTTTATTATTTGACCCTTTTGTGGGTTAGTAATAAAATGCGGTTGAAAGTGGTAAATAATAATCTGGTTTGCGTCGCTCCGTTGAGCCCGAACCCGCGGGACCAATAAATTGTTGTAAGAGAACAATATGTACTCATTTTGATATTTCGTATTGATTAAAATAAAAGCATTTCAGGATGTTGAGGTTGGTTTTAATTCTCGCGAGGGCAAATGGTAATTAGGACAAATGTGTATTAAAATGAAGCGGACAAAATTCAGAACAAAACACACATATAACTCTCAGGGAAGGCTAATACATATGTGAAAATGGGCCCGTGAGACAGTAGAATATAAAATAATGTCCTGCAGATATTACATAGGGAGTAATACTTTTGAATGAACCGATATATATTTTATACTCGTCTGCCAATAAAATGAGAAAGGATACGTGGGTTACTTTCAATTATTCCTAGATTTATCACTTATACCTAAACGTTATGTATTTGGCCTTTTTAGCGCCTAATTTGGTCACGTTTAGGTACTCCTATTTCAATGACAGACAAGAGCTGTGTAATTCAATGCGAACAGTAGGAGCTCTCGGTATTTCAAATTAAACAATACCCTTTGTAATATTACAGCAGTAACAGTAGGTAAATGGCCTCTTAGAAGTCTTACTCTCAAAAACTTAATACTCGTATTAAATTGACGAACAATTGGCTATTTAAACGTAGCAAATTGTCAGATTTCGGGATTATATTTTGGACAAAACAAAATAATGGTTCAAGAGGACTAACGACAACGTGACCCCAATTATTTTTATAACAATGGCTGTTTTGTACACTGGATTCCAGGGCCTTCCAGAAATTTGCATGACATTGCCTAACACCAAACATGATTTGTTTTTGTGAATGCTCAAGTGAATTTTAGCGTTTGGTTTTATTAATTTTATGTATGGATATTTTCTGCTCACTGAACCCATTGTCTGAGGGCAGGAGTCACACGTGTTAGGATTTTACGTTTTTGAAAACACGGGCAAGGGAATCAATTGATCTAATATTATTACAAGGTCTCTTACTTAATGTCGCGAAAAAAATAGTTCCCGTGAAATACTGACGACGCAGCGAGACGTTATTTGTTCGAAAAGAAATAAAAAAGGCCAGTTTTAGTTAGAGAGATTTATACATCGTTTGTAACTTTATCTATGGCGCAAGTAAGTTATGGAGCCTTAAGGTCAAACTAATGTCGATTTTTTCCCCATTTAAATAGCGAATAATGTTCAGTAACCGTTAAGCGAGTAGAGCGGCCGTATCTGTGCTCACTACATAAATCAAATATAAATAAAGGACCTCATAAGCTGTCAACGTAATGCCATTCAAGCCAGGCCTGGGTGCGTAATATCGTCGAATAAATCATGTTCAGCTAAAATATGCCTCAATACCCACTGTTGAATATGAAATCACTTTCAACCATTTAGTTTGGAAATGCCTAATTCAGAAAAATGAAAGGTAAGTTAATATGGAATATTTCAGGCTTATGTGCCCTTTTGAGATAACAATATGTACTCATTTTGATATTTCGTATTGATTAAAATAAAAGCATTTCAGGATGTTAAGGTTGGTTTCAATTCTCGCGAGGCCAAATGGTAATTAGGACAAAATATGTGTATTAAAATGAAGCGAACAAAATTCAGAACAAAACACACATAATTATATAACTCTCAGGGAAGGCTAATACATGTCAAAGTGTAATGTATATTTAAAATAAGAATCGCTATACGATATGGATACCCATATCGTATAGCGATTCTTATTTTAAATGTTTGTAATATCGCCTAAGTGAAATGATCAGAAGGTTCACTGCGTTTCATATTTTTACGACAGGTTAGAAAAATAATACGAAGCTGACGAGAACTTACAATGATTCAACGTACCAATTAAATTTCAGTAGGTAAAAAATCAATCAACCCTTTTTTTCTACCTTTAAGGGTAAATTTTGTATTTTTTTTTAATGGGGCCTATTTCGAGGTTATACCCATTCAAATAAAAAAAGAATCGTGAAAATCGGACTACTCCGTAAAAACATATGCGTGGTGATAAATAAAAAAAAGTATATACGGGTCGGCTTGAAAACCTCCTCCTATTTTCGTCGGTTAAAAACATACACGTCGACTTGCGAACCTCCTCATATTTTTCGTCGGTTAAAAATCAAGAGAAACAGGTCATAATATCAGCAAAACTGAACACAAGAACTTCTGCGTACGTAGCATATACGTTCCAAATCCGTATACAATTTGAAATTTATCCCCAGCAACTAACGTTCAAGGAAAACATGGCACGTCGAAGGATAAATAAAAATGATAAATTCTCAACGCGTGTTATGACCCCGAGCTGGCGTATATAGGGTCTGCTCGTTCTGTCTGTCACTATGGGAATATTTATAGAGTGCCGGTGACGACAGTTTGGGTTTAAATCTGTGCTTGCCCTTAAATGGGTGTGCCCTTAAATGGGTGAGTCTTGGTGATGTTTAGTTGTCTCGTATTTAAATCTAGTAGCCATGTTATGATTAAGTCCACCTAACGTGTTAATGCAGTATGCGAATGATGAAATACTTGAGTATTGAGGCTAGTCCACCTAACGTGTTAATGCAGTATGCGAATGATGAAATACTTGAGTATTGAGGCTATGAATGAATATTGCAAGCTAGGTACTGGTCGCTTCACTTTCACCACGAAGCGAAGATAACTGGTTCCACATAATAAATATCGGAAACCACACTTACATACCTAAACTCACGCCTTCATCTTTGGGAATAGGCAGAAACTACAGAACGCCACCTGCTAAGATCGTTACATACTCCTTCTGCCTTGTTTACGTTCATAAATATCTGTAAAACACTGTTGAAAAAAGTCTTGATAAGAGAGCTGGTTCGAGGTGGCGCGGGAAAAGAGTTCCTGGAAGGTATAGAGGGCCTTTGCTCAGCAGTGGGATTATATAGGCAAAATAAAAAAAAAGTATAAAAAGTACGTTTATGAGATTTTTTCACGAGATTATCACCACCTACTCATTAAACCCTTAATTCACACTATTTTTGATAGATCTTCCATTCGTACGAAAAATCCGCGCATTGACGTAGAGTTGCAGAAATCAGCCCGTATTACCTAATACGGGTTCCTTCTAGGAACTCTTTTCCCGCGCCACCTCGAACCAGCTCTCTTATCAAGGCTTCTTTTAAATAGAATGGAAGGCCTAGGCCTCAGACCAAAAAAAAAGTCAAGACATAGAGCTGCGAACAATACAGTGAAGCATGCCAAAACTACACCTCCGCTCTGAGCATACACGCTCACATGCACACATTTACAACCATTTACAATCAAACTACACCTCACTAAGTGCACATATGTTTACAAAACCGGCTTCACTTTACTGTTGACAGCCCTCTGTCTTGGTTTTTATTTTGGTCTGAGGTCTACCTTTCATTTTCTATTTTAGTCGAGCTTTTTTATTCTTAGGGCTGAATTCCAGATAATTTTATCCGAGGAATAATTTAGAATTTTTGACAGTTCTATCATACAAAAACTGTCATACGTCAATTTTATTCCACGAATAAAAATTATCTGTCCATTGAAAAATAAGCCCTAAGTTGGATAAAGTCATTAGTTTTAAATATTTATAGATATGATGACAATAACCGTCATCTGTTGTACTTACAACACCATTACGAATGAGTGATGTTTCTCTGAATAATATATGTGGTTTGTTATTTATATTACGGAAAATTGATTTATGCTTGACAATGTATGATGTATGTATGTCCAGGGGGGTATTTGCGTAACACAATAACAGTAGCAATGACTTTCATTTTGAAAGTTCAAGAACATTGCGTTATTACGTTGTTGATTTTTGGTTCTAGGACATGCCGGTTTCCTCATGTTTTCCTTCACCGTTTTGAGAGCAGTGATGATGAAATTATTTACACAAAGTAAAGTGCCTGCGTGGGTTCGAATCCACGAACTACTCGAATCCTCGTAATTCGGGGTTGTTACCACTGGGCCACCATAGCTCTGGTGTGTTACGGTTTAATTTTTTTGCGCGGTACACTAATAGTCCTAATGAAGGAGGTCATTAGGACTGTTAGGTATAATATTATTTAGGCTAGCGAATAAATGATAACAGCAGCACGGGTCGATCCAAGGTTAAGCTACGTTTGCCGCGGTCGTTCGTGGATGGGTGATCATCCATAACATATCGAGAACCCTTCGTGTCTCGGTCCCAGCTGCCATTCGTAGATCTTTGGCTGTCGTTATGGGTTGTCAGAAGCCCAGAAGTCTGACAACCAGTCTTACCAAGGGGTATCCTGTTACCGGTCAGATAGGTAGTCGGTCCATGTAAAATACTGGTATTCAGCTGCGTCCGATTAGACTAGAAGCTGACCCCAACAAAGTTGGGAAAAGGCTAGGCAGATTGATTAGGTAATTGGTTTTATCATTATGAGCCCTAATTTTGTCTTCAATGCACCAAACTACGCATGTGCATACTTCACCGAAACTGTTGAAGAGACAGTGCGATTACGTGGAGTTGGTCCGCATTCCCTCTAGTCGTACGTGAGTTACCGGCTCTTATAGCCTACAGCTTAACTAACTAGTGTCTGTGTTTGAGACACGGAGGAAGAAGAAATGGAGTGCAAGATGTGAGCATAATCTGTGTATCACTAGATGCGCCGCGCTCGCCTTCGTTTTGCTGCTACCCGCTGGGATTAGATACTCGTATTCCTGCTATAACTAGTGAGTTATAATAGTCTGAAGCAGGCAGTGGAGGTAGACCGAACGTGGAAGGCTTAGAATCGGATACTGTGGTGCAATTTAGGACAGGCATTATCTAGCAGTAGACTCTCATGTGTCGAGTAAATATAGGCAAGGATCTCACTCAATTTAACATTTTTTGTTTTACTAGCCTACGCTGTCCCACTCCTGGGCAAAGGCCTCCCTCCACTCCTTCCATCTTTCGTTAGCCCGCACGTCTTTCTTTCAGTTTTGACGGAACCTATACATCTCGTCCCGCCATGTCCTACGTGGTCCGCCGCGACTCTGCCTTACTGTCTCAGGGCACCAGTTCTGTGCTATTTGGGCTCACAGTTGGTCTTAATGCTTATTTCATAAAAACTGCGTGTCATAATAATAAATAATTATTGATTCTAGAATAGAAAATGACAGGTCTTACAAGAATAGTTTGAACTATTTTAAGGCTTTAATGAGTAGGTGGTTAATAATCTCGTGACAAAATCTCATGAACGTACTTTTGATTCTACAGGGTGAAATTGAACACATGCGACAAATCGAAATGGGAGATTGTACTCGTCATTATGAACAACTTTTACTATGAGACCAAACCTGAAATCGCGAAAAAAAAATCAGTTGTTCCCTACATTTATGTTCGCATAACTCGCCAAAATGTAGGGAACAGCAGATTTTTTTTTCGCGATTTCAGGTTTGGTCCCATAGTAAAAGTTGTTCATAATGATGAGTATAATCTCCCATTTCGATTTGTCGCATGTGTTCAATTTCACCCTGTATAACAACAATATTATTTTTATTACGGCCAGTTTATCATCATCCTCGTATTAGCACTCCATTCTTATATCCTTCATGACATTCAGCTCTGATTTACATAGCTATGTATCTATATACACTTTCAATGGGCTGTTTCACGATTTCGAGGAAACCATGATTTTAGCCGTAAATAACAGTCATGATTACAACATGATTCCAAGCGCATTGAGGTACGGTCAGCATCAAAAGTTGATTAACACTTCAGTTTTTTTAATCTTAGTTATTGGGCAAAATATTTGTTCAAAATTGCAGCAGATTTTTTTTTAGAATATATACTCTTGTCTATTATGTGAAAAGCTAAAAATCAGTTTAATGAAAAATGTTGTTGTCAATTTAATAACATGTAAAAATGATTGTGTTAATCGACTTTTGATGCTGACTGTACCTATACAATCATGTATAAGTAGGTACCTCGATGCGCTCGGAATTATGTTGATTAGCATAGTGCGATACAATATACATATTATACGGCTAGTACACTATGTACAGTTAAACATTGTGCATTGGGCGGCTAAATTGCTAATAGCGACTGCGATGTCTTTCAGACAACCTCTAAATTAAATGGAATAGCCAATTTTTGACTTCAAAGAAATTATAAGTAATACGAAAAGTAAAAGAGCTATAGTAAATTAATTTACATTCATTGATCGATCGTTATTATTTTTAACAGTGAATTATTCTTGATCCGAAATTCGGTCGTTGTTATTTTTATCAGTGAACTAGCTGTTACCTGCGACTTGTCTGAGATCAAGAATCAAAAGTAGTTTGTCTTTCTCCAGGTCATGTTCTAGGTACCCATGTGCCAAATTTCAACCAAAGCCATTTTAGCGTGAAAGTGTAACAAACAAAGTTACTTTCGCATTTATAATATTACTAGCTGCGCCCCGCGGTTTCACCCGCATAAGTTTCGATCCCTTGGGAATATCGGGATAAAAAGTAGCCTATATGTTAATCCAGGGTATCAGCTACCTCCATACAAATTTTATATCAAAATTGGTCCAGCCGCTTGAGCGTGAAGAAGTAACAGTGTAAACACACACACACACTCACAAACGACCTTCTGAGATCCGATTGTTGTTATTTTTATCCCGTGCGGCTATTATTACTTAACCAGCAATACCTCCATCGTCAAAATGTATGGAACAGCAGATTTTTTTTCTCGGAGTAGAATGAAGTAAGTAAGTAGGTACTTAGTGAATTCTTGGTAACATTTTGCGCATAGATGTCCCTACACGATGTATAATATCGCACAAACGTATTTCTATGGGGGTATCGAGCACCATAGTAACACCCTATTGACTTGAACTAATTTCCGGAAAATTTCCATTTTTTATTCTAAATCAATATCTAATCGGCTCTTATTACAGTTATTGTGGACTGTAGAGTTATAGTGCCCTGCGTGTCTGCCTGCACGCATGTTGTAAAATGGGTGCATATAAGTTAGTTCCTTCGTCTTTTATATCTACGTGTGCAAGATGGAGTACGTGTGTGTGTGTGTTTGTGTGATCAAGTCCTATGAATACAAAATCATCTTTAACAATCTTTGTTTAGTAAGGGGAGTTTGAATTCTTGAACGGGAAAAATATAGCAATGTATATATTAGCAATTAGGTACTTACATTAGGTATTTTTTGCCCCTTCGTGCCTCGGAAAGCACGTTAAGCCGTTGGTCCCAGCTGTCATTCATGGATCTTTGACAGTCGTTATGGGCAGTCAGTAGCCCGAAAGTCCGACAACCAGTCTTACCAAGTGGTATCGTATTACCCAATAACTGGCTTGTGGAGGTCAGATAGGCAGTTGCTCCATGTAATATACGGGTATTAAGCTGCATCCGGTTAGACTGTAAGCCGACCCCAACATAGTTGGGAAAAGGCTAGGCAGGTGATGATTTGATTGTTCATACCTTTGTACCTACCTATTTGCTCATTTATATCTGAAGGAGTGATCTATGTTTCTAAAATTCTCCGTGTTCAGCTTCTGTCAAATTCTAATTCATATTACAACGAGGGTTGTCAATTAAAAATAATGATACAGAATAACGGATGAGAACTCTAATTTTATGTTGCATTAGAAATACGTAACGCTATAATATTGAAGAGCGTTGCAAACCATCTTTACGAGTTTGAAAAAGAAAAACGCATAATGCGTTTTTCTTTTAACAATATCGTATTGATGGCCTCGCCTCTTACGTACGAGGTTGTGGGTTCTAATTCGGGCAAGTATGTACCAATGTGACGTTTTCAGTTCATAATCTACCTTCTAATTTTATCTTGGATATCACTGATACGAAAATAACGTGAGGAAACTTGGACTTATACTTAACACTAGCTGACGACGACGTCCTGTCCAACAAAAAAAAAAAAAGAAAAAATCATAGGAAATGCAACTTCAATTTTATTATCCCGAATTTTCCAATTTTCCCGGAAACTGCAAAATTTCTTTCCTTACAAACCTGATTGGAACTATTACGAACATTTTAAAATAGAAATTTACCAAATCGATCCAGCCGTTCTGAAGTGATGCGCTTACCAGCGGAACAGCATTTTATTTTTATTATAGAGGGTGTTAGGCGGAGGGTTAGCCAAACAAGGAAGGTTCGTATGTAGACCCATTTAGGATATACATATTTAATGTGAAGCCCCGCTTGTATAGATAATTATAAAATTGCAAACCCGTATTGAGCAAGCCTGAAAGAAAGAAAGATAATAATTATGTCTATTTGCGGTGAACATGACGCAAAAAAGAACATAAACACAAAAAAACAAGAAGGTAAGGGAAACATGCGTCACAACCACGCAAAACGGCTATCGCTCAGCATAATGCTGCGACCCTATGCAAGACAGAGCCCCAGCGCTGGTTTTCAGCGACAGCCGGCGCTGACATAATGACGTCGTCCGATGCAGCACACAATTATTATAACACTGTACCGGCACAGCGTACTCAAAGAAACATAATTTAATTTAAATGTGATTATAGAATAATACCCCCCCCCCCCCCCCCCGGTGATCAATGTTCGTGCCTTCTCTGTCTGAGTAGAGGTCTTTACCCTGCAGTGGGTCCATAATAGGCTGGTACTATTCTCCAAATACCTACTACTCAAAAATACGTAGACTTCTTGTCAAACATCTAAATACTTAAAAACTGTTCAATACGTCTAAGGATTGATTAAAAGATATTTCAAAAGCATTCACTCAATTTTGTGTTTGTGTGATGACGTCATCATGCAGTTCTGTTCCTCTCGAGGTGCAATATGGGACATAGTGGAAAACCCACAGGTTTTCAATTAACGGCTCGGTTGTTTCAAATGTATCGCGGTGCTACAGCGGTCTTCCAACCATTTTGAGAACCGACTTGAATTGAGAGTGTGACTAGATTAAAACCTTTTATTCCCCAAATAAATCCGTAGCCAAATATTTTTTGGGTGACATGTTTTCAAATCCGCGAAAGGGTATTTTTGTTTTGTCTGATTGTGAGCTCTATTTTCAGGACATGTGAATGGTTTCTATTAGGGTGCAATGCTCAATTTATTTGTTATCCTACTTATACCCGTTTTCACGAACTCTAGGTGATACCTAAATAAATAATCTAAGAGCGCGCTTTAATTAGGCCTTGTCGCCTAGTGGGAGTGTAAACGGACACAAGTGTACTACTGCAGCTTCGGGCTGTATTTTGATATAAATATTATATTAAGGTACTACTACCATTTTAATAATTGCTCTCTTTAAAATTCGACGAAAGACGTGCAAGAGGCGAGTCCTTCGTCAACTCGTCCGCTGGTGGACGCTAGTTTTATTTGATATTTATTTTAATTAATTTAAAGATGTAAATGTTTTTAAAGGTTTTAATTATTTTAAAGATGTTATGCGATTTAACTTATGAATTTATTTTAGATTTTGATTTTATGTACTTACTTCAATTATTCAATTTAGTTATGATAGTATTTTATTCTTTGGTTACAAACATAATTTTTAAGTATAAAGTCCCCGTCACGAGAAGCTATACATTTTGTAAATAAAGAACTTCTACTAAGTTATGTAATTAAATGAACAACAAATAATCCCAAATTCAACCAACTCAAAGTAACATAAGAAAACTTGCGCGTTCGGCACACTGTCACCAATGCATAAGAACCTTACAACGCAGATTAATTACATATTGTTCCACCAAACTCCAAGCAATCTTGTCCAAAAAAATCAAAAACAACAAATAACAGCAAAACAAAACTGAAGTGTCGAAATCATTCGAGCACAATGTATAAGGCCAAAAAATCTCGTTTACCTGGCACACGTTGATAAAAAGGTTGAACATTAATCACATTACCATCAACGACGCCCCAGGTGCGTCCAGAGGCGAAACACCCTGTTTTATTAGCCCTCGTGTTATATACAACTCGTTTGTCAACGTAATTAATGCTGTACCTATGTTAATATGTATTGTTTATAATAATTTTGAGCAAAAATATTCGGCTGAGCTTCGCTTTTTGCAAAGAATTTTTGTATTCTAAATTATGTTCGCAGCAAATGAATGCTCGTAAATTGACACGTAATTAATTTATTTTAATTCAAGTTAGCGAAGACAAAGCATGATTGTTTAGTCTTTACTAACATATTTAAATTCTTAATGGGCACATTATATTCAAGATACAACTCTGTTAAACAAAGTTTCTTCAACTTTAATTAGAGAAGGTTCTCGGTAATCCTCATTACCAACTGTTTATTGAAACATCTACAGAAACGTACCTATTCTATACCTACAGGGTATGAAGAGCTTGTATTTTCGTTACCGTCATGTCTGAAAATACATTATGAACAAATCAGACATCTAGTCCGTAATATCCTGTACGTGACAAGTATTTGTTCACTACATCGGCATTGAAGCTACAGACACGTTCCCCAACTCGTCAGACACTGCCTTGCCAAAACGCTAATCTCATTGTATATACAATCCAACAGCCACTGTAAACGAGCCTACTTCTTAACAAAAGCAAACTCCATTACTATCGATATTACGAGCATTTCAAAAAGAATCCAATAAGAATAAATGCCAAAAATATAAATGTGAGATTTATTCTTCAAATCAGAATAATGTATGGCCCGAATAACAAAGATGATCAAAATGAAACATCAAAAACACAATAAAATCGCAAACGCCGCGATCGCATTTCTCTTGTGATAAGGCATAGGCAGATATATTGTTGAGTTACGCTCAATACTATTTACTCGGCGATATTCTCCCTTGTGAAAATCTCTTAGATGCGATCATAAATCGCTTCGGTTGACATAATAGCGTAAAGGGAGCGGCCTGGATTTATGCATGTTTGATTTAAAGGGAGGTGAATGTTGTCATTTTACCGACGTTCCCACTAAAAATATGGTGCGTTTACTTTCACGAATATCATACACAAAGGCCATACTTACATAAGAACACGCGTGGTTTTTGCTCTGTTTAAATAAGTACATGAATTTCCATGAACGTTTTGGAATACCGCATACGTAATAAGGCGCTTCATACAAAGTAGAGAACATAATGCGTGTGTTCGGAACCGAGCTCTCCACTCGAAAGTCGAACGTATAAAATTGGTCTTCAAACAATTTGTGAATTATCCTTCGCATGCTTACCTCGCCAGATATCGTAAACTTCGTTTCTTATGCCCGTTTTCGTTTTATGATTTATTGTTGGGGCTCATTTTGATGATTGAATAATAAAAACTGCTCGGTCGGGTACCACATTTACATTTGATTTTCATTTACAACGTGAATTTTAATAAGATTTCAAATAAAAGAAAATATTTTTTCACAACGATGATAAATTCGTTAGATAAAATTTGAACGGAGTACTTTTATTTAGAATTTATCAGATAACATCTCAGTGGGAATTTATTTAACCTGACGACTGCAAAGGAGGGGCTGACTATTAAATTTATTTGAGAGCCGGTCGTCGTTTATTGCGATTCGGATTGGAATTGGAATATCCAGACAGAACAGATTAACAATTTTCGAATTCTAAGGACAGCCTGTGTTCTAAATTCAAGACACGATTCAAATTAAGTGATAAAGCGTTGGGAGTACGCCGCCTGTGCTCCGTTGTCACCCGGTAATACCCAAAGAAGAGACGTGCCCCTAGCCCCATTACGACGAGCTGCATTGCAACAATTTCGAGGAGGAAATTTTCAAAGTGTACCAACAAATGAAGTGGTAATTATCTCTAAATCAACTCCTGAATATACACTGACAGCACACTAAAGTGTTCGTTGTAATGTTTGATTAGGAGATGAGGAGCCACGACCTTGAATAGGTGCAGAGAGCAATTTGCGGGTTAATGTTGCCTTAGAATTATGACGACAGTATCATAACATTTGATCTACAAATGCGAGAGTAAATTAAACAGCGACCTTTTCTATTGAAGAGTGGAGGTAAAAAATGTGACGACAATATTAACAGATATTATAATTTGACAAACATTCTGTGACCTAGTGGTAACGGCCGCGACTTACGAGTTGTAGGTCGTAGATTCGAACACTTCGAACCCAGATAGGCGCTTTAGTTTGTGAAAATTATTTCGTCATCACCACTGCTCTTATAACGGCGAAGGAAAACATCGTGAGGAAACCAGTATGTCCTAGAACCAAAAATTCGAAAATATGTGACATCTACCATCCTACTGGGCCAGCGTAGTGGATTACGGCCCACTCCTCTCATAGAGAGGAGGCTTGTTTCCCAGCAGTGGGAACATTATAGGCAAGTATCCTACACCTAATCCATTTTACTTACCATCGAGGCATAGATATAGCTACCTACCTAAACATCAAACAACATAATCAACTATTAACAGCCACATACTCCTAATCCGCAACATTATAATACGGTCTGAACAAAGCTAAGAACATCTCCATACATCTGACTGTTTAATAACAAGAGATGATCGAATAATCAGATCACGTATTGAACACCAAATTCATAATCGGCCATTGAACGCAACCCCAAGGAATTTGTAAGGGATAACGCGAAAACTGAAGGTGTTTATGATTTTATGATGCTACTCCATTCTTGAATAAGGCCGTACAATAACGATAAAGTGTTACGACCTATCCGATGAGGAGGAAAAAATGTCGTACAAGTCTCGTTTGTGGAGGGCCTAATGATATTTTACTTTAGGTAATAACAACAGACGTTAGTCTTTAGTATGGGAAAATAAGCCATAGTCCGGAAATTAAGTGGTTTTCTTTAAGATAATGTATTTAAATGAACGAGTGAGATAAAGTTTAAAGGTATTAACATTCTCTCTTTATGTTAATATTATGGTAGATACTGATAACTGAAGTTGAAGGAAACTGAACCTACTAGGTTAGAATATACATTCTTAGAACAGAAGGCCAAGTCTCGTAATTTAAAACGTTCAATATCTAGTCACAGTCTCATCTTGGCGACAAACAAATGTCAAAAACTTCTTAAAAATATAGTAGTCCTGCATTTTTGACAAGTTTTTGACAGTAATTATAGCTGAGATTAGATGGTTAGGTTCCTTAGAAACAGTAAAGAAGAAACGGAAAATCCAAAAAAAAAACAACTACTTAGGTATATGTTGTCAAAATCTTACGTGACTTCTTACTGACAAAGTATGTTCTCACAGATAGAAAAATCTTATATGAAATAAAACTTAGTGAGTATATTGTTAGTCCTTCAACAGAAAAATGATATTGATCCGTTTTTACACACACTGAAATATTTTCTGATAATGTCAACAAAACACGCTGGCTGATGAGTAACCTTAATGAGTCAAAGCCATAAAAGGCAAAAAACAAAAATACCTCAAACAGAAGTCAAACAAACCAAACAACCTACACATATAAGGTACAACAATTTATTAAATGAAAATGTAATCAACACAAATTACAGGCTGGCGAACGGTAATTGAATAGTCTTTAGAAATATTTCAATTTACACACGCAATAGGCAAAAGAAATGATAGATGACTATCAGTTTGGAACGTTGGAAAAAGAGGCAGTTAATAACAGATAAATGACCAAATTGACGGATACAAAAGAAAGGAAATTGTGTTCTAAATATTACTCTCAAGACTTGATTATGAAATCAAGTAAATATGGCAAAAGTGACTTTTGTCTATGCTCAGAGGGACAATTCTCGTAATTTTAAGGACGTTCACAGTCAAAGGGCAATTCTCGTAATCTAAAGAACGTTCACAGTCTGATCTCAGTCTCAATCTTGGAAAAATACCTCTAATTTCCCTACATTTTGACAAGTTTTTGACGTTTGTTTGTCGCCGAGATGAGACTGCGACTAGATATTGAACGTTTTAATTTACTACAATTGGCCTTCTGAACTCAGTCTCAATATGTCAAAAATACCTTTAATTTCCCCATATTTTTGACATTTCTTTGTCGCGGAGATGAGACTGCGACTAGATTTTGAACGTTTTAAATTTCGAGAATTTATTGGCCTTCAGATGTTTTTTTTTTTTTGGTTTTTGTTCGACCATGCAGACTATAGGATAGTTATCTGGCCGTATGCTACTTTGGTTAGTAATATTATGTTAGTAGAATATTCAACTATCTTTCACTAAAAGAATATTCTAATAATAAGTTTGGACCAAGCAATCATTTGATAAAACTTAAACCACGAAAGCCTAGACAGTATTTTTAACAGAAAATTGGCACCTGTCACCTCTACTTATACTTACAATAACATGTTCTTGACTCATTAAATCTAGTAGTCATATTTATTAGTAAAAGCGATTATCGACTTGCCCCATAAGGTCACGAAAATTGTAAGCGGTGACCCCAGATGGGCGAGGGGCGAGTAACTCCGAATGCGAACAAACGGAGAGAGGGAACTCTCTTCAGTCGTGTGTCAACCGCTGAGGACGCCGGTCGTCCGCGTCGCGCTTGCTACCAAAATATTACGTGAGCTTCATTATAACTCGACTCAACTCTCCGATTGAAATGTTAATTAAAACCGTGTGTGAGTAAAGTGCTTACGGCAATATATGGAGGGATAAATCTCTGTGATATGTGATGGAACTGTTTGTTTAAAAACTTAATGAGGATGTATGTCTTATTGGCAGTACTGAGTTTACTTATAAAAGGTAATATCAATTATGTGAATGAACTGTGTACTTTTATTAATATAACTTGTCATAAAAAATATATTTTCTGTATGACTTATGCAATTGTATCCATATTTTACAACAAATAGGAATTTATCGAGTCCCACGCTGGGCGACAATAAGCGGCGGTGACAGCTACGATATTTTAATGCATCTCCATTTTTCAATTTAGGAATAAAATTGCATAAAGATATTATTCATGAAGACCGAGGAAGCCTTTATAATAAAAAGCTATTCATCTTAGAGCGACATCGTAAGAAAAAGACTTCTCTTCTTTTCTTAAAGACTTCTTTCCTTAAAGTGGGTTATCAAGAGATAGGTATTTATTCGCATAGATAAAATAAATCATTTAAATTCTCCTGAAGCTTTTACTTAGATTAGAATTGACGTTTTAAATTGGGGGTAAATAATTTTCCTGCTTCAGTTGTTGCGCGAAACGAGTTTAATGAGTATTGAAACTTTTATACAACTAAAGTGGCCCTTTCATAGCCAGCTGAAAAACAGAACCCTCAATTAAACCGTCAGTATATCTTTTATCTAGAGGGGCTCTCAGTTAGATTTATTCAGGCCTACCCCCGACCCGGGTCGCTAAAAGCAAATTGAGCCTTAAAAATACAAAGTGTATCTCTTTTTTAATTTTTTTATGGAAATGACTGAGAAGTCTTCCCTAATCGATATCCAATTTATCGGAAACTGGTTCCCAACTACGAGTATATTGTAACTTACTGAAAGTTGTTTATTCTAGAGGGGCTTTACGGCAAATTAAGATACATTTTCGACGGCTTAATTCTCGTCGTATTTTGGAGAGGGCTAATATTACATCTACATTGGACTAACATTGGCTATGAAAGTGCATTGCTCTTAAAAAATACTAGAAACTTGAAAGCAGTCGTTGTATCGTCCTCCATATTCTAGTTATTGGTATTTTATACATCACAAACCAAATAGATATGTTAATCCATCAAATCAATGGGCATTATGGGCGTAACAAGGTATAATCATGGGTCAGTGGTTCGTCTTAGGGGCGGATTAATGGATGTCCAGTTTTGAATATAGGCCTGCTTCATCGGTTTTCCATTACTGGTACATCTTGACCAGATAAGATTATAAAAAAGTCATGGACAACTTTCTTATATCCATTCAATCGTTAGACTAAAATGGATTGGATTAATGTATTTATTCATATTTCTAGCTACTTTAGCCACTTCACCTCAATAAAATATATATCCTAATTCATCATCTGCTGCCTTTGACTTTTTGGCTTCCAGTCTTACTGAATGCAGCTGAATAAGTGAATAACAGTACTTTACATTGAGGATTATACTAATCTACACAACCCAGTTACTGGGTTTTTTTCAAACTCAAAATCGAAGTATTTGTTTCAATTAAAACACTTTTGAATTGTCAAGGAGTCGGTTCAGACAGAAATATGAAGCTAGTTGCCCATTCCAAAGCGTATTAGAAGACTTTGTATGAAGTTGAGTTCTTGCCCGTATGAAGAAAAACGGGCAAGAAACTCCATGGACACTCTTTTGTTAAATTATATTGTTGAAATTCATAATTAATGTTAAATTTATAATCATACTAGCTGCGCCCCGCGGTTTCACCCGCATAAGTTTCGATCCCGTGGGCATATCCCGTGGGGATAAAAAGTAGCCTATGTCCTTTCCTGGGACTCAAACTATCTCTATACCAAAATTTCATCTAAATCGGTTCAGCGGTTTGGGCGTGAAGAAGTAACAAACATATAAACACACACACACACACACACCCCCACACAAACTTTCGCCTTTATAATATTAGTGTGATGTCAGAAAGATGTAAAAAAGAAGTATTTACACGTTAAAGTGTCAGGCATAAAAATAATGGCTGTATAATAAATCCTAACTTATTTTTCTTTTTTCGTGTCGGTGATACTTTGATGTAATCCTAACCTGTAAACTAATGTTTTTAAACATCGTTATTGGCAGTTAGTTATTACAGTAAAACGCAGGTGCTTAAATCCACACTCCTGATTCAGCCCGTTAGTCACTTTTACGCTTCCCCAGAGAAGTGATGGAGTGGTCTATTTGTACTCCGCCACAGCGAAGTTAAAATAGCTGTAAATAAGTTGTGACAGGTCGATATTCCACCGGCTAGGAGCTGACAGTTGATATAACCCACTTCTACCCATGCTTCTACCTACTTAGTTGACTTTAATACTTTTTGTTGTGGGATATAAACAGTTGTTTTTTTACTGTTACAAAAAAATGTTGGTACAAAAAAGTTTGTCATGTTTTCGGTGCGAAGCACCAGGACTTGTAGTATTTTTTTACATATTCTTGAATTTTATTTGGAAAGTTAATTTTGAACTGTAAGTTGGAAATTTATTATTTTACTTTGAAAAGATTTCCAGGAGTGGACTAAAGAAGTTTTTTATTTGTTTTGTAGTCTTGAACGAAGTTTATAGGTAAACAACTGTTAAAAAGTAAAGTCTGTTGGAAAAGGTATCTTGTACCTCCATACCATACCTACATTGTATCTATAACTTGCGCTACTCACGCCCTTCTATTAGATTTTCAAATGATAATAGTACCATCAGACATATCTAAGTATATTGAAGTGCCACGACCACGTGGGCGAATTTTCCCGGAGATCCTTACAGAGTACAAATTCTACTGATCCGTTCCAATAAGTACTAACATTTTTCCATTGTAAAAAAAAACAATAGTTGCTATTTTAGGGCACATCGAGACTCAATAAGATAGATATTTACACTGGAACTAAATTCATTGTTCATTCAAATGACAAAACTTGTGTTCTGCCTTTTAATTACCACCTACTTATGGCCGATGCTCGTTGTTGGTTAAAATTAAGATTCTTGTATCTTTACCAATAATGAAGCAAAGACGTCATAGCTTTGTATAGTAGACCCTTCCATATCGCACACCTAATTCTACACAGCGTTTAATTAAAAAAAACACATTTTTCAGAAAAGTTGAAAAGCTGATTACCATCTCCCTGTGCACTGCAGGAGTTTGCTGTACCTATTGATCAATGCTTTTTAAATGCAGATAGAACTACGATGTTATAAGTTTTTGCATCTGTTTTATTGGTCGCTAGGTAGTGAGTTAAGGAATTCGATGGTATGCATACCACAAATATTTAGATTTTAGAGTTAGCTCTCTTTAGATCTAGGTGTGCGATATGGAGGTAGCTATCACAAGTAAAATTAGCTTACGAATCTCTTTATATGCCCGGTTTGGCAATAAAAAATGCTACTATTGATAAAGAAAACGATTCGTTTTTGTTTATAGGAACCAAGCATTAGGCAACATAAAAACCAGTAAGTCTTCATCGATGAATACACACTCTCAAAGAAACACGAAACTTACTAATTTCAAGGAAAACTTTGCAATGATAAACATTAAAAAGCAAGAAAAAACATCAATGGACTTACTGGAATTAATCTGATATTTACTAAGCTATTCGAAGAACTGGATAATAATTTATTTTTTCTGAGGAAAAATATGTCCTGAAGCTATATTATAATCCCCTGTTTTAGTGGACTACTTGACAAGTCAGGCAGGTAGTCTTGAATTAGCTCCGGGATATTACAGGGCGGCTTTAAACAGTAACAAAGGGATTCACAGGATGCCGTCTTTGCGTGATTACTGTCGATAGCAGACAGGTAAATTCTGGTAATAGAATTAAACGGGTTTTGATTAGGTAATTAGATTCAACGTAACAAAGTTTGGGATTTTAAAGCCTTATTTTTGTTGGTTAGGTTTTATCAGGGTGGGTGGTTTTAAATATATTAGTAAATAGGTAATATACAATAGTGCATTAGTGTCTAAACACACTATGTCGAAGGTATGCGACCGAAGCTCGGCATGATTATGCCTGCAATGCTATTTGAATTACTGACGATACATTATGCCGAAATTACGTTGCGTTAAAGCGATTCAAATAGCAATGCAGGCGTAATCATGCCGAAATTCGCTCGCGTACCTTCGGCATAGTGTGTTTAGACACTTACTGTTAACAGTTTCTGACATCTACAAGGTTCATGTTTCATAGTATTTCATTATATATTTCTGGCTATAGTTTAAAGGTACACATGAATTCATCGAAGCGTGTTGGGTTTTTCGATTAGGTATTTCTCAGTAGTAGCCCGTATAGTCTGGATTTGTAACTGGTTGATGGCTATAGGCTGGCCCCCTAATACATGGGACTTCAGCATAGCTGGCGAAATGTGTGGTACTACTTATATGTACATCTCTGCTTAACCATTCGGGGAAAACAGGCCTCATGTTATGTTATGAATTTTCAAGTTGAGTCAAACTTGGTGGCGATCTTAGTTTCAATCTAATAAATTGTCCGCCATTTAATCCTCTAAAATATTACTTGATAGTGCAGGTATTTTAAACAGACGGGCAATTCTCGTAATTTTAAGAACGTTCACAATCAGAAGGCCAATTCTCATAATTTAAAACGTTAAAAATCTAGTCGCAGTCTCATCTCGGCGACAAACAAATGTCCAAAACATGTCGAAATGTAGGAAAATTAGAGGTATTTTTGACAGATTGAGACTGAGATCAGACTGTAAACGTTCGGTTCTTAAAATTACGAGAATAGCCCTTATGATCTCAGTCATAATCTGTCAAATATTTTTCTAATTCCCTATATCGTTGACAAGAATTTGACACTGATTGTCGCTGAGATGAGATTGCGACTAGATTTTGAGCATTCTTAACTAAGGGAATTGGCCTTCTGTTCTTCGCTAGTGCATTCTCTTTTGCAGAGCTACCTAAATGTAGGTGTAACTATAGGTAAATACCTATGAGTTTCTGCATGTATCGCCCTTATGAAATCTATTTAGCTATAATAAGAACTTCCTCAACGTAGCCTCCTTTTTTAACCGACGAAAAAACGGAGGAGGTTATCAATTCGACGCGTATATTTTTTTTTTATGTATGTTCACGCATAACTTTTTACAGAGCAGTCCGATTTTGATATTTTTTTTCTATTGGAAAGGATATACCCTGAAGTTGGTCCCATATAAATTTGGAAAAAAATCCAACCCTAAGGGTAGGAAAACAGGGAGGTTTAATTTTTTGTTAAAAAGTTTTATATCATGCACATGATAAAATATTTTAGAACTAGATCAAGCTCGATATAACTTATATATTTTGCCTTTAGCTATGATATCACAGCCCGAAAGTACTTAATTATAGAGATACCTTTAACTTTGATCAACGAATATTTTTGTTTGAAATCTGAATTTAGATTTTCTGGGGTAACGTCTAAGCAACATACTCAAGCCAAAATTAGGATACATTAGTAAAGAAAAAAACCTTGAAAGGCTTTTATCCTTCACAGAAATACGTACTTAATCCATAGCATTCGCTCGAGATTGAAACGCTACATTTAAGTATTTTTCTGTATTAAATCAGGTACTTAGTAAATAAAACAGTCTTTCAAGCTTGCTTGGCCACTGTAAACTTTGAAACTACGAAAAGGTTGTCCTTTAGTAATTTTTTCAAAGTATAATCACTGACTCTTCATTGCTAAATCTTGGTTGTATCTAAACTGGCTGTGTTGCTACAATTACGTTCAGGCGATTCCTTGTTAATTATCCACATCTTTTATACACACGAAAATTTAGCTTTATTTTGGAGTTAATGGATTAAATAACGGTACAAAGAAGATTATATTATAACACTGCAATTCATTTCCCAAATAAACCTAACAGTAGTAAATACCTCAATAAAAGAGCTACGTCATTACCATAATGAATTAAAAATCATTTCGAGTGTCTCCAGGGACAAAAACCGCAATCCCACTAGTGCGGCCGTGAACTCAACGTTCACAACCATAAACCACGGGAACTTATGACCCTCAGGCGACCCATAGAAAGTTAAGATGTCCCCCAAATGTAGCGTGGGAAAAGTCTTCCTCACTCTACAAGAAAGAGTTCAAAATCGATGTACCACCTCAATTTAATAAATCGCTAAATTAGGTTACTATGATACTTTCCTTGATTCAGCCTCAACTTTGTTCGTGCTACGTGCAATGTTAATTCAAGTAAGAAATCATTTCCATTTCCAAGCCAGTGGTATCCATAAAATATTTAACGTTACAATCGTGCTGCACTGCAGTTGTACTTAAACGTTGTTAAAAGTGTGAAGAAAACTAGCGAATGAGCACGACAACGTACCTCCCACTAATTAACTGACTTTAAACAATAAAGTTACCTTAGTGACGTCTTGGTATCACCAAGTTGAAGGCGAGACTTTCAAAGATTAAACAGTACAAGTTTGTTACGGTTTAACAAGGTCTCGCTTCTGTTAGTCCCGAATGATTGTTGTAAAGTCCAGTTTGATAACCTCCAGAGAAATGAAGCGAGATAGATATATTCACAAAACGAATCTCTCTTTCGTCTCGTACAAAATTATAATATTTTATTAAAGCCACGGGATCGTTATTTGGTTCTGGAATTAATATTTCAGACGTCTAACTTTTAGACTTTCCATACATCTTGCTTTCGTAACTTGGACGGTTTCTATCTCCTTCGCCTTGTTAACTACTTTTTTATTCTGCCCCGCAATGCTGTTCGGTAATAAGTTTAAGACATGGTAATTAATGAAACTATGTTGAATACGAAAAGTATTTTAATAATTCTGTTTGAAACTTTTCGCATACATAAATGAAAAGCGTATTCTAAAATCAAAATGTTGAAGGACAAACAACTATTATGTAGAAATACGTCATATTTCAAGGTTAAATCCAGTTTAAAATTCTACTTAAAATAGACGGTTGTACGAGTATTAGTAAGTAGTCAAAATCTCAATAATATTGCGCAATTTATTATTAGGAGCAATTCGCAAGACTCGGCCAGAAAGACTCAAGAGAACGAATAAAAATGTCTTCTGCAAAAAATTTATTAACCACTACATAATTTATGAACTCACAACATGTTTGTATACCAAGCTAACAACTATAAACACAAGACAATAATAACACAGACGTGAATTAACTCATGAAATACACGCCTAATTTAAAACAAATACAAAACTATTAAATTCATATCATTTCAGAATTATGAACAGAAGATAACAAATCAAATAGTTACCGATTTAACGCGTAGATGACAGCTAATTTATAAATCAAGGGTTGGACGAGGACAGCTAGGCGTTGATAGCAAACTTCGCTAAGTTAGTTATAGGAGGGTGCGACTCGTGCGTGTTGGCTCCAACTGTTGTTGTCCACGATTTATACTTATTTAACACTTGTTTTTGCTGCGGTTGTGCTTGGTGTGGCGATTTGTGATTGTTTTATTAAGGGCTGATTTTGCCAACGCCAGATAATTTTATCGTTTAATATTTTTGAATTTTTGACAGTTCTTCCATACAATAACTGTCAAACGTCAATTTTATTCCTCGTCACGTCAACGTCAATTTTTTAAATTTTATCTGGCGATGAAGAAACCAGCCCTTAGTTGAGTAGGAACTATAGAGTGTCTTGCCCATTTTTCTCTATACAAAACTACCTTTTGGAAGGTACACCTATAATCGATTCTATGTTTTTGTACATTTTGACGTGCAGAACTGTAGAAGTGCCTTTTATTGGCGTACTTGAAATAAATTATTTGACTGTGTGTCATACGAAGAAAAGTTTCTTCGTATGAGTTGAATAACTGCCAAACGATGATGTATCCACCAACCCGCACTGGGCTCGCGTGGTGGATTACGGCCCACTCCCTCTCACAGAGAGGAGGCCTGTGTCCCAGCAGTGGGAACGTTATAGGCTGATTATGTATGTATGTATGATGATGTGTAACGCTCCACATTCATGTACCTACATCCTTCATGTGAAGTATTCACGTGTTTTATTTCGGCACTTGCACAATACACAGCCACCAAAAATAATAATAACGATAAGTTCATATAAATGTGCTAACGTTGGACTTGCATGGATATATCCATCGTGTTTAACGTGTAAACTGGTGCTTTTTAATTAGGTACCTCTACCTATAGATAGCTATTAGGTAGTGGTCTGTAAGTACGTATTTGCCTGACAAATGCGGAGCTGCGGGGTAATTGCGTAACACATATAAAATTCCTATTGATCGCAATGGGTTTCATTTTGACATTATTGACCCTTGTTTATTGCGTTGCGTTATTTACGTTGTTGAGTAGTTTTTAAAATCTATGAAGCAATATCCTTCAAAACTCATAATTGTAATTGAAAACATATTACGCAATTAGGGTGCCGGACTCCCATGCGGTGCAACCTTGAGACGCACTTATTTTTTATTTTAATTTAAGCATGCATGGCATATTGTGTACAGTCAACAAAAAAGATAAGTATGCAGGATCGTTGGATATAGTTGAAGTTTAGTAAGAAACCGATGGATTTTGTCGACTGAAATTTAATTTGATAAATGAGCTGTTTGTTTTCTATTAATAAAATTAAATTTTATTCGAGAACATTCATCGGTTTCTCTTTTGTTGACTGTACATATATAGTTGTCTTTCATCTTTTAAAATGTTTTTGTTTTTTTTTTGTATTATGATAATATGTACTTTTAAATTGGTATTCATTTACTTGGCTATCATTTAATTGTGCTTTTGTGTATTGTGCTGTTTCTTTTGGCACTAAATAAATGATTTATTTATCTATCTATCCACAGAAAATTTAACTGCCAACTCTGCTACTAAGCTTGATAGTGCTTTCTGACGCAACTTGTTAGTGTTTCCACGAAGATATTATGTGCATGTTGATGTCACAAAGCTCGTTCGGACTCGAGAGAATTATACTTCACAATAAAATTACAGACGCTTTTACCCAGAAGACATTATATCGTATCTGCTGTTGTGGTGACAACAGCAGGTATCTTCTGGGTGCGAAAAAAGTAAAAAAAAAAAAGAAAAAAGTAGCACTCCGAGAGTGCCGACAGAAGTGAAAACTTGAACAATTACGTGTGTATTTTTTTAATCGTCATATAAACAAAACACAAACAGAATACTTTGCCATCACTCATTGACATATCGGAAATACATTAAAACCGAGTACATCACGAGGACAGCCGAACACATCCGAATGTAGCGCGGTGTCGGTAACAGTGTCGCGAGTTCAATAGTTTTTTCCCATCTCAAAAAATACCCATTGCGTTTAAAGAAGTTTTCACTTCAAAAGTGACTAAATGAGAGTGATAAGGGTGATATTCTTTTCACTTTCACTTAGTCCGTTATTATCCACACAGCAGTTAATATCACAAAGCTTGTTCCGACTCGAGAGAATCATACTTAGAAAGAAAGAAAGAAAATACGTTTATTTGCGGTGAAAATGACGCAAAAAAGAACATACACCCAAAAAATAAAATAAAAAGGTCCCTGGGAAACATGCGTCACATCCACGCAAAACAGCTATCGCTCAGCATTATGCTGCGACCCTATGCAAGACAGAGCCCCAGCGCTGGTTCACAATTGCAGACGTTTTTACCAAGAAAATTATTATGTATCCGCTGTTGTCACCACAACAGCAGATATCACAACACACAGCATCATCTTCTGGGAGTGAAAAAAGTGTAAAACAAAGTGACAAGTGATAAGTAATATGGTGACAACGCAACAGAGCTGTTGCGTTGTCAAAAACTTCCAATTATTTGGATCGGCCGAACGAAACCCTTGTTATTTAAAAGTCCATACTCGTCCCGACATTTAAGCTATGATATTTATCCTATTCAGAAACGTCTCCAATAATATTTATAGTGAAGAAATATCGAAAGTATTACAAGAACTGTCTCCTGTTGGATTTACGACATTTCAGCGGTTTTTCGATTCCATTTATGTTCATACGACAATATGAATTTGTTGTTTGATTTAATACGACATACAAATTGGACGATTTTATTTGCATGTAAATACGTTTACTGCTACCAAATGTTTTTTTTTTATGATTGTAGGTATGAACGCTTATGCATGACCTGTTTTCCTGAGCGATAACGTATCGTATGTGTTTTCCTCATTCATAAAAAGATGTTATTGTGAATGTAGAAAATACCTACATTTTCGCGGTTTTGGCTCATTGTCACTAGATCATACACGGAATATTAAACATTCATTGTACTGTTCGTTTAATGGTTGTTTTATGTTCAGTGGATACTTCCATGCTTTGATGATAAGGTAGTACTTGGTACCGATGGTTGTCTTATCATAATAACTATGGGACTACATAATAACTATGGGATGTATGAAGAAGCCTCCTCGTGTAGCGCAGTTTGTTCCGCCAGTTACTTAACTGAACCGAGAGCTCGGCGCATCCTGGACAGTCACACCCAACACCTTTTTTGACTGGCCAATTCTTCCCATGCGGTGGTAGGGCCAACGCCCGCCTGGTTTGCGACCACCCTCCCACCGGAGTCCGGCGTTAAGCAGCCTGCTGTGTTTCGTCGATGCTTGGGAGTTCCAGTGTCTTAGGCATCTTCTGGGCACGCTCGTTCCATCATTTACCTCATCCATCGCTTTCCATCAGGCGTGATCGAGATCAAGAGCGGGCTCATTCAGCAATAAATAAAAAATAACACTCTTGAAAACTTTCCTCGGGCCGGCCCCGTGGCTAAATAATAACATCCGCACAGGTCGATCGATCAGGTTAAGCTGCGCTTGCCACCGTTGATCTGTGGAACGGTGACCATCTTTACATACCGAAACCCCTCTGTGCCTCGGAAAGCACGTTAAGCCGTTGGTCCCGGCTGTCGTTCGTGGATCTTTGACAGTCGTTACGGGTAGTCAGAAGCCCGAAAGTCTGACAACCAGTCTTACCAAGTGCTATCGTATTACGCAGTAACTGGGTTGTGGAGGTCAGATAGGCATGTAAAATACTGTAAAATATGTCATGTAAAATACTGGTATTCAGCTGCATTCGGTTAGACTGGAAGCCGACCCCAACATAGTTGGGAAAAGGCTAGCCTTTTCCCAACTATGAAAGTTTTCAAGAGTCATCATGACTCTTGAAAACTTTCTCGAATTATCAATAATTTTACACATAACATCATACTCATCAATTTCCGAAGGATTAGGCAGATGTATACTGACAGTACCGACATTTCGCCAGTTATGTTTTAAGTGCCATGTAATGGGGGCGAGCCTATTGTTATCAACCAGACTCCGGGCTGGTACTGAGAAATTCCTGATAGAAAAACTCAAAAACGTTTTGTTTTAATTTCCTCTCGGTAATATTACAATTTGAAATTTACAATAATATGATTACCGTAGCAGTGTACCAGTGTAGTCACGTAGCAGCGTAGTCGCGTAGCAGCGTAGTCACGTACTCACGTAGTCGCGTAACCAATGTCAGCTATATCGTAGCAGTAGTGCAATACTTTCTTTTTGGAATCGATACAATACTCATCTTTTTGAAATATTTTCTAAACATCTTTCTGCGATCCGTTTTTTTTTTTCAGTTTGACGATAAGTAAATTTATTTTAAAATATTTTTTGTATGACAAAAGTGCTAAAGCACGATTTCATAAATATTTAATAAGTAAACACAGCTTTAATTATGTGAAATCCATTCAATTTTACGAATACAGACCAACGCGAAAACAAATGACAGTTGCCCACTTGTTATTAATTTTATTGAATCATTATCATCATCAAACCATTTGAGTTTTGTGAAGCACATGATTTGATGATGTTATTTTAGTTTAGGCAAACACAGTGTGTTTGTTTTGTCTGCGCGTTATAAAATATTACTAAATTCATCTCAGTTCATATAACCTTACAATTCTAAGAATTTCATACCCTTGCCCTTTTTTGAGTTTGGTGGTTAGGTCTGAGTACTTTCTCCGTACTCACGAATAAAGGTTTTTACAAGTTTTTGTATTAGGGACAAATAATGTATAGTATTACTGAAATCACCTGAACAATAATTTCATCGTACACACTTTATGTTGTTTTCTATGTTACCTTTGGAAAACACAGATGTTATACAAAACAAAACAGTTTAGTATGCAAGCAAGAATTAAACTTGTGTCCGACGCAGGCAATTTTCATTTTCATTGCCATAACCTAAGACATGCTCAGATAAGCCCTGGCAAGTGTCATAACCTATTCTCATCACATATAAATAAAAGTGACATTGACACACATATTATAACACGATAAAGTGTATATCAGACTTTAAAAAAGTAAAACAGACTAGCGTAAAATATAGATCGACATTGTTCAAGTTTAAAAATAATTATCATGTAAAACATTAAGGGCGAATCCCACCATTAATCTTAAACGCCATCAGTACATCAAAACCGCTTTCAAAAGCGGTTATTGTCAGTATTCTACAGCAATGATGACACTGACAGCTCCTAAATGTTGTTTAGATGTGGTGATCGCTTTCAGTTTTATTGGAGAAATCCACACTAATATTCTAAATTCGAATGTAACTCTATCTGTCGGTCTGTTTATCTGTATGTTACCTTTTCACGCCTAAACCACTGAACGGATTTAGATCAAATTTGGTATAGAGATAGTTTGAGTCCCGGGAAAGGACATAGGATAGTTTTTATCCCGATATTCCCACGGGATCGAAACTTATGCGGGTGAAACCGTGGGGTGCAGCTAGTTCACCATAAGTCAGATAAAAATTTCTTATGATTCTTATGGACTAGATTCATCATCATGCTCCTATCCTTATTCCAATATATTTGGGGTCGGTGCAACATGTCTTTTTCTTCCATACTTCTCTATTAGAAGGCGTCTTGGTACTCACCCCCTTTCTAGCCATGTCGTCTTTTGGTCTTCTCCTACTCTTACAGCCATCCACATTCATACTCAAAACTTTCCTCACGACATTTTCCTCATTACTCCGTACATGACAACCGATTTCCAAAAAACTTTTCAGTCACCGGTGCCACTTTGAGATTTCCTCTTCTGTACTCATTTCTTATTCTACCCATTCGTGTAACACCACACATCTCTCTTTGCTTATCTTATGGACTAGATTGAAATTAATGATTAAGAACCTGTTTATAGGGTTCCGTACCTCAAAAGGAAAAAAACGGAACCCTTATAGGATCACTTCGTTGTCCGCCCGTCCGTCTGTCTGTCTGTCAAGACCCTTTTTCTCATCAATGCGTGGAGGTATCAAGCTGAAATTTATATCAAATACTCAGGTCTACTGTCTCTTACAGCTGTGAAAAAATTAAACTTCTAAGCCAACGCAATCAAAAGATACGGCCGTTTATGCCGCAAATTTCCGCAAATTTTCGACACTCGCAAGGGAATCAAAACCTACAGGGTACTTCCCATGAACTCAGAATCTTGAAATTTGGCACGAAGCAACGTCTTATAGCACAGATAAAGGAAAAATTGCGAAAACCGTAAATTTTTAGTTATATGATCGCTCGCAGGTTTGCACGTTGTTCTAGAATAGTTAAAAAAACCTTATTTCGTGCATATTGTACATCGTTTTACACGTGCAGCCTGTGGGTAGATTACACTCAAAAATCATACAGCGCCCTTCACATTCAATATAATAATGCGTTCCGGGTGTTGATGGGGCTGTTCCGCTTCTGTAGTGCTTCAGGGATGTTTGCTGAAGCTCGTGTCGATTGCTTCTACGCTACGATGCGAAAAAGATGCGCCTCCCTGGTGCGCCGGGTGCGGGCCAGCCCCAACATTATATTGCGGTGTATCGCGAGCAGACTGGACTGCTTATATGTGAATCGCTGCTGCAAGCTTTCCACATCAGTGTTGAGCTTGTAGCAGGGATTTGCATGTACCAATATTGCAGTGTTAGGTTAAGTGTGTAGGTTAAAGAACAATGTCAGATGTCCATAGTAACTTTGGCTCAATATTAATTTGTCATGGACAGTGAAAATTCTTACTTTTTTTTGTGTAGTTTAATGTGAAAAGATTTTCTGTAATATCCACATTTACACTGAACTTCTAAAGAAGAAGTTATTCAGACATTTTAAATTGGAGGTTATTGTTGCTCTATCACGCGTCTGATAGCATCTTCTCTTTCTGAACTGTTATTTAAGGCGTGAGACTTTACACGATGCAATGAATGACCGCAACCAATACAAAGATTTCGATGCACAATTGATTCAGTTGGCGCATTGCTACTTGTTGGATTACTTGTTTGTTTAATAAATAACCAACAGTAATGACAAACAACACTGACATTTGGAATCTAAAACCAACAAATTACGGTTGTGTTGCAAATTAACATTTAGCTTAGTTAAAACAGTTGACATTCTATTAATAAAAATCGTACTTTACCTCAGAAAGTGAAGTCCATTGCCGTAACAATGAATGGACATCGTCAGATTCAAGTAAATGCCGTTCCATCCGGAACACATTTATACCACAATTAATACAACATACAACATTTTGACAGAACTGCTAGTTTTTTTTTTTTAATGGCGAACTGCTGGTTGCCATTACAAGGCGATTAAGTTATCGAATACAGATCAGGAAAATCGATTTCTTGAATTTCGTTCTAATATTCTTTAAAAAATAATAAATGTATTTTAATAAACACGACGAACGTATTATTTAGATAAAAAATAATAATAATAAAAGACAATTGTGAGGTGGTAAATAAAAACTAAAGAGTAAATCGCTTTAATTATTTAGAATAATCGATTACAGTGGCAGAATAGGTAACTACCTGACACTTTTATTTAAAAAAAAGTAAAACCTAGAATTCAATAACATGATTAGTAAAATGATTACTTACTTATTAAAATGATTTTCTTTTCGAACAGTTCTCGAAAAGAAATAAATATTTTTTTAGAAGTTGGAATTTTATATTTAAATTGTTGTAGGTAAAAACTTCGTGTCCGTGTGAATTTAGTTTTAAAAGTTGTGTGAGCCGAAATCTGACTTTGTTCTTTACTAACGTAGTTGTTAAGAAATATTGTTACTAACATTTTTTGAGTCCTTGTTACTTGTTTTTGAATATAAATAAATAAAATACATATATATATCATATAATAAAAATATTTTAAACAGGTTTGTATGGAACCCTCGGTGCGCGAGTCCGACTCGCACTTGGCCGGTTGTTTTAAATAAATGAAATCATACGTACTCTTGTAATCACCTACCTGCGGGTAGGTGGCCTGTTTTGTGCACAGTACCTGTCAACAACACACATGCCATATACCAATCATTGCCCATCATCGTACACAGGGCGTTACTGTCGTAACAGACTACCATCATTGTGCGACGGACTGGCAGTTTGCCACTGTACTGCCTTACTGCCGTCGAGCCTGCCACAGTATTGTTGTAATCTACGTGTTAATAGTTGTGTAGGCTGTGTCTTATAGGCTACGTTTAATTTTATTAATTTGCTCTCCTGCACATCACACATTTTACAATAAATTACTGTCGGTTTTTTTTTAAGTACATGCACCCTGTCAGGGCACTGCAAAATATACATGTGTTGGTTTGCTGTTGAATTTGTGAACAATAATTTAACATAGATTGAGTCTAAACTTGTAAAAAAACGATACAATACTTTTTAGAAAGATTAAATGTCCATTGCAGATTATGATGTATAGCAATATACAATAACATACAACGCAGTCATAGTTCATGTTATTTATGAAAGAAATTCATAATGTTTACCATAGAAGCTGTCAAGTTGTCAGGCGTGTCATTGGAAAAATATCTACCTGATGATTCGACTTCGGTAAGGTATTTCATTATTTTTTTTTGGCCTGTGTCCCAGCAGTGGGAACATTATAGGTTGATTATGTTATGTAAGGTATTTGATGCGATTAAAATCATATGATGTAGGATCTCTTATACATCATTGCACCATAGAAACCAGTCAGTGGCGTGCATTGCATATAAGCATATAAGCAGTGCCTACCTCGATATATCAACATAAGCCTGTCAATTACGAGCTTAGGTACGAGCACCCCTACGTCGTCTTACTGGTCAATATAATAATCTATTTCAAAATATTGACATCTTCGCTCTTCCAACCAGTAAATTTAGAGGCCTTGTTCGTGACACTATTTTGGATATTGCTCCGTAATATTCTAACTCTTAGACTGTATTTATAATTTCTTGTTTATTTTTTTATTTTGCATGCCTGTTTAGTGTTAAGTTTGATTATTAATATTAGGTTGGGGAAAAAGTCTTTTCGCATTATAGTATGTATGAACTTGTAATAAAATCTCTTTGGCTATACTATTTGTATCTGGCTGGTTTTGGTATCATTGAAAGTTTAAATTTTAAAGAACATTATTCCAAATTCAAATTAGGAAAATGTGTGATTTTCATTTGTTTTACGTACTGTCAAGATGAGTGAATCTAATGAAGAAATTCGATACATTTTAAAATTTTATTACAAAAAAGGTAAAAATGCAACGCAAGCCGCGAAAAAAATTTGCGATGTTTATGGACCTAGTGCAGTGTCTGTGAGAGTAGCACAAATTTGGTTTAAGCGTTTTCAATCCGGAAATTTTGATGTCAAAGATGCACGTCGCTCTGGTCGCCCTATTACGGATAAAATGGATGCCATTTTTGAAAAAGTGGAGCAAGATCGGCATATCAGTAGTTACGACGTAGCTGAAGAACTGGAAATTGACCACAAAACAGTTTTGGCGCATTTGAAAAAAACTGGGTACACAAAAAAGCTCGATATTTGGGTACCTCACGAGCTCACTGAAAGAAACCTAATGAACCGTGTACTCATTTGTGATTCTTTATTACGACGTAATGAAACCGAACCATTTTTGAAGAAGCTGATAACTGGTGATGAAAAGTGGATCACGTACGACAAGAACGTGCGAAAAAGGTCGTGGTCAAAGGCCGGTCAGGCTTCACAGACTGTGGCGAAACCCGGGTTAACTCGCAACAAGGTGATGCTGTGTGTGTGGTGGGATTGGAAGGGCATTATTCATTATGAGCTGTTATCACCAGGCAGGACCATCGATTCTGAACTCTACTGCGAACAACTGATGAGATTAAAGCAAGAAGTTGAGAGAAAGCGGCCGGAATTAATCAACAGAAGGGGTGTGGTTTTTCATCATGATAACGCTAGACCTCACACATCTTTAGCCACTCAGCAAAAATTAAGAGAGTTTGGCTGGGAGGTGTTAATGCATCCGCCGTATAGTCCTGACCTTGCACCTTCAGATTTCCACCTGTTTCGGTCTCTTCAGAATTCTTTAGGCAGTGTCAGGTTAACATCACGAGAGGACTGCCAAAACCACTTGTCGCGGTATTTTGATCAGAAGTCCCAAAATTTCTATAGCAATGGGATCATGTCCCTACCTACAAGATGGCAAAAAGTTATCGAACAAAATGGTACCTACATACTTTAGTTAAATGTAAATAAACTATATTATAAAATGTTTTGAATTTTCTTAAAAAATGCGAAGAAACTTTTTCCCCAACCTATTACTTACCTATGTAATTTTATTTTAACTATCACACTGTAAGCGCACATCGCATTAGTTTTATAACTTTTCTTTATAATATGTGGAAAATGTCGTGGGTTATACATTTAATCACTCTGTAGCTCATATTTTATGTAATTTTGTAATGTGTAACCGTTTATTTTCCCAAATAAATAAAATAAAAAAAACCTAACAAAAAACAAAATCTTCATACAATGTATGAAGATTTTACTACACTGCACTGCTTATATGCCTATATGCAATGCACGCCACTAAAACCAGTAGATACCTGTCCTACTGTTCTTCGATATCAAATCGTAGATTATCATAACGTACTGAATGAAGTATTCTTGTAATGAGGTATCAGTACAAGAATATTTTTATTATGATATCGGAAGGCCCTTTGTACAAGGCACGGTTTCTTTACGGTACGGCGTATAAACCGCGCCGTAGAATAAACGTGTCTGTCAACAAGTTTCCATAGTGATCCATACTACACTGACGTCACACGGTGAACAAACCGTCGTTTTTCACGGCAGTGTGTGGACAAAGGGCCTAAGCTTGTCTGATTACAATCAGACAGACTAATGGTTTTTCCAATTATGAAGACATTATAATTATCACAGAGCATGTAATATAATTATGTCGCTTCGATCAAGAGTATGTCGTCATTTTGATGGAAATTGCTATTAAGCTACAAGTATAATACAGGGTGCTAGGGACATGGACGCGCAAAACTGTAACCATACCAGATTCAGCTTATAATTTGCCCGCTAGGGTAAATTAAAAAAAAAAAGCTACTGTTTCATGGAAACGTGTAATACTTACGCGGTCAAAATGTATGGAACGGCAACTTTTTAAATTAACCGACGAATAGTTTCAACGCGTTTGATTCTAACATTGATAATCACAAAATACATTGAACATAAAAAGAAAGAAAAAAAAAAGTTTATTTGACCTAGGTTTAGGAAAGGCACACAATATTCTAACAAAAACAAAAAAAACTTAAAATAGTATTATACATAAATACATACATATCCTTCTTCACATACCAAGAACCCTCCGTGCCTCGGAAACCACGTTAAGCCGTTGGTCCCGGCTGTCATTCGTGGATCTTTGACAGTCGTTACGGGTCATCAGAAGCACGAAAGTCTGACAATCAGTCTTACCAAAGGGTATCGTATTACCCAGTAACTGAGTTGTCAGATCAGATAGGCTGTCGCTCCATGTAAAACACTGGTATTCAGCTGCATCCGGTTAGACTGGAAGCCGACCCTAACATAGTTGGGAAAAGGCTAGGCAGATGATGATGTAAATAAATACATAAACTCACGCCTTCTGCCCATGGGGATAGACAGAAACTAAAAATGCCACCTGCATGTTTCAAAGAAACAAAAGGCTCGTTCCTTACATACTCGTTTTGTTTCTTTGACATTACGAGTACTTTCGTACATTGATCATCTTATTAATAAATTATCTTCATGGGTTATAGCTGTATTACCCATCGTACCATTCGTACTGGCAAACAGACAAAGTTTGTAAACCCGAAATAGTGGCGACTAGAGGCTTCGAGATCCGAAAATAATCGAGACTGCTCCGAAAGGTCTTCCGAAATATAACTTACAAGCCGTCATAAAAGGCTATGGTGCTTCGCAGTGCAATAAAATATTAACTCATTTTATCCGTTTGAAAACAGGTCATACCCTTAGCTATAGTTCAAAGAAATACGTGTCTTACATTGTAATGTATTACACATTTTATTTTTAAAACGCTAGCTTTTCATATTAAAACATAAAATGGTGGTATTAAACGCAGAAACGTCACTTTCGCAAAATGTCATCGTGAAAAATTTGGTCACTTTCATAAAACGTCATCTTCGCAAAACATCATTTTCTCAAACGTCATTTTCACACAATGTCACTTTTGCAAAACGTTATTTTCGCAGAATGTCATTCAAGCCATTTTTTTTCTCAGGAGAAACCTAACACTGCATAATCGGGTAGTAATTATTATAATCATTTATTGAAAACATACAAAAAATCACCAATCTATTAGGTACTATAACTAATATATATCGGAATAGTTTTTGCTAAAAAAACTTGCTGAATTTTGTTTTCTTACGCACACAAATTGAGTCCCATTTTGTAGATGGATGGGGGGTAACGCTTTCACATTATCAATAGCAGGCCCTTATATTTTCGGACGGTGTACGGCAGGAAGATTGAAGACTAGTTTAAATATCTAAATTAGGTTATTATGTTCTTCGGTAAGGTTATTTATTATACTTGGACACCTATTTAATCTGTCAAGCTCCGCTAATGAGACACAATTGATTTTCTATTGTTTCGTGCTACATGTAGTACGCGCGGGGCTTGACCGGTTAGGGTCAATCCCCACTGAAAGAGTAGCGGCTGGCAGCGGCCATTATCTATAGTCATTTGAAGGCAAAGCAGCGTTGTGCCGCGAGGCTGCACTAGCCTTCTAGCAACTATTCAAAAGAAGGAAAGTCACTTGCTCTTACGGCCGCTGTGCGCCGCTGCTCTTTCAGTGGGGATTGACCCTTAAACATCTTCAATATTTACAAAAAGAAAATAGTATTATGGTCTTAAGTTGCGAAGTGTACATTCGTGATCCATCGCCACCCGTTCGATGTCCACTGCGCACAGGATGGGTGGAATGCAGTATATGAAGTGATTATTTGCTCCGTTGGTGTATTTGCTGTATGGCGTTCCAGTGGGATGATAAATAAATAAATAAATACCTACTGCCAAATATCTTTCTTAAAACCTGGATGCAAAGTTTCGCTTCCGCATCTTTGCAACGTACCTACCGTACGTAGACTCATGTAGATCTACATCTACACGAGTCATATGGACATTTTATTGTGTCTATGATTTCGATAATAACGGGTGTAAAAAGATGCTTAACGAAGTCGAGAATCACTTATTCTTTCCGTCATTGTGATCATTTTTGTGTACTGGACCATACCTGGGAACCTTTTGGTTATGGAGCTCTCCAACTTTTTCTGACGTTTTTTTACGAAAACAAGTTTTACATTTAATAATTTCATTTTAAATACCCCCACGACCCCTGTACTGTTGCATGCTGCCATAAGCAAAATTAGATTGAATGCTACCGATTTTTCACACCAAAGTAAAAAAAAAAAAAACAAATGAACGATGATGAAGTTCTACTAAGTTTGAATTACAGAATGCGCAGTTGACGGCTATATGATGGATCTTGTTACAACTCGTATAGCAGGTTACAATAAACTATAATTTCCTTGTTCCAGAGTCCTTACTGCTAAAGATAGTCCGAGTAACAGTCCCCACATACAGAGTGCGAGGGCAACCTGCCCAGTTTGAATGCGACTACGAGCTGGGTGAAGACAACCTTTATTCCGTTAAATGGTACAGAGACAATGAAGAGTTCTACCGGTTCATGCCCAAATATGATTCCCCGAAGCACGCCTACAAATTGGAAGGGATCAAAGTTGATGTAAGTTACTTGTTTAAGTTTTGAGTAACTTCTAAGCCTACTCCACGTGTAATGTATGGTGAAACGTGGCCATAAAGTTGATGGAGATGTTTTGGACAGTTTATAGATAGATATGTACTCTCGCGAGCAACCAAATCGACGCAACCCATACGCGCGAATAAATATAACATGTATTTTTAGAAAATTATATTATTTATTATAAAAATCATAATAGCGTTTGAAAGCTTGAGACCTCAGCTTTAAGTTAGTACCATTATTGTCAACATTTTTTCATACATTTTAAAATTAATGCTATCTGGGTGAAAGTAGAGAGAAAATGGGAACTTAGAAAATGTGTGGTGGTTACTTAGTTATTGTAAAAATAAAACCAAAACTTTTAAAAAACATAAAATAATTTATTGTCAGTACTTGGTATTGCCCCCCTAGCTCTTATCTCAGCTTGCAGTCGATTCTTCATTGATCTGATCAATTTTTTGACGGTATTTTGAGGAATTTCTTCCCACTCCTCTAATAACGCCGAGATCAATTCTTCTATGGTCGAAGGGACTGGATTTCTGGCCCGGACCCTTCTCTTGAGCTCGTCCCATAAGTGCTCGATGGGATTCATATCTGGACTGAGTGCAGGCCAGTTCATCGTCGGTACATTCACTTCGTCAAGGAACTGTCGAGTGATATGCGACGTGTGACGCCGGGCATTGTCATGCATTAACCTCTCACACGTTTGCCCGCCTACCTGTCGGAACACCCGACGCGTCGGAGTAGTTGAATGGGCGCAGTAAAGTAATTGTTTTAACTGTACATAAATGTACACTTGGTGTACATTTGACACTTGAGGGTTTAAGACGAAGTTCTCGCCGACAAATCCTGCGTAGGAAACAACGTAGTCCTGAAGAATGTCGGTAATATTATATAATATACGAGTATAATCTAAATCTGATACGATACGGTACTCCAATGAAAAGGGATCAGTCTTATCTTTGTAGTAATCTGTAGTACTTTACCTACTGAATATAATTAAACCTCTGTAAATGATGCCAGCTAATTTGAAGGAGTTAACCACAATGTCTGTAGCACAACATCTTATGAATTCCCTTTGTAATGTTGAGAAGACGACGAAAATATATCTACTTTGATATTCCGTTAACGGTTTTACTGTAAGTAAGACATTTTGAATTTATTTTGTATTTGGAAAGCTATTTTGAATTGAGGTTTCTTTTAGTCAATGAGCACTATTAAGTTTCCGTGGAGGCAAACTTGTACAGGATGCGTTGAAATGAAAAAAAAAACTTCTGCGTTGAAAATTTTGGTTGGTTATTTAAAAAAAGAACTGTTTTATACATTTTGACCGCGTAAATATTGCACTTTTTTATGAAACAGCAGATTTTTTTGATAACCGACGAAAAATTTGATCGGGTTCAGAATCATGTATTGAATCTATGGTAACAGGTTGCGTGTCGATGTCACAGCCAACCTATATTATGTATTAATCAACAAAAGAATCAGAAGGCCAATTCCCGTAATTAAAAACATTCAAAACCTAGTCGCAATCTCATCTCAGCGACAATCAATGTCAAACACTTTTCAAAACGTAGGGAAATTAGAAGTATTTTTGACAGATTGAGCCTTTGATGAGACTGTGAACGTTCATAAAATTACAAGAAATGATATGAAAAGGTTCGTATCATTGCCTTAGAGTTTATGAATTGCGATACATAAGGTAAATTATCGTATAATTTGAAAGGTTTTCTTGGAATCTCATTCTTTAAAGAGGTTACATAGGATGGTTATCTATTCGGGCCACACAATAGGGGACGCTCTCGAACACTGACAAAAGATCGGGATAGAAATGAGCCGAAGCCACACAATCCATACGAGACCATTGAGGAATACTATCGGCTAAGCTAGTGGAAACGTGCTCAACAAAATTACTTGTAGTGGGCGATTTGGTAAGATTAAATTGCCCTTATTAATCATGACACAATGGGAATTTAAGCTCATTCATTTTTGTTTGACAAATTTTAGATAGTGTGGTCTTAATTGGCATTGGTATTTGTTGGTGGAAAACATCATGAGGAAACTGGCATGTCATAGAACCCAAATCGAAGACATGTGATATCTACCAACTTGCACTAGGCCTGTGTGGTGAATTACGGTCTGCTCCCTTTCACCGAGAGGAGGCCTGTGTTAGCTTGCTACATATTAGTAATCTGTGGCCTGTGTCCCAGCAGTGGGAACATTATAGGCTGATTATGCTGTGGTCTTAATTCCAATTTAATACCGTACCAAATTGCATCCACGGCGTAAATTCGGGTCGCAAGCTGATTTGACTATCTAAGCAATGTCTGAATCTCGTGACAGTCAAAAGTTAATTATTTAAACTTCTAAAAATACATTGACTCAAGCCACAGGAATTATCGGTTCGAAAACTTTGCTCCGAGGATTCCAATACTTTGGTAGAAATCTTTGGCACTATTTTGAAACAATTTAATGTGGAAATTGCTTTATAAAAGCAAAGTCGTGAAAGGCGGTGAAACATTTCAAGTGAGCAATTTAAAAAAATCTAGAAGTAGATACAATTCAAGAGATTCCAGTTGGGAACGAAGTCGTTCGTTAAATGGCGCAACTTTTGTATGACTTCTTGCAATTAGCTCATTACACAGTTTTTTTTTTCATGGAAAATATAGTTTTCCCTGTACCGATCTGCGGAAAAGGGAAACTAAAATATAAAGTTTTTCTCAAGTTTTTCAGTATTTTTCTACTAAATCACTTGTGTTTTTTTACAAAGTTACAACATTTCACAATATTTGTATTTCGTTTCGTACTTGATATTTATGATTATCTAAAGAACATTGAAAGTATATCAGAGAAAGTAATTTTACAAGGCTGTTGACGCTGGCAGAGCAAATGTCCTTTAAGTTGTCAGCTTTCATGTATGTTTTAAAATACCTAAGCATACTTATCAGAAACCTTTTTGTTAACAGTTACAAAAGTCAGATGACAGAAGAGTCATTTTGCACCAGGTGACCCTCAAATCTAGTGGACTATACAGATGCGAAGTGTCAGCTGAAGCGCCAAGCTTTGCGTCAGCAGCTGGTGAAGGAAGAATGGAAGTCATATGTAAGTGTACTGGATCTACTTTAACCTATCTCTTTGTTACTAAGGCTGCGTTTCCACCAGAAATGAGCGAGGATGCGTAGCGAGGGATGTGTGTGAAACTAACGAATAACATCGCTTCATTTTCATAGCTTGAGCTAAGCTAGTGTTGTTATTGATTAGTTTTACGTACATCCCTCCTATGCATCCTCACTTATTTCTGGTGGAAACACAGCCTTATACTATTCTGTAAACTTGGAATCTTACTAGAGTGACCACACACATTTGGAAAGCGAACTCATTTGTTTTTAAAACAAATGATAGCGGATTCACAGAGCCACCGTTTGAATTTCGATTTAGAGCCAATAATAATACAGCCAACCTATATTGTAAAAATCTTACCGTGAAAATATAGGTGATATAAGCTTGAAGTGAGCTCTCCTCATCATAATCAGCCTGCAACAGTCCACTCCTGGACCTAGGCCCCTCCTATTGCACGCCATTCAACTCGATTTTTGGCAACTCTCATCCAGCTGCTATCAGCCATCCTGCGAAGATCGTCGCTCCAGCTAGCCTGAGGGCATCCAACTTTATGTTTGCCGATTCGCGGTCTCCACTAAAGAACACGTCTAGGTCTACCCCAACAGTCTTCGGTTTTACGGCTGATATGGCCGGCCCATTGCCACTTTAGCTTGCTTATTTGGTGAGATATGTCGACAACGTTGGGTATCTGCCGGATCACCTCATCCATCGCTTTCAATCAGGCGAGATCGAGGTCAAGAGCGGGCCCATTCAGCAATTTTAAAAAAACTGGGCTCAAATTAGGACTACCACAATCTCCCAATCCAGAGATTTCGGTCTGCAACTGAGAATTTCCTAATGGTAAGCCCAATAACACTTTGGACGACCCTAAGAACGAACCCAGCACCCCTCGAGTCAGCCTGATTAAAAACCGGATAAAAATTTACCCTCGGGCATTTCCATGTATTAGGTAATAAATTATTCGTTATAAAACGAGTACCTATTAAGATTTCTGGGCTCTTTTTGCCCGTTATAAGAGTTTGTGTGACTGGATCCAACGGTTTAAATAAGACGGGTTTCTGAAAAATTGTTGGATACCTATTTAAGAAATGACTGTAAAAAACCTGGCCACCATAGATCGATCGCCACGAGTGAGTTTTATTATAAGCCTCTCGAGTGTCTTAAAATGTATAAATAAGTACCCTTGCTCTATAATGCTTTTCTTTAAAAATATCACCGTCAAAACATAGGTGGAGTAAGTTGATGTGAGCTGTCATTTTACCTGATGCTATCGATTCGCTCACTTTAAGCTCACTTCACCTAAGCTATTTCGGTGAGATTTTTACAGAATAGAACTGTTGTATCGTTTTTTTTTATAGCACCTACTAAAAGTCGAGCACTCCATACCACGATATTCATTAGTCCCTTTATAATACCAACACCAACAAATACCCCCTTACTAATAAACCTATTATATCAACTTAATAGTTACACACAGATTTCTCTCTTTCAGTCGTCAGTAATTTGACTTTAGAAAGAAGAAGACAAAGCGTTGTGTAACTCTACTGACGCTATACAACGTTTATTAAGTAGTAAGGGGGATATAATATTCCTAACAGCCGACCCAAGTGTTAATAATCTTGAACATTTCTGTCTGTTTTCTTCGCAAATTCACGATCTATTTACGAGTTTAATTTCACAAAAATTCCAATTTGATTCCCTTTGAAGAGAGGCATACGTCACAGAAGGAAGCCATTATTTCAATTTGGAGTTTGTATTACAACCGCATTTTCAGTGTAGCTCCCGGCTCTAAACACGACGGATGTAAAACCATTGCTTTTTGTCATTTAACTTTACAAATGTTGCTCGATTATTTTACGTCTCCAACTCTTTGAGACTGCTACGAGTGTTTACGCCAAATTGTTGGTATCGGTGTGTATTGCTCATTTTTGGATCCTTACCAAAACCCGAATGTTTATTATATTAGAGAGTTTGCAAGCAAGTCTTTTTGTAGCTATCTATGAGTGTATTGAACGATTGTTTTTTTCCCCAGATTTACCGAGGGAAGGTCCAAGAATAACAGGCAATGAACAAGAGAACCGGAGAGGGGACTCCTTATTTCTGAACTGTACGTCGGGCCGGTCGTACCCCGCGGCTGTTCTCAGTTGGGACATTGATGGAGAAAAGGTACTGTTAAACATTTTGAACGAAAAAATGTTGACATTAACGAGACAGGCGATGTTTTCGATTTCAGTTTTGATAGAGGTAACATTTTTCTTTGTTTACATGACCCATATAAAAACAGACCTAATTTACTGAAGTAACTATTGGATAGGCTTGTGGGATTAATGTATTTTTGATCAAATAAAAGCATTTTAGTATCTACCTTAAGACCGATTAGTGTTTGTTTTTTGTCGCCTTGGTGTATAGTCAAGAAAAATAACTTTTAAGCAAATTGACTTGCAACTTAAATTGTCCGTATATTCAAATCTCAACCGTCATTCCTTGCAGTAGTGTCAAATGGTTATATGTGTTGTACCAGTTATATGTGTTGTGCCAGTCGGTCATCTAACGATACTTCATTTATATACTTTTAAAAACGTTGTGCAAACAAAAAATAGTATAGGTACACATATTCAATACTACATAATTCTAAAACAACAATCATTATTCGTCTCCTCCCACTCGATAGTCCACCCGAGGACATCGTGAGCGGACATAATGCATTACGCGTCCATTATCTACCGTGCTGGCAACTAATCCGCTCGTTCTGGACCAACTACTCACATCAATCAATCTTCTAGACGCAGGGTGCATTACCATTGCTTGCACAGTGCTTCTGTGTTTTTGTTTTAAATGTATTTTTGTTGTTTGAAGCACGACGTCTTAGAAATACACAAATCATAAGGTATACGGCACGGTTTCTTTGCGGTACGGCGTATAAACCGCGCCGTAGGAAAAACGTGTCTGTCAACAAGCTCCCATAGTGATCCATCCAACGCTGACGAACGTGCCTACACACGGCGAATAAATCGTAGTTTTTCACGGCAAGAAAAACGTGTGTGTACAAAGGGCCTAATATCTACATAGTTGCGGTGAGGATGTACCCAGATCCCAGATATAACTTTGAATTTTCGTGTAGTAAGGCCAGTGGCGTAACTACGTGACGAGGGGGCCTGGTGCAAAAAAAGTCATTTTATTAAGTAAAAAACATAATACTTACATAATATGTAAATGGTTTAGGGCTTAAAAGTACCGTAACAATATTTTGTCATAAAAGATGGCAAGGATATGGAATTTTGTCAAAAATGGGAGTGCAGTTCATTACTAATATTTCAGAAGAGTAAGCCAGTATTCATAAATCGGTCGCATAACAACCAATTGGTTGAAGTGGCTATATACAAGAACTTACACAACACAACAGAAAGAATTTATTATATTTATTTTCTGAAAGTGGAAGAAATTTTTTGTTAGGTCAGTTCGAGGTTTGCTGATCAGGGGCCGAGGGGCCCCCTGAGCTCGGGGGCCCCGATGCACGGCACCACCTAGCCCTCCGATAGCAACGCCACTGAGTAAGGCAGAAGTTTATTCTAACTAAAAACATACGCTCAGATTATAAAACCATGATTAGATTATTTTATTTGCGCGCACTATATATATGTTGTACCTACTGAATAAAAAGGCACACAATAATTTAGTAGGTATTCGAGAGCGCTTGTGCATCGTTATCGTTTTATTGCAAAATTATACCTGTTGTTCTAGATCTATCCATAATAAAAGAATAAAATTTTAACGAACTCCCCGCGAATGCCTATAAAAGTTCGTGAACGTTATGAAATAAATACACCAATTTATTTGCTTAATTACGGCCTAGCTTTTGAGTTATTTTATGGTGAACTTAATATAAAAGTATGACCACAGCGTAATTAATGTACATCCATTAACTGCAAGTTAATTAACTTATTTTAATTTTGATCGGTTCGAAATATTACACGTACCAAGAGATTTAATTTCTGCCTTCGATCCTTATTAATGGTTCTTAGGATATTCGACCCTTTTCAACGAGTTTCTGTAATTCGACTCTTTCGTCCAATAAGGTTTTTTCAAATTTAAACTTTGCAGGGCTTATTGAAGTGCGGGCTCGTATTTATCTTTTATTCCTGATTTGGCCCGAGTTTGTTTTTGTTTCGAACAACACTGCCGAACTCGTCACATTCTTTTTTATTCGGGTCAAACTTGGAGCAATGTACAAAGATATACTGGCTTAACGTTTTCTATACCCTTTGTGAGTATTTTGTATGTTTTGCTTTTTTATAATGATGTCGGGATTTTTGTCTGCATGAGTCACTAGTTCTGTCTATGTTCTATATGGTTTGGTTTCCGCACATAGTTCTTCAGGTGGACCATTGTGTGTAGGTGAATTCCTGTAGCCACCTGCGTAGTTGGTTGAAGGGGAAGGGCACGGTTGGTTCGGGTCAACAGACTGACGTGCTGGATCCTCTTCTGGCCAGTTCGTCAGCTGCGTCGTTACCTAGTGAACCGCTGCGTCCTTTTATCCATTGCAGTGTCAATGTGTTGCGGTTAGATACTGTTGCTTGTTCTAGTGCATTGTGACTCGCTAGTATTTGAAACATTTATGTTACTTACTCGTACAAGAAATATTACAACTTGTGCCGGACTAGTTTGTCAATTGATACAGTCCATAGTAAGGACAAAGCCTTTTAAAACATCTGTGTTATTATTTATTGGGCTCTCACCAAGACGTCTTAGAGAAATATTGAATCAATATCAGTATTGGAAAGCAAACCGATGTCATTAGAGGAGATTAAACCGTTTAGTATACATCTGCCACTACGGACACTTGGTAGCACAGATACAACAATATCCCTGTTCGCAATGGTTAGGTACCATGAAATTTATGATCAATTAACGCGTTAAGTGTTCCGAATCGAAGGGTATTGTCCAGAATGTCTTCTTGAACTAGTATGGAACTCTATTTGTGGCCATCCCTACGGTCTATTGATTAATTGAAAGCTTGACTAGTTACTGACGTAAATACGGATCGTTGTAAACATAGGGTGTGTCGTTCGATTCTGACTTCAGGACAGCTTGTAACTGAATAGTTAATAAGGAGTCTGGTTGAATAATAGAACGCTATTTGAACAATATACAGTAGCTACATCACACTAGTACTAGCTGTTAGGCTGAGGCTACATTAGGCCGCGACGCGACCTGCGACACATGAGCGATTAAAACAAATAAATGAATGCTCACATATTTATGGCTACACCGTACATCAAATATAACTAGCGATCTTTGATTTCTTTATGCGATAGGAACAACATTACTGTAATCACGGAATCGGCTACATCAACATATCAGCGAAATTGAAGCGAATTTATTAGAAAATTTCTCACTTGCACGACTAGTAATAGTGCTACTAAATATACGTGTGGCTACATTATGCGTATAGTAAACCGCGATGGATGATTTGATAGCATGTGTACTGTAGCCGCGTCATCGCCGAATATACACCGGATTTTCGCTTGTAATGTAGCCATACCGTGTTTATCTCGTTTCGCTCTTCCAGTCGCATCGCAAATCGCTGCCTACTGTAGCTCAGCCTTAGAAATGTTGTTAGGCGTGCTACACATTTTTTCGGATCGACATGATTTGGCACGGCGGGCGGCAAAGTATTACAGAGTCAAATCAAATTAGCTTGCGAAACTCGACAGACGTGATTTATATCGATATCTGAACAAGATAAAATAAAAGAAAACAGATTTCCTCAACTCATACTTCAAGTACCTAACAAAACTGCCAGCGGTCGTTAATCCCCTAAAATTTTTATTTTAATTTTATCGCGTTTATAATTGTATCGATACCCATCACGTCTGCAGTTTCGCTAGTTAATTTATTTTGACCCTGTATATTATGATGTTGCCGCCTAACTGTACCGAATCATGGCCCACCCGAACAAGTGTGTAACATTCCTTAATAGTAAGTTCTCACCAAAACCTGTTTGTAAACCTTTGACAGTTACTCGAAAAAGGATTAAAAATACTTGGAAAAGGATTAGTAAGGTAGGGTTTGCCAACCCGGGGTGCCTCGGATATACTCATTAAGCTCTTCTAAGGCTCGTTCAATGCACCGAAACCTTTTCCTTTGTAAAGTCTTCCGACACTTATCCTAACTAATTGACATTTCACAATTGAACTAATTTACAGATCTTCTTTTGTTTTCTTCCTCCTTCCGTAGGGACTAATTAAAACACATTCTGCTCAGATTATCTACCGATAGTACTCGGATTACAGCCAGTCAAGCAGTTATTTGTGAGAAGGAAGATGTTTGAATAGAAAGTACCTACAAAAGTATACATCGCTTTATATGCTCTCTATTCTTTGGTACTGAAGTGTACTTATATGTAATTGGCATAGTAGCCAGATATTTGACTTCCTCAATTATTATTATTTATATTTCTGTAACTAGCTGTGCCCGAGACTTCGTTCGCGCGCATGTCGGAAAACAAATAGTATTTCATGGGTTTCTTTTTTTCCAAAGAACCCTAATTATTTTTCTAAAATAAAAGTAGCCTAACTTACTCATAACAACAGCTATCTGCCAGTGAAGGTCCCGTCAAAATCGGTTTAGCCGTTTCGAGAAGATAAGTCGGAAGAAATAGATAGAATTTTTATTTTTTTTGTTTTATGTACCGTATATACTTTCATATGCATTTAACAAAACATTGTTATTTTGACATAATAAACAGACACTTTTTATTTATTTGTTTGTAAAGATGGAGTAATTGCCGTATGCGACCTTACCAGCAATTTGGAAAAACTGTCCCAGCAACACCTGAAGCTCTCAAAGTCAAAAATGTATCAAACAGAGCGATTTTACACAAATTAACAGTTTCGCTGACGTTACGGCCAGAGGCGATTTTTTTTTCGTGTTGGATATGACCGACAAACCGCCTATACCCGTGTAAATTTGCGTACATTACAGTAAAACGGGGCTACTTTGACTTCCAGGGTTACTTTGACAAGGCCGATCACAACGCTATAACGCGTTCCCCACACCCCGCGCCTCGCGCAATATTACTCGACGTCACGCACACTTGCTGAACACACGTGAAAACCGATTTTGGCGCTCTAAGTAGTTCCAACGCTTGTCAAAGTAACCCTGGAAGTCAAAGTAGCCCCGTTTTGCGGTACTAATTAGCCACGTGATCCAGTGTAGTATTGCATTCACTTAAACTTTTCTAATATCAAAGCGAAAAGAAATATAAACATATTTTTTTACGGCTATAGCCGTGGTATTATTATATATGAAAATTTTTAGTGTCCTTTTCAGAATTTCAACTTCATCTCAGTTAGCGAAAGTGTTAATATTAAATATCCGATATTCCTGAACTATTTTCACGGTATCCAGAGAGCAGGCTAGTCTGTAAAGTAATACGGTTTGGTTTTACTGACCTACATGGTGCAATAACGGATATATCCGAAATATCCGCTGCTGGAATTTAGGCGCAGATTTACTTGGAAACTATGTATGTACCGGTTCTATGAATCAAAATACGAGCATGATACATATGGGACTGGGGGTTAGCTAGGAGAAAGGATATACGAGTAGCTGTGAAACGTTTTGTTACTAAAACGGTTTTTTGATACCAAAAGTTCCTGCATTTTTGGGTTTTATTCTCACAATTTGTGTGCCTGAATACTTTTATTGTAGGTATCTATAAAATACCTGTATAAAAGGAATATCTACAACGGTAAATCCAGGGTGGAATAGTCGCTTTTGTGACCAGATTAATCTCTAAATACATCAATGGCCACCGCTGCATTATGGTAACAGTTTGCGGCTAAATTTTGCCTTGAGCTAACGATCAATTTGCTCAAACAGATTAAATTTTCCTAATACTGTCACACCCTTTATTATAAACGTGCGTTATAGTAGTCAAAAGAATATTTTATTATTTATCTATAAATTTTTACTGACAGATTGTTTCTAGACTATTCAGTGATATAGGTCTCGTTAGTGGAGATTTGGACCATGATCCATACATTTTTGCCCAATGCCCTTTTGAAATTGATACTGTTGAATATTATGTACATTTAGTTAAGGTGAAAACTGAGTTTACTAACGAAATATCTCCCCTGCAGGTCACAGACCCTTTACTCCTCGTCGAGTACCCGCCGACGCAGCACGCCCATGGCTTGCTGTCCACAGCATTGGGGCTGCGCGTGCCCGTCGGCAAGACGATGCAGGTGCGGTGTACTGCGCGCGTCGCGCCAGCCTGGCGGGAAGGCAGCGAGGCCGTCGTTGGGAACAGCCAGCTTGCAGACAGCAAGGAGGCTATGTTATTAGGTAATTTGAAATCCAACCCGGTACCCGGGTACCCGGGTTCATAAGACAAATCGAGTATTTTAGTCTATTCACAGTTATTTTACCTCTGATTTTGCATCATTGTCCAAATCACAGTGATCTTTATTCTCATACTAATAAGGTTGATGTTGGGTTGCTGCCACTGAAAAGTCTAGCAAAATTATAGTAATCTTTATTCTCGTTACAAGAAGGTTGCTTTTCGGTTGCTAGTGTCAGAGGTAAAATAACTGAACCGACGGGTAAGAGGAGACTATCACACAGCTACGAGTATGCATTCATAGCTTAAAGCAGTGTTCATTATCTTCCATAATTACATTCCATCGCCTCTTAATCAGTTAGGTATTTATTTTAGTGAAATGTATTCTAAGTTCATTTTTGAGTGACCATTTGTAACAAAAACGTCCTAATAAGTTTTTGGTAGCAATGGAATTTGAACTTTGTCAAGTATGACATTCAGTTTGTTGTTCCATAACTTGAAAATTATCTCAAATTCCTGGCTCTAATATAGATAGAGTTTGGCTTTTAAAATATCTATGTGCAACATTTGCGGTCCGGCCAGATTTACCCATAGTTTTTTTTTTGTAATTTAAAAAACGTGCGTTTTAATCTTCATCTAGTGTCGTTTCGCTATGTAGTAGAACGACGGTGCATGCCTCTATCGCATGACGATCTAGTTTAATGAAAACTGACGTCTACATAACACGTGACATAACACTTATTCATAAGTGTGTTCAGCGAGCTGCATGCGTTATAAGATGTTCAACTAAAACAGGCACTAATAGAAAAGAAAGAAAAAAGAAGAAAGCAGAGACCAGAGGAGGAGGAGAGGGGGGAGTAAGATATATTATACATATAAGCTGTTGGTGTATCTTAATAAATAAATTAAAGGCGCAAAATGAAGATTAAAGCACACGAGTTTGTTATAGGAATTGAATATGGCCGTAACACATGGAAAAAACGCTGAAAAAAACACGTTTCTTGTATGACCCCCTTAAATGTTAATCATCTTTATTTTTATTAGTTTTTGTTATAGCGGCAATTAAAATACACACTCTGTGAAAATTTCAACTGTCTATACCACCCGTCACGAGAAGCTATAAATGTAAATAAAGAACTTCTACTAAGTTACGTAGCGACAATTCAATCAACAACAAATGATCGCAAATTCAATAAACTCAAAGTAACATACGTGTAATATGAAACTAGCGAGTAATTTCACTTGGTCGGGTTATATTGTAGCGATATAAAGCCCTGTCGTCTAATTTTTTGTGGTACTAGGACGCGTCTGACTCATGGAACGTAAACATTTGGGCCGCCATTTTGAAGTAAGGTCACGCTGACGCTGTCAATGCTGCAGAATGCAGATGCAGAATATTCTAAATCGTCTGACGACAGTAATTAGATGTATGTGTTAACATAAAATATACCCCTATATAAAAATAAAAATCATTACAAAACTGTTTTTTTCATTTGATCCAAAGTTTGCGAACCCCTGGAATGTTTGTTTAGATAATTTATAGCTTCTCGTGATGGATACTTTACCTATTATGGTTCATGAGATACAGCCCGCTGACAGACGGACGAACGGAGGGACGAAAATAATTTGCTTTATTTTTATCTTAAACTCAAATTATTGCCACGGGAGATCCATTCTTACCCCAGCCCCGAATTCTTATTTTAGCAAAAATTCACGCACGATTTGTATAAAGTGAAGTCATGTGAATGATGCTTTAAAACGTCACGGGCCGTCAAAGGGTTAAGTTATTTTTAAATTTAGAATCCTTAGCTATACAGAAAGTCAAGTATTTCCAAAATATGAATAGAACATTTTAGGGCCTTAGCACACCTCCGCCGTAAAATATAATGATAGGAAACCGCTTTATAAATTCCGCTAAGAAACATTACTACATTATGTCTCGATTTGAGTTGACACATTATGAGAATCAGTTGAATTCAGCAATCGGAGCCAAATGTCGTCGCTTTGACTTAAAGAATTTCGAAACCCCCGCCGTAGCAAGGTTAAAATGATCTGAAAGTCCCATATTTGGGCGTAAAAAAAAATGGTGTCTGCACGAAATACCGCCACGTTTTACCGTTTAGATTTGTCCCTAACCTTGGTAGACAGATTAGAGGTAGCCTCTTTAGGGCCATTCTACGATGCATCGAAAATGATTGTTAAAACTTTTAATAAAATCTGTTTTTTTTTTACTCCAAATAAATACCTATCTAATACTATCTATCTACATAATTTCTTTAATAACAAAATTTCTCATGTATCTTGTTGAATTGTCGTTATCGAGTGTCTTGTCGTAGAATGACCCTAGTCTTTATTTTTAAGGTATCGGGGAGGACAGCATTTTTTGTAAGTAGAATTACCTACTACTATACCTTTATATTTTATATTGTTCTTAGGCAGCCCGTACACAGTCAATCTCGATCCCGATCCTTGATAAAAATCATTGCAAAAGACATTAACTGTTTACGGGCTAGCATATACATACGTTAGTCAATCTAGATAGATTTTGTCGGAGATGAGAACAAAATCTATTCATTCTGATTTTATCAAGACAAAGACTTCAAAGAAACATCTATATCCAAACTAATATTATAAATGCGAAAGTAACTCTGTCTGTCTGTCTGTCTTTTCTTCACGCCTAAACTACTGAACCGATTTAGATGAAATTTGGTATAGAAATAGTTTGAGTCCCGGGGAAGGACATAGGATAGTTTTTATCCCGATATTCCCACGGAATCGACACATATGCGGGTGAAACCGCGGGGCGCAGCTAGTATTATATAAAAATGAAACCCGTTTTCCGTTGTCACGACATAACATGAAAACGGCTGGACCGCTTTCGATGAAATTTGGTATAGAGATAGTTTGAGTCCCGGGAAAGGACATAGGATAGTTTTTATCCCGATATTCCGACGGGATCGACATTTACGCGGGTGAAACCGCAGGGCGCAGCTAGTTATCTAATAAAATTTTATTTTTAAGATAAAAACGCCAATTGATGCTTTTAGATATTCACAAGAAGGCGTTTAAAGTGGTTATAAGCCGTTTTCAGACTTATTAAATTATCAATGTTGAAGTAGGTACTCAATTTCAAAGTTCTCAGCGCGAAAGATTGCACGTGGGAGTTAAAAGCTGGTTTTACGTCAAACGGAACGACTGTTGAAAGCCTACCTTAAGTTTATATTTGTCACTGACATCACAAGCTGTACTACCCCAGGGTGGTGGACATCCATGAGGATTTCCACACGATAAAAAAAAAGGTGTGTACAACGCCACAAGGTACTTTTGGCGCATGGCTAAAATAAAATCGGAACTAATGCCGCCATTTTGTTTTTTCAATACAATTTCTTTGCCAATTTCACAAAAGGTTTACCAACAACGCCCCCCTGTCAATGTCATCCAGGCGCCAAAGGATCCTTGTAACACTCTATAGGTACTTAAATTAGATAGAAGTGTCTGTTTATAATGTCAAAATAACAGCTTTTTATACTAAATGCATATGAAAGTAGGTACAAATATAAGGTCAAATATACAACATACTTATAGGTATATATATATTTTTTAATTTTTGTCTGTCTGTATTTTTGTTCCGGCAAATCTCCGAAACGGCTGAACAGGTTTTGATGAAATTTGGTATCCTATACTTTGAACCCTGGGGATGGGTTCGTTACTTTGATTTTTTTTTCGTTTAATGTACAGAACATTAAACGAAAAAAAAAACAGCCCTGTAATGTTAATTACTTTGCATACCTAGTATTGTATATAATCAAGTATTTTCTAACTGAACAGACAGCTATGCTGCTGGGGAGTTTGTTGCGCCACTTCTTTTCCCCAGCGAAAGCACTTGGAAGTGATAAAGGGCGGGCGTTTTGGGGGACTGTTTCCGCAATTTTGACGTTCGAAAAGTGCTGATTCTCAGCCTAGTTTGAATAAATGACTTTTGATTTTGATTTTGTCAACATACCACGCGGGTAAAACCGGGCGGAAGCTAGTTCATAATAAATGTGAGTTGATTGTTTGGTTTAAGCTTTATTACAACCCGTCTAGCTTCAATAGAGATCCCCAAATGACAGTTATTTGGTCGGTACAATAACGTGCCTTGATGTTTATTAGTTATTCATTTATTATACCTCTAACTATTTCTATATTTGGCTGTAGACAATTTGGACGAGATATTGAGATTTTCCGATGTCTTCCTACTGAAATTTTAAACACACAGAAAACAATAAGAGCATTCTTTATCTACTGTTCTTTAAAGAACTTTCTGATGAGGATGACAGAAAGAAAACTATAAAAAGAAAGAAAGAAAGACAATACGTTTATAGACATATTATAAAACATTTAAAAAGAGTATCTAGACTCTAGATACCTCTAGATTCTAGAGGTGAGAGGCGTTTCTTGCCCATTCCTCTCCATACGAAACTACATAACTTTTGTAAGGGGCAACTACAATCAATTCATTTTTTTTTGTAAATTTTTTCGTTTAAAAGTGTATTTTATTAGCCTACTAAAGATTTGACTTTGTAGAAACGTGCAGGCATTTCGCAGAGTAACCTATGCAAAAAATTTCACAATGAAATTAAAAAAAAAAAACAAAATTCATTTCACTACATCTCAACACGAAATTCCTAGATAATTAACATAGAAAACGCAACAGTTCTATGAATATGGAACGTAACAATACTTAAATATTCCCGTAACTTTTAATTTTCATTAGTTAGCTTCGCAAATGAACGGTGCAAGCGCACTGCAACAATATGGATTGTGGGGGGTTCCCGGCTCTAATTACACCATGCAAACGAACCGAACATACGTATCCGTTTAATTAGGAAGGCACTGCTTGTTCCGTAACTTCGTATATTTCGGTGAATGCGGAATGAATTCCTTCTATCTCAGCTTTAATAATAGTAAGTGATATTTTAGCGTTTTAATTGTAATTCTACGGTTTGTATGAATTACTTTTGTTTATATTCATGTGTTGGGGTTGGAGTATACATGAATCTTTAAGAAGGCAAAAACGAGAGTACCAAATGCAACCTGCAATTCCTAACATTATTTGGTTTATTTTTTGATTATAATATATTTGTACATACTAGCTTCTGCCCGCACCTTCGTTCGCGTGAAATTTCTGGTTCTCCCAACCCACTCCGTCGCATCGCATCGTCCGTCCGCGCTATTACTCTGTTTTCGCTTAGCGTTCTTTCTGACTTTCGTTTTTTTTTGTCAGCTCCTAAGGACCTAGCGTGATGTTAAATAGCCTATCTCAATAAATGGGCTATCAAATGCAAAAATAATTTTACAAATCTAACTGGTAGTTCCAGAGATTAGCGCGTTCAAACAAACAAAAAAAAAAAACAAACACTTTAGCTTATTAGTAGGTACAGCCGCGGACAATGGCGGTCGACCACTTTTCACCCTTATGCCTTTGGTAATAAGGTTGAAAAGTGGTCCACCGCTAGTGTCCGCAATGGTACATAGAAGAGCAGTGGTGGCCCAGTGGTAATGGCCGCGACTTACTGTGCTTTACTTTATGTTAATTATTTCATCACCACTGCTCTCAAACGCTGAAGGAAAACATCCTGAAGAAACTGGCATGTTCTAGAACCGAAAATCCGGGACGTGTGACATTTACCGACCCGCACTGGGCCCGCGTGCTGAATTACGGCCCACTCCCTCTCACAGAGAGGAGGCCTGTGTCCCAGCAGTGGGAACATTAAAGGCTGATTATGTGTTATTATGTAGTAGGTACAACTTTCTAATACTTACCTCACCTAATAGTGACTTTTACCATAGGATTGCTTTTGTTACCTTAAGAATACAATTTCAAAAATCAAAATCAAAATGTTTTATTTCACATAAGCCTACATGGGCACTTATGAAACGTCAGAAGCTAAGTGCACGGGTTCCAATTGGTCGTTTCCTATGGAGAAGAACCGGCAAGAAACTCCACGATTAATCTTATCGAAATATTTGGCTTTTACATTGTTTTAAAATTACAGTAGGTATGGGAGGACAGCGTAGGCCTGTCAACAAGTACCAGGTACTTGATAAAATAAAAAATGGTCTACAGATCTTGTCTACAAGGCTTACAAAGTCCTCACATTCACAAAATAAGTAATAATTAATCAATAGGATAAATAAAAAAAACCTATTAAAACCAAGTGATATGATTCCCATTACAACCACTAATAACGAGGTGAAAAATTTGAATTGTCTGTATATAATGTCAAATAATAAAAAAGATTTTGTTAAAGTATTAGGTACTTTAAAAAAATAAACATCGTAATTTGAGAGCAGTTAATAGACATTTACGTAGTTATGCCGTTAATGAGGTGCCAGGGAAGCTACATGTGCGGAAGGAATTATTGCCAAACTACATTGTCTTCAACGAGAGATTTCGGAGAGTTTCATCAATAATATATGTGTTCGATTGAGTCAAAGAGCTCTGATAAATAGTTATTTACGTAGATGTTATTTATTAGATTGTAGTGATGCACTAATGAGAGTGATCTCAATGGTTCGCAGACACAAAGATAGCACTTAAATTGATATCAGACGCTACTCGTGGAAATGGCTCGCTCAAGTAGGTACAGTCAGCATCAAAAGTCGATTAACACTATCATTTTTCCATGTTGTTTAATTGACAACAACTTTTTTCAATAAACTGATTTTTAGCTTTTCACATAATAGACAAGAGTATATATTCTAAAAAAAATTCTTCTGCTGCAATTTTGAACAAATATTTTGCTCAATAAGTAAGATTTTAAAAACTGAAGTGTTAATCAACTTTTGATGCTGACCGTACCTAGCATTTCACGTTCACTCGACACCAATCACATAGAAATGCGCGTTCGTCAGCTCATATTACTATGTTTTTTTTTTTTATCTTGATATTGGTTAAAGAATTAAACTACTGAAAGAAAAAAAGTGACAGCCGAGTGCCGTTAAGTCCAATATCATTGGTTCGGTTCAATAACGAATTCATTTTTTACTTTTAATTCACTTTGTGCTCAGACTTCGAGTAAAAGATGCCGAATGAAGGACAAAAATGAACAAAAAGTGAAATGTCTGACATTTAAGGAAGCCACTAAACATAAACTAAACGCTCATAGATTAGGCGATCCTGAATATCCATAATTATTAATTACTAGCTTCTGTCCGCGACTTCGTCTGCGTAAAATTTCTTGTTCCCCCGACCGACCCCATCGCATCGCATCGCCTGCCCGGGCCATTACTCATTTTCGCATAGCGTTCTTTCCGACTCTTTTTCTTATTGCTCGGCTCCTAAGCGTTCTAGCGTGATGTCAAATAGCCTATAGCCATCCTCAAGAATTGGGCTAACAAATGCACATAGATATTTTTTAATCTGACTGGTAGTTTCAGAGATTAGCGCGTTCAAACAAACACATAAACTCTTCAGCTTTATTATTAGTATATGTATATGCAGTCTTTTTTAGTAAATAAAATATCTCGCGAATTTTCTCGAACCGCCTAAAATGTCTCGCATGATTGCCGAGCAAGCGATTGGTCGACTAAAATCATTCCTTAATCGAAAGAAACGCTCATTGAACGAATTTTCAATCGAGACCATTAACTGTAGGGAGAACGGATGTAAACGATTTTCGATCGGTGACTATTTTGAGAAAACATTGAGTGAGTAATTTTGTCGTTACTATGTTGTAACTTGAAGGTTTTCCCATTCGCGGGTTCTGACCGCTGCTCTCAAAACGGTGAAGGAAAACATCGTGAGGAAACCGGCATGTCCTAGAACTAAAAATTCGAAGACATTTGTGACATCTGCCATCCCGCACTAGGCCAGCGTGGTAGATTATTAACCCACTCCCTCTCGAAGAGAGGAGGCCTGTGTCCCAGCAGTGGGAACATTATAGGCTGATTATCTTGTGTATGTGGTTGGGTTCTTCAATCGACTTCTTATTTGTATAAAGACAACTTTTTAATAATTAATCTTGGATACTATTCTGATTAACGGTAGAGCAAACCTGCACCCTAATCGGTTAACATACTTTGAATCAAAATCAGATGGTTTTCAAGAAATTCCTTATCCATTGCTTCATAGGTTTGAAGCATTAATCTGCTCAACAAACGTAAATAACGCAATGAACGTGGCTGAACCGTCAAAATGAAAGATATTGCCATCGATTGCCATTGTGTGTTACGCAATTACTCCGCTGGACTGTAATTGTCTAATATGTATCACCAATATACAAATGTAAGAATTAATTCACAATCTCAGACAAAATAAAACACCAAGACAGAGTGCTGTCAACAGTAAAGTGAGGCCGGTTTTGTAAACATGTGTGCACTTAGTGAAGTGTAGTTTGATTGTAAATGGTTGTAAATGTGTGCGTGTGAGCGTGTATGCACAGAGCGGAGGTGTAGTTTTGGCCTGCTTCACTATATTGTTCGCAGCGCTATGTCTTGACTTTTTTATTTGGTCTAAGTTTACGATCTACTTACTATGGCTTACTTTGGGACAATTATTAGCTTGATAATTACTTATACCAGCTTGCCGATTTGACTCAAATACAAAAAAAAAAAAAAAAACTATCGAATAATAAAAGATAAAAATATACACCAAATCTTTTAACAAGAAAACATAATAGAGCCACAAAAACCTTTAACTCGCCGTCGCAAATCCCAAGTTATAGCAATTTAATATCCCGACCCGCCTTCCGTAAGAATGTTATAAACTGATGTCGATCGCAAATCGCAATATCTTGCGATATTATCAACGGAACAAGCCTATTCAAGTGAACTCCTATTATATTCGATGTATCGGTACCATTATCGATACTATCGAATCGATTTGTAATTACAAATGTTCTGATTAATTAACTATTCAATTGGTGTTACTTTCTATCGATCTACGTGGGATTTGATTGAGAAGTACCAGAGTGCGACTAACGGATTCGATAGTCTACTGGTTTCTGTTAATATACTATTAGTGGATATGCTTGATTGATTGAACGGCAAAGTGATTGGTGTGTTCGATTCGGAAGTTCTTAAAATGCGGTTTGCGTTAGGAGTAAACTGGTACAAATCATCACGAAACGAAATAAAAACGTTATGTCCCCTCCATGCAACAAATTTTGGTATCAAACCTATTCAATGAAACTAGAGAAAGAGATATTAAAAAATTTCATCGTGGATGTCGTTTTCATGGTGTGAGGTCAAAATGAAAATCCAGGATGGCGACCATTTTATGAGAGCTTCTAAAAACGTATACTACAAGGCCCTGTATTAAAAACGCGTATTAAATTCACACGTTCTCTCTCTTTCGTGCGAGTATCGTAAGTAGTTAGTGTCGTGCCTGACGGGGGTCCCCCGACCGCTTACGTTTTCTTTGCTAGCTTCGAACTAGGGTAACGTTTTTCCACAATAACAGAACTTCTCTTTCTGTTACTGTTGACGGTGGGGTATAAAACAGTAGATAGACTAGGTGTAGCCGATAGCTCACCAGTGAAAGGGAGCTAAAGGTGTAGCTACGCAAAAGAAAATTGAATCTAAACCAATTAATATTTGCCGTTTGGGGTTGAAACCCTCGAGCCGTGGGGTCCGAGTACTCATCGTCTTTTTAAGGAAATTTCAAAACGGCTGGGTGACACTTTCCGTGACCCAAGGGCTGGCTTTTACCTTGGCCAAAGGCTAAGCATTGCCATACAACGTGGTAATGCCGCCAGTCTCTTGGGTACATTACCAGTCGCCATTGATGCGGATGAATTTTTCGACGCTATATTTTAGTTTGTGTATAGTTTTAGTTAAGTTAGGTTTTAATTTTGTTATTTAATTTAAATAAATAAATACGTAAAATAAAAAAATTAAAGTTAATATTTTCAAGAGTCAATCAATCGATACCCCTTGGTAAGACTGGTTGTCAGACTTTCGGGCTTCTGACGACCCGTAACGACTGCCAAAGATACACAAATGACAGGACCGACGGCTTAACGTGCTTTCCGAGGCACGGCGGGGTCTTGAATAGTCTTGATATATAAAGATGGTCACCCATCCACGGACCAACCGCAGCAATCGTCCCGTGCGGCTATTATTACTTAGCTACAAGCCCCTCCAATAATATTGTCAATAATTTCTTACATTCACCAACAACACTTCTAAATGTCACTGCGGGAACATCATTAGATAGCTTCTGCCAAAAGCATTCAAGACAACACGGTAGCAGGCTTCAAAATAATGACCGAAACCAATATTTCTGCAATTAAAATGAAAACCTTGTATAATTAAGCTTTTGGACGTCAAAGCAGTATCGATCGGAAACTAAATATTTTCGTAGCCAATACGAGAATGATTGGACCGACGTTTCCAAGCAATTAAGCGTCGTTACTAACTTTACGTTAAAAAAGCAAAAATTAATACATATCGCTCATTTGGAGAAACATCGACGTAACAGCTACTTTACTTTTTTTTACATCTTTGTTTCTCCTAACGTAAATACGCTTTCTAAGTGCTTTGTCATATTCAACTCATTTTTGGGAAAAAATACATTTACGTCGATGTTTCTCCAAATGATCGATATGTACATAATTATCTTAGGTCCGAAGTCAACCACAAACATTGAGCTTTAGAAAGAGCCTGTCATACACGAATTGGTTTTCAAGTTCATCGACTTTCGAGTCAACTATTTTTGAAGTGAAACTTCTTTACGCATGCTTGACTTGGGGAGTAAGCTGGCGAATGCGTACGTAAGCGTTACGAAAAGTGTGATCGGGCGAGGCGAACGGGAGTTGAGTGGGGGATATAAGCAAGAGAAAGCAGTGCGCGCGCGCATTTTCTTTCTCTCTTCCTCTCATAGCCAAATACGTTTGAAGTTTCACTTCAGTCGTGTGGTCATAAGCACACTCGGTTTGTTTTTTTCTGGGTTTTGGCCATATTTAAAGCAACGTAGTGTGAGATTAGCGCGTTCAAGCAAACAAACTTTTCAGTTTTATTATTGGTATAGTTAAAGATTAATATTAAACTTTTTATAAAGAACGAACAACGAAGATGTTTTGTCAAGCAGTAAAAGTCATGCGAATCAGGGGCCTGTCGCTAGTATTTGATAACTTTGATAATTATATTCTATCTGTCTGGTAGACAGTCTAAGTGGAGAACCACTTATCCTGTGCGCAAAATGATTTAGACTGTCTACGAGTCAGAGTTATTTCTGGAGCAGAAGTTCCCGAAATAATTCTGCCTCGTTGACTAGATTACCTATCTTCTAACTTATTTGTAACGATTTCCAGGACAATTAAATATTTCTTATTAGCTATTCTGAAATTGAACGAAATTAATTTCGCGAGGATTAGCAGTGGTATTTGAGTGGCATTCGCGGTGTTAAACTGTCTGCACGCGATCTAAAGGATTATTCATAGAGAACTAGGCACCTGCCTAGTTGTAGTACTTTTAATAACAAAACAGCTTTGTACCTATGTATTCCTTACTTTAATACATACAGCACCCTAATTGCATAACACAATATCATCACAATCTGAATAATTTTGAAGGATATTAATTAAATTCTTCTCTTGCGGTGGTAGTGCTAACGCCCGCCTGGTTTGCGACCACTGCTGCGTTTTCAAAAAGATTTCATCAGGTCCAGCCGTTCCGGAGATTAGTCGAAACAAAAAGACAAAAATTAAAAAACAAACATAATTTAGCAAAAAGCTGTTATTTTGACATTACAAACAGACACATCAATGTTATTTATTTGTGTGTACAGATGTATGAAATCTACTTTTCGTATAATTGCTAGGAGTTAATATTCTTTTGATTTAACTTCCATTCCGATTTTAAATACATATTTATTCCAAAAATAAAGATTAAAAAAAAACTAAATTTTCAATCGGGTTTTATCGCTGACTGTCCCATTTTTTAAGATTCCACGTAAAAATATTCATTACTAGCTTTTCCTGCGGCTTCGCCAGCATTGACGTCGGGAATTATCCCACAGGAACTCATTACCAGTACAAAAGTATCCCTTGTGTTAATCCAGGTTATAATCTATCTGTTTGCTAAGTTGCATCCAAATCCGTTCAGCCGTTTTTGTGTGATTGAGTAACAAACATACAAACTTTCACATTTATAATATTACTAGCTGCGCCCCGCGGTTTCATCCGCGTAAGTTTCGATTCCATAAAATTTCTGGAGAGGTCCACCCATATCACCTAGGTGTATAAAAATATACACAAAAAATCTCATAATAAAAATCGGTCAAGCCGTTTCGGAGGAGTTCGATAACAAACACGAGATTTTTATATATTAGATAAGATATATACAAGGTGGATACGACAATACAAAAAATTACCCATCTCTCTACTAGTCTAATGCTTGCTCTAGGATGCATATCCAGTAGGTTCTTAAATCCGGTCCTTACCTATCCTTCGGGCACGTCTTCCCTACCATTACCGCGCCCCCCGGTCTATTCCTTGATATGCAATGGTCGCTGTAGGCCAGTAGCACCATGAACACGAGGCTACAGGAGCTAGTGCGAATCTTGGGGTTCATTCAATTAATCGAGTCTGGTTTAACCATGCTGGGATCGGTGCAATTCATTCATTCTCTCATTCAAAATCACTTTTACTATTACGGTGTTAGGATTAATTTGATAGTTCCAAAATAATCCTTAGCATTAGTATTGCTAGTTTTTTTTTAATCTATTGTCGTATTGTTCTCTCTACATTGTAAATAGTAGGATATCAAAGCATGCATTTGCCAATCAAGAGTATTCTTATACCTACTGTTTACGTTCTGTACAAAAGAAACAGTCTCAAGCCGCGGCAAACTATCTTCTGAAAACGCCGTACAAAGTAAACGTCGGTACATTATTGTGATGTCCAACTTTTTACTGGCTCCCCGGGGAGTCTCATCATTTAACTCGAATAACAAAGCTTGTTTGTTTCAGTGCGGAGTTCAAGCGAGGCGTCTGCGCTAAGTGTAACGCTGTTAACACTTTCCCTCGCCCTCTTCCTCAGATCCTTAATGCAATCAGAAACGTGATAAATTATCTCAACTCTTTTATTAACCAAACGTGATTTAGACACAGGCAAGGCAAGGGATGTTCCAAGGCATACACCCGCTACAAAGTTCTTAGATATAATTATTTATTTATCTTTTTTGTAATATGAAAATAATTTGTTCTCTAACGATTATTGTTTAAATGATAATGTACAATTCAGGTAGCTAGTAAATACTTAATGTTTTATAGTAAAATATTTAATTAAGTCTTCGATACATATCTCGGTCTTTATTGCTAGTGTAAAAATAATTTCGTTGAAACTTTCTCAAAAGTGAGGTGTTATCGTTAGGTACAAAATTTATATTTTTGCAGCAAAGGCTATTTGTATTTAATTTTTAATTTGAAAACCTATCTTTAGAATTCAAAATTATATTGTAAATAAAAGTTTAGAATCGCCTTCTTAGATCTACTGATGTATATAAAGTTATAATATTAGTCGACATCTTTTTTGTAAGAATATTATTAAAAAAAATCAAGAACTTATCTACGTACTGGGAATGTTGACGTTATGTAAAAACAATGAGGGATTAATATTAAAAAATAAATTTAAAACTAGAGATGTAAACTGCTTTTAAGAATCCTAATTTTTGTAACCAAGTTTTCTAAGTACTTTGAGAAAGAAAATCTTGAACAAAATATCACTGCTGTACTATAAAGTAAGTTAATTGGACGATGTTCAAAATGTTCATACCGCTGTTTATATAAAATAATTTGGAGCGAACTATTTGTCAGTACATATCCTGGATTGCTAATATCACGATACCAGTTGTACATATCGGTATAGTAACACATATGCTTTCGTTGTTAACGTGTACTGTAATTAGTATTATACTGGCATGACTTTTGTTGAAATAAAGAACAATTTGTTACACGAGTTCATTTTTTTTCTATCCTGTAGGATCTGTTTAGTAAGTTATAGGATGATCAATGACCTTTAAAGCATAGGTACTTAACATATTCCAAACTACAAAAGTTCTCGATTGCATCCGGATACGGCAAAGCAAAAAGGCAAGTTATGAAGCTTACGAGCATTACATCTAGGTAGGTACTGTAGAATAGGGGGCTCTATTCTACGGAATAAAATCCCATCCACTGTTTATCAGGATATATTTTAAGAAGACTTTTATCCCTTTTTCATATTAATTATAATATTCGACTTATTTTATAGACGTCAAACCTACGACTCTCATATGACATCTGCTTGAATGTTCGAAAGGAACTTAATACAAATATAACCATCGAGTCTTGTAGAGGTGTGGCTTTCCAGCCAGGCTTGCTTTAGAGCCGACCTCTACATGAGCTACGCCCACCCTTGAATAACAGTCTGGGCATAGGTCATGACTTTTATTCACACCATTCGAATTTCCAAGCCCTATCTACCTATCCTATTATAAGTTTACCTAAATCCGGGGAAGAAATTTACAAGATGAGGTCCGTCTCTTGCAAGAGTAAGCTTAAGTCAGGACGCACGAATCGCGAATCCAACACTACGTTAAGTGTCAAGCAAGCTAACATCTATATGTGCCAATATGCACCCATACAAACTAACGCCGTCATGCTTAAACCTCGTCGTGTCAAAACCCCGGTAAAAGGCGCGACGCGGCCTCCTAATACTAACATTTGATGTGAGAGTTCACATCGACCTAGAAGAGGCTTAAGAGAATTAAACGATCTTAGCATCGGATTCTTTTAACTCCATCGGACGGGATTGAGCCAGAGGGAGGGAAAAGTTTAAGAGGCCAGGGTTCAATAAAAAACTAATATATTATGCTCGTACTCCAGAAAAAAAACTTTAAAGTCCTACTACGTTCTCTAAAATTCTAATATCATTAAATATCAGTCAATGCTGATAAAACTGTGTGTCCTCAAACACAAGTTGAACCAAAAGTGTCAACCAAACACACTTTGCAAGGGTTATACCCCTGTTAGCAAAGTCGGTGACAACTTATGCTGAGTGTCTGTCACTCCCCCTTCTATAGGAGTGACCACAGTTTTCAAAATAACTATCCTCCTATCACTCGCGTCATTAAATACTGGAGTACGAAACATATCCTAGGCCTACTTGTAATCACGTTGAAATCGACAATCTATTCAGGCCTCCCTTTGACCCGTTGCAGGTGTGAGGGCGCACCTCATAGCCCTCTGGGAGGTGCGGATACCTCACACGCTCCCGGCCGCGTCCGATGTATTTTCTCACAGCATATGTAACACACAAATGAACACATATTAATAAATTGTAACATATTATCCAAACAAAAATAATGCATTAAAATATGATGTTTACATTCAAGTGACATATTTACATTACATGACAAGATATATGACAATTAAAAAAAACAACAACTATTAACACACTAATAAGAAAAAGTTTTAATTAAATAATCTGAATTAAAAAGGTTTCTATCTCTAAACTTTCTTTTTCTGAATTTATATTTTAAAATTGAAAACTTCTTTATAAAATGATGTTTCTTTACAAAAAATGTTTTTATAAAATTATCAATTATCAAAAAACTTTTTGGAAATAATATTTTAGTTTTCGCTTTTTTAATCAATGGGATTCTTTTCTTCTTTCGTGCTTTTCTTTTATTGTTTGCAGCACATTGCGAAAAAACCTTATTTATTTTGGGGATATCTACATAATGTAATATAAAATCACTACAACTAAGAACTACAACCTCATCCGTAGGAAAACTAAATGAGTTTATCAACTGTGCGGAGTTGTTCGACGCTGCATCTTCATCTCTGACCGCATCCACGTTCATATCATCCTCAACTAACTCATCACTAATCATCTTATCATTATTATTCATGTCGATGATGAAGTGATCTTTCTTCTCTATTTTGGAAAAATCGGAATGGCCATCGTCCTTTATTTCGGAAAAATCGAAATGACCATTCTCCTTTATTTCGGACGAATCGATCGACACATTATCCACATCAAAATGATCAGCGGCGATGTTAATTTTATTTATTCCCACATCGCGATCATCGTGCTCATTCTGTGGCTCTGAAACATTGCTAATTACGTTAATAATTGGACAGAACTGACCCGATTCATTGTTTTCATCATTGTGTTCGCTCTCGAACACTTCCATCGGCTTCTTCTCCTCCTCTGCGAGGATGCACGCCTCGCTGCTGCGCTCGTCCTCATCTCCATCACTGCCAACTTCCACGCTGCTTTCTAGGCAGCACTGCTCGTTCTGTAGCGGGTCATCTTGTCTTCCACTAAATGATATAGAAGCATCATTATCTACATTTACAATATTTACAACAACATTTTCTTGTCTGCTTTCCTCAGACAGATCTTGTGCTATCTCGACTACTTGCACCTTATTAATTCTTTTGTCTCTGTGACATCTGCATGGAAGCTCTTCCCATAACACATCACATATAGCCTCAAATGGCATGTCGTCCTCATATTTCCATTTATGGACTGCTAGGGCAGCACCCTCAAGATATGCCATTAATATGAGCGCCCAGTCGCTCTTACGCCATTTATTATAGGCGGCAACAACTTCAAATCGCCTAAGAAAATCTTCCAGGCATACACCGTCCGTGCCCGTAAAAACTTGAGCCATCTTTCTCTCCTTATATAAAAAAATACATATAACCACTTAGCTTTATATTCTCCTGGCGACGTTTCTTCGCATCTAATAAATACTCACAGTATACTTTGAGGCCTCGCTTGGCATACAAGAGGTTTTTTGTTCACTTCTATGAGTGCTGAAACAAAAAACTATTTCGCAAGCTTAGCGAAAATCCGGCGATCGTAACACACCTCCACCATATGTAGAATAGGGGGCTCTATTCTACGGAATAAAATCCCATCCACTGTTTATCAGGATATATTTTAAGAAGACTTTTATCCCTTTTTCATATTAATTATAATATTCGACTTATTTTATAGACGTCAAACCTACGACTCTCATATGACATCTGCTTGAATGTTCGAAAGGAACTTAATACAAATATAACCATCGAGTCTTGTAGAGGTGTGGCTTTCCAGCCAGGCTTGCTTTAGAGCCGACCTCTACAGTACCTACTACGTATTATGTATTTGTATTTATCTAGAAGACCGCAGGTACTCAAAACGAGAATTTTTTGAACGAATTTGTTTTGAAAACATTCATTGCGTGAGCTTTTGTTACACAACGAACATTCATTCACGAAACTAATGCTCGCGGTGAGCATACCGTCCTTTAATGAATCTACATTGGGTCCAGCAAACCAACACAATACTGGACGTACAGACGCCAGGACATCAAGCTACCCGAAACTGTCAAATTTTCCCAATCAACTTTGAACCTTATGCTTTGGAGATAAAGTTGAAAATCTATTAAAGAAATTTGACAGATTGTAGTAGCTTGATGTGCTGGCGTCTGTACATACATACATAAACTTACGCCTTCTTCCCATGGAGATAGGCAGAAACTACAGAACACCACCTGCTACGAATACGATCCTTACGAGTAGGTAAGTATATACTTCTTTTGCCTCGTTTACGTTCATACACACCGGACGTAGGTATTTTGTGAATATTGCGACCCTTCTGTATCTACGGCACTTCTTATCCGAATCTGGAAATATCTTTGTTGGTGTCTACATATAGTAGGTATCTGGGCAATATTATCCATACTTATTATATTATATATTATATTAATATTATAAATTCGAAAGTAACTCTGTCTGTCTGTCTGGATGTGACCTTTTCACGCCGCTAAACCGCTGAACCGATTTCGATGAAATTTAGTATACAGATAGTTCGAGTCCCGGGCAAGGACATAGGATAGTTTTTATCCCGATATTCCCACGGGATCGAAACTTAAGCGGGTGAAACCGCGGGGCGCTGCTAGTCTTAAATATTATACAATTTAATCATCCATAATCAAAAGGATATGTAAGTAGCCTGTAATTTGAAACAGGCTTCTTAGACTTATTAATTTCCATTTATACCTACTAATTATCGGAAGCTCCCAGAGAGCAAATTTTCCTTAACAATCTTGTTTAATTTTGTTACCTTTAGATATTTTTTTATAGAATTCACAAATGGACTCGAAATATTTTTTTAGAATATTCTTCAAGCTTTCATGAAGAATGTAATCAAAATTCGTAGCAGTTTGAAAGTGTTTATTCATAGTTTTTCATCATAAGTAAGTATCACTGTATTATGAACACGAGCGACACGCGTCGACGACCGAGGCAACTGCATCCGTCGACAGCTTTCAACGCCCTCCGTCGACGCTTCGGCGGCTGCTATATTGAGTACCATGCTCAAATACGCTAGCGGCATGTTGTCGACGGCACGACACTAAAAATGAAGTAGGTAAGTATAAAACAAGGGTGGTCGCATATCTGGCGGAAGATGCGTCGCGCAACGCCAGAACGGGCAAGACGATAGTAAAACATTCAACCTTACACAATCAACTAATAACGCGTCAATGCGTCAAGCGTACCTACTAATTATAAAAGTTAACGAAGTTACGCCCGACGCATTCTTAGTCAGATGTGCGACCACCCTTAGGTACATATTGGGATTTATTTCCGTTGGATCCCGCTTTTGAATCCCATTTTAATATTTTTGGCGTTGGATCCCGCAAAACATTATTATGTATTTCCGTTGGATCCCGAATTTAAAAAATGCAAGATAATTACGTTTTATTGTCGTTGAATCCCGAAAAGTATTTCCGTTGGATCCCGAATGCTTAAAAAAATCGGAACAACAAAATTGTTTATAATAAAATGAGGGGTTCACTAATGTTTCACCAAAACTTCATTGAAAATTTTAGTTTACAACCAACGTTTCGTATACTATTTATTTAACAAACAACTCATTTTCTATATAATCTAGTCGTTTCTGGCACTCGCCGGCCGCTGCCGCGGCACCGCTCGCTTTGCTCGCTCGGCTCGTGCGTAGGGGTCACAGTTTTAACCTAACCTAACCTAACATTGTTTTTTTAAATAATTAACCTAATCTAACTATGTAGTTCGGTTCCGGGTAACCCACTAAAAATAATCTCTTTTTAGTGTTTGATAAAGGTAAATCGCTTTTTTTCTGAAATGTACACATGTTGTTATAATATGGGATTCAACGGAAATAGCAAACGGGATCCATCGTTAATACCTAAAAAAAAGGATTCAAAAGTGGGATCCAACGAAAATAAACGCACATTGGCCTAAAAAATAGAGCATCATTTCAAAACTATCAAGCTATTCCGTTCAATTCAACTATATTTGTTTCTCCCAAAATACAATCGTCAAATAAAACAAGAGTAAGAAAGTAGTCTAAAATTCATGAATTTTAAAGAATAAATCCCTTTTTAGCGGTCTCGAAGCATCCTTTATCATGGCCATCTCATAACATCGTCTGAGGTTCCAAACTCTTTTGTCAGTTCCGTACTACACTTATCCACGAGCACTTTACTATTATATTTTCTTCGTAAATTGGACTTCCACTCAAATAAATAATATGATGCTCGCGTGGCTGACTATATCGAGGAAGTACGGGCAGATATAACACCTCATATTATAACCCTACCGTTAGAATGTATCGACTTTACAATGAAATTTCAAAAGACAATAACAGTATTGATATCTTCGATTCTCGTGCCGCTGCTTTCAAAAGACATGTATGTAGGTACTCTTTATTTTTGAAGTGAAAACTTCTTTAGCGGCGTTGAACACTTTTTGTAATGGGTAAAAAATGTTAAACTCGCGTCAGGGCATCGCGTCAGGACACGTGACCGTCAGGAGAGATTTCCCCCCCCCCCCCCCCTCTCTCTCTTTCTACGGCGGCGGCGGCGCCAACCGAAGTGAACCAAGTTTAGTGACACACAACAATGGATGGATGGATGGATGGATGGATGGAAGTGGAAGTCGAAGTGGAGGTCGAAGTGGAAGTCGAACTGGAAGTCGAAGTGGAAGTCGAAATGGAAGTCGAAGTGGAAGTCGAAGTCGAAGTGGAAGTGGAAGTCGAAGTGGAAGTCGAAGTCGAAGTGGAAGTCGAAGTCGAAGTGGAAGTGGAAGTCGAAGTGGAAGTCGAAGTGGAAGTCGAAGTGGAAGTCGAAGTGGAAGTGGAAGTCGAAGTGGAAGTCGAAGTGGAAGTCGAAGTGGAAGTCGAAGTGGAAGTCGAAGTGGAAGTGGAAGTCGAAGTGGAAGTCGAAGTGGAAGTCGAAGTGAAAGTCGAAGTGGAAGTCGAAGTCGAAGTGGAAGTCGAAGTCGAAGTGGAAATGGAAGTGGACGTGGACGTGGACACACTGCTGTGTATTCGTAACATTCGTGTATTCGTAACAAAGTGCATCTATTAATGAAAAAAGGGACGCAGAAATAGTGAAAAAAAAATGAGTTATATTAATTCAATTAATAATTGATTTATTTCAACGTTAATATTCAAGTTTTCACTTCTACCGGCACTCCCGGAGTGCAACCCGTCTTTTTTAATTTTGTAACGCTTTTAATACTGTTCTCTTTAAATAATGTAACATTGTGTCAGTTATGTGCTTAACCTGGCGTGTTTGGTCTCCGACACATTCCCTGTGTAAGTAGAAGTGTGTCGGAGGGCAGACGCTCACACCTTGTAGCCGTAAATTTTGCCTTTTATTTTTTACTATAGTTGTTATCATTATTATTGTTGTTGCTTGTCATGTTGTGCGACTACGCTTTGGGTGATAGTCAGGTCGAAACCTATAATTCTTAACCTATTGATATACCCTAATGTGATTATTGCCTGTTGTAGTTGCCTTGTGAATAAATAAATAAATATAATTTTACAAATTGATGAGAGTCCTTTGAAATATTGGAGTTATTGCATTCATTAAGGAATGCCGTCAAATCTTAGAAGGAATTTATGATTTTTTTAAACAACACTAGGTGGTCGGGCCATCGTCGTGCAATCTGACATGATTCTGAACCCCTGTGATAGAATGTTTCGTCAGTAATTTAAAAAAAATTCGCTGTTCCATACATTTTGGCCGTGTCAGAATTGCACTTTTCGTGACACAGCAGATTTTTTATGATACCAGACGCAAAATGTCTAACCCCCTAGACATTTTTCATCGGTTATAAAAAAGGCTAGAACTATGTGCTAAAATCATGGTTTCAGTTTGCGCTTCGAAGTCGCTGCCACCCTGTATGGTCTTAAAAACCTTAATGAGTGCAGTAATAACAATAAAGTGCTAGCTTAACTCAGCACTTAGTATAAAAAAGATATAAAGATAAAGTGACCACGAAAACAACATGTTTTTAGAACAATTGTTTCTAAAGCTGTCTGCATAAATTAGGGATTGCGTGCTTGAAAGTATTAGAAACCTACTGGTGCTAACCCAGGCTTAGGCTGATAACGTTGCTACGTACAAAGACATGGTTAGAGGTAGTCTTAAAAACAAAGGAAATGAGACGGAATAAATTCCTTTGTTGTGCCAATGCTTACTACTTGAGTGAAACACATAAAACAATCAATGACAATTTCACATATAACCAAGGAGCTTTTTTTTATTAATCTTTATTTGTTTACTAGCGGCGCCCCGCGGTTTCACAAGCGTAAATCTCGATCCCGTGGGAATATCGGGATAAAAAGTAACCTATATGGTAATCCAGGGTGTCAGCTACCTCCTAACAAAATTTTATGAAAATTGGTCCAGCCGTTTGAGCGTGAAGAAGTAACAAACATATAAATACACTCACACACACTCAGAAACTTTCGCCTTTATAATATTAGTGTGAATTGTGATAGAAGGTTTCATCAATCTGACCATGCCACCCTCATAGGGGCATTCTATGTTTACTATCTACGCTTAATACATAGGTGTACAATATTATATAATTTTTTGGCTGTCCTGGACAAGAGGGCAGCCAAGATATTATTGTTACGCGCCACACTTGATGGCGACATTAGCTACTACTAGCGCCATCTAGTATCGAGTAGCAGAACAAATAATTATTCGGGTCCCTTCTAGAAACTTCGATGCTAGAACTTTCCAGAACTATCGACGCCTGGTCGATCGGTATCGGTATGTACTCGAACATTCTAGATGTTTCTACAGTGGAAGGTTCTGAAACTATCCGAGGCCTATATAAGGCCGGTGTGCCTGCGAGCCGGGTACAGTATTGGATAAGCGATACAAGCGATAACATCGAAGCGATCTTCAAGTGCGACTTTCAAGTGATCTTGTAGTGCGATTGTGATTTATTGTAGTGTGTTAAAGTTGTAATTGCTGTTTTTAATTAAAGTGTCTATTTTTGGTTATTAAATCGGCAGTTTTTATTGTCACGAACCCCAAGCTCGTAACACTATTATACATGCCAACATTAATAGAATTAAAACCGTTTTCCATGAAATAGTTACTCCTCTCAGCCTCGTTCCGGACATATTCCAAAAATGTGGAACACTTCACGATTTTGCGTGTCATCCTTGCGCAGGGGCCATGCTAATCTTCTCTGTATCGTTCCAATTTTAGTATACTAGCTGCACCCGCGGTTTCACCCGCATAAGTCTCGATCCCGTGGGAATATCGGGATAAAAAGTATCCTATGTCCTTTCCCGGGACTCAAACTATCTCTATACCAAATTTCATCGAAATCAGTTCAGCGGTTTAGGCGTGAAAAGGTAATATACAGACAGACAGACAGAGTTACTTTCGAATTTATAATATTAAGTATAGTTTGGATGTACTGCCGAAGCAAGTACCAAGGAGCTTTTGCTCGTTCCTTCGCCCGCGTGATGGTAAAGTTCTGCCGGAAACTGGCATACCCTAGAACCAAAAAAATCGGAGACATGTGACATCTACCAACCCTGGGCCGCCGTGGTGGATTATGGCCCACTTCCTCTCACTGAGAGGAGGCCTGTGTCCCAGCAGTGGGAACATTATAGGCAGATTATGCATACTATTGTTATCGTATCCATCAAAGTCCATTTGAATCCGAACATCGATACCTTAAAAATAATAACATTATTTTTATATTAAAAGCAATCGTTCCATCAGTCCTTGAGCAAAGTAATTAGCCTATTCAAATGTTACACAGACAGAGCTACCTTCGCAATTATAATAATAAGTACTTTAACGTATTTTTAATATTACGTTGCTTCTAGAAAGGATGACAAAGTATCTCTCAAGATTTACAAACAATTTAGAATACCAATGATAGTTGATTCAAGGCAACATAAACATGATTGTCCTTTCATCGGAAAGTTATAACAAGTTGCTGACATTTGGGTCTAAAAACCCGTCCGTCATCATTTTAACGTCTCCAACACAGTCAGGATGGAATTAAACAACAATGGCTTATGATTCCCTGTCAACTGGATGGAAGACAACACTTTAATGAAAACGTCACAGTTACTGAGAAGACGAATTTTCGCTTATCAAAGAAAGTACAATATGACAGCGGAAATCCATTTTGTACGTAAAATGGATAAAAACTTTTTGATGGAGGAATAAAAACTCCGCAAAACATATAAGAAAGTTGTTGATTCACCTTTCTTTGCCTTGGACTATGAAATTTAGGAACGATTTTAATGCTATTTTCTGGGTTTTTTAGAAGCTTTAACAAATAATTGTATCAAAGAAAATGTTAGTTGTATGGTGACACGTGTCATAGAGTCTCATTATCGGTTCGTTATAAATGAATGATACAGTCATAGAAATCATAGGTGGTCATTATCTTTTATACGTATAGGCAGACACAGTTACGTATGATATATAATGATATAGGTTAGGTACCTGCTGAAAAAAAGCTTCAGCGACCTTAAAGGTGGAAAACAATTTTGTATTAGGATGGATATTCTTAGCATAAATCTTTCATGATTATGTAAGTTTTTAGCCTATGATGTTCCCACTGCTGGGACACAGGCCTCCTCTCTGTTAGAGGGAGTGGACCATAATCCATCACGCGTGTACAGTGCGGGTTGGCGGCTATCACATGTCTTCGAATTTTTGGTTCTAGGACATGTCGGTTTCCTCACGAAGTTTTCCTTCACTGTTTTTAGAGCAGTGGTGAAGAAATAATTTACACAAAGCTAAGCGCCTGCTTGGGTCCAAACCCACGACCTAAAAGTCGTAAGTCGCGGCCGTTTCCACTGGGCCACCCAGCTCATAAATCTTGAAATACCTAATTTTTTACTACACTTACGAGATCCACATGGGGTTTTCCCAAGTGACCTATTTTGGCAGGATCAGCGATCAACAAAATATTATTGGGACATATTTTTATCTGGACCCGATTTTATTTTGATTCGTTCTTCTATCTTATTTCTGGTCTGTTGATGCGTAAAAAGTGCCTCCACACGGGGTCCTGATAAAATCGGGAGCCGATTAGGGTGCCCTTACACTACAGTTTTTTATTCTTACTTTATTCAAATTGACACGAGGGAACCGACTGGGTGGAAGGGCTGATAGGCCAGTAGTTTAGTGCCAAGTGTCGGTTGATAGCTGAATAGTGGCCGTCGGCGTCCGAAGTCACATCTGATTACTGTGTACTCGTATTTTGTCACGCAATACTACCCACAGATAAGTTTTAGTGAGCAGTTAACCTCACTGTATCTACTTGTGCGGCCATATTACGTTTCGGGAAGCTTCTCATTAATGATTCAACGAAATTACCACCTGCGCTGTGTAATTGTGTGATATAATTTCAATATGAATTCGTAATGTATGTGTTATTATTATTATTGAAAAGTGTTGTTAAAAAAGATAATGACACGTCTAGGTTATAACTACCAAGGTACACTTACAAATGATACTTTATAAGTTATTATAATGTTTATGTTTGGTTGCGTGGGGTGTAAGTGGCTTGGCTTGGTCTGACAGCATGATAAGTGGCCGCATTAGGAATAGAATATTGACTAGGTACAACGACATTAGTCTTAGGTTCAATGTATGCTTTCTAACACACCTACCTACTATGACGTGTACAGACGCCAGCACATCAAGCTACTACAATCTGTCATATTTCTTTAATAGATTTTCAATTTTATCGCTACTGCATAAGGTTCAAGGTTGATTGGAAAAATTTTACAGTTTCGGGTAGCTTGGTGTGCTGGCGTCTGTACCTAAGTATTAGTTTTTTCAGAATTTTTAGATACTAAGGCGGTCACACAATACAAAGCGCCACGCGACAGGCATAGATAAAGAGCTCGCGCGTGATATTTACCTACATACAAATCCATTAAAACGCGATTATGCGCGGGGAATTTGTTTCCGTTGCCCACACCCCGTCGCGTGGAGCGTTGTAGTGTGTGATCCGCCTTAACTGAATCAATTATATTTATACTGATTTTTCAATCGATAGATATTTTTTATTCGTCGAATAAAATTAACGTCTGACAGTTTTTGTATGGAAGAACCACTGTTCTGTGGGAAGAACTGTCAAAAATTCAAAATTATTCCTTGAATAAAATTATCAAGCGTTGGAAAAATTTGAACAAAAAATAATGTCTTTTTATGGTAGAATACCTACTTAAGTATCATTGACTTGTGTCTAACTAGTAAATTTAAAGAAATAATAACTACTAAAATACACCAAATCTTTAACAAAATAAAAACACAAAAAAATCTTTTACGCTTAACACTGATTCGCTCGGAACACGAAGTATACATTCGTTTATTCCCCTACACTTAGGTACAGAAACCGATTTTCGCACATTCTAAAAAGATATTTGCTCTGCGCTCGAAACACAATGCTACCCAGCAGGGTATCCACAAAGAACGTAATTCGTCGCAGCTGGCGGCGCCACAAAGAAGTGAATATTATCGAGAGTACGTCCCGGATGGCCGGCCAGATTACAATATGTGACATTTTGTGTTACATCTTCACTTATGTTACGCTAATAATGTTGGGATATTAAATTCGCAATGGAAAAGTTAATTTCTTTTAACCATTAGCACAATAAAACGGGCTGTATACAGGGTAAAATCAAATTACCTAGCGAAACTCGGCAGACGTGATGGCTATCGATATTTAAACATTATAAAACTAGCGCTGGATGTTTTGTTACTTAAAGTATGAGTTGAGAAAATCTGTTTTCTTTGTCGTGTTGAGTGTAGTAGGTATGTGTAGTTATACACAATAAAAAGCTGATTTTTAAATATATATTTCAAGTGACCACACAGCTGCTGTCGGTGACCCAAAAAAGAAAAATCGTCAAAAAGTAATTTCTTTTTTGTTACACCGTGTTTAGATATACCATAATTATATTTATATAAGGTCCCATTAAAATAGATGGACAAACTTTTAGAAATCATTCAGACCACCAAAATAAGGACGATGGTAAAAAAATATATAAGAAAACACAAAAAAAAAAAAAAAAAAAAAAAACATACAAACATTCGAATTGAGAACCTCCTCCTTTTTTAGAAGTCGGTTAAAAAACGCATTAGATACTTTATAAGAAATTTTAGGTTAAAATAAAATCACTTTAATCAGTGCTTTTTTTGCTTGGATAACCTTTGGTTAGACGTATTGAGCGCTGTGTTAAAATTTGTCCATATATTTTAATGGGACCCTGTATATCCATAAAGTCTACGGAGTTTCGCTAGCTAATTTAATTTGACCCTGTATACTGCCCCCGATAGTTAAAAAGACGTATTTAACAAAAATCAAAAACGGAGAAATAAATGTTTTAATGAATGAAACGGGAAACTAATTGCTGTTGATTGGGAAATCAATTACTGGAGGAAGTTAGAAAAATATTAAAAATACAGGCAGAAGCGCCTTTTTTTCTGATTCCGGCAATGTATGTAACTCAAATCTGGAAAAAAATGTTAGATGCGTCTTTTTTCCTATCGGGGGCAGTATAGATGCATTGGGTATTAAGTGCATGGCCTAGTTTGCTGGCCGAAAGTGAGCAACGCTACCGTGAGCTACAGCGCTGTCGTGACTCGTAAGCTATCTGGGCACGGAATAATCAACAGTGAAAACTGTGGTCTTTCGAGCAAATGGCTGTTGCAAAATTAAATGTGCTTATACCTCCTAGCGCAATCGGATTCACGCATGTGTATTTCGAACCCGTGTCCTGTTACCATATTATATTTCAGTATCCTTACAAAGTATAAAACAAAGTCGCCAAAATGTCTGTACGCGCATAACTTCCGAAAGACTGCACCAAATTGGTTAATTATTTTTTTGTTGTGTTCGGTATTGCCAGGACAAGGTATGTGTGAAAGAAAATTTCGGAAATTCGAAAAAAAAAGTTGCACCCGTGCAAAGCTGGGGCGGGCAGCTACGTAGTAGATTATAATTTGTAGCACAAGTCAAAGAGATTTATTTTATATCTGAATAGCTGCCCCGACAGATGTTGTTCTGTCCTTAAATAGTGAGTTTAAGGTCTTGATTTTATACAACAATCTCATAGAAAAAAGGACAACAAATTTTTCCTGAACTTGAAAATTTTTCTGTAATCTTTCAATTTGTCTTTCCATAAAAACCTGATTTGAATTCTTACGAACAGTTTAAAACAAATATGTAACCCAAATCGCTTCAGCTGTTCTCAAGTGTTGCGCTTACCAACGAGCAACATTTTATTTTTATTATACAGGGTGGCTAAAAAATCGTGTATCAAACAAAACAGTATCGCCCTGTTTCGTTTGATCAACGATTTTTTGGAGGTAAATAATAAAAAAAAATGTTTCTTTTTTGCTATAAGTAAGTACCGTATATACTTTCATATGCATTTAGTAAAAAGCTGTTATTTTGGCATTACAAACAGACACTTCAATTAAATTAAATAGCTGTTATTTTGGTATTTACAAACAGACACTTCAATTAAATTAAAATGAAATTAAGTTATTTGGCTGGTTAAATCACCTGCAGGCTCCGTAATTAAAAAGTTTCATTTAGATGCAATCTCATCTCAGCGACAATCAATGTCAAAACTTGTCAAAAGTTTAGGCAAATTTAAGGTATTTTTGACAGATTGGTATTGAGATTAGTATGCGAACGTTTAAAAATATAGCAATTTTGTTTGTGTGTTACCTACTTGGAAGAAAGAAAAGTATTTTATTTGGGACACTCGCAGGAAATACTTAAAACTAACAAAGTTACATTAAAAACAACCAAAACAAAAATAAGAGACCTGTGCAAGGCCAAAAAGGTTCCTGTTTCAGTACCTATCGATTTCATGTGACGAAAGCTTTCAGGACGGCAGCCTAATTGCGGAACGCCAAATCGTCAAATGATTCTGATCAGTTGGCTTCATTTCTATCACAATTGGCTTCATTTTACGATTTTCGAATTGCGAAACTCTAGTTTCTGCGCAGGGCCTTAACGTTCATAATTGGTTTCATAATAAACTAGAGTTTCGCAATTCGAAAATCGTAAAATGAAGCCAATTGTGATAGAAATGAAGCCAACTGATCAGAATGATTTGACGATTTGACGTTCCGCAATTAGGCTGCTGATTCAGATATGGGACATGCCTTCATGCATAGTTATCATCACACAGGCAGAGTTCTGTCCAAAACGACATTTACACTTCAGTGCATTGACAGTGACCATACCAGTGTTGTACAATTCGACGGTCTTCTATCGCAACTATTGGTGTTTTAGTCAACCAAATAAAAAGCGGTCATATACGAAGTTTTCTTTTCAAAATATAAAATAATGGAATTTATCACCGCATACTATGTCCCGCAAGAATTTGAATAAAGGTTTTTTTATGATTATGTATGAAACGACCACGGAAGCATAATCAGCCTATAATGTTCCTACTGTTGTGACACAGGCCTCCTCTTCAAGAAGTTGTGGGCTATAATCTACCAAGTAGAGTAGAGAAGTACCCAGTGAGGGTTGGTAGATGACACATGTCTTCGAATTTTTGGTTCTAAGACATGCCGGTTTCCTCACGATGTTTTCCTTCACCGTTTTGAGAGCAGTGGTAATGAAATTATTTACATAAAGTAAAGTGCCTCCTTGGGTTCAAGTTCAAACCCACGATCTGAAACTAGTAAGTTGTGGCCGCTGCCACTGGGTCACTAAACAACACTAACACGGAATCTTACTTAAATATTCGTTTAAAATTTTATCAAGTAGGTACGTAAGTCAACTTGGAGCCAAGTTTAAAAACTTCGTAGGTACTTACCTATCAAGATGTTTTTGTTCCGATATCAAAAAGCGGTTCTTCTCGTTATACGGATCTATTTCTAGACTAATCCGTCAGTACCTACGCCGTTTGCGACCAAAGTGCAAGAATAGATAAATCAAATAGAGCACGATTTATTACCCATGAGTGTTTGTAATAGTTTCAATTTATACGCGGATGAAAATTTTATTGATGGTTCTGAACGTCTGTCATAGTTTTAGAGCGGATTGTGTTGTCCGAACATCAGCGCAACTGCGAATGGAAACTTTACAGAATGAAACAGGAATCTCGAAAAAAATAGGAATCCTATTTTTTAGGTATACAGGATAAAATAAATAATAATATAATAAATACTGGTATTCAGCTGCATCCGGTTAGACTATAAGCCGACCCCAACATAGTTGTCAAAAGGCAGGCAGATAATGATGACGATGACAGGGTGGCAAGGAGATCGACGCACAACCTGTTACCATGGATTCAGTATGATTCTAGATCACACCGTAATCAAAATTTTTCGTCGGTTATTAAAAAAAAAAACGATTCCATAGGTACATTTTGACCGCTTAGGCGTACGTACCTACGCCTTTTTTTTGTGGATGGGAAATCATCAAATGACTCCTCCCGCTCTGGGTGGAGCGGCAGGGAGTGTCAGACTCTTACTGACTAAAACCCACCTGTGTTCCTTCCTTAGCTCATTATGTTCCGGGGTAGCGGTAACCCTTTCGGACAATCCCGCTGACCCGGCAGGCTTCGGCCCTGACGGGCCCCTTCCCTTATGCTTACATTTCTTTGAGGCGCGCGTGGAATACTTACGTGCCGTCCGGCACGGGCCTGGTCCTGATTGGACGGTGAGCTACCCATTGCTCTCGGTCCGCAGGCCCGCGCCTACGGTGGCCGGGAGTCGTCACGCGGCTCCCGACGCTGCTACCACGCTGCTGCGACGCTGGGACGTGAGGCTCTCTCCCTCAACCATCCCGCCACCTCCTTCGCTAGCATGACTGCTTCGCAGACGTACGCCTAAGTGGAGGAAAATTTCTACGCGCTTAGAAGCATGTGTTGAATTCATGGTTATAGTTTGCCCGTCGATGTCCATTATACCTTTACACCTATAGATATAAGCACATGAATAATTCTACGTTTACAAAAAGCGTCGCCTTGCGTTGCGTGCAAGTGTCTAAAGCCAACCAGATGGAAAATGGATGTTGGGTTTTCCGATACGTTTCCTAACCTTACGATATCTGAAGTTGTTTTAATTTTGAGCCTAGCAAGTTTCAATGTAAATAAGTATTAGTTTTGCCATCTACCAACTCCCTCGAAGAACTCAAACTCAAAGCATTTATTTCAATTAAACAATTTACAGGCACATTCGAATTGTCAAAATTAAATAGTCGCTCAGTTAGTCAGAAAGTTGAAGCTAGTTGCCCATTCCAAAACGTAGATCTCTATGGAGAAGAACGGGCAAGAAACTCTATGGACACTCTTTTAAATCAAGATATTACAAAATCCTGGGTAAATGATTCTTGTTGCTTCATTACATCCGCACCCACAGTTTTCTCAGTAATGCTACTTGCCCGCAGAAATAGCTACGGTGGAGGCACTTCCACGAACGTGCCTTTAACAAGAATCTCTAGCAATGCTAAATAATTATAGAATAATACAAATTTTTCAGAAATAAGTAGTTTGTAGAACTCCACAATTATCAGGTCAGGAACTTCGCTTAGGCTTTTAGGTTGGTTTTATTATATTATTATGGTAACATTGGTTACTCAGTAAGGTAAGTTTTCATGGAAATAAGCTGTGCATACCTACTGCGTTTAGTTTCATGGTGTGTATCTGCATAACTAGTTGATCTAATATTGCGGTTCGAATCCGAAGCAAAAACTTATAGTTACGGAAATGCTGACATGAGATGCTCTACCAACTATTAGGTAACATTTATAAAAACATTTCGACATATAGCATAACAGCAGCGCCCCGCTGTGTCACTCGCATAAGTTTTTCTATGTGTTAATCCTGGTTATAAACTATCTTCGTGCCAAATTTCATCCAAATCTGTTTAGTAGTTTTTTAGAAAGAGTAACAAAAAAGACGAAGAAAGAAGAAAACCAAAAACAAGAAGAAGAAGAGAAGAAAAAAGAAGAAGAAAGTCCAAGACAAGAAAGAAGAAGAAGAAAAACCATGAAGAAGAAGTATCCATCCATCCATCCTTACAAACTTTCGCGTTTATAATATTGAGCAGGATAGGATAATTAAAAAAAAAAATGTATTTTGACGTGTGCTAGTTGACATATGGCAAAGAATATCATTAATGTTTTGTGTTTCGTAATGTTATTTACTTACTATTGTATAGAACCATGTTCTTCTAACTGAACAGACAGCTGTGTTGCTGGGGAGGTTGTTCCGCCACTTCTTCCCAGCTAAAGCACTAGAAAGCAGTGAAGGGTGGGCGTTTTGGGGGGACTGTCTAATGTAATTTTGACGATCAAAAAGTGCTGATTCTCAGCCTAGTTTGAATACATGACTTTTGATTTTGAAAATTAGTAAAAACGCTGGAATTTAGGAAGACATTGAATGCCATCTGATATGGATTACAACTGGCATTTACCAAGTTAATTTTTACAATTACCTATTGGTTTTAAAATCTAGACTGAGTACACATAGACGTTTGAGTTACTTGGATTGGAGTCCGTTTCGTAAACGCATCGAATGCCGCTAAATTGTCTGAAAATCGACGCGCAAGCCGTTAGAATAATTTACTAGCATCTAAATCCAACCAATGAATTCAATCACGACCGCCATTTTACTATTTTGGTCAAAATGGGAGCATTGAATCTACGACTGAATAAGAAATAACAAAGAACTAGAAAATAGGTTTATTTGACACAGAAACACGTGCATACAAAACGATTATTAACTCGAATAATAAAGAAAAATAAAAACAGAGGGGCAATTCTCGTAATTTAAAGAACGTTCACAGTCTGATCTCAGTCTCAATCTGTCAAAAAGTACTTCTAATTTCCCTACATTTTGACAAGTTTTTGACATTTGTTTGTCGCCGAGATGAGACTGCGACTAGATTTTGAACGTTTTAAATTACGAGAATTGGCCTTCTGAATAGATGTAAGTATAATCACGAGCACAAAACAGAAATAGTCAACAGCTGCACATCATGACTGTAACAAGAAGGGAATGAGATACATCATTTTAAAATCCTCACTACGCAGCGCAAGGTGCTAATCGAATTTATTACGTTTAAATTTTATAATAACTATATTCGATGAGCCTGATACTCATAAAATATTAAGGCTTTCATTTTCGTTATAACTCGAGACCTACTACGAAAACAAATCGAGTAAAGTTGTGACTTGTTCACTTCGAAGTTTATTTTGGCACTTTCTTTAGAATTCCCGACAGGGAATTAGCCGTAACAGATGACGAAGTAAATTGTAAAGATTCTTTTGAATAGTATGACCCTTGGTAGGGAGGGAGCATGATAGACGCACATGGAAAGTGCCTAAAGTCGCGTAATCCGTTAACTTATTTCAAGGTGGATGTTTCGTGTGAAAAAAATGTCCTTCGTGTCGTATTTCTTAAGACCGGTGATCAATGGGCAATAGTCACGCAGCGAGCGGCACGCGAAGCTTGGTCGGCTCATACCTCAGCCCGCCTTCTGACACCTCGTTTTCTAGATTACAAACATAAAAATACCGCCGTGCCTCTTCATTACCGACCACTTAATTTAATAGAACGTACCTTTTCATTCCGCTGGTGGATCGTGTGTAATTGAGAGCCTCATTTGTATGTATTTCTGGGTTGTTTTAAGAGACTTAAAGTCTGCAGTGCGGAGCGAGAAAGTAAATACACGCTTATATTTTCGTGGAATTATAGAGGAATTTAAATGTCGAGTCCTTTTTACATAACACAAAAAGTACGGAACACAGGTTATTAAAATTTTATTTTTGATGCTGTAAAACTTTAAATAAATGTGGGAATTTTTTTTCGGAATTTCGTGCAAATCCTTCTGAGTGGTTATCGATCCGAAAATATGAATTAAGCATACATCACAGAATCTATATTTTTCGAGCGCTATATGAAGAAAAATGTGCTGTAAATAAGTTCTCGTAGAACATAATTTTGATGTTTACGAGGTTTCATTTTATATTGCTTCTGAAGTTACAAACAGTGTAACGCAGGTGTTTCCTTTTAAATTAAGGCTCGCAGAGTTTATAACCTTTATTTCCTGATGGATGGAAGAAATTTAGATCGATATAACGCTATTTATCAAGGCCCGAGGCCCCGTTTTTTAGAGGCCCGTGGCTAAACAATAACAGCCGCACAGGTCGATCGATCAGGTTAAGCTACACTTGTCGCGGTTGGTCTTTGGATGGGTGACCATCTTTACATTCCGTGCCTTTTGAAAGCACGTTAAACCGTTTGTCCCGGCTAGCATTTGTGTATCGTTGACAATCGTTACGGGTAGTCAGAAGCCCGAAAGACTGAAAACCAGTCTTACCAAGGGGTATCGTGTCACCCAGTCATTGGGTTGTGGAGGTCAGACAGGCAGTCGCTCCATGTAAAATACTGGTTTTCAGGTGCATCCGGTTAGACTGGAAGCCGACCCCAACATAGTTGGGAAAAGGTTAGGCAGACTGATAAGGCTATTATCGAATATTTCTTTACTTTGAGTTTTTAAGTGTAATTACATATGAGAGTAAAGGAAGACCAAAGAAACGATGGATAGACTAAGTGAAAGATGATATTATGGCTAAAAAGGTTGTTACTACGGACAGGACAATTATTAGAAGAGTAGGTATGGAAGGTTGCCTTGAAGAGATAGCGGAATCGATAAGGCCGTACATTGAATGTTGAGAATATGGATAATTATGTAGGTCACCATCATCTGCCTAGCCTTTTCCCAACTATGTTGGGGTCGGCTTCCAGTCTAACCAGATGCAGCCGTATACCAGTATTTTACATGGAGCGACTGCCTATCGGACCTCCACAACCCAGATATTGAGTAATACGATACCCCTTTTGGTAAGACTGGTTGTCAGAGTTTCGGGCTTCTGACTACCTGTAACGACTGTCAAAGATCTACGAATGACAGCCGGGACCAACGGCCTAACGGCATTGATAATTATGTAGGTATCGTAATATAACTACTCGTACATATTTACAGTCCAGGCAAGTAGACATTTCACTGAAGTTTAACAAACAACCTTTGAATTCATGACCAATATTAAAAACTTCAACTAAGTACGCGTGTCCAAAACAAAGCGAACAGTCTGAAATCCAGTATAAAACACCAATCACAATCCGAAATTTAAAGACATCCTTATCTTTTTCAATGAACACGAGAGAGAATCCCTGCTATTAAAGACTTTATTATCAAAACAAAATCTTCGTCGTGTTCGCTCCACATCGTACAACCGCATAACAACTGGCCATAGAGTATGAAGACTTGATAGAAGTGTAACTCATGTACGACCAGTAACATTCATTATTTAATTGATAACGAGAATCTTTAATTACAATATACAAGCTAACACTAAAATATATTTATATATTATGAACGAGTATATACTAAAAAGAAAAGAAAAGGGAGGACCTCATTGGGCATCAAAAAATTCGTCCGCATCGCTGTCAATGGGATAAGTGCCCAAAATGTTGGCAGCAATAACTTGAACTGATTGATTTAAATTTTTAACATTTTCAAACTAAGTAAATATGAGTACTTAAATCTAGCGACAAGCTTTTATATCATACTAGCTGCACCCCACGATTTCACCCGAGTAAATGTCGATCCCGTAGGAATATCGGGATAAAAAGTAATCTATATGTTAATCCAGGCTCTCAGCTACCTCCATACAAAATTTTATCAAAATTGGTCCAGCCGTTTGAGCATGAAGAAGTAACAAACATATAAACACACACACACACACTCACAAACTTTCGCCTTTATAATATTAGTGTGATGATTATTATATTCAGCGCATTTAACTAAAAGCTTGTTCTTAAAAAGTTTTTAACTTTTAATTTTTTGCTTCGAAAACGTAGGTAATGCTTTCGGACTAGTAGTTTCGCTTCCGAAAATACTTATTCTATGTACCGGGTAGGTACAAAACGTACCTCCCTCTTCTCATTAAAAACGTCAACAGAGCAAGCGCCGTCTCCCATACAAATGCATAGTGTCATGTGAAGTCATTAGCCAGTAATCACGTGACGAGATTGCAGCAGTCTTTTGTTTGTTCCTCATCCAACCGTATACACGATAAACTTTTGTCCTCTTTAGAACCGTTGCATTACCGGGACATGTAAACTTTAGGCTTCCTGTTGTTCTTTTATATCAATACCAACATCACTAGGGGCTCGTGGGTTGATTAAAGGTTAAGCTACGCTTGTCGAGGTTTGTATGTGAATGGGTGACCATACTTTACTTACATATCGAAACCCCTCCGTGCTGCGGAATGCAGTTTAAGCCGTTGGTCCCGGCTATCATTTGTAGATCTTTGACAGTCGTTACGGGTAGTCAGGAGCCTGAAAGTCTACAACCAATCTTAACAAGGGGTATCGTGTCGTGATACCCAGTAACTGGGTTGTAGAGGTCAGATAGGCAGTCGCTTCATGTAAATTATTCAGCGGTATTCGGTTAGACCAGAAGCCGACCCCAATATAGCCGGGAAAAGGCTACGCAGATGATGACTGACGGCAAAATGAATAGGTTTTTCTTATACCCTAGGTTTTTTTTAAGTTATTTTCGTAACCTACAAAAAAGTAATTGAATTTCAAGTCTGGGTAGCCGAGCGATTTGTTACGCTGCTATCTTTAAATGTCGGATGACGAAGCGCTGATGAATTATTAGGTACCCTTAATGTGTTCTTAACGCAAACGAATCACGAAGAAACATTTCTTTAATTCATTACGTTAAACTGCTTGAGCTTCCAAGGGCCAATGTCACCAATGAAACTGAACTAAAAATACGTTTATTTGCGGTGAACATCAAATCAAATCAAATTTATTCGTAAATGTCGGTTTCATTACAATAGGATGTTATAATAAGATGGTCAGTTCGCTACATTTTACTCGAGAGTATACAAATAATAATAAAGTTAGTGGTACATGGCACAGAGAAAGAACACAAACACAAAAAAAAAAACAAGTTGCGGGAAAATATGCGTCACATCCACGTAAAACGGACATCGCTCCGCATAATGCTACGAAGCACCTATGCGAAGCAGAGCCCCAGAGCTGGTTTTCAGCGACAGCCGGCGTTGGCGTCATGACGTCAACCGGTGCAGTACCTATACGATAAGATAAAAATAACAAAATAAGAAATAAAATAAATATTTAATACCTAGTTTTAAATGTTTGTTTAAACAAATGGTAACATTCCGGGCAACGACACACGCGCTTTTAATAAATCTGTGAGCGCAGATGTCATAAAACTATTACGTAATCAGTATGTCAAAACATCAAACGTTTTGACATAATAGTTAACACTTCTAAACCGCGTTGAAGAGCTGTCAGTGTCAATATTTGCTCTTAAACGCAGTTCAGATGTGCTAATACCGTTTAGTTTCACTGGTGAAATTCACCCTAAGTTAACTCGAACTACAAGACGCTTCTCAATTCTGGTACTTGAGCAAATGTCCTGTTCTAATGGCGACTCGTGTCTTGAAAATTGACTTTCCGAGCGCTAAAGTCTCTAGCAAGACGACGATGTGTAACAACCCTTAGTTATTGACACAAACTTTAACATTCAAATAAAAATTCACCTTTAGAAACAATTCCGTTTGCGTTTCGTGAAACAATTTTAATATTCGTTTTAGATTAAGTATCAATGATAATAACAAGTTAAACGAAAAACGCGACATGTTTATAGTCAAGGTGATAGCAAACAAACTATTAACGTTTAAAATGTAAGGCTTCCGTAATGAAGGACATGATGAGTTTATTGAGTCACTTAGTAAAATCAATAAGACAAAGGTTGGCGGCGCACGTAGCGTAGGCTTAATACGCCTAGCTAATTCCGTCGACTCCGCAAATCTCTAGCGAATAACGGATCACATGATCATTAAGATATCTAAGAGACGAGTCCTCAAGACACTGCTTACTCTGCGAAGCTTTTGTGATCTGTCGTAATTAATAGGCTTAATATTTCATACACTTCCTGCGGATTTTCGCTAATTTTCTCCGTCGACGATACGTTTACGTAGATTACCCTGTGCTTAGCAGGGACTCCATCAGTCAAGATTAAGAAGAACTGGAAATAACTGCCGCTCTTTAAAAGCGTTACCTTGTTCCGTTGGCTCATTAAGGTAACTTCGTTACTATAATAAAAGTCATCTTAAACGTTATTACCTTTTAGTTAGACAAACGTGTTCCTTGATTGTCGGCTGTTTAGGAAGTTTGTTTCATAATGTTTTCTTTTTAGTAAATTAATATCTTACTCCTAATTAATTTTTCTACTTTGAGGGCTAATTTCTCTAACGCCAGATAAATTTATCGTAAGGATAATTTTGAATTTTTGACAGTTCTTCCATACAAAAACTGTCAGACGTCAATTTAAAGCCCGGTTTCCACCGCGAGCGGAGCGGACCCATTAACGACTTCTTTTACCTCTCAAGATAAAACTGCTTACATTTGTTTCCACCAACAAAGAGTCGAGCGGAAATGACCCAGCGGGCAAAGAGTAAAAATGAGCTCGCTCATTTCTAGAGAGAATCAGACGACTAAACTCTTTCTTGGTGGAAACGCAAACCTATTTCATAAAAACGAAGTCCGCTCCGCTTAGCCATTTCCGGCTCATTACTCTTTCGCGGTGGAAACCGGGCTTTATTCCACGAATGAAAATTATCTATCGATTGAAAAATCAGACCATAATATTACTTACAATTCATAAGTGACAGAAGGCTGAAATGAAAGGAGACATTTAAAGGTGTTTTGTTTTTAAATGTCTCCTGTTATTTCAGCTTTGTCTCTGGGATAGCCACGCACCGCGCTGCGCCACCATGGACTTGCATGGACACCATGCCAAACCCTGTGCTTTGGCATGCTAGAAGTCCATCATCATCTGCCTAGCCTTTTCCCAACCATGTTGGGGTTGGCTTCCAGTCTAACTGGATGCAGCTGAATACCAGTATTTTACATGGAGCGACTGCGAGCGACAACCAAAGATCCACGAATGATAGCCGGGACCAACGGCTTAACGTGCTTTCCAAGGCGCTGAATGTAAAGATGGTCACGCATCCACAGACCAACCGCGGCAAGTGTAGCTTAACCTGATTGAACGACCTCTATGGTTGTTATTATTTAGCCAGGGATCCCTACGCATATTAGAATTCAATGGGGGGTATGAACCAACGTATTGACTGTGGTGGAACAACTGCAACAATAAATCTATACATAGTATAAAACAAAGTCGCTCTTTGTGTCCGTCGGTGTGACCATTTAACTCCGCATTGGATCTTGAAGCGGTGTTCACCACCATTTAGAAAATTTATTTCGGAAGGTTTATATTATGTATAGTACATTAACATTCAACTTTTTATTGTATGTATAGATAAGTAACTTACTATTTACACTAGGTACTAAATTAAATGACTAACTAACTACTTATACAAATTTAATAAATAGGTACACAAATAATCGAAGTAGGTACTCGTCCGCGTCACTGTCATCCGAAAACGTGCCCAGAACATATCGATGTTTTGACATGTCGCCCCATATCAGTTTTATTGCAGCGTCGCTAGTATAATATAAATTGAGGTACAGGCGCCATCACATCAAGCTACTACAATCTGTCAAATTTCTTTAATAGATTTTCAACTTTATTGCTAAAGGACAAGGTTCAAAGTTGATTGGGAAAATTTGACAGTTTCGGGTAGCTTGATGTGCTGGCGTCTGTACAATGTAATTTTAGTAGGTAGTACCTACCATACAATAAAACTCATACAGATGCCTAGTATGCCACATAAAATTGAAGAGTTTTCAGAAGAAAACTCTTCAATACGTACGTAGGTATTTCTTTATTTACGTAGGTATTTCGTTTGTAAAGATGAGAACATCTTTACAAACGAAATACCTACGTAAATACTCGCATGTTTAATTAATTTCAGTCAAATAATAGTGCTTGACTGAAATATAGTACTGTTAGTTCGAAATGCCAGAGTGGCGTACCTAATTAATTTGTAAAACAGTTATGAAAGGCCGTGACACGTTAATTGACTGTTATTGTTAAAATAACGAGTTCAAATTAATTATGCCCTACCGTTTATCTGTTAGACAGCGATTGTAGAAGTAAATGTTACGTTTGGCGAAATTAGATATCAAATGACTAATGTTTGTTTAGGTTATTTTACTGTTTGTGGATTCGAATTTGTTCATTAAGTAGCACGTTGATGATAATTTATTTGACAATCTATACAAATAATAAAGCTGAAGAGTTTGTTTGTTTGAACGCACTAATCTCTGCAACTACCAATGGAATTAAAAAAAAATATTTTTGCATTTGGTTCGTTTTAGTAAAAACAAAGTAAAAGCGTGGGCGGGCCGTGGGATGCGACGCGGGGGCTTAAATTTCACGCGGACGAAGTCGCGAGCAGAAGCTAGTATCTAATATAATAATTACATAACATACGAGTACCATAACGCCTGCAATTCCCGAAGGGTCAGGCAGGTGTATAGCTACAGTAGGTACAGTCTGTTATAGCAATTAGCTGACCCCTTAAAAATTAAACGAATTTGAACCTTCTGCTTGTTAGCAGTAAGCTTATCGAACTAGAACAGTTCAACGTCTACGATTAATAAAACAGTTATTCGAATTTGATATTTAACACGCAGTGTTAAGGTAGGTATGATCTTGAATATTGTTCTAACTTGTAATATATTATTGCTAATTTCAACGACAATCACCATGTTCGTGTGGTCTAGTGGTAGCTGCAGTGAGCTGACAAGAGCGTGGTTGCGAGTTCGAAACCAACATGTTTTCTGCTGCGCATTTTGTTTTATAATATTTTTTTTTAGTTATAAATAATAAATTATAACTTTAGCAACAAAAAAAAGCTGAACGAAAATAAAAAAACGATAATGATGGTAAAAACGATTTTATTTTATAAAAAAAATTATTATAAGAATAACGTAAATGATATAACAGTTACTAATAACGTTGTTACATACTTCACAGAGTTTAATGTAGTGAATCAACATGTTATAATATTTAGAAATATATAGGTATGTATTTCTATTTCATAACAATAACATCACCACATTAAATATCGTTGAACTAAATAAAATAGCATTATACGTTGATGTTTTACCTACTAGGTATACTATATATCAATTTGTTTTGTAAGTATGTAGTTATGTTTAGTTATAAATAAGGTTTTGACAAAGACTTCTCGTCGGTAAATATGACAACATAATCTTCCCAATTAAAATTGAGATATTCTTGGGCAAAGCGGACCCTTGCTTGGCGATGTGCAGCAGTCAGTTAAAGTTTACGTGCTGGCTTGTATTGTTTCAGTCCAGCAACATGCAAATGTTTTCTGACCGTCTGAACAGAAACATTATACTGCATTGAGTAGGCAAAAATGGGTGTTCAGTATGCCTTCTAACAATTGCTTGATGATGTTTTGACACAGGAGTAACATTGCAGGTTTTGGTTCAGGACGATCCTTTTGAATATTCCCTGTCTCTTCAAAACGTCTTAGCCACAGTCTGACTGTATTTCTCTGAAACAACACAATAAGCATAATTTTAATAACCCGGTAATCATAATTTTTCGAATAAGTTTGCAAAAATACCTTTAGATAAACCACATTAGACCTATAAATGATCTCATAATGAAACAGTTAATTTTCTATTATTCTATACTCACGTTTTTAAGCCAACTAACGAATTAAGGAAGTATAAAAAAGAATACACTTACCGCTATATTAAGTTTCCTAGCAATCGCTTTAATACCAACATTCTCCTTATGCAAATACAATATTTTGTATTTTAAATAATCACTCAACTGAGACATGACGATTAAACTATCAAAACCGATAATAATAATTAATAAAAAGGCGTGGATTTTCGCAACTTAGTAAGGCAATATAAAAATGTTCGTGCGTATTCACTGCTATTTGTGCATAGAATGTCTTGTTCAATTTATTCTTCTACCCCATATTCCTAAAATCATTTCAATAGCAGTATTTGTTGAATACTCATATTGACGTCGAACTACCCACTTATTGAAAAAGGTGAAACGTTTATCGTTTATCAACTTAATTGATATGCTTGTTCTTTACAATAATGCAAGAAATACTTACGAACAATTTATATATTGAAAACAAAATTAAACATGAGACTAGATTTGAACTCGCGTCTTGCACGTCTCAGCCTTACGCATGAACCACGACACCAGATTAACTTGAGTAAGATAGATGAAATAAGGTATTAGTAGCAATGACACTAATTATCACAACATTAACCTAACCTTTAAGTCTTGCTGATTAAAAATGAAAATTGCGTAACAAATACCCATACATAGTAAATGACCTAACACCAACATCTTAAAGCTCAAATTTGCGTATCAAAATTATTTATTGTTTCTGTTCATCGAGTAGTGTTAGTCCGATTAACTCATACATATTGAATAACCTTTAATGTTATGAGAGGAGGGTGCAAAATCGAGTAATTTTTAGGGGGGTCAGCTAATTGCTATAACAGACTGTACGCCGACATTGCGCCAGTTATGTTTTAGTCCCATGTTTCTAATAGGGGGTGAACCTATTGCCATCAACCAGGCACAAATCCAGTCTGCGGGCTGCTAACGAGAAATTCCTGATGGAAAAACTCAATCACACTATGCCTGAACTACCTAATATGTGTAGATTTACTTGTATTTCTAATTAATGTGTTAAGAATGTTTACGATGTACGGCATTTCATACAAACTTTCAAGCTCAAAGTTGGTATAAAATGCCGTACGTCCGGTCGTAAACGTTCTTAAGTATTGCAGGCTCAAAAACATCCATCCATCCACAGTCCGACTTCACCCAGTGCTGGGCATAGGCCTGTAGCGGTATCTACAACGCTACATGCGAACAACGCGTCATCACATGACGTCACGCAAAATCCTGCATCTCGCAAGCAGAGTTTACCAATCTCGCAACTAGCATACATCAACGGCCCGACATGAATCATCGGGCAGTTGCCCTCCAGACAAAACACCCGTCTGGTCGGAGGGTTCTCCCTTTTCTATAGAGTATAAGTGAACTTTACACCCTGTTCCTCATACCTCCTCTCTTTTCTTGGGCCAATCACCACGCTCCTGTACCAGCCTTCTCCATGTTTTGCCCGCGATGGCAACAATGTCGTCTCCCCAGCTCGCCGTCGGACGACTGACATCTCGTCCTCCAGTACTTGGATGCCACTCTGTCATAGCCTTACTCCATCTGTCATCACAGCGCCTTGCCAGGTGTCCTGCCCTACTCCATTTGAGTGCCATAATATGTATTCCTATATCGAAAACCTTTGTACGTCTTCGTATCTCGATGTTTAGAACTCGGTCTATTAGCCTCAAAACAACAAATGCCGCATTAACTCAGCAATGTATCCTCAACTAAAATAGTCTTATTTCTTTTTACGCTTATTTTTTCAGCCACTTCAGTTCCCGACAAACCTATTCACCCAATAATGTACACTTTCCTTTCCCAAATCGTTGAGCTGTCCCTTGAATTTATCTCAATAACAGAAAACTAAACGGGCACGGTATCACATCCGGCGTCGATACGACACGCGACGTGACGGAACCGGTGATAAGATAACCGTCCGAATTAAAACCGGAGTATGCTAGTTTGACATGAAAGGGTAGCGGGCTTGTGGACACTTGAATATAAAAGTTGTGTGTGGTAGTGACGCGAAAAATAAAGTTTATGTACCTAATAGTTTTTTACATCTTGATATATTAAAGAGGTAAACTTGTTTGTATGTTTGCAAGAGGTTTTTTTTTGTTTATCCTATACTGTCCCACTGGTGGGCAAAGGCCAGCCCTCGGGGTATGCGTCCAGGCATCTCGCCACCGCTTTCTGGTTCGACCGCGGCGGCGCCGTCCATCTTGGGGCACCCATTGTGTGCAGACTATTGATCAGCGGTGGTGCATGCGACTCATGTGAGCTGTAAGAGGTTATCTTTTTTATAATGTACAAAAACTATTTCACTGACAGAAATTTACATAATTCCCGAGTGATATACGATCTTTTTATGCCCAAAACTGTATGGTTCCTGTAAGAGTTTCTATGTGTGTTAGATCGAAATTATTATTTGAGACGAACATTATTAAGCGAGGACAGTTTAGCACATAGTGAGGGGCTCGTGGCTACGTAAAAACAGCCATACGGGTCGATCGATCAGGTTAAATTACGTTAGCCGCGGTTGGTCTGTGGATTGGTGATAATCTTTAGATATCAAGACCCCTTCGTGCCCCGGAAAGCAGGTTAAGCTGTTGGTGCCGGCTGTCATTCGTGGATCTTTGACAGCTTTACGGATCGTCAAAGCCCGAAACTCTGACATCCAGTATCACTGAGGGTTATCGTATTACCCAGTAATTGGGTTGTGGAGGTCACATAGGCAGTTGCTTTATGTAAAATACTAGCTGCGCCCCGCGGTTTTACCCGCATAAGTCTCGATCCCGTGGGAATATCGGGATAAATAGTACCCTATGTCCTTTTGCGGGACTCAAGCTATCTCTATACCAAAATTTCATCAAAATTGGTCCAGCCGTTCGAGCGTGAAGAAGTAACAAACATATAAACACACACACACACTCACAAACTTTCGCCTTTATAATATTAGTGTGATAGTGTGATTGGTGTACAGCTGCAGCCGGTTAGACTGGAATCCGAACCCAAGATAGTTGGGAGAAAGCTAGGCAGATGATGATGAGTTTAGCATAGACATAGTTAAGTTTATCAGCCTTGGAGGATTAGAGATTTATCCGAAAAAAGCATTAACTTCGTTCATTTTAAGACTTGCTATTTCCCGTGACGTTGTCTGCGGTCCAGGATAAAAAGTAACCTATGTCCTCCTCCAGGTCCCAAGCTACCTATCTTTCAAAAGTTCATCCATATCTGTTTAGCCATTTTAGCGTGAAAGCATAACAAACTCACTTTTACATTTATAATATTACAAGCTGCGCCCCGCGGTTTCACCCGCATAAGTGTCGATTCCGTGGGAATATCGGGATAAAAAGTAACCTATATGTTAATCCAGGGTGTCAGCTACCTCCGTACAAAATTTTGTCAAAATTGGTCCAGCCGTTTGAGAGTGAAGAAGTAACAAACACATAAACACACGTGTGTGTGTACACACTCACAAACTTTCGCCTTTATAATATTAGTGTGATGTGATTACGTGATTAGTGTAATAGTGTGAAGTTAGGATCTTTTTTTTATTAACAAAAGTTTACAGTAGTCTTAAACAATGCTCCACAAAAGGCAATTGGGAAAAAAAAAACAATATAGTGCAAATTAAAAGCCATGTCCCGGTTTCAGTGCGTAAATGTAAAACATGGTTGAAACCCTATAAAGCTCTTGCAAACGATAGCATCACCTGTGTGTGGCCCATGAGTACCATTAAATAAGTTCATTTACTTTTTTCTCAACTCAATTACTCGGTCGGAACACATTTTCGCATTAGTTGGTTAACATGTAAATTAGACTACGTTAACTTTTCTTGTTAAGTATTTTAAACCTTAAACCTGCATGGAGGTGTACTTTACCTTTTTTGTACCTTTTTGCCATGACCTCTCCGTCATGGCTTAGGCAAAAATAAAGGCACATGGAAGGACTACTTGACTTTTCACCTACTTTTAGACGTCTGCGTCCTCGTTATTTCTTGGACATCTTTGTCTGCATACACACGAGCGACATGCGTCAACGGCAGATGCAACTGCAGCCGTAGACGGGTGTCGATGACAGCCGTCGACACGCGTTGACGGCAGCCGTCGACAGCTGCAGTGGCCTCTGCCATTGACACGTGTCGACGGCAGCCGGCGACACGCGTTGACGGCAGCCGTCGACAGCTGCAGTGGCCTCTGACATTGACACGTGTCGACGACAGCCGTCGACAAGCGTTGACGCCAGCCGTCGACAGCTGCAGTGGCCTCTGCCATTGACACGTGTCGACGACAGCCGTCGACACGCGTAGATGGCAGCCGTCGACAGTACAGTTGCCACTGCCGTCGACAGCTACAGTTGCCACTGCCGTTGACAGCTGCAATTGCCTCTGCCATGACGGCAGCCATCGACAGCTGCAATTGCCTCTGCCATTGACGCATGTAGCTCGTGTGTATGAGCACTTTGACAACAATTTCCAGTATATAGAAAATTAACCTTGTTCGTTTTATGACGTGCAAGTGATATATCAACCTTTGGGGTAATAATGCAGTTGCTAGGTTGACTACATGACTATACTTGTTTATGTGCAGGTATTTTGTTAACGGATAATACTGGGTGGCAGGGACATCGATGCGTAACCTTTTACCATGGATTCAGTACATGATTCTGAACCCCCCTGCATTGAAATTTCCCGTAGGTTATTAAAAATAAATAGAAGGTCTGCCATCCTGTAATGTTTGAAACTTCTATAAGGTCAACTAGAAAACAAATTAGCGCTAGACCATATGACTCGCGTTTGAATTAGGAACCGATAGTGGAAACCTGTACTAAACCAATATACAAGGTTGTTCACACATATATGTACATCCAAATCTAACGAACACACTACGGCGTCGTCAACGAGCGACGCGGCACGGCGCGGGGACCGGGAGGCAACACAGCATCGCGGCATTGCATCGTTCGACACAACCGCGCTCGAACATAAACATAACATAACATAATAAGTACTAGTTGCCATAATTGTGAACCACTATTAAACCTTTTTATAATATACAGTCCGCTTGCTTTACTTCCACCTGGGCGTAGACAAAGGTACAATGATTCAAAGAATAAACCAGTCAGAGTTTGTACCTCTCCCACTGCACGCATATGTAAACCACATTTACAAGGTACTCCTACATTTTCTGCGGTACAGGTTCAAACGTCATACCTAGACGGCTCCTAGCCTCATACATTATTTAGGCATAGGCAGTCACGTATTTTTCGAGTAGTTCCAGTCCGCTTTTGCTTATGAATAAATGAAGGAAAAAATGCCGGTGGCAATAGCCAGGAGATTCAGCGGTGAAATTTTCTTTAAATTTTCCTGGTTTGAATAAGGATTATGTATGTGCAATTTTTATTTCGATGCAAAGTAATATAGTTTTATCAAGGAACGATTTACGAAAAATGTAAAATAAAAAATGGTGAAGTACACTTTCAGAATCATCGCGCCTTTTCATTTATTTTTTTGCCATCAGCTTTGAACCGGTCAAGCGGCGCGCGTCGCCCATGGGCGACTAAACAATAGAAAATCAATTGTGTCTCATTAGCGGAGCTTGACAGATTAAGTCCACATTTTTATATTACCTTTGTTTTATTACATACGAAATATATCTACAGGACTCAGTCAGTCCTAAACTCAGACAAGCAAAGCACATAATAACTACAAAATAAAATTAAAATTCATGCCAACCAGCCAGCCAACTTCATGGTTATCAAATTAAACTCGTCTTACAGCAAACATGCATACATTTTGTACGCAACAACAATAGAGCACTTCGCTGTTTTACTTCGTCCTAATAAAATCAAAATTATGTAAATATCCCAGCTTATTCACTCAAGTACTTATACCTAAATATTTTCCAGCACAAAATGCAAGGCTACATTGAAACAAATCTTCCTTTTTATTAGAGTCATGAACGTGAAGATGTATTTTATTGCAGCTTGAAATATGCCCGCCTAGCCGTTTCGGTCGAATTTTCCAGAAACTAAATTCTCTTCTTAGTTGAAAGATCAAAAACGGGGTTTGCTGTTATCCTACTTTATGTTTGAAGAGTATAATTTTATACAATTGGCTACTCATCCTTAGCAACGATCCCCGGTTTGGGATATTCCGCCGTATGTAGAGCAACAACCGTCTAAGATCTTTCGGATTTTGTTGCACGGATGTGAATGCAAATCCGTTAAACCTGGTAATGGCGAACTCTGGATTATTTTTGGCAAGAACAAGTGAAAATAGTGAAGTAAAACTTCTGCTTTAAGACTAGGGTAAGGAATTCCTGCGATGAATAGCGAAGGAGTAACTCGGCAAAAGAAGAATAAAATACCGAATTAGCCGTATATGCTAGGTATGTGTTCCACAATGCACCCGTGCCGTAACTAATGTTGTCTAATTTGACAAGCTTGGGTTCGCAGCAGAAAAACCCGAGACAGGGGTCGTAAATCCGGACGACAACATTGCCAGGGGTGTCCCACGAACATTCTTACAAATTTTTGCAACTGTAAACGTATTTTAACTTGACTCTAGCGTAACATTTACTTTGTTCTCCGCAAAGCGACGATAATGAGAGGATGTGAATTTTAGCTGTGTCTACTGTCTACGGCGTTCGTTAGATTGTGTCGAGTCGGTGGAATTAAGAATGAAATAGTCTGAGACAATTTTCTTTGTTTAAATGACGAAATAATATATTTTATTTCTCAGAACGGTATAGAATAACATCATGAAGAAACCGATATGTCCTAGATAGAGCCAAATATTCGAAGAATTGTGACATCTACCAACCCGCACTGGGGGTCACGTGGTAGAGATTACAGCCCACTCGCTGTCGAACAGAAGGGGCCTGGGTCCCAGCAGTGGTAACATTATAGGCTGCTTTGTGCTATGTTTATGTAATATCTTTCGCAATATTTTTAACGGACATTATTTTTATTGATAAATATACTATTAACTAACCTAACTTCAAAACAAACAATTCTATTGTTGTTGTAACGTGTATCTGTGTCACACATCAAACGTCAAATTATCCATTTCGTCACGTATAAAACCATATGTAGGTATCTTCCGCATTCCGGCCGTCAGCAACGCATACGGAACAGTATTTCGTACTATAAACAGAAAGGTACATCAATCATTCTTATACCCTCGGGGATCGGTAGCGGTTGTAGTTGCTAGGTAATAACAATCGGAAGCGGGTAGTCTGTTGAATTACAGGGGCGGGCCTCCCTCTATTGCCTTCCAAGCAAACAAAGTTGCAATAAACCCGACCAAGACGACTGTAACGTTCGTACTATCTTAATAGCGCTTTTATCCATCGGGCTGGGTTACACATGTCGCTTTGTGAACGTCTAGAGACTTTGTCTACTCCACTGCATTTTATTTTCAGCTTATCTGTTTCAGATATTGGCGATAAGGCCCAGAGCTTCGAGTATTGGGTGTTTTATTCGGTTCCTATTCTTTTCTAACAGAATAATGGACAGCATTTGGATCAAGAGCTTACATTTCGAGTTAGAAAGAAAATTATTGGAAGGTTGGTTATTCTGGTTCTTTTATAAAATTCTTTGTAGTGAATAAAAACTTCTAGAAAGACGTTTTAAATAAATTACCTAGTAGACAATAAGTGATTAATTTTACTTAGAAATTACTTCTGTGCGTCTTTGCTACTTTGCTATCTTTTAACTATCATTTTAATATAAAGAAAATGAAAAGCATTTGTGAGTAAAACACCACGTATGTAATCCCAGAGGTGCACCACAGGCGCAGATGTGGGTGGTGGGCACCCACATTTCGCCATTTTGATGAGTAATATTATTACATACTAGTTTCCGCCAGTGGCTTCGCCCGCGTGGTAATTCGATAAAAATATATAACCTATGTTCTTTCCTAGGTTTCAAAGTATCCCCAAACCAAATTTCATCAAAATAGGTCCAGCCGTTTCGGAGATTAGCCGGAACAAACAGACAGGAAGCGAAATATTAAAAAAAAAATTTGTTATAAGTGCCGAATAATACTTTTGCATCCATTTAGTAAAAAGCTGTTATTTTGATAATTTAAAGTCGCAAGCGGAAGTTCTAAAACCACAAAATAGGTTCATCGTGAAAATAAATAGTTGGCGTTCGAAAAGTTCGAGAGTCAAAATATTAGTTTTGGCTTACAACATTCATTAGTTTTGAAATACACTCCTAATTTATTGAATGCAACTTTACATATGGTGAACTAAGATAGGATGCTAATGGACAACATACTGTAGTTGTCTTGAAACTATAATAAATGTATCAACATTTTCAATCGATGCAGCTTTTGGCTTTTCTTTTCGAAAAACACGAGTTTTGGAGGTTTTTCATGCTGTTTTTTATAAATTAAAGTGAAATATGGCCGGTATAACAAAAAATAAAATAAAGTTAAAAAGTAACGTGTATTTTGCGTTTTTTTTTAATAAAGTAAAAAAAATTGTGTTAAATATTGTACGGTGGTACGGAACCCTTCGTGTGGGAGTCCGACTTGCAATTGGCCGTTATTTTTTCTAATATTCCTAATGATATAATGTTATTGTGTTGGTAAAGGTATAATGCTATAATGTTATTCTGTTGGTATAAAGTAATGTGTATAGTTGCCTTAAAACAACTGTTTTATCTACCTTTATATTGTAGCAACGGCTGTGTTATCTCTGAAATAATTAACTACAAATCCACTTTAGTATTACAACCCATTTTTAATTAAAATCTGATCCCAAATTATTACCAAGCAGCGGGAGTTACAAATTATATTATTAATCCAATAGATTATAAATTATATCGACTTACATATACAGGTTGTTACAGAAAGGGTATATCAATACAAACGGGTTGAAGAGTGTATCTGATCTAGAATCTCTGTACAAAATTTCAGCTCAAAAGCAGTAACTTTGAAAATGCTTAATATTTTTTTATTTCGATAGTTTATTAAATTGAAATCATAACAAACGTGTCACCGCACTACGAAGGTCATTATTCATTATCTGTAGTGTGTCTGTGCGCCTAGTACACGCACATCACGCCGCCGCGCGCCAGTGCAGCGCCACCGCCGTGATGTCGAAATTAAAAAAAATATTAAGCATTTTCAAAGTTAATGCTTTTGAGCTGAAATTTTGTACAGAGATTCTAGACCAGATACACTCTTCAACCCGTTTGTATTGATATACCCTTTCTGTAACACCCTGTATATGAGACACTAATATTATAAAGGCGAAATTTTGTGAGCGTGTTTGTATGTTTGTTACTTCGTCACGCACAAACGGCTGGACTATTTTTTTATAAAATTTGGTATGGAGGTAGCTGAAAACCTGGATTAACACATAGGATACTTTTTATACCGATATTCCCACGGGATTGAAACTTATGCGGGTGAAACCGCGGGGCCCTGCTTGTTATAAATATAGGAAAGTAACTCTGTCAGTTGGTCTGCCTGTAACGAGTGTGGAACTCGCGCCCTAACGGCTGCACGGATTTCGAGGAAATTCAGCATACAAGTACCACCATGAACATGATCTAGGTTAGGACATAGGGTCCTTTCCTGGCTATACGTTCCCACGGGATAAATTTGGACCTCCAAGGTTGTGAAGACGTGGGCAAAGGCTAATATGAAATAAATAAATAAAAGGTGCCTTTGAATCCACTTTCCTTGAGGGGTGACTTCTCGTTAAATCCTTGTTTGATTCTTCGTGACAATGCATAACATGTGCTGCTAAAGAAACAAGTACAGTATCAACAAAAGTTTAACGTGAGACACGATATTAGCGAAATGGGATGGAAAATTATATCGATATTTTGGTTAACCTTGATTGGGATAACATGTTTTTCGGTGCTGATGAATTGACGTAGGTATAACTTTGACATCAATTAATTAATTTGTTCCTTAAAAACCATTATGCATGAGCTCTTATTTGCTGCTTTTTTATTTATTTGAAATAATAGCATTGTGCAACATAAAATTAAATATTTGCAAACCATTATGTACTGGTAGAATGTAAAGGGGCCATTTTAGTTTTGAGGTCATACATTGTAAACCTACAGTCTGGCAAATAAATTAATTGGATTTGATGTTGTGTGATACCTAGGTTAACATTTTGAAATTTACGACTCTGTCTTGTGGTTCTTCGTACTTCTAGACTCGATTTTTTATTGAACAAGTTCATAAACAAACCTGTAGTGGTATCTACAACGCCACATGCGAACAAGGCGTCATACTGACGTCACGCAAATCCGGCATCTCGCAAGCAGAGATTACCGCGCAACTAGCTTAGATACAACAGCCTGACATGAATCATTGGGCAGTTGCCAGCCGGACACAACACCCGTCTGGTCGGAGGATCCTCCCTTTTCTTGAACTTTACACCCTGTTCCTCATACCTCTATAAACATACGAAAAAAAAAATACATTAAATAAATTACTTAACTGTTCGATAGATTCCATCAAATCATTCCATGTCGAAACTAATAACATTATACCAACACAAACCATTCGATGTAAGCAAATAAAATATCTACGTTACTATTTGTATAGCCACCGCACTTCATAATGTAATTACTTCCACTGCGGATCTTACAATATCGTGTCCAAGACGGAAAAAAGGAAGCCAGAAGCGGAAAATTTACTCTCCTTGGCCAGTGATTTTTATTTGCTTCAGACCCGTTCCCCAGCCAGCGTGTACTTGATAGAAAGAACTACTAAACTGTTCCCCACAAGCAATTATTTTAAACTTTACATTTCGATACAAATTGTACGGGCTTTGCTTTTGTTCTGCCGTGAACTTTTAAATGTGTGTTTGATTTTGTTGCCTTGTTTTTGTTTTAGTTAGGGCACTGTGGTTCGTAGAAACTAGGTTAACATGTTTTAAAGGAGGTTAGTGTTAGGTAAAACTGTTGGGGTTGTATGAAAAGAATAAGAATGCGGGGGAATCTTACGATGTATGTAGCGATCATGCCTCTCGGCGTCATGTTTTTCGAGTAACTCACTGAGAAGTTCTGATTCTGAGAATTTAGAGGTCGATCATGCTCGACGGAGAAATAAAAAATGGATGATAATGTTAGCTCTGTTTTCTCATTACTTTAATTTACATATTATAATATGGAGTATCAAATATTCAGAACCAATATTATCATAGAAAATGAGCTGAAGCTAACACAGACACGAGTGTCAATCGCCACGTTAATGACCAGCCATCGAGCAGCAACTGCCACTTACAGCCAGACGGCCGTCCATTCCATATAACAACGCTATCTTATAATTTATATAGGACTGTTCGTATCAAATAAATTACTGTTAGGGAACGTCCGACAAGTGTTGGGCGGGACAGTTTTTCTTACCGTATATTAATGAAGCCGGCTATACAATCTCAGACGATATCTAAATAATTTATTGCTACACCAGGTGTCGCGCCAAAGACGAATTTACATAACGTACAGCGGAGAATAGGGTGTAATTTATCGCTGCGTGTATTTTGTTCACAAGAAAACGATGAGATCCCGATAATAAGGACAAACTTTGTTGCGAGACTGTACCTACCTCTTACTTGGAAATTTGCGACACAAATTAGATATTGTCTGATGTATTCTGCGTTCTAGAGACAATCAGATCAGATGTTGATAAAGTTATGTTGTTACTATAGTCCGCGCGGAACTAGTTGGCCGCTGAGGTGGAGACAGCAGTGAGGCGGCGGCGGTTCGCAACGCACGTACTGAGTAATGCGCCCCCGCCTCTCCGTCCTACCGCTCACATACCTAAGGCGCGGCCAACTAGTTCCGCGCGGACTATAGTTGTGCCTGCGACTTCTTTCGCGAGCATGTCGGAAACAATTGGATATGGTTGTTTTTTGCACGGCACCCTAATTCTTTTTCGAAAACAACAGTAGCCTAAGTTACTCCTTACAACATCAGCTATCTGCCAGTGAAAATCGGTCCAGCTGTTTCGGAGATTAGCTGGAACCAATAGACAGTATTTTTTTTTTACTTTACCTTCTCTGTCCCACTGCTGAGCAAAGGTTTCCCCCAAAACCTTTCAGGTATCCTTTTTTAGAGCCACCTCGATCCAACCCTTACGGTACGCATCTAAGTTGTCTCGCTTCCAAGTTCTAAGACAATTTTTTTTTATGAGTACATATTATTTATAACAATTTTTTTTTTAATTTAGTTAAATGCTATTATTTAGACATTACAAACATACACTTTTTGTATAGACTAGGACTTGCTGGGTAAACCAATGTTGCAGGAATGAAAGTATTAAGTACTTAATTCATTTCAGGAACTGTGTAGGATATTTTTAACAATATTGCTAAGCATTACTTATATGTACTTTATGCTCATGACAGTAGTTATACTCCATTTAAAATAACATCAGAAAAAGAGGCTCGTGGAAGCAGGAGTGCAGTACATTCTATTTTCAAGATAAATTCAAACAATTTTAAACTTTAGAAATATTAGTAGCACATACTCATCTAAATAATATATTTTTCAATATATTATTTATTTTTATTATATTATTTTTTATTTATTCCTTCATTTGATATTGTCTGATGTATCGTGCGTCTTAGGAGAATCAGATTAGATGTTTATAAAGTTACATTTGTATATCTAGGATTTGCTGGGTAAACCAATGTAGCAAGAATCACGAACTATTAATTTTTTTTTACAATATTGCTGATATTTTTTCAAACACATAGGTAATGCTTTTATAAATATTTTGTGCTAATAATAGTAGTTAGGTATTTTCTTGTATAGTGTAGTCACCCAATGGTAAAAATACAAACTAAACTCTGTTTTTTTATTTGCTAGACGAAAATGACAACTGCGGTCGACCTTTTCTCTCAACATGATATTATTACGTATATATTAGCTGACATTTTGGTCTAGCAAATTAAAATCAGAGTATAATAACTCAAACTCACAGCATTTATTTCAATTAAACCATGTGCAGGCATTTTTGAATTTTCAAAATTAAATAGTCGGTCAGTTAGTCAGAAAGTTGAAGCTAGTTGCCCATTCCAAAACGTAGATCTCTATGGAGAAGAACTGGCAAGAAACTCCATGGACACTCTTTTAACTGGAGATATTACAAAATCTTGGGCACATTATTCTTATTGCTTCTACAGGGTGTTACGGAAAAGGTATATTAATACAAACGGGTTGAAGAGTGTATCTGGTCTAGAATCCCTGTACACAGCTCAAAAGCATTAACTTTGAAAATGCTTAATATTTTTTTATTTCGACATCACGGCGCTGCACTGGCGCGCGGCGGCGTGATGTGCGTGTACTAGGCGCACAGACACACTACAGATAATGGATAATGACCCTCGTAATGCGGTGACATGCTTGTTATAATTTCAATTTAATAAACTATCGAATTAAAAAAATATTAAGCATTTTCAAAGTTACTGCTTTTGAGCTGAAATTTTGTACAGAGGTTCTAGACCAGATACACTCTTCAACCCGTTTGTATTGATAAACCCTTTCCGTAACAGCCTGTATATGTGAGAACAACGTAAAAAAAAACAGAAAAATGAAGAAACAATAAAAAAAAATAAGAATAAAAATAAGCCTTGGCGCCCGTTCACGAACATGACACGTGGATCAGCACCATCCAGCTCAACCATTTTGTAGGGAACCGAATGTGCTATTAATAAAAGTAATAGCACATTTGTGTGGGTCTTATGTATACTGATTATTATGGTACCTATTGCTTTGAAGTCGTACTTTTTGTAAGGTCATTTATCTATATATCGAGTGTCGCGTGCATTGAATAGAAGGCGGAGTGTAAATGATCAAGATTTTTACGCAATATTTTAATATGTACCTATGGATTCCTCGAGATATAAATAGCAAAGAACGCAGAAATCCCGCATCACGCCCGCCCTCGGTACTCCGTCTGCAGTTATAACTGACACAGCGTTTCGCAATTTGTATTTGTCATTGTCACTTATTTTCTTCTTTTTCCATACATGCATACCTAATATCACACTTGTACTCCGTGAAGTGTTAGGCAGATGTGTAACTATAGTTCCTACACCCACATTTCGCCAGTTATGTTTAAGGGGATACAGAACCTAAACGCAAAAAACGCAAGTTTTATAATGCCTAAAAGTATATGATTGACTACAGTAAACAAAATTAGAAAAATATATGATACTCTTCAGGATATATGCTAGGTAGATAGTGTGTTGGAAACATATTATTATACAACTAATTTAATACGATAGAAAAAATCGAGAAGATACCTCTAAAAACTTTCTTTTTACAATAAAAACCATACTAATATATGTACATACAATCATTCTGATATTTTGTCAGATTATTCTACAACATTGCAACAAATAAGCAACATACTAAAGCATTAGCGTTTTAATTTTTTAGTCCAAACAATAGATTTTTTGTAAATAGATAATTTCTTCATATTTTGCAATAAATTACCAGCGTTGTGTCATCGCGCTTCTCTTTCTTTTCTATGCAGTCCGAAAGTGACCGCGCTTTAGGTTATGTAGTCCCTTTAAGTCACATGTAATAGGGGGCGAGCCTATTGTCATCTAAAAGGCACAAATCCAGACTCCGGGCTGATTTTGATAACACTTTGCCTGTACTTGAAATCGAACCCCGGACAATATGCTCAGCAGTAGCGCTTGCAACCACTAGACCAACGAGGATTTTTTTTTTTCAATTTATGTACTTACCTATATATAATTACACTTCGTGTTATAATATCGCCGTCTTCGGATTACTCTTAGGCCCTTTGTACACGGCACAGTTTCTGTACGGTACGGCGTAGAAAAAACGTATCCTTCAACAAGCTTCCAAAGTGATTCCTACAACACTGATGAACCGTGCCTACACACGGCGTATAAATCTCGCCGTAGAAAAATCGTGTCCGTCAACAAGCTTCCATAGTGCTCCATATATCATTGATGATCATAGCTACACACGGCGAATAAACCGTAGTTTTTCACGGCAAGAAAAACGTGTATGTAACGAGTAATAAGGGCCTTACAAAGTCTATACCTACCAAACGATTATACTAGAACAATTAATGTGACACTACCTACTAGTTCACATAATTAACATGTTTGTTAGATATTCGTAATTTGATATTCAATAGGTACTTACTGTTGTAAGTAGGTACAGACGCCAGCACATCAAGCTATCCATAACTGTCAAATTTTCCCAATCAACTTTGAACCTTAATCATTAGTGATAAAATTGAAAATCTATTAAATAAATTTGACAGATTGTAGTAGCTTGATGTGCTGGCATCTGTACCTATTGAATATCAAAGTGCGAATCCTGGAGTACCTACCTACAAAGTCACCAAGAACATCAAGACTAACAGTAAATAAATAATCTTATGTAAACACAATCAAAACTTCATTAAAAGCCACAAATAGAATAAATGAGAGACAGTTTGTAAACTAAATAATTTACTAGTGTTTTGTGCTGTTCTCGGGGTTCCTTGTAAACTTGTTAAGGTACTCCCTGAGGATCGAAGGTCCGTCTCTTTGAAATATGGCGTCGTTGACAACTTGACAGTATGCTCTGCTTAAAGGTCAAGGAATAATTTGGAGTCGTGGAGCTGGGTTTATATGTTTTCGCTTTGTTTTACGGCATGGTAACATGTCACAAAGGTTTTGTTAGTGTGTTTTTTTATAATAATTATGTTTGTTTAGTATCTATTAATGTATTGTACACGTCATACACTTTTCGGAATAAATTCTCTAAATTATGCTGAAAACCGCATCAAAAACCGTTGCGTTGCTTAGTAGAACAACGCGATCATATAGACAGACACAAAAAGCGTTAATTCATAATGTGTACATAAAGATTAGCGCATTTCAGTCATTTTGTGGTACCGAGGTACACGAGCTAGTAAAGGACGTCATCCTGGCCGAGGGGGGGGAGGTACACAAAAGATATTTTGAGCCTTACCCGGGTATCACAACTCCACTGCGAAACCATAGCAGCGAAACCGCAGTAGTTAGACCTACCCAAAAGTACTTTCATTTGTATTATTCGTAGAGTCGTTGAGCTCCTTGGATTCTGAGTTCCTAAACGATTACTGGCAAATTCCTGCACTGACTCGACAGGTTCACTCAAATCTGTGTGGTTTGTGTGGATTTGATTTTTTATCATTCCTCAAGAGCCCAGTAAGTTCAGACACTTATCTACATGGTCTTTAAATGATCTGAACAAAATAATGTGCGACTTTAAAAGAGACTTTGACCCCCTGAGTTTGTTTCGCCATTTCTCCTGAAGGGTAGTCAGATACGAAATGGCGACGCCATCTTACTTATTTTTTTTTATATGACGTGTAATTGTGATTAAGATATCCTATTTACAGAATAAACAATTTTCATTTCATTTCTTGTTTGCCGACCTATAAACGCAGAAAAATCACCATTCATCATCATTTCAGCCGAAACACGTCCACTGCTGGACATAGGCTTCCCCCAAGCACCTTTACTTCGACCGGTTCTGTGCTTCTCGCATCCAACGGGTTCCTACGGCCTTCACAAGGTCGTCGGTCCACCTTGTCAAACGCTACGTCGCGGCCTTTCGCGGCCTTACGCGGCCTTCCAACGCTGCGTCTTCCGGTACGCGGTCACCACTCCAGAACTTTTCGGCCCCATCGGCCATCTGTTCTGCGAGCAATGTGCCCTGCCCACTGCCACTTATGTTTGGCAATTCTGCGGGCTATGTTGGTCACCTTGGTTCTCCTGCGGATCTCATTTCTGATTCAATCACGCTGGGAAACTCCAAGCATAGCCAGAGGGCTATGAAGTGGTAAGGGCAGTGGAGAGCCACTGCCCTTTAGGTGACTTTTAGCCTTCTAATAAGGCCCATTGCGCGCGACCACGCGACGCAGAAAAATATCGGATCAAAAAACCCAACGCTAGGCAGAAGGCAGTGCCTGGATCAAAGTGAAAAGATAATAATATACCACGATAGCTCCTACCTATTTATATGTATTTTCTATGCAGTCTTCTTGCAAGAATATAAGTTCAGTCAAAATATGCAAAACTTGTTAGAACTTGGAAGTTTTTATGCTGAACCAATTTAAAAGTTACAGTTGTACGGGCATCCTTAGCGGTGTTACTTTATTTATTAAAGTCGTTTCGTCCATTACGAAACAGTTACTCTACTAAAGTAAAAGCAGCAAGAAATGAAAACTTTCAAGTATACCCAAGTTTATTTGGATTTAATAGCAACTTTACACTCTCTGTAATAGTTTTCCTGGAACTGTGTTGTTGTTATGTCAACATTTTCAATTAGTTGAAGGTAACATTTAAAATTACGACTCTGTTTATCTAAAACGCTCTTAGAATTTCGATGTTAATGATTTGCCTACTCAGCATACACAAGGCATGGTTTTAAATGAAGGTGCAAGTTTGTAAGTAAAAATAAGTAAAGAGAAAGTAAGTGTACCTAATTGAATAATATTTTAAGTCATAGAAATAAAACTAAAAGATTTGGCTTTACTCCTTGACTGTACTAATGATGAAATTGGGCAGTGGTTCCAGTCGACCTATTCAAAATTTGATTTAGTCGACTGGACCCGCGGGTCTAGTTCGAATGGGTCCAGTTGACCAAAGACTCCCTATTAAACCGACAGGTGTAGTATTCTGCTTTATTACACACTACTGTAGTCAAAATGTCTTTTAAATCTGATTCAGCCTGTTTCTTGCTGCCCCCAGCGTCACCCTAAGCCGAGGTCCGTACCCCACAGGGGATACCGTTAGCGTGTAGTCGTTTCATTTATAAGTTACTAGCTTCTGCCCGCGAATTTGTCCGCGGTGAAATTTCACCTTCCCCCCATTCACCATCTTAGGGGTGGAATTTCAAAAACCTTTCTTAGTGGATACCTACTCTTCACAAAGAACACACCCTCCAAATTTCATGTCTCTAGGACCAGCGGTTTAGGCTGTGCGTTGATATATCAGTCAGTCAGCTTAGGACTTTGAATTTTATATATGTTGCAGTCAAAACTCATAACCAGTCAAAAGTACTTTTTACTAACAAAATCAGTCAAAAATACTTTTGACTGGAAGCTCACGACAATAATACTATTGACTGATATAATAGTCAAAACTAGTTTTGCCCAATGGACCTGGTTAAAAGTAGTTTTGACTGACTAATTTCATTAAAAGTAGTTTTGACTGGTTCTATCAGTCGAACTCTTAAAAAGTCGACATAAATTACGAAGAAACGCACTTATAAAGTTTTTTTTTAAACTAAATATAATTAGAGAGTCAATAGATATTAGTTAAATATGAGTGAGTACGAAAAAAAAGAACGTTTTTTAGGAAGAAGTTTAGCGATAGCAGATATGAAAGACAGTCATTTCAATGTTATGACAAAAGAACAATATGAAAAATTTGCAATGGAAGTGGAAGATGCAAAATTTTCAGAAAAGAAAACGCCGTTACAGTACAGTAGATTAAAAAGCTTTAACATAATTTGAAGTCTGTGGTATTAAAAAGTTAGTTACAAACACAGAACCTATCAAATATTTTTTACCGGCTGAAGAAATCTACGACATAATTGATGCTGCTCATATTTTGCATTACTTATCTAAACCTTAACCTAAATCTTCGTAATAAACGAATTTACAATATGAAATCTTTTATTACATCCTGGTTATAGTTATTTTGACTGATGCTCTATTGGTTTAAACTAGTTTTGACTAAGAGCTTTAGCCAAAATCACTTTTAACCAAATATTGTCAGTTAAAACACAGTAAAACATCTTCATACAAACGTGCCGCTCTCGGTTTGAATGTGTGCGTGCGCGCCGCGCGCCATGTCGGCACGCGATTTCACGCACACGCTAGCATAATATATGAGGGAATAAGGTGGCGGCAGTGCGGGCTGTGCAGCGCGACTATGAGCACGCGCGTACGCTACATGACCGCTTGCGTTCGTCAACTCTCGCCGGCGGCGGCCACTTAAATTACGAGTATCATGACTTCAAAAAGGGGAAAAAAATATTGTAGTGTTTTCGGGTGCCTCAATAATGATTTCGCAAACCCGGGCTTATCATTCTTCATAGTTCCTACTCAACCAGAAATGTAAGTACCTACTTATACTTAAATATTATTAGAAAATGTGGTATTGTATTGTTTATTTCACAGTTTATTTGCTTTATTAAGAGCGTAGCCGAGTCGCATTTTTCCATATAAATGTATTCCCAAATTTACTTTCTGAATACTATATTTAGAGCTAAAGTTAGTTACCAGTAGCAATCAAACACAAGGAAATGAAAATATTTTGTCGGAAATCTTACGTTCTGACTATGTACCAATACAACATGAGCTACCGGAAAAAAATGCATTCTTTTATGTTTGTGGCGCTTTGTTAAAAAAATGTGTTGATTACCATAAGAACTGCGATTTTTTAAATAATTACGTCGACGTTAATCAACGAGCGTGTAATTTAAGTGTAGAATCTGGATACACCCATTACAGGAATTACGGCAAAGATCGAAATTAACTCATGATCCCACCTGATGATTTTGTCGATAATGTAGAAAGGATGGAGCAGGTGTTTCGCAAAGCGTTCGAAAAGGACCACATCAACATTAAAATTGGCCGGTCAATTTACGATCAACTGAATGATATAGAATTTAAGATGCCCTGTCCATGCTTTCCCAAAAGCTTTTTACAAAAACTTTACATAAGAATGAGAATTTACTTTACATTAACAAATAATAATAAAGCGTTCCGGACGTGCAGAAACAGGAGAAAAATTTTCTCGGTATCAAATTTGTAACTTAGTATAATAAATGTTATGTGAATAAAGGCTTTTTATTTTTACTAAATTTATAAATTGGTAAAATATTCAATCATAATATGCTTTTTATTTCATAAATTTAGATCAAGTGCTGCTTGTTCGAAATTATTAACTAAAAGTAAAAGTGACAACCCTGGGGATCAACGCAAGTGTAGGCTAATAACTCGGCGGGCGGCCTTAGATAACTTACTGTATAATATATTTACTGTGGTCAAAATCACTATTGAAAAGTTCAATACCTACTCGGCCAAAATGTATGAAACAGCTCTTTTTTTTTTCGTGATTTCAGAGTTGGTCCCATAGTGAAAGTTGTTCAGTTCGATGGTCTAAAGCACCTCTTAAAGTTTTTAAGGTTAATTTTTTTACACCTTATATAGATAGAAGATGTGCCATCCACTGGATAACCCCACCCCTAGGGTGACCATCGAGATAATGTATTCTCAGAATGTCGCATTGTCAGTTATATTAAATATAGACCTCTTTTATTAACTAATATCAAACAAAGTTTTGTCCGTGGCTTGGCGCACAAACACAAGTAGGTTACTAAGGCCTGCAGGTGGTCGTGATCTCTGAAATGTTGCACAAAGCTAATTTCCGTATCTCATAGGCATCTGCTGCCTAATTAGCTGAAGGGCGAATTAGCTAACAGTAATTAGATAGATCATACGGTAATGGGACTTTGATAATGCTGTCTGTACCTAAATACATGATATACCAAGATACTTAGATTAATTAAAATTATGCGTCGATTATAATGTTACCAAAAGATAATATTTACTTATATAAAAACTAATTAAGTGCTATAACTTCATAAAAAAGGTACAGTTTTTCCCGTTTTCAAAAATCCGTATATTTAAGAAATTGTTATGACACCTGAAACCATAGTCTAATATACCTTCAAAAGTTCCGAAAATTACACAAAATAAAAGTACAAAATTCACTGTAACAATTTAAAGCATCTAATAATAATTCAATCGAATTTTCTCGATAACGATTGAACCCGTATACGAAACAATAAAATGGTCTGTTTTCATAATTTCTCCTTTTCATCATTCGTATCAACATTTAAAATGTTAATTTAGGAGATACAAAGGATAATTCCGTTGATACAAGGTATAAAAAATAATAGCTTGTATCTCGTGAGCCGTAAATCTGTTGAACTGGGCATGACACAAAAGCGTGTGTAAATCAGTTGTTTGTTATTTTGTTTAATTTGGAAAAAGATAAGCTGAAAATATGAGAAGAAAAAGGTTCGTAAATAACCGACAGATTAGCGAAATTATGTACGGTGAACGATGCTTTGATAAGCGTGGAAATGCTTTCAGAATTTATATTGTAGATATTTTTATTGATTTGAGGAGCTCGTGGCTAAATAATAAAAGTCGAAGGTCAGCTATGCTTGCCGCGGTCGGTTCGTGGATGGGTTACCATCCATTACATAGCGAGACTCTCCGTGCATCGGAAACACGTTAAGCTGTTTGTCCCGGCTGTCATTCGTAGATCTTTAAGAATCATTACGGGTAGTCAGAAGCCCAAAAGTCTAATGACCAGTCTTACCGAGGGTATCGTATTTTGTGTTATTCAGCTGCATCCGCTTAGACTGGAACTCGATCCCAACATAGTTGGAAAATTGCTAGGCGGATTGATTGATATTTGAAACTCTGCAGACGATGATGGGTAGATATTTCAAGTTACGACACTACACTACATATGATCGTTGAACGATCGTTTTTTAACCGACTTCAAAAAAGAAGGTTCTGTATTCCACCCGTATGTATGTATGTATGTACGTATGTAGGTATGTATGTATGTCCGCGATTTCCTCAAAAACTAATGAACTGATTTTGATCATTCTTTTATTAATGTAATCTACATACTGTCAGGAAGATTTTAGTATATAATACATTAGGTAATTATTCTTATGTACGAAGTTATATGCATAAATGTACTGCATCTCCGGCACTTCTATGCGAATTTTGTATATTCTTCTAGTCGGTGTCTTCAATTCTTCAATGCACTAGTGTTTATTTAATTTTGTGTGGGGTAGGTAGTACAACTAAAAAGTGAAAAATAAAACCTTTTTTAATTACAAAAAAAAAACAACCGACTTAAATAAAAACTCGAAACAAATGACACCGACTTCCGAAATTAAAGTTATTTATCACTTTGTAGTTTTTTTTTTGAAGTCGGTTGTTTTTTTTGTAATTCATGTTTAAATAATATACCCATTACGTTTGTGTAGTTTCGCTAGTTAATTTGACCCTGTATACTTACTTCTGAATAAGTTCTGCAGTTTCCAGTCCTTGCTAGGTGTTCGCGTATATTAGTCTCGTATATAAAACGTTTCCAACAAGACTGTCTGAACTAGTGCGTTGGAGAACTCCTGGAGTACCACTCTGGGCGGCGCAAGGGCCATTTTGCTGGTCTCAGGGACGCGGCAAATAATGTTTGCACATATTTCTCTCGTTTGTTTTAGAATATTCTGGAACTGACTGTGTTCCCTACACAGTGTCAGTCAGGGTTTCAAATGAAATTGTCTAGAAAATAAACCTGACTTGAGATTTAGATCTATTTTTGTTGGATAAATTTTCCGTTAATTATTATAATTTTTACTCTCTTTTTATATAATCTTGTTTTTTATTTATGATTGTGTTTCATTTTGTTTATGATCTTCCTGTACGCGTCACAATAAATACTTTTTCTTTCTTTCTTGCTTTCTTTCTGTAATTAAACAATCCAAAAATAATTACCACAAATTATACTAGGGACATTATACGCCGTCGTAAAGCAATTAGGTATGTTGGTAATTTTAATAATTTCGTCGAATTAGGAACTAATAAACGTTTTGATATTACGCAGAACCTTAATTAAATATTTTCTTACGTATTTCGAGGTAGCAGTCCTTTTTGGAAATTATTTGTAATGAAAATCTGTTGGATTCTTGCGTAAAGATTACTCCAAATATCCTTATGGTTATAATGGTATAGTATAATAGCTTCTGCCCGCGACTTCATCCGCGTAAAATTTCACCCTCCCCCCGTTCACCCTCTTAGGGGTGGAATTTCGAAAAACCCTTTTTTTAGTGGATACTTACTCTTCACAAAGAACACACCCTCCAAATTTCATGTCTCTAGGATCTGCGGTTGAAGCTGTGCGTTGATATATCAGTCAGTCAGTCAGGACTTTGAATTTTATATATTTACCCCCTTATTCATAAAACTTATCAAACCTATTTTAGTTAAAATGGGGTTTGTCTCTTTCTTACACACAGAAATGACAACGTGACAGATAAAGACAAACGTTCTATAAACCTATTTTAGCTAAAATAGAGATAAAATAGGATTATGAATAAGGGCCTTTGATTATTACCTATCTCTATGTGTGAATATTTCGTTATGGGAAAACGAGTTATGGAACTCAAAACGAGTTGGGCAGGAGACGTGGCAAGGCGCAGTGATGATAGCTGGAGTAAGACAGTGACCGAATGGCGTCCGAGGAATGGTAGACAAAATGTTGGTTGTCCGACGGGGAGATGGGTGGACGACATTGTTACAATCGCGGGTAGAACCTGGTTGAGGCTGGCCCAGGGGCATAGGGAATGTCACTTGAAAAGAGAGGCCTATGGTCAGCAGTTGATAAGGTCGGGCTGTGGATGATCACACTAATATTATAAAGGCGAAAGTTTGTGAGTGCGTATGTGTGTTTATATATTTGTTACTTCTTCACGCTCAAACGGCTGAACCAATTTTGATAAAATTTTGTATGGAGGTAGCTGACACCTATAGGCTACTTTTTATCCCGATATTCCCACGGGATCGATATTTACGCGGGTGAAACCGCGGGGCGCAGCTAGTGTGTTAATAAATGCTTTTAATCTTAGAAGGCCACAAGTTCGAGATGTTACTCCTATTAGGTTTAATTTGTACTATAAGTACTAACGGCGCCCACTTCTCGCCCAAGAGCTCTAAAGCGAGCAGTAATTAGTCTTTTCCAAATCTTGTGTGCCTAATATTTAACCGCTTCAATGCCGTAATTACAGAAACAATTAAAAAGTCATTGTGTCTCGCGTGGACCCACGACTGGCATACGAAGGGTTAAATCATTTGATTCGCCCTAACGCGTAAAAAAAATGTCGCGTTTCTCTTTCGTTTTAACACCTCTGACACACAATGATACGTGATTTGACTTTAATTGTCATGGCAATGCTACATAATGATGTCTAAGCTCACTCTTCTCAGTATTAACACATTTTCGCGTGACTAAGTACGACTATGGTAAATCTAGCGATTTAAATCTTTGATGCTACTTCATCATTTCAGCCGAAAGACGTCCACTGCTGGACATAGGCCTCCCCCAAGCACCTCCACTTCGACCGGTTCTGTACTTCCCGCATCCAGCGGGTTCCTGTTGCCCTCACAAGGTCGTCGGTTCACCTTATGGGAGGCCTTCCAACGCTACGTCTTCCGGTACGCGGTCGCACCTCCAGAACCTTTCGGCCGCATCGGCCATCTGTTCTGCGAGCAATGTGCCCTGCCCACTGCTACTTAAGTTTGGCAATTCTTCGGCTATGTCGGTTACCTACTCTAGTTAATATATTTAACTTAACCGTAACTTTGTGCAAACATCTCCAATAACTAGTTAAACAAATTAATAATTAATTAGTCTATGAATTTCTCTTACACAATCATCTCCAGGTAAAATAAGACTGGTCCCCAATTCCCCTACGGTCTAACCCAGGTAGGGTGTATCAAAAAAGTGTAGTCATATTTAATGGTGTGATACAGACCATCAAACTGAACCACTTTCTCCACGTGACCAACATATAGGTATATTATTAATCGTTTTTATATCATTGTTCCTCTCAACCAAAGTACCTGCCATCTAATCTCTTCACCACCCTTTCCGCCATTTTACCTTTCTATGTCCGGAATGTTTAAATAAATAAACATCGTAATCGTAAATAAGTCATCAGCAGTTCTAAACATTTAGGTCGAGTATGTATTGAAGTTTTGAATGGGACGGTTGATATTTTTTTTGTGATTACGATGTTAGTTCCATGGAGAAAGATACAACAAGTGTACACTTTTAAATATGACCACACTTGTCTGAAACATGCTGTATAAAAAGTCATAAGCTCTTTCAGAGGGAAAATACTAGCCTCATTTCCAAATAAATAATTGCAAAACCCCTGTAAACGAAACCACGGCCAAAAGCTAAAGTACCTGCATTATATTCATAAAATAAATCCGCGGATTTTCCTAGCTTTGTGCAAAAGTGAGATAATAGCAAAACCATGTTTTCAAATTTAATTTATACACAACTATAATCCTATGTCCGTCCGTTTGTATAATATTTTCCTATTTGTTTCGGTGTTAATCTCTTAAACGGATTAGTACCATTTCAATAATTGAAAACAGGTAGGAGTGGGGTATTATCAGATTGGATTACAATAGTGAAATAAATGTAGGGTTACGGTCCTATTAGATGGAGATTTTCGTTGTTAGTTCAATTTGTCTAGCGTTTGAAGCAAGTAATTATGTTATTATGTACGGTCAGCATCAAAAGTTGATTAACACTATCATTTTTACATGTTATTAAATTGACAACAACTTTTTTCAATAAACTGATTTTTAGCTTTTCACATAATAGACAAGAGTAAGTATTCTAAAAAAAATTCTTCTGCTGCAATTTTGAACAAATATTTTGCTCAATAACTAAGATTAAAAAAACTGAAGTGTTAATCAACTTTTGATGCTGACCGTACCTTTTTAGGAAGTTTTATGTATATTTATTTATTTATCCATTTATTTCAGGCATCAAGGCCCATATACTTAAATGTTGTTGGATCATTCGGTTCCCTACAAAATGGTTGAGCTGGATGGTGCTGATCCATGCGTCATGCTCGTGAACGGGCGCCGTCGGTTGAGACTGGTCATCTCTTAACTGCCAAGGCTTATTTTTAATTTAGTTTTATACATTGTTCTCACATATAGAAGCAACAGAATAATGTACCCAGGATTTTGTAATATCTTGATTTAAAAAGAGTGTCCATGGAGTTTCTTGCCCGTTTTTCTCCATAGAGATCTACGCTTTGGAATGGGCTTCAACTTTCTGACTAACTGACCGACTACTTAATTTTGACAATTCAAAAGTGCCTGTAATGGTTTAATTGAAATAAATGCTTTGGGTTTTGAGTTGAGTTTGAGTATAAACATATACAATGCAATATTAATATAATTTCAAATAGGTACTATAAACAACACACAACAGCTACAGTACAATTATTTAATTATAAATAGAGAATAAGTAATATTATATTTATCTATTTCGATTAAAATAGTTGGTAAATTCCCAGCGTGTCCTCAATACAGGATATAACAGTTTTTCAGTGTTACTAACCTAAAAAAAAAAAAAACTACCGAATTGCATTTCATTTTAGGAAATTCGCGATTTCATATGAAATGGAAGTTTCTATCAAAGCAACCCCGGTTTACTGTACTTAAAGAATAATTGAAATGTAAAGTGATGGCCTGAAACACAGGGTTGAATAAACCTAGTTCGGACGGGTTGCTACCTAACACCCTAATTCCGAACCATCAATATTTGCACCTATAATAAAAAAATATTTTAGTTTTAGTTTATTTTTAGGCACTAAGTACACCTTTTGTAATCGTTTTTTTATTAAATATATTACTATTATAATGAAAAAAAAAAAAGATACTACTTTCAAAACAACGAGGTTGATAGTTAATTGTCTCATTCTAACTACAAGATTAATTATGTTTATTATTATATATATTATAATTATGTTTCGTTTATTTATTTATGTACATATTAATTTACATTTTTAAATATTTCTTAAAATATAAAAAATACGTATAAAAAACATTTAAAAATATAAAAAATAGTATTCCGCCGGTGTCGGGAGCAGGGTCCAAGCTACCGGTGGTTAGGGCTCCAGAGACAGGAACCTCCTCACAATACGAGCCGTATCAAGGAGTACTGCCTTCTGAATCAGGCCCTTGATCCAACCGCCTAACGAGAGCCTCGACAGATGTTGGTCTAGGCTTTGGGCCATAAGCCCATTGGCCGATACGACAATCGGCACAATGATAGCCGAGCTCACATTCCACATGTCAACAACCTCGTGTGCTAAGTCAAGATATTTAATTTGTTTCTCTTTCTCAGCTTTCACGAGGTTCCCGTCATGTGGAATGGTAACATCGACAATGATTGTGCGGCGCGCTAATCGATCTATCACCACTATATCAGGCTTATTGGCGACAATAGTCCTGTCAGTAATGATAGACCGATCCCAGTACAGCGTGGCATGGTCATTTTCAAGAACTGGGTCGGGCACATACTTGTAATACGGTACCTCAGAATCCACAAGTTTATATTTCAAAGCAAGTTGCTGGTGAATAATCCTGGCTACTTGGTTATGCCTGTGCAAGTACTCGCCGTTAGCCAGACGAGAACAACCAGAGATAATATGTCTGATAGACTCACCCGGACGGTGGCATGCCCGACACACGTCAACCGTCCCGTCCTTCATAATATGTCTCCGGTAGTTATTCGTAAAGATAACTTCGTCCATAATTGCACAGACGAAACCTTCGGTTTCTCCGAAAAGATCACCAAAACGTAACCAGGATACGGACGCTAAGAAATCTACACCGGGCTCATGAAGAGCCCGATAGAAGCGCCCGTGAAGCTCCTTGCTTTGCCACACCTTCTTGCGGTCATCGGTAGTAAGTACTACAGGTTTGCGCCAGTTCTCTTTAGCCATGGACAGCGGGGTGAGCCCTTTGTCCACTGCGACCACATCACGGTGCATACCCACTTCAGCTTTTAAAAAATATTCCCTGAGACTGCACACCTCGCGGTTGTGGAGGGTCTTTGCATTTAAAAAGCCTCGACCCCCACACTTCCGCGGGATATACAGTCTCGTGGGTGATGCATCCGATTTGCAGTCAGCAGTGTGCGGACCCTTCTATCCAGGGCGTCGAGTTCGGTTTGAGTCCATTTGAGTATGCCGAAAGAGTACATCAAAACCGGCATGACCCAACCGTTGAAGGCTCGCACCTTATTTCCGCCCGAAAGAAGACTAATTAATACCTTCCTCAGGCGACAAAAGAAGCGTTCCTTCAACGATTGCTTCATGTCAGCATCGTTGATGCCTAACGCTTCCGACATACCCAAATACTTATAGCTTTCAGACGAGGAGAGGGATCTAAGGTTTATGGAATCCGAGAGTTGAATTCCCTCAGAATCCATAATCTCCCCTCGCTTTTCATGCATGACTGCACATTTGTCCACACCAAATTCCATCCTGATGGCGCTACTGAAAGTTTCAGTTACCTTCAGTAGCTCCATCAGACGCAATTTGTTGGGGGCAAAGAGTTTCAAATCGTCCATGTAGAGGAGGTGAGATATGACCTGACCACCTCTCCTCAACCGATAGCCTAGACCTGAATCCTCCAGTAGTGTACTTAGAGGATTCAGGGCTAAGCAGAACCAAAGTGGACTCAAACTGTCGCCCTGAAATATTCCCCGCTTAATCCATACAGGTTCATCATTCTCCTGGATCTGCCGACATCCTGGATAGCGAAGGACCGTCTTCCATTGCCCCATACACGACTCAAGGAAGGTGCGCAGAGTTGCATCTATCTTGTACAACTCCAGCACCCTCATGAGCCATGTATGTGGCACCGAGTCGTAGGCCTTCTTATAGTCTATCCAACATGTCGACATATCCTTGCGGGATCGACGAACCTGTTGGCTAATGACCATGTCTATGAGGAGTAGCTCCTTAGTACCGCGGGACCCATTCCTACATCCATTTTGAGAGGCAGACATAATCGAGTTTCTCTCAATGTGCGTATTAATTTTCGCTCTCAAAATGGATGTAAGAAGTTTATAAACCGTCGACAAACACGTGATCGGTCTATAATTCTTGGGTTCCGCGGGACTACCTGATTTATGGAGCAGGTGGGTAACGCCTGTTGTTAGAAACTGCGGTAGCGACCCAGACTCTAAAGATGACTGGAACTGAGATGCCAGACAAGTGTGTGAACTAATTAGCCATTTCAAACCAAAAGTTGTGCAGTCCGTCCGGTCCCGGCGCTTTCCTAAAAAATTGTTGTAATTATGTTTATTATTATTATATACAACGTGTAACGTTAAATGCGCAAAACCTGAAAATAGTTTGATCAGAATAACGAGCAGAATCAATTAAACCACTTTTTAATATAGGTCACATTAAAAAAAAAAACTTCATTAAAAACGTTGCCTTGTCTATTTATTAATAGGTCAGGCCATCACATGCGCTAACCCGCCAAAATAGGTAAACAAACACAAGTTGTTGTCGACCAATTTAAATTTTCTCATACGCGGGATAATAATAGCTCTTATTTCAATGCATATACGAATCTTCCATACAGTAAGTACCATGAATAAGACAATTTGAAGTAAACAATAATGCTATCTATCTTTTTTTAACTTAAACTTAACCTAAGGGTTAGAAAGAGAAATTACGATCTGCACGGAACGGGGCGTGTGAAATACGTGACAGACAGTGGCCATGTTTACTTCAGTCTGAGCGGCGCCGGCACATGCGTCACAGGTGTAATTGTTCTATCCCCCGGCGAGGCGGCGCGTGCGCGCGAATTTCGCGACTATGGCGTTTTTATACACAAACATTCAATATTGTGAAATGGTGAGAATGTTGGCGCGTTGTAATGACAATCTTAATTTAGCCAAAGCCTGGAAAAGTGTCATGGAAACATTTAAATCCCTGTTCAAAGATAACCTAAGTATTTTAGGAGCGTAGATAGTAAATAATAATTTCAGCGCGGCGCGGAGCGGTCCGGTGACGACTCCTCCCTCAATAGAGCGTCGTCGCAGACGCAAGAAACGATTAGAATTGCCAGTAAAACTAAAACAGCACATAAAACCTTTACAATTGTTTTAATGATTTTTTTTTCTCTCTGAAATAGGTCAACTGAATTAAAAATCAGTTGGGGTATCTGAGGTTTTGCGCATTTAACGTTACACGTTGTATTATAATTATGTTTATTATTATTATATAATAATAATAATAAAACCCACAATTTGCATTTTTAATTATGTTTATTATTATTGTATAATAATAATAATAAAACCCACAATTTGCATTTTTAATTATGTTTATTATTATTATATAATAATAATAATAAAACCCACAATTGCATTTTTAATACTAGTGTACCTAATAATCTTAATTATTTTAAGAAAATCTGTTCTGGATTTGTGCCTGCCTCGCCCTATTACATGGAAATTTAACATAACTGGCAAAATGTACCCACATTTTGCATATCCATACTATAGGTACACCTCTATCTAACCCTTTGGGAATGCAAGCGTGATATTATGTCAATGTTTATTAGAAAAATAAACAGGGTAAAAAGTTTGTTTCTAGTTTAGGCAAATACTAATACCTAAATATCACAAGGATTTTGAGTTTTATGGATAGTAACTTAAGACTAGAGACGCCGATTCATTTCACCAGCTTTTATGACAAAGTCTTTTTCAGTTCAAGCAGTGTGGTTATGGAATGCCTTGCCCGTGTCGATGAGGCGTGCTCAAACTTGTCTACTTTTAAAATTCTGAAAAAAAAAAACACTTCCTCTCTCCTCAAATATCATTATTCCATAGAGTAGGTCCACTGAGCGCCTCGCTTTTATCACACTATATAAATTTTCTACATTTATACTTGTAATTTTTATTATGTAGATAATGAATAGTATTCCATCTATCTATCTCATTATCAATCTCCTGCCTCGTTTTGGAATGGGCGTCTAGCTTCAACTTTCTGACTAACTGACCGAATGTTTAATTTTGACAAGTGCCTGTACAGTCAACAGCAAAAGTAAATGATGAAAATCAGTAATTCAATACTAATGAACAGAGTTCGCGTCATATATGGCAGCTGTACTTGTAGTAAATGTTTGGTATTTTTCACAGTTCTGACGCGAACTCCGTTCATCAGTATTGAATTTCTGATTTTCATCATCTACTTTTGCTGTTAACTGTACATGGTTGAATTGAAATAAATGATTTGAGTTTGAGTTTATTTAGGGTCGGCGTAACATGTCTTTTTCTTCCATACTTCTCTATTATTAGTCGTCATCTCGGTGTTCACCCCCTTTCTAACCATATTCATCCAGTTCGTCCATCGTTTCTTTGGTCTTCCCCTACTCTTATAGCCATCGACGTTCATACTCAAAACTTTCCTCACGACATTTTCCTCACTCCTCCGTATTGCATGCCCATACCATGACACCCTAAATGAATCTGTCTAGGTATTTAAAAATAATCCTGACATCATTAAAACAACGTAATATAAAAAAAACAACGTATACGTTGGTTTAGATGTAAGCGGTACAAAGCAGGAAAATACCCGGGTTTTTTAATACTATTTTGGTGCTTTGCAGAACATGTTTTAATAAACAAAATTGTGATGTTCATACAACCCGTCATTACCGTCAACCGGGTATTTGAAATGGTATTTTAAAGCAAGCTTTAATAAAATACTCAAACAAAAGTAATAAATTCTGTAAATATTAACCATTTTCGTTTCTGAAAAAAGTTGCGCGTTTCAGTTATTTCTACTGAAATATTGCGTTTACAGACAAATATCTTTTAGGTAAAAAAAAAATCAGTAAAAACGAGACTGCAGAAATATCGATAGTAAGCCATGTAAATATTTTTTTCCTGGTTTACCTGTGGTGGGAATCTAACTTGTGACCCAAAATAGAAGCCGAATACTATTGGGCCAGTCATTTCTTGGGTGTGCTTTTTGCTGTAATGGCAATTAACGTAATTTTTTTAATTTCTTTCCTTACTTAAATTTTAAACCAGGTTAGTGTACAAAAGGCGCCGATTCTCTTGTTCACAAACTAAACTAAATTTAAGTTCAGTGCATCTTTTTCTTTCTATTTCATTAAGAAAAGGACAGGACATAAATATTAGTTTAGTCCTGTCAAATTAAGATACTCCATAGACAATTTAGACGTGATTAAAAAATTGGCTATTAAAAATACGTCAATTTACGTCAGGCACTGACTAATTTGACAGGTTCTACCAAAACTCTCTCTATACCAGTGGTTTAGGCGTGAAAAGGTAATATGCAGACAGACGGAGTTACTTTCGAATTTATAATATTAGTATGGATTTTAATACAGGGTAGCAGTGACATCGACCCTCAAACTGTAACCATGAATGTAGCATATGATTCTGGACAGGGTAGACATAATTCGCCGGTTTAAAAAAAAAAACCTGCCTTTTCATAGAAAACTGCAATACTTCCGCTTTCAAAATGTACCGAAAGAGCAATTTTTTTAAGCCGTCAAAATTTTTTAACTCTTGGGGGTTCAGAATCATGTACTGGATCCATGGTAAAAAGGTGTGAGTCGATGTTCCTGCCATCCTGGAGGTATTTGGAGGTAATAATATTAAAATAATAATCTTTATTTTCAAACAACTTTGAGTACAGGTTACTTAAATATTACATTATGAGCGACGGATAGGAATATTATAGCGGATAGTGGAGCAAACCCAGTTTCATGCTAGGAATTAACCTGTGTTACAGACACTAGGGCCGCTCCATCACCTCACAAGAAACATTACTTCAGACGTCCGTATTAAAAAAAACAAAAAAATATTAGGTAATAGGTGGAGGGTACATTTGTAACTGGGGAACTCCACAATTCATATCTAAAACTAAGTATCCTGAATTCCTCCCTCACTTCCAAGTTTTTCCCAAACTAATATTAAAACAGAACTAAGGGTTAATTCTAAATTAGATTGCAAGGCACGACAGTCAGTCGCACGGTTTGTTTGTCAGTAAAATAACTAGTTGCTTTAAAGCGTAGTGACAATATTTCACTATTTGCTATGTAAATCGTCAAATGATTTGATAAAGAGCATTTGCGTACAGTCACGAGCAATAATTATCAACATTTGGCAAGTTTCAATTGCGATATTTTCGTGAAATAACGAATGCAACGTTGAAATACGACACTACATAAACCTATGGGTTCGAAAATACTATGTTCGTAATAACATAAAATTGCATTCAAAAATAAAGGAGAAAATCGCCTTTGAATATAGCCAAGTGTACATACTTATAGATGTGACTGTACATAGGTACAGTCCCATACGAAATAATTATGTTCGTCACCTTAAGGGCTATATTTGTCTGCTCATTGCACAATATAATCTGCTTTACCGACTCAGCATCGTACAGTTCTTTTGCCTCTGCTTTTACATCATTGTTCAAATCACAGTGATCTTTATTCTCATTCTAATAAGGTTGCTGTTGATTTGTTGGCACTGATATTATTATATTATTATTATTAGAAGCCTGTGTTGTGCCACTGCAGGGCCACAGTATAATATACTGTGGCAGGGCGAAGGCCTCCCTTCCCTCCTTCCACTTTTCCCGGTCTACTGCGATTGTGCGGGCCAATCCTTTAAGAAGGAGTCCAGCTCATCCCGCCATCTCTTTCTGGGCCTGCCGCGCAGTCGTTTCCTGCCATTGGGGATCCACTGAGTGGTGACTTTTGCAATTTGCTGCTCCGACATGCGACCGATATGGCCAGCCCAGTTCCATTTTAATCCAGCAGCTGTGCGGCTAGCGTCCGCTATTTGTGTTTTGGAACGAAGTATAGAGTTCTTAATGCGGTCTGTGAGTTTGACACCTAGTATACTCCGTTCCATAGCCCGTTGGCAGATTCCAAGTGCGGACTTTTGACGCTTTGTAAGAGACCATGTTTGCGCTCCATAGGTGAGGGTGGGAAGAATGCACATGTCCATGAGCTTTCGTTTTAGTGAAAGCGGAAGAGGTCCTTTTATGAGATGTTTCATCGACCAATAGTTTTTTCAGTCATTTTCTGTGCGGCGAGCGATTTCTTTGTCCTGTCTCGCCTGGAAGGATACTATTTGGCCGAGGTAAATGTACTCATAGACATATTCAACCCGCACACCCCCAGTTTCTACTTTGCTTTCGGTGCTGTTCGTCATCAGCTTTGTTTTCGACATGTTCATCGTAAGTCCGACTTGAAGACTGGCGTGGCTCATCATTGAGATCTTTATGCTCGTTACAATAAGGTTGTTGTAAGGTTGCAGCTGTCAGAGGTAAAATTACTGTGAACGGACTGTATATTGCATCGTAATTTCAAAACCGCAGAATAACATTCAGCCATCTTTTTTACATGTCAGATCGATCTAAAAATGTGACACTGACTGACTTTGATAATGAAATTGAAAATAAAATATTTATATTTCATAAAACGGCCGGACTAAAAATAAGACTTTTATTAAGTGGTCGTCACCTCGACTTTGGTCAAAGATGTATGCTGTTTCGATCTTTGTTATCAACTAAATATCATATTGGTGATAATACGCTGACTTGACAAAGCAAAGAATTTGAAAACTGACGATGATATAAAATATTAGATTGTACTTCGATAGTTGTATTCGATTGGAATCAGCTACCGACCTAAGTACAGACGCCAGAACATCAAGCTACTACAATCTATCAAATTTCTTTAATATATTTCAAATTTATTGCTAAATCATAAGGTTCAAAGTTAATTGAGAAAATTTGACAGTTTCGGGTAGCTTGATGTGCTGGCGTCTGTACATAATGTTTTAAAATTAAATTAAACGAAATAAAGCACAAAAACAAAGTAATGTTAATGCTTTTTGGCGTTATAAATGAATCGTGACATAAATTATGACACGGGTGTGGACTTAATTAATGTAATGCAAGTCTATGAATATATTTTATGGCGGCAGTTAAAATTACATGCAAATATTACCGAAAAATCCATAAAATATTCTGTTTTATTGGATAAACCTGAAGTAAGCTACGTAACCCAGGATTTTCTGCTAGATAACTACCAGAAATAGCGTCAAAGAACCCGATATAATGAAATATTATCTGAAATGTAATAAATTCAATAATAAACTCAGTATGAAAACCACTAAGCCTACGGAAGTGTTTACTGAAATGGAGTTAAGATCTAATTAAAATGAGTATGATTATTTACATTTACTAATTTTAATCTTGTTACAAAATTGATCACGAATTTAATACACGGGCACGTTACCAAATCGTTATTTACGAGTAGGTACAAGAGACACGAGTAATTTGAATTAAAACTGAAATTCACGATATTATTTTGTTCAAAGTATATTATTGGTGTGTGACAAAAATAGGAAAAACATAAAATAATTTAAACAAACAACATAAAATTCATAAAATATTGAAAAAGACTTCAGAGTACTAGAAAATAGTCAGTGTTGTTCCCTAGGACTTTAATAAAACTTTAACCTCCTCTTTGACCCACTCAGGGGTCGTTTCGAGAACCCTTTCTTGGAGCACTTCTTAACTTTTAGAAATATCTTCAGAGTTAGAATGAGTGGTGTCTATGCGTTACGTTGTCAGTTTGATACTTTTCAGTCAGTCATGGAACCTACCTACTTTAGATTTTGCTAAAATTATTGCATATAAATTAATTTTGATTCAGATTATAATGATGCTAATCTAGAAAGATTCATTGTACAGCCATTACTGATAAAAATACTTTGTACCTTTGAATTTATCCGACTGTACCCTATATGGTTGGTTCTATTGTTGGTATATACATACGATTTGTTGACATAAGAAAACCCATTACCGTAGAGGCACCTCAGATTTACGACTGTTTGCTTCTAGGGGGACTTTCCAAACTTATATGTTTTTGCTTTATACGAACGTGAATTCGGGTTTTTAATTAAGGATTGCCGTCGCGTTTTATGTACACACTTGGGACTCGTAATACACTTCATTTACGAGTTTTCCTCGGTCTTTTTTTCGTGCGTATGTATTTTGTCACATTTGAATCCGTGTTAGGAATTTGTAATCATGAGTAATGGGTGTGTAAGCAACCAGTGTCCAACTACTTGTGGCGTATACCTACTATGTATACATGTCCATGGAAAGCGCTAAACTTCGCTCAAAATGTCCGTGGGCGAAAGGGTTTTATAAAAACGTGCCCCTGCAATATCATGCAATGTTGCATGCAACCGAATAGCACATATTTGTCGTCTAATAAAAAAAACATCTTAATCTTCTCGTACGATAGTATTAAATATTGTAAATGAAACAAAACAAATCTACTTCTTTCCGATAAAGTTTTGCATTTGAGTAACAAGAAAATCGAATACATACTTATATACGGATTAAAAGAAAGTGAAATAAATACATTTTTTTAATATTCTTGATAAAATTCTGATGTTAAAACTGAGGATAGTTCGAAAACCGGAATGTAATATGAAACGAAAACAGTTTACCATCTGAACGTCTACTAATCATTTTTGTTCCTATTTCAATTCTTCATACGTATTTTTGTAAAAAAGTAAAATGTTGTTTTAGAAGAGTATGGTTGAGTTTTCAGTTTCCAGACTCAATATTTTATGATAAAAAGTTGTTTTTTTAAGCTTAACGTTCTCCCATTTATACACTCTAGGCCGTATTTAGCTATACCTATTATTACTAAACCTGTTACACTCCCGTGCAAAGAGAGCGTGTCACATAAAAACTTATAAAGGTCATGCCACGTCCAATAATGTAGCAAATATGTCAGCTTTGATCTCTATCTTTCGGACGTCGGTCGGAGAACCACAATAAATCGAACATTGCGTGTTACCATAGTATAAAATGTAACACCTCCTGAGACATTTATTTTCGTTAGCAACACTTCTTATTAGTGCAGATAGAAGGCAGACACGCTAACTAATAAAATGTTAATAGGGAAATGTGGTTTCTTGATGAATAAACAGAACTTTGTTTATTATCAGTAATAAAATGAATTTATTGTTAACGTTTTGTTAGGCACGCCTGAATCTAATTCAGTTTTTGCATATATTATTTTGTTTCTTTTTTTTTTTCATTATAGTATTTATCTAGGTACCATTAATCCAAGAACTGGTATAAGTTAGAACAGCTCTATAGCTATTAAAAACTTATTTTGGTTGGGAAAATATTTATCGTAAATATAGTTAGTGCATATCGATGTATATTGATAATGACATGTGATTCAATTTCAATTTTCAATTTATTTATTCATCAGATATAAGCTAACAGTTTACACCAAATCGCTTACATCTATGCTAATTCTACAAAATTACAATAAAATTTCTTAATTAAAACTTCTTAGACTATTAAAATAAAATAAATACAATAAAAAACGGAGTAACATAAAATTTGTAAACAAAACAACCTCATACATAAAATTTAATTAGAAACTAAACACTTATTATTTCATATTTAAGTATACATACACATGTTTAGCTATTGTCCATTGAGAATCAAAAAATAAATCTGCCTCAGGAATATATTTTATAAAGTCATTTAATAACTTAATTGCTCTAACAGTGGGAGTGTTGTTGGTTCGGGGAGCACGCCATGTAGGCGGGTAGCAGAGGAGTCTATGTTGTCGTCTTACAACGCCACGCATATACTGGTCAGGAACATAAAAATTTATTGACTCTCGTAGAACGGGGCTATCTATCTTATCTACTAATATTAGATAATAATTAATTATATGTGTGGATTCTCGCCTGAGTTTGAGAGTGTCTAAACCCACCATTCCTGACACAAACAAAGAAGGATATAGAAAGGGGTAGTATCCATATTGACGTTTGTATAGGTATCTACAGAATTTACGCTGAATTTTTTCTATCATACTAGTGTACAATGACTCTTGAGGACTCCAAACTATTGCATTATATTCTAATTTACTACGGACATAGGCATTGTATATTTGTTTTATAACTTGAGTATTCTTAAACTGATACGATAATCTAATGACGAAACCAAGACATTTATTAGCATCCTTGCAAGTTTTAAGAATATGCTCGTGAAAATTTAATTTGCTATCCATTATTACTCCCAAATCCCGAATCGAGAAAACACGTTCCATTGACGCGCCAGCAAGATTATAATCATTTCTAATCGGATTGCGGGATCGGGAAAAAGTTATTGTTTTACACTTAGAAATATTAAATGACAGTTTATTTTTTATACTCCATTCAACCACAGCATCAATATCATGTTGTAGCGCCACACAATCCTTTGCGTCGGTTACAGAGAGGTACAATTTTAAATCATCAGCAAACATAAGGCATTTTGCGTTCGAGATAACAGTAGGTAAATCATTGATCACTATTATGAATTGTGTAGGACCAATGGTACTACCTTGACTTACCCCTGATCTAGTAAAATACTCTTCCGACTTATATCCTTCTACCTTAACAAACTGTTTGCGATCTTTTAAGTAGTGGGCCATAAATTTTAAGAGAGAAGTTGAGAATCCTAGTAATGCAAATTTATTTAAAAGCACATCATTATCTACAAGATCAAAGGCTTTCTTAAAATCGAAGTAGGCGGCGTCCACCTGACAACCAGACTTAATTCTACTATTTATATAATCAACAAATTCTATATGATTAGTCACTGTGGAGCGCCCAGGACGAAACCCATGCTGGCAATCACTTAATTGACCTTTGATTTGTTTACAAATGGCGTTATTAAGAATAGATTCAAATATCTTCCCAAATACACACAATATAGCAATAGGTCTGAAGTTTGTTATATCTGTGGACGTGTGTGATGTGTATATAATTACAGTGTCTGTTCCGATTATTAAAATATAAATATATGGGAAAGGTATTGTGATGACTATACCTAATTAACCCAGCTCGCGTTGTAATAATGCTACTGAGAGCGAGGATGATGAATTCAGGTCATCATAGGAATCAATTAGAATATTTAGGTACTTAAGTTAAATTAATTGGGCAAGGGGTCTTGAGGAAGGCCTATGTCAAGCAGTGAACATCTTTCGGCTGAATAAATAAATGACCGAAATTGGGCTATAATAGATAGGATATAGTCGGCTATAGCCTTGTTTTTTCTTGATTGGGCCTTGTGATACCGATATAACAAGGCTTAAACAAAAAAAACAAATTCATTATTTATTTCATCGCACTGCTCTCAATACGGTGAAGGAAAATATTGTGGAGAAACCGGCACGTCCTAGAAGTAATAATTCGAAGACATTTGACATCCATCAACCACACAAGACGCGCTCACAGAGAGGATTGTATCCCAGCATTGGGAACTATAGAATTCTGTTGATTCCGTATTTATGTTGAATATATCACTTCACTGGCTCACTACCACACCAAGCGCCATCGTATTTTGTTTGCTTCACTTTGTATGTTTCCCGCCATTCCTCGTGACTGACAGATGACATAAGTGACAGCAGCTACCCCGCTTGTGTGAATGAGATAGTGTTTACATATCTATTTAATAGATACACTACAGGTACATTTTAGGTTAATTATTTTTTAAATTCTTCTTTATTTTCCGCCGCTGTGAAAAGAGTAATAAAATGGGTAGCTCTCGGTGTGTGTGGCGCGCAGAGGCTTTTGGTACCATTTGCTTTAGGAGTTAGTGAAAGTATATTTTTCTTCCTTCCTATGATACACGCAAGTAGGTAGGTACTGTTGCACTAGAGCAGTAATAGCAGTACAGCGACACTATGTGGGGCCATTAAATAATAAAATATTATATTTATTTCAAGGAAACGTATTTCCTTCTACGCGCCTATTATATCACTTTTGTTTTTTCGAAACAACACCCTAATAGAAACAATTTAAAAGCTAATTTTAAATTCGACTGAATTTTCTACTGGAACCAGAGTTATTTTTCTACCAGCCTGCATGATAAGGTCGCCTTTTGCAGACAACCTCTATAGTACCTAGAGTAGGATTTTTCCTGCTCGTCTTACTGAACCTTTGTCCTCTCCATAAATTCGATAAAGCAAGCACGGTAACCTATTTATCAATCTCCTATTTCAGCAATTAAGACCATCTGCTAGACATCCATTGTTCTCAATTAGGCATGCATATCGTGTGTGGTTAAGTGTTTGATTCCTTGAACGTGAACTCGATCCAAATTCCAATTATCTGCGTTTGGATCCCCTCGAAGAGAAATCGATCTTCCGTTTGTTAGGGAGGCCGGTCTTCGAGCAAGCCAAATTACGACCATTACCGGACGATACTCTATTTGATTATATCTCGGTAACTGACGTAGCTAGTGTTATTTTAGTATTAGGTAGGTTTTTGGGCGTTTAGATTTAATTTTGATAAATGATAAATAAATTAAATGATAAATGATTTATTTTCTGTTAATAGGTTTGTACAAACACTTACACGTCAATCATATTTTTTGAAGTGAAAACTTCTTTAGCGGCGTTGAACACTTTTTGTAATGGGTAAAAAATGTTAAACTCGCGTCAGGACACGTGACCGTCAGGAGAGATTTCCCCCCCCCCCCCCCTCTCTTTCTACGGCGGCGCCAACCGAAGTGAACCAAGTTTAGTGACACACGACAACGTATGGATGGATGGATGGATGGATGGATGGAGTGGAAGTGGAAGTGGAAGTGTAAGTGGAAGCAGAAGTGGAAGCGGAAGAGGAAGTGGAAGTGGAAGTCGAAGTCGAAGTTGAAGTCGAAGTCGAAGTCGAAGTCGAAGTTAAAGTCAGAGTCGAAGTCAAAGTCGAAGTGGAAGTAGAAGTGGAAGTGGACGTGGACACACTGCACTGTGTATTCGTAACATTCGTGTTTATAAAGTGTTTAAAATATGGAAATTGAACAAAGTGCATCTATTAATGAAAAAAGGGACGCAGAAATAGTGAAAAAAAATGAGTTATATTAATTCAATTAATAATTGATTTATTTCAACGTTAATATTCAAGTTTTCACTTCTGCCGGCACTCCCGGAGTGCAACCCGTCTTTTTTTAAACTAGATGACGTCGGCGTTTCCTATCTCACTATTCTGAGAAGAAAGGCTGAAACAAACTCAAAGGTCACGGCCATTGTCAATGTGTTTTGTCAATGCCTTTTGGGACTAACATCTGCGAAATGGACAGCGAATGACAACGATGTGAGGCCGATGGGATTGTGTTGTGTTTTAACTTCCCAGATGAAATACTAGGAACAGGTGACGGTTTACGAGGTTGAGGTTTTGACATCGGAATAGTACTTCATCTGAATTGATGAAATAAAAGTGGCAAAGGCTTTTGATATATACCTGTGCATAAATACTTCTTATTTGAAATGGACCGTAATAAAACGGAAGACATTTTTATGATCCAAAGTTTGGTGGTTGATTTATGACTAACTCGTAGCGTTTGAAAAACTCTTTTCCCGTTTTGTTCAGTTAATAGCGGAGGCTTATATTTTATTTCATAATAAGCTGCAAGTACAATTAAATCTGCATACAAGTGAATATTTTGTCCTTTTGCAATCATATTTTATTATAATTAAATTAAATTAAATATCGTTAATACCTAAAAATGGGATTCAAAAGCGGGAACCAACGGAAATAAATCAAAATTGCCGGGAGCGGTACGATCCGGCAGTGTGGTCCTAGAGTGGAGTTCGAGGATCGGCAAGGTAGTGCGGGAAGGTGCTAGATGAACCGACGACCTTAAGAAGGTGGCTGGGACAGACTGAATGCGGAAGGCGGACGACAAGGTGTTGGGGTGCAGCCTGGAAGAGGTTTATGTCCAGCAGTGGACCGGAGTCAAAAAATAATGGCTATACCATTCAATCACCTCAGCCTATCGGAATAGGCTGAGGTGATTGAATGGTATAGCCATTATTTTTTAAGTATATTTTCAAATAATAAATCATGCATTTGGTCATCTTCAATCCTGAATATAGAACCATGGAAATAAAGTTATTAATCCCTCCTGAAACGTCCAACACAGAAAAAAAAATTCAAACTTGTAAATATTTTAGAGTTCTCGACAAACGCACAAAAAACAAACGCACATCGTTTTGTGTACAGTCGGCAAATAAATCAGAGGTACAGGAGCCAAATTTCAAAAGTTTATGATTTATCATAATCCGGATTTCCATTTGGCGAACGCCTGGTCCATTATTCTATGTCACAGACACGACAAGGGTGCGTGCCTGGTGAAAAAATAAACGCATTTATCCCTTCCAGGGTTATATCTAAACAATAAAAAAAACTTTCCGATATATTTGTGATCAAGACGGCGGCGCTTGAAGGGGTTTCTGTAAGCGATTGATGGTAGACTATCTTAAGAAAATTATTTTCAACCAGGGTTTTTGTATGACTTCGATTATTTTTGGAGCTTGTAAATGAGAAATTAAAAATTAAATATAAAAAAGAAACTTTTTAAAAAACAAGCTTTTATTTAAATGCGCTAAAATAACAAAATAAACTTTTCCCTTTAAAACTTTTACTATTAACTTATAACGTCACTACATAATTTATATCATACAAAAGCTTGTCACGAGATTTAAGAAAATTTAAAAAATCAATCAGATCAAGTTATTTAATTTACTTGTTTATCTGCACAGGTAAATCTCGCGACAACAACATATGAACATAACGTAGTACATTGTAATTGTAAGCTTTTTTTATTACACGGATATTGGTCGTATACTAAACTTTTTAATTGATAAGCTAATTTGAAAATAAGTTTCTTGCTCATTAAACATTACTTTAAATGAAATAGCAAATTAATGAAAATAATTGAGTAAGTACGTAATAATGATAATAAATACAAAACTTCCCACGCATGCGCACTACCCAAAACACGGCCATGTTTAAGAAATCAGAGTAACAAAGTAGGTAAGTAAGCAAATGCGATATCGAGGTGATGTATCACGTTCTCAACATAGACGTCATAATAAGAGAGCAGCCACTTAAATTACAAACCGTATAAAATATGCGTTCCCGCCGGGAAATCTTCTCTGTACCAGAATGTAGTCGCCTCGTAAAGCCATCTAGTAACGAAGGCCCCATGAGAGAACATGCTGTATTTTATTCTCGTCAAAAAAGGACATCTACATATCGCACGGTTGGTACAACTGCTTCTACGAATGTTGTGGCGTCGTCATTTGTTTTTTTTTAATTTTTCTGCTTGCTCTGTTTGTGTGGTCAAGGTTTATAATGCCAGCGTTTTATGGTGCAGCATGGCTGTTAGAGCCAACAAGAAGGTATAAAACCTCTTTTTATATTTCATTTTTATTATTCTTAATTTAAAATATTTTACATCGTCTTTTGTTTTTTTTTTAATTCTTTATGTGCCATCTCATGAATACTAGCTTGTGTACTACTACTAGCGTGCGCGTTACTAGCGTGTTTAGCGTTTACACAAAAGCTAAATAAATCTAATACTTGTACAAAAATCTCGTGTCACATTGTTTGTTATCGAACTCCTCCGCAACGGCTTGACCGATTTTTATGAAATTTTTTGTGTATATTTGGTAGGTTTGGAAATAGGTTGTCGGCATTTTTTTTTTTGCATAACAATGTTTTCGGGCACAGGCTTATTTCATCTTTGTTTGCTTATGTCTAACAAAATTGGTGCTGAAACGAAACAATTACAATAAAGTGATAAGTATCTATGCGCGCGAGTCATTTTCCAGTGCGTCCGGTTGATGCAATACATATTTTGTTCATACAAAATCGTGTGCGATTGTAGAGCAGTGGTGGCCAAGTGTCAACGGCCGCGACTTACGAGGTGTAGGTTACCACCTACACCTCGTAAGTCGCGGCCGTTGACACTTGGCCACCACTGCATAGGCAGGTTCGCTGCGTAGGTTCGAACCCAGACAGGCGCTTTACTTTGTGTAAATTATTTCATCACCACTGCTATCAAAACGGTGAGAGGAAAACATCATGAGGAAATCGGCAAGTCCTAGAACCAAAAATTCAAAGACATGTGCCGTCTGCCAACCCGCACTGGGCCCGCGTGGTGGATTACGGCCCACTCCCTCTCACCGAGAGGAGGCCTGTGTCCCAGCAGTGGGAACACTATAGGCTGATTATGTTATGTTGTGCTATATTAATATTAACAGAGAGCGACATACTATATCAGATCGCTCCTCCACGTCAGCTACTAAAATCTAAAATAATGAAAAAAAAAAACACGCTCCCTTCCCATCTCTTTCTGTATACGAATGTTAACAAATAAACGCTGTGTAAAAGCATCAAATAGTAGTATAGTAAATTACTTTCTACGATAGCTCCACAAAAGAACACTTTGATTTCCAAAAAAAATGTTACAGGAGTGATACTAAAAAAATATTTTGTTCAACTGAATATCTTCTCCACCCACACGCTCTAGCCACCCGTTTTTCTGTCTGTTTATTTTTCTACTAAACAGTAAAAACAACAACAATACGCCATTAAGTCGCCGACCAATATCATTAAGAGACACTATCGGCCCAAGCAATGTCCCAAATTGCGTGTTCCACAAGCCCTATCTCGGTCAATAAAAACATTTATAAAGCAAAAACTTAATAGAATGCGCCTACTTTAAAAGTGCAGGCAATATCTCAACCTTTCAAGCAAACAACAAGAGAATTCTTAATAAACTAATTATAAAAGGTGGGGCACTTAAAACAAACTTAACAAACGTCATGAATAATATCACCATCTGTTTATTGCAGAAATTTATCGTCCAACTTTGCGCCTCAAAAACTCTTAACTGAAAACATAAACAAGGGATTATAGCAGAAATAAAATAATTAATTTCCTTTCAGAATACAAGTTGGAGTGCGAACCCGTTATAATTGGGTTGTTTTAATGATACACGCCGTTATAATAATGTGACACCGGTTTTAGTGGGGACGCTTTCGTAATTTTTGTTGATATAATAGGGAATCAATACAGAGACTAACGAGGGAAGGTTATTATAGTATCTAATGAACAAGTTTGAAATTGAAACGGAATAATCAATATTTTGGATGAAATTGAAACGGAATAATCAATATTTTGGATGAAATTGAAACGGAATAATCAATATTTTGCACGGATATCGAGGGATATGGCATGGAGGCGTGCCGCATGTCACCTCTATAAAAGGCCATAACTGGCCGTATGTTGTTGTGCACGACCGGCGGTAAGCGCTAAGCGCCGTAGTCATATGTTTGTATCGAAACGTGTAGTGTCATTTCGTATTTTTACAAAATGCAGAATTGTTCCGTCCTTATTTGCAAAAATAGAACAATCACAACAAACCTTACGACAAGTGGCATGTCCTACCATCGGTAATTAAAAAATCACTGCACTAATTATATTATTTAAGGATTTTACAAATATTTCGTTGTGAAATATTTTTAAAATAACAAGAAAATTGCCTAGCAACGGTAGTGATGCATAGCGCTGAGATATGGCTTTCGATAAATATTGTTAGTCTGTCTAAATACGAAAATATATATAGAATAAATATATAGAAAAATATATATATATTTTTTATGGAGCCTATTTGTAATTTTATATATCGTCCTATCAGGCCTATCTATATATCCTATGTAAATCGGTGAAACTGACTAATCAACGAAACTAGCGAATTAAATAAACTGACGACTGAGGGAAACTGACCAGTAAGACGCGGACTCGATATAATATGTATCCTATATACAGTGTGTCAGGTTAAACGAGGGACATACTTTAAGGAAGTGTAGTAGATACTCATGAGTGTAGTAGATACTCATGAAAATGAACAACTTTTAATATGGGGCGGACTGAAAAATATGAAAAAGAAAAAAAACAGCTGTTCCCTACATTTTGTCCAGTTATGCGAAGATAAATGTATAGAGCGGCTGGTTTAATTTTTTCGATTTCAGTGTTGGTCTCTTAGTAAAAATTGTTCATTTTCATGGGTACTACACTCCCTTAAAGTATGTCCCTCGTTTAACCTGACACACTGTATACAGGGTGTTACAGAAAGGGTATATCAATACAAACGGGTTGAAGAGTGTATCTGGTCTAGAATCTCTGTACAAAATTTCAGCTCAAAAGCATTAACTTTGAAAATGCTTAATATTTTTTTATTTCGACATCACGGCGCTGCACTGGCGCGTGGCAGCGTGATGTGCGTGTACTAGGCGCACAGACACACTACAGATAATGGATAATGACCCTCGTAGTTTTAATTTTACGTAAGAGAGAAACTAAAGAAACTACTTATTTACTTAAATTTCATTTGCAAACAAATATATTATATTTTTACGTGATTTGGTTTTATTGATTTTTAATATACCACATTGAAAGCAGAAAAAATAAACAATACAAAATACACCCAAAACCCACAAAACACTTCTCTTTTTTGTAGTTCATATCTATCGATATTTTTATCGATCATATATTTATATTAACTCATCTTCCCTAGTTGATGCTAGAGTTGCATGTGTGCATTCAGTGACTGTGTCTATACGTTCTAGTGCCCGCCCCTTTTGAAAATGTTTGCAATAAGATAGCACAAAAGTGTTACGCTTATTTTCTTGTGTGTGTGCCAAAAAAGCCGCCCAATTTGATCATGTGTGCCGTATCTATTTCTTTTGTTTTTGTGTGAGTTTCCGGAGTGGGGAAAATGTGGCGACACTTGAACTTGAACAAATATGCAGTGAAGGCATATCTCTCGGATATCTATGATATTTTGGATTGTGTTAACCTCTTGTGTGTTATTGGGGTTTTGGAAAAACTGCAGAGACGGTAATATCAATTTAAGATGACGTTAATGACAGAATACACTCTCAAAAAAATAAACTATTGGTTCTTCTGAAATAAACTATTGGTTTTATAATATTTTTTATTGTGTCCGGATGATGGCAATACGCTTTGCCCCCTTGCCCCCTATTAGATGGGATTTAAAAACATAACTAGCGAAGTGTGGGTGTCGCACTATAGGTACAGTCAACAAAAGAGATAAGTATGCAGGATTGCCGGAAATAGTTGAAGTTTACTAAAAATCCGATAGATGTTTTCGAATAAAATTTAATTGAATTAATAGAAAGCAAACAGTTCATTTATCAAATTAAATTTCATTCGAAAATATCCATCCGTTTCTTACTAAACTTCAACTTTATTCAACTATCCTGCATACTTATCTCTTTTGCTGACTGTACTCTGGGGAATACAGGCGTGGTGCGTGTATTTTATTGAATTTAATCATTTCAGTTTTGTGTGAAGTCCTTGTAAGTCTATTATAAGCCCCAACTGGTAGGCATATATATTTTTAGGGTTCCGTAGCCAACATGGAAACCTTATAGTTTCGTCATGTCCGTCTGTACGTCCGTCCGTAGCTTAGCTCAGAGACTCTTAGTACTAGAAAGCTATAATTTGGCATCGATATACATATTAATCACGCCAACAAAGTGGTTAAAAAAGAAACTATTAGGGTACCTCCTCTACACGTAAAGTGGGGATTTTGTTTCTCGTCTACCCCATTATGTGGGGTATCGTCGGATAGTTGGATAGTTCTTTCAAAAATATTTCGGGTTTGTGAAAACGATTTGTCGATTCAAGGATCCGTTTGTGATAAATATTAAGCTTTAAAGTGCTAATTTTTGTTAGAGTCAAGTGTCCACCCCCTGCCAGCTAAATTATTGCTTTTGGATATGTGAAAAAATTCACGGCAGTAGTATAAATTAAAAGGAAAACTATCACAGCTAAGTAGGCTTTACAAGTTTACGAGTAATAGTTGACTAACTTACATTTGATGGGAGAACCTGATTTTCAACTACAATGTTAAGTTTATTCTTGGGATAAATTCATTCCAACTACAGAACCCTTCATTGTGCGTGGTCCGATACGCACTCGGCCGGTTTTTTGAGGTAGGTATAATCGCTTTTTATACCCGTCGTCACCTCTGGCAGCTCACGAAAAAACATACAACTTAAATCGATGTCCCAGCTAATGTTGACGGTTGAGGTCAAGGAAGGACGCTTTTTATTTTAGTTGAAGTCAACAAGCTTAGTGTGGACAATATTATAGGTTAGTTTTTTTACTTATGAGTACGTGAAGATCCGAGAGGCAATTCTCGTAATTTTAAGATCGTTAACAGTCTGGTCTCAGACTCAATCTGTCCAAAATATCTCTAATTTCCCTACATTTTTGACATTGATTATCGCTGTTCACTGAGATAAGATTGTGACTAGATTTTGAACGTTTTTAATTACGGGAATTGGCCTTGCTCAAAATTGTTCTATAGATATTTATTTTCATAAATATAATTAAAATATAATATACTTTTTTTTTTATGGATGGGAAATCATCAAATGACCCCTTCCGCTCTGGGTGGAGCGAAGGGAGTGTCAGACTCTTACTGACTAAAACCCATCCGTATTCCTTCCTTAGCCCTTTATATTTCGGGGTAGCGGTAACCCTTTCGGACAATCCCGCAACGAAATATATTCTATTTTATGTCCGAAATATATTATACCTCACGTATGATTCGCAAACATGGTCTTTGACAATTCAGCAGAGGTCCACGCTCGAGGTTTGCCAAAGACATATGGAACGGAGTGTTAAACTTGTGAACCGGGTTAAGAAGACAACAATCTGTTCCATCACTAAAATAACTGATGTCACTCGGAAAGCTGCCACGCTTAAATGCAATTAGACTGGACACATTTACCGCATGTCAGACGATCAGTGGGCCAAACTTACTACCCAGTGGGGACATCGCGGCAGGCCCAGACGGAGATGGCGGGAGAGCTGGACTCCTTTGATAAATATTGGTCCTTGGCAGCTCTGGACAGAGAGGTGGAAAGAGAGAAGGGAGACAATTGCCCAGCAGTTGGACATTAAGGGCTAAAAATAAAAAAAAAAAACAAATATAGTTGCTGTCCATTATATCACTAACTCAGGCGTAATCTTCACATCTATATACAGGATGGTCAAAAAGTCGTGGATCAAACGAAATACGGAGAAAAAGGAGGTCATTTCCAACGCTCTTAAAGTGGGAAATAATTTATGGTAACGCTTCAAAATTTCTGGAAAAAAAATTATTGCTCATGAAAGAACAATGTCAGATGTCCATAGTAACTTTGGCTCAATATTAATTTGTCATGGACAGTGAAAATTCTTACGTTTTTTTGTGTAGTTTAATGTCAAAAGCTTTTCTGTGATTTCCACTTTTACACTTAACTTCTAAAAAATAATTTATTCAGACATTTTAAATTGTAGGTTACTGTTGCTCTATCATGCGTCTGATAGCATCTTCTCTTTCTGAACTGTTATTTAAGGCGTGAGACTTTACACGATGCAATGAATGACCGCAACCAATACAAAGATTTCGATACACAATTGATTCAGTTGGCGCTTTGCTACTTGTTGGATTACTTGTTTGTTTAATTAATAACCAACAGTAATGACAAAGAACACTGTCATTTGGAATATAAAACAAACAAAATATGGTTGTGTTGCAAATTAACATTTAGCTTAGTTAAAACGGTTGACATTCTATTAATAAGAATTGTACTTTACCTCAGAAAGTGAAGTCCATTGCCGTAACAATGAACGGACATCGTCAGATCCAACTAAATGCCGTTCCATCCGGAACACATTTATACCACAATTAATACAACGTAGTTGATGGTACATTGTCACAAAATGTGTGGTATGGATATAACACAATAAGTCTATAACGCAAACACAGATGAATTCGAGAAGAAAACAAACGTACGAGTACACTTAGAATTAGAAAAACACCGACAACAACAACAAGATGTTTGAACTGGCGCGCGCGATTTTGACAGAACTGCAAAAGTTTGATTTTTTAAATTATTTTAATGGCGAACTGCTGGTTGCCATAACGAGGCGATTAAGTTATAGAATACAGATCAGCAAGATCGATTTCTTGAATTTCGTTCTTATATTATTTAAAAAATAATAAATGTATTTATAATAAACCAACGTATTATTTAGATAAAAAATAATAATAATAAAAGACGATGCTGAGGTGGTAAATAAAAACTAAAGAGTAAATCGCTTTAATTATTTAGAATAATCGACTACAGTGGCAGAACAGGTAACTACCTGACACTTCTTTCTTAAAAAAAAGAAAAACCTGGAATTCAAGAACATGATTAGTAAAATGATTACTTATTAAAATGATTTTCTTTTCGAACAGTTCTCGAAAAGAAATAAATATTTTTTTAGACGTTGGAATTTTATATTTAAATTGTTGTAGGTAAAAACTTCGTGTCCGTGTGAATTTAGTTTTAAAAGTTGTGTAAGCCGAAACCTGACATTGTTCTTTGGTACCCAGAGTCGCAATAGAACTTTTGTAGTGCTGATACATTATCTAGTAATAATACAACGCCGTTTGTCTTATATCACATTTTTTTTTTTTAATTAGTCTAATTGTAAAAGAAGTCGGTATACAAAAATATTCATAACTTATAGGGCAATTGAATTATGGCCATGCTGTAGAAAGATTTTTGTTAGAAATGACCTCCTATATCTTCCTATTTCGTTTGATCCACGAGTTTTTGACCATCCTGTAAATCTACTTATAGTATTTACATAACATTATAAATTAAAGTCGCTTTTTGTGCCTGCTTGTGTGACCGCGTTGTTCTTCCAAACTATCTTCGCAACGGATTTTGATGCGGTTTGGTTTATGTGTGTGAATGACGGGCGTTTTGGAGGTCTGTCTTATGCAATTTTGAAATAAATGACTTTTGATTTTGAGTCCTAAAACCGTGCGAAGCAGGAGCGGGTCACTAATTTTACGTATAAAACTTATGTTCTTGAGCTACTTTTGTGTTATGTATGGTTATAACTCAAAGACCACTTATACAACTGAAATCACGAATTAACACTTTGAGCGGAGCAACGCTATAATACGTAAAATTTGATAAACGCTATTTTACACAACGTTTAATCACGTCAGCAAAAACTGTCTTTCTTAAAACAACGTGTATAAACGGCTGCGGTTTATACCAATTCCTTCAAGCTACGTCATCGCGCCGTATCACTTCAAATTTTCGGACTGCTAGCGCCACTCCACGTTAGTTTTTTTGTACACTTCATAAGGCTACACATACATTCTAATTACGTATTTTGTATGAGAAAATAGTGCGCCGCGCAACAAACATTTGAATACTCAGATGCTCCGCTCAGTGTTAAACATAACTGGCAAAATCTGGGTGTATAGGTTACGCTCCACGCAAGCCATCCAGAATAAACCACCCAATGAGAAAAGCAAATTATGGGAAGAGAAGCATCCACCATCTTCATACTTCGTTAAATCCCAGGAATATTTGCCACTCGGGCGTGATCTGCAGCGGCCTATATGGAAAGCTCTCAATCGATTGCGTACCCAACTAGGCCGCCGCACCGCAGACAAAAATTTTTGAAGTGTGGGATTGCTGATGAATCCAACACCCAGTGCAAGTACGGTGGTTCCAGTCAGAACATGCCCTACTTGCTGGAGTGTCCTAAGTGCCTGTTCACCTGCACCTCGAATGACCGAAACAATGCCACTGATGCCGCAATCAACGTGGCTACCTACTGGGCTCAAACTATAATCACACTAATATTATAAAGGCGAAAGTTTTGAGTGTATGTGACATTTACGCGGGTGAAACCGCGGGGCGCAGCTAGTACCAATATAAAAATAAAAATAAACTGGTCAAGTGCGAGTCGTACTCGCGCACCGCAGGTACCGTACAAATTTATAGATATGTAACTACAAATTTTACGGTTTTCGGAATTTTCCCTTTATTTGTGCTACATGACATTGCGTCTTGCCAAATTTCATGATTCTAGGTCAACGGGAAATACCCTATAGGTTTTGATTCCCTTGCGAGTGTCAAAATATGCGGCATAAACGGAAAATAAACGCCCGTATCTTTTGATTTAATTGACTTAGAAGTTTGATATTTTCAATGCTTCAAGGGATTGCAGCCTTGAGTATTTTTTATTATTAATTTCAACTTGATGACTCAACTGCTTTCTGAGAAAAAGAGTCTTGACTGACGGACAGACAGACGGACAACGAAGTGATCTTATAAGGGTTCCGTTTTTTCTTTTGAGAAATAAGTGTGAAGAGTACCATCGACAAAAAAGAAGAAGTAGGTCGCCTTTGCCTAACCCTTTAGGGAATACAGCGTTATGATATTTTATGTAAGGTAAAAGATTTCTGGAATCTGGATTATTAATTCAGTACCTACATTTTCAAACTAGCTCTAATTTCAAGGGCAAAGGATACAATATCTCAATATTATTTATGGCTTATTTACTACAGTGGTTTTGATATAATCTATGTCCGTTACCATTACCGTAATCTATTTCCAAGTGGTCACAATACCCCTGCATTGAGCAGCATCCGGCGATACTCCATTCTATCTCCGTTTCCGTAAATGGCCGGAAATGAATTCAAAACACCCCATAGCGGCATCCGATCTCTTGTAGGATCACTCCATTCACTGGTATCCCTGAGCTATCCTTTCTGTACCTGACCTAATAAGGGCATTGATTTAGTTGAATTGGATGTAATATCTAAATGGCTCAATAATTTATAGATAGGGGTTCCCGGATAGTAGTTATTTCTTAAATGTTAGTGAGAATTAGGAAACAGATGTTTCTGTTTCATGTGTATGTATCTGTTTTGATGTTACAGTTTTTGTTTTCAAATTCTCAGAATTTGTTTGGTTCAGTTTTTGTTTCCAATTTTCTTTTCTGTAACTAAAATCCTTTTTTACACATTTTCATTAGCTTCACTTATAACTAACTGACTAACAAACCCGAAGGTATTTATCACCCACCATGTATTGCTTAAAAAATATATGTTTGCGTTTTCTCTACAATGAGGTTAAAATATTCGCAAAGGTAAAATGCATAGGTACTTATATCGTAACTAATACAAGTCAATTTAATTATTTTATAATTTTTAGTGCGTGATAAAAGTGTGTTTCTGTTTTATTTAATTACACTTCATAATCAGCCTATAATGTTCCCACTGCTGGGACACAGGCCATGCGGGCTTAGTGAGGTGTAAATGTCACATATGTCTTGAACTTTTTGGTTCTAGGACATGCCGGTTTCCTCACGATGTTTTCCTTCATTGTTTTGAGAGCAGTGGTGATGAAATAATTTACACAAAGTAAAGCGCCTGTTTGGGTTCGAACCTACGACCTACAATTCGGTAAGTCGCAGCCGATACCACTGGCCACCACTGCTCTCCTAATACACTTACAATAATTACACTTTTCTTTTGTTAATAGGGCCGTTATATCATGTGATGTAAGGAAGAAGGAGTAGGTAGAGATGTACAGTATAGTAGGTACCTACCTGATTTTCCCAGTTATGTATTTAAAAACAAACATAGCTTCTAGATTCTAACGTACGTAAATAGCTACAAAGAAAATAACCAGAACCAAACAGGCACTAAAGCAAAACTACAACAATTTCATATTTCCAATTTCCTCAAACCACACTTTATAAAGATAAACCAATGCTCAACAAAGATAATAAAACGCAAAATAGTAACACGGAGCGAACTCGAAGTCGAGATTCTTCCGACCGGACACGCGCTACGTGTGAGATAAATTTGACAACAGATAGACAGGCCTCGAGTTTTTCAGTAGGTGCAATTTTTGACGTAATCCACTCTCGACTTGGCTATAAGAGCCTGATCACACGTTCTACAACAATGCCACACCACAACTACAAAAAGTTGACGGGCGCTAATTTGTATGAAAATGTATAGGTGAATACGGACCATATTTGGCCGTTAATATTAACCGTGTGGGTGATACCGACCACATCAAGGCCACGTCGCAGCCACAACGCAACCAACAGTGGCAGCGAGACCGCGCACTAGCGGCCGGCCAGATCGCAAAAATAACGTTGCGTCGATCATTTGATTTGATTTTGTATGTACCACAACGCAACTGCAAGAAGCTGCAGCGACACTATTCACACGTAACCACTGTTTGCATATTTTGTCGCTGTGCTGTGGTGTGGTTGTGGCACGTGTGATCAGGCCCTTATAGCCAAGTCGCAGTGGTTGACAGCCGACATAAAAATGCAATGGAAACTTTCGGACGGAAGGAACGGAGCTGGAAACGTCATGGAGTGTTAATTTTCTTCTTTTGTTTGTGCAATGTTGGATTCTGTTTTTTGTTTTTGTTTTTAGCGTTTTGTTTCATTTTTAGGGACAGAGCTGACAAGTTTAAATGAATTCGCCAGTGTTTAATTATGAGCTATTTTTAGGATTAGGGATGAAAACAATATGGTCATGGAAAATGAAGATATGTATATTTTTGGGTGATTCAATTTATTTTAGTTTTGGAATTCTTGAAAATGGTTTTGAAATAGCACCGTGTATAGGAATTATAAAAAAGGTTTTCCTGTGAAAATTCGTTCCCGCCTTTGAATGAAACTGCGCTGAAACCTGTTTTTTTTATTAGGTTTTGTATCCTACAAAAGTCTAGTAAAAACACATGATATTGTTGTGCATTTAACGGAAAAGCTTGTTCTACTTGTCAATTAAGGAGTTATAAGCGGTGGTTAAAATAAAGTGTACGGGCAAGGTAAATTTAAATGATAAACTGATTTGAGTTAAATTTGTGTATTGAAAGATAGAATGAAAGCAACACCCAACACTTTATGTGATGGTACTTGACATTTAAACGTGTTTTAATCATGAGCAATATTATAAATAAACCCTTAAGACTGTTAACTGGTAGTAACAAGTCAAACTTTAGCATTTTTTCAGTCCTTATTTGCACGATGCAAGTTTTTTGTCTGTGGCGTACAATAAAACAGAAGCAACAAATTGCTTTGCTTACACGATGTCAGATTTTGCGTGACGTCAGTGTGATGTATTGAATAAATATAAATTTATAAGATAGATCATAGATAAAACATACAACAACAAAACACATAACATACATAACATTTTGTTTTAAGAGTGTCTTCATAAACGTATGCATTTTGTTTCCGTTTTTTGATACGGGTGGCGCTGTTGCTTTCTCTTTGATATACCAATGTCATGCCGCTTGTGCTCAATACTAAATATCGTTTTTATAGAAATGTAACGTGAGTCTTATAGAAATTTCGCCGAAATCCCAATAGATGTCCTCACAAAAATATAAAAACATCGAAGAAGACTAGTTACCATCGAAACGAAAAGCAGAAGAAAACTCGCGTTTTCTTACATGAAACGAAACACCCATCTGTCAAACAGCCAATAACACCACATAACACGTCGAAGCCGCGAGCTGCAACTTCCCACTTTGTAGTTGATCGTGTTAACCGAGTGGCTAACATTCGGAACTCGCAAGTCTTTAGCGACATTAACTTGGTCCACCATACAAAGCCGTGGCTAATCTTAGCTTACCCGGCCAAACTTTGGTTTTCTATTAGACTGAATCGATTTCTGTCTTCGCATTTAATCCGTCAATTCGTCACTCGGGACTTGCTAGCTTTAGTTAAACGAGATTTTTTGACTGCTTTATAAAAAGGCGTGGGAAAAGTTTTGATAGATTCGTGATTCAATGTTTTCGAAGTAGAACTGACGTGGAACTTTTCGTATCACGTGTTACAAGCCTTTATCTAAAATACACGAACCGTGGGAGAATGTTTTTCGGAATATATACAAATGAAGCTTTAAGCTCTTTTGAGCCGACTTAACGGCCTGTGAAGATAGGAATGAACAGCAACTGAACTGACTGAAACTAGAACCAAAAAATAAACTCGGCTTATTATTTGAAACGCCTTTTCTTATAAAGTCGGGAAAATTATTTGTTAACCAAAGTGACTCATCATCTGCCTTGCCTTTTCCCAACTATATTGGGGTCGGCTTCCAGTCTAACCGGATGCAGCTGAATATCAGTATTTTACATGGAGCGACTGCCTATCTGACCTCCACAACCCAGTTACTGGGTAATACGATACTCCTTGTTAAGACTGGTAGTCAGATATTCGGGCTACAGACGACCCGTAACGACTGTAAAAGATCCACGAATGACAGCCGGGACTAACGGCTTAGCGTGCTTACCGAGGCATGGAGGGTGTTAACCAAAGTGACTATGGACTTAAATTTTTCGTACACAGGGTGGCAGGGACCCAGTACCTGGGTTGTGGAGGTCAGATAGGCAGTCGCTCCATGTAAAATACTGGTATTCTGCTGCATCCGGTTAGACTGGAAGCCGACCTCGACATAGTTGGGAAAAGGCTAGGCAGATGATGATAACAGGGTGGCAGGGACCCAGTACCTGGGTTGTGGAGGTCAGATAGGCAGTCGCTCCATGTAAAATACTGGTATTCTGCTGCATCCGGTTAGACTGGAAGCCGACCTCAACATAGTTGGGAAAAGGCTAGGCAGATGATGATAACAGGGTGGCAGGGACCCAGTACCTGGGTTGTGGAGGTCAGATAGGCAGTCGCTCCATGTAAAATACTAGTATTCTGCTGCATCCGGTTAGACTGGAAGCCGACCTCAACATAGTTGGGAAAAGGCTAGGCAGATGATGATAACAGGGTGGCAGGGATATCGACGCGCAAACTGTGACCATGAATTCAGCGCATGATTCTAAACCCCCTAGCGCCGGAATTTGTTGACGGTTATAAAAAAAAACAGCGAAAAATTTCAACGTACGGCTTCAGAATCATGTACTAAATCCATGGTAACAGGTTGCCGATGTCCGTGCCACCCTGTATGCAAATCACGACTGTCATTATTTGAAAGTTGTATGAAATGGCTATAATACGTCAAGCTGACGTAGAGAGTCAAATTGCTTAACAATTATTTTCCCTGACTGTACATAAAAAGCCTCACTCCAATTTCAAGAGAAACAGCGGCTCAGATACGTAGCAGAGTCATTTGCTCGTTTACTTGAACTTTTTTTATCAGAGAGCTTTATGACATTAAAGTTTTTATTACGATGCCGGCTCGAGTAGGTAATCCATGCAATTTGTTTTACTGTTCCACGGATACAGCATGTCCTTAATAATACGTGATGTTATTATCTTGGGATTACCAAGGTGGTGGCGATGTACGGACTATGTACTACGTTCTTAATTTGTAACGACTTTTTGTAGTACATAAACATAACATAAACTCACATCTTCTCTATACCTAAGCAGAAACAACAGAGCGACACCTGCTACGATTACCAGGCCACCTGAGTATTGTAGTACTTGATGATAATATTAATTGATATATTAAGCATTATACATAAATAAAATAAAATTTAAACGGGTGTTCCGTTTAAATATTATAGAGGTATGAGGAATAGGGTGTAAAGTTCACTCATACTCCATAGAAAAGGGAAGGTCTTCCGAGCACACGGGTGTTGTGTCTGGCGGGCAACTGCCCGATAATTCATATCGGGCCGTTGTATATATTATGCTAGTTGCGCGGTAAACTCTGCTTGCGCGATGCAGGATTTTGCGTGACGTCAGTATAACACGTAGTTCACATGAGGCGTTGTAGATACCGCTGCAATATTATTCGATATGGGTATGACAATACGACAATAAATGAAAACACTAGCAATATATAATGCATAAGAGTATTTTGGAACTATCAAATAAACCCTAGCATCGAATTTATAAAAATGATTCGTTTAAACAAAACAATTAATGGTGATGGGCCGACTATGGATTTTGCCAATCTTTGACTAGCTACAGTGACTAAACTATTGGATATATTTGTTTAAATTTTTGTATGCAGACTGGGAAATTTGGCATAGAGGTAGAGTGTGTTTGTTGAAATAACACAAAGAAGTAAATGCAGTCATAAACACGTGTAAAAACCATAAACAGACAGGTTTTATCAACTCTTTCAAATGCGGCTCATACATGTCGTGACCTAGACTTAATGTAACAAATTATACCCAGTATGCTTGTACTTACTTAAGGACCAACAAAGTCGGTCCGCAGTGTGCCATAATAAATGTTCTTCTCAGTAACGCTAGAAACCCCTGTCTATCTCAAGATTGTGCGACACTTGCCGACAAAACTTGTGCGTAAGACTTGCCTCACATACCTTTTTGCCAACTCAGTAACTTGTGTGAGAGTTTCCTAGAATTTCGCATAAGTGACAGAGTAACTTTTCTTAATCTATTCAACGAGGCAGCTGAATGCCATAATTATGTTTGTGTTGAATAAAATAAAATAATTTATAAACGTATTACCTACTTAGAAATCTCTGAGTTAGAAATTAATCTATTACTACTATGTATTAGAGTTTCTTTAGAGAAAAAGAGCTTTTTTATTTCTTTCGATTTTTTGTATTGCTTCTGTGTCCGCGCACACACTTGTGCACTATAAAATAATTCCTGCGTCGCAGGCTAGACTCCACTGAGATTGCACGCCATGACCGAAATTCAGTCTAGAGGACTATTTTTTTATTTGAATTTCTTTAGAAAAACTCTTTTACGTTGACGCCGTGTAAATATTTTAAACTGTCGTAAAATAAAGAGTATGCGCATTGGATGTGAACGTGTTGTGAACACGCTCTAAAAGCCAGATTGAAATGCAAATAAAAACGATTCAGCTCGCGAAATTGCATATTCAAATTGCTAACTAAGTTCACCAATAACTTCCTTTTACACAACATCTCAGCTAAATCGCCAATCAGTATTTTAGTCCTATTAAAACATTGACGACATTAGGTATATACATTTTGAGGAATAATACCAAATATGCATAAGTAGATTCCTATGAAAAAGGGGAAAATTAAAATCAATTTCGATCGGCATCAATATTCCATTTTCCGTTCGTTACGATGGCATTCCGACAAAGAGATTTTATTGAATAAATTACCGTTCATTAAAATATGTTTAACGGAAATTCTGGTTGAAGCGCCGCGTAGTCTAAGCGGAAAATTGTTGTGAGGTAATCTTGTGCTTAGCGCTGTACCAGCGGCGCTTCCTTAGCTCGCTTTATATAAACTAGCGCCGATCGAGCTAATAATGCAAACAAGAATTGCTCGCATTAGGTAATGATTACCTCCCACGTGCTGTTACAAGCGAGCCTTTAATTAAAACTGAAAGTACACAAGCGGCTTTACAGAGGAGATTCTAAAAGAATTTTAGAACTCTCTTATGTCAATGCTGTCGTAACATTAAAAAAGTAAAAATAAAATGCTCAAAGCATTTCTGTTTACTTTACAAACCTGTCACAAAGAACGTACCATGAATAAACTGGCATACTCTGCGTCTTCGTTGTCAATGCAACTATTGGTTTTGCTGTCTCTCGTCTCAATAAATTTATTCGCGGAATCACACATTATTTTGGAATATCGTCGTCGTCGTCGGTCGCGGAGAGCGTACGTGAGGGTAATGTAAACAGTCGCTGGTATGCCGCAAGACATGTTTCGTCACTTTAGCTGAAAAGGCGAAACATCGAGGGCTGAGACGCCCCGTTTTGCCAACAAATCTCTCGGATAACCTTCCCCATTCATACACGTAAATTGTTTGGCAACACCACTGACAGCGCGCTGAATCGCAACGCTGGCAATATTATGTTTGATTATATCTTTAGAACTAGAGTATCGTTTTATCGTGTTTGGCTAAATTGTTATGGTTGATACCGGAAATATGGAACTTGATGGTGCATGGGTATGTGGAAAAATATCAGAATTAGCTGTATGTATACATAGTTATTATTACCAATAAATGAAAACATAAACGACTGTGGCAAAAAGACACTGACGAAAAACGTGTAAGTAGCCTCTTTTCAAGACCCACACGTTTTAAACTTTATTATTTTTAAAGTAGCAAAATCTTGTTATTTCAAGTATGTACCTAGGCACTCGGAATAACAAGATTTTGCAGACAAAATAATTTTACAACTCCTACGCAACATTAACATAATCGCATAAAAAAATCTTCTCTTAATAGATGTTTAGCAACAGACTGAAGCTCACCAGATGTTTTCCCACATTTATTTATCCTCTAATTGTGTTAGTTTTATTTAGTAACAAAGCCAAAGTCAGGGAGAAAAAACAGATGTAAATTTTATTCATATAAAGAAGTCTCGCGCCCGACCATATTTGGTAATGAAAATTACAGAAAAGATTCAGCAAGAACCTCCTTGAATTTCAAATTAAAATTGTACGTACCTATGTAACAATAGGTTTGCACAAATATGTACCTATAGTATAAAGTTGATGTTTCGTGTAAAAAAAAAACATTTTGCAAATAGATTTTGTCCCACTAATTATTACAAAGGCGAAAGTTTGAGTGTGTTTGTCACTTCTTAACGCACAAACGGCTGAACGGATTGGGATGAAATTTAACACTCGGATAGTTTATAACCAGGAATAATACATAGGGTACTTTTTATCCCGATATTCCTACGAAATTGAAATTTATGCGGGTGAAACCGCGAGGCGCTACTAGTTGTAAAATATTTTCTGTGTAGGTACGGCAAAATATTTGCGTATAATACGCCTCTGTCTATCCCTTCGGGGAATACAGAGGAGTCGATGCCATTTTCGTCGTAAAAAAAAATATTCAGCAAGTTCTAACATAAACCTGAAATGAATCATCAATTTTCAGGAAAAATAAACGCAGTAAAATCCATGGGCTTTTACTGCGTAGGCTTCGATTTCAAAACAACATAAAATCACGCCTCTATAACCGGAAATGATGGGCAAATATCGAACAAAACCATTTGCATCCTTCAAAATAAACTCAAAACAAATGGCTTTCATTGTCAAAGATTTACTTTACAAAATTTACCTTCCTGTAACTTACCTATCTGCGTGTAATTTAGCCTCTAAGTACGTCGTTACCGGTATAAATGAACGTACAGGGAGTAAGTGACTGCATATACGTAAGCGACGGAGATCTTGACACAGCAAACACATTCGCTCGGTGAAACGTCTCGATCTGTCGCCTAGATATGCGAGAATAAGTGCCCAGTGAAATAGTTCTGCTGCAATTACAGATATCAGACTACGTTTGTGGAAGATTTTGAGGGAAAACTGCTGGTTTTCTGAGAATATGTTATAAAAGATAAAATCGAGGGAATATTTTGTAACTTAAGCATCATTTTAGACGCTTTTGGCTCGAGCTTTTAGAGTGGCTGGACGTTAAAGATTGTCATGTAACTGGCGTGATAAAATCAGTACCTACAAATATTGAGTACAATTTAACACTATAAATATCTATTTATATAAAAATGCAGTGGTACAGTTATGTAACTCTTTGTATCTGGAGCAAAATAAAACACAAAACACTGAATTTAAGCAAAAAGGCGAGGTAAGCAATATGGTCTCGCAATATGAAAGCAAGAAAAACACATTAAGATATATATGCACGTCGCAAGCCCCTAAAGACTTTATTTCAAAGATGCTCCAAAACAAATTCCTTATGAACTTCGCATAACCCATTGTTTGCATAAGAAAACCTAATTATAATAGTTTTACATCCACGTTGAAATCTATTATGAGTTTACAAACTTGCGTAACCAACTAAGAAGTGTTTTCGTGGCTAAATATGTAAGAATTTGCTTCGTTCGTCAGAATTGCGCTTTCGAAACTTAGTTTATGTTGGTCTTGTTATCTTCAAATTGACTATGGAAGGCCCTTTTTTATTCACTGCTTAGGGCAGGGGTTTTTTTATTCGTATGTTCCATTTATGATCAAATCGATTGTTATTTGCAGTCGAATATTTTGACGACACTATTTTTCCGCAGTGACGGAGTGCTTGGTTATGGGTCGGAGATTTTATTACCCTTCAAAACGCATTGGGTGACTTGTAGCTGTTAGTAGAATAACATAAAAAAATACATGATGACAATATTTTTAAATCCCAAAATAGAAGCTTGGCTTAGTTTAAGAGTTTGTAGATTATCTAGCTGTACAACCATCAAACATCTTATTGAATACTGTACTTCATAGATTGTTTTGTTGTACAGACGTCAGCACATCAATCTACTACAATCTGTCAAATTTCTCTAATAGATTTTCAACTTTAGCGCGACATTATAAGGTTTAAGGTTGACAAGGAAAATTTGACAGTTTCGGGTAGCTTGATGTGCTGGCGTCCGTACTTTTAGAGCGTAATAAATTATTTATTTATTTACCCTTTTACTAATAAACGTTGTATAGCGTCTGTATAGTTACACAACACTTTGTCTTCTTCTTTCGAAAGTCAATTTATTGACGACTGAAAGAGAGAAATCGGTGTGTAACTTCGTCTGATATAATTCGTTTATTAGTAAAGGGGGTTAGTATATAGTAGTACATAGTACAAATAAATAACATTGAAGTTGTAATGTCAAAATTACAGCTTTCTTCTAAATGCATATGAAAGTAAGTATGTAAGATAATAGTAACAAAAAAAAAACTGTCTGTCGTTCGTCTTTATTTTAGAAAAATAATTTGGGCTCCGCGAAAAGAAAATACAACCCATGGAATCCAATTTGTTTTCCGACAAACACGCGAACGAAGTCGCGGGCACATCATCTGCCTAGCCTTTTCCCAACTATTTTGGGGTCAGCTTCCAGTCTAACCGGATGCAGCACAGTGGACAGCTAGTTTAGTATAAGGCCATTTTCAAAACAGCTTTAAAACATTCCCACCTAATTTTCACAAATTAAGAAAGTCAAAGAATTTATTACAAACTAGCTGACCCGTCAAACTTCGTACCGCCTCAGATTTTAATTTTTTTTCCCATATTTTAATAATTATTCTGCTATTCGGGGTGAAGACAAATCCAACAAATAAAAGATTATGAAAATCGGTCAAGCCGTTCTTGAGTGAAAAGTGGTGTAACTAACACGACTTTGATGCAAATAAAAGGTGCTTTTGAACGTCAAAAGACAAATCCGGCATAAGATTTGCATTCGATACCGTCCAGTATCAATATTCTTAGAGCGTTTCACTACGAATTAGTAGCGGTATTAGTAGTAGTATTTGGTATTCAGAGTCAGAAGACAGTACAGGCGATTGGCGAGCGGCTAGAGAGATTAATTTGCATTCACGACCAAAACGGATCGTGAGGCTATTTCGTCGGCATCTCTCCCATTTCCCGTATACATGTACATATACATTATAAGTACATGTATACGGTGGAACGAAACTGTTTCAGCCGTTAGCACCGCCTATGCAGACATTAAGTTTCATCATGAACGTTTGCTTGTGCTTAAATATGCAAGGACTATTTTAGGTTGCATTTTGAAGCGTTGAACCTTGTGAGAAGTTGTGTTTTGGATTTGTGTAAAATGTTGTAGTTAGTTCAAAATACACCAATGGAAGAGTTGATTTTTGTGCTTTAATTGAATAAAAACTGAAAGTTTCACACAGTTTCAATAAACATTATTCATCGCATAAAACAAAACGCATAGTTGCAAACTCAGTCATTCACATACCAGAGACTTTTTTTAACGAACGGCATTCATTGTCCATTAATAAAACATGTTTGTAGTGTACAAATGAAAAATACAAACATACGCGCATACTTTCCAATATAAATGTATGACGGGAATTGATACCAACAAACTTGTCAGAACAAAAATATATGGCCGTCAGGAAACGAAATGCAGCGGAAAAGTTATTACAATATAAACAAATGAAACTGTAATAATTTACTGCTGAGCTTTCAATCACAGTTATAATTAATGCGTTCTCTATAGACGTCGCTACGATAACTGAACCGTTATAAAATGCACGTAGTACATGATCCGACCAATATTTTTTGTGGCACGCTCCGACGTTATACGCACACAGTGTAAATTGGAAACAAATCAAATATGCATCGTTCGTCCAACCGTGAGATGGGAAGCTCGCATTAGCGATATATTCGAATATCAGATCTATTCCGAATCCGCTGCCAGATAGAATTGACAAGTTATAGGCACCATTTTTTCTGTGAAATTTGATATTTTTTTTCTTGGATCTACCGCGACAACCTTATTTCTGGAATGGATTTTGTGTCTAGTACTAAGCCGTAATTTATAAAAGCCGACGGTATTATGATATTTCTTTCTTAATTTATCGCAATATATATTTATTGCTATACGTGATTTAGACGAAAAGGCGAGCAATTCATCACTTTATGAGGTACCATTATTTACTCACACTGCATCCACATAACCATAAAATATTTTCATGACAAATAGAGTTGAACAACAGCAATCCCAAATAAAGAATTTTATGAATTGTCTGAATCATCCAGAAACGGCGCTTTACTACTACTGTATGGATGAAGAAGTATGAATGAATGATACACTCACATTTGCTATATGACGCTCGCAATCTGGAAAGAAAGGGTAGAGGTATTTCAACAGAAAAATGTTAGAAGCATTTAGAAGAGATCTTGCGACATAAGCAACCACACAGCTTTAAAAGTGCACTTACTGTGATTGTATTTTATTTGTCGTTTCTTATTTTTGTAGGTCGCAACCTCGATAGATGTCCAAGAAACGGTATTTGTGAAGAATGCGACAGTGTATAGAATAAAGGGAGTAAATGAAAATGTTGTCTGGCTGTATAAACCGGGCCATATCTGTACGATGAGAAGAAAATGCGATCGTCTATTGCAGCTCGCTGTTGTCCCGTGCGGATTTATGTTTTACAACGTACTTACCGTTTGCATCTTCAATGCAATTTTGAAGGATCTTCTAGGATTTGCAAATGGCTGCTAGCGAAAGTGTATGGGATTTTTTCTTTTGAATTTTTTATCCAATATAAAAATTTCATATTTTTTCTTTATACTCACATAGAATGTTCACGAATGTTACTATATTTTATTACACAGCATCATGCTCAAATTTAAGTTCTAGATCGCTTCGCTTAGATACTAACCTAGATTTTCATCGGTTTTTAGTCTAATTCTTCTATTGTTACACAAGATCTTGAACCTAAATAATCTTCCTACTTTTTCAATATCGTAACTAAAAGTTGATGTTAAAACTTAATTATCCGTTCATTCTTCTTGTTGTATTTACTGGAGTGCTATTTGCCGAGATAAATTAAATTCAACTTTGAACTTGTCAGTGGCAGACGTCAAACGCATTAAGTTAAAGGCGAGCGTTGAGAGCCCCATCGTTACATTACACTGTTTAGAGGTACTACTGTTCTGGAAATTTTAGCCCCAGGGCTGTCAAGCATTTCTGACTAGACATTTGTTTGTCCCGTAAATAAGTGTCACTTAATTAAGCGTTAATTTCCATTACCGTACACTAAACCTAATGAAAACCTGTCGTAGTTAATTAAATTTGCACAGGGCAGGGTGAACGTTGTGAGAGGAAACATGATTTGTTGCTATAATACACGTAATATCAGTATCGGTCATTGTCGCACCTGTGAACTGCACCCTAAATTACGTAACACACTTTTAACACAATACGAGAGTTATGAAGGATATTGCTAATTCATTGCTTCTTATATTTGAAACAATTGTCTGCTTAACAACTTAAATAACGCAATGAACATGGGTGAACTGTCAAAATGAAACTCATTACAATCAATTGGCATTTTAAGGGTGCTACGCAATTACCCCGTTGTTATGCCCCTAAGACCGCCCGATATAGCAAATAGAACGCAGTATTCCAAACTCGGGGCTTTATAACCGATCAGCGTGCTTTTACACTGCGAAGCTGATTAATGAACGAATTTTAGTTAAGCTTGTGTGCGTGAGTGAAATTGTTGGCGAGCAAATGGTGTGGCAAGCGGACGGACAGGCGGCTTTCAGGCTGAGTGGTCGAATGCGCTAATTTGCAATGCGACTACGGTACTTTTCATCGTCCCTTGTCGTGCATTGTGCAAGCGGCTGCTTTCGACAGCTAAAGCGGTAACATTTTCGCTTGTTTGTTTATTTTCACAGTCCTTTGTGAGTTGTGTTCGTTTGTGATGACTTTACAGGACGTGGAACGAAAGCCTTGAGGCACGGTGTAATTGGATTATAGTGGTTGTTCGAGAGCGTTACCAAGTTAGCAAGTAAAGAGGAGTATTAATGTTGTATTTGACTGAGTTTGGACTTTGTGTCGTACTTGTTTGAGATGTTACGAACTATGACGTGCACCTACGTAGCTACATGTTTATTATTAGTTTACTTTGAACAATCAGGCTGAGAGTTTGTGGTATGTTAAGATGGTGTGACCTTTGAAATCGCATAGATTATGGCTGCTACATTTATGTTGTAGGTTGCTCTGTTTTTAGATTGTTGTCTTCACAAGGATAATCTATACATATCTTAGATAAATGATTGGTCTCGCTGATCTAAGCTATATTTATATAAAATTCAAAGTCCTGACTGACTGATATATCAACGCACAGCCTAAACCGCTGGTCCTAGAAACATGAAATTTGGAGGGTGTGTTCTTTGTGATGATTAGGTATCCATTAGGAAGGGTTTTTCGAAATTCCACCCCTAGGAGGGTGTATGGGGGGGGGGGGGGGTGAAATTTCACGCGGACGAAGTCGCGTGCAGAAGTTAGTTGATTTAATAAGCCCCATTATGTGATGGTGATCACACTAAGATTTATTTGAGCGCATCACCTGTAGCAAACAAAACAGCCGCTTGAGCCGCTTCGTAACTGCACTGTTTAGCTCGTCAATCATGCAAATCTAATTTAGGCAGTCCGCATTCGTGGCGCTAGTCGTTAATAAGTCACAGAATATAAGTTTGTCGCCTTGTCGAGCCACGATTATCCATTTTGTTAATTGAAGCGTCGGGGGTCACGCAAGGGCCCGATTAGGGCATAATGCCACCAGATGTCCCTTAAACGATGGGACAGTCCCTTTCAGTCATCCCAACGTACCCAACACCGGAAAGAGCAAAATGCTCCTTCAGCTACGTCGGCTTTACCCTCATAAGGCCCCGTGAAGAAGGTAAGCTAGCGTAATACTGAAATAATTTGGAGATTTAGTTTTCAGTAACGTTCGGGCTCCTGAATGACGTATAAGGTTAAAATGTGGCGTGAGAGGTAAATAAATACATTCAATCGAGAATAAAAGGTTTTATTTTCGTTCCGATGTCAATCGTTGAATTTCGTAGCAGCTCGTAGCTTCGTAGCCGCAGCCGCGTAGGCAAACGTAGCAGTTTGCTACGCTTTGTTGTTCTAAAAATAAATCAAACTGTTGAGTCATTCTTCATCGTTTATTTGCGGAATCCATCAACTAATAGGTATACAAGGAAATCTAGCAGACAATTAATTATGTTTGTGATAATAAAACAGAAAATTTATATATCTTTATTAGTTTTATGTGTAAACTGTAGGCATGATTGTTATTTCTATCGCGTGTCCTACTGAGCTTAAAACATTTGGTCACGAGAACGTAACAGAGTGTCTCGCAGACCTAATTTGAGGGGTGCCGCTCACGAATTCATAATGATGGACGTCGATGGTCCAATCTGGGAGTGGTAAATTAAAATTAGTTGATATACTGTTAATTGGCTTTAAATAGGTTCATTTACCCTGACATAAATGAAAGAACCTTTATAGCTTCGGCTTATTTTATTAAATGTTTGATTTATTGAATGGCGGTAGAGAAAGCAATGTGAAAGAATTGTTTTATTTATACGCTGTAAAGACATTTATCATTTAATTTTTCGCCCACAAATTAGAACTAAGAACTAAGTTAAAAAAACAGCGTTTTTTGTCGAACATTTTTAGACGAAAATATTGATATCTAACTCACATTTGAACCCTTCGGAAATAATTTTCTTTTATGATACTTTCATATTAGGGCTTCCGCAGACAGTCGCAACGCGAATCCGGTAGAACAATTTCCATAGAAATTGCTCCACCAGAGTTGCAAGCGCTTTCTTGTCGCGCTTATTTGCGACCAAAGGCTTTCAGTGGTAGAATAATATTGAAATCATAAGAATGTTTCTCACATCATGCTAATTACTTTGATTTTCTAAGAAGAAATTACTTTTCAAGTTACTGGTATACCTACAACGGCAAGTAATAACCTAGACCTGTATTTACTTAAAAAATCTTCAGTAAGGAGCACTTTCCTTCTTTTTCTTTAAAGTTAATAAATAGCCTGCCGTTCTTGTTTTGTTATTAAAAATATTGTGATAAATCATTTTTATTCTCATTGTATCACCGTTTTTCTACCCGCTGCCGTCAACGTGATGTCAGCGTAAACGAGGAACGAGATTATTCGTACTGAGCGTGACGACCGGGACGTCACGCTCAGTACAAATATGGCGCGTGCGGTGGACACGCGGCCATAGTAAATGTATGTATCGCTACTTCGACGCCGTCATCTTGTTCTCGTTGACGTCCCGACTGACGTGGCGGAGGACAAACGGCCTTAAGGTAAGCAGTTATTTTACTCATCATTATGAAGAACTTTCACTACGTCACCAAGCCTGCAATCGCGAAAAAAAGCTGCACCATACTTTTATGTTCGCATAAAGGCCAGCGCACGGAGGGGAACGGCATCGAGAGGATATCCCGCCGCCCAGCGAACACTGATGATTTGCGATGCCACCAGCGACCGCGGGCGCACTACTGGATGCCGTTTGCAGCTAGTGGCGGGGTGGACGGAAATACGGAGTGCACCCCCGCTTTATCTTCTCCGCGATCATAATATTCTAGTGGACTCCGGCGCATAACGCTGCATCCCGCCTCACGCCGTCGCAACACTGAAAAAATTGCACTCCAATCAAGTGACTTTTTAGCTTGATTGACGATATCTTGTTTAGATTAATCAAAATCTTAGTTAAGTTGATCATCACGACATAATTGCAGCAGTACTAGTTCAAATGATTGAACGTTGAAACAAGTTTCTTGATTACCCTTAAACATGACATCACTGTAGAAGAGTTAAAACAACAAAGTAAGTTAGTTGTGTCAGTCAAGCAACTTGATCAACTTGATTGCTGCAAATAGGTTTTGTGATAACTCCAATCAAGATTCCGTTTCAAATCTCAATCAAATAAAAGTAGTAGCTGTGATCATTGTTCTTGATAGGCTCAGATGCAAACAAGTTACTTAGTCAATCTAAACAAAATCTTGATTGTGGCAACTACTTTTTTTTTTCAGTGAACCTGCCTTTACCTTCCGCCGCATGTAGTCGCGTCCCGTTGTAGGTCGTCGCATCCCGCCGTGGTATTCTCTAGCGCGCTCTTCAATACCGCAGAGTGAAATCTCTTTTAATGCTCAGTGGTTGGTCTCTGAGTTTTGGAATCTAAATCTTGTTACCATTAGATACGTACACATTTACGTTGGTCAATTTAAAATACCCTGCCCCACCGTCCGCCGATGTGCACCGGCCTTAACTCGACAAAATGTAGGGAACAGCTGTTTGTTTCGCGATTTCGGGCTAGGTATCATTGTAAGTTGTTCATAATGACGAGTAAAATGACTTCTTCTCAGATTTTCAGTTATATCAAATTGGGACACTTGTAAGTATAAGCTTCATGATTAAAATTCGTATGAAAGAATTTACGACTGAGCAGAGCCGTAAAGGCGATGCCACACGGGCGTTGCCAATGTGTTGCGTCGGCGGTGCGACGCCTGAGCGGTGAAGCTCCGTAGTTCGACGTAGACTTGATCGTCATACCACATCGTGCGTTAAAACGACGTGCGGCGACGGAACGCATTGGATAAGAGGCCAGGGAGGCGAAGCAGGGAGGGGTGCTGCGGTGAGACGACGGAGCGACAACGGAGCGCAGCGCAGTATTTTTTAGAATATCGAAGGTCGAAGTCGACGGCGTCGTGAACTTACGATGACGGGATAAGCTGCGTTGCGTTGCTACATCGCAGCGCTCGTGTGGCACTGATTGCGTCGAAATCACTGCTCTGCAACGACTCAACGCATTGGCAACGCCCGTGTAGTATCGCTCTAAGAACTCTTACATGCATTTTATCGGAATTTCCGTACTATTTTCGAGTTTGTCATCACTGTATTGTCAGTACTTACACCTTGTTAACTGCAAATATGAACTTGTTATGCACGAGACTCCCAACGTAACCTAATCAAAAACTATTCTATGGCATCATTCGAGTTGGTTTGTTTATTACGTGATAAAATTCACTGGGAAGCCGATGGTTCCGTGGCGACTATAACCCTTGTGTTTATGACCCTTATAATGTAGAACATTAATGTGCAATCTTTTATCACAGCTCACTGTGTCACCCGTGTGGCTGCAAATAAAAAGATTAGCAAAACTCTGAAAAGGTTGGGTTTAGGACTATTATAGTAGTCGCGTTTTAGCATGGCAATTGCGGTTATTGACCCACCTATATTTTCTACAATTTTTTTATTAAAATACTGAAATAAAGTCTGTTAACATCCTGGATCAATATCTATCATGGTCTTTCAACATGCTCCAATAACAAAAAACCACCCTACATTTATTGTTTGGGTTCCTACAGAGAGATGTTAGGGAAAGGGCAATGACCGGTATTGCAATGCTAAAATGAAATAACTATAGTTAGTTTTATTTTTATATTAATATTTTACTAAGACATGTTTTTTTTTAATATTTTCCGAAGCCATGTAAAGTAATGGGCACAAGACATAATAATTTGATTTTAAGTTTGAATTATAAACTAGATAGCCTTTTCATCATGGTAATCCTAATTATGCCAGTTTTTGAATCGAAGTTCTTTAACGGAGCTTGCGGTAGGAGTAAAATTGGAGAAATCGTAACGTAACATAAAAGCGTTATGTGTATTTTTATTAGATACCGTAAGCGGGGGTGACTTTGTGACTACGGGGTAACTCTGTGACACACCCACTTTCTGACATAAAATATGTCATGACTTCCAAATTACATATTGTGAATACTGTGAATACAAATAACATAATGTGTACGACAACATGTAATTTGGAAGTCGTGACATATTATATGTCAGAAAGTGGGTGTGTCACAGAGTTACCCCGTAGTCACAAAGTCACCCCCGCTTACTGTATATAAACATTCGCATGGATAGAAAGAGAGAGAGAGATAATTTTCATGGTTTTCGAGGGTACTGAAGCCAATAGTGAGGTCAAAATATTAATGCAAGATGACGGCTGTAAAAATTTTAAAATTTTCATGGGTGTCGTTTTCATAGTTTTTGAGGGTGCTGAAGCCAATAGTGAGGTCAAAATATTAATGCAAGATAACGGCTGCAAAAATTTTAAAATTTTTCGTCATGGGTGTCGTTGTCATGGTTTTCGAGGGTGCTGAAGCCGATGGTCAGGTCAAAATAAAAATTCAAGGTGGCGGCTGCAAAAATTTTCACTTTGAACTTCGTTCCTGCCGGGGGTCACCCGACACCACACGTTTTTTTTTAATGCGTACACTCCTTTCCACGAATTTTTCTGTAAAAGTCTTAGCAATATTCATTATTAGCACTACTTACCTATTACTATTTCAATGGAACACTCTATACATAATAAGACAAAATGACTAGCTTCCAGTACATACACTACTCTCTATTATAATTCAGTCACTCGTGCGAATAGGTTAATCTCCGAGTTTCACGCACCATTGACATAATCCTTCAATTTCCACGTGCCTGATTGAGTACTCAGATATATTAACCCATCTAGAACTTTGTATCTATGTATGTCGGTAAGATGAGGTAAATAAATATACAGGTAGATATGGTACAGGAAATTAGCGCATCTGGAATGGACTCCTCTTGTTTCACATCGAATGAAACTTTTGAAAAAGTCATGGTGTAGTTTTTATTTTATTTAATGAAATATTTGTTATTTTATAGTCATGCTCGTGATCCGACCCGCTTCACTCAGTTTTACGACCTGAAAAAACGTCGAGATTTCTTTATTATTCGTAAGTTGAATATTAATGCTTAAATCTTTCGGAATACATTCTTTAAACAAAATCTGTTGTGTAGTTTAAGAATAACGTCACATATATATATTTTGCACTCATAAATACATCGAATTATATGCTTTCAGAATACAAACATTTTTAAAAGTACACAATCAAATGGGATAGCGTATTATTCTAAACACTTCCACTTAATCCGTACCATATATTTTGTTGATTAAAATACATCAAGTAACAATTTCTCAAACGGAACAGATTAAAAACCTTAATTGAAGCACAGTTCTCTATAAAATTGCGCATACAACGCAGTTTCATTGTGTTATGCCAACTAACGGGTTTATTTATTTTCTGTGGACCAATATATTGAAACATGCTGACTGCAGCTGCAAATAACTGGAATGGAGCTCAACACAAACTTTTATAAAATTAAACATTTTTAGCAAACTTTGTATTGAAAACTATCATAAAGAATGCAGCCTACAGTGTGGCGATTAGGTTTTCACATTAATTTAAATCACGTATTTTACATTACGTATTTTAAACATATAGAATTAAAATAATTAATAACAGTTATTAACTTCATAGCCGTGGGACCTTTTTTCGTTTAAGTGTTAAAAAAAAAAAAACTTAATTTGTGATTATTTAGTAACAGTACCATAAAGTTTCTGTTGAATTGTTGATAACATGGCCCCATGCGTGTCTAGTGCCTTATTATCAAGGGCGGTTTATTTCGTGCCAATTTCTACGCTATTTATTTTGTTTGAAAAATTCAGTTTTTTTTTAAGTAAAATGGATTATTTATTATTTTAACAGACTGATAACAACTTGTAATAACCGCTGTACAATTAATGTGATCCCCACTCTGTATACCTAATTGCAAATTGAGATCGCTGGTCAGAAGGCCAATTCCCGTAATTAAAAATGTTGAAAATCCAGTCGCAATCTAATCTCAGCGACAATCAATGTCAAAAATGTAGGGAAATTAGAGGTATTTCTGACAGATTGATATACCAGGTCATAAATAGTGATGGATTTGGGAGTAAAATTGTGTATCTAGTCATTGAAAGAGCAACTACGTACAAAACAATTGTCACACTAACTAATCCATTTCATCAAAATAAAATTCACGTTTTGTTTAAAAATGCAAAATAATTTAAAACTGATTCGGAATGAAATTAGCGATTTCTGTAACGCGGCACACGAACGGAACCCCTCATGAATAAACCACCTGCCTCCACTCTTCATTCAATTTACGGAAATCACACTTAGTCCCAAATCTGTTTTGGGTATCAAACGGTTTTGATCCGTTCGCGCACGTCGCGGTCCAGCTACATAAGCAGATTAACAAAAGCATGTTTGTGCTGGACGGACTCCAAGAACTTACACACATATCGTAACAGAAAACGACCTCTTTAATCACCACGCTACATCCTTTTCATCCCCTTTACGTGAGAGAGAGACAGGTGATAATACATCGTCGGTTAGGAGCATGGTAGCCCATTGCCGGGCGTGCGGCATAGATTCAACAGACCGCAAATTTGTCGGAACTACCAATGAAATCGGATTACTTATAGAGTTCGTGGCAAGGGAGAGCTAACGAGCGAGAACACCATTACCAGCCGTCAGTGGCGTCTTCAGACGCGAATTAGATTTGCCGTCAAACTCCGAAATATTGGTTGCGATCTTTGATAAATATTGACGCCGCTAGTTGAGGCTGCCGGCGAACTGATGCTTGAAACGACTTTATAATGTTGATGCTAACTTTGTATTGAATTTTAACTCGTATTGTTTGGTATTGTTGTAAATTTATGTGTAAATACTAGTGACCCGTCCCTGCTTTGCATGGTTATTGCGAGTTGACAAAACATCGATATTCTTTATAATATGTACCTATGTAAGTTTAAGGAATAAATATTCTCTGAATGATGGTGAAAACAGCATAATAATCGGTTGTATACTCTAACAGAACAATGCAACCACACAGACAGACACGAAAAGCAAATATAATTTTTAATATGTATAAAATAAAGAAATATACAGGATGAAATTTAATTCATGGGCATCCTTTTAAGAGGTAATTGTACTCATCATTATGAACAACTTTTACTATGGGACTAACCCTAAAATCGCGAAAAAATATCAGCTGTTCTTTGCATTTATGTTCACATAACTCGCTGCTGATTTTTTTTTTCGCGATTTCAGGTTTGGTCCCATAGTAAAAGTTGTTAATAATGATGATTACAATGACCCCTTAAAAGGATGCCCATGAATTCAATTTCATCCTGTATAGGTTATAATTAGTGGTACTCTTTTTCATATTGCTTTATTGAATAAAAAACAAATGTTTAGACATTTATAGGTCAAAGTAAGCACAAAGTTCAACATATTTGAAGGACAAACGTTCAAGGGGCAGATTGTGAGCTTATATAGTGTTAGCTGGTCGAATAATTATCGCGAACATTTATCACTTTCATATTGTTTTATGTCAGTTTGGATCATTTATCATGCCCCGAGTGGGTAACGGTGGGTCAAACACCGAACTGGAGTGCTGAGGGGACACAGAATATTTTAATAATGCTTTATTATAGTTAATTGACGTCTTAGAGTTTTGCGTGCTGCATTTAATTTTAATTGGGCCTTTGCCGGGCCTAAAAGTAACAGTTTTTATTCTTTAAAAATAAAGTTTCTACCTGGACTTTCGTATAAACTACATAAAGCTCCGGAAACCCATATAGACAGTCGCATTTCATCCTATCTCGCCATTATCGCGTTTCATTGAAAACTTTAAACTCCTTTATTCCCGTATATTTCAGAACTGCTCTATTTCTAGTTACTTTACGATTGTGCTCGGAATCCCATTATTTGTGCCGTTGCATTTACGACCTTATGTCAACAGTAGAAATGGTATGATGCTAAGTGAAAATATTTCAGTGACTGTAAGCTTGTTTTATATTGTTACTTGTTTGCGATGCGAGCTTCTTACGACTTGCTAGGTCGTTAAAATTAAATGGATGTCTTTGAAACCCTTCAGATTCTTAAATGAGTTTCCCCATGTTGAGCATATTGGCTTGTCTTTGCATACCAATGAGAAAACGTGCATCAGATTGTTGACATTTGTAATAATTACAATCATGTGTGTAGGTAATTTGAGAGCGGTGGGTGCCATTATTATTTTACATCTGGTTATGAGAGCGAATGCGTAACCACGAAAGTGTAAACAATATTGTCAATAAGAATGTATCCTCTTTCTTCTTTTACAAAAATGTTTTGCGATTTGGTCGACTTTTATGTTTAGCAAGCGTGGTGATTTTGGCCGAATTAAATAAAAGCTTTTAAAAAATTTTCCCTTACAATTACAATACCTTACATTAATAATAAAAAATACATTTCAATTCAATTGTAATAAGAACATAAATTATTGATTGTTTATTATCAGTTAATAGAGTAAATCAAAATTAATTCATTTCATTACATTCCAATCAAAATTTTGAATAAATATTAGTTATTAGTTAAGTGTATAGAAAAATGTCAAATAAATTTTAAATCAAATAAATTATACTCGTACATTGAAATTATTAGCAATTATTATTGTTATTACATGAGGTCATAATGGTTAGTTTTTATTTTTGGTTTTTCTTTATGAGGAATTTCAGCAGAGGGATATCTAGGTTCAACAAGAAATCAGTCTATTTGCAAAAATAATAACTTCTTATCATTCAACCATCAAAGTAGGTATATTATGCATTTTTTTTAAGTGAAAACTTCTTTAAGCGCGTTGGGCATATTTTGAGATGGGAAAATGCCATTGAATTCGCGCTACTGTTACCGTAACCGACACCACTTCGGAAGTGTTCGGCTGTCCTCGGGATGTACTCGGTTTTAATGTATTTCCGATATGCCAGTGAGTGATGGCAAAGTATTTTGTTTGTGTTTTGTTTATATGACGATTCAAAAAATACACACGTACATACCTAATTGTTCAAGTTTTCACTTCTGTCGGCACTCCCGGAGTGCCACTTTTTTTAGTACGATTTATTGAGTCTGGAAAACATGAGATACGTCAACATAGCTCGAAACTGGCGTCAGTTTCATTGTGTGTTGACTGGTCTCGGTTGTAGCAACGCGCTGATTTTATTTAATTCCTTCTGATATTTATTTAAAAATAAAAATAAACTTTTGAAAAAAAAATGGGTGATACGAAATTCGTTATGAATAAAGAGATTTAAAATCATATTAAGGAAGGTATTTTGTTTTTAAGTTTGTTGCTGTTAACGAGTGATTTATTTATTTAGGATCTTTAACAAAAGGTAGACTAGGTAGATTCTAGACCCCTAGCATAGAACTTTTTCAAAGGTTATAAAAAAAATATATATTAGTTGTTTCATATATTTTGACCCTGTAGGCACTTTTCTATGAAACAGCAGATTTTTTTTCAAGAATCATTATGCTGAATTCATGGTTATAATTTGCGCACTGGTTAAAAATTTATCCTGTATACGGAAGAATTGTGAAAGGCACCCCTCCTGCCAAACTATAGAAACGCCTCTGCGAAACCTTTCGGGAAATTAGGCTAAATGTTATGTTATATTAAGTGCGAACGATCGATATTCGTGAGATAATACTTTCTTTTCTAAGCCGGTTCTAACAAATACCTACAAATCATAAGAAACGCCTCTGCGAAACCTTTCGGGAAATTAGGCTAAATGTTATGTTATATTAAGTGCGAACGATCGATATTCGTGAGATAATACTTTCTTTTCTAAGCCGGTTCTAACAAATACCTACAAATCATAATAAACTCAAAGTCCCACAAAACAGAGATCACCTACATTCTGGCAATCGAGAGAATCCGTTCCTGACTCTTACAATCCTCTATACAGGGTTTATTTTTAAAGACCAGCCAAATTTAAGGGTGTTGTACAGAACATCAAACTGAACAATTTTCTCCATGGGTCCAATATTGTAATCGCGAAAAATTTATCAGCTGTCCCATAGAAAACTTCAATACCTACTCGACCTAAACGTATGGGACGGCTGAATTTTTATTCGCGATTACGATGTTGGTCCCATGGAGAAATTTGATCAGTTTGATGGTCTGTACCACACCCAAAAATATGAGCACACGTTTCTAATACAGGCTATATAGGTATCTAGTATGTAATATTTCTCTGAAAATATAACCATAGACCTTGATTTCTTTTATCCTAGGCGTTCTCATACTCAAATCCTTGGCCGAGGATTTGAGTATGAGAACGCCTAGGATAAACTCGACTTATGCAACTCATTTTTAGTACATTTTGAAGTTATAAGCCCACAAACTAATATAGTGTTATAATATAGTAGGTGTTTCTAGCTGGCACAATATTGCATAACTTAAATAACCCTTAAATTTGGCTGGACTTTGAAGATTAACCCTGTATACTAATAATAAAGCTAAAGAGTTGGTTTGTTTGTTTGAAAGCGCTAATTTTTTTTTGCATTTGATTGCTCAATTCATGAGGAAGGCTATAGGCTATTAAACATCACGCTAGGACCCTTAGGAGCCGAGCAAAAACCAAAAATAAAGTCAGAATGAATGCTAAGCGAAAACGACGCGACGGAGTGGGCCGGGAGAGTAAGAAACTTCAAGCGGACGAAAACGCGAGCAAAAGCTAGTAATAAAGATCAAATTCGTCAAACACGTATGCGTTTGTATGAAACTGACATGTGCCAAGAACGCATTCTCTCGACGACCGCACTGTAAATTTCCTAGTCATTATTAATAGAATACCTATAAACCTATTACATCAATATTCCACGTAGTAATTACCGCTTCTCGAATGACTACAAGTTAATAACAATTACAAAACTGCTCCCCAAAGTGATTTAACAACAACGTGCTTGAACTTCACAAAGATTTATACAAGACTTTATTATAACAAATTATTCAGCGCATGCACAAATTTCATTAACTGGAGCCTGATTCATATTTTATTCATGTCACATACACACTTAATTAATAAGCGAGTAATAAGTGGATACACGATAAGATTTTTCGCAAGAGAAAAAGCTTTACAAAAGAGGATATCCCATTAATAATGTAGTTACTCCCGACCTATTACTTCCTGATTAATTATGTCGCTCACAAAGTCTATTATTTCTTTCTAATTCTCTTTAGTGGAAGTCTTGACGCCTCATTCATCACTGATTAGTCAACTATCCGATTGAATGGTTGACTACACCTCTAAAGGTTTTGCTGATAATTGGTTCCGTCTGATTGGATAACGTGTATTAACCTATTAACACGTCTGCTGGGACCGAAATTAAATTAAGACTTCGTTCCTTTTATAACATTGCCTTTCTAACCTTTTCACAAGAATTTTGGGGTCGGGTTTTCCTTTAACTAGAAAAAAACACTGGTATTCAGCTGCATACGGTTAGACTGGAAGCCGACCCCAACATAGTTGGGAAAAGGCTAGGCAGATGATCTTTTCCTTTAACCAGATGTGGCCTGTTGTCAGTGGGTGTTTTGGATGCTGTGATTTGATCTGACTCAATTCAATTGTTGTGCAAGACTGTTTTTTAGAATATTATTTTTACTATCCGTAAAGTTTAACACCCATACTAGCCTATATCTATGCGGATATAACAGAGATTGCGTTGTGTTGGGAGTAAACTAAAGGCATACTCCCTCAGTAGTTGAGGTAAGGAAAATATCTCAACATGACAATATTAGTTTACAAGGGTACAATGCTAATCTTTTCGGACAAGGTTATCATATGATTCATTTACCTAATCACTAGTTATAATTGCGAAAGTAATTACTGTTACCTTTAATGACTGAACAGATCGTTATAAAATTTGAGAGATAGGTAGCCTGCGACGTAGAGAAGCACATAGGCTACATTCGTCCTAGATAATTGTATAAAAAAATATAAAATACAAATAAACGTAAACAAAGTCGCAGGAAATGCGCCTACTAGCCTATAAATGTAAGCTCTGCGCAAACAAAAGTTTACCATCCTCAACCAGGTGTAATTTAAATATACGTATTATTTACTTATGTAAGACATTGACAATACGTATTGTAGGTGCACTGCACAGTGAACTTTTTTTCTCGCATGTATAATGTACCTACATTCTGGGTAAAAGGGAGATAATTTCTTGTAATTCATTGATAAAAACAAATGTATCTTTAAATTTACAATCCCTCTGAACAGTGTTTCCATAAGTAGAAAAATAAAAAGACAACCCATTTATTTTGATGATGATTATAATATTCGCTAAGCATTAATGTGTTTTTTTTTTGAGAATTGTAATTTTACTTTTAATGGCCATTCATGGTCATTTTATATTTGCCAATTTGTGTCGTGAGACAAGGTTCTAAATATGGTCAAGGTTTTCGTATGACGGTACTTAAGTCTTTACAAGTCCTCGTAACTAAGTTAGGTTGTAAACGCTTCATGACGTCAGGTTGGCCTTTGAACGTTCACTAATCTTAGCCCTTTGAGCGAATAATTTTATTAGAACGTTGCTATACAAGTAAGTACTAGTAAGCAAGTAAGTAGAAGGCAATGGTGGCCCAGTAATAATAATAGCCCCGGTATACGAGTTGTAGATCGTGGGTTCGAACCCAGGCTGGTGATTTAGTTTGTGTAAATAATTCCATCACTACTGCTCTCAAAACGGTGAAGGAAAACATAGTGAGAAAATGGGCATGTCCTAGAACAAAAAATTCGAAGACATGTGACATCTACCAACCCTCACTGGGCCCGCGTGGTAGATTGTTAGGCTACTCCCTCTTGAAGAGAGAAGGCTTGTTTTCCAGTAGTGGGATAATGTTCCCACTGACATAATGTTTTCGCATCATAAATGAGATGAAAAATAAAATTAACCGACTAATAGAATGACAGTTTAATTTTTAGTCAAACTTTTTCTATCTCAAAACATTAAATTAGATTTGACCGGTATAGAAAATCGCCAAGTTCACATTATGCACCAATTTAAAAGTACAAAGAATTACCTAGGCACATGTTATTTAGTATTTTGTTGACGACATTCCACTACGAACGTAATAACTACATAACGAAATTAAGTCAATATTATGTACATAAACGGTAATGTTCTCTTTGTTTTCGTTTGAAACTCTCGGAGCAGTTTTGTTCAAAACAATTCTCCAGCTAGTTTGAATTCAAAACATTTGAAGACTTCATTAACATGACATGTGGGAAATTATACTTAGGTAAACATGGTAACTTATGTGGAATTTGAATGATGATTAAGAGGTAAACATGATAACTTATTAACAGTGGAATTTGAATTAAGATTAAGTAATCCATCATAGTTGACTATTGATTAGTTGCCAAGATATTTTAAAGATGAAAAGCAGCTACAGATTGCTGATTAGATTATAATTTAACCATTTTGGTAACAAATCATTGCCATCACAGTACGAATGATGTAATTTATTATTCCAAATTCATAAATTTATGTAAACTCACGCCGTTTCCACAGAACGTCGAACGTTTTAATCCTTAAAAGGGGTCATTGTACTCATCATTATGAACAACTCTTACTATGACACCAACCATGAAATCGTGAAAAAAAAAAATCAGCTGTTCCATACATTTATGTTCGCATAATTCGACATAATGTATGGATCAGCTGTTTTTTTGTAACGAATTCTGGACCCATAAGTTATCGTAAGGTTTTGAAACTGGCAGATAAGAATAACCACATAACACGCTTGCACAATAACTAAATAAAAACACAGATAGAAATGCAAAAAATAATAATTGAAAAACTGTACCTGACTATCATGAAAGCAGCGTTTTTTCGTCATTATTTCTATTACAATTTGCTAAAACAAAGCTTGCAATATTAAATGAATAGATGCAACGGACAATTGCATTACCAACCAATTTTATTTGCCGTTCCGGTTATAGTTTTCCGTCTACAACGCTGCGGTCGAAATCTCATAAATTATTTACCTTCGTAATATCACAGAATTAAAGCCCTCGTGCTAACTATAAGGGCTTCCCATAGTCATGATTAAAGCTACAATTTATGTATGCCTTTAGTCCTGCGGAGGAAGAGAAAACAATTTGTTATACGAAAATGTATTAATTATATGATAGGTGAGATCCAGTATTATGTTTGATTTATGATTTGATACTATCTCTTAGTTCTGTGTGGTGGTTTTGGATACTTGTACCTTTAGTTGTTATTGTTAGAGGTGCTTTGAGGGTTATAGGGTCAAATGAAATCAAAACTACATGACGTAGAATCTTACTTTAATGTGGAATGTTGTTAATCGATCACGCTTTATCGGGTCAACTGATTTAGATTAGGAATTAAGGATTAGGAATAAAGGATTAGGAAAGATCTAGATTAAAATGTAACAGGGACATCGACGCGCAACCTGAGAGGCAATTCTCGTAGTTTTAAGAACGTTGAACGTTGACCTTCTGATATTTCGTTCGTTATTAAGAAAAAAAAAATGCTGTTCTATACAGGGTGAAATTGAAAACATGCGACAAATCGAAATGGGAGATTGTACTCATCATTATGAACAACTTTTACTATGGGACCAAACATGAAAACGCGAAAAAAAAAATCAGCTGTTCCCTACATTTTATGTTCGCATAACTCGTCAAAATGTAGGGAACAGCTGATTTTTTTTTCGCGATTTCAGGTTTGGTCTCATAGTAAAAGTTGTTCATAATAATGAGTACAATCTCCCATTTCGATTTGTCGCATGTGTTCGCAATCGCGCAGGTAGCACTTTTCTATGAAACAGCTGAAATTTTTTAAATATTTTAGATAACCGTCGAAAAATTTCTACGCTTAAGTATCTCTTTTTTTTTTGGTGCGCGGTGGAAATCCTCATGGACTTCCTCCATCGTGGGGGTGACAGAGGGGCATGCCGGACTCTTACAAGCTAAAACCCGCAGTGTTCCACCTCTACCTATATCCGGGGGTGCGGGATTCGCATAAGCATTCACCGCTCCCCCGAACGTTTAAGTATCTACAATCATTTGATGAAAGTTTTTGCGTGTATGTCCCTACACCACCCTGTAAAGAAAGAAAGAAAATACATTTATTTGCGGTGAAAATGACGCAAAAAAGAACATAAACACAAAAAATAAAATAAAAAGGTAGGAGGAAACATGCGTAACATCCACGCAAAACGGCTATCGCTCAGCATTATGCTGCGACCCTATGCAAGACAGAGCCCCAGCGCTGGTTTTCAGCGACAGCCGACGCTGACATAATGACGTCGTCCGGTGCAGGAAACAATTATTAAAACAATGTACTGGTACAGTGTACTTAAAGAAAAATAATTGAATTTAAAAGTGATAGAATAATTATACTAAACAGGAAATAGACATAGGTATAGTACATGCTATGAGAATATCATCCTCCTCTGTAGTGTATAGGATACTTTTAGCCAGGTAAAACTGCAAGTGAAACTACTACATGTTATACATTGTTACGGAATGCGGATAAAAATAACTCTACCACTGTTAGTCCCATGAGGTTGCAACGATATTGAGCGTTAAATCTGGCGCATGGGCAGCATTGTCCTTTACAGTTTTAACATTATGTTTCCATGATATGAGTTCATCCGTTTGGTGAGAATCGTTTCATCATCTTTTTCTTAGTTTGTGAGAGCCAATTATTACCTATTATTGATTCCACATTTTGTATAACTTATAATTATTATAACATGTTTTCTTTGCCAGCCCATGGCGGGGCATGTTACATAGGTCATAATCCTATTACAAACATACTACAATATTATAAGGCGGTTATTGTTCTATGTTTAAATACAAATGACACAATAATATAAGACCATATTGTACTAATTTTAATACAAATGAAAAAAAAACCAAAGATACGATGAAACCAAAGATACATTGGAGTCGTCGTAATAAAACAAGTCAATTCTATTTTTCAAATTAGATTCACCCTCGTTGTAGATGTAATTGAGCAATAATAAAGATTACTGTTTTCTATTAATATCCCAAATAATTTTCCATCTCTTTCCGTCGTTTTCAGCACTTCAGAGAAATACGATACTTAAAAATTACTATGTGAGGTCTTTACATCAAACAAAAAACAAATAATTTCTACCCACGTTTGACAAACACATAAAAGAGACGCAAACCGCCTGCAGACCGTCTCTTATTTAAATGTTCTAAGTACATAATGAGTCCAATAAGTAATGGTGACTGTCAACAGTAAGCTTTTCGGCATTAACAGACGTTAACATCTTAATCTAGACGTGAACGTGGGCGTTTGCGTTTTAGTTAAATTCAACTAACAAACAGGTGACGGACGATTTTATTTTGTAGGTCTATATTTATGTTTGATTATTTAACGGATTATGATAACAATCTGGAAGTAATTTGGAAAAGATTAGCTAAAGTTTATGATTTCTAAGAAAAAAATTTTTAGATTTGATTTTTTTTTTTTTTTTCAATAGATTTAACTATCGAAATTATTGATTAAATTTGAGATAAACTTGTACTCTCGTGTTTAGTAAGAGGACTTTCAACTTTTTAGTATTTCTTCATATTACCTACTTGGATTTCTGGGTAGTCGTTTACTAAAGGCGGATGAAGGACCAGGACCATGCGCTATGGCTCTGTCTCGCATAGTGTCAGGCCGGTGCAGGTGCCGCACTGGTACGGCGACTGCGACGCGACGGCGATTTCGTAGAAACAAACTCATATAAGACATATACTCGTATATCGGTGGCCGCGCTGCAGCATTATGCTGAGCGATGGGCGTTTTTCGTGGATGGGACGCATATTTCGCCTAATTTGTGTTTGTATGTTTTTTATTTATTATTTCTTTATGCGTCACATTAAGTGAAAATAAATGTATTTCGTTTCTTTATTTACCAAGAAGCAGTTTTTTAAAATTCTTCCGCAACCAAAATTCAAAACTACCCTATTCCTCACAAATCAATACACGGTAACTTAAAGCCACTATTTTGACGTAGTTTATTTTTAAGCACAATAAACGAGCACTTCCGTATCGGGTTGACGGGCGACGCGGCACAACACCGGTTAAATTTCCCACAGGACGGGACCGCAACCCGTTACCCGCGACCGCTACTGACTTGTAACAGAAGGATCTATTGGTTTCGCTAAACAAAAGCACATTTAGTAGGCTGAAAAGACTTGCAGGCTTTTCCACTTGTGGAGCGTTCGTGTGTGATACCACTAAGTTAACTTGTTCAATGTGGGAATATTTTGTGTACATTTTTAGCATTTGAGGTTTAGCCACTTTTAGACAATGCTAAGATTAGGTAACATTGTAACAAGAAGGTCCTAGATTAACGGCAAACGCTTTTAAAGTGTTTTGTATTTTTACAGCATTTTTAAATGAAATTGATATAAACTTTTTGTTAGGTAGCTTAAATAATGTCAGTCTCATACATTTTTGACTTTTCTATCCATCGTTTACGCTGAATGGAATGACATTTTGTCTAGGCCCAGCGGGGTAATAGCGTAACACACGAAGGCCCACTTATTTTTTTTAGATAAGTCATTAATATTTTATTAACTCATAAGACGCGTTGCGTTGCGCCACTAAAAAGTAACACCGCGTTAGTTAACCAGACATTCATGTTTTTTGAGTTGGGATCATTGCAGTTCAATCAACGAAACATAAAATAGAATTGCCAAATCTATGCCCTGATATAAAATCCGACCAAAAATTAATGAACGGAAATTGTTAAGCCATCTCTTTTACACTACATCACGATACGTAATACTTTCATGTCTTTGAATTTTATAATATGACATTTCATTTTAATCGCATTGTATGTGGTTTGCATGGAGATTTTTTTTATTGAGCGACGAAAACGTCAGATAAGGAAAAATAAGTTTTAAGTTTTTTATAATTAGTATTTATTTTTATATCAGTTCATGATAATATTGCGCGCTGATATAGTACCAAATTGTCACTTACTACAACATTAACAATGTCGAATAATATAAAATACAAAATAAGTTATCACTGGTACCTCATAACGTCAATTTATTTTGACATTACTAACCAAAGACACTTAGGGCTGATTTTCCCAAACGCCAGATAATTTTATCCGAGGAATAATTTTGAATTTTTGACAGTTCTTCCATACGAATTCTGTCAGACGTCAATTTTGTTCCACGAATAAAAAATATCTGTCGAATGAAAAATTAGCCCTTAATTATTTATTTTTACTACCACTAACCCAGAGTTTAGCGACTTATCTCTCCCACATGGGTGGGTTTAATATATAAAAATTTAATTCTAGGTTTACCTCTAACTCTTGATGGCGCAAGATGAATGATTTGATTAATCATGAGTTAGCTGTTAACTCCGAGTTATCTAGGATAATCCATGAACGCGCAAATGGGCCTAAAAATTACGATGTCTTTTAGTTTGACAATTCGACAACATTCATTCAAGCATACTAATATTTCCCATATATGAAGCAATAGATTAGGAATTTCCTTCAAAACCCTTCGGATTGTAAAATACAATGTGTAACGTTGAGCGTAGGTTTAAAACTATACTTAAACTGACTCCTAGAAATCGATACACTGTAAATAATTCCCACCTCAGTTTCAAGTGATATTTTGTTGTTTCTCCTTGTTAGTAGGTTAACAAATAGCTATTAAAAAGAGGCAAGATAAAAAAGTTAACTTAGCATCTTCGATTATCCAAGTTTAGCTCTGAAAATTAATAAAGGGTTGTTAAGCACTTTCAAAAGAAAATCTGTGCTGAAGGGAAAGTTGAATGGAAAAAGTTTATTCGGATTAAAACTTTTTTTTTCTAGCCGGTCATCGATACAAAACATTGTTGAAATATGGAAATATATACTGGTAACCAATGGAGAGCTGTGGTGACCCAGTGGTAACGGACCCGACTTACCTACGAATTGTAGGTCGTGGGTTCGGACCCAGACAGGCGCTTTACTTTGTATAAATTATTTCATCACCACTACTCTCAAAACGGTGAAGGAGAATATCGTGAGGAAACCGGCATGTCCTAGAACCAAAAATTCGAAGACATGTGACTTCTACCAACCCGCACTGGGCCCGCGTGGTGGATTACGGCCCATTCCCTCTCACAGAGGGGAGGCCTGTGTCCCAGCAGTGGGAACTGTATAGGCTGATTATGTATTATGTATAGTGTAACCCTTCATTCAGTTGAAGAATTGGATATTTTAAATACGTTGACGTTGTGAAGGTTTCTATTAAGGTGATCACTTCAAAGGAAATCAAGTCGAGCTTAAAACAAGCAAGGGGTGCTGGTGTGTATTCAGACCATCTGACATGACAACATGGCGTCACTGAAAGTTAAGTACCGACTGTGAAAATATATCACACACCTAGATCTAAAGAGAGCTAACTCGAAAATCTATTTGTGGTATGCATACCATCGAATTCCTTAACTGACTACCTAGCGCCCAACAATACAGATGCAAGAACTTATAACATCATTGTTCTATCTGCTATTAAAAAGTATTGATCAATACAGCAAACTCCTGTAGTGCACAGGGAGACGGTAATCAGATTTTCAACTTTTATGAAACAAAGTGTTTTTTTTTGAGTTAATCGCTGTTTAGATCTAGTTGTGCGATATTACAGTTTTAATTAACCAAAATCTTTTCTAATTATCCTTGTAAGCTTGGCAAAGAGAGCAAGTAAAGGCCAACATTTTGGAAATCTGATGATGAAGACAGATATTAGGAAGAGGATGAAAGTTAATTGAAGAAGAAGAAGTAGGTTTGGAAAAGGTTTCTTTGCATAGCAAGAACGTATTTTTTTGTTCCTGTGTTACGTTGTTTTTTTGCACCTACAACGGGTTGGTTTAGTAAAGTAGCATTTACCTGAAAACATAAGTAGTACATTACGAGGTTTCCGAGTAACACATTTCATTGTAGTTTTACAATCGGCTTCCTCACAGTAAATCACTTTTCTTAATCCTAAAACATATTGAATTGTAATTAGTTGCGTTTGTTTACATTCCAAATGTCATTCAGTCAAACGTCAGTTTCTATCTGTCAAAGGCGACATCTGGTGGTCGCCGATTCACAGTTGTAGTTTAAATCGATATTTTAACATATTGATTGCTAACCCTCGAAATAATATCGTATGGAGCAATCCTCAATTATTTTCAGCTTTTAGTCAAAAAAAGTCATAATAAACTAAATAACCGTAAACGGAAATCATTCATTTTTTCAATATAGACTTCTTTCTAGAAACTTCGTGTCAAGTTAATATATTTTTTATCTGTGAATTGTCTTAGACGTAATGTGACAAGCTAATACTTTCTTAATTTGCCAAATTAAGATTCGAGGAGATTTAACATTATCATGACGAGTTTTAGAATTGGAAATAACAAATAATTTGTTTGTTGGTCTGGATCATGAAGATTCTTATTGTTTCAGCGAATAAACGTCATGTTGTGCAGTTGTTAGTGATTTTCAAGAATTTAAGTATCTCGGTGTATTATTTATCTTCAGTGATTTAATATTATTTTACCCGTAATCGGGGAGATTTTTGGAATGCTCCGACTAATTCCGGTTTGTGAGCCAGTGACAGCATCATGGGACTCACTTGGCATCTTGAAGCCCTACGACACGTTGAGTGATTCCACTAAACTTGTTACACGTTCTAAAAGGTAAGGATTTGGTTGTAATAGTCTTTGGAAGTGGTCTGTGAGCCCTTCCCTGGTTGTTAGAAAGGGTATTGTCGTGATCCATGGATATTTATTGCAGGATTCCAAATTGCGCATACGCAGGCAGCTTTCCAGCCGGCGAAGAATCTTGCAGTCAAGTGCTTTCTCCCTACGACAACCGTGAGTATTTCACCCGCTGACTATTTGCAACTCATCCCTATTGTCCGACCACTCAAGATTAGGCAAACCGAAGTCGTAGCTCTTTATGGTGTCATTGTAAAAAGGCCTCGTTAACCGGCTAATGTTTTAGCCTTTTAGATTTCCAAGCTCAGTCACCTCAAGGAAGGTGAATTAGTTTCTCTTTATATTATTAGGCCTCCGTATTGTCGATTCCAGGAGAGGCACCTCGAGCGATTCGTCTCGCCGCCAGGACCTAGAGGATCGTCTGGGGCCTGGACGCGAGACCCGTTCCTCGAGCACAGCGAAGCCTCGTGTGGAGACGACTGCGGCCGGCATAGTCCGTCTAGCGTTAGCGCTCAGGCGGGACGGTTTTTTCTTTTACCTACTTTAACTTTTTATTATACCTTATTACGGTTCCCGTAGGAACCAGTTGATTGTCTGGGTCCGGTTTTCGATACTGGAAACCGGCCTGCATCACAATTTAATTTGTGGATCTCGGGTTCGACATCCTACCCCGTCCGGAATAGTATTGGACACCTTCGTCGGCTCCGGGATCCGGGACTCTCAAAGTCCCTGGCGCCCATTTAATAGATTTTAAATTAAACAATAACTGGAAGGTTACTTTCTCCTTTGTTTTGTAATAATTATTAACTTTTAACTTGAACTCATTTTAAAACGGAATAGTACCGGGTTTATCTCCAACCCCCCACGACCTTCGCTCTCTATATTTCATCATTAGCTGGCTGGCAACAATTTGTTTAGTTTTTAGTAAACCTATTATAATATTAATATTAGTTTACAGTTTTTTTAATAAACAGTGTTTGAGATAGCTGTTGTTTCATATTACCAGACCCACTAGTTTGTCACTACAGATACAAAATCTTTAATGTAACACCTGATTGAAATCTGAGGGGCAATTCTCGTAATTTTAAGAACGTTCACAGTCTGATCTCAGTCTCAATCTGTCAAAAATACCTATAATTTTCCTATATTTTTGACAAGTTTTAGACATTGATTGTCGCAGAGATGACATTACGACTAGATTTTGAAAGTTTTTAATTACGGGAATTTGCCTTCTGATGACATGACTAATCTATCGACATCAAGACAAATTCGTTTCGCTTTGTTTTTTCAAAACATTCGTTTTCTGGCTGAAAAATCTAGGTTAGACTAGGAGCACTAGTTTCGACTACCAATAATTCCAAATTCAGAGTGACCACAAATGGAACGCTAGAATGATCCAACTACTAATGATGTTTTCGGCGAAATAGGAACTTCTGTTCAACGAGACGATCAGGGGTTCGGTATTATAGTTAAATTACCTATGATTTCGCTACTGTAATAAAACGAAGGAACTAAGGTTGTAGACAAAAAAACGTTTCCTTGTCTATGTATAGGTATATCTTTTTGGGGCTGACTGTACCCACATGAAAATATGTATTTACTTTAGGAAAAATAACTTTTGGGATTAATACACTCATACAAACAATTTTGAGTAAGTTTCTGGTCGGCCAGTCCATTCAATAGGACCATTATTATTCCGTCGCCCTGTACCCAAAAGAAAACAGGGGAAAATAAGTTTTAGGACTAATACATTAAACTTGTACAAACAATTTGAATAAGTTTCTCTGAATTGAGGAAAAGAAAATCTAGTTACGTGAACTTGATATTCATATAAGTAATCAAGATTATGAAACTCCTAACCACAAGATAAAACGTGCCGTAAACAATAATAGCCTAGTAAAACGAATTTGAAAAAGTTTGGCTCGTCGATAAGTGGGAGTCGGCTTCCAGTCTTACCGGATGCAGCCAAATACCAGTATTTTACATGGAGCGACTGCCTATCTGACCTCCACAGCCCAGTTGCTGGGTAAACACGATACTCCCTTGGTAAGACTGGTTGTCACACTTTTGGGCTTCTGACTACACGTAACGACTGTCGAAGATCTACAAAGGACAGCAGGGACCAACGGCTTGACATGCTTTCCCAGGCACGGAGGGTCTCGGTATGTAATGAATGGTCACCCATCCACGAACTGACCGCAGTAAGCGTAGCTTAACCTTCGATCGATCCATGTGGCTGTTATTATTTAGCCTGGAGCCCTTCATAGCCGTCTTTTTTAAAAAAATTGGCGTGCCATATTTCCCGGGTCCTGTATCAGAGTTTCGAGCTACGATGATAAACACACCTGTCCCGAGAGAGACGGCCACGGATCATCGATTCTAATGCAGACGATGCAGATCACATCCAGTTGATCATAATTTAACGACCCTGTATACGTATGGGTGGATATTCTAGTACAAATTCAAGTTTATTTCCCTTGTGGGTGTATTTGATAGTGTAGGTATATTCTGAGATTATCTACATACTCTACCTACTGATTTTAATACTTTATGATTTAAAAAAAATGGAACAGAACGTTCGAAATTAAACACATTCATTGTTTCTTCGCTCTTTTGGAACTTGTTTTTTCGCTTTCCATCAGGCGTGATCGAGGGCAAGAGCAGGACCATTCAGCAATAAAAATAAAATAAACCTTTTCAATGTCAAACCACCATCACTGGAACCGATTTTAGAGTAGGTGGAACATCGTGGAGAATGTGGATTTTAAATTATCTGAAATTTGTTCAGTAAACAATAAACTTTCGTTCCCTTTGTTTTTTCGTAAGATTATCCGTCCCTTATAATGCACCTATTCTATTCAGGTTGCCGGGTACATATTGGAGAAATGTAACATGAAATTAATGTAACACACGCTGAAACAAATTCGCCTAGTTGTTGTGTTACATTTTATGTAACATTGCATAAATTAGGACTGTTACTTTGTGTCACATTTTATAAAATGTTTCACAACTCTGCGCAAGGTATTACTGTACGACGAAATATTTTTTATGTAGCAATAACTATCTACAATTATTTTTATAGAATACTGCTTACTCTATATATTGGATAATGTAGCACGTCTCCACTTCGTTTGTTATTAGTGCGACTGGTTAACGAGCTATAAAGGTAATTAATGAACCTATGATTTTATCGGTAAGCATGTTCGAACACACACGCAATGTGGTAGTAATGAACTAATTAATATGTACTACTAGGGTTTCCTGCAATAAAACTGAGGTTGTGCCTGTAGAGTAAAAAAAAAACATGCATTTTTGCACCCTACCTTATACTCGTTCTTGCGGCAATTAGGTGGAGGAAATTCATTCTCGATATCAGTGGTCATTTTATTACAGTTATAACTTATATATATAACATCAGGTCAGTAATCTCTGCAGGGTGAAGTAGAGGTGTACCTATAGTACATTTCGCCAGTTATGTTTTTATTGGCAGTTAAAAAGAACGATAAAATAATGTATTTACCTATAAGTAGGTATTTGTTCCCAACATTGTTGGGAAAAGGCTAGGCAGATGATGATGAAGTAGGTATATGTTAATATTTTTGTTTAAGACGTCACTTAGGACTGATTATTTTTATTCGAGGAATAAAATTGACGTTTGACAGTTTTTGTATGAAATAACTGTCAAAACTTCAAAATTTTTTCTTGAATATCATTGAGTATATATCAATGTTGAATATAGTTATCAGATGATTGAAAAATCAGCCCTTAATCCTATATTCTTCTCTTCTTATTCTCACACACTATTGTCTACATTTATTTTTCATTACTCTTTTTACAGGTCTGCTGGAGGTTTCTCTGGAAATTAGCAGTGCCTTTGTGTGACTTTTTTGCTTAAAAGAAATATGTCGTTTTCCTATGTATTTTACTGTGGGTACATAAATAATAAAATAAATAAATAAAACAAAACATCATGGACGTCCACTAACCCGCATTGAGCTCGCGCGCTGGACTACTAACAGCCCACTCTCCCTTACAGAGGTCGCCTGAATCTCAGAACTGGAAATGCCATAATTATAGGTTATTTATGTGTATGATGAGCTAAGGGATACGAAACCAATGCCTAAATAACTGCAAAATCATAGTTACATACATAATACAGGGTGAAATTGAACACATGCGACAAATCGAAATGGGAGATCGTACTCATAATTATGAACAACTTTTCGAAATCGTGAATAAAAATCAGCTGTTCCCTACATTTATGTTAGCATAACTCATCAAAATGTAGGGAACAACTGATTTTTTTTTCGCGATTTCAGGTTTTGGTCCTATAGTAAAAGTTGTTCATAATAATGAGTACAATCTCCCATTTCGATTTGTCGCATGTGTTCAATTTCACCCTGTATAATCAGCCTATAATGTTCCCACTGCTGGGACACAGGCCTCCTCTCTCCGAGAGGGAGTTGGCTAATAATCTACCACACGAGCCCATTGTGAATTGGAACATGTCACATGTCTTCGTATTTTTGGTTCTAGGACACGCGGGTTTCCTCACGATGTTTTTCTTCACCGTTTTGGGAGCAGTGGTGATGAAATTATTTACACAAAGTAAATCGCCTCAGTGGGTTCGAACCCACGATCAACAACTAGTAAATCGGGCAACCACTGCCCTCGTGGTTATTTTTACCATAAAATCATAGCAGGAAGTCTTCATTATTATCCTGTGGGCGTCTATTGCGGAACCACCTCTCTATACCGGCCGCACATAGCAAACAGTTCGCGGATAACTGTTTGCCTTGAGTAAGCGCCCGATACTATTGCGAATTGAGCGTTCAGACTACGCATACAATGCGTAGTGTACGTAGTCTGCGGCATTGCCAAGTTGTCCCGGTTGATTAACAGATGCGAGAATAATTATACAGATCGGACTAACTTACCTAGTGACGTCCGATCCTTAATTATGTGAAGTAATCCAATCCTCATTGAATACTATGTAGTCGCACCATTTCGTGCGCACACGTCACAATATTTAAAGATGAAATTCAAATTTTTTCATCCTAAAGAAAAACAAATGTTGTCTGTGGTCCAGTCGTTGGCGCGGTCTCCTGACATCTGTCAATCATTCTTTCAAAGCATAAGAACGGGACTTTACGATGACCTACATGGGCATCGTATAGTCCCGGCATACAGCACAACACAACTTCTAGAAGGGGTTTAATAAGGCAATCCAATATACCTAAAGTATAGGATGATTATCTGGGAAGGGTTGGGATACAATGAGGATTGGATTACTTCACATAATTAAGGATCGGACGTCACTAGGTAAGTTAGTCCGATCTGTATAATTATGCTTCGTAATCCAATCCTCATTGAATACTATGTAGATGTTCAAAGAATAAAGTTGTGTTGGTCATCATAGGTACATAAAATGAGCATTGTTCAATAATTGAACATTGTAACTTAACAGGCTATTCTATGTTTGTTAGGTACTTACTAATTGTAATGCATTTTTATTAAGAATCAGTGTACCATTAAGGTAAATAGTTACCTAACTTAATTTATAATTCTCTAATTACTATTAGATTCTGGGAATATAATCAGTTTTGAATCAACTAGTTTAATTAATAATCCCATATGGCACACATCAATTTCTTATAATCAGACAATTAACATTGACATGTAATAAGTTCTATGTACAACCACTCTATAGAGCACACAGCTGGTGCAAAAGCATTAGAATCACTAATAAAAAGGTCTCTTATAAAACCGAGTAAGGGTTGAGAAATTTGTGGTCCAACCAGCATAATGACACCTTCTTCAGAGCCCTTTGAAGTAGAGGCATGTCTGTATATGTGAATTTAGAAATAATAATATCTATTCCACTCTTACTTGAAATTTGTTTTATCCATCTATTATTGGTTACAGTAGAGGTTGTATCATAAGGCTTTCTTATAGTTATAATTAATGATTTACAATTTTGTCTTATACTCTTACCTAGTAAAATCTAGATAGGACAATTTAGGGGTTGTGGCAGTACAGAAAGATAAATTATCTTTAAAAAATGGTAGAATCAAGTTGAGTTCGGATCTACCAGGTTTTAATTATGTCTGGATTTTTATGTTAATATTGTCCTCATTATAAGAAGTGTACTAATGAGTGACCAGGTTTGAATTTTGTGTGCAGTTACAAGAGCTAATTATCGTTACTAATTGTTTGGTTAGAAATTCTAAACCAAGGGTTTGATTGGGAAATAAATTAATCTGTCGAACTCCGCTAATGAGACACAATTGATTTTCCATTGTCTCGTCGCCAACAGGCGACGCGCGGTGCTTGGCCGGTTAAATAATGCAAAACGATACTAGGGTCCCACTAACTTCATATTTGGGATTCTTTGGTCTTAATATAAATATATCCGTGAGAAACCTTGTCGCTCTGTCATTTTTGTGTCAATGTGGCGACAGAATTTGCTGATTATTATATAGCTCACTCAATACCATTAGGATATCATACATCATTAAACTTAGTGGTAAAAATTATATGACTATCATGACTGAGCCTAGGGGTCAATGTCTTGTGTCTAACAGAAGAGAGTCTACTGATCTAGAGCAAAGCTAACACTATATTAATTGAGGGATCAGTCTTTCTCCTATCAGGAAAGCGTCCCTGATAATATGGCAGCAAACAGTGACTCCTGTGCATTGGGTGTCGAGATCCCATTTGACAGTGAATAGATCTACAGAACATACTTGGATCAGGGAGCCATGATATGTTGATATTTAGTATTAGACCTGATTGTAAACAGGTCAATCGGGGGCTGGCCCAGTACAGCACACCCCCCCCCCCCCTGCTTGCATAGGTATATCTTTACTTAGAAGTTGGTCCCTATGTAGGGTTTCATAGTTGTACAAGTTGCTGCAATTTTTTTTTTTTTTTTTTTAGCAACAATTGACTTGTAGGCTATATCACATCACTTCCATTTAATTTCTATGTTAGGAAGCCTAAATTCAATTTCCCATACTGTTTTCTTTGGAACTAATATAAAATGCATAAACCCGTATTTGTCATTCCTTGCACCGTTGCCAAGATTGTTAAGCCAAGCTATTCAGATGAGTAAAATGAGTACCACCCATCTTACTGACACAGGATATGGCCGTTGTGATATCTTTTCTAAGTCCTCACAGTAACTGAGTTTGCTTGCAAATGTTTTGAGCCCCATAAATGCTGCTAATAGTTCAAGGTAAGGTAAGGAACTTTTCAACATTAACTGTCCAGTGCCTGTGGATGTTGATATTATTACATACCAGACCCCAGTCAGTTTGGGACAATATTTCGAGAACAAAATCAAATTGTTTAATTCTATTGTGGTTTGTTGAAATGTAAGGTAACCAACAATCTCTGCAAATAAATGATTTTTAATTTGTTTCTAGTTCTGTTGTATTTGTAAATCAGTGATTTTTAACCTAGTTTGGTATAAAGTTAACCATATTCATATACAGATGCAGCTACTAGAATACCTAGTAATTAGACACACTCTATTATTTATATCTCATTTCAGACTTAATATTCTTTATGGACTACAGGGTAAAGTCTATATTTTCCTGAGGAAGTGAAATGGCAAACTGGACTGAACCCAACTAATATCCTAGACATTGGCAGCACTGTCTGGGCACTCTTTTCAGTTTTAATAATAAATCCTAGATATTTAACACAGTTTGAGTATCAGACATATTTTCTAAACACTGCATATGGATCGGCAGGGCACAGAATATAATTGTCAAGATGTATGACAAAAAGCAACCCTAGTGACCTCCGGTGACAGACAACTGGCTTTATGATGTTTGTGAATACATATGGAGCGGTGCTAAGTCCAAATACGAGGCATGTAAACTGTTATAACTTATAACATATCTTGAAATAGAAACTGGGGATATCTCCTGACATATTTTCATATAGATAATTGATATGAATTTTTTAAATCAATGTAATATTGTAGGCAAAAAACTTATATACCTAGTAACATACTACATATTAAGTTTTTATTTAATATGTATCTCCAAGCACCATGCGATTTTGGTACAATTATACCAGATAAAATTACTTATTTGACAGGAGCACATGTTTCTATAGCACCTAATGTAAGAGATTATTCCATGGGGATAGATTGCTTTCTTTCTGAATGAAGTTGTTATTCAGAGGTTTGAATTGGAAACTCAGTAAAAGGTAGTTTATAACCCTTGATCCACTCAGGTATGGTTGGATTAGTAGTAATACCATACTTCAGAGAAATATTGCAATCTACCAGTCTGTACCTGAGCTAGTGATGATGCTGGTTCTGGCAACGGTTGTTGGCATTGGATTTATCTTGAAGCTTATAGATAGCTATTCTGAATTGGTGTGTAGAATAGGTATTTTGATATTGGTGTTTACTCACATCAATTCTTGAATTTCCTCATGGCTAGGTAGGATTAAGGATCTCAGATTATTGCAATTTTCATGATAAATTAATGTCACACTCAGTCTAGCTCAGTAACTTAATGTTTCAATTTGATCCGCACTATACAAACGCTTGGGAGGCTATTAGACTGTTATGAACTTTTCCCAATGAATGTAATAGTGCGGCCACTGTAGTTCGCTGCCCCCTGATTGTGTGGTCCCATTTGATTCCACTTCCATTTACTGCTGTCACCCTTCCTTTTTAAATTTTGGTGGGTTCAATGGGCTACAAATTATGAATGTTTCATACTTCTTTTAAATGTTTAACTTCATCTCCACATTTAGTCCATTATCATAATTGACCACCGTGTGGCCAGACTGCCATGCAGTTCTACAGGTAAAGTAGCTAACTGTACCCCAGCATCTCGCAAGTAGATTTTCAATACTTGAACTTAGGACTTCACGTTGGGTATGTATATTGTTCCACTCTCAGCCTCCTTTTGGCTGTATTTTAGTAGAATTGAAGTACTAACATAGCTTATATAAGTTAAATTATATATTAACACCCTCACTGAGAGGAGGCCTGTGTCCCAGCAGTGGGAACATTATAGGCCGATTATGTGTTATGTATGTATATTAACATCTAGAATATAAAGTATTTTGGAATTAGATTATAATTAACGGCATTGAGTATGGGTATTCCCAATCCGGCTGCGTTGGCTTCGGTCACATAACACACAGTCCAACTGTAGTCTTCCATGGAAGAGGGCTCCGTACTCATCTACGAAGACTAATTAGAGTTAGGTCCCAGACTGCTTAGATCTAAATCCATGGCTAACCTCACGTGATAGCTCTAGGAGTGCAGGAGGGATGTGTTTTTAACACTGGACGTATAGACTGGTTTATATCTGATTTTATTTGATTTAACCTGAAATAAATGGATTATTATTATAGAACATTGACTAACCTCTCGTGAGTCTGTGTGGAGTTGATGGCACAGTTGAATGTTCTCATGGTTCACCTCGCGTGAGAACACTTAGAGACGGCCAAAGATCCTCAGAACACTGAACGTATATACCATCGGCTACCATCGCGTGATAGCTCATGTGGTGTCGTTCTTATGTAAGTATACAGCACAGTTACGTTCTCATGGTTGACCTCACAGTGAAAACTAGAGACTGCTGTGTGTATTACGGCATCCTATGTCGGCCAAAGATCCTCCGAACACTGAACGTAGGTATATACCATCGGCTACCATCGCGTGGTTGCTCATGTGGTATCGTTCTTGTGTAAGTATACGGCACAGTTACGTTCTCATGGTTGACCTCACAGTGAAAACTCTAGAGACTGCTGTGCGTATAACGGCATCCCTTTAATAGGGAGCATGATTTCAATAGTCTTTGATTTCAATTGTCGACAACTGAGTTTCGATGACGGCTCCGCTTTGCTTTTTCAAGCGATTTTCCAGTTCTCGCAGGCGTACGGTCAGCTCCTACATTCCATCGTCTCGTTTTCTTCTGTTTTCCCATATTGTTAAAACTTTTCTGAACTTTTATATACGAAAACGTGATCAGTGCGCGGCACAAAAAAGTACAATGATTGACAGATGTCAGGAGACCGCGCCAACGACTGGACCACAGACAACATTTGTTTTTCTTTAGGATGAAAAAATTTGAATTTCATCTTTAAATATTGTGACGTGTGCGCACGAAATGGTGCGACTACATAGTATTCAATGAGGATTGGATTACGAAGCATAATTTGCTATAGGCAACCGCGACGCGGTTTGAAGCTCAGAGTCGGTGAGCTGATAATCAGTCGCCAACTGTTTGCCTTATGCGGTTGCGACATTGGAATTTAGATGTAGTTACTGTATCCATGAAAAACCGCTTCGTGAGTAGTAGTAAAATACCCTTAACGAAGCCGAGAGTCACTTGTTCATCCCGGTATAATTTTTGTATGGACTGTACAATACCTGTGAACCTTTTGGTTACCTGCATTGAAGTTCAAAGTTCCAACTTTTTTTAGTACCTGCTAAATTTTAAATGATATAGCTTGACTTTTAATAGTTGCACGATTCTTGTATCGTTGCATACTTTTTTACAGAAAAAAACAAAAGTAAAATACTGCAAAGTGAAAAATTACTTTAATTTAGAAAGTCGGTGGCAAAAAACTTAAATACAGAACCAAAGACACCGACTTTTTTTTTTTGGAACTCAGCTGATTTTTTTGTAAAAACAATTTTTTAACGTCTATAGGTATGTAAAGATTTCAAAAACATGTAGGCCACCAGCAGTCTACTAATATTAAGCTTGACTTCTAGTTGAGCCAGACACGGCAAAGTAACTAATCACGAACTTTATCATAAGCGAAATAGATAATTTAGCGTACTGCACACAGCAAGCATGGAATTGCTTTTATGCACTTTAAATTAAATTAATTTGTCACTTTCCTCACAAAAGGAATTTCTGCGTAACTACGTGCAAATGTTACCTGAAATTCCCTTTAGGGCCGTAGCACTGAGTACACGATTCAGTCATTTGTTTCCTTCTTTTGGAAGGTAAACTTCACAAGGTGAAAGACATTATTATGTCTTGTAATTTGGATAATATGAAGATTTTTGGGATGCATGAAGAAGCCTCTTCGTGTACCGTAGTTTGCTCCGCCAGTTACTCAACTGAAAAAAGCACTCGGCGCATCCTGGACAGTCACACCCAACACCTTATTTGAATGGCCAATTCTTCCCTTGCAGTAGTAGCCTGGTTTGCGACCACCCTCCCACCGGAGTTTGGCGTCAAGCAGCCTGCTGTATTTCGTTGTTGCGTAGGAGATCCAGTGCCTTAAGCATCTTCTGGGCACGCTCGTCCCATCATAGACCTCATCCATCGCTTTCCATCAGGCGTGATCGAGATCAAGAGCGGGCCATTTAGCAAAAAAATAAATAAAAAAAAAATATTTTAAAATACGGTAAATTTCAGCTTATTGTAATTTGAATCTTTTGAAATAAGACTAATAAGTATGTATTTAAGTGCAGCCAGTATATACTGTGAGCAGTTGTGGCCCAGTGGTAACTCCAGGTTAATTAAAATTTCAAAGTTGACTGACATAGTACATGAAAAATTATTATTTATCCGCCTAAGACTCTAATAAAAATTGTCAGTCGAGTAACTGATTAGTTGGCAAGGAATGTATTTGTAAACTGATAAACCTTTTCGTTCCATGAGTGTACATAGATAATAATACCTATTTATAGCGTGATCATCAGAATGACTGCCCAAAATGACCGATCAGCTTTAAAATATTACTAAAATTTAGTACCTATTTGGTACTATTTGGTACCTTTGCTTAAATAATTGGTACCTAATGAATAACTGAGAAAATTAATTTTAAAAATGGCCAGTCATTCTGACGTCAGGATGACTGCCCACATTTAGAATCTTCACGTAAGTGCTCCAAAATTTCAATTCGCCTTCACAAAAATTTTGTACCTATTTAGTACCTAACAAATATATATTTTTTTTTACATTTTTAGGACAAAGAATAAAGATTTTATTAGAGATTTTCATCAGAATGACTGGCCAAAATGTCCAATCAGCTTTAAAATATTACTAAAATCTAATACCTATTTGGTACCTTTGTTTAAATAATTGGTACCTAATGAATAACTGAGAAAATTTTAAAAGTGGCCAGTCATTCTGACGTCAGGATGACTGCCCACATTTAGAATCTTCACGTAAGGGCTCCAAAACTTCAATTCACCTTCACAAAAATTTATTACCTATTTAGTAGGTACCTATTTCATACCTAAACATATATTTTTTTTACATTTTTAGGGCAAAGAATAAAGATTTTACTACTACCATAATATTTTCATGGCCTGGGAGTTTATACGGGTAAGTAATATATGATATAATTACAAAACCTCTAATATTTACAAGATATAACAACTGAACCTATAATTTTATTTGATATAATGATCAGTTAATAAATTAAACGATTGATATAATTTTAATGAAACTAATTTCTATAAGAATAACAGACAATATAAAATCGTTTTATATACCACTCAATAGACATAAAACCTATTTAGTCTAATATGATAAACACGTTTTTTTTCATCCTTATGTCGACGGAGCCCCGCTTCGCGGGGCCCCTATTTCTGTGTAAAGGGTTTAAAGTAACCTAACCAAACCGAACCTCGGGGTGCCCTTCGCTCGCCCTTGCATCCTATGTCGACGGAGACCCGCTTCGCGGGGCCCCTATTTCTGTGTAAAGGGTTTAAACAACCAAACCGGACTTCGGGGTGCCCTTCGCTCGCTTTTGCATTCTATGTTGACGATCTAAACAAAAAAGATATAACTTTGAATAATAGTGTAAAAGATGGTTATGTTGAGAAAATATAGGAAAACAAATAAAAGTATAATAGATGTTTATTGCTACTGACATTATGAAGTTGAATGATTCGGAATTATGAACATTAGAGACAGAGTAGTTAGGAATTGTGATTGTTAGGATGAAAAATGTTAGGAAGAACATTTTCGGATTTCCAATTTTCAACTTTCAAACAAAGAAAAATTGTCTGTCGCTGGAAAAATCAGCCCTATGTTAAAAAAAAAGTCATAAAATCATCATCATCATCTGCATAGCCTTTTCCCAACCTTGTTGGGGTCGGCTTCCAGTCTAACCGGATGCAGCTGAATACCGGTATTTTACATGGAATGATTGCCTGTCTGACCTCCACAACCCATTTACTGGGTAATATGATACCCCTTGGTAAGACTGGTTGTCAGATTTTCGGGCTACTGACGACCCGTAACGACTGTCAAAGATCCACAAATAACAGCCGGGACCAACGGCTTAACTTTATTTGTTTAAAAAATTTGACGTCTGACAGTTTTTGTACGGAAGAACTGTCAAAATTCAATTTATTCCTTAAATAAAATTATCTGACGTTGGAAAAATCAGCCCTTTGTAAACAAAAATCTCTAATAAAATCTTTATTCTTTGCCCTAAAAGTCTATAAAAATATATGTTTAGGTATCAAATAGGTACAACATTTTTGTAAAGGCGAATTGAAATTTTGGAGCACTTACGTGAAAATTCTAAATGTGGGCAGTCATCCTGATGTCAGAAACACTGACCATTTTTTAAATTAATTTTCTCAGTAATTTAATTAGGTACCAATTATTTAAACAAAGGTATCAAATAGTACCAAATAGGTATTAGATTTTAGTAATATTTTAAAGCTGATTGGTCATTTTGGCCAGTCATTCTGATGCAAATCTCTAATAAAATCTTTATTTTTTGTCCTAAAAATGTAAGAAAATATATGTTTAGGTATCAAATAGGTACTAAATAGGTAATAAATTTTTGTGAAGGCGAATTGAAGTTTTGGAGCCCTTACGTGAAGATTCTAAATGTGGGCAGTCATCCTGACGTCAGAATGACTGGCCATTTTTAAAATTAATTTTCTCAGTTATTCATTGGTACCAATTATTTAAACAAAGGTACCAAATAGTACCAAATAGGTATTAGATTTTAGTAATATTTTAAAGCTGATTGGACATTTTGGCCAGTCATTCTGATGAAAATCTCTAATAAAATCTTTATTCTTTGTCCTAAAAATGTAAAAAATATATATTTGTTAGGTACTAAATAGGTACTAAATTTTTGTGAAGGCGAATTGAAATTTTGGAGCCCTTACGTGAAGATTCTAAATGTGGGCAGTCATCCTGACGTCAGAATGACTGGCCATTTTTAAAATTAATTTTCTCAGTAATTCATTAGGTACCAATTATTTAAACAAAGGTACCAAATAGTACCAAATAGGTACTAAATTTTAGTAATATTTTAAAGCTGATCGGCCATTTTGGGCAGTCATTCTGATGATCACATATAAAGCAATGAAATGAAACAGCATCAGCTAATGCGACGTACTTGAAATAAAACTGTTAGTGAGCATTCTTGTCGTATTATTTTTATTGCTGAATATTGATCCAAATAAAATTGCAGTTACCGACAAAGTCTAAAGCGTGACTCGCTTTAGACTTTTTAGGTAACAGCAATTTTGGAACTGGAAAAAATACCATTTTGGAAGATCATTTTACAAACCTTTTTTAATCTTAAGCTTATATTATTTTACAAGTTTTTGAAGTGTAAACATCTTTAGGCGCATTTTGCGCTCTTGCTGAACAGTGAACGAAACTGAACCGTTACGCTCGGATCGGTGACGCGGAATCGGGTGTACTCGGCTCCAGTCGGTCGGTGACTTTGAATCGTGTATACTCGGCGCTGAATCGCCTCGGCTCCAGACGTAAGTTCTCACTTCCTTCGTGTGGTCATAAGGACACATTATTTTTTTTTTATGCGACGCAGTTCCTTTTACCCGACTTCGCGACGTAAAGGAGGCAATATGTCTTTATTGTTGAATTCAAGAAGATGCCTCAGACTGCATGAGATTGTATTGTAGAAATAGGTCACCTTTTTTAAAGTTCACTTTTAACGCAGTCGGGATTTTTGATTTTTAAATTACTTTTTTTTTTTTTGTCCTTAGGAATAACAAAAAAAGAAACCTACAATACAATTTTATAAAATACGGTAACAAAAAAGTACAGTCAGCTAAATTAGTCGCGTGCATCGAATCAGTGTCCTCCCCACGACACATAAATTACCGTATCCACGCCAGCAAGTAAACACTGCAATGGATTCCCGGCGTGTAATACGCGCTGTAATTGGTCCGCGCTCTTTGATTGTTGTGATACTGTGTGATACCGACTACAAAATGACAGTGGTAATACCTAACACGTTTCGACCGACTCGCTTAAGCGGTGGAATGAAGACAGGCTTAGTCATGTTCATCCATTGTTTTGGAATACTGTTTTGTTTGAATTAATGGAATGCTCGTTAAATACGTTATGCGGTTGACAGAGTGTATTGTATTTGCAATACACTTAATCATTATTATCTCTCTTTTTTTCTTTTTATTAGCCTACGTTGTCCCACTTTTGGGCAAGGGCCTCCCTTCACTCCTTCCATCTTTTGCAAGCCCGCGCGACCTACTACCAGTCGGATTTGAAAAAATATTTTTGCATTTGATAGTCCTATTCTTAAGGTTAACATCACGTTAAGACCATTAGGAGCCGAGCAAAAAAAAAAAAAAGTCAGAACGTATACTAAGCGAAAACAAAGTAATAGCCCGATCAGGCGATGCGATGCGACGGGGTAGGTCGGGAGAAAAAGAAATATCACGCGGACGAAGTCGCGGACAGTAGCTAGTCTTTATTAATAATTAATAAAAAAAGTCCTGTGATAATTTCTAATTCTTAAATGTTTATCTGGTAATTATGCTGACTGTACCTACTTGAAGCGATCGTAAGTAATTAAAGGTACCTACCAGGTACCTCATTAACTACTACATAATATTTTAAAGAATTATACTGGTTTTCAATAACAGAAAAACTTGTACCTTCGGAAGGAATTAAGTATATTTAATTCCTTTCCATATTTTCAGTAACGGTTTTTCATGATGAAAAATTAAAATACATGCAGCGTATTTCAAACCAATTTATCTTTCGATTGCACATGGTTCACGCAATTTTTCAATGAAATCGTTTCAGTAAGTACATGGTTGGAGGATTACTGCATTGATGTGGGGTTAAACCGGAAATCTGCGGGCGCAGCTACTCTTCATCAAATTCGACTTAAATGCGGGTAGGACCGAGGGCGTAGCTAGTCTAGAACGCACTTGTGGTTCAATCTTTTTTATAACTAGATTTTTTATAAGCTTTAATCTGACTTCACTTGATTGCGACCGAGGTGTGCTTACCATCCTTACTCTCCCGGTCATTGAAACGAATTCTTGATTTTTGAGACAAATTCGTAAAGACAAGCACTAAGCACCATTTCTTTTAAACTTAAATAAGTAGTTTTTACAATGCCCGGGCGTAAACATAACAAGTCGAGGAATAGAAAGAGTCTGTCACACGACTGATGAGTGACTCGGATCTACAAAGCTGAACTTTTTTTAAACTCGATGCACTAACCTAACTTTACCTACTGCTAGCCACTATTTTCTTTATTTCTATGTAGGATTTTTGGGATGCATGAAGAGCCTCCTCGTGTAGCGCAGTTTGTTCCGCCAGTTACTCAACTGAACCGAGCGCTCGGCGCATCCTGGACAGTCACACCCAATATCTTATTTGACTGGCCAGTTCTTCCCTTGCGGTGGTAGGCCTAACGCCCGCCTGGCTTGCGACCACCCTCCCACCGGACTACGGCGTCAAGCAGCTTGCTGTGTTTCGTCGATGCGTGTGAGTTCCAGTGACTTAGGCACCATCTGGGCACGCTCGTTTCATCATAGACCTCATACATCGCTTTGTATTAATTTCCTCACAGTGCTTCTAATAACAGTACAATTGAATTATTTATATATTATTTATTCATTGTATCACAATGTTTCTAATACATGTGACGTCACCAGTGCAGCATCACTAAATGTATCTCAGCATACTTCTCATGTCATGAATATACAATTATATGGTAAGCAAGGAAATAAAAAGGCTACGCAAAGTAGCCTCTCAACGAAGTTAAAAGCTTTCCTAATAATACATACGATTTGCGAAAGGTTCACGTAAGAGAAGCCGAAGGAAATTATATGAACGTAGAAAAGGTTGGTGATTTATTGCATCATTAAATTCTTACTGTTCCGTAGAAATTTTCACAATAATGACGTTTGCACTTCTCTGTGTCTAGAGTCTATTCAAACTTATGTTTCAAATTAATATTACAGTTGACGTTGGGCATTCCGCAAAGAAATTCTTTCAAAAGAAGACTTAGTACGTAAACCATACCAGTATACGATTCGGTTTAAAAATTAAGTCATGTATACAACCTAACACGAAGACTATGTCGGGGCTTTGAACCTGAACTATCCATGTCCGTCCGATAATAATTCAAGAAACCCGATATTGCGAGCTGCCCTGAGTTCACTTGCTCGCCTTAACACTGCTAGCATGTACTAAGTAATGTAGGTACCCCATCCACCTGCATTTATTGCATGATACAATAAACGAGCCTCTAGAATCAAAATCACAAATCATCTCGTCGTAATCGTATCGTTCGTGTTATTTTTGTTTTTGTGTTTGTTTTTATGCGTCATGTTTAACGCAAATAAACGTATTTTCTTTCTTTCATTGAAGTGCGCAAAATATATGAACAATGAAAACGATTTTGATTTGAGTTTTTGATAAAGATAGGCACACAATATTAGGTACTTATCTTATTTAAGATAAGTATGATTTATTAGGTTTCTATAAAAAGAGAAGGCCGTAGTACCGATAGGTAGGTAATATTAATTATGTTGATTCCCAGTCTCGATGAAATATTAACAAAAACCTGCTTGCCCTTTAAAAAAATCAGTATCGCATAAAATACGTGGTACTAAAAAAATGGATTCTAATAAATTATAAGTTTCTAGGTTGCTATTCTCCATTTATTATAACATAAAAAATAACGATAACTCTTTCGTTATTTCGATATAAATGTAAACTAAGTTCCGTTTTTAACGATTAATATAAAACAATGTAATCTATACACCATTTACATTTAAAAAATAACTCTAAATGGCGGTAATTTTAACAATATTACACAACAAGTTTTGTTATTTGGCTCTTATTTTCTAATGCTATAATAAATTGAGTATAGGCATGTCATTATGTTTAATAAATTATTATTTTTTTAATTATCATTACATTTCAAGTCGAATCACTCGAGAAGTTAGTACCTAGTTATTTAAGATTTCATCAGAACCATTTACTACATTAAATTCTCATAAAACGCATTCACGCTCGCTATATCGCAGGGAGCCACATTTCCTTGCATTGTTTAGAATGTGGCGTGTTACCGCGACTCCCAGCAGTAGTATGAGCGCGAGATTAATCCGAAGATATTGTAGTCATAGGTGTAAGGCGGAGCATCACGACATCATGATTGTCGTAAGTAGCGCCGTCGCACTGCATTTCCGCTAGGGTGGTGACACACTCATTTGTTTTGTCGATGAAATAAACTGATCTCAAGAAAATTCTCTCTCTATTTGTCCTTAGTTATTGCTACTAAGTTGTGTTTTCGTTGCTCGTGCTCGAGTCCAAAAAGGAATACTACTTCGTGTATTTATTTTCTTGAGCTGTCGTTGCTTGGAATTATTAATCTAGGCTCTCCAACATTCTGATCTCAATGTCGAATAAAAGACATTTACACAAAGCCGCACGTAAAATATAGATCAATGCGTATAACTTTGTATTACACCCACAGTTCTAAATTAGATCTCGACAATGCCAGACCAAAAAAGCCGCAGCAAGACCTAAGTTATTCGCTGTAAAAGATTTATTGGAATCGAGTTCTGCGACAGCTATAATATATTCAATATGTGGAATAAGCTTACTAAGAATAGTCGCTCACCTCTATCCTAAGAAGAAATATGGTACAGACAGGTTGGGAGCTTAGGGCGGAAAGTTCAAGGTTGTTCAAAAGAACATTTCAGCCACAGGAAGGAGCGATAACGTCCACTTTGTCCTCTTGGTAAGATAAATACTTACTATTTAGTTCGGAACTTAGAAATGAGGAACAAAGTTTCTGAAACAACTGTGTACTATAATACTGTGTATTATAATAATAATAATGGCTTTTTAAATGCAAAGACCCTCCACAACCGCGAGGTATGCAGTCTCAGGGAATATTTTTTAAAAGCTGAAGTGGGTATGCACCGTGATGTGGTCGCAGTGGACAAAGGGCTCACCCCGCTGTCCATGGCTAAAGAGAACTGGCGCAAACCTGTAGTACTTACTACCGATGACCGCAAGAAGGTATGGCAAAGCAAGGAGCTTCACGGGCGCTTCTATCGGGCTCTTCATGAGCCCGGTGTAGATTTCTTAGCGTCCGTATCCTGGTTACGTTTTGGTGATCTTTTCGGAGAAACCGAAGGTTTCGTCTGTGCAATTATGGACGAAGTTATCTTGACGAATAACTACCGCAGACATATTATGAAGGACGGGACGGTTGACGTGTGTCGGGCATGCCACCGTCCGGGTGAGTCTATCAGACATATTATCTCTGGTTGTTCTCGTCTGGCTAACGGCGAGTACTTGCACAGGCATAACCAAGTAGCCAGGATTATTCACCAGCAACTTGCTTTGAAATATAAACTTGTGGATTCTGAGGTACCGTATTACAAGTATGTGCCCGACCCAGTTCTTGAAAATGACCATGCCACGCTGTACTGGGATCGGTCTATCATTACTGACAGGACTATTGTTGCCAATAAGCCTGATATAGTGGTGATAGATCGATTAGCGCGCCGCACAATGATTGTCGATGTTACCATTCCACATGACGGGAACCTCGTGAAAGCTGAGAAAGAGAAACAAATTAAATATCTTGACTTAGCACACGAGGTTGTTGACATGTGGAATGTGAGCTCGGCTATCATTGTGCCGATTGTCGTATCGGCCAATGGGCTTATGGCCCAAAGCCTCGACCAACATCTGTCGAGGCTCTCGTTAGGCGGTTGGATCAAGGGCCTGATTCAGAAGGCAGTACTCCTTGATACGGCTCGTATTGTGAGGAGGTTCCTGTCTCTGGAGCCCTAACCACCGGTAGCTTGGACCCTGCTCCCGACACCGGCGGAATACTATTTTTTATATTTTTAAATGTTTTTTATACGTATTTTTTATATTTTAAGAAATATTTAAAAATGTAAATTAATATGTACATAAATAAATAAACGAAATAATAATAATAATATTCCACAACTATCACACAACGCCATCTAGTCCCAAGCTAAGCAGAGCTTGTGTTATGGGTACTAGACAACTGATAAACATACTTATATATTTCTAAATACATTCATATTATAGATAAATTACACCCAGACACAGAACAAATGATCGTGCTCATCACACAAACATTTGTCCTGGATGGGAATCGAACCCACGACCTCCGGCATAGCAGTCAGGGTCACTAACCACTAGACCATCAGGCCTGTCAAATTATACTTCGGGTTGTTTCAAAATGTTGCTAAATATCTCAATGTATGATAAAACATTCCACTTTCAAAACATGAATTTCATACGGAATTTAAAAATAATAAAACTTACAATGGATTAATCTTCACTTATATATCCTAGAGATTGTAAGCTCCAATATCAACAAAACAATATTGCATTTCAGCACAAAATATATCGTATCTCAGTGATGTCAGTACAATTGGAACGACGCTCGATACGCGTACGAGTATATCGACTTCGATAATCCCTTTTCGGTGTTCCGAATACCATCCTACTGCAACGACAAATCGTGAACGTGTTTAGAACAATTTCATCGACGTACCACAAGGGGAATAGAGTGGGGCATTGTGACTAAGGTACTTAACAAAACATGCAGAAACAATATATGCTCAGGTCGTCCCTCTGAAACGTACTGAGTGAGCACTCAGGGGTTAAGTACACAGTTAAATTACTCCCTACTCTATCTTTGAGACATTTTTCCTTGTTACGTGAAGCCAGAGTGAAATATAATTTACGGCTGCTCGTCGGAATTTGCCGGTCAGTGTACTTGTTTGAGATGTTATTATTGTGCTTGTAAAAGTAGTGTCTTGTTATTTAAATTAAAGTGAAACATTCTCGGTTTTACTGGTATCCGGTCACTTTCCAATTGCTTATAGTGGTGTAATAATTGTACCTTTTTCTTTTAAAATACCTGTCATATTCAGCGGAAATATTTATAGAAAAACTCTGGCTGGAAGGAAGAACGTGATAAATGTTGAATCCTCGCCGCGAAAGGTACAATTTAAAAATAACTTTCGCGCTGAGTTTCCATTTCCAAACATTTGAACGTCGAGCGTTTTGCGACTGGCCGAATATGGCTTCTTCTTTTACTTTCTTAGAATACTTTTAAGAGGTAACTTTTCAAATAAATCAGTAGGCATTGCAGCTAGACCTCGCGGCTGCGTACTTACTCTTTGTTATCTGTGAACTGCCGGAGAAACTTTCAGTGACTTATTTAAAATTCCATGTGTTTTAAAAACCTTTTCTGTGTTAAAATTACGATCGTGCCAGCTGTTGCACGTGACTCCCTGACGTGTTTTTTCGAGTAATAAAATGTTACAGCAATTTTTATTGGGTGAGGTTTCTATAATTTTAGATTTGTTGCTTTGTTATAGGTTCGTGTGTGCATTGCTGAAGGATTAGAAAATATAACCTCATTTATTTTAGTTAATTTAGTAGTTTGTTTAGAGTAAGTGCGCCATATATGGACTACCATAAGGATTTTCTCAAATAAAACTCCGAATTTTAAAGTTTGATCAGTCTTATTTGTTTTAAACAGTTTGATACTTAATTGGTAACAAAAATAAATGATTAAATTCTTCAACTACAGCAATTTCTTAGAAATAATCAACATTTTCTAAAATAAGACATTTTTAGGAACTCACAAAAAGTGAACATATTATGGACCACATGGTTTCAAATATGGACCATGTTTTATTTGGTTATAAATAACAATACAAAATAGCGTTAAATACTTAAAATTAAATCAGTCAATTAAATCAAAAGTGAACTAATAATTAGTACAATATTCGCACACATAGAAGTCAGTCATATCTTCTAATCCAGCACAATCATTCTGCATGAGCCCAGCGTCTACAAGATACACATTGGATCCATTTCTCTCCATGAACATCTTCAGAAATAAGTCCATCGCAATACAAGCATTACCATTTTCATTTTGGGAATGATCAGGACTTTCATCTGTGCTATCATTGACTGAATAATCACTCTTATCAGAATTTTCAGAAGATGATTCTTCATCATGTGAGATCTGTCTTTTCTTTTGAACAATTTATTTTGAATTTTTCTTTGATTTATTTTTTAAGTTCAGTGGCTTCTTTTTATTTATTTTTTTCAGTTTCTTCCTTTTTTATTGATGTTTCTAAATGTTGTATATGGTGAAGATGTTAAAACCATATTTTGGTACTCCTTCTTCCTCAGTTGCTGACACTTTTCTTAAGGCGTGGTAAGGGCTGTAACACCTTTGGGGATAAATATATTCTAAATGATATGGAAGCACCAGGCATTGAATCATCAATGGTTGCAGCAGGTTGGGCTTACCTTGTGATGGAGATGCCATTCTGAAATATAAAAAATAAACAAAAGTAGCTGTTTGTAATATGGACTACTGGTCCATACTCGAAACATGTCGATGGTCCATTTTGTAACACACATACAGTTCAAGGTTATTTTTGTTGTACGTAAAATTATAAAAAAATTAGGATATTACAATCTGATATGAATAGTAGTTAAATAACTTACCTTTCATTTAGCTTAATTCACTTTCAAATAGAATGTTATTTGTTGACGTGATGAACTTACGCAATTAGCTAAAAAAATACATAGCGAGTTGACAAAAACTCAAAATGACTCCCGTGAACACATGCGCGGACGCTGCCTCACTGCAAGCGACTGACAAGACGCTGAGGGGGTAAGCCTAGTATGGGCTGACAGTCGTCTCGGTACGATGAATATTCATTGAGAAACGCCGGTGGTCCATATTATAGACCTGGTCCATATATGGCGCACTTACTCTAACATTAATTGTAGTTTAATAGTTGACTGGATAACTTTTCTGCCAGACTTACATGTTATCCATAGTATTCAAAACCAAAAGTCATTTATTTAAACTAGGCTGAGAATCAGCACATTTCGAACGTCAAAATTACAAAAGACAGTCCCCAAAACGCCCGCCCTTCACTACTTCCTAGTGCTTTCGCTGGGGAGAAGAAGTGGCGTAACAAACTCTCCAGCAGCACAGCTGTCTGTTAAGTTAGAAAATACTTCATTTACTTGATCTTGATTGAAAATATTGATAGGCATCTGAAAATTATACGCTACAAACTACTACAGACGAAGAATTTTCGATACAATTACCTTTAACCAACCGGATATTTTCTCTTTAAAAGCATTTCCTTAATTATCTGAGAAGTTCTTTGAAATCCAGTGGTATTAACTGAAATAATGTTTTGATAACAGGTAATTGTAATGAAAACTTAATTTAGAAAATCATTTTGAGTAGCTTTGAAAACCTTATAAACTCTTATAGATAAGTCCGCTGCGGCACTTGATAACATCTAAGTACTTTTTCATCATCTATGCTGGATGCTTACAGTAGGATGGTACATTTTGAAAGTTGTGCAATAAAGATTACCATGTCTGGGACTCTTACAAAGATCTTATCTACAAAATATCCAGATGTGGTCCCAAGTGTGTGTTTCCAACTATTCGGCAACAATTGACGGGATCTAAACGAAAGCAAATTCCAATTTCATTACAGAAAACGGGCACAGATCCTCAGAGGCTTTTATTGAATAAATTAACTTTTATTAAAATCCTGTTTGTGACCCCGACGGACGCCCCCAGCCTCGTCTTACCAACTTATTTGCAAAATCAGATTACGCTTTGGTAAATAAAAACTGGCACTCCCTTGGACGTTATTGATCCAACGAAATTATAGGAGACGAAACAATTAGTAAATGACTATGACGTACTAATTACTATGGCTTAATAATAGTGGGAAAGAGTTTTACACCACCTGACAATAGATTAAGTAATGAATAGATACTCGTATGTTCATAAATAAGTCTGACAACCAGTCTTACTAAGGAGTATTGTACAGACGCCAGCACATCAAGCTACTACAATCTGTCAAATTTCTTTAATAGATTTTCAACTTTATCGCTAAAGAATAAGGTTCAAAGTCGATTGGGAAAATATGACAGTTTCGGGTAGCTGGATGTGCTGGCGTCTGTACCTGCCCTGAAAATAAAAACATTTGCGTTACACACTTACAGTGGCAATGTTTTTCATTTTGACAGTTTATCAACATTCATTGCGTTAATTACGTTGTTGAGAAGACGAATGTTCCAGACACATGGAGCAACTGATTAGATATTTCCTTCAAAATACTTCGGATTGTGTTTGAAAATGTCTTACGCAATAGGGTACAGGTCGTACATAACTCACTAGTAATTGAAATTCTTGGAAATCTCAGAACTAGATAATTCGGTGAAATATAGAAAAGAAAACCAACACAGTTGGAAAATTCATAAAGTTAAATAAATGTTCTAGCCATTCTTAAAACAGTAGTTGGTGAACTATGTACAGACGCCAGCACATCAACCTACTACAATCTGTCCAATTTCTTTAATAGATTTTCAACTTTATTACCCACGTATAAGGTTCAATATTAATTGGGAAAATTTGACAGTTTCGGGTAGCTTGACTGGCGTCTGTACCTAATACCCCACAAATGACTTAACACAATTTCTGTTGCACGCAAAAATCAACGTAAAAAGTCGTAAAACCGCACATCGAAACCCTTAACATCCAGGCTACTCCAACAAAAGAGCAACGCACTATGATTATGAGTTTCAGTTACACTGCAATATGGATCCGGTAGTCGTGCAGATAAAATTTAATTGAACATGTGCCCGTTCCCACAGGGTTCCCACCACCCAGATTAGAGGGTTGTGATCGCTTCTCAGCTTCACAGGGAACCCGACGACTACTAAATGAATTTTAATGAAGTAGTTAAGTGCGAACCCCGATGGAAAACTTATAGCAACTTTAAGTTACGCCTGGAAATTATGGACGATCGCAAAAATGTGGAGGAGTTGTTAATTGGTTTTAATTTTAGTATGTTCGCGAGCAATATGTGGTGGGCTTGTAGCTACAGCCGCACGGGTCAATCGATCAGGTTAAGCTACGCTTACCGCGGTTGGTCCGTGGATGGGTGACCGTCTTTAAATACCAAGACCCCTCCTTTCCTCAGAAAGCACGTTAAGCCGTTGGTCCCGGCTATCATACGTGGATCTTTGACAGTCGTTACGGGTCGTCAGAAGCCCGAAAGTCTGACAACAGTCTTACCAGGGGGTATCGTATTGCCCAGTAATTGGGTTGTGGTCGTTGTGGAGGTCAGATAGGCAGTCGCTCCATGTATAATACTGGTATTCAGCTGCATTCGGTTAGACTGGAAGCCGACCCCAACATAGTTGGGAAAAGGCTAGGCAGATGATGATGATGTTCGCGAGCAATATCGGTGTATTATCGTTTTCATTTTCGAAGCTCCTAAGTATTTTTAAAACAAACCATATGAAAGCTTAGTAAGTACTTATGAGACCAAGATTTAATGAAAATATAGGCTAGCTATAAATACATTTGAATTCGTGAAACCAACTAATTGACACTGCGTATAGATACTGCGAATTTTAATAAAAACTCCTTTGTTAACATTGTTTGTTCAAATCCATTTGAACATATACTTCAGCTTATATTTTTTTTAGTAACCATAGACAATATTCGTGTTATTATGTTACATCTCTAGTTTCATAAACTGGCAACATTATTTAAAGACATCCTGTATCATTTTTTTACTTAGAAAATTTGTCTGGGTCAAGCCACGTTGTGCTCCTTTAAAATATAGAAATAAAAAGTTTTTATTCCAAAATTAACGCATATAATTTCGAAATAATTTAATTAAATCGACTTTGTACAATAGCAATTTACAGAGTAATAGAAGCTCTAGTCTTAGTAGGTCGGGAGTATTTACACTTTCCCAGAAACAATGACGTGACCGAATCGAAATCGTTCAACAACAGCAGCGACGATCAGTAAAGATATACGCAACAGTTTGTTGTTAAACGTTCACCGTGAGTCCAAAAGTAGTTACAGATGTGTTCATGAAACAAACCAACTCGCCGAAGAGCCGAAGAGGACCCCGGTAACTCCCGCCACTTTCACAAAGAAGCTACTCCACAAAGTTTCACTTGACGTGGATTCCGAACGAATGTCGCTGGAGAGTCGTTTGAATAAAGTTAGCCCACTGATTTATGTGAAAACTTTTAGCAGTACCGGGTCCCCAGAATATGTGGCCCAGTGTATTGTATGTACTTATCTTTCGGTGTTTATTCTGTAGTTCTGTTATTGCTTAATTCCCAGCGGCACGGGCGTCCGCGTGCGCGCCTGTATTGTAAATAATGTTGCCAACTTTCTAACTATGGGAAATGAGGATAAGTTTTGGCGAAAAAATGTATTGTGTCATATTGCGGATTTTACGTTTTGTTTTATCTGAATGTCTTTCAATAACAGGCACTTATAACAGTATTGCCCGCGGCTTTTTACGCATGGAGGTCGAAAAAACCTTCTCCATGATACTTTTATGGTGATTGGTCAAACGATATCGAAGTCTATTAATCTCAAACTGGGTCGTTCTTTGGTTAAAGAATTAGCATTGCCATTCAACGTGGCTGCCATTCAGCCAGTCTTCTAGACATGTTTCCGGATCACAGCGATGCGTGTTCTACGACGCCTAGGGGTCCTTTTGTTATTGTGTTTATTTGTATAGATTGTTACTTAGTCATTTAATGTATTACCTAATGTAAATACTTATTTGTGTTAAATATTGTAACTAAACCAATAAACAATATATCTTATACAGATATTTCAACATCGATTTTTAATCCTACTAATATTATAAATGTGAAAGTTTGTAAGGATGTTTGTTACTCTTTCACGCAAAAACTGCTAAACGGATTTTGATGAAACTTTGCAGTAATATAGCTTATAGGTCATAATAACGCATAGGATACTTTTGGTCCCGGTATTCCCACGGGGTCGACACTTATCCGGGTGAAACCGCGGGGCGCTGCTAGTATATTATATAGATAGAATACAAAAATATTATGATACTCCACCAAATTTTTCCTCTCAATAGAACCATTCCACGAAGTTATATTTTCGTAAATAGATCCTTTATATCGCCTCGCACTTTTTATACGATATCAAAAACCTCACGTGTCGTCGCACGCACCCCAATAAAGAACAACTTGGATAACGCTACTCACGTTGGAGATCCGCAAATCGGGATTGGGCCAAGGGTCTTTGCTAAATCGAAATAAACAGGGGCATCATCGAATTCCCATTCCGTCCTTTACATTTGATTTATCTGCTGAGTGGGATCAACTTGAGGCGTAATTTATTGCAACCGAGCGCGGAGGCCTCTTCCGCCGTTAATTCTGGGGACGGCCAGATAACGCTCTTGACACCTTTGTTTAGGATACACACGGGCTGGCCGAGACGATGGGAAAATCTTTCAATATATGGGGCTAAAGGGATACATTTTGAAGTGCCTTCAATGAGTCCTTGTTGTATTGGGGTGATTAGAAAATACATAGACATAAATGTAGTGCCACTAACCAACAAACTATGGTAATTAACTATACAGGGTGACTTGTAATTTGACGTATTTCTTCCAGGACGTGACAGTATGAGCCATTTACAACAGTTAAACACCCCATAAAGCCCATAAAATTCATGGGATTTGAGAAAACCCAATTTTTATGAATTTTGTTATTTTTTTTTTTTTTATGGTTTTTATTTCTTTTACTGTTTGATGTTTTAAAACATTTGGATACATCGAAAGGTTTGTTTAGGTATTGGGTACCCAATAGAAAAGAAATGAAGGATATTCAATTTGAGAGTTTAGAGAAAATTATTTACATTTCTCAGAATTCGTCACCAATTAAATATACAGGGTATTTGGCGCATGGACCGACACAATTTTTTGGGGAGTTGGGAGGGTCATTTGCGAAGTTTTACCCAAAGACTCCATGACCTAAGTATTGAATGAATGAATTAATTTAGAAGTTGTAATATTTCATACATTAAAAAATACTTTAGAAGTACATAAGTATTTTTTTGCAGACCAATTGTATCAAATAATGATTCATTTAGAATAAAAATAGATTGCAGAAAACAATAAAAGTTATTTCGTGCAATTACAACCATAAACAAAAAAATAAAGACAATTTAAAAGCGAGATTTCGGGTAATTTATGGAAAAAAAAAACTAAAAAAATCATATCTCTATAACCGAAACACTTAGGACATGGGATTTTTGGGTGAAACCTCGCAAATGACCCTCCCAACCGCTCAAAAAATTGTGTCGGTCCATGCGCCAAATACCCTGTATATTTAATTAGTGACGAATTCTTAGAAATTTACAAAAATATATAAAAACTGGGTTTTATTGATAAGCCTATTGAAATTTAATTCGCCTACGCTTTATGGGGTGCTTAATTGTTGCAAATGGGTCACTCTATTGTCCTGGAAGGAATCCGTCAAATTACAAATCAACCTGTATAGCATGTGGTTAAGGCTTTCGATATTGCCGAATTGGAAAACCTTTTGAATTAAGCTGACTCGGGACCCAAAAACAACACCTTTCGTTACCGATTGAGTTTCGGCAAATACTTTCATGCTATTTATTAGTACTACGAGCTATTTTTTCAGACTTATCTTGCTTTCTTACAGCCATGAAGACTTACCCTAATACCTCATACGGCTTTAGCTAACTTATTACTAACTAGCGACCACCCACTTCTGCTTCGCACGGTTCTTACGACTTGGCAGAACATCGAGATTTTCTTATTAGGTGTAAGTTTAATATTGATCTATACTAATAATAAAGCTGAAGAGGTGGTTTGTTTGATTGTTCGAACGCGCTAATCTCTGGAACTACCAGTCTGATTTGAAAAAATCTTTTTGCAACTGATAGCTTAATTCTTGAGGAAGGCTATAGGCTATTCAACATAACGCTAGGACCAACAAGAGTTGAGCAAATCGAAAAAAAAAAGTCAGAAAGAACGATAACAAAAACAAAGTAAATGCAGTTACTTTTGTAAAGGCATTGTGTGTCTTACGACTTCCACACGAAAGATATCGCGGGCAGAAGCTAGTCTGTTTTATATATAATCCTTCTGGAACAAATTTGCTAAATGATGATAAAACAGCGTCAAAATCTGTTGTGTAGTTTAGAAGAACATCACGGTCACACGAAAACGTAATGCGCACAGCAAAAGAGTGGAACTCTCTACCTTTGTCTGTTTTTCCGAGCGCATACAACCCGAATCTCTTCAAAGTGAGAGTGAACAGGCTTCTTCTGGGTAAGCTCGCACCATCGTCGACTTTGTTTCTGTCACCTTTGACCTAGGCTAGAGTCAAGAGCAAGCCCTTTTCAAATAAAAAAAAGCGACTTAAATTTATAATACGTACAGAGAGAGTTGTGGTGTGATCTAATCATGTTTGCGGGTACGACATGGCCAGAGATCGCACAAAAATACAGGTATGTAAGGAGTTGGGAAGCCTTTACCCAGCAGTGGGACACATCATAGGATAACAAAAAAAAAACAATAACACAACAATATAACGAACTAAGACAACAACAATGAACTATATTGCAGTGTTAGGTTAAGTGTGTTAGTAAAGTTTATTAACATAGTTGTTAAGACCTATTTATGTATTTGTGTACCTTTTTTAAATTTTATTTTAACTTATTCTTTATATACCTAAATTAACAAAAATAACAAAATTAAAACCTAACTTAACTAAAACTATACAAAAACTAAAATATAGCGTCGAAAAATTCATCCGCATCGCTGTCGACTGGTAATGTGCCCAAGAGACTGGCGGCATTGCCACGTTGTATGGCAATGCTTAGCCTTTGGCCAAGGTAAAAGCCAGCCCTTGGGTCACGGGAAGTGTCAACCAGCCGTTTCGAAATTTCTTTAAAAAGACCATGAGCACTCGGACCCCACGGCCCGAGGGTTTCAACCCCAAACGGCTCGAAAATATAATTTCCGATAAGGTTATTATATTTTCGTCGCTTGAGGTTTTCCGCAGCCGCAGCAGCAGCGCCAGCACAGCATGCCGATCCAGGAAGGTGAGATGGCGCAAGAGTATCGACACAAGTTGCGTCCCACACTAAAGGCCTACCCACCTTCCAAGGAAATAGAGACATACCGTCCGGTCTCTTGCCATCGTCGCGTACCAAGCCATTGGGTTCTAATACAGCTGGAACGCCGACGGTAACAAGAGCTCGTCGGATGATGTCATTAATGTTCGCATGGCGCGCTAAGCGACCCGCACTTCGGCTGCAAGACAGGCCGTGGTGTCCGAGGCTGTTGACATCTTCGCCACAGTGACAGCGATGAGGGGAACAGCAAGGAGTGCCTAGTCGCAGGGAAGCAGCGAGGCGAAAAGTAGTGTCGTCGAACAAAGTGCCTATGTTCGACGAAGGTAGTGCATGAAGCCAAAGTCCCGACTCCCATCTACCCACAGCCAGCAGGCGCGCACGTTCCGCAGAAGTAGCAGACGAGTCAAGTAAATTGTTCTGTACTACTCTGCAGAGCGGCTCATCCCACCGTCTCTGGGAAGATGGATTGTCGGGTGGATCTGTATTCGGGCAAGCGAGTCTCCAGGCATCCATAGCCTCGGTGAAACACGGCACATCAGAATTATTCAGTGTGGAGGCTAAGATTTTCCTGATTAATTTATCAGTGCCGTGGACCGAGGATATGAAAGCCGGTAAACTAATACTAGAAATTTTGCGGACGCCGGGGCCCCCCATACGAATGGGAAGAGTAGCTTGTGCCCAAGCTCGGTCGTCCATGGCCACATTTAAAATAGATGTTAATGTATGCCTGATAATTTGGTCCATTTGGTCTAAAAGGTGAGTGTGCTTCCATAAATGTGAAGCGCGAAGAAAATATGTTAATTTAGGGCCGAAACAGCAGTAACGGATTAAAGTTATGGCCGAATGCATATTAATTTGGAACAATCTTCCGAAACGTCATTGAAATTTTGAATTTTTTCCTGAATAAAAACGGGAAAGGAATTGTCAAAGATTGGAGACCCAAGGAGACGAAGAGAGCTTTTTTCAATAATTTTGATTTCTGGAGCTATTGCGTTAAATTTGGGAAGTGTCAGGTGTCTGTCAGTACTGTCCGCTAGGTATAGTTCACATTTCGAAAGATTGAGATCAAGGCCAATGGAATGAAGTTCATTTTTTAAAAATTGAAGGTCGTGTAGTACAGTTTCTGCATCGCCTCCCAAGGTTCCATCATCGAGGTACCAAACGTTAAATTTGGAATTTAGCTGTCGAATAATTGGGTGAATGGCTAAACTAAAAATCACTGGCCCGAGGGGGTCACCTTGTTGACAGCCAACAGCAGATTCCAAAAGGTTGTCCCGATACAGTAATTTAGAAGGGTGTCTGTAACATTGCCAAATGAAACTATAAATATGGGGTATTTCTTTTCTAGTTTCTGTCAGCAAGGTGTCCCTATTAACAGAATTGAAGGCATTCTTTATGTCAACCTTCAGGATAACCTCTCCTTTTCCAGAATTTAGGTAGGTCGACAGGGCGTGTACGGCAGCCTCACAGCCCCCTTTGGAGCCGTAACCTAGCTGCAGGGGCTGAAATTTTTCCGAAACCACCTCAGCATAAAATTTACAGCAAATTTTGGCTGCTATACGGCGGTAAGTAGTGCCCACGGCAATGGGCCGAATGCCGCCATCCCTCTTACGCAGGGCGCATAAATTGGCCCCGTACAGAACGTCGATGACGGCTTCGTTCACCTTGCCGGAGAGCATAAGGTTAATCAAAGCCGTAAGCTCCTTCAAGAGCAACTCACCAGCTGCCCCGGTGCCTGAACAAATAAGGTCCTTGAGGTGCTGAGGACTCAGGCCGTCAAGGCCGCCAGCGGAGCCGTTCCTGAAGGAGCAAACGGCTGTGACCAACTCTCGACCTGTAATGGTGAGGGAGTGGTTATCAGGATCAGGAGGGTCAGGAAAAGAAAGGCCATCCACTACGGCAGGGTGTTTGCTCTCCAGAGCTGCGAGTGTTTCTGGAGAACACGGTGCCACCACATCACTACTAAAGAGAATCCTGGCTGCTCCGCTGATGTCACCTTCCCCTAACTTAGTTTCTACGAGATGGGATATACCTCTTGATGAGGTATATCTCTGTGTCTGTAATTTAGAATCTAAATTATGAGTCGAAATATTACAGTTTTCTTTAATTTGTGCAGTTAATGTCTTTTTTTTTGCCAAATTCTTTTGAACATGTAGAATTCTGTAAGGGAAGGTGAGTAGTTGTTCCCAAGCACTTAACGAGTTCTCGCGGACGGCAAGACGAACGCAACCTGCTAGGTGTTGCGCCACGGGGAACTCGGTTTAAAACCGGAACAGAGTTTTTGAATTTGGACAGGGTTTTCCAAAACGGGTCAAAAGTGGATGTAGCTGGAGTGGTTGTTGAGGCAGGGTCTGAGATGAGCACATTTGGTGCTCTGTGCACCTTTCCAATGTGCACATTCAAACCCCGCTTACCTTTAAAAAACCGTGCCTGGGTACACAGCGGACATCTCTCCAGGATGCTCAGCGATGTCGAAGGTTGACAAGCACTGTTATCCACCACATCGCTGCTGCCACTAAGCATTTAATTTACTTATTAAAACTAATTAAAATAACAATACAATAAAATAACAAATAAAAACACTAAAAAGTCTATGTGACACTTGAATGACAGAGACGGGAGCTGTGACGGGACCGACGTAGTCACGCAGGCGGCCTAGGGCGCCGCGCCGACGATGCATTACGGCGCAGCCCTGGCAACCGTTGCCTGGTGACAACGAACTGGCGTCGCGTCCTCAGCGACGCGATGGAAAAATACAGCCACATGAAATTCACTCCATTTTCATTTTGGAAATTTATATAATTTATTTATATCTGATTGAAAATATATTAAAGAAATTTGACAGATTGTAGTAGCTTGATATGCTGATTTTCGAAGTATTTGTTACTCTTGATTATGTACACCATATAAATAACAGACATAAATATATAAACTTTACAATGGGTGACACAATTAAATGTTGTTAAGAGATGTTGTTATTAACATATTTGAGTTCATTGTTACTTGATAGTAAATATGAAGAAAAAAGAGATATAGATATAGGTTATTATAGAAAATGGTGTCACGACCACTTAGGCTGATATAAAGTTATAATCTAACACTGAAAGAAATAAGCAGTAAATAAAAATGAACAATCATTGATCTGATTTAAACAGTTCCATATGAGCCTAACGTTCAAAACAGTATTTCTTATTGATCCGAAAACAGTTAAAGCTTGAGGCAAGAAATGTTACCGTCATGACAGTAAACTTTAACGTTTTATGTAGCTACAAGGTCACAAAATTAATTATTTTATTAATTTGGTGATATCGTTCAAACCATTATTTACTTACATTACAGTGATGGAAGTTTTCCTTTTTTTTATTGTTTTTTTTTTCAGTAAAAGTTTTTCAATCATTAAAAGTTACCGTTTTGTCTTTTACTGTTGTACAAACATTTATTCTTAATGTATAAAGTCAGTAAGTCTTAATGAAATCGCTTTAATGTGATGTAGTACGAAAAAAATTTTTTTTTCATTGAAAACATAATATTAGAGTCGGCTTCCCCCGATATCAGTTATGATAAACACGAAATTAGGTTACTGTGATACCTACATGAACAACTAGAGATGTTCAGATTATACGTTAGGCCGATTAGCCGATTAATGGGCCAATTGAAAGCCGATTACACCGTCAATTGACTGTAACCAGTGAAGCAAAGCGATGTGTTGCATGTCGTGAACATCCAGGGATTGTCCTTCGTGTACTTGAGATACCTAGGCAGGAGAATTAATGAGCGTGTTTAAACATGTTGGTTTAGTTATTATTTTCTTATTTATTTTACAATTTATGCACACATATATATAAACAGACAAGAAAAAAACAGAACAGAAAAATAGGTACAAACATGATGCTTATTTCATAAGAAATCTCTTCCAGCATACCTGCGATACGACAAGAAATAAAGAGATGTAGACAGCGTGTTAAAGAGTAAAGGAGACAAAAAAAAATACATAAAATCTAAAAAACAATTCACTTGATAAAACTAAACAAATAATACAAGAATATACATACAAAATCGAGTTTAGCTTTATTAGTTTATAAAGTTGAAAATCTATTTAAAAAAATTGACAGATTGTAGTTGCTTGATGTGCTGGCGTCTGTACAGATTTTCAACTTTATCGCTAAAGCATTAGGTTCTAAGTTGATTGGGAAAATTTAACAGTTTCGGGTAGCTGGATGTGCTGGTGTCTGTACTTAATAAATAAATATATTTCATTATCTACCTTCGGGGAAAACCTGCGTGATATTATGTTATGTTATTTACCTGTAAAAAAAAGAAAGAAAAAACAATTAAACTTTTTTTTTTTCTTAATACACAAAGTACATGATCTTTCGGGAAATTTTCAGCAAATGATGAAAGTACTTTAAACTTCTTTGGAAACGTGATAAAAGAAAATAAAATGCTTGTTTACTTTAATTCTTAACGACCCACTCGCGTAGTTCAAAAGATTGCGCCCACGCGCGTCTCTTCAAGCTACGTAATGAGCTACGGCGTAGCACTCAGTACTACGGTCGCGTAGCCTCCACGCCTACGAGACCTTTTCCTTGTAATTTTGTTATTATTTTAATAGGTACCTGTCTATTCGGGACGTCCGAGACTCGTTTTATATTCTACTTCAAAATCCTTAATTACACATCACATTTTTTTTTATGAGAGGTTTTAACTATTCGTCAGATTAAACCCCTCATATAAAAATATTTTGTGTTATATGTGTACCTTAAATATAAAGTTGAAACAACACATCTACTTTTAAATCAGGAACACAGCATCAACATCTGCCTACCTTATTCCCAACTATGTTGGGGTAGGCATCCAGACTAACCGGATGAAAAATTAATTCAGGAACACAAAATGGAAATTAATAGAAATTAATTCGGGAATTAGTTCTTATTACAAATTCTAAGAATCTAACCACAACCAGGACTACAATGAACCCTGTAATCTCAGGCACATGACACATTTTAACTTTCTCTCTAGGCTGGTATTACACCTGCGATACATGTGGTATAAAAATATCCGTAGTCGTGTGCAATAACTTCCTACTAGTTGAATTGCCTGCATTTTTGCCATCCAAGAACCTAAAAAAAAACTCTAAACACTTAACTGCATTTTTCGAATTACGTCACTGAAACGTTATTTACGAAAGTAAGTTAGTGTGTTTATATAGAGAGCGTTTTTTGACACCATAACGTCAAACCCTTTTTTTTATGTTTGGGAAATCATCAAATGACCCCTCCCGCTCTGGGTGGAGCGGAAGGGAGTGTCACTCTTACTGACTAAAACCCATCCGTGTTCCTTCTTTAGCCCTTTATGTTCCGGGGTAGCGGTAACGTCAAACCCTGCTGCCTAAATTTAAATCCCTAGATTTGTCCTCACCGTACCTAATCACGCGAAAAATTTCCATCCTGAGAAAAGTGAGCTCACACATAATTATACAACGTGTTTTTTTTTTAATATCCCACTAGCTGCGCCCAGCGGTTTTACCCGCATAAGTCTCGATCCCGTGGGAATATCGGGATAAAACGTATCCTATGTCCTTTCCTGGGACTCAAGCTATCTCTATACCAAATTTCATCTAAATCGGTTCAGCGGTTTAGGCGTGAAAAGCTAACATACAGACAGACAGACAGAGTTACTTTCGAATTTACAATATTAGTATGGAAGTATGGATAACTCTAGGGTTATATTCTATAAGTAAAAATAATACAAAAAGTCCTGGATCACGTATCTATGTTTCATTGATGAATGCGAGTAATTCATTTTCATTCACACCAATCATTCATATCTATTTAAAGCTAAGAAAATGTGACGTTATCATATTCCATGTAAGGGTGTAAGGAGACGCCCTGGGAGTCGGGAATCGATAGCCGATAGGCGCGGGCTTGCGGATGGCGTTCGCCGTTTAGTAAGGACCAGGCCCGGCTCGACGGCGCGGCGCGTTGTGTCCCACGCGCGTAAAAGAAAACTTGGCTCTATAATAAATTGAAACTCACAGACTTATAGTAAATCTATATTAGAAATGGGAATTGAACCCATTTCTGGCTAACCTAACGGAACCTAGTAACAGGGTACATTTTGTAAGAAAGAAATAAAAACCTGATAGCATTTTAACTATATCATTATATTTGTTTAACCAACAACATCACACGAGTTACATACTTTGGTACACATTTATACGGGACAGAACCTTAGATGTTATTCTATAATAAAAATAGATACAAATCTTATACTTAGATTTTAGGTCAATACCTAATAACAAGGGTGATACCCCATAGTTACATTTTACACAGAAGTTATATAGAATGGCTAAAGAACATAGTTTTAGAAAAAGTAAATACTCATCTTTACAGAATTTGTGCAGAACTTCTGCTTCACAAGTCACGAAGCACTTTTTCTTAGGTGTGATATCCGCGGGAAACTTCTGGCAACTTAATATGGCGGACATAGGACCCTGGGTTTAGAGTCTGTACCGCCGGACAGTTAGCACAGCAAGTCCGTGGATAATTTCGGCCAGAGCTTCCGCAGTACAGCGTACCAGCTCTCTTGTGGCTTGCCAGCCAGAGTTTCCACGTCAGTGTACTGTCTCCTTGTGGCGAGGATATCTTTGGCAGCTTAATAATTACGGCAGACACCAGAGGGTCTTTCCGTTCGACAGCTAGCACAAAGAATCCCCCGATCTATTGTTTACATGCCTTTTTTATAGTCTCAGAAAATCTCAATGGTTCCCACCTTTTTCGACCAATCACAGAGCGTCTCAAGTTTTGGCTAAATATCTAATATTATAGCTATTAATAAACAAAACTTATGTAATAGAACTATTTTAAAACTTAATGGGATAGTTTAGCAATATAGCCATTGTATATTTGTAATCTCTTAAGTAATATCTGATGAGTTTTAGTATCTACCAATTGCAGCTCGCCATTACAGTTTTTTGGTTTAAAATCGTTTAGTAACAATTTGGTACATCGAAATTGCAATGTAAAATCTAAGAAATATTAAAGTATCATACCATTAATCATTACGTTATTAATTCGACACATTAACAAAAATAAACATTAGTTTTGATTACGCAAACTGCAAATCAAAACATTGGTTTGGACTCTAGTCTTTTAATTCATGACATTTCTTATTCTGCCTTATAAGACTACTTCTTTTAACTATTAAGATAAATTATTCTGTCTTTGAAATATAAATCTAGGAAGTGATTATTGTTTTACAACATTAATTAACAACAGTTACTTTCCTATAAATGTGAACAATCTAACACGGCCATACTGACTGGTACTTTGCTCTCAAAGTACTTACAATATCATAGTCTTAAAACTTAGTTTTTGTGCACTTAAATCTAACAATATAAAAAAGTTTCATCTTTGTGAACAGTATTTTATTCTTAGCCTCATCCATATGTGAGCACCAGAATCTTACATAATTGATGCAGTTTCCTCTATGTGAACACTTACATCCAATTCTCAGTAACTACTAGAATCTTACTTATTTGATGCCAAGTTTCCTCTATGTGAACACTTACATCCAATTCTCAGTAGCTACTGGAATCTTATTTATTTGATGCCAAGTTTCCTCTATGTGAACACTTGCATCCAATTCTGAGCCTCTCAGAATCTATTAACTACTGGAATCTAACTTATTTGATGCCAAGTTTCCTCTATGTGAACACTTGCATCCAATTCTGAGCCTCTCAGAATCTATTAACTACTGGAATCTTATTTATTTGATGCCAAGTTTCCTCTATGTGAACACTTGCATCCAATTCTGAGCCTCTCAGAATCTATCTGGAATCTAACTTATTTGATGCCAAGTTTCCTCTATGTGAACACTTGCATCCAATTCTGAGCCTCTCAGAATCTATTAACTACTGGAATCTTATTTATTTGATGCCAAGTTTCCTCTATGTGAACACTTGCATCCAATTCTGAGCCTCTCAGAATCTATTATTCATCTATGTGAATACTTATTACAAAGTTTCATCTATGTGAAAACTTATTTCCAAGTTTCATCTATGTGGAACTTATTACCAAGTTTCATCTATGTGAATACTTGCGATTTACAAACAAGAGTTTATCCCATAACTGAGCACTTAATTCAAGTAGCAAACCAAAACATTTTTTTTTTTTTGGACATTAAGTGAGATATTTGAACTATTATTTAATATTTACTAATCTAACACGGTTGTAATAAAAAAAAAATGTTATGGCCAATTACATCAATCATTAAAACAAAACAAAATATAAAGGGACAAAAAAAAGAAAATGAATTGTATTAATCACTTTGTTCTAAATTACTTTCAACAGAAACGTTCTGCATGAACATCAATAGTGTCCCACATTATTTGGATCAGTAACGTCATTTAATCGAGCCTGTACACATGGTATGTTTGCATCACGACCTATCAGTAATCTCAAAGAAGCAAAACCAGTTGGATTTTTGTATAGTGGAATTGACAGATTGTTGGACTTTTCATAGACCTTTCGGCCAGTCTGACTTATTGCGACATTCCGTAGTAAGCATATTTATTATAGTCATGACATATCTCTCTACTTGATTGTTACTTCTAGGGGTACCTGTAGCTTATCATATGACGATAATAAAATTATTTGATCATTTTAAGTCTAATTTTAAGCTCACCGGTCTGTACGGTACTAATTGAATTAGTGGAAGGTAATACCGATGTCCGCAATTTCAGTTTGTAGGTTCTGATCTAAATGACCTATTCTATCAAATAGAGCTGTAAACTCATGGGGATTTTGAGAAAAATTATCAATAACACAAACTATTTTTCTGCAAGAGTGGTAGGTATGCGAGTTAATTTACTTCCGGATACATCAGTAATTATTTTTTTTTTTTTATGTCGGGGAATAGTACCACGTTTCTCCCGATAATACAATCATAATGAAAGTCATTATCCTTTGCTACATGTATTTTTTTAATTCTAAACATACGTCATCAAATTTAACGGGGACTACAATCTCGGCAAATATGTTTAATTTTTCGTTTCCAACACCATCAAGTGTTACAGAGCACGGGTTTAATCGACACTAAAAACGCCTGGCGATGGATTCTTTTACAATACTACAGTTAGCACCAGTATCTATTAGAGCTTTCACTGGGATATCATTAACGGAAATTAGAGTAAAAAAAGTGAACTAGAGACATAATTTACGGTATTTACGTTAGCATTTTTTTTGTGTCTATGTATTGTTTGTGCCAACAATTATCTATTACATGGCCCTTTTTTTTACAATAAGAACATACCTCAGAGTCTGTATCATTGGTAGTCTTAGGTTTATTAAAAAAACAATTATTTTTTAAATGTCCTAACTTGTTACAAATATGACAACGCTTCTCTTGGTTATTAAAATTAGTTTTATCAATTACTTTATCAGACTTAATACGTTTAGTTTCATTTGAACCCGACATATTTTCACTACTTGAAGACGACCTATCAAAAGGTCTTTTACGATTTTTAGTCCAAGATGATAGAGAAGTAATTAATTCAGAGGTAGAAGTTGCATTACTATTCAACGATGCAATTTTAATATTGAAATCGCTAATACCGCCGCAAACAAGCTCGATTAATTGTGTAATCGTAAAACTTATTTTAGTGTTATTCAATAACCTAAGTTTTTCTCTAGCGTATTCACAATAACTATCAGCTGAGTCAGACGTATAAAGAACAGCTTTTGTTAATTTTTCAGATAGGTTCTTTCTTTCCGGGTACAAAGCAGTGATATCAATCTTGAAATTTTTCCAACTACGACCATTTTCCGGCTCCCATGACTCGAACCAACTTAATGCAGAGCCTCTTAAGGCCTTACCAGCTTTTGCTGCTGCCTGGATACTACTCCAGTCAAATTCCTCGCTGATAGCCTCGATACTCTTGCACCATGACTCTGCTCCATTTTGAGACTTGTCAGGATCAAACAACGGAAGCGCGACGTCATCGTGTCGATGCTTCGTGGACACAGCATCACGAATAGCGCCAAGTAGACCCACCAGCAGATCTTTGTCCATTTTAAAGTCGGGTATCTATAACGTAAACACAAACAATTAATTTGATTTAATATTTTTCTTGGGCGATCCCACTTCTGATAAAAGAAAACTTGGCTCTATAATAAATTGAAACTCACAGACTTATAGTAAATCTATATTAGAAATGGGAATTGAACCCATTTCTGGCTAACCTAACGGAACCTAGTAACAGGGTACATTTTGTAAGAAAGAAATAAAAACCTGATAGCATTTTAACTATATCATTATATTTGTTTAACCAACAACATCACACGAGTTACATACTTTGGTACACATTTATACGGGACAGAACCTTAGATGTTATCTATACATATAATAAAACAGTAAAAAAACTGTGTCTGTACATTCAATATATTTAAAAAAAAATAATTGAGGGGGGTTTAGAAACAGTAATAGGGCACGAATCTAAAAAAAAAAATTTGTCTGTGTGTCTGTTTGTTTGTACACGCTAATCTTCGGAACTACTGGACGGATTTGAATGATTTTTTTTTGTTGTATAGGTATTATGTCTGGGCAACATATAGACTATAATTTATCTTGGAAACTTGAACACCTGGTGCAGAACCGCAACAGACCAGCTAAATTATACGAGATACAAAAATGGTACATTAGCAAAAATTGTTCCACGTGATGAGCATTTTCTGCTGAGAGAATAAATTTGAAGATCTGGAACACCTGATGTGGAACTCCAAGAGCCCAGCTACACCATAACACATATAGGAATGACGTCTTAGCAAAAGTTGTTCGGTCTGATGGGCATTTCCTGTTGAATTATAAAAATCGAAGATCAGAAACATCTGATGTGGAAATCAAAGCTAACACTAATTTCACTGTATAATTATAAAATAACATAAGCTGGGAGTACCTCCACGCGGTGAAGGCGGTAACAGTTTAGGACTGATTTTTGATGACGATGGTATATCATTGAAAATTTGACTCTACTGACCAAAACTCCCATTTATTTTTTTAAGTTATCGAATAAATATGCCTTCGGACTTATGTTATTTGAGTGTATAATTTCCTTTTCCATTTATCTTCGTGACACGGTAGCCTACCCGGTAACGCAGGAGAGCAGTCACTTAGATTTTAATTGATCAGGTATGTTCACAATAAAACTATAACCATGCCTAGAAAGAGGTCAAATCTTTCCCAATATTCCAAAGGAGCTAAAAGATTGAGTATCATAAGATCCCAAGAATCTACCGAAGAGCGTCAGGAGAGCCTTGATACCGTTCAACATCAGGCTGCAACTCGCTCCGTGGAAACCTCTTCGGATCGCGAAGCACGCTGCGTTCTCAGCGTATTTACGCATCTACATCCAGGCCTCTAGAGACCAGTGAAGAATATGATGCGCGACTGACCGCTGATCGTGAACGTCACGCATTGTCTCGCGAGTTGGAGACGTTCACGGATAGAGACTTGCGCTTGAGTTCCAAGCGTATCTACGCATCGACTTCTAGGTCTCTAGAGACAAGTGGGGAACGTGATGCGCGACTGACCGCTGATCGTGAACGTCACGCATTGTCTCTCGAGTCGGAGACGTTCACGGATAGAGAATTGCGCTTGAGTTCTCAGCGTATCTACGCATCTGCTTCTAGGTCTCTAGAGACGTGCGGAACGTGATGCGCGACTGTCCGCTGATCGTAAGCGACATGCATTGACTCGCGAATCGGAAACATTTACCGATACAGAATCACGCTTGAGTTCTCAGCGTATTCGCACACAACAAAACATTCATAATCAATTAGAAAGTGAGAGAGAAAGAATTGCTGGAGTACAGCATGAAGAGACAGAAGAAGAGCGCAACGAACGTTTGAATTCTGATCGACTTCGACATTCTCTGAACAGAATGTCGATATCATCTGAAGAATCGGATGTGTCTCAAGATATAGCCGTAGGGCATGGCGACCTTCCTTGGGTTGATAAGGAACGGAGTGCATTTACGTATACTCTTATGATTGACTACGCTACATATTCCGCCATCGGAGGTATGGTTCAAAATTGTACTTTTTGTGAAGCTGGAAACAAACGGTATGTGTTGCTCAGGTGGGAAAGTACATATTGAAATATTACAAAATCCTCCAAAAATATTTAGATCACTGCTAATCGGTGACCATCCACAGTCAAAAAATTTCTTGGACAACATCCGTTCGTACAATACCTAATGCCTTTCAAATGACATCTTTTGGTGCGAAACAGATTTCAGAAGGCCCATTTAAATGCCAACATTCAAAGTGCAAGGCCAAGTTTACCACCTCATTGGTTAATTATTGCCAGTAAATGACCCCAAGTTTCTCCAAATATATTTCGTATCCAATTATCAAGAAAATATAGTTTATAAAGTATTTTTTAAAGTTATTTGCAATTAATTCAGTGTACCCTTGGGATCCGCTGCGGAATTACGGGAAGAAAAGTTTTTTTATTGTATAGGTATTAAGTCTGGGCAACATAACAGCTATAATTTATTTTGGAAAATGGGACACCTGATGCAGAACCGCAATATAAGAGATATAAAAATGGCGTCATAGCAAAAATGATTCCACTTGAAGAGTATTTTCTGCTGTGAGAATAAATTTGAAGATCTGGAACACCTGTTCTGGAACTCCAAAGCCCAGCGACACTATAACATAATAGGAATGACGTCTTAGCAAAAGTTGATTAGTCTAATGGGCATTTCAGGTTGACTTACAAAAATGAAAGATCTGGAACGTCTCGAATCGTCTCGCGCATCCCGTTGTTTTCCAGTCCCCGGGCTCTTAGAATTCGACATCAGACGTTTCAGATCTTCGATTTTGACGACCCCGTTTTCGCTGGCATAAGCAACAGGATCCACGTACGAAGTCGTGGGCAGCAGCTAGTTCTATAATAAAAATAGATACAAATCTTATACTTAGATTTTAGGTCAATACCTAATAACAAGGGTGATACCCCATAGTTACATTTTACACAGAAGTTATATAGAATGGCTAAAGAACATAGTTTTAGAAAAAGTAAATACTCATCTTTACAGAATTTGTGCAGAACTTCTGCTTCACAAGTCACGAAGCACTTTTTCTTAGGTGTGATATCCGCGGGAAACTTCTGGCAACTTAATATGGCGGACATAGGACCCTGGGTTTAGAGTCTGTACCGCCGGACAGTTAGCACAGCAAGTCCGTGGATAATTTCGGCCAGAGCTTCCGCAGTACAGCGTACCAGCTCTCTTGTGGCTTGCCAGCCAGAGTTTCCACGTCAGTGTACTGTCTCCTTGTGGCGAGGATATCTTTGGCAGCTTAATAATTACGGCAGACACCAGAGGGTCTTTCCGTTCGACAGCTAGCACAAAGAATCCCCCGATCTATTGTTTACATGCCTTTTTTATAGTCTCAGAAAATCTCAATGGTTCCCACCTTTTTCGACCAATCACAGAGCGTCTCAAGTTTTGGCTAAATATCTAATATTATAGCTATTAATAAACAAAACTTATGTAATAGAACTATTTTAAAACTTAATGGGATAGTTTAGCAATATAGCCATTGTATATTTGTAATCTCTTAAGTAATATCTGATGAGTTTTAGTATCTACCAATTGCAGCTCGCCATTACAGTTTTTTGGTTTAAAATCGTTTAGTAACAATTTGGTACATCGAAATTGCAATGTAAAATCTAAGAAATATTAAAGTATCATACCATTAATCATTACGTTATTAATTCGACACATTAACAAAAATAAACATTAGTTTTGATTACGCAAACTGCAAATCAAAACATTGGTTTGGACTCTAGTCTTTTAATTCATGACATTTCTTATTCTGCCTTATAAGACTACTTCTTTTAACTATTAAGATAAATTATTCTGTCTTTGAAATATAAATCTAGGAAGTGATTATTGTTTTACAACATTAATTAACAACAGTTACTTTCCTATAAATGTGAACAATCTAACACGCGCCTCAAAGAGATGTCAGCACTAACTGACGGGGTCCGCCAGGACCGATGCCTGCCGGGGTCGCTGGTTGTTCGAAAGAGATACCGTGGCCCCTGGCACAGGCAACTGAAGGAACACGGGTGGGTTTTAGTCAGTAAAAGTCTGACGCCCTCTCGCCCCGCTCAGAGCGGTAGAAGTTATTTGATAATTTCCCACCCAAAAAAAAAATGGTGTTTTACATTAATAACAGTGACTTTGTCGAATTATTTTGTATGATAAATGAAGACAAAAAAAGTGATAATTGAAAAGTAATTCATATGCCAGTTGATTCTTTTATACGGACTCATTCATACCCTAGAGTAATGGGATACAAAAAACACCTTGTATAGCCCCCCGGTACCATAATTTTCATGACGACCATCACTGCGGCCTTTATATGGGAGCCACCGCTCTTCTACAAGGACGTAGCTTACACAGTCCACTCAAATCGGAATCAGTTCCCTAGTATCTTAACCAGTTGTAATAAATGCTTTTGGGTGGGTACCTATCTACGAGTATTTAATTTTATGAACGCACGGTGATGTTTTTTTTTATGTATGGGAAATCATCAAATGACCCCTCCCGCTCTGAGTGGAGCGGAAGGGAGCGTCAGACTCTTACTGACTAAAACCCACCCGTGTTCCTTCCTTAGCCCTTTGTGGTCCGGGGGAGCGGTAACCCTTTCGGACAATCCCGCAACGCACGGTGATGCCTACGGATTCATATCATTGGTTGTTTATGTAGTTGCAGTTGTAAATTGGATTTATTTCCGTTGGATCCCGCTTTTGAATCCCATTTTAATATTTTTGGCGTTGGATCCCGCAAGACATTATAAGTACCTACACTTTGTTTTATATTGTTACCTATTATAATATTATGTTTTTTTTTTATATGTAGTACGAATCATTTGATCTGATTTGATGTCTGTACGTCCTTTTCGGGCAACCACTGAAAATCAGTGCTGTGCTGTGGGTCCCTTGTAGCACAACATCATGCTGAGTGGAAGCCTTTTTATCACAGTCATGACGTGCAACCGTCGACTAACTCTGCTTTGTGCTCGTAATTAATATATAATTTGTTTTTATTTTTCTTTATTATTAGAATTAATTATCTTTTTGTATGCACGTGTTTCTGTGACAAATAAACCTATTTTTATTTCTTTGAGTTCGGATCCACGGATAAGCGTTATTCGTGACGTGATCCGCGAATCGCGTTTCGATACTAAAAGGAGAATAAATACGGATCATGCGCGTCACTTGATGCCTATTGCGAATAAACTAGAGTTAGCAGTTCATCTTGATGAGGCAAACTGAAATGTGTTAGAGTTTGTTTTTAAATGTTTTAGTCCAACTTCTGTTTTCCAGTGGCCTTTGGTTCGTTTAAACTTGAAAGTGAATTTGCAATTGCAGACAGTAAAACAGGATAAACTTTGATTTGTGAAGAGGAAGCGGTATTGTATAAAATCTTAAGAAGAATGTATCACATGAAAAAGAAAGAAAAGAAAATACGTTTATTTGCGGTGAACATGACGCCGAAAAGAATATAAACACAAAAAAAAAAGAAGTTAAGGGAAACATGCGTCACATCCACGCAAAACGGCTATCGCTCAGCATTATGTTGCGACCCTATGCAAGAGAAGCCCAGCGCTGGTTTTCAGCGACAGCCGGCGCTGACGTAATGACGTCGTCCGGTGCAGCAAACAATTATTTATATCTATCATCTCATCGTCCTAATATACTATGCTATAATACCTACTGCACTTGACAAATTATTCTAATAATATGGACAATGCTTACAGTTGGCAGCGCCAATAACATATTACATGTAATTGCAATGATTATGATTGCAATATCATAATCAGCTTATAATGTTCCCACTGCTGGGACACAGGCCTCCTCTCGGTGAGAGGGAGTGGGCCGTAATCCACCACGCGGACCCAGTGCGGGTTGGCAGATGTCACATGTTTCGGAATTTTTGGTTCTGGGACATGCCGGTTTCCTCACGATGTTTTCCTTCACCGTTTTGGGAGCAGGGTGATGAAGTAATTTATACAAAGTAAAGCGCCGATCCGGATTCGAACCTACGACCTACAACTCGTTCGTAAGTCGCGGCCGTTACCACTTGGCCACCACTGCTCTCTGCTCTCTGATTGAAATATACTTATACGTAAAGTTTTGTGGTACAGGGCCCTGGTCATACACGCATGACGCTTGCGAGTAATACGCACTGCGCTGACCTTCCTGGAGAACATCACAACACGGTGATATGCATGCCCTTCTAGAGCGTCTCCTCCCGGAGTGTCGTTTATTTTTACTTTATCAAAATATTTAAAAGTGGGATATTTATGGTAAAGTGGTCCAATTTAGTTTCAGTTTTCGTCGGAACACATCTGTGTTCTCTGTTTGGTCTATCTATCTAGACAGAATACTCTTTATTATGTACAGTCAACAAAAAAGATAAGTTTGCAGGATCGTCGGATATAGTTGGAGTTTAGTAAGAAACTGATGGATGTTGTCGACTCAAATTTAATTTGATAAATGAGCTGTTTGTTTTCTATTAAAATATTTTTTTAGTTTTTTACTAAACTTCAACTAACATCCAACGATCCTGCATAATTATCTCTTTTGTTGACTGTACATCATAAATATTACAGATATAAATGTAGAAATGGAGAACAAAAATGATTTATTACATAAAGTAGGTATGACTTGATCAGCCAACGCATCGTTAATAATATTATTTTTAACTGATAAATTAAACCCAGAACACAATACCAAGCCATACCTATCCAAATAGGTACTCCTACGAAATACTAGAAAATTCCTTCAGCAATTCAATTATTTAAAAGAACAAAAGAAACATTCTGTCGCGTAACAAAGGATCATAAAAATGAAATTGCTCGTAAAATCAGTGTACGCAAGTACAGTTTAACGACTACTTTTCACTTTATAAGCGCAACTCTTTAGGTGTGATTTTTATAAGATATTCTTTTCTTTTACTAAGTACTTAACGTTCATTAAAAAAACACAAACTTCTTCAAACAATGGTGTATTCTATATTATTGTATATATTAAGGCTAATAGCCGAAGCGGGGCTACACCTAGTTTTAGCCGGACCGTCGACGGAGCCCCGCATGGCGGGGCTCCTAATTTTGTGTAAAAGGTTTAAAGTAACCTAATCTCGGGGTGCCCTTCGCTCGCTCTTGCATCCTACGTCATCTATCGACCGACCGCAACCATGCAACCGATGTCACCCGAAGTACACACGAACCGCATGTGGCCGGCTGCACCTAGTTGTACCCGGCTAAAACTAGGTGTAGCCGCACTTTACCTGGCTAAAACTAGGTGTAGCCGCACTTTACGCGGCTAAAACTTGGTGTAGGTATTCGCACTTCGGCTTTTAGCCGTGATATATATAAAAATCAATTGCCATTCCTTAGTCTCGTAAAATCTCGAAAATGGCTCGACTGATTGTGATGAAACTTTGGTAAGTTGTTATGTGCGCGCTGGAAAAGATTCCTTACAAAAAAAAAAATGAAGAAGGAATTGCAATGCATTAGCTAGTTTTATATCAAATATTAGCCTTCTGTACACATTTTTTAAGAAATTAAATTACTTGTTGTCACAATAATTATTATCTGGACAACCCTGGGTCTCGAGGCAATGGTTATAGACTCGATGGGTCCAGAATTGCTTGCGCAGGCGTCTGTGCCGGCAGCAATACGCAATTACGCATATAACATATTTTTCCTAGTTTTCAGTATTTTACCTACTTTAAAAATTACAATCCGTATACACTACAACAAAATGGTAGGTACTGCTAATGAAAGCAAGCGCAAGGATTTTTCAAAGTTACTAGGTAATTCAATAGCTTATGAATCTCAAAGGCTATATCTTTATCTACTTTCTCCTCCACTTCTTAATCCAAAATAAATCCGTCTTAAAATTCAACTACAAAATCCTCTCACTAAAATCTTAACACCATTCAATACAATAAAGTTGAAGGTAATTGTCTGGAGAGAGCCACAATAGCATAATTAGTTGGTTTCTCTTATACTGAGATGTTAAATAAAGGAGTAAGTTTGAGGGACAATTTACGACGGAGCTGGGTACTATCACCGCTTAATTCCGTGCCGGGAAGCCAGATAACAGTCTTGTAGTGTCGCTCTCGATTTATTACTTTAATCAAACGTTGTATGTTTGCTGACAAAAAGTACGCACTTAATGCCTTATTTAGGGCAAGATTGGGCGAGGCCGATGTGGTTCTTTTTTTTTTTGTTGCTGGTTTTGGAGTTCGGCAGCATACTTACTCGTGAGGGGAGTAGGTAAGGTGCCTGTTACATGTATAGTCAAAGAGATGAGTACCTATACAGGTAGCTTATTTGCTGCTAATTCAGTATGAATGCTGTCAAAAAGTACGCACTTAATGCCTTATTTAGGGCGAAGTTGGGCGTAGCTGTTGTGGTTGTTTTATTTTTGTCGTTGCTTTTCGGGATGTGCAGCATACTTAGCCACCTACTCGAAGAGGGGAGTAGGTAAGGTGCCGTCTTACATGTGCAGTCAAAGAGATACGTATACAGGCAGCTAATTTGCACCTACTTCAGTATGTACGCTGACAAAAACTACGCACTTAATACCTTATTTAGGGCAAGATTGGGCTGTGGTTGTTTTTTTGTAGTTGCTGCTGTTTTTAGGGTTAGCCAAAATACCTAGGTACTCGTAGTAAAGAGAGTAGGTGCCGTATTTGCATGTAGGTCATGCTTTAAATTAAATTGAAATTGTAGCATGGCGTAGCAATTAATAATTCATTAATGCACGTTACCTGTAAATATATGGATTTAAAATAAAACAATAAATATTAAACTTTGGATGAAAAATATCAAAACCAAATGTTATTTCAAAGTTAAAATAAAAAAATAAAAACACAGTTTTATTAAGGTAAACATGTTGATGATGAATATGAGAATAATATAGCCATGGAATCATCAAAATTAAAATGGCAAACTTTCAACCCTTAAAATCTTTCAACCAAATCAAAACGATTCTAAAACTTTGTTTCCAAGATCCACAAACCTGAAACAATGCGTGGCTAACAGCTATCTAAACCGTGTACTGTTAGATCTCTCATTTAACAGCTTGCTAATTAACAATCAGGTCCTTTGCTGTAGTCAAATTGAAACGTTATTAGCGACCAGATTAACAGAAGCGATATCGCAGATAATATCGTTTATCGATAGGGACTCATGAGACCTTAGTGTGGACTTCGATTAGTGTTTGTAATTATTGTATTATTGGGCTAAATTGAAACAGTTGTTGTTTGTTTATTTGGATATTTATTATTTTCTGTTCTCTTTGGGTTGTCATAAAAAGGCCCGGGAGGGGTCTGTGGCTAAGTAATAACAGCTGCACGGGTCGATCGATCAGGTTAAGCTACGCTTGTCGCGGTTGGTCCGTGGATGGGTGACCATTTTTACATACTGACAAGCCTCCGTGCCTCAGAAATCACGTTAAGATGTTGGTCTCGGCTGTCATTCGTAGATCTTTGACAGTCGTTACGGGTTAGAAGCACGAAAATCTGACAACCAATCTTATGTACCCAGGGAGATATAGGCAGTCGCTTCATTTAACATACTGTTATTCAACTGCATCCGGTTAGACTGGAAGCCGACCCCAACATATTTGGGAAAAGGCAAGGCAAATGATGATAATGATATTGTGTCCCATAATCTGGGTCAAATTAATCAATTTTCTTTCTTTGTAACTCCGTCATACTAATCTATACTTATAATAAATCTGTAGAGAGGTCAATTCTGTACATGAAATATATTTTCAAAATAACTATCAGGGGGTGATTAGTGATCGATACTGATGCCAAAAATGCAATCAGTAAAATTTTTGTCTGTCTGTCTGTCTGTCTGTCTGTCTGTCTGTCGGTCTGTATGTTCCTTATAGAAACAAAAACTACTGGACGGATTTTAACGAAACTTGGTACAATTATTCTTCATACTCCTGGGCAGGTTATAGTATACTTTTCATCACGCTACAATCAATAGGAGCAGAGTAGTGAAGGGAAATGTTAGTAAAACGGGAGAAGTTACTCCATTTTTTAAGCTTCCGTCGCGTGTGCAGCCTTAATGGTTAAAGTTACATAGAAATCATGTATGACGGAAATATTCTAGATAAAATTGTCTAAAAAATATCCTGGAACAGCATATGTCTATCTTTTATGGTTGACTCACAATAACACGTGTAACTCCTGATAGCTTAGCAGTTCGGAGCATTCTGATTATATTTGTTTACTCTTACGTTTATAATACTCTCACTCATCCCTAATTTAAAAAAGTTAACATTATTACCTATTCAATAAAAAAAGAATCATAGAAATCGGTATAGAAACACCAAACTTATACATGAAATAAGCCATCGCGCCGTCACACGTCTGAATCATGCTATAAGGATTATATTTGTGTAACGGTTGCCGCGCTCGACACTGGTCGCGGTAGTGTATAAAAAGGCGGGAGGTCCGAGAGCGTCAGAGCGAGCTTCATTCAATATTTGGCTGTTGATGCGTTCAGAGCGTTCGACCTTATTGACAGACAATAATTGATATTGAGAAACCGTGCTTATCAGCGCGACTTTTAGTCTTTAAATAGTTTATTTGAATTTCTTTTGTTGTTATTTTGTAAAATAGGTATGAGTTGTTTTGGTAGTGTTTAAATATTCGTTCAAATTAAAAATTATTAAGCGTAGGTACTTTTATTAATTAAAGTAGGTAGTTATAGGTATTTATTTTGAAATTTTACACAATGGTTCCCTTTATAATGTAGACAAGGAATTAGGAAGGATTTTTTTAAATTCAACCCCTAAGGGAGTTAAATAGGGGATGAAAGTTTGTATGAAAGTCCGTCAGTTTTAAAGTTAGGATCTTCAAATTTTGTGTTTAGGCTGACGACTAAAAATTAATTTATACGTGTCTCAGCGTTTTTGATAATTCCAACCCCAAAGGGTTAAAAAGGGGGATAAAGTTGTGTATGAAAGTCCGTCAGTTTAAAAGTTAGGGTCTTCAAATTTTGTATTTAGGCTAACGATTGAAAATTAATTTATACGTGTCTCAGCGTTTTTGATAATTTCTCCCCCAAAGGAGGATGAACGAACTGACTGAAATATCAACGCACAGTCTAAACTGCTGGTCCTAGGGACATGAGTTTTGGAGGTTGTGTTCTTCGTGCAGAGTAGGTATCGAATAAGAAGGGGTTTTTGGAAATTCAACCTTTAAGAGGGTGAAAAGGGGGGATTTTGTTTGTATGAAAAATCTTATTTATTGAGTTAATAACCTTGAAACTTGGCACGAATACTTATCTAAGTAAATTATGAAATTTGGAATTTTTCGTTTTTCTAAAATACCCCCTAAAGAGGTAATGGGGGGGTGTTAAAATAAGTATGGAAGAATTTTAACGCCCTGTCCGATTAACTTGGAACTCAGTATTTATACTAAGGACTAAAAATAATTAATAACGTGTATCAGGGTTTTTCGAAAATCTACCCCTAACTGTATGAAAAGAGGTAGTTAATTTTAAAGGGGAGGATTTTACTGCGTGGCTTGATTAGCTCGAAAATTGGTATAAATAAACTTTGAGTCAAGTTATGAACACATATTAAACGATTTTTCAAAATTCTACTCCTGTGGGGGTGAAAAGCGGGGATAGTTTCTTTGAAAAATCTGATTCCTTTGTTCTATAAACTTAAAAATTGGCCCGAATACTTATTTATTTAAGTTAATTATAAAGATCATACCAACATTCATTTTCGAAACTTTTAGAGGAAAGTACGAATTTCACGCGGACGAAGTCGCGGGCAGAAGCTAGTAGTATCTATATTTCTATATTTGACTGCCTCGTTGGTCAAGTAGTTGCAAACGCGACTGCTGAACATGAGATCTTGGGTTCGATCCCGATGTCGGGTACAGTTTTATTGGGATCCCAATTGTTATATAGCAGCCTGGAGTCTAGGGTTTTGCCCGGTTGATGGTAATAGACTCGCTCCCTGTTACGTGGGACTTAAAACATAACAGAAGGCCAATTCTCACAATTTAAAACGTTCAAAATCTCATCACAGACTCATCTCGGCGACACATGTCTGTCAAAATGTAGGGAAATTCGAGGTTTTTTTGACAGATTAAGACTGAGATCAGACTGAGAACGTTCTTAAAATTGCGAGAATTGCACCTCTTATATCGATGTGGGTGTTGGTACTATAATACGCCTCTGTCTGTCCCTTTAGGGAAAACAAGCGTGATATTATGTTCGTATAAAGTACATAGTTAATGTCATAATTAAAGTACATACCTAGTATATACTAACATAGTTTTTTAAGTTGTTGTTACTAAAGGCCAGGCGAGTAAAACCGCCGTTTTATGGCTAGTCGGTAAAGCTCGCCCGTGGATCATTGCAATACCGCGGTATTAAAAACCAACGAGCCCGGCTCGCGGCTCGTTAGTTATGTTTAATTTTTTGCTCGGCACGCTGCGCAAGACCGCGTGTCAATCACCACTGACGAGCCGAACCGACAGTTTTCCGCGACAAATGGGTATACGACAACTGTTGTCTTCTTTGAATCCAACTTTTAACCCAAACTTTAGGGCGTCTTCGCTTTTTTTATACATTTCGTGGTATGCTATACCGAGGTAACACAAAACTTCAATCTTCGAAAAAAATATATTGCCTCATTTGCGGTTCCCACTCGACTGTTTTGCTCGCTAGTCGATCAGCACCTACGAACCACGACTCCGCGAGTAGGTAAAAACCGTCGTCTCCAAAACCGCGGTATACGGATCGCCCGTTGATCACCCACTTAATTCTATATGGATCGTGTGCATTTTTATATGTGATCCGAAAGAAACGATTGTATTATTATTATGAGGTTAGGTATAATAAGCCGGTTTGAAGTGCCTGTTGATGTGCCTTGAATGGGAATCGAGATCGGTTAAACTTCGATCTCAAGACTGAGTATATTGTGGGCTAAAAATAAAAGTAATGGGGTCGAGGGCTGATGAATGAAGTTGGTACCTCTAATATTTATAAGCTGACCTTTCAAATCCCTGTTGCTATGTGAATAAAAGCTCTAGTTTGTTCTTCTTTGTGTATATCATTTATAAGACCCATAATATAATCTATACCTTTTAAACTAACTAAAAGAAATTGTAAATATTCAATAGTTTTTTTACCTTCACCACAAAAAAACATTGGGTACATTATTTTATATCTTTAGTGCGCATACTCCCTCTTACCGAGAGGAGGCCTGTGTCCCAGCAGTGGGAACATTATATAACATACCCACAAGTGGCACGCTACAACGACAGGCAGTTGCAACCAATGACGTAAGCATCAATTTCACATATTGATGCTGCGTCACACACATTTTAATAATAATGAGTTAATGTAATCAATATAATTTCGAATATATTCAATAGCAACAAATTCATGTATTACTAGAACATTCAGAATAACATAATTATTGTTACAACCTACTCTGTACAATAAATATTTAAGTAAACCACAGGATATTGTATTGTACGAGTATTAAACGTTACCGCTAATAAGTTAATTATAGTACTATTTCAGTTACTTATATTACTATTAACATTGAGGTCAAATTATAATAGAGGTTAAAGGATGTGAATAATTAAATTATATGTACAGTGTTGTCTACAAACTAGCTTCTGCCCGCGACTTTGTCCGCCGACCCACCCCGTCGCATCGCATCGTCTGCCCGCGCTATTACTTCGTTTTTGCTTAGCGTTCTTTCAGACTTTTTTCTTTTTGCTCGGCTCCTAAAGGTCTTAGCGATAAATTGGGCTAACAAATGCAAAGAACATTTTTCAGATCCGACTGGTAGTTCCAGAGATTAGTGCGTTCAAACAAACAAACTCTTCAGCTTCATTATTAGTATACTCGTATGTCGCAGTCAACCGGTTAAATTAGCCGTTTAGTAAACCGCCTGGGCTTTGGAAGTAGTGCTCGCCTCGCTTCGCTCTCTTTGCTCGCACGCGGTTGATCACAGTTCTAACCTAACCCATTTGGTCGGGGTGCCTACTTATACTGTTACTACGACCAGTTCGGCTCTCGCGTGATTGTTTGCAGGTCCAAACTAAACTAAAATGTTGAATATCATTCAGGCCGTTAGTTGAACGGCCGCCATTTAGTTAAAAGGCTAGGCGGTTAACTAAACGACTAATTAAACCAGTTAGCTGCGATATATAGATTATGCGAATTTAGCCCATTTCCAAACTTAATAGTATATTTGTATTATATTTGGATACTTCCTGGTTAATATCAAAAGCGATATCGATCGACCTATTCGATGGATCGATTCGATTTATTGTAATGACCTGAATGAGCCTCTGTGAACTTGAGAAATAAAGGTGAATAAAGCCAAGCGCAGATTACAGCCACAACGGGTCACAGCACAACGTATTTGAAAAAAAAAAAAGGTGCGGTGCTTCCTGCTTGTAGTGTGCGTTGGTTTATAGAAATTGTACTCAAATGATGAAGAACGATTTTTGCAATGCGTTGCGTGCCGGAGTGGCTCGCCCCAATTTGTGCTAGCCTTTAATATACTACATGTTTTTTTTTTATATCTAATATCGTGAAAATAAAAATTCAGCTGTTCCCTACATTTATTTTCGTATAGTCGTCAAAATGTAGGGCACACCAGATTTTTTTTTCGCAATTTTGGGTTGGAGTTATGGAATATAAAAAAACACGTTGTATAATAAAAAAATATCAAGTCAGTACCACAAATAAAGCACGATTTAAACGATTTTTACGTACTTGAAGGTGAAGGTATGTCAAAATTTACGGTTGTATGGTTATTAAAAAAACCAATAAAATTTAAATTTTAAGTACGTACACCTCCATTCTGCATCACTCAATTCTTTTAGTGAATTCAGCGTCATTCGCAGTTTTCAATAACCTGTGCGCTAAATCAGTCCGCATCCTTGCTACCGTCACTGACAATCGAACAACGGACTGACACGTCAGCTGTTGATTCGTCAATACCATTTCATTCGCTTTGACTAATTTATTGGAGTGCTGCCATGCTGCTACGGCAATTATTTTCATACTGCCTCGGATTGAGACAATAATATAGGCTGAATCAAAAGGATTTGTACAGAAGTATTGTTGATTTAATTCAGGTGTTGTAAATGTTCGAACACTTCCGACGTTTGGCTCCCAAACTGGAAAGGACCGGGGCCGCCTTCAAGCGGCTCCTGCCCAACCTGGGGGGGCCAAACACCTCCTGCCGGAGGCTTTACGCGGGGGTCGTGCGGTCCATGGCCCTATACGGGGCCCCGGTGTGGGCGCGTTCTCTGCGGCGGCGAGCCGCCCACTATCTGAACGCGCCCCAAAAGGTGTTAGCCGTAAGGCTGATCCGGGGGTACGGCACGATCTCGGGCGAGGCGGCAAGCCTCCTTGCCGGACTGCCGCCATGGGATCTGGAGGCGATAGTCCTCGCGCGCCTGTATGAGTGGCGCGCGGAGGCACTGAGCCGGGGGGAAACTCCGCTTCAGCGGCAAATCGCGGCGGAGCGGACAGACCTCCGGCGCGATCTCATGGTGGCATGGAAGGAGCGACTTTCGCAACCCAGCGCAGGGCACGCCACGATAGTGGCGATAAGACCCCTCTTTGAGGAGTGGCTAGAGAGGCGTCACGGCGTCCTCACCTATCGCCTGACGCAAGTCCTCACCGGACACGGATGTTTTGGGAGGTTCCTGCACATCATCAGGCGGGAGGAGACGCCCGGGTTGACACCCGGGCGTCGGGCGTGTCCTCTGGGCGATCCTCGCAGTGGTGACCCACTGCGAGGATCGCCCAGAGGACACGGTGGAGCATACGGTGGAGGTCTGCCCCGCATGGGCGGAGCACCGCCGTGCCCTCGTAGAGGCGATCGACAGCGGCGGCGACCTCTCGCGTCCGGCCCTGGTTCAAGCCATGGTCCGGGGCGAGAGGGAGTGGGAGGCGGTCACCTCCTTCTGCGAAGCAGTCATGCTAGCGAAGGAGGTGGCGGAACGGCTGAGGGAGAGAGCCTCACACCCCAGCCGCCGCGGGAGACGCTCCGGGCGTCGGGAGCCGCGTGACGACTCCCGGCCACCGTAGGCGCAGGCCTGCGGACGGAGAGTAATGGGTAGCTCACCGTCCGATCAGGACCAGGCCCGTGCCGGACGGCGCGTACGTGTTCCACGCGCGCCTCAAAGAGATGTCAGCATAAAGGAAGGGGCCTGCCAGGGCCGAAGCCTGCCGGGGGTGCGGGATTGTCCGAAAGGGTTACCGCTACCCCGGAACATAAAGGGCTAAGGAAGGAACACGGATGGGTTTTAGTCAGTAAGAGTCTGACACTCCCTTCGCTCCACCCAGAGCGGGAGGGGTCATTTGATGATTTCCCATCCATAAAAAAAAAAGGTGTTGTAAATGTTTGGAAAGGTACGTTTATTTTTGTATGAGGAATATAATTCGTAAATTCGACATAATTGCAATGTTGTCTAAAATTAACATAGATCTTTAAAAACGGGTCCATAAAACCCCAAAATGTCTATAATACAATATCAAATGTTTATTCAGCATGTATCAGAAAAGTGTTGTCAAATTAAAATAATCAGCTGTATAATTATCATGATCATAAAAATAAGTTGGAGTCTCATTCCCTACGAATTGTATGGGAAACGTTTTTGCGATATTTGACTTTTCTAGTACTCAAACCTCCGTTGGTCTTGGTTCAATAGAGGTTTTTGATCCTTATAAGAAACAGGATCTGCCATCTAATCTCTACACAACCCTTGGTTCACTGGTAGAAAATGCCTATGGCATGCAGTCCGCCTTTGTAGGCACCTCTTTTGTGTGCGAGAAGTTAACAAAAATCTGTTCGCATAAAAAAAATACCATTTTCCTGCAAACTGTACTTTTTTTCAAAATTTGTGAATCCAATTTTTTCAAAAAGTAAAGGAAAGTCACCACCGAACACCATACACCAAACACCGAAACCGGAATCCGGAACTGAACAAACCGGTTCCAGAACCGGGAAGCAAACACCGATTTGTGGTAGCTAGAACGGATAAGGTACCTGCCCTTACTGCCCCATCTCAAAAATCCACCCTAGGTGGAGAAGGTATTGAAGTTTTGTATGGGACAGTTGATATTTTTTCGCAATTACCATGTTGGTCCCATGATATATAAAAATTTACAAGTTTAATGGTCTGTATCCTTAAACATGACCACGCCTATGTGAGACGTGCTGTAAAAACATGTCACAAACTGCTGAACATCTAATCTAATCTAACTAGCCTGTCAACACACACACAGCCTGCAGCCTGTGTCCCGCTGCAGGGCAAAGGCCTCCCTCTCCCTTTACCACACAAACTGCTGAAAATGGGTTTTATTATTGTACCTACATCATACCCAAGAACGGAAGCTCAAATAACTGTGCTCCTAAAAAACGCTAACAGTTCGGGTAAGCGTTATTTCAGGGTGGAGTTATTCAAGTAAGCCTTTTTTTATGTACAATTTAAAATTTCAAACTTTATTCCGACAAAGTTAAAGTTCTAAATACAAAAGAAACTGATTTTAAACCCGAGTCTAAGTTTTCAATTTTGTATTAAGAACTAGCCTGAGTCAGAATAACGGTAAAAAACTGGCGAAAAGGTTTAAACTTGGACTAATTCAAAATTCAAATTATTTTTATTCGGACAACAAAGATCCTAATGATAGAACTCGTTTTTAACCGACGAAAAAACGGAGGAGGTTATCAATTCGACGCGTATATATATATTTTTTTTTTTTTTTATTTATGATCACGCATAACTTTTTACAGAGCAGTCCGATTTTGATAATTCTTTTTTTATTGGAAAGGATATACCCCGAAGTTGGTCCCATATAAATTTGGAAAAAAAAAATCCAACCCTAAAGGTAGGAAAACAGGGGATGATTGATTGTTCACTCACTGATTGTAATGTATGATCACGCATATTTTTTTACAGAGCAGTCCGATTTTGATAATTCTTTTTCTATTGGAAAGGATATACCCCGAAGTTGGTCCCATATAAATTTGGAAAAAAAAAATCCAACCCTAAAGGTAGGAAAACAGGGGATGATTGATTGTTCACTCACTGATTGTAATGTATGAGCAGGCATAACTTTTTACAGGATAGTCCGATTTTGATAATTCTTTTTTTATTGGATAGGACATACCTCAAAGTTGGTCCCATGTAAGTTTGGAAAAAAAGTTCCTACCCTAAGGGTGGGAAAATAGGGGTGTAATTAGTAAATTATAGCCTCAAAAAATTATAAAATAAAAACTTTTTAACAAAAAAATTAAACCTCCGAAAAAACTGAAAAGCAAAAAATAAAAACCTTTTTTATTTTACCTTAATAAATAAGTTCTTACCAAGTATACCTAAGAAATTTTGAGTCGGCGCCAAACAATCAATGAACAAACAAAAAATAACCAAATCAAATTAATAATGCAACGTGAAATCTCCAGCGATAAATATAACATTCCAAACAAAAAATGCGCTCTCCGCACGACCACTCGCAACGATATTAAGTTGCTTGTTTGGCGCCGACTCAAAATTACTTAGGTATACTTGGTAAGAACTTATTTATTAAGGTAAAATAAAAAAGGTTTTTATTTTTTGCTTTTCAGTTTTTTCGGAGGTTTAATTTTTTTGTTAAAAAGTTTTTTGTAATGAGATCAACAGAGTTTGATAAAAAGTTTGACTTTGTATAGATAGTGTCATTTCTGTAATAAAAGAAAGAAATCTTTTATTTCCTTTATTTCATTTACAATTTTTATAAACAAAAAGATAGAAAATTATAATCAGGACTAGTATTTATTGGGTCGCGCACAGGAGGATCACAAAGTAAACTAAACACACTCAAATAAAATAATAAAACAAAACTAAAATAAAAGCAGAAAGTCCTGTACGAGGCCAAAAGGCTACTATCTCAGCATGATGCTGCGACAGTTAAAAATAAGAGTGGCAGCGCTGGTATTCTGATAAATTTTTAGGTGTGGCATGGTCAGTCAACTCTGTTTTCAAATGAACGACCGCGTCCTATACAAAGTTTATCAAGGTAGCTCTACCTTCCCTACCTCTAACACCACAATACCTGCAACGCTATTGCATCACGATTCCATTAGATCTACATTACATTTGGGCGCCAACCCTCCCGCGCTGCGGTCAAACGCACCCGTAGTAGCGATTAGACTTACAAACGGCACACGTAATCCGATAGCGAATATATAACGTCAGCAGGTCCATTTGACCTACCGTGCTCAATTTGGTCAATGAGCATTATTGGGAATACATTATTTGGTTTGATAAATCGAGGTCGAATGGTTCTATTGAATTAGGTACTTACAGAATCCGTAAATGTGACATTTCCAGCTTTAGCACGAAACTGCCAAATGGGTATAAAACGTTCGGCTTTGGCATTGCCATATTATTCCCGTATCACTGACGCTTTACCGAAGCCGAAATTTTCCTAAATCTCGATATTTATGGCCGACTACTATGCATTGTAAACTGTCCATTTAGGTAGGTTCAACTTTGAGGAAGAGATCAATTGTCGAATCCGACTTGACTGGGCTTGACTGGTTATGGAAGCTATGCCATAGCTTCTCGTCCCAAATTCCGCAGTGTCTCAAGATGAAAATCTTTGGCCAGTGCAAGTTGCCAGTGATGACCAGACATTGAAATCTGCTCGCTCACAATGGGTCTAAAAGGCTAAAAGTCATCCAAAGGGCAATGGAGAATCATTCGATCATGTAGGGAAACTCCAAGAATAGCCCGCTTGGAGTTTCCCTACATGATCGAATCTGAAATGAAGAGATCCGCAGGAGAACCATAGTTACCGACATAGTCCGAAGAATTGCCAAACTTAAGTGGCAGTGGGCAGGGCACATTGCGAAAGGTTCTGGAGACGCGACGGCGTACTGGTAGAAGTAGCGTTGGAAGGCCTCCCACAAGGTAGACCGACGACCTTGTGAAGGCCGCAGGAACTCGTTGGGTGCGAGAAGCACAAAACTGGTCGAAGTGGAGGTGCTTGGGGGAGGCCTATGTCCAGCAGTGGACGTCTTTCGGCTGAAATGATGATGATGATGATAAAAAAAGCTTTAACTTCCTCGTTAATAATAGTCTCGAACCTTGACTTATCAGACATTGTAACCATAATTTTATAGACCACATTTAATTCTGAAAACACGTTAATCTCATTAATATCCTGGCTTCATAATACAAACAAACGGTAAATAATATGGAGCCGCACTGTATTAACTCCTGCAAGCAAAGTTTCGCATCATTAGTGTAGATTCAAGCGGGGCTACTGTTTGGCTCACTGGCTTTTCAGCCGTGTTTTCACTGAATGTCGGTCTTACATTTAAAATACTATACAGATGACGTACTTACTAAATGTCAAATGTAAAATAGATGTACAACTGTACCTACAAGGATTTTCTGGCATAGTCAGCCTAGAATGTTTTCACTGCTGGCACCAAGGCCTCCTCTCGGTAAGAGGGAGTGGGCCGTAATCCACCACGCGGGCCCAGAGCGGGTTGGTAGTTCTCACATGTCTTCGAATTTTTGGTTCTAGATCATGCCGATTTCCTCACAATATTGTGATGAAGATGTGACAAATGTATGTCTATTAGAAAGTATTCAATAATAATAATTAAGCACTGAAACTAAGATTCCGTTTAATTTGTCAAGCTTCGCTAATGAGGCACAATTAATTTTCTATTGTTTCGTCGCCGATCGGCGAACGGCGCCGCTTGACCGGTTAATATCATTAGTGATTCTTCAGTCAGCGAAACAAGACCTATAGAAGAGCAGACAAGCCTGCAAACAACTACCAAAATACCGATAAATGATCACAGGTACCATTTAAATCGACAATTGTACACGTCAATAACAAGTAGGCCATTCCCTGCTTTTTCATTGCGAACTAAATTAAATAGAGATAGTTAATCGACTGCCAATCGCAGTGATCGATGTTTGACTCGATACATTTGCATCGGACCAATAGCGCACATCGATTGAATACTTCAAACTGTTGTTTGGTCAATTGTAGTTTTTTTTTTATCTTATGAACGACTAGCTGCGCTCCGCGGTTTCACCCGCATAACTGTTGATCCCGTGGGAATATCGGGATAAAAACTACCCTATGTCCTTCCCCGGGACTCAAACTATCTCTATACCAAATTTCATCTAAATCGGTTCAGTGGTTTAGACGTGAAAACGTAACATACAGACAGACAGAGTTACTTTAGAATTTATAATATTAGTATGGATAAGTATGGATGAATTTATCCATTTTTGCAAACACTAAAGTGTAAGTGAACTAGCGATCTGCCCCTGCTTCGTATGATGTTTAGGACTTGACAAAACATCCACATTTCTTTATCACATGTAAGTAAATTTAATATTAATGTACATAATAATAAAACTTTCGGTATAAATTCTCTAAATGATTATTGTAAATCGCATCAAAATCTGTTTCGTAGTAAAGAAGAAAAACGTGGTCACACATTATAATCAGCCTATATCCCACTGCTGGGACACAGGCCTCCTCTCTTGTAGAGGGAGTCGGCTATAATTTACCACGCGGACCCAGTGCGGGTTGGTCTCACAGACAAACACAAAAAGTGACCTTATTTTATAATATGTGATAAATTTGAATATTGAATTTACGCATTTTAGTGTTTGTTTATAGAAAGGCCAGCTTGCACTACATATGTATCTCTAAATGCGTTTAGAGATGAATTTAGTTTGGAGATGTCAGAGACAGTTGCGTACATGTTTAGTGATTTCTTGTCTAATACATACAAGAATACATTTAAGGAAGCTTACACAGAGGTTATAAAAATGAATTGCTAAGGAAGAAAATAATGATTAGGAAGAAAGAAATACCTAATTGCCTCCACTGTAACAAAAGACGTCTCACTTCAATGCAGCTTCACTATCCTGTTAATAAATAAATGAACTGCTGAACGACTGTCAAAAAACAATAACCATAATGCCAATTATACCCATCAATTTATAGATCGGTAGAGGAAATTAATAACGAAGGTAAAATGATAAAAAATAATTTTGCTTATCATTTTATCTTCTAAAATCTTCCAGCATAAAACCCGATGAAACTATCCCCTACAAGTATTACAAATACCCACAATAAAACAGTGACAAAATCTACCAAACCAACAACATCCCACAAAATTTTTAAAAGAATTTCACAATTCTCCCTTTCTATTGAAGCGGTAGCAAAATAATTGTAGGTATATTTAAAGTTTAGGTGAAAAAGTTCCCTTTGAATGGTGTAACATCAGTTCATTAAGGCGCATTCACGGCGCGTCAGCGGCTCTAACTGACGTAGACCGGGGCGCCGCAATTCGTTTTACATTTCACCTAAATTCTGCCTATAGATAATATATATGTGTGAATGGGGCTTAACTTTTTACGTACAACAAAGTCGGTGATTGATTTTTTTTTCGTTCTTTTTGTGGTGGATTTGAAAGTGTTAATGCGGTATGGGGAATTCATTAAGGCTGGTTTATACTAAAGCAATAGCTTTTTATCTCTTCGCTTAGCTTTAACCGGATATGATACTTTATTGGTTTGGTGAAAACCGGCCGTTACTGATGTTCAGTTGTTATATAATCAGCCTATAATGTTCCCACTACTGGAACAGGCCGCCTCTTTTCGAGATGGAGTGGGCTATTGATCTACCACGTGGGCCCAGTGCGGTTGGCAGATCTATGTCACATGTCTTCGAATTTTTGATTCTAGGACATGCCGGTTTCCTCACGATGTTTTCCTTCACCGTTTTAAGAGCAGTGATGATGAAATAATTTACACAAAGTAAAGCGCCTGTCTGGATTCAAACCTACGACCTACAACTCGTAAGTCGCGGTAGTTACCACTTGGCCACCACTGCTCAATATTAAGACATAATCAGCCTATAATGTTCCCACTGCTGGGACACAGGCCTCCTCTCTTCGAGAGGGAGCGGGCTATAATCCACCACGCGGGTCCAGTGCGGGTTGGTAGATGTCACATGTCTTCGAATTTTTGGTTATAGGTCATGCCGGTCTCCTCACGATGTTGTCCTTCACTTGATGAAATTATTTTCACAAATTAAAGCACCTGCCTGGTTTCGAACACAAGACCTTCAATGCGTAAGTCGGGGCCATTTCCATTGGGCCACCAGTGCTATCAGCTGTGAAGAATAACATTACAATTTTCGAAAAAATCCAGGCTGGCTGGCAACTCATAGTGCTTATTTCATTATTGAGAAATAAGGGTGGGTTGCATCAATAGCTCCGTTATAGTAACCGTCAAAGTTAATTTGTTTAAATTTTAAATTATTCCCGCCCCGTTGCGTGATTGTTTATTTACGAGTACATTGTGGGTTTCCAGTCTATATTTATCAAGTAAGTACTGTAAACAGGTAACCAGCCAGTTGCTTATACCTACTCTCGTAAAAATACACATGTATTCTCAAGGAAAAACGTGGCTTTTGTTTGTTCTGTATTTAAATAGAGTCGTTTAATGGAGGAGCATCTCCAAAGGACGTCAAAGGGAACCTCGTGGAACGCGTTTTTGCTTTCTTCATTTATTCATGGGGTTCCGGGGTGAAGAGGCCTCCGGGGTAAAGCCTTCAATGCCGCAAATAAACATAGATTACACAAGAGATATAATCGCAACTGCACATTATGAGTGTAGCCTGTTTGCCGGAGAAGTACAGTCAACTGCACGTCAGTGGTAACGCTTGCTGTCAATGTCAATTTGTTGCTATTAATATTATGCGGTTGACTTTACCTACGTTACCTTTAAAATGCTCAATACGTCGTCTGATAACATTATCTTTAAGCGCTTAAATCTCAAAAGCATCCATACTATCCATACTAATATTATAAATGCGAAAGTGTGTCCATTTGTCACCTCTTCACGCTTAAACCGCTAAACCGATTTTGATGAAATTTGGTATAGATATAGTTTGAGTCCCGGGAAAGGATATACAATAGATTTTATCCCGATATTCCCACGGGATTGAAACCTATGCGGGTGAAACCGCGGGGCGCCACTAATTTTAAATATTTGATTTAATGGCGTACATACGAATCACCTAGGAACTTAGGAGTGGTAGCCTTAAGGAGACATCCCCGGCTTACGAGATGTTGAGATGGTTCTAACCCAGGTAGGCTCTTTACTTTGAATAAATAAATTTATCACTGCTGTTCTCAAAACGGTGAAGGAAAACATCGCGACGAAACCGGAATGACCTAGAGCCAAAAATTCGAAGTTATGTGACATCTACCAACCCTCACTGGGCCCGCGTTGTAGATTACAGCCTATGTCCCAGCAGTAGGATCATTAGAGGCTGATTATGCCTACCTAGGAACTTGTATATAACGACAAAAGGACTAAGTTCTCAGAAAAAAAAAACGGTATAATCCAATGGTGTAATCCCTTAATCTCATCTTACAGTCTAAGAATTTTTTAACTATAGCAAACAGCTAGATTCTGAAGTCTTGGTTTAATTAAATGTTAATATTACATTAATTGAGAATAAACAGTTTTAGGGCAACGCTTGATTACTATCCTTGGCTAACAATGCTCGAGTATCCACAATAGGTACTCAAACCAAAATAATACATAGATAGGAAGGTACAGTCGAGTTCTTTAATATCTGAGCATGTTCATAAATCAAAAATATATAGGCAATGGTAAGTTTCATAAAACTCTAAACAGCTTTGTCGTACAATAAATTGTAAACAATCTGTGACGTCATAAATATGTGACTACATTATATCAATAGTATTACTACAGACAAAGACTCTAAAAATTGTGAGCAATCCCTTGATCATATTATTTAGCACAAAGTTAGGTTCACAAATATCTATGCAATTATTTTTCTATAAAAAATATCTTGAAACAAAATCAATTTGAAGTTGTCAGTTATGACATCCTTCAACGGCAATATTGCATTATTACTCGAACTCCTGCTCCGGCAAGCAAAAATAAATTTAATGGTAAAGGCCATTTAGTTGAATATTCAAAGCTGTATAGATATTTATGAATCCTAGGTTGCAACAAATATATTGAAATCTAGAGTATTTAGATATTTATGTTCCGAAGAGTAGTCAGATATTTTTGACTGCACTACCGTAACATACTTATGAACAGTTTATATGAAAACATTTTATTGATGTCTACGTTTGTATAGAACTATATGATCATTTTAACGCTTACAATATTTTGAAACATTGTCGCTGCCAATATATTAATGAACTCGACTGTACCAGAGTTGATTCACCTGATATAATTGAATCGTATTGTACTCAATACAATGAGGCCCTTTGTACACGGCACGGTTTCTCTTCGGTACGGTGTATAATCTGTGCTGTAGAAAAAACGTACCTGTCAACAAGCTTCCATAGTCATCCATACAACACTGACGACCGTGCCTAGATATACACGGCGAATAAACTGTAGCTTTTCACGGTAAGAAAAACGTGTGTGTACAGTCAACAAAAGAGATAAGTATGCAGGATCATCGGATATAGTTGAAGTTTAGTAAGAAACCGATGGATGTTCTCAAATAAAATTTAATTTTATTAATAGAAAACAAACAGCTAATTTACCTAATTAAATTTCAGTCGACAATATCCATCGGTTTCTTACTAAACTGCAACTATATCCGACGATCCTGCATACTTATCTCTTTTGTTGATTGTACCAAGGGCCTTTGGAACTACGAATAAATGAACGCAAGTTTGGAGTACCATCTATTAGCGCAATAAAAGAGCAGTGGTGTCCTAAGAACTCGAGTTATGAATTGCACGTAGTGGGGTCAAAACCTAAAAAGAGCGGGGCAACCACTGCTCTCTAAACACCGTTTTTCTGGCGAAATCCAATATTTAAAAAATATGCAATTTTTATTATCTTTTATCTTAAAATTACCAAAATCTATCTTTTGAGAGTTTTTGTGTGTGTGTATGAGAAGTTTAAATGTGACACTCAGATTACATGAAATCCTGCCATTCTTCCTTCATCGAAATACGGTGACGGAAAAGAACGCACGGCTCTACTCTCTAGGTCCGTCAACAAAAACACGGGCCCGTCCGAAAGTGGTTGATCCGTCTAAAAAAGTGTCAAATTAAAATTTTCGGACAAGCATCATCACTTCGGGTGTAGGGACAACTGTCACTCTTAGTTCGGAAATCAAACTAATCTTATGTCCGTAACTGATACGATGTACATAGGACGCTTCAGTAATTTTGGCCGAAACTATGGACTTCATGGTCAGGGAGTAGACCCCCATTTCCTAGAATTTTGTAGACGAGTGACATGTTACCACTTGCACTGAGCCTGTGTGGTGGACGTTACACTCCTTTTCACAGAGAAAAAACCTAGATCCCATAAGGAGACACATTATGGGCTGATTAATTAGTTCTTTCAACCAAAACATGGGTAAAACATCCGCTAATCATTTTCAGTCGTCGCACTGCGCCTGTGTGGCGTACATTTCACTCCTTCTTAATGAGACGAAGCCCAAATCCCATCAGGAGGAACATTATGGGCAGGATAATTAGTACTATCAACCAAAACACCCGTTAGTCATTTTCAATTGTCGAATAGCCAGTTCATTCAGAGTCCAACAACAATAAAAAGTAAGTTTCGTATTGACTCAGATCCGTTCTGATCCTTCCGATACGTGATCTAATCAAGAAAGGGACCCTTGAATGTAGTTAATTAGGCAAATAGAAAGTTTTCAGCATTCTCCAACTCGAACCAGTTCGCTGCAAAATCGTTTGTTTTCAAACATTCTCTCGGCTGTCGGATTTATTGTCTTTGCTTCTCGTAATTTAGTTACGGTAGTTATATGAGAAGTTGATTACCTCGTTATTAATTCATTTGGAGTTTTATGATTTTCACTTACTAAATATTATTATGAAAACAATGTTCCTCACGAAATTTTTCCTTCATCGTTTTGAGAGCTGTGGTGATGGAGTAAATTACACAAAGTAATGTGCCTGCCTGGGTTCAAACCAAGGACCTACGACACGTAAATCGGAGCCGTTACCACAGAGCCACCACTACTCATACCTGTTATAATATTAGTATATTATTTACACTGCCATTTAAATATGTAGTTAGCTCGTAAACCGTCAAACATAACTGGAGGCGTACACCTAAACCTTCATCAGCCGAACTGTGCTCGTACGTCCTCAGCCGATCGAACCAAACATGATGTAAAGAAAGTGAGCGCGTAGACCTAGTTATCGAACGTCGTCGGACGATGACGGATTAGGTGTACGCAAACCGTCAACGAGTAAAATAATCGTCTCGCTTTTTATGAAAATAAAATTCACCCATCCACAAACTTAGCAAAAAGATAAAACAAACTTCTAAATGTTTTTAGAACTACGTTATTTATCTACGTAAAGAACTTCAAAGCGTTACTCATGAACTCTATGTCGCCATTTTTTTTTCAAGATAACCTTTTCTTTGTGTTGTTAACGTTTGCAACGACTTCGAATAATCAAGGGTTCAGAGTTAATTATGTAATTGCTTTACTATTAGCGTTTTAACTAAGCAATCCTGCTCATGTGCTCAAAGCGTTTACTTTCTCAAACAATAATCTAGCTTTTTATTTTTACTAGCGCTCGTACAAACTTATAGATAACAATGTAGATACGTAGTTATGTTTGTCTAGTCCTTCGAAAGCCATTTATATGTCCTTTGAAACCTATGTAAACTTTTACGTTGCAGAACCTTTTGATTGATATACTAGCTTCTGCCTCTTTCTTCTTCTGGCTCCTAAGAGTTACAGCATGAGCTTACCTCAAGAAGTCCTAGACTTCATCTTCAAACTAAAACTAAAATTGATAAAACCAAAGGCATGGGAGAAAGCGGGTACTAGTCGATTTTACCAGGGATCCAGGAATAGGGAAAAGAGTGTGAATCTCTTTCTCTCTCTTTCACTCCATAGAGTAGTTTTGATAAAATAATTTACACAAAGTAAAGCACCTGTTTGGGTTCGAACCCACGACCTGCAATTCATAAATCGCGGCCGTTACCACTGGGCCACCACTGCTTCACTGGGCCACCACTGCTCCATTGGGCTACCACTGCTCCATTGGGCCTCAACTACTCACTGGGCCTCAACTGCTCCACTGGGCCTCAACTGCTCCACTGGGCCTCAACTGCTCCACTGGGCCTCAACTGCTCCACTGGGCCTCAACTGCTCCACTGGGCCACCACTGCTCCACTGGGCAATCGAATAAATTATGTTTATTGCAAACACTCAAGCTTATCCCTTCGAGTATCACAAACATGACGAACCTTCGGAGCGCTATCATTGTACGTAATCACTCTTAAACAAAACACATTAGCAAAGATTTCATTTACGACTTCCAAGATTTTGGTTACATACATAATAATTCCCTCAATACTAATTATTACGAAATCGTCGCGCAAACAAGAAACTAGTTAGCTTTTAAAATAAATTCATAGTGTAGACAGATATCAGGCTTTGTCTGGAACGGTCCCGTGATACGTGAGAGAAATTCTGAATATTGACATGGAATATTAAAATACAGAAGACTCACTTCACTTCATGCACCGCGTCAATGAACTCACTGATGCAAAGAAGCCACTGACTGAACGCAAAATGGCTAAAAGCGTGCATTCCACACCTGCAAGTAAGACTTTTTACTTTACTACTCTAAAATAACTTCAGTGACGGTTCCTTCCCTTGTGGTCTCATTAATGAACCTTCTGCACTACATCACTTTAGCCTATTATGTCAACCCACGCTTTCGCCAGCCGCGTTCGTATAAGGGTGCCTGCATATATACGCGGTTGCCGCGGCACGGACGCGAGTGTAATAGTAGGCAATTTAAATAATGTCGGTACTGTGTTCGACTTTGTTGATGACTACATGAAGGCAAGTTTGTGGAGCAGTATGGCAACTGTAATAATGAAATAATGGGTCATAATGTGCGTGTCAGAAAATATTACAACACTGAGAATGAAACACAAAATCTGTTTAATTAAAACTAGAATTATAATCTGCAAAATTCCATTTGTTACAGTAGAGAAAGCTTAAATAATGCCTCACCGCGTTCCAGTTGCCACACCGCAACTGGAACAAACACGTTACGAGAGCTATGAATAAACATAAAATTCCAAAACAATCCCAAAACAGTGCAATTACACGTACCTTAATAAAGAGTCCATGTCCGCAAGCTCGTGTAACAGGGATGTGTACATCACGCGGCATCGCGCGGCAATTTGTAGCGCGCCTGTGTGCGGTAGCCTAACTGTCACGACTCCAGCGCTTTCATCAGTAATGTGCATTTCAGTGCTGCATACAAAAACAACCTTAACTAATGGTCATTTTTTAAACCTGTAACGTTGAAACGCTATAAAAATATGCTTTTACATTTATTTGCATAGCACAAAACAAACACGAATAATATAATTAAACAGAATATTTCTTAATGAATAGGTGTGATTAATTATTGCTTTTATCATTACGTTTAAAAAGCATCTATTAGGCCCACCTAAAATGATAAAATGATACATACCCTTCTCATTAAAATGATACGAATGGAGTAGTTGATGGTAATCTCGTAACTATAGTTACATTTAAGTATACTTAAATGAGATCTAAACCTAAAGGTGAGTTTTCTCGAGCATTTCCATGTAGTGTGACATTCCTGCGAATGCTCGACGCTGCGTTCGACGTAATGCTCACGGCGAGTGAGCATTTACCTGTAACATTTCTTTCTACCTTGCGTTCATTGTTGATGATTGTGCGTTCTTGATCGCTCGTGACTTTGCTCAATAAAATGCTACTCGTTGGTTTTTAAAATCAGGTTGTAACAAAACATCGAGTGTCGTGTTTGAAGTGCGGTTCGATAAAATTATAAAACGGCGAATGCTCGATGATCTGTTCCAAGTAAATGCTCTAGTCTATAACTCTAGTGTCGTCTGTGTTACCGTACTAAGACACGCGAAAAAGTGTTCATACTGAGAAGGGTGAGCTCACACATTATTAAATAGCGTTGCCATGACAATCAAGTCAAGTCACTAGGTCATTTTGCGTTAGAGGTGTCAAAACGAAACAGAAACGTGACTACCTTTTGACGCGGTAGGGCGAATCTAACGATTTAAATGTTTGTCACTGTCATCATTGCCGTGACAGCCATCACTACGGCCGTTAAGTGCGGCCACCGCTCTTTTAGAAAACCATAGCTTAAGCATTACGTAGTTTACTCAACATACTTCAACTTTTCATTCAAATCGGACCGATAATACGCTAGTCTGACTTCACGTTCACACTGGGGCTCATATTGAACCTGCCCAGAATCGGCGGCTGACTGTAGGTTGGATGTGAATTCGGCCTTAGACATACAAAAATGCGACGATCGTTGTATAGGGAAAGTTTTTATGGAGAATTCTACACAATTACGATAGTTTCGGGGCAAAATAAAACCTACTTAACTTAGTTCTACGAATTTCAGTCTTATCTTCACGCGCTATTTCAATTAGAATGCCAAGGCGTTGGCGGCCATAATGGCATTTTTTGCAAGAAATAATTGGGTTTACTGTATGTTTAATGTGGTTAACAGCTGTTTATCACGAATATCAACGTACTTTGTTCCTGTAGCATATACAGGGTGTTACAGAAAGGGTATATCAATACAAACGGGTTGAAGAGTGTATCTGGTCTAGAATCTCTGTACAAAATTTCAGCTCAAAAGCAGTAACTTTGAAAATGCTTAATATTTTTTTATTTCGATAGTTTATTAAATTGAAATCATAACAAACGTGTCACCGCACTACGAGGGTCATTATCCATTATCTGTAGTGTGTCTGTGCGCCTAGTACACGCACATCACGCTGCCACGCGCCAGTGCAGCGCCGTGATGTCGAAATAAAAAAATATTAAGCATTTTCAAAGTTAATGCTTTTGAGCTGAAATTTTGTACAGAGATTCTAGACCAGATACACTCTTCAACCCGTTTGTATTGATATACCCTTTCTGTAACACCCTGTATAAAAAAAAACATTCGAATATTTTTGTTTTTAAAATCGTCGTTTAAAAAGAACACAATAATCGTGTTTGGCAACAATTAAAACATTAAAAGCATTCAAATGTTTTAAAAGGAGGAAATGACGATATTATTTGACAAAATCGACACAACATTGAATGGATTTTTTTGTATGAAGGAGGAATTTCACTTCGTACGACACTGACATTGTCCGAGTTGCGTATACGAGACAATTTTTTTTTTGTTGTCTCACTTCCCTTTTTATTAGACGTTTGTCAGTCGAGCGAATACTTTTTGAATGTTTTAGACTTTCTTGAGGCGGAGGACAGGGCAGCATGGGGCAGGCCTATGCCCAGCAGTGGACTGCGATAGGCTGAGTTGATTGATTGGTTGTAACTTTCTGTTTGTGTATTTTTTCTAATTATACACATACATTATACATTCAATTATACAGTATTTTTATCTCACGAAGCGACGCGCGCTTTTGGTTACCAAGTATACAAACACACTGTGAATGTGTGTGTAAGCGCAGGAACTCTCAGTAACGTCCGAGACAATGGCAAAGTCGGAAGTGAGGATGTGTGTGGGGGGTGTGTGTGTGCATGTGTTATGTGCAGACGCCACTCGTCCTGTTGTCACTTTAATAGTTCTTAAATCTTAGTTTACGCCATCCATCTATCTGAGTTTGGCACCCTCGACTTCTCTAGCTATCCGGTTTACTATCCAGTAAACGTTTGGGTGCTTTGGTCTCGTCCATTCTTGTAACATGTCCTGCCCATCGAAGACGTCCTATTTTGATGGTATTGATTACATTAGGCTCGTCGTACTTCTCGTAGAGCTCACGGTTGTACCGCGTAATTGCTTGTATTCCAGCACTTCATGGAGTATGCGCCGATCCAAAAAACATACTAACTAATAAAAATTAAGCCAACTTCTGTTGAAATTCTTATAAGCTTACCTTGTAGATTTAAATTTCCACACGTTTTGTAGAGCGCACGTAACCGTTTTGTTCAAACTACGTAACGTTAGTGTAATGAGCGTTGCGTCCCAAGATCATTGACTTGCAACGGGTTACCGCGCTGTGCAAACAGAGTCGTGGCACGAACTAGGTTAGTTACAGTAATGCCACTCTGTAAATTCTGATAGCCTGTGGGGCAGACGGGTCCTGGACTAGAGAGCGCGTATCGGCAAGCGTAGCGTGGGACGCCCCCCAGCTAGATGGACTGACGACCTTAAAAAAGTGGCAGGGACAGACTGGATGTGGAGGGGAGGACAGGGTGTTGTGACGCAACCTGGGAGAGGCCTATGTCCAGCTGTGAATTGATTAGAAATGTTCAGCTTACCGTAGCCACTCTGCCCAAAAATGTTTGCAGCAGAATGCTCATTAGGTACGTGCGAATGCTCGCGGTTTGAATTCATACCACAATACTGTTTTAGTTTTAAACTATCCCTCTTTAAGAAAGAAAAAAAAAACAAGAAGAGAAAGTCGCATGGAGGGGGCATAACGCTTTTTTGTTACGTGACGATTTCTACCAGTTTATTCGTACCGCAAAATGCGTTAAAGAACTTCGTTCAGTACTTATCTACCATTCGAGTGAAAAATAAAATGTTAATGGAATCTATTGCACGCTTTGGGCTGTACACTGTCCCAGCTGCTTCCCTGGGGCATCGAATTGTACTAACATACTCGTACCTACGCATTTGTCATTGGAATATTGTTGCGCCAACATACAGAATTATTGCCGAATTATTTACTGCGTAACCCTAGTACTATTACCACATTTACGAAATAATTCGAAGCATTTATTTCAATTAAACCATTTACACACAACTTTTTTATATCAATATGTGAAACAAAAAGCTCAATACATAGTGTTAACGCTCTCCTCAAATGTTATTTGAAAGTTACATTACTTCACTTTTGAATTGTCAAGAAGTCGGTCAGTCAGCAAATATGAAGCTAGTTGCCCATTCCAAAGCGTAGTGTAGGTACCTATGGAGAAGAATGGGCAAGAAACTCCATGGACACTCTTTTAAATTATTACTAAAATATTAGTTACCTACATCATTAATGTTGACTTTATAATTATATGTGAGAACGATGTAAAAAAAAGACGTATGCAACCTTAACTTTTTTTTTTTTTTTACAATACGAGACCAGGGTGTCGTTGCTTTTTAGGGTTCTGTACCCAAAGGGTGAAAGTACGTATTCTGAAGTAACTACTATGGACTCCTAATTTAATAACAGTTTATTTATACTAAGCCTTAATAAGCTTGCCCATTAATTAATGATCAGAAAATTTGTTGCTTCATTAAGGTAGGTACCTATAAGGGCAAAGTTATGATACAAAGTAAAAGCTATAAGCCTGTAAAATTTTACGGTGTCTATAAATTATTAACTAGTAGCAACCTTGACTTAATTTATGTATTAACTAGCACCACCCCGCGGTCTCACCCGCATAAGTTTCGATCCTCACAAACTTTCGCGTTTATAATACTAGATGCGATCCGCGGTTTCACCCGCATAAGTGTCAATCCCGTAAAAATATCGGCATAAAAACCATCTTGTGTCCTTTCTTGGGATTCAAACTATCTCTATACCAAATTTTATTTAAATTGGTGCAGCGGTTTTAGCGTGAAAAGGTAACAGATAGACACACTTTCGCATTTATAATATACTAGCTGCGCCCCGCGATTGCACCCGCGTAAATGTCGATCCCGTGGGATTATCGGGATAAAAAGTAACCCATATGTTATTCCAGGGTGTCAGCTACCTTCACACAAAATTTTATCAAAATTGGTCTAGCCGTTTGAGCGTGAAGAAGTAACAAACATATAAACACACACACTCACAATCTTTCGCCTTTATAATATTAGTGTGATTTTATTAATTACTAGCTTCTGCTCGCGACTTTGTCCGCGTGCTGAACGTTGCACCGCGTCGCCTGGCCACGCTATTACTTCGTAACTAAAATATTAAATGTACCTACACATAAAATGAAAAAAAAAATATATGTTTTGGACAATTGTTATAGACATCTCACCTAATCCCTATGTATGTACATTAACGAGCATACATACCTTGCAGTCACGCAAAATTTAAAGGCGTTTTTCTCGTGAAATAAGAAAGACAATTTTCACAAAAGTATGATTTCGATAATACTATGTGGGTAACGTTATAAAATATTTATCAATACTTAAGGAGAGACCGTTGAAAGATGGGTGGGAGTGTTTGGGGGGGGAGGGTCGTAGGAGGCGGGGCCGCTGGTCCCGGCTGTCGAGGTTCTTTGACAGTCGTTACGGGTAGTCAGAAGCCCGAAAGTCTGACAACCAGTCTTACCAAGGGGTATCGTATTACCCAATAACTGGGTTGTGGAGGTCACATAGGCAGTCGCTCCATGTAAACTACTGGTATTCAGCTGGATCCGGTTAGACTGGAAGCCGACCCCAAAATAGTTGGGAAAAGGCTAGCCAGATGATGATGACTTAAGGAGAGAATCTTTCCATAAGTGTAAGGTATTTATGCTTGTGACTGTACATAGATATTAGGCCAGAAATCCATTAAAATTTTCAAAAGCTTTCTTACGCTTTTAAAAGCTCAAGTAAAATACTTGCGTCTGCTGTGCGCACTTATGTGATTGCTTTTAACATTTAAATATGTAACTGTGACGGGATTGTAGATCAACGCAGCGTTTGCATTGTGTAAGCGACGCGTAAGCTCACTAAGTGCTTGTTTACATTGACAAGCGTAAGCGGAGGCGAGCGCGATTTAAGATTGATGTTACACAGTGTGATAGGCAGACGATATTGCAGCCGATATTGGTGCCATCGCGGGCAAAACCTGGATGAGGCTGGCACAGGAGCGTGGGGATTGGCACAAGAAAAGAGAAGCCTATGCCTAGTAGTGGGTGAAGTCGGGTTTTGGATAATCCGAAGCCCGACTTCTTCACCATCATTCAAAGTTTGGATGATAGTAATGATGACACAGTGCGATTTAATCAACTGTGGGAAAATCAAAATTTGATTTAAGTATAACAATAGAAAAAGTAATTGTGTCACATTAGTCACAGTTGAGCTCATAGTATTTTTATCTCACGAAACTACGCGCTGTCAATGTGTGTGTTGGTGTCCGAGATAATGGCGGAGTCGGAAGTGTGCGTGTGTGTGTTATGTACTCACGCTACTCGTCTTCACGCACACATTCACAGCATGTTTGTACACTTGGTTAACACAAGTAAAGCGCGCGTCGCTTCGTGAGATGAAAATACTGTACCTTATGTTGAAAAAACAAAAGAACGTGTATCGTGTAAATGGGGCTGTAAAATATTCTTTGAACGATGAGAATTTCTTGACAGATTTTTTGCGACTCAATTATGCCCGGTTGTAGTTTTCTCGTCTGGGCTAACTATAGCGTTAACACTTACCCGACTGTTCCATTCCAAAATTCAGAAGCGTGTACTGCTGTTGGAACTGCCGAAAAAGATTGCATGACTTGCTCCAAACAAGCCGTCACGAATTCACACTCGCCACCGAGCCCGCAACCGCGTGCTAACGTGAACGAACTCTAAAATTATTTGTCCCGAAGCATTCCGATTCACGCAGACAGGACGTGATACGGACATGACATGATTGTTCGCCGGACGGTCCGCGTCCGTTACTTCTATGCGTCGCGCATAATATGACGCGTAGTGATGTATGCAATATCATACAAGCGACAAGCAGTGGGCAATTTAACGTTTATGTCAGTTGTCTAAAATGCGTCGTTTGTATGAACTGTGTGTCTGATTGTCAGTGTAAGCTGTCAAAATTTGTTTGAAACTTATGTTGCTAGGATAATAATATGTACAATTATATAAAAAGGGAGGGGAAATAATCAAAGGGCATCAAAAAATTCGTCCGCATCGCTGTCAACAGGAAACGTGCCCAAAAGGTTGGCAGCATTGCTACGTTGTATGGCAATGCTGATTCTTTGGCCAAAAAATAGACCAGCCAAAGGCCTACCTACCTTCCAAGGCATATTATTATTGTCATTGTTAATTATTACATTGTATTATTTTAAGACTGTTAGCTTTTAAATGATGTAAAATATTTGAATGTTTAATAAAATTATTGGTGATAAAAAAAAGATAACAATAATCATGTTGTTAGGCAACATAGATTTCAATGTGTTATATTTGGAAAACCCCACTGAAAAGCAATATAAAAAAGCCACTTGCAAACTGTCTAAAAAAATCTCAATATCTCCTAAACCACACAAGTTAGTTTCATGAAGCAAATAAATCTTGAAAATCACCTCCAGTCACACTTCATGCCCTGAAAAATGCACTTATTGGAAAATGGGAGAGTATTCCTCAGCATACGCTAAAGAAATCTGGTACTCAGAATGCCAAATCATGTAGAAGCCGTATTGAGAGCACGCGGAGGCAATACAAAATATTGAATGATTATAAAATTTTGTTTAAATTTCGTAAAACCACTATAAGAGTTAATTGTTTTATTGTACAAATGGCCCTATTTTATTTTTTCCTTCTTCCACACATATTTTAATGGTGTAATTTTTGTTTAATTGATTTTGACATTTCAATGTTCCTTTTCACTTCAAGAAGCTATCTTGCGTGGTATCAGAAATATTTGATGTTAGTGGATTTTACAAGCTTTTTTTTTTATATATCTCGTCAGTGTATGTAAAGTGAAAAATCTTAGTTACCTATACTAAGGAATTTTATTTATACAGCGTGTTTAAAAGATGGTGGTGGTTTCCGCGATTACGATGTTGGTCCCATGAAAAAAACTGTTTAGTTTGATGATCTGTACCACACCTAAAAATATGAGCACACATTTCTGAAACACGCTATAGAAGTATCCAGTACGTAATGTTTCTCTGAAACTAAAATATAAACATAGACCTTGATTTCTTTTATCTTAGACGTTCTCATACTCAACTCCTCAGCCGTGACGACCCATGAAACTCATTTTTAGTACATTTTGAAGTTGTAAGCCCACAAACTAATACAGTGTCATAATATAGTAGGTGTTTCTAGCTGGCGCAATATTGCATAACTGGCAAGCTGTTAGCGTATGAACTAACTACTGTACGTACATGCCAGTATCATTATGCGCTTAATTAAGGTTTAATATCACTACTGTTGTTGAAACTCCTCTTCTCTAAATGTAGGTACTAACTTAATAAAAAATAAACAATAAAATATAGCGACATAGCAGCAGTTTTCAAAACCTATGATAGTTTAGGTAGAAGAATGCGTTTATTAGCAAACAAACAAATAAACACCTAAAAAGTAAATTAAGGGGGCTACGTGACCTAAAGCGCGGTCACTGTCGGACTGCATAGAAAAGAAAGAGAAGCGCGATGACAAAACCCTGGTAATTTATTGCAAAATATGAAGCAATTAACTATTTACAAAAAATCTATCGTTTGGACTAAAAAATTAAAACACTATTGCTTTAGTATGTTGCTTGTAAAATAATCTGACAATCAATCAGAATGATTGTATGTATATTTAGCATGGTTTTTGTTGTAAAAAGAAAGTTTTTAGAGGTATGTTCATGATTGTTTTCTATCGTATCAAATTAGTTGTATTATGTTTTCAACACATTATCTACATAGCATATAACCCGAAGAATATCATACGTTTTTCTAATTTTGTTTACTGTAGTCGATCATATACTTTTAGTGCTTTTAAAAATTGCGTTTTTTTGCGTTTAGGTTCTGTAATCCCCTAAAAAAGTATGTCAAAAGGGCCTCAGGCTCTGCATAAAACATAGGTATTAGTCGCATGCACGAATGTCGAACGTGTGATTCAAGGTTAGGCGGTGTTATTAGGTTTTTCATTAGGAATTTACTAAGCAGGCTTACCTACTAAATAAATTAAAAAAATTAAATCTTACCAAGGGGTATCGTAGTATCAGAACTGGGTTGCGGAGGTCAGATAGGCAGTCGCTCCATGTAAAATACTGGTATTCAGCTGCATCCGGTTAGACTGGAAGCTGACCCCAACATAGTTGAGAAAAGGCTAGGCAGATGATGATGATGAATTAAATGAATTAAGTATATACAATAGGTAATTATATAATTAATTGAGGTTCATTTGTTTGTATCCCAATATGGTTTTTTTCTACCGCACGCGCCGTCAACGTGACGTCACACTCGGTTCGAATAATCTCGTTTCTCACGTCGAAATCCCATGGACAGTGGTAGGTGGACAAACGGTGTAAAAGTTTGAAATCATCAACGCACCTTGAACAAGCTTGGTGATCAATGAAAAAAGGCCTATGCCCTTCAGTGGGTCAATAGGGTTTATTTATAAATGTTCCTTAATCTGTCGAGCTCCGCTAATGAGACTCAATTGATTTTCTATTGTTTCGTCGCCAATACGCGACGCGCGGTGCTTGACCGGTTAAAGTTAAGCGACTGTTTAACCATATATTGACGTTTAAACGTCTCTTAACTTTAAGTAACGTATATAAATAAAGGGCTAAGTTGAAATGAATAAGAAGATAAATATTCTTCGTTTATCTAATTTTTAATTAAATTGGCATTTGCTCACTGATTACAGACATAATTACGCTAATAGCCTCAATACCAGGTAAACAAAACATCGCCCTTAAAACAAAACTCATTAGCTGCTACCCTCATTAGGTTTACTAACATTACGAACATCATGTCTGGATATTCCAGGAAGGGTGGAGCAAAGCTTTTGTACCCACGATGAGCCTGTAAAAAACGTATACTTTCCATTACTTTAAAGTCTACTTTTGTAGACGATGTAGGCACGCATATGAATTATACGACCATTTTTTTGAAGTGAAAACTTCTTTAGCGGCGTTGAACACTTTTTGTACTGGGGAAAAAATGTTAAGCTCGCGTCAGGACACGTGACCGTCAGGAGAGATTTCCCCCCCCCCCCACCCCTCTTTCTACGGCGGCGCCAACCGAAGTGAACCAAGTGAGACACGATAATGGATGGGTGGATGGATAGATGGATGGACGGGCGGACGGACGGACGGTGACGGTGACGGTGACGGTGACGGTGACGGTGACGGTGACGGTGACGGTGTCGGTGACGGTGACGGTGACGGTGACGGTGTCGGTGACGGTGTCGGTGACGGTGACGGTGTCGGTGACGGTGACGGTGACGGCGACGGTGACGGTGTCGGTGACGGTGTCGGCGACGGTGACGGTGACGGTGTCGGCGACGGTGACGGTGACGGTGACGGTGACGGTGACGGTGACGGTGACGGTGACGGTGACGGTGACGGTGACGGTGACGGTGACGGTGACGGTGACGGTGACGGTGTAGGTGACGGTGACGGTGACGGTGACGGTGACGGTGACGGTGACGGTGACGGTGACGGTGACGGTGATGGTGGACGTGGATGTGGATGGATGGATGGACAGCTGATGGCTCGACCGTCTGTGTAGCTACACTGCTGTGTATTCGTAAAATTCGTGAATATAAAGTGTTTCAAATATGGAAATTGAACAAAGTGCATCGATTTATAAAAAAAGTGACGCAGAAATAGTGGAAAAAAATTAGTTATATTAATTCAATTCATAATTGATTTATTTCAACGTTAATATTCATGTTTTCACTTCTGCCGGCACTCCCGGAGTGCAACCCGTCTTTTTTTTTTTCTTGGTAATACGTAATACGGTGAGCTAGCTTAAGGGACTTACAGGACCTAAACGCAAAAAACGCAAGTTTTAGAAACAATAAAAGTATATGATCGACTACAGTAAACAAAATCAGAAAAATATATGATATTCTTCAGGATATATGCTAGATAGACAGTGTGCTGAAAACATAAATACAACTAATTTGATACGATAGAAAAAAAATCATGAAGATACCTCTAGGTAATAGGTAATACGGGCTGGTGTCCGCAACTCCACGTCAATGCGCGTATTTTGCGTACGGTATTTTGATACCTCTAAAAACTTTCTTTTTACAAATAAAAACCATACTAATATACATACAATCATTATGATTTTTGTCAGATTATTCTACAAGCAACATACTAAAGCACTAGTGTTTTAATTTGTTAGTCCAAACAATAGATTTTTTGTAAATAGATAATTGCTTCATATTTTGCAATAAACTACCAGCGTTGTGTCATCGCGCTTCTCTTTCTTTTCTATACAGTCCGACAAAGACCGCGCTTTAGGTCACGTAGTCGCCTTAAGTATTACCCACTACCAAGAAAAGGAGTGGTCGCCTAATTCATATCCGTACCTACATCGTCGTATGCCCGACGCGGGAATCAAACCCAAAACGTCATGCACAGCAGTAACTTTTGCAACCATTAGACCAACGAGTCAGGCACGTCTGAATTAATTACTAATGAAACTGTTTACAATAAATCTAATAACGATTGGAGGAGGGCCTGTCTATAGACAGCCTTCTTCGCCAGCAGCACCGCATACGATCACTAGAACGCAGCTCAGAAATTAATATGAAAACCGACTAAAAGAACGAATGTACTTAAAAATAATACAGTTTGTTCTCTTGTATTATGCTTGCTTTACTAGATGATAAACCTTTGATGGAAAACTTGTTCAGATGGAGATTCATAGACGACTCCGCCTTGCAGTGTAAATGTGGTGCTGTTCCACAAACGATGAGACACTTAATATCGTGTCCTGCGAGACTTGTCAGCTGCACGTTACAGGAACTGATGGACGCTGGTGATGGCGCCAAACAAGTAGCCGAATTCTGGGCCGAGTCCATTTAGATTCCTATCGACACGCTAAGAAGAAGAACCTTTGTCCACACTAGCACACATTGTCAGAAGTTCTCGGAACAAAATCAAATTAGACCAGGCAGTATCAGGGATAGAATCAAAATGTTTTCATGTCTACGTGTTTACTATACATCGCACCGTTTTGCGTATTCAGCTAAATATATTTAACAAACAAACATTTAAACATAGATGTTATGCACGTAAATTTTTAAATTATATTGACACAGACATCACGTAAAGCGGCATCCTGGATTAAAACCAGCCTTGTGTCGCGGCTCACTGCCGCTTACAAAAACCCCCCGTTTCCTTTGTTGTGCAAAGGAGGGTGGAAAAAAATACCGTTCCGCAACTTGTAAGAGAAAATCAAGCAAATTGCTGCTACAATTTTTCAACGGGCATTAATAGACATAAATAAAAAATTGTGCTGGACCAGGAGGCAATTATTTGTAAGGTTATTTTAATATGTATATAATACATTTTCTATTGTTTTCTCTTTGGATCTTATTTATGGAAGAGTCTTTAACATTTAGAAGTGTACAGAGATACTACACGGACCCTGCATGTGGTGCTCCCTTGCTTTGATTGACGAAGGATTGACCTCGATTGGTGGTAGGATAGCCTTAAAACTTTAGTATCAGTCATTCTCACTCAAATATCTATAAGCGAGACATTTGAGTGAGCATGGTTGTTATTACCTAAAGTGGCGCATGTCTTGGACCATCCGGTTCCCTTAAAAACGGTTGAACTGAACACATAACACATGTTATGAACACCTTTGTAAACACCATGTTTCTGGCAAATAAATATTCTATTCCATTCATACCGCGTGGATCAGCATTACTTTTTCAATCGCGCGTCTTTAGTCTGTTAAGACTGGTCATTTATATGGTGTACATAATAAAGAGTACCTATTCTATTCATCTAACATAACTGTCAGATCTTTTCTTTAACGAACGAACGATTTCCAGATTTTAGTCTGTAAGCTTTCTGTAAAATAAATAAATAAATAATCTTTAGATATATTTTATTTATTTATTTATTTATTTATTTAATACTTCAAGCACATAAATGTACAGAGGCGGACTTAATGCCATAGGCATTTTCTACCAGTCAACCTTTGGGTGATGCAGAGACAAACAGCGGTAGGTGCAATCATGAAAATTAAGGAATAAATATTTTATTTTTGTTTTTATTTTTCTCACACATATATAAGTAACGAGAATAATATATCCGGTATTTTATTAATAATAATATCTGGAAACTGGCAACTAACTTCAACTTTCTGACTAACTGACCGAAACCTTGACAATTCAAAAGTGAAAACTGTTTAATTGAAATAGATGCTTCGACTAAAAACCCAGAAGCAAAATTTACCAATATCATCAAGAAAATATTCAAACGCGGTTTTTTTTTTCTGCCCAATGTGGGAACGTCCTGCGATTAAAATTACAAAAGTTTCTAATGTAACATAGCTTTTGTCTAGTCTCAATTCACAATACTTGAAAGAAAAAGTACCAAACCATTACTCAAACAAAACACAACATCTAATCCTTGACCTACGAATAACTAGACCCACTTACTATCCGAGACGCTCACATTCACACTTATTATAACCAGGCCGAGTTATGCCGCAATCTCAATGTAATAAACATTCAGCTAGGTGGCACGTGCCAACGACGACAAGCCTTTCTGCCACTGCTGTGGATATAGAGCAGACAAATGTGCCTAAGAAATGCGACTTAGGCTGGTATTGAGATAATCTAAACTAATATTGTAAAGACAAAGGATTTGATTTTTTAAATTTTTGTATTTTACTGTCTCGCGTTAAAACGGCTGAATGGATTTAGATGAAAGTTGGCACATGGGTAGACAATGACCTGGATTAAGATTTATGATACTTCCTAACCTGATATGCCCACGAGTTCGAGACTTATGCGGGTGAAACCGCGGGCGCAGCTTGTAATCAATCTAAATTAACATGATACCAAGCCTGTATTCAGAGGTAGGCAGAAGTGTATAGTATACCAACATTTTACCAGTTGACGAATAGAAGTATAACTTCGGCTTCAAAATTGATATTTTTTTTAATAAAAAAAAAAAAAACAAACAATTAAAAAATTCATCCACATTGCTGTCAACGGGAAAAGTGCCCAAAAGGCTGGCAGCATCTTATCCCATTGACAGCGATGCGGATGAATTTATTGATGCCCAATGAGCTCTTCCCTATTTTATATATACATATATTTGCATATAATATATGTATTTTTGTATTAGCTTGTATATTGTAACTAAGACTTTTTGTTTGTATTTGAATCAAATAAGATTCCATTATGAAGTCCAATAGATGTACTGATTTTTTTGCCATAATAATTACGCTTCAAAAAGGAATGACGGTTTACTCCTATCCTATCCCAAAAAATCATTTGCACCTAGTAGCTCCCTACAACAGCTGCCAATAGCGAGAATAACCTCATCCTTATCTGAGGAAAATACCGTCACGCAGAGATTCAGAGATAAACGTACGCCTGACATAATAAACGCCCTATTTTTAAATAATTCCAACCGAAATAACACCCTTTTCAAGCCGAAAAGCTAATAACGCACGCACCCAGATTATGCGAATATTATTATTCGAGAATCTGCCAAAACAAAATTACTTTACCGTTGCATGTATTAGAAAATTATCCTCAAAGAAAATCCATATGAACAGATCACAATTTATTGGAAAAGTCTTACATTCTTACAAAGCTCTCGGTGTGGGTATTTTGTGCACTTCTTATGTTCTACGATTCCAGAAATCAACCGGAGCAAAATCTGATATCTTTAACAATATTCCCGTAACAGCCGACTATCGTTAAATTACACAATGGCCGTTTCCAGCTAACCAGTGTTCGTAACTGTGTCTGTAATATTGGAGAGGCTTCCATTCTATGTGCAGGCCTTAGCGGTAACAGGAGCCGGACGTGACGTATTATGTGGGGTCCACGTAACACTCAACACAATATGCAACAAATGTGCAATGTATTTCTCACGGGAGAATACTGCAACAGCTACATCAGTGTTTGTGGTGCGGCGAGACCGTCAGCTACAAACGGCTAACTTCGGAGATTGATTAAATTTTAGCAGCTTTACCTTAAGTCTATTATGCTGAATAATCTCGAACTTTATTAGTGAGTTAATCTAACGCTTGTGGTCATACGAAAATTGTATATAAGGTTTAAGCCTCTCCCCTAAGCTCTAATGCGCGTTTTATCGGTCGATAATATCGGCTGTTTTCAGTACATTTTGTATTAGGACGGCTACGAAGTTACCACAAAGCTAAACACCTCCTCCTGTTTGGAAGAAAAGTTTTTATTCATCTCTTAAATAAATTGCAATCTATAGTTTGGTATAATTTAGGAGAATTTTTTCAATTTTGTAAATGTAAGAACCATGGATTCGTTTATTATGATTTTTTGATGTTGACTTGTAAGAGCATGGCAGTTGAGAATGTGTCCAGCTCACTTAAATGTCTCACTGATGGTGGCGCGTGTGTTGGATCAATCGGTTCCCTACAAAATGGTTGAGCTGAATGGTGCTGATCCACGCGTCATTTTCGAGAACGGGCGCCGTCGGTTGAGACTAGTCATCTCTTAACTGCCAAGGCTTATTTTAAATCTTATATTTTGAATTGTTTCTTCATTTGTGTGTGTTTTTTTACATTGTTCTCACATATAGAAGCAACAAGAATAATGTACCCTGTGGATTTTGTAATATCTTGATTTAAAAGAGTGTCCATGGAGTTTCTTACCCGTTCTTCTCCATAGAGATCTACGTTTTGGAATGGGCAACTAGGTTCAACTTTCTGACTAACCGACCGACTATTTAATTTTGAAAATTCAAAGGTATACGGTTTAATTGAAATAAATGCTTTGAGTTTGAGTTCTGCTGATGATAACGACGCAATAGAAGTAGGATGCTTGCGTTCCTCCGTCCTGCGATATTCCGATACTTATGAGTTCTTAGAACATTTTGTACTAGAACGCATACGATCTTACACACGTCTGAGTAAATAACGTAGTAACGTGTAGAGCGGGCGACGTTAGAAATATCGGACGATAAAAATGCAGTGGCAAGGAATCGAGTGGCATGATCGCAATGACGCATCCGATATTAACGCGCCTATGGAGGAGAGCCTTTATTGTTTTACAGGCTAACTCCTCTGGTGCTGACAAATAGAATAATTTGAAAGCTCCACATTATGTAACTGAAACCTAAAGTAGGACGATAGGTGGAAACTACTGTCGTTCGCTTTGAAAGTCCATGAAGCTCCTGTCCGTACGAACTTAATGATCACTACGCCGCACAAGTTGTATTGAAATACATGACTAGGGATGTACACAGGTGCTGTATGGGGCTAATTTTGGTTAGATGTTTTGAATCAATATTTATATTTTTTTTATAAAAACTGATCAGCACTCTAATTGCGTAACACACTATCAATAATCTGAATCATTTTGAAGGATATTTCTAATCCATTGCTGTTTATGTTCGAAACATTTGTAATGTCAACAACGTAAATAACCCAATGAACGTTGTTGAACTGTCAAACTGGAAGTCTTTGCTACTGATTGTGTATTACGCAATTACTTCGCTGAACCTGCGATGCTCGCAAGCGCGCAACGCGCGGTTTACTTGTGGTAACCAAATATACAAACACGTTCTGAATGTGTGCGTGAAGAGTATCGTCGGCACATAACACACACTCACACACACAAATTTCTGACTTTGCCATTGTTTCAAACGGTACCGTCAGCTCCTGCACTCACACACACATTTACAGCGTGTTTGTATACTTGGTCAGCACAAGTAAAAGCGCGCGTCACTTCGTGAGAAAAAAAAATAATAGGTATACCAATTCTATGGACTTGTCTTGAATTTGGTAGAAATATTTCAAAAGTTCTCATAAACAGTGTTTATGACAAAATTAAATTCATATCGAAATCTTTTGAGATAAATCCGTTGCACCTGCCACAGTAAGAAAGTGCAGTATTATTTGAAAACCTCTCCAGTAACTGTCGGACCAACGTCGACGTGTGTTCCCTTTCTTGGCTAAAGCGGTGTACACATAAGTACGGCTACGTACGTCAGTACGTTTTCCAAGAAATTCTCAGAAATCTATGTTATTTTTCACTGCGCAACAACCATTGGATTATTTTGAGAAAAGAAATCAGAGGAGCAATTCTCGTAATTTTAAGGATGTTTACAGTCTGATCTCGGTCTCAATCTGTCAAAAATACCTCTTAATTTCCGTACATTTTTGACAAGTTTTTGACATTGATTGTCGCCGAGATGAGATTGCGACTAGATTTTGAACGTTTTTAATTACGGGTATTGACCCTCAGGTATTGCTTTTGCTATCATTATAAATATTTAAAATTGTTACTCAAGAGTGGGAAATTTGTAAGGTTCAGTACCCAAATGGATCCACGATACGTTACCAAAGGATTCTCGGTTTTTCTGGTCATGTTACCCGTCGGGAACCAGATAATCTTGAAAAGTTGGTGGTGATGGCAAGGTAAATGGCAAAAGACTTCGCGGCCGGTCACCTAACCGCTGGTCAGACCAAGACTCTCTGTTACGACCGCCCTGAGAGAAGCTGAGAACTGAACAAAATGGAAGAACATCGTACAGTCAACAAAAGAGATAAGTGTGCAGGATCGTCGGATATAGTTGAAGTTTACTAAGAACCCGATGGATGTTCTCGAATAAAATGTAATTTAATTAATAGAAAGCAAACAGCTCATTTATCAAATTAAATTTCAGTCGACAACATCCATCGGTTTCTTACTCAACTTCAACTATATCCGACGATCCTGCATACTTATCTGTTTTGTTGACTGTATAGAGGTATGAGGAACAGGGTGTAAAGTTCACTCATACTCTATAGAAAAGGGAGGATCCTCCGACCAAACGGGTGTTGTGTCTGGCGGGCAACTGCCCGATGATTCATGTCGGGCTGTTGTATCTATGCTAGTTGCGCGGTAAACTCTGCTTGCGAGATGCAGAATTTGCGTGACGTCAGTATGACGCGTTGTTCGCATGTGGCGTTGTAGATAATGCTACAACTGTACATAAAGCTATGAAGGCCTTTCAGAGACACGACCTTCACTGTTGAAGTACGCGACCTAGAAGAAGGAGAGACCCAAATGGAACCCAATGGTGCCTAGAACCAAAAATTCGAAGACATTTGCCATCTACCAACCCGCACTGGGCCCGCGTGGTAGATTAAGGTCCACTCCCTCTCACAAAGAGGAGGCCCGTGTCCCAGCAGTGGGAAGATTGTAGGCTGATTATGTACCCAAATAATGCCATTACGGGATCAATCCTATGCTGACTATACTTAGTCTGGTAGAAGTAGTGGACTGCGACCTTTAAACCGTAATTGGTAGACATTTCAAATTTTCCCACAATACTTGTAACGTATACGTATTAGCCCCAACAATTAATTGTTATAACTTAAAAATATTAATAATAACGACAACAGTTCCTTCGTATTTCAATAAAAAACGTACGTGCCACTACCGTTACCCACGTAACGTACGTACATAACGTACGTCTTCGTTTTTTTAAATGATTAAAGTAGCTGAATATCATAGCCAAGAGAATTTCAGAATATTTAATCAACATCGTTCGCAGAATCTAGTGAAAAGATAATAGAAATTATAATAGTTAGGTATCTAGAAGCAACAGGGCAATAATCTAGGCTCAGCTTGGCGGCAGGAATCCGTAATATTTGGAATGTAATACCTACTAGACTTAAGTATAAAGTCCCCGGAGAATGCGGTCTCCGTCAATCCTGTATGTTTGCAATTTCTGAAAATACTTTTAATATAGATATTACGTGTAAAAAAAAACTAGTTCTAATCGCATGTTAAAAGTCAAAGTTTTGGTTTTCTGGAGTTGATCATTTTCTTTTTGAGACAGCTCAATTTTTTTCTTTTTTGCGAAATATCAAAGAATGTTTATCACCTTCATTGATGAAATATTCGCCAGTTAGCAAAGCTTCTAACGGAGCTGACTGCTCAGGATGTGTGGAGAATACCTAATAATTTTAACGCAAAGCCAACACTCTGGCAAATTACTAAAAGTGCCTAAAAGTTTCATAAATTCGTGATTTATAGTTAATTAAAACAGTAAAACATCACATTCATTAATTAATATACTCGTAGAAACCATTATTATATGAATATTTATCAATGAAATATTATGATGACCTGTCGAATGCGCTGGATGCGAGAAGCACAGAACCTGTCGAAGTTGCGGTGCTGGACATAGGCCCCCCTATGTCCAGCAGTGGACGTCTTTCGGCTGAAATGTTATGAATTATTTACGAGTCGCTCGTGTGTATCAGTACTTACGAGAAGGTACAATTACAATTATTGTAAATATTATTTATCATGCATGAGTCAAGAAGCAATAACTATAGTTCCCTGAAAAAAATCGTGCAAAGGTCACAGTAATACGTATGTATATTTTTTAGAAAAGCGGATTCCATGATCATTTTCCAATGCCTCTAAGAATAGATATTATACAAGATACTAGCAGCGCCCCGCGGTTTCACCCAGATAAGTGTCGATCCTGTGAGAATATCGGGATAAAAACTATCCTATGTCCTTTCCCGGGACTCAAACTATCTCTATACCAAATTTCATCTAAATCGGTTCAGCGGTTTAAGTGAAAAGGTAACAGACAGACAGACACACTTTCGCATTTATAATATTAGTATGGATACTTGTACTGTTTCTTTTTTTTTTGGACATTTTTTGAATATAAAATTGTGCATATAAGACTTGACATTGTATAAAAATTATCAATTTTCGTCTTAGGGTTTCGATGACAAAGTAACTAGGTCCTATGATTATATTGTTGCGGCCTAAAACTTGGCCACTTTGAATTTGTAAGTAATTTTAATATTTCTACACCGGCAACGATATTGTATGTGAAACTGTTTAACATTAAGATCTTAATGTACCATATACTCTGAAATAAATATATCTATCTATTGTTTTTTCGACATTTCAGTGTGGGTCTCGTTGCAGGAGCTGCAACTTTATCAATCACAGCCTGAATAATTTTGAAACATATTGCTAATCATTGCTCGAAAAATTTGTCTGCTCAACAACGTAAATTCTAACACAATGAATGTAATTGAACTGTCAAATGTTGCCATTCCTACTGTTAGATTGTTACGCCATTAAAGTTTTTAAATCTATTATTTTTAGACGTTATACATATACTTAAGAAAATACGACCTATTTATCTAGTAACTGTGTGAATACCGCCTTACCGTTCTATCCGACATAAAAAGCATTGTCAATGCGTTGTCAAAGTGTCAATTTTGCTTTGAATTATGTCACTTTGTTGGAAAGCGCCGAGTTCTAGCGTAAGTGTGGATTCACTCATGACGTTCAGAAAATAGTGAGAATAACTTACTGTCTGACGAATATATCGTGACAATAAGGGATATTTGATACGGCAATATTTTGGCAATATTTTTCCCGAAAATGTTGGTAGATTTCGGTAACTTAATATTATCAAGTCATTTGATTACCAATTTTAGGACATTAGGCACAACCTAGAAACTGTAAAATACATATATCTTCGGCCAAGCGTGCTTAACTAATCAACTCAGACTATCGCAGTCCACTGCTGGACATAAGCCTCTCCCAGGCTACGCCACAATACCCTGCCACGCCTTCCGCATCCAGTCCAGGTGTGGTGATGAATAGATCCTTAAAGATCCTTTTTAACGGACTTCAAAAAAGGAGGTATGTATATATGTACGCATGTATGTCCGCGATTTTCTCAAAAAATAATAAACCAATTTCGATAATAATCATTTCATTAATATTATCTACATACTTTCGAAGGTTTTAGTATATAATACATTAGGTAATTATTCTTATGTACGAATTTATATGCATAAATGTACTATATCTCCGGCATTTCTATGCGAATTTTCATGATTCTTCTAGTCGGTGTCAATTCTTCAATGCACTAGTGTTAATTGAATTTGTGTGGGGTAGGTACGATCAGCAATAAAAGTCGATTACCACTTCAGTTTTTAATCTTAGTTATTGAGCAAAATATTTGTTTCAAATTCCAGCAGAAAAAACATTTTTATTAGATATAAACTCTGCTATTATTTGAAAAGCTAAAACGCAGTTTATTGAAAAAAAAAATGTTGACAATTTAATAACATTTAAAAATAAGTGTTAATCGACTTAGATGCTGACTGTACAACTAAAAAGTGAAAAAAAATGTACAAAAAACTAACCAACAAATTTCGGAAGTCGGTGTCAAAAACGAAAATGTGGAACCAACGACAGCGACTTCCGAAATTAAAGTTAAGTTAAGTTGTAGTGTTTTTTTTAAGTCGGTTGTTTTTACTGTAAAAAAGTTTTTTTGACCAAGCGGTTAGCTGTCTCACGTAAACTGTATGATGTAAGTAAATATCCAATGTTTATATCAATTTAGTATAAGTATCAAAACTAATTATGCCTAATTAGCATTCATAATAATTGCTCTACATATAATAAAATTGCTTCACAACATAGTAATAATTATTATTAATTAATTCCGAATTCTGAATTCCGAATTCTATACAGGCATAATAACGAACAAATGATTTAGTTGGATAATAATGATTTGTGTTAATAAGATGAAAGTCATGATACAACGATTTTGTATGTTACCGACACAGCGATTTCTCTGAATTTTGACGCAACGTAATGCTTGGTTGGATTCGGGGAAGTAGGTATCTATCACCGTACTAATTATATGTACAGTCTGTTATAGCAATTAGCTGACCCCTTAAAAATTAAACGAATTTGAACCTTCTGCTTGTTAGCAGTAAGCTTATCGAACTAGAACAGTTCAACGTCTACGATTAATAAAACAGTTATTCGAATTTGATATTTAACACGCAGTGTTAAGGTAGGTATGATCTTGAATATTGTTCTAACTTGTAATATATTATTGCTAATTTCAACGACAATCGCCATGTTCGTGTGGTCTAGTGGTAGCTGCAGTGAGCTGACAAGAGCGTGGTTGTGAGTTCGAAACCAACATATTTTCTGCTGCGCATTTTGTTTTATAGTATTTTTTTTTAAGTTATAAATAATAAATTATAACTTTAGCAACAAAAAAAAAGCTGAACGAAAATAAAAAAAACGATAATGATGGTAAAAACGATTTTATTTTATAAAAAAAATTATTATAAGAATAACGTAAATGATATAACAGTTACTAATAACGTTGTCACATACTTCACAGAGTTTAATGTAGTGAATCAACATGTTATAATATTTAGAAATATATAGGTATGTATTTCTATTTCATAACAATAACATCACCACATTAAATATCGTTGAACTAAATAAAATAGCATTATACGTTGATGTTTTACCTACTAGGTATACTATATATCAATTTGTTTTGTAAGTATGTAGTTATGTTTAGTTATAAATAAGGTTTTGACAAAGACTTTTCGTCGGTAAATATGACAACATAATCTTCCCAATTAAAATTTAGATATTCTTGGGCAAAGCGGACCCTTGCTTGGCGATGTGCAGCAGTCAGTTAAATTTTACGTGCTGGCTTGTATTGTTTCAGTCCAGCAACATGCAAATGTTTTCTGACCGTCTGAACAGAAACATTATACTGCATTGAGTAGGCAAAATGGGTGTTCAGTATGCCTTCTAACAATTGCTTGATGATGTTCTGACACAGGAGTAACATTGCAGGTTTTGGTTCAGGACGATCCTTTTGAATATTCCCTGTCTCTTCAAAACGTCTTAGCCACAGTCTGACTGTATTTCTCTGAAACAACAAAATAAGCATAATTTTAATAACCCGGTAATCATAATTTTTCGAATAAGTTTGCAAAAATACCTTTAGATAAACCACATTAGACCTATAAATGATCTCATAATGAAACAGTTAATTTTCTATTATTCTATACTCACGTTTTTAAGCCAACTAACGAATTAAGGAAGTATAAAAAAGAATACACTTACCGCTATATTAAGTTTCCTAGCAATCGCTTTAATACCAACATTCTCCTTATGCAAATACAATATTTTGTATTTTAAATAATCACTCAACTGAGACATGACGATTAAACTATCAAAACCGATAATAATAATTAATAAAAAGGCGTGGATTTTCGCAACTTAGTAAGGCAACATAAAAATGTTCGTGCGTATTCACTGCTATTTGTGCATAGAATGTCTTGTTCAATTTATTCTTCTACCCCATATTCCTAAAATCATTTCAATAGCAGTTTTTGTTGAATACGCATATTGAAGTCGAACTACCCACTTATTGAAAAAGGTGAAACGTTTATCGTTTATCAACTTAATTGATACGCTTGTTCTTTACAATAATGCAAGAAATACTTAAACAATTTATATATTGAAAACAAAATTAAACATGAGACTAGATTTGAACTCGCGTCTTGCACGTCTCAGCCTTACGCATGAACCACGACACCAGATTAACTTGAGTAAGATAGATGAAATAAGGTATTAGTAGCAATGACACAAATTATCACAACATTAACCTAACCTTTAAGTCTTGCTGATTAAAAATGAAAATTGCGTAACAAATACCCATACATAGTAAATGATCTAACACCAACATCTTAAAGCTCAAATTTGCGTATCAAAATTATTTATTGTTTCTGTTCATCGAGTAGTGTTAGTCCGATTAACTCATACATATTGAATAACCTTTAATGTTATGAGAGGAGGGTGCAAAATCGAGTAATTTTTAGGGGGGTCAGCTAATTGCTATAACCGCGTGTACTATTGAATTTATCAGGAAGAATAGAATAGGTACAATTAGATAGGTACTAGCACATGAGTCTTTGTTCCTTTAGGTATGGTTTATGACTAGCTTCTGCCCGTGACTTCATCTGCGTGAATTTTCTTGCTCTCCAGATCCACCCCGTCGCATCTCATCGCAAGCCCGCGATTTTTTTAAATTCAACTGTTAGTTCCAGACATTAGCACGTTAAAACAAACAAACTCTTCAGCTTCATTATTAGTATAGATAAGCAATATATTGGCTGTCCCTATTGAACAAAGTCTACGTAAAGTTAACCTTACAAACTTCACATAGAAATCCCCAAGTACTTCGCTTTCAACTTTAACAGATTCTGAGAATTCAAATGAGCTTTCTGATAAAACAACGCTAAATCACAAGAAAACTCATGTTACCTTACGACTATACTTGAACTTTAAAGAAAATACATATAACATTTTAAAACTGGATACTGTAATAAATCTTCTACGTACTTTCTTGAATACCGGATAGTTCTATCCTGCATTCTGGTCAGGAATGGAATGTTTTCTGTATTCTGCTGAGCATTGTGCTCTAGTTATCATTTCACTTGGCGTAGTAAATCTTAATTCGGAAGGAAATTGTTTGTTTTACTATTTATTTTAATATTTCACATGTATGAATTATTTGAACGTGAATTATTTATTTCTTTGGTTGTAAAACTACACACATCGCTATTTAACATCACACTTTTGTGTATTACAATTTATAAACTAAGTTCAAGTTTAATCGAACAAAAAGTGTAAAAACTCAATACTCATACATAAAATGAATCCAAAGACACACATTACAAACATATACCTACACCACAATCTATACGAGGGCACATGTTCATACGAATAAAGGATCGCACCTCCTTCAACAAACAATTTCTTATAAAATGACACTTGATATTTTGCAAACGGGTAAAGTGCGAATGTAACCGATAAATTGCCAAATTCCCGTAGCTAATGCATCTGTCACCGATTGTTACTCGAGCGAACTGAATACATTTTCATACTTTATATCACGTTGTGGTTCAATTCATAGATGGTTAGGTTTAAGTCTGTTATGTAATATTTAGTAGCTGCAATATGCACTAGGAATTCATGATTTTTTTGCTGTAGTTATATTATTTATACCACTGTAAAAAAACCTAAGTAGTCCTTAACCGTAATGATAACGTCATCAGTCACTAATAAATTCCCTCTTTGTTAATCTCCTGTGTCCTCAAGTTCTAAAATGAGCAAAAATTTAGGTTTATAGGCTGGCAGATCATCATCATTCTCCTGCCCTTATCCGAAACGACTTACTTATCGATGCAAAATCTGGTTCGAAATGTACGGAACAGCATTATTTATTAAATAAAACCGTTGAAAAATTTCCTAGAATCATGTGCTGAACATGTCAAGTGCCACCCTGTATTAAATACATGGTGTGCTAATCTTTGATAAGAGAATGTGGCGGGTTTTACACAATTTCTTAACGAAATATAAGACTCAAAATAAATACCGACATTACTGCAGATCCGTCTTATGTTTTATGCAAAAAATGGATATATTATTTGCGCACAAAGCACTCTCAATACAGGGACCAAAACCCATCACCTTTCATACGTGAAAACAGAAACAAAACAAAAAAAATCCGCTTTCCGTTCAACTCTTGCGCCATCTCCGGTCCCGAGCGGGCTTCACTCCTTAAGCTCCCATAATTGGCAAGCATTCGGATCACGTATTAAAAGCCGTGTCGGTCCCAGACACAGTCCGATAAGAATTCCGTGAGTCAATTCATATTCACGAAAAGAATTCACCTTTGGAAAATTAAATATTAAAATTTATAAACGTCTGCGATATTTCCCGGAGTGCTTTTAATACATTTGGTGAAAAATGTATCTCTTTTGTCGAGCTTAATGAAGTAAAAACGATTTATTATTCACTGGTACTGCTTGAGGAAATTTAATTGAATAGGTCCTCATTTAAATTATTTATACAATGTAATGGTGTTTTTAAAATAGAGTTTTCTTTTGTATTTATAACGTACTAGCAGCACCCCGCGGTTTCACCCGCATAAGTGTCGATCCCGTGGGAATATCGGGATAAAAACTATCCTATGTCCTTTCCCGGGATTCAAACTATCTCTATACCAAATTCCATCTAAATGGAGTCAGTGGTTTAAGCATAAAGAGGTCACAGACAGACAGTCACATTTTAGCATTTTTAATATTAGTATGGATTCCGGTATTGTTAAATCTATTTAAGAGTTAAGAATAATATTATAAATGAAAATACTGAAATAATCGTTCTATTTCAACGCATTAGTATCTTATTTCAACCTGTAGGTACTTTTCAATTCCGCTACGTGAGTTATGCACACGGGTCCGGATCCATATAATCAAGAAAAATACTGTGAAGTAAAATATTACAAGGTTGAAAAAAAATATTGCAGCCATACTGACTTACCAACTGAATTTCGACAAACTGGAATACAACAAGATTTTATTTCGACACTATCAAACTCTGACACGTTTTCACAAAGGTTTTTTGGGAAATTCAGCTTTTGTCTACAGTAAACTTACAAATGAAAAACAATAAAAAAAACTAATTTTTATTCATTGCCCAGTGAATTATTATTTCTGTTGTTTTGTTTACATTTTTGGTGGCATTATTTGACCAATTTTTGACAGCTCCGCCAATTCAGAAAGTTTAATTTGGGATTACTAGCAATACGCAAATGATGCCTTGTTTTTTTGGTTTTTTTCATACAAAGAAGGCTTTTCAAAGCAAGAGCTGTCGATAAATACAGTCGATGTACCGATCAAACTAACCTAACCGAGTAAGTGGATACTTTTTGTGCAGGACGCTCACCTACATAACGGCATAATGTAGTTAGAACATAAGAATAATAGTTAGAACATAAGAAATAATAGTGTATAAGTTTATCCTAGTATCTCAGTTGTAATTTGTATGTACTAAGACACGATCGTGTTCCACTCTCGACAAGTCCAAACCTGTCGAAACCTGTCCAGAGCCTACGCGATCACAAACTTCTGTGATTGGTGGACCGAGAGTTGGGCACGAAAAAGAATTACAGTGATTGGAAAGCTAAATTGTAAAACTAATTAGCCCCGCCACTACTTGCGCCCATGTAAAATTAGATATAAATAGAGCGTTTTCGCTGATCCATATCACAAATACAAGACCCGTAAGCCGTCCTTCCGTCCTCGCCGTCGAGGACGCCCGTCGCGACGTCCCGTAACTTGCCCACCCCGACTCTTGCTCGAGCCAGCCCGCGCCGCTGAGCCTGTAGCTTTAAATTCGCCCCAAAATAATTTCGATCCAGCCTGTCCCTTGCTGCCCTCCCCCAGCGACGCCCTAAGCCGAGGTCCGTACCCCACAGTGGGTGCCCTTAGCGTGTAGTCGCTTAGTTTTAGTAAGTTTTTAAGCCCTGGCTGGAGGCCTTAATTTTGAGGCATCCACAGGCAAGCCCGGTTAAGCAGACGACAACCTCATAGGTTGAACTGCGAGATGCCATTACAAAAAAAACTGATCCATATTCAGTTCGGATCAAGATCTCACAGGAAGAACAAGAAAATAAATAGTCTGCGAACAACCAGGAGTGTTATTGAAGCAAGCGGTCTCCTCCAACCCGGTGCAACAAAATAGGTGGGAGCACAAGAACTCACCCCCACACACTTTTCTTTTTCAACAGACCGTATACAGGACAGAAAATTAAGGTGATATGTTGACAAAAATGTGGTTTATCTATTTCGTTTAACTTGTTAAGTACGTGAAACAGGAATTTAAAATTTTGGTATATATTTTGTGACTCTTTAGTCTAGTATCATGTAAAAGAAATACACGTTTCAATGAATTTTTCTTGATACAAAAAAATTGCAAAGTTATATCTATTTTTTTACTTTTTTCGACATCACGGCGTAACTTCAATAGAATTTTTAAAATATAGATAATTATCATATCATAGTTTAGTCAAAATTTATTTATTTTGTTAAAAAAAGGAGTAAATTCGTTTTGGCATACGTCGTTTTATTCCGAACGCACGCACACTATAGCCATCACTCTTCTTTTGCGTTTCAAAAGTAATTGCATCACTTTCGCTCGCTTAGTAGGTTTTCCAGGATTTTAGATTTTCGATGTAGCGCCTTAACCAGTGCGAAAACTGTAACCATGAACCGCATAGGTATTGCTTTTCTATGAAACACCAGATTTTTCTGATAACCGACAATAAGCTCTGCGCTAAGGGTTCTAGAATCATAATATGCTGAATTCACCATAGTTTGTTTACGCACTGGTTATCATTCCTGTATGGAACTTGGAGGACGTTTTCAGAGACTATACAAAAGCTTTGGTGTAGGTACGCGGTGCATTACCATCTTATCCTATTTATCTCCACCCTCCACCTGATCTCTGAACACAATAGTCTATTGCTATGCATGACGTCACTCAGTGCCGGCACGTACGCCTTGATACTGTTTGGAGATCTCCTAATCTAACGGGAGAAAATACATAGATAGCAGCCATGCCCGGATTCCCAGATAGGCAGAGAATAAGCCCAAAATTCAACGGTTTCTAATGCGAGCGTATTATATTGGGTCACAAGAGAGACAATTTTGAGCTCTGTCCAACTTGAGATAGTTCCAATACTTCAAGACCAAGTACGATATTATTTTTCGATATACGTCCAGAAACAGAACAGACCGTGGGCGGACATAGTCATAAATACTATTTGTACTACAGGAAATTATAGGAAAACGGATCGCAATAATTAACAGCCACGAATGATTTATTTGACACGTCATTAATCGGCTAGACAGGTACCTACGAGTATGAATCGGGTGATAGTTAAGTTCTCACAGTCCACAGACGTTCAAGGCCGCAGTAAATATCCGTGGTTAAAGACGACCGTTGCCAGAAAGGGAATACATTTATGTAAATAGGTACAGACCGCATCTAGGGTGAGTGGTGCCTCTAGGCTCTGCTTAATCTTGCAAATTTATGCAAGTCGACGACAACACGTCAAACTGTCTTCGCAAGAGGACGTGATCCAAATCCGATTCAGCGCGTCATTTCGGTCGTAAAACGCTTTAGGAGTTGGCGCATTTGTCGCATAATTCTGATCTCCGGAGTCCAATAGCTTCTTGTGACGAACCCGATTATTATTCAAAGCTGATCCGTTTGCGTGCGTGTCAGGGGGTGCGTTGTTCGAATGTTAGTTTACGTCGGAGTTAGCGGCGGCTGGGGCATCGCATGGGATACATTGTTCATTATTTCTGTGGGTTATTAATCAAAGCTTCGGATTTCGTGTGTATGTATACTCTGCAGAAGTGGTTTGGAACTAGACAGATTTAAGTAGGTTTTAGCGAAAATTGTACATTCGACGCCCACTTTGTTAATGATTTGGTTTTAGTATTGGATTACGGAATCTGTAGTAATTAACACGTCACGAGTGGGTTTTGAGGGTCTCATTAAAAGGTTTTATTATGTCTGGCTTCGGGTAATTACGCTACAAATCTTTCCTTTACCGCAACAACGCGATTGGTGAACAAGAGCCTAGATTAATAAAAAAAACATAGTTTAATAACTCGACAGTTTTAATCCATCCACCAAAATATTACTTGAATCATTTCTGACGGTCAAAAAAATAAAATATATCTGAAGTAATAGGTTTTGTACGATCAATAAAGGTACGATCCCTGAATAAAGAAGGCTATTTGTAAAAAAAAAAAAACATAAGTTGTTTAATAACTCGACAGTTTTATTCCACCCACCAAAATACTACCTCAGTTTCTGAACTATGGTCAAGAAAATGAAATATCTGAAGTAATAGGTTTTGTACGACCAATAAAGGTACGATCCCTGAATAAAGAAAGCTATTTGTCCGGCTAATAATGTTTAACTAGATATAATATTTCTCAACCTGATGCCTACAGGTAGCTGTCTCAAGTAAATAGGGTTCTCTAGCTCGTTAGCCGTTATGTTCAAACTTTTTCCGAGCTTCCTAGAAAAACGTGAACAATACAAAGTTAGGTAGGTACCTTCTTTAATGGACTTAATGTTTCAGGTAGAAGGTTTACGCGATTCTATCATAATGAGCATCATTGTATCTAGGAAGGATCCTTTCTGTATTTTTTTGTTCGTTTGTGTACCTATATGTAGCCATTTCATACAACTGTTAACGGGGATGCGCTAACGTAACCCGCGAAATTCAAAGGACATCATCTATTTCGTACCCAAAAATAAAAAAGTTGTATTTTCTTATGGGGAAAAAGCATCTTAAGAATTTTTATTATTACAGCGAAAGTCTATATTTAACTCTCTAGCTGCTATTGGAGATTGAAAATTCCAAAAATCATATTTTTTATAACTTTTAAACATTTCCAGTTTATATAAAGCATAATATTATAATACCAAAGCAAAATCAATTATATTGTGAAGTAGTGATAAGGACGTTACTCTGCCCAAACACAGACTGTGTGTTTGTGTTTAATTGTGTAAACCCTGCTACTGAGTAACAGAAGTGTTTTATTTATAAAAAATACCAACTAATAATTGAATACAACATACCGAACATGTTTTAACTATTACTACATAGATCTAAAATTAACCCCCTTTTTTATTGATGGGAAATCATCAAATGCCCATCCCGCTCTGGGTGCTATTTAGGTTTATAAGTACCAAAAATTATATTTGCCAACAATATTTTGGACATTCGTTATAAGACGCAAACAGTTATTGAATCGATAAACAAATCAATTATCTTGACTTGGCTAGCGAGGTTGTTGACATGTGGGATGTGGACTCAGCGATCATTGTGCCGATAATCGTGATAGCCAATAGGTTAATAGCCAAGAGGCTCGACCAACACCTGCGGGCTAACTGCGTAACACACTATCTAGCAATGGGTTTTATTTTGACAGTTCAACAACATACATTGCGTTGAATACGTTGTTCATCAGACACATTTTTCGAACATGTGAAGTGATGGATTAGCAATATCCTTCAAAATGATTCAAATTTAGATTAATAGTGTGTTACGCAATTAGGGTGCTGAGGAGGCTCTTGTTGGGCAGCTGAATCAAAGGCTCGATTTAAAAAGCGGCTTTTGAACGGAAAATATAAGAACGTGTGCGTTATAGAGATGATTTTGTATGAAATGCGTGCATTCAGGGTCTCCGAATCTGAATTCCGAATCAGGAAACCGGACGTATGCGGCCAGCCTAACGCGGGAAAAATTATTGTTGTTCGTCATTGATCTTGAAAAGTAGGTAATTGTGTTTGACAAAAAAGTTCTGCCTAGGTACTACATACTTAGTTTTAATTTCCGCGCATTATTTGAGAAAAGTACTATAAGCCTTGGCTTCAACTAGGCATTGATGGACTTACGTATGTGTGCCGTTCGTCCATCAATGCCTCTTTTGATGGCCACTGCAGTAATGTACTGTATATTATAATATTGCAAAAAATTTTTTTTTATAACAAACAACAATATTTTTAAGCAAATCTTTATCTTTTAACTACATGTTAAAAAAAGCAGGACCACGTACAAAAACAGTTATTTATTATTAACCTTCTAAATAATGCCGCTATAAGTTTCAGGTGTGAATCCCAATACCTACTGAAACTTTATTGCAGTGTTCGTCAACATTCTAGTAAACCGTTAGCACAATTTGCATGATGGTGAAATATTGGACCGCGCTTTGTTCCATAATCCTTTATCTATATTTCATATACAAAGCTTAAAAGCTGTACCCATATTTCTGTGTGAGAGCAGTGATAGCCCAGTGGTAACAGACACGACTTACGAGTTGTAGGTCGTAGGTTCAAACCCAGACAGGCACTTTACTTTTTGTAAATTATTTCATCACCACTGCTCTCAAAACGATGAAGGAAAACATCGTGAGGAAACCGGCATGCCCTAGAACCAAAAATTCGAAGACATGTGACTCTCGCCGAGAGGAGGCCCGTGTCCCAGCAGTGGGAATATTACATATAGGCTGATTATGATATTTCTGTGTGTTTGACAGCAATAGAAAAAAAAAACTCGGGACGCCATAAGCAAATAGTTTTGCATTTCGATAGACAGGCTTTATTACTATGGTTTTTTTTATCTATAATTATTTCGTGGTCTCCTTATAAATTCTTATAGGTTTGTCCACTGACTGTAGTCCTTTCACACCTCTGAATTTGCATCACTGTCAAAAGCAAAGTGATCTTTATTCTCTTTGCAATAAGGTTGTAAGTTGGGTTGTTGCTGTCAGAGGTGAAATAACTGAAAAAGGTCTGTACAGACGCCAGTACGTCAAGCTACTACAATATGTCAAACTTTAATAGATTTTCAACGTTATCGCTAAAGCATAAGGTTCAATGTTGATTGGGATAATTTGACAGTTTTGGGTAGCTTGATGTGCTGGCGTTTGTACAACAAAGAGCTTTGCTTTGCAGAAGGAACAAAGTAGATACAAGTAAATCCTAAATCCATATCAATTGCTACCAACCTAAAGCTGCAACAAATAAACCAAAGTCCATTCTATGTCTCAGATATTTTTACGTTCGTTTCTAGATGTGGCGTGGGAATTGAGTGTACATATTTCAGTATGAGGGTAGTTTAAGCGCAACAATCCGCCCACGGATTTTACGAGGCCTCCGGAAGGTTCAGGATGTTGATATATATTTAAAAGGCTTTGGTTATAATGTGTTGGAGGGGTTCGTGGCTAAATAATAACAGCCGTACGGGTCGATACAATGTTAAGTTACGCTTGCCACGGTTCGCTATATTCACTAAAACACGTAAAGACAAAGTTTGTTAGCACTAAAGATATAAACACTCATTTACTAAACGATTTCTTTGCTTCTAAGGGCCACGATTATATTATAATATAAACTCAATAGGACATTGAAATTTTACTATCTCTCAACCTCGTCCCTCAAGAAATCTGTGGCAAACTTTATATTTACAAATAAATATTTGGATAAAGAACGCCTACTATTCTCGGAAAATAACCCACTTTAAACCCTTCCATCGAGTGCATCATACACATTCTACACAACACACAATATCATCACTAATACACACACAAATAATCCAAATGTCAACATTGATAAATTGTAATTTCAGATTTCTGCAATTATGGTTAACGATCTAATTAGAGATATTTTTCATCATACCACAATCAGTCTCTCTAACGTTCCCACTGCTGGGCCACAGGCCTCCTCTCTCACCACGTGGGTTGGTTTTGGTTCTAGGACATGCCGCCGACGTTTTGAAAAAAAAAAAAAAAATAGCCAAATCTGTCCAGTCGTTCTTAAGTGATACGCTTAGCCGGTTTCCTCACGATATTTTTCTTCACCTTTTTGAGAGCACTGATGATGAAACAATTTGCACAAAGTAAAGCGCCTGTTTGGGTTCGAACCTACGACATATAAATTGTATGTCGCGGCTGTTACCACTGGGCAATCACTGCTCCTCTAGATTATTCCATTATACTTTTAGTTACTGTTAAAAGTATGGTTTGATTTTACGATAATTCAGGTTAATACCGAAGTACCCATTTTATACCATTCCTCATTAAAAAAATATTCAAATAAATTAAACAATGCTTTAGTTAGGTGATTCAATATTTAAAGTTTATAAGCCATGAGATTAAAATTAAAATGTTAGTTTAAAGTTTTAACTATTTTATGTAAACTTAAACATGCCAGGTTGACTAGATAATCTAATTACCCAAGGGCCATCTGGAATATTAATATTTTTGTCATAAAAATATTTTTATGTCTGTAACCTACACAAAATATTTAAACAAAATATTCATTATTTTGTTTAAATTTTATTTGTGCCTGCTGATTTTTTTTTTATATATTAATTTAAGTACCTATATACAATGTGTTTCAGAGGGATGTGACCAAACTTGGGGGTGTGGTACAGGCCATCAAACTGAACAACTTTTACCCGGGGACCAACATCGTAATCGTGAAAAAAAAATCATTCGTCACATACATTTGGTCAAGTAGGTACTGAAGTTTTGTATGGGACGACTGATGTCTTTTTCAAGATTACGATGTTGGTCCCCGGGAAAAAGTTGTTCAATTTGATGGCCCGTACGACACCCCCAAGTTTGGTCACACCCCGCTGAAACACATTGTAGAGTAGCTGGGCCCGCGTGGTGGATTACGGGCCACTCCCTCTCATAAGGAGCAGACCTGTATACCAGCAGCAAAAACAATAGTATAATCAGTCTATAATGTACGCAACGTTATAGACTGACTAGCTGCGCCCCGCGGTTTCACCCGCAGAAGTGTCGATCCCGTGGGAATATCGGGATAAAAACTATCCTATGTCCTTCCCCGGGATGCAATCTATCTCTCTGCTAATTTTATAGAAATCCGTTCAGTGGTTTAGGCGTGAAAAGGTAACATACAGACAGACAGACAGAGTTACTTTCGAATTTATAAAATTAGTATGGATTATAAGATTAGGTAAGTTTTTTCATTGCCTCCAATTTACATAATAGGTACAAAGTAATATTTCTATCTTTTGTATATTGTTTCATACACAACTAACTACCCTCCTTGTGTGATGACAATTTTATTTTTAATAATCACAAAAAATGTTGTTTCTGCCATAACATTTTCTTGAAACGACTATATAAAATCTCTTGCTTGGTTTTTGTAGCTAAAGTTGTCTCACTTTAGCATGGTAATATCGGTCATTGCCCTTTCCCTAATATCTCTCCGTAGGAACCAAAACAATAAACTATGTTTGGTTTTCGTTATTAGGACATGTAGAAAATCACGATACATTATCGGACTTTATTTCAGTTTTGAAATAAAAAATGCTAGAAAATTTAGGTGGTTCAATGACCGCTATTACCCTGCTAAAGTGCGACAACTATAGCAATGAACATTAGCTTTGTGCTAGGTTTTTCTTCATATCTATGAAATATGACATTATTAACATAATAATTTCAGGCAATAGCTTATGTAGGTCTTTTGCCGTAATCACCAGAGAGAGCTCCGGCGGCGGCCTATGAATTATTTAAAAATAAAATGGCGGCATTCTTGTTATCACATTATGTGATTTTCGCCCAAATACCCAGGCACTCACATATATTTATTGTAGTAGGAATATTTTATGTGGATGCGGGTTTTTGTAATGATAAAAGTTGATTGAAACCAGCACATTGCTTAGTCATTGCAAAGGTTTGAAAAATAAAAATGAAATAAATGCTGTTTTTACAATATTCATATTGTTATTTTGTTGCCAAATCAATGTTTCTGTAATACAATAGTAGAAAGAACTGAAATTATGCAAGCGATAAAATTACTTATCTGAATAAAAACACAATTGACAAGAAAGAAGATAGTATTGTATAAACAGAATATTGACTATAACAATATAAAGTTGAAGAATAATACTAAGTAGAAGACTTCCATACTTTTACTTTATCATGCCTGAAAACAGATAAAAACTTGTTCAAAGCAACAAATTCGAATTGAAAAACTTGGTGATTATATTTTTCAGCATCGCCGCGTAAGTTTGTTATTGGCAAATCCCTTATAAGTCCGCGTGTGTTCTCGGTCCGCACTCCCTAACTTAGACAAACCCAAAGTAATCTAAAACAAATAAAGATGAGTGGGACCCCACAGACGTTACGCGCATATCGAATTCCTCTTTATGTTCATATGAATAATAACAAATTTTGTATTCATCGTCTTGTTTGAGACTAAGAACTTTTGCAAAAGGAAATTGTTTTCCCGTTTGTCGCCGACTTGGAGTTCAATATTAAATCTGCGTTGGGATCAATCATAAGGATGTAATTTGGACGTCGCCGCGTCGCGTATCTTTCAAGCGATCGCCCGTCTCCAAATGTTAAACTTTTTTGTTGAGTACTTCGCGATTTTTATTTATAAACTTCAGATTACAAATTGCTTTACATTTCATTTTCCTGCTACACATAATATACCTACTACTCGTAACGTTCTTTAAGCGGGGTTTACATTAAAAAAAAATTGTTAGACCTAGCTCTTAGATTATAGAAGACTATAAATGTAGGTTCTGAAAATCTGGAAATCGTTTTTTTTTTTTTTTTGTTTATAATTCAGGTGTAATCTTGAAGCAGTTATACAATAAAACTAATATTTTTTATTAAAAATGGTCTAACTACTGTAGTTTGCGATAAAAAACCGAAAAAACAAGGAACATAAAAACGTACAGTGGTACCGGGGTAAGCCGTCCGTGAAGTTATAATGAAGTTTTTAAATGAACGTACCCGCTTCATAAAGTGGAGGGCGGCCTTCCAATGGTCTTCTTTTAATTTATAACGCTGGGCCCCTATTTTCCGACAACTTAACTAAGAGAGGAAAGGAAATGAAAACTTCATTATCGTATACGTAAAGGTGTATATTTAAGTAAGCCAGGGTGAGCCCTGGGTTATTTGACTATACACCTTTACTTAGGCTAACTCACAGGTTTCCCTGAAAAACATACCTATAGATAATGAACATTATACAGGGTGAAATTGAATAGGTGCGAGAAATTATAATATCTAATTCAGCGTGCTATAATGTAAATTTAGAGCATGTACAACTACAAATACAAAAAAAAATATAAACTACAAAAAAAAACTAAAAATAAAAAAAAAACACTAACACACACATACACCCCCATACACTAAATACTTTTTCTTTTTATTCTTTCTTTCATGTAAAGCCACCACTCAGTTGATCCCAAATGGCAGGAAACGACTACGCGGCAGGTCCAGAAAGAGATTGCGGGATGAGCTGGACTCCTTGGATCCTTGAATCTCCTTGGATTGGCCCACAATCGCAGTAGACCAGGAAAAGTGGAAAGAGGGAAGGGAGGCCTTTGCCCTGCAGTGGGTCAACACAGCCTTAAAAAAGAGCATGTTATTAAGGAAAGGGGTGCACATGCGTGCGCGTAGGCGAGCGATTTGCAAAGCCGTCGCGCAGTCTTTTTCTCGTTGGAACGGTTAAAATTAGGTAAATACCGCTAGTTCAACACGTTGCCAACTGGCTTCATGGCTTAAACTCAGCGATGAATAGATTGCTTATCGGGCATGCGCTAAAATTGATACTTTAATTTTCTAATTGGTTTTAGTTATTAAAAAACAAAACAGAAATTACGTTAATTCGTGTCTACTTGAAAGCAATAACTTAGTTTCCACTCTCTAAGACGATAAAATGTCAATTTATTATGATTATTGTACAGTTTCTGCACCTCCTATTTTGATTTGTCGCGAGTTTTCAATTTCATCCTGTGTAACATCATGCCTGTTCTTCCATAAGGGTTATGCAGATGTACTTATATTTTAGTCTCATCGGCCAATTGCTATCAACCGAGCACCAATCCAGACTCCTATTGAAGAAAATTCCTAATGGAAAAACCCAGTTACAACCCTTTTTTTTTTATGGGAAATCATCAAATGACGCCGCCCGCTCTGGGTGGAGCGGAAGGCAGTGTCATACTCTTACTGACTAAATCCCATCCGTGTTCCTTTCTTAGCCCATTGTGTTCTGGGGTAGCGGTAACCCTTTCGGACAATCCCGCTACCCCGGCAGGCTTCGGCCCTAACAGGCCCCTTCCTTTATACTGACATCTCTTTAAGGCGCGCGTGGAACACATACGCGCCGTCCGGCACGGCACGGGCCTGGTCCTGATCGGACAGTGAGCTACCCATTACTCTCCGTCCGCAGGCCCGCACCTACACACAGGCAGTCACATAATATAACAGTAGAGAAAACATTTAAAGGTGCATCTAGACAGAGAGAGGCATGCGCTGCAAATGACTTTTTTTTATATGTACGGTTGCCTCAAGCTGAGGCATCTAACATACAAAAAAATCACTTGCGGCGCATGCCTCGCTCTATCTGGATGCACCTTAACATGCGTTTTCTACAGCGAACGTCGAAAAACTGTGCTAAAAAAATATTAAAAACAATTTGATTACAATATTGCTGCTCGAAGGGATATTAATAAAATGACGTAAAACAGTAACACTGAAAAATTTTGGGTCAAATTCCAGAAATAAGCGAAATTGGACTTTGCTTCAAAAAATAGATGGAATTGTATCTATTCATTGTTTCAAATCCATCCATTTCATTTCCATTGATGTTCAATGGTCTAAATCTAGTGTTCGTGGACTTTTGTGCAGATTAATCACAGAAAAAGTCCCATTGATTCTTTTTTTCTTTACCGACTCATGAGTTTTTCCTTCGAGAATAGAAGCTTGAACTGAAATTAAAATTGCGTAACACTCTTTAAATGACAATGCCTTTCATTTTGACAATACAACAAAATTCTTTGTTATTTACGTTGTTGAACTGACAAATTGTTCAGCAATTGATGTGAGTGAATGTATTGATCTGAGTCTGAGTGAAAGTATGTTCACAATTAGGGTACTGAACCCGTACAAGCCGACCCCCTGTCAGACCGTACAAATGGCACAGAAAGTTTTAGAAATAACTTCGGGTTTTTTTAGCACTATCTGTCACTCATATAGCCCTATGCAAACTTTATGGCGGCTCTGAACATGAGGAGAGTGGCTGCGCAGTAACAAATTCATGTGGCCACGGGAGTAAGGAGTTGGGTACTGCGCAGCGTGTAGCCCGCTTCAGGACGGCCATAAAGTTTGAAGCTCACTGTACCTGAGTGAAAGTCTCACTCTAAAAATATGAGGTACCATTAAAATAGATGACCAAACTTTTCGAAATCATTCTGACCACCAAAATAAGGACGATGGTAAAAAAATATATAAGAAAAACGCATTAGATATTTACAAGAAAAATAATCAGCTAACGAAAATACACTAATGTGGCGGAAATTTATAATTTTAAGTCAAAATAAAATCACTTTAATCAGTGTTTTTTTTTTTCTTGGATATCTTTGGTTAGACGTACTGAGTGCTGTGTTAAAATTTGTCCATGTATTTTAATGGGACCCTGTATAATGTATCTTATCGCCCGGGTACAGTATAGCTTCGTTTGCGTCATATACGTCATGATCTGACACTAGTCAGTTCAAAACTATATTTATGTCAGCACGAAATACAGGGTATTACAAACGTATCCACAATATTAAAATACGCATCAATTTGTTGCGGCCCATCAAATATTCTAACAAAACAATATTCGTTTTTTAACGCTCACACATCAATTTATTTCCGTTGTTGCCTAAACTAGCTGCAGTTTTTCAAATAGGCTATAACTAGAAAAATATTGGCAGGCACACAATTCGGCTTTGGTAGAGCGATTGTGTTTTTTTTTTTGTATGAATAAAATATTAATTCCTGTTACCTCTATGAATATGAATGTTTTTTAGAAGCTAATATATTTTTTATATTTAACATATACTATTTATTTAAATAACAGTTCTTAAATATTTATATTGTGTAGGTATATAATAAAAAAAAAGGAAATACCTTATTGGGTATCAAGAAATTCGACCAACACCGCTGTCAATGGGATAAGTGCCCTAGATAAAGGTTGGCAGCATTGCAACATAATCAGCCTATAACGTTCCCACTGCTGGGACACAGGCCTCCTCTCTGTGAGAGGGAGTGGGCCGTAATCCACCACGTGGGCCCAGTGCGAGTTGGTGGATGTCACATGTCTTCGAATTTTTGGTTCTAGCAGGACATGCCGGTTTCCTCACGATGTTTTCCTTCACCGTTTTGAGAGCAGTGGTGATGAAATAATTTACACAAAGTAACGCGCCTGTCGGGGTTCGAACCTACGACCTACAACTTGTAAGTCGCGGCTGATACCACTGGGCCACCACTGCTCTTAAGCATTGCAACGTTGGATGGCAATGCTGATTCTTTGGGCTAAAAATAGACCAGCCCTGTGGTCACGTGAAGAGTCGACCAATGTCGATTTTTTAATAGTTTTAACTGGATTTTATTGGATCCATAAAAATTATCAACATGCTTCACGCGTATAAGTAATAGCTATTACTTAGCATTTTTATTTCTTAATTTATTATTATTTAATTATTAATCTTGTGCCAATAACAAACAACATAACGAATGATTATAATATGTTAATACGTCAGGTGTGATAGGCCTTTTGAAATGACAATAATAATACACACATTATAGCTTCATATCTTTCTCACCATACATACGTTTTATGGAATGAATGTGACCTAACATAACTATGCCATCAAACGACAAATAGAAACTAAGTGACAGAAAAACTTAAAATGGTGTCCCCCGAGTTATAAAAAACAAAACAGAGCACATTCTCAGTCCCTAAGTTCGTTGTAATATTATGACATCAAACACGGTGATCGCTCATGACTCCCTTATCACTTGGACCGCATCTCTCAACCTAATATTATAATGAAACACCTGATTCATGACTATTAAAGCCTTCTATCTACCAAGTGTTTGTGGAAATGTAAGCTCGGTTTTAATTAAAACATCTTTCGTGGTTTTTTCTAAAACTGTATTAAATGTGAAATTAAAAAGGGGTATCTGCTATATTAAGAAACGGTCAAGTGGAACAGGACACGCGCGGTAAAGGTTCCGTAGCAGAAACACGTTTTTTACGTTTTATTATATCAGACTAGCGACCCAACCCCGCTTCGCAAAATTTTTACGCCATGAAAAAACAACGCGTTCACACAGACATACACAAAAAGCGACTTTAATTTGTAGTATTTTTACCGACACAATTTTTTGGGGGGTTGGGAGGGTCATTTGCGAGGTTTTACCCAAAGACTCCATGACCTAAGTGTGGTTAGATATGAATTTTTTCCCCTAAATTACCCGAAATCTCATACTTAAACCATAATATTTTTTTTGTTTATGGTTGTAATTGCACGAAATAACTTATAATGTATTTTGCAATGTATTTTTATCCATACTATCGATTAAAAGGCGAGATTCCGGGTAATTTAGGAAAAAAAAAAAAAAATCATATCTCAATAACCGTGACACTTAGGACATGGGGTCTTGGGTGGAAACTCGCAAATGACCCTCCCAACCCCCCAAAAAATTGTGTCGGTCCATGCGCCAAACACCCTGTGTGGATATAGATTAGGTTGGCAGGGAAGTAGGATTTTTCCAAGCAGGGGGACATAGATAACAGGCATAACAACTTTAAAAAAATATAGAAGCCTGATTAACTTGAATTCTCCAAAAACAACTGGCTTTCGATGTCTATTAAAAAGATGAACCCTGTGACAGACGGCGCGCAGCGCAATCTTTTTAAGTTCCCTTTTGGCAGGAACCTTTTTGCACCCTTGCGGTACGGAACCCTAAAAAGGACTGAAACAAAAGATTGCTAAACGAGTTGGTATGATAGCTTTAGTTTCTTCAAAGGGAAGAAAAGTGGTTTGATAATCCGATATCGCATCATAGCAGTATTATACTTCAGATTGATTAAAATGTTATGCTTCATTTTATATTTTAGTAAGTAAAAAGAAAGATTCAATCTAAGGTGTGGATATTTTTATTATTATTTACTTGCTTCTACTCGCGACTTGGTCCACGTGAAATTTATTTTTCCCACGATCCACCTCGTCGCATCGCATCGCCTGCCTGCCTTTTCGTTTATCATTCTTTCTGCCTTTTTTTATGTATAGATATTTTTTTCCAGTAACTTTTAATATAGGTAGATATTTTTTTCAACTTAATTTGTTGCCATATTGACCGCCGAATGAGTCAAAGAAAATTACATCTTATTTCAAGGCAATAAGACTCAATTTTAAATGCAGAAAGTAATACTAGTGTCAACACGATTTCCTCAATAGGTAATAATAGTTAGCTTTAAAGAATTTATGTTTTGGTAATTGTATTATGCTTTTAACGCAACACTAATTATTATTGCGTAAAATCGATCGGTGTAGGTAAATATGTTAATAATTAATTTACTTCATAAAGTAACGACATTATTTAGCTTCTTATCCCCTTATTAATAAACGTAGTATATCAGATGAATAGTTACACACCGATTCCTCTCTTTCAGTCGTCAGTAATTTGACTTTCGAAAGAAGACAAAGCGTTGTGTAACTATACAGACGCTTTACAACATTTATTAGTAAGGGTTAAGTATTAATCATGGCTAGATGCATTCAGTAAAATGCATTCGCGATTTATTGGCCAAAAATGTAAACAAATATGAGTTTATGTGAAATTAACTTTAAATCCTACACAATAAGGTTCAGTTTACGCTACAACTTCAAACATTTTTATAAATTTTTCAATAGCGCTAGTCATACTAAAGTCAACTTAATTACCTACCATTGAAATAAAGTTGATATTTAACTTGAAATAATATTAATTTGAAAAGTAAGTTTGAATAGACTTTACGTAATTAATTTTAATATAACATATCAACGCGTCTATATTACCGGAAGGGATAGGTCGAGCACCCATATTCATTGTATTTTTCGTTGTGTATTTTCTGGTGTACAATAAAGTATATATAAATAAATAAATTCTACCAGTTTTGTTCAATAATACGTTTTCAAAGTAAAACTCAATCATTCGTTTATATCACAACAAATTAAACAACAGTAAAATGATAATTACAAACTTTGCGTACAGCTGTTTCAAGAAAAATACGAATCGCTCTTCTATCTCTTTTTGCTGATACAAACTTTTGGTCATGGAGAAGTAACATATGGAGTGCTCACTTATTTAATGACACGTATTTAATCGAACTTCAAATAATTCCCATTTTACTTTCCTAAAAGTATTATTAAACACTAATATAATTCTGCCTCTTTTTGTGAACCTCAAATAATTCCTATTGTATGGTCCTAAAAATACTAAATAGCCAAGTAACTGCGATCGACTTAAAATAGCGCTCGCCAAATGAGTGCATCATTCGAAGCTCAAAAAGTTTTTAAAAGTTCATTCATTTAAAAAAAAAGGTCTATTATTAGAAGTTCAATAAGTTTATCAGTTAAATATATCCCATATTTAATTGTCGACGAATTCTATTATTTTAAACATAATCTCTATCGTTACCTTTAGTCTCCAATTTACAATTAATTCGACTAAGTAGTCACGGAGCAATTATTACTGTCTGTAAATTAATGTAACGACAAAGATTTCTCCATTTTACAGACGCCAGCACATCAAGCTACCCGAATCTGTCAAATTGCTTTGATAGATTTTTAACTTTACTACAAAGTAATAAGGTTCATATTCTATACTTGATGTACTGGCCTCTGTACAACATTCTGAACAGTGCAATGCATCTTAACAGGGACATCATCATTTGGAATCAAAGCATTACCTACCAAATAAACACATCAATGACAGAATATCTTTTGTTTTCCCAATAAATCGTTAGAGTCCGTATCACTGTATCAATCACGTCACATTCACGACGTATTTCCGAAAAGGGGACTGTCACAATGTTTACGAAAATGTCCCCTTCGAGCCGCGCCGTCCTTTCGCGCATTATCACTCCATTTTTTCCCTACTTTGTGCACCAAGCCTTGCTTCCACAGTTTAATCAGCGGACTGCCGGACTTAATTTCGTTTTCGTGTCTTCTTTTTATTGTCTTAAGACTTCGGCAAAATCGTTAAACTTAAGTTCTTTATTAAATTCTCAATCCTAATTCATTGTAATATCAACCTTAAATTCATTGGAATGTTGTTCACTGATAAATGAAGATAAATTATATTTATTTCTGTAAATTGGTTCAAAAAACACTTCTAACGCCAAAATTAATTTATTCTCTTTTAAAGGGCCAGGTCAGGCCATAATATGTTTGTACTACTAAGTAAAATTAATTATCCCAACATACCTAATAATTTAGCAATTTTACGAGTTATTTTCAGCGTCACTTAAAATGAAGCGTAAGGTAAAATTTATTATCAATTTATTACGCCGGTTTTAATATCTCTTACTGATATTTAATTAATATAGCCAAGCCGAGACTATCACAATCTCTGTAAAATTTTTAATTTTGTTTTCATTTTAATTAAACATTGAGATTTGTTTACCCAAACCTTAAATTTGGCTTAACGTGTCTGCTTATTAAGCTTCTAGCTTGATTTTAATACTTTAAGGGTAAAATGTTATTAAGTTTGAAGTTATTAATTTTTAATTGTTTTCAGCGTCTATTTATATTAGACAGTTATTTTAGTCTTTAGTGTATAACAGACGGACAGTATTGCCAGTCATGCCTTAGTTAGTTATGATTTTGGCTTTTTATATTTACATTTATTGCTGCTTGTACCACAATGTTATCCGTATAGCATAATCAGCCTATAATGTTCTTACTGCTGGGACACAGGCTGGAAAGGAAGTGAGCCGTAATTCACCACGCGGGTCCAGTGCGGGTTGGTAATAAATCATATAAAAACTGCAAAACATTGTTATATAATACCACTGTAGCGGTATCTACAACACCACACGCGAACTACGCGATATATTGGTGTCACGCAAAATCCTACATCTCGCAAGCAGAGTTCACCGCGCAACTAACATAGATACAACGGCCCGACATGAATCGTCGGGCAGTTGCTCGCCAGACACAACACCCGTCTGGTCGGAGGATCCTCCCTTTTCTATAGAGTTTGAGTGAACTTAACACCCTGTTCCTCATACCTCTATACCAGCTTTTTATTGTCCCACTGTATGGTAAAGGCCTCTCCTCATACAGAAAAGGCATGAGCGTTGATCATCACGCTTGCTCAAGAAAAGTTGGTGATTTCAGACCTAAGTCCAGATGTCTTCACGATATTTTCCTTTGCCGATGTCAGTATGTTCAAGATTAACTCCAGAAAGCAAAACATTGTTACTGTTCTGAAATTCCCAAAGCAATTTACTTTACAAATCCCTCTCTTACTCGAATTTTACAACCTCTCTGACCTAACACAATAAATACAGCTTCTTCAGTGTTATAATGGCTACCATGTTAATTTCATGCAGCTCAGCAGATAATTTTAACATTTAAATGGGATTAGGAAGAAACCGCTGGGCGTAGTTAGCATAATTTTCAAATTCTCTACTGTCAAAGGAATTTATTAATGCTCCATGCAAGTTAGCTCGTGCGACCACGAGAGCTGCAAAAACATTACTAAGAGGGATAAATGTATAAAATCCGACAAAATGTACGATTTGTTCGTATGAAACGGGAAATGGCACGTAATCCATGTACTAAAGTGCGTCAGTTGAAGCTTTGTTGGGCTTTTACGCAAAATCCTGTTGGAGTTCCTGCAGTGTAAGTTCGGTACTGAATATTGAACTAATCTTGATAACGTGTTCAGTGTTATTCAATCTGTAGGTTTTTGCGACTTGAAACTTTGGAAGTTAATAGCACTTTCCTTGAGCCCTTATCGTTTTATAATAATTTGTGATTTTTTACATACTTTTTAGAAGGTCTATGAGAAAATATCTTGTAAGGACTATGGGTTATAACCTTACCCGTTTGGTCGCGTACCGTACGGAGCTTAGTTAATGCCGGTGGTTACTACCACCAACTGTGACAAAAAGCCAGAAAGTTAAAAAAAGACGCCTAATTACAAAAAAAGTACATTATTTAGAGGTGCGTTCATTTCAAGAAGTGTCCTGTCCATCATTAGCTTGTCAATAAGTTTTTAAAGGATAGGTTTATTTCCCTTTACTAAATCAATCTGATTTCCTCAGACATCTTTTCTCTCCGAGTAAAACCTAATTAAATACTTTCTTAGGATTAATTAAACTTAATTAAACTACCCCATGAGGACAACAAAGATCGACATAGTTTATAATGCTACAATGAAATTTGTATCTGGATACGCTCTAACCCATTCTCCTTTAAATAAATTGTGTCTTTGTTTCAATTCCTAAGAATTGAAAGTATATTTGGACTAATCCAAATATACTTTGCGCATATAACATTGAGTAAAATTAACTCCAGCAAGTGTTAAAACATTTATAATACGATTAAAAAATTATAATAATATCGCTAGCAAACCTCGCATTTGATACACGTCGACATTATTAAAGAAAAAAACACTCGAAGATTAAAGAATCCTTATGTACTTTATTCCTATTTTTTCTGTAGCAAATGTTCAGGAAGCGGACGGTAGATGCGGAGTGTTTTCGTTTAATTTCCCAGTAAAATGGTCTACCCTCTTCAACATAATTACAGACCGGCTAACTGAATGTACGTATCGCTTCATCACCGTCTCATCTTTTCACAGAGTGTTTTTGCATTTTAAAAAGCTTCTCTTATATTTTTTTTATGACCATTCTTTGAATATTTTGCATTATTTTAGCAGTTTTGGTTGCACATTATTTTACAGAAATTATTCTTAATAAATTAATCAGATATTTTATAAAACCTGATTAGGTAGGTATATTCTCGGAGTTTTTTTTAAGGATAAAATCAGAAACAAAGTTATCCGGAAAAGAACCGGAGTTACCGAAATAGCTTGCAGAATAAACAAGCTGAAGTGGCAATGGGCTGGCTATGTTTTTCGAAGGACCAATGGCTCGTGGAGCAGACGAGTCCTGGAGTGGAGACCACGTATCGGCAAGCGTAGTGTCGGACACCCCCCAGCTAGATTGCCTGGGGGTTTTCCGACACTGTGCTTCCATCCTATGGTCCATCTGGACCAACGGCCTCAAAAAGCTGGGACAGACTGGATGCCGAAGGCGGAGAACAGGGTTTTGTAGCGCAGCATGGGAGAGGCCTATGTCCAGCAGTGGACTGCGACATGCTAAGTTGATTGAGGTAGGATTTTATTATTAAAGCTGAAAGTTTTTCAAAATTGTTTCATAAATATTTTTATTTATGGAATTTTAAACATTGGGTTTTCCTTAATAAGCCAATATTAACGAAAAAATATGACTGTCTAAAACTACTCAACTATTTAAAAGCGATATTCGAATACTAAACTTTTCACTCATCGATTAGTCGCCTTTTGGCAGTTAGGTACCTCGTTCATTGAAAATTCAATTAAAGCATTAAATTTTAATGCGACATTCAAGGGATAAAAGGAATGCTTTGGCAAAAATAGCTGCCGGTCGTCAATGGATAGCTGTTCAGTGGAATGGATGAGGTATGTAAAGTGGTTATTTGTGACGTACCTAATTATAATAATGTGACGTTTTTTTGTTTCTCCTTGGTATATTTGATACAATTTCACACACTAAAATAAAGTGTCATTAACCTAGACGATAAATTGTTCCAGCGAACCGCACGTTACAAAATTTTGTTTTAGTGCAGTTAGTGAAAGTGCTCAGGTGCTGTTCGTCCAAGTGCGGTTCAAATCAGTGCTCTGAGTGGAATACCTCGAGTATAACATAGCATAAATAACTTCATGCCTTTAATCCCCGAAGAGTAAAGCAAAGGTGTGCCTATAGCGCACCCACATTTCGTCTGGTATGTTTAAGTCCCATGTAATCGGGGGCGAGCCTGTTATCATCAACCGGGCACAAATCCAGACTCCAGGCTGCTACTGAGAAATTCTTGAAAATCCAATAATACTTTGCCCGACCTGGCAATCGAACCCAATGCCTCATGCTTCGCAGAAGCGCATTCGATCACAAGACCAACGAGCCAGGCGAGTGGAGTATAGCTGAAGCCTTATTTGACTAAAACGTGAGAGAGAGTGGGCCATAATCCACCACGCGGGCCTAGTACGTGTTGGATGGATTGAAGTATACCTACCGAGTTATATTTATAAAACTGTCATGATATTAGCAGCCATTGTGTCATGATGTTGTTGGTATCAGCCTGCTGTGTTTCGTCGACGAGTGGGAGTTCCAGTGCCTTAGGCATCTTCTGGGCACGCTCGTTCCATTATAGACCTCATCCATCGCTTTCCATCAGGCGTGATCGAGGTCAAGAGCGGGCCCATTCAGCAATAAAAAATAAAATATTATTCTTGGGTTACTTTCTATATATCTAAGGTTTAGGCTGTACGTTTTTATTTTTTTGGATATTTACATAATTTAAAAAGCTAACAATCTTAAAATAATAATATGTACGTTGGTTTTATATATTTTTATTAGCATAAGACAATTTGCCAACCCTCACTGTTTTCGCGTGTTGGATTATGGCCCAGTCACTTTCACAGAGAGGAGGCCTGTGTCCCAGCAGTGGTAACATTATAGGCTGATTATGGAACATTTAATTTCGCATGGAGTCCTTTGTTTATCCAATTATAGTTCTTGTCCGTAGTAGGCATTGTTGTATACACATTGTTTTAGACAAAAGGTATAATTATAGTGGTTCACCTTAACTACAATAACTAGTTAAATTAAATTAATGAAATAACGAGTATCTGGCTATGACGTGGTCATAAAGGTGAATTATAATAAATTCCCAGTCCAGTCAGGATTGCTTATTTATTTACATGGAAATTTAATTTGGCTCGATATATCCTTTGTTTTACTCCTGATTCGTTTTATATGGTAATCAAGAGCATACATATGTTATAATTATTATAACAGGTGTACTGTGGTTGTCTTATTTGCTTTGGCTGTTGATAAAGGTAACTAAATCGCCCCAAAAGAACAGAAAAAAAATCTGGCCATAATTTTTCAGAGCGTTACAATAATAGAGTTCGTTTCGTTCTTGTAGCTAAGAAATAACAGCCGCACGGGTCGATCGATCAAGTTAAGCTACGCTTGCCGCACGTGGTCTGTGGATGGGTGACCATCTTTACATACCAAGACCCCTCCGTGCCTCGGAAAGCACGCTAAGCTGTTGGTTCCGGCTGTCATTCGTGGATCTTTGACAGTCGCCAGAAGCCCGAAAGTCTGACAACCAGTCTTACCAAGGGGTATCGTATTACCCAGTAACTGGGTTGTGGAGGTCAGATAGGTAATCGCTCCATGTAAAATACTGATATTCAGCTGCATCCGGTTAGACTAGAAGCCGACCCTAACATGGTTGGGAAAAGGCTAGGCGGATGATGTCGTCGCAAGCGCGACAGTTGAGCGTAGGGTCCTGTTATCATATCCAAGGTCGGGCAAAGTGTTATTGGGTTTATCCATTAGGAATTTCTCAGTAGCAGCTCGGAGTTTAGAAGATGGTGTTGTTATACCCCCGCGCCTCGAAAAGCACGTAAAGCCGTTGGCCCTGCGCCTGATCTCTCCCCGGTCGTTCCGGATTGCTGTCCCATCGGACTATGAAAGTAAAGGAACAGAGAGTGTACCTGCGTTTGCGCTCAGCTTTGTGCACTATAATATTATGTCCTGCGTACCTCGCTAATATCCAATAATCTGGCTAATATTTCGTTAAGGGTGGCCACCGTGGTCTAAATCTGTGTGGAGGGTATTATTATACTTAATTAAAATTTTATACAATAATTTTACTTTTACACAATAATCATTTTGATCCAAGTTTTTTTATAAAATTCTCTCGTAGTTGTAGATTATTTTATCCACTTATACAGGGTGTTACGGAAAGGGTTTATCAATACAAACGGGTTGAAGAGTGTATCTGGTCTAGAATCTCTGTACAAAATTTCAGCTCTAAAGCAGTAACTTTGAAAATGCTTAATATTTTTTTTATTTCGATAGTTTATTAAATTGAAATCATAACAAACATGTCACCGCACTACGAGGGTCATTATCCATTATCTGTAGTGTGTCTGTGCGCCTAGTACACGCACATCACGCCGCCGCGCGCCAGTGCAGCGCCGTGATGTCGAAATAAAAAAATATTAAGCATTTTCAAAGTCAATGCTTTTGAACTGAAATTTTGTACATAGTTTCTAGACCCACTCTTCAACCCGTTTGTATTGATATACCCTTTCCGTAACACCCTGTATACTAGAGTCGACCACGATGCCTCCCAAAAACATTATCATAATTTATACTAGCTTTTGTCCGCTTCTTTGCTCGCTTTGCCCGCGTGGACGTCGGAAAATATCCCCCGGGAACGTACTACTGGTATTAAAGGTACCCTACGTGTTAAAGTAAATAATGAATTCATTCCGTAATACATTGTTTTCATATAACTCTATTTTACGCGGTTTACGCGGCGCACGCTAGGTAAGTTGCCAGTCATCATATATGTCATGATTTTTTCCCACAGCTTCAACAGTCATCGTCGTATTTCAGCCAATTTACACAAAATTTTAATGAATTATACACTTAAACCTTCCTCATAAATCCCTCCGTTTATTGTGGAAAACCGTATGAAAATCCGTTCGATAGTTTTTGAGTTTATCGCGTTTGTGAAGGCCGCAGGAACCCGCTTGATGCGGAAAGCACTGAACCGGTCGAAGTGGAGGTGGTTGGAGGCCTACGTCCAGCAGTGGACGTCTTTCGGCTGAAATGATTATGATGAAGACTGTTATTCTGGAACTAAAAGTTCCACGTAAGTTAAACTAAAGTAAAAAGCCAACTTAGGTGTTGATTTGAGCAGTTACCTTTTGAATCCCTAAATTACGGTTTATAGTAAACTAGATTCTGCCCGCGACTTCGTCTGTGTGAAATTTCTTGTTCCCCCGACCCACTTCGTCGCATCGCATCGCCTGCCCACGCTATTGCTCCGTTTTCGCTTAGCGTCCTTTCCGACTTTTTTCTTTTCGCTCGGCCTAAGGGTTGTTGCGTGATGTAAAATAATTCTTCCTAAAGAATTGGGCTATGAAATGCAAAAGTAGTTTTTGAAATCTGACTGGTATTTCCAGAGATTAGCGCGTTCAATCAAACACAAAAATAAACTCATCAGCTTTATAATTAGTATAGATAATGCCAAGATCCTTTTACAAAAGATAAAACGAATATATGTAGGAGGTGTGAGGAACAGGGTACAAAGTTCACTCATACTCTATAGAAAAGAAAGGATCCTCTGACCAGACGGGTGTTGTGTCTGGCGGGCAACTGCCCAATGATTTATTTTGGGCTGTTGTATCTATGCTAGTTGCGCGGTAAACTCTGCTTGCGAGATGCAGGATTTGCGTGACATCAGTATGACGCATTGTTCGCATGTGGCGTTGTAGATACCGCTACACGAACATTAAATAATTGCGAAATTACAACAAGCAATTAAATTTAATCTTCACTCCACAGCAAATAAAAGTCTTTTCCGACAAACGCGATAAAAACAAAAAACAAACGTTCTCATTCAAATTCATCCTCTTGACTTTCACTCTTTTAATTAGTATCTACGAACCTCTGATATTTATAAATGGAGAAAAGCGGCGATAGAAAGCCTAATTGAGTTTGCACGACACATTTTCTTACTAGGTAACCGGTAATTGAGATTCAACCCCCGGTAAAAAAAAACAGTGAATAAAATATAAAGTGCTACCGAAGACTTGGAGGGAATTTTAATAAAGTTTTCTTTTGGTTAACCTCTTTTTAAAAGTGTGAATGGGAAACTTTATAGTAGGTACGTTATGATTTATAAAGAAGCACGTAAACTGTTAAGTATTCATTCGTTAAGAGGGCATTGGGTTTTATGGAAATACGAAACCGAACAGTTTTTGGGGTTGCATCTCATTCATTATCATCAGGTTTTTTGATCGAGAATTCAATGTTGATACCCAAAATTGTTGGTCAGTAAGAAATATGAAGCTAGTTGCGAAAGTATAGTAGGTTCCTATGGAGAAAAACGGGCATGGAACTCGACGGACACTGCTAAATCAATATGTTGTTACAAAATATTCGTTACATCATTCATGTTGAAATTATACACGCGAACGATGTAGAAAGACGTGCACGTTAAAAGCGTCCGTAATAAAAAGATGAAAAAAAAAACAATTAAATTTAGCCATGGCAACTAAGAAATGGCCAGTCCCTACTGACGGGGCCCGTTTACGAACACGACGTATGGATAGCACCATTCAGCTCAACCATTTTGAAGGGAAATGATCCAACACACGTCACCACCAACAATATATTTGAGTAAGCATATTATTGAGTTGAGAACTTGAACTCTTATTTTAGGTGATTTTTTCAGTGTACCCCGCGTAATTCACAATTTTCTTGAATAAAACCCCAGAATTGTTTGAATTTTAATAGATTTTTTGTTATCATTGTTCCTCTCAACCAAAGCACCTTCCATTTAATCTCTTCAAAACCCTTGGTTGACTGGTAGAGAATGCCTAAATCATTAAGTCCGCCTTTCTACCTTTTACTGCGAAAAGTTTAAATAAATAAATACATTTTATTTATTTAAACTTTAAGAATAAAATTAAGTATCTTCGGCTAAAGTAGAGTTCAAAAGTTTTCAATTCAGAAACCGAATGATCAATGTTCAATGCCATTAAGGTTTCCGTTTTGTCCGTATTTTGATGTAATTAACTCAGCGTAAGCTGCATGAAGAACTCTTCCATATTTTAACAACAATTATACATTTTATATCTTACAACAACCTACGATTAGAAGGGCCATTAGCATCATTAAATATAAATCAAGCAAAATATTACCAGACAGGTTTAAAAGCGGTCAAAAAGAATCGTTTACTTTTATAACCTCAATTTTATTCGTTTTTTTACAACATGCAAATTACACTGCAGCGTATTAACTATATCATTTACGAAAGGTTATTTGCAGTACCTAGCAGTGTGCCAGTTTCACTTAATAAATAAAAAAACTTGTTCACTATTTCCAAAGATCGTTGTAAAGCGTTGAACACGCGAACCGTCGATCAGCCGCCAATAGGTCGACTCGAGTACCGGAGTCAATCGAATTTATTCAGTAATTTCCTTCGACGAACGACCTTCCCGAATCACCAACTTGTACAAATGTGTTTCGCCAAGCGGAAACTTTGCACACACTCAATGTCGAACACGTCTACAGCAAAACCTTCTTTCATGCCTTTCAAATGAAATAAACCATAGAATTATAATGTATGAATATTTTAGTTTAGTCCACAAATAGCCCCGTCGTCTAAATGGGTTTGCCAAACGGAAAGTTTTTACACAAGGTGTGTCGAAGTAAGCCTTTCATGTTAGCATGGCCGCTCTTTTGAAGGTAAAATTATAATAGAGCGAATATTTTTTTGCGAAAACCTCATAACGACTTGAAACGACAGACTTTATAAGAAGTTGACTTTGAATTAAGCTTGTGATAGCAGTTGAAATGGGGAAAAATATGATGTGAGGTTGTTTATATTTCATTTCTTTATGTTCGTTTAGTTGTAGCGGCTGTAAAAATTATTAGAAGTGTGTTACGAGTTTAGTTAACAAATATAATTATGTTCAAAATCTATATAGATAAAACAAAGTCGGATTAGTTACACCATATATAACTCAAGACCTGCTGGACCGACATTGATGATCTTTGATTTGCTAGATTTGTCTCCGCCCCGAATGGCAGAATAACTATCAAAAAAAAAAAAATGGGAAAAATCCACGAAAAAAAATTAAGATAATTCATTTTCTCATGCATTTTGTATACAGCTAAGGTCCCATTAAAATAGATGGACAAATTTTAACACAGCTCTCAGTACGTCTGACTAAAGATATCTAAGCAAAAAAAAACACTGATTAAAGTGATTTTATTTTGACCTAAAATAATAAATTGCCGGCAAATTAGTGTATTTTCGTAAGCTGATTATTTATCTTGTAAGTACCTAAAAAAATGCGTTTTTCTTATGTTTTTTTTTTACCATCGTGCTTATTTTGGTGGTCGTCCATCTATTTTAATGGGACCTTATATATCGATTACGAGGAGGTACGCAGTTCGCCGGGTCAGCTATTAACATGATAAAACGCAGTTCGGTGCGTAGGAATGTGGAATGTACCCTGCAGTTGCTTGTGGGTAACCAATCAAATGGCATGCTTACATAAAAGCTCTATTTGGAAACAAAGACACAGCTGTCCCTAAAAATAAAACCTGTTAACTCAGAAAAGGCAATTGCTACACTACCGTACTATCCAAGTCGTTAAATCAATGAGCTAATAATAAAATAAGGAATCCGAAAAAAGCCTTTGACTATTTTGAGATGCCGTTCTTTTTATTTTAAATCTATTGGCTGTTAACCTTCTTATACCCGCGCTAAAATTCGTGACACCTATACCCGCGCACGGTCTCACAGACCGAACGTTCGGAACCCAATATTTTTCATATAATATTCAAAATTAGCTATTTAGTTGGCAGGATGGGGGGACACTTGCCTTAGCAAAAATTTGCGCTTTAATACTTAATATTTCGCAAACAGATCCTTGAATCGAAGACACTTGCAATATTTTTGAATGGCCTATTGGGATACGCGAGAAAAAATCATTCCCACTTTCCGTCTAGGGAGGTAAGTACTCCAAACAAATTTCAAGATTGTACCACTTTGTTGGCGTGATTAATATGTATACTCATGCCAAATTATAGCTTTATAGTACTAAGAGTCTCTGAGCTATGCCACGGACTGACAGACAGACGGACGGACATGGCAAATGTATAAGGCGTCGTCGCATTGTCATCGCTCGTGCGATGATGCGTGTGTTAGAAAATGGGGAATAATCTATTTATAAGTCTATATACCGCCGCGACCGCGTACCGGAAGGCGTAGCGTTGGAAGGCCTCCCACAAGGTGGACCGACGACCTTGTGAAGGCCGCAGGAACTCGTTGGATGCGAGAAGCACAAAACCGGTCGAAGTGGAGGTGCTTGGGGGAGGCCTATGTCCAGCAGTGGACGTCTTTCGGCTGAAATGATGATGATGATGATGAAGTCTATATTATGTATATTACCCAAATATAAAGCAATATTAGAATGAATATCAGAATGGTTACTAGTTATTTAATATAAATGTAAAAGTAACTATGAATATCATTTATGAAGGGAAAGGATTTTATTAAATAAAGCACAGAAACACAAGCTAGACATTCATTTCAATTAAGGCTTGTCAGAAGTAATCAGAAAGCTAGTTGTCCGTTTCAAATGTAGGTAATTATGGAGAAGAAGGACAAGAAACTTCATGGACACAGTATTAATGTATTCTTTCAACCTTATATTGCCATAACTTATTTTTATTTATTTATTTAGGTTAGCCTACAATTGTTTACACTCTACATTTTATTTACAAGCACACAATATACATTTATAAGTGCAACAATCACTTACAGGCTAACACCACATGCACTATTTTATTTATATTATACATTTTATCATTATTTTAAAAACAATTAATTATATCTCATAGACAATAGTCCCAAGAGAACTCAGAATAATAGCAACAATAATAATAGCTAGGAATATTCCATTATAAATTTTAAAACATTGACAATATTGGCCATATTATAACATATACAGAACACCATAGTTATCAGCAATAATCAAGATAATAGTAATCAATTAACTTACATAACATCTGGTCGATCTATTCCACATAATAACGTCACTAATACTAATCAACTGACTGGACGCCGGAGCTCCGTTCTGGTCGACGTCTTGAACAAGAATGAACCCCGCCACTCGGAGCTCCTCGTTTTACAGTCGTGAACAAACAACATTGACGTTTCTATCTACCGTCATCCAAAATATTAACGACATAAAAGGTAGGATATCCGTTTTGAATATTTTCTATGTTTTGCTACATTATTCCTTAATATTTTAACTAGTCCACATTTACAGACATGTTTTAGATTATGCAAAACATTACTGTTTTATCAAGTTTTAACAGTAAAATGATAATAATAACAATACCTGTAATAAGGATAATCTATTACGTGCGTCCGACGAAAATGATCGTGGGACCGTGCGTTCAAACATATTTATATCTACTGAATGTCGTATTGGTTCGACGACCACATTGTCTAGTTTTCGTCGCGCGACCATTGACGCACCGTATTGATCGGACGATCGTCTGATCAAACATACTTATCAGTACTGAATGTCCTAATGGCTTTCGCGCGACCAAGTGGAGAGGAGGGGCCACAGAACACTAATTACCCGACTGCGCCAGAAGGAGGGTTATGTTTTCTTTGTTCTACACTAATACTAGTATAACGAGTACAATCACTGCGTATTCCATTACAGATATAATCAAAGGTTTCTGTTGACATTGACAAATATTCGTTAATATCTTCTACTTTTTTCCGTAACTCGAAATACTGATAGTGTAATTCTTAATGCTATTTACGATTAAAGAAATATTGCCCGACAGCAAAAACTATGCATCTCTGTTAAGAGCCATTTCGAGTGTGATCGCATCGCTTCAAAACAGGACACATGATTTCTTATCGCGCGAGCGGTTTCATCGCACGACGGAATCACATCGCTACATCGCGCGAGCGATGACAATTATAGGACGTCGCCTTAGGGTTCCTTGTTAACTACGGAACCCTAAAAAGGAAGGTAAGGATTCATAGGGCACCAAAAGATCTATCCCTTCTTAGATACATAATTGTTGGATCGAAGACCCATTTTCAGTAGAGTGGCTGGCTAAAAAAAACCGCCTTGCTATAAAACTGCTACGCAAAGCCTACGCCGTAGCATTGCTACGCCTGCTACGCGGTCGTAGCAATTATCCGATCGGTTCAGTTGTATATTTATGTAGACGTGTATCTGATACAATGAAAATGATTATCTATCCTTCAAAATGTTCATTCAACTGTCGATCTTATCATCTCTTACACAAAACTAACATGGCGTATTATATTCCTCGTACATAAATACAAAAGTGTTACTAATACTCGCCCAGTTATTATCCCTCGTCAGTCGTAAGGAGGGGTTGTGACAGCTGATATCGTATAACAGAATATCTAAAAGCTTATACATTTGATGTTGTTCAGTAAACAAAAGGATATTTAACGTAGCTTCACGCCTCTATGATTGTGGTAGAGGTATAGAGTTTCGTGTTTTGTGAATTTCGTAGTTCACTTGTTTTGTGTTCTGTGGTAATGCCTTATTTGTTAAAGACGACATTTATGTATTATACTAGTCGTATTATGTGGGTTTTACACAAGTGACTATAGCCGATCGATTTTCGCGACACGGCACGTTTAACCCGTCAGCGTTCAAAGCAAGAGTGAACAGGCATCATCTGGGCACACTCGTTCCATCATAGACCTAATCATAGCTTTCCATTAGGCGTGATCGTGGCCAATAGCCGTGATTCAACAATAAAACCATTGATTTTACATAATAGGTGTCAACTGTTACAGCATACCGCAACGCCATTTGATTTTTGGTGAATCCTATGGATATTTCCGAAACATTTGCAAGCCAGACCGAGTAATACCAAGTGAGTATTTACCGTTATATATTAGTTCTGCTTAATGTATGAAACATTACACATTATTTGTTTGGGGAAGACTCACGCCAACCAGTAGTTCCCATTTGTCCTATGGAACACGACGTCATCGGACAAAATATTGTCCCATTTTGTCCGATGACGTCATGTTACATGCAGATTATTTTTTGTTCTGTTTCGCAGTTTTTTTTGCCAGCAGTTTTGAGGGCTGGAAGGGTGCTATGCGCCTTCCGCTACTTGCCAAACAGCCTTCTGGTGCTCTTCTTTCTTTAGTCTTAACTCATTCATTTTCATTTCAGCCGAAAGACGTCCACTGCTGGACATAGGCCTCCCTCAAGCACCGCCACATCAACTGGTTCTATGCTTCCCGCATCCAGCGGATTCCTGCGCCGTCACAAGGTTATCGGTCCACCTTGTGGGAGGCCTTCCAACGCTACGTCTTGCGGTACGCGATGTTATTAAATTAATGTTTATTTCTTTACGGCCACGGTTTTCATTAGTCTGGTATATTGCTATAAATTACCATCCAAAACTTGAGTTTAAATTAAAAATATTTTCACTGTTAAACCACGGCCATCGAACGGTTACGTAAACACTCCTCTCTCTTCGCACGAATATTACAAGAAAGGTAGGTAATTTTAAAAATATACAAGCAGCATTTTGCTTTGAGGTTGCTTACATAACACGATACCGAAAAATCCAAACGTGGTAAATATTATTAGCCGTGTAACAACGAAAACGCCACTCACAATATTAAAACGCCGCACATAATATTAAAACGCCACACATAATATTAAAACGCCATACATAATATTAGAACGCCATACATAATTATTCATCTAATTTATAAAAGGTAGGTAGTAGTTGTATCCAGGAACAAAAAATCACGCTTAAAATAACTTCTATGTTTTTATACACATACGTAAACGCACACTTTATTCCCATGGGGGTAGTTAGAAACTACAGGACGCCACCTGCAGGCTACGATCCTTACATACTCGTTTTGTTTCGTTTACGTTCATAATGTGGCGTGTAATGTGTATATGTGTGTGTTGTATTGTTTTATAATGTACCTAATATTAGTTCTATCCATCCTATCTTTCCAAACTTAAACAAAAGCCGTTTCCACATTAAAACTGTAAGCAAACAATTACAAAGCCTGTGTTTAAGAACAAAAAGTATTTTAATCGTTGTATCGCGTGTCGTCGGTACCAAGTTGTGCTCTTGTACGTGGTTACTCGATAAGAAGGCGTAGTTAGCTGAACCTGTGGCACTGTGGCACTGCTATTTATGTTTTTAATCTACACTAAGAGGTGCGATGGCTGTTCCCAAAGTGCCGATGCCGGTAATACGGGCCTTTCGGGCCTTTTACTTCCATGTTTCTGTGTATGTGTAGTAGGGTTATTTTTTTTATGTGTTGGAGCGGAATGTAGGACGCATGAAATTTGTAGATGTTATTTGAAGAAAAGGTAGTTATAAAATTGATTAAAGCAAAGTTGGCGGCTGTGTTATTAATTTAATAACTAGCCCAAACCTATAAGCCGCTTCATGCTTCCTGGCGGTCGATACTTATTTAAAATTGAGTTATCAAACTTCGCATCGCATCCGAAAAGTTAAATTGAAAACCATTAAAAGCCAATCATTGGTGAACTTTTTGGGCTTCGATGCCTTCCATCAAATTACTTGGAATCCGCGACTATCCATTACTGGGAATAGCGTTTTCAAAAAAACGTCAAGGAGGTGAAACTGAGGCAATATATCAAGCGTTCGTGCCCCGCGACCACGTCCCGCGTGACTGATGTCCCCCACTCATTTATAAATTGACCTCACTTTGGCTCCGAGGCAGTTAAAGATCGAGCCCATACGCCGAAATTTTTCCATCTTGCCATCGACATAATAAAGTTATTGCTTCGTTTATGAACACCGAAATAGAGTACAGGACTATGTAGGTATAAGTCTTATATGTATCTAACATACAGGATTATTTTAAATGAACTAGCTAAACTCAACAGACGCGATGGGTATTGATATCTAAGTTTATTTATTGATATATAAATTATATTGACTCAATGTGAAATTCCCATTTCATAAGAATTAATTTTAAGTAAAATAACAATGTCAGAAAATTTAATGTTTATTTTTGTGCATGCAATAGCTATAAATCTAGTTATATCTACCTACAAATATGTTGCTGTGCCCTAGCAGGGTTCATGTTTGAAACCTATATATCATATTGTAACATATTGTAAACACCATGAATGCAATAAATAAATAAACATGATAAAACAAAAAATAAATTAATTTGATGATTTTTGTGGGGTCAAAATAAGTAGGGAATTGAATAAGTCACATACATAGACAGGTTTCAAGCGCACAGCCTCGTGCTTGAAAAGCGGGTTTATCAAAATCCGAGCCATCACGACGCAAATCACAAAAAAACTTTAAAAAACAACCGGCTCCCAAAAAAAAAACACTGCAAAGTTAAAAATAACTTTAATTTCGAAAGTAAAAATTTTTTGTTATTTTTAAAAAAGTTTTTTTTTTATTATTCCCTTTTTAGTTGTACCTTGTACTATACAGATCAGTGACTGGAAGTTTTTATAACATCATCACTTAAATGAAATATCAGTTTAGAATTATTTTTTTTTTGTGTAACCTGCGCAGACGTGATGGATATCGATCTAAACACGATAAAATATAAGGAAACAGTTTTTCTCCAATCTTACTTCAAGTAGCAACACTAATAGCCGTCTTCTACCTCTATAGAAAAAAAAATGGCACTCCGGGAGTGCCGACAGAAGTGAAAACTTGAACAATTAATTACGTGTGTATTTTTTGAATCATCATATAGGTAAACAAAACACAAACAGAATACTTTGCCATCACTCACTGACATATCGGAAATTCATTAAAACCGAAACATCCCGAGGACAGCCGAGCACATCCGAAGCGGTGTCGGTGACGGTAACAGTGGCGCGAATTCAATGGTTTTTTCTGAACTTAAAAAAATACTCAACGCGCCTAAAGAAGTTTTCACTTCAAAAACAATCTTTAATTTTTTAGTTAATCGTGTTAACAATACCCATCACACCTGAAGAATTTAGCTACCAAAAAAATAACCCTGTATGTACCGTCATTCAAATGAGTAGACTGTTTTTACAAACTAAGAAAACTCTAGTGAACAGGTATTGTGTTAATGCAGGTATAACGAAACATTTCTAACAAAGGGAGCTTGGACGTTTGCTCATTGAAAGAGAACCGTATTTACATTTCAATTTTATGAAAACCTTTTATTGAAATACGAGTATTTTTGAACATAACCGCATCAGCCTAATGATCTGATGAACTCTGACAATGTTTACTTTGTTATTCCATAAAAAAAAAATCTTTAAATAAAAGCTTTGTAAGACTAGTCCTCCGTGAAATTATTATCTCCACATTCAACAATCAATTTCCCGAGACATACCGGTAATGTTGATTAGACAGCTATTGAAATGTTGATCTCATCCTTTCCCTTTAGAAAATTCGTACCAAATCGCGCGTATCCTTCAGTTATAAATTGCCATTACATCGCAGACGACAAAGCATTGAAATTCTGCCAATAAACTTGACTGAACGGGATCCGCCGCCAAGTCCCCTGTCGATACGCCGATAGATCCCTCGGGACTGAAAGATGTGTTCCACTTATTTCAGAATTGACTTCGTTTTATTTCCCCCTTCCTTTTATTTGATGTCACTCTGACGTTTTACACTGCGTGCGGCTGTCTAAATAGTCGAAAATTTTTGTTCCTTCATAATAAATTCATAGTATAAATAAAAAAATGAAATTTATTGCTAGCATTTTGTGCCTAAATACAGCAAGCCACACAGTTAATGGTGCCATCAATCATAAAATATAGCTTTGTGTGTGGTCAGCTCGGCGTACGTAGATGGATATTTATAACAACAACAAATCAGTTGGCAAACGTGGATCACAATAATTCAGAATTATTATTTGGAGAGGAAATTATTAAGGTGTGTAATTATTATTGCGGTGATTAGAGCTTGTAATTAATTGCTTGCGTTGAGGATTGATAGTCCTGGCTAGCGTAATTGTGCTTGAAAACACGATGTTATATTTGGTATTGATTTACCTATATAGATATTGTGCTACCTGTCAATCTCGTTCTATTTCCCTGATATCTTCTCAGACAGAGATGACATCTATGAAAATGGAAAACGTTGACATTCAAAGAATTCAATCAATCAATAAACTCAGCCTAACGCAGTCCACTGCTGGACGTAGGCCTCTCCCAGGCAGTGCCACAATACCCTGTCCTCCGCCTTCCGCATCCAGTTTGTCCCAGCCTCCTTCTTAAGGTCATCGGTACATCTAGCTGGGGGGCGTTCCACGCTACGCTTGCAGATACGTGGTTTCTTCACTAGAATTCGTCTGCTCCACCGGCCATCGGTCCTTCGCCAATCATGGCCAGCTCATTGCCACTTGAGTTCCAGGAATAATCACCAACAGATGTTGGTAGGTCTAAGAGCCAGCGGCCAGCGAAAAAACAAAAACAAAATATAAAATGCGGTCTAAACAAAATGTATACAGCGGGGCAATTCCTTAACAATTGCAATGCCTTGGAAATACAACGACATTCATTGCGCTACTTACGGTTTCAAGCAGACGAATTTTTCAAACATATGAAGCAATCCTTCGGATTATGATAGAAAATGTGTTACGCAATTGGGGTACAGGTTTGAGGTGGGTGTTTCACTCGGCGCGCGATTGGTTGGGCAATCTGTAAAATGTAATAGGTACGTGGTTCTGAGAAAAAACCTCTGTGACTGACGGGCAAGAAAGTAATCTGATGTACTGGTACCGTTTTTCAAGGTCAGAACCCTAAAAACATCGCATAAGTACTTTGGCAATAAATCGTATTTTCTCAAAGAGCTCGTAAACATGTTTGCAGGGTACGTTTTAGAACTGAATTACTACATGAATAATCTTATCTATAAATAATATTATTATAATTAGGTCAAAGCCGCCATTTTGTGCTTTTTTTTTTTTCAAAATGGCTGCTACGCATGAAACATTATATCAATTGTTTGTTCTCCCTAATAAAAAAAATAAAAAATATCAGCTATCGATTTATACAGGTTTCATGCGTGGCCGCCATTTTGAAAAAAAAAAGGCGGATATGTAGGTATGCCATAGACTTTCAAAGCCCTTTATGAAGTTGTATTTAGGCGGGTACCTAATCTTTGGAACTACTGATCCGATTCCAAAAATTGTATTGCCGAGTGTCATAAGATATATTTAATGTTGAAATAAGAAATTTAACGCAGGCGAAATCGCGGACAGAAACTAGTTAACCGTAAACCGAAGTCAATTAATATAATTACTTTCTATTTTTCTGCGTAATACCAGGTTTATATTGTTGTACATTATATTGTTGTACTCGTATGTCCATGTTTTTGTGGTATTTTGCGGTTTCAACAAAATACTAAGTACCTAAATAAATATTAAACCGGTAAAATGCAAGCAAACAAATATGGTAAAGTTTTATTGGTGTTGTAACGTTTTGTGTATTTCGAGGAATTATTGCGTAACTTACATTTTATTTGTTACCTGCTAATTAAAATCAGTCGGCGCCTTTATTTGACTGGTTCGAACATTCTGATTTTAATTAATATGACTACTTTGTCAGCTAACAATTATTACGAGCTTTTTGCCGCGGCTTCGCCCGCCGAAAACTGTGATTAATAGTACCCAGGTTATAAACTACCCGTGTGCCAAATTTCATAGAAATTCGTTCAGCCATTTTGCGCTGATCCGGAACATATATACAGACAAACAGACTATTTATAGGACTAAAATTCTATATAAAGTATAGGTGGTATATTTTCGGCATCGAGACTCACACCTCGTAGCAACTACTTTTTTTAAAAAAATATTCAATGTACAGACACTCCAGCACATCAACCTACCCGAAACTGTCACATTTTCCCAATCAACTTTGAACCTTAAGCTTTAGTGATAAAGTTGAAAATCTATTAAAGAAGTTTGACAGATTGTAGTAGGTTGATGTGCTGGCGTCTGTGCAATATTAACTTCGTTACGTACTATGTTATTAAATTTACAGGAAAAAAAAAATTAACCAGTAACCATAATACCGTATACTGTAATCATGAAATCAGAATAATATCGTCGGTTAAAAAAGTTGTTTTATTTATTTTGACCGCGTTTTCTATGAAACAGCAGAATTGTTTTTTGACAACCAACGACAAATTTCTGCACTAGGGTGTCTAGAATCATAATTATTCTGAATTTATAGTTACAGGTTGCGCACTAGTAGTTTTTTCCTGTATAGATTCTAAGTATAAGTTTCCTAGAGTAAATATAATATATCTACCTACATAACTAAAAGGACACAAGGTACCTATAAACTTACAAATATGTGCTTGTCATGTAGGTAGGTATATGACACAATACAAAGTAGCCTCTCAAATACCTGTTACTATTATTATTAAAGGAGAAGAGTAATCTCATTATTTACAAGTTTTAGCTTTTATTGTTTCAAAAAAAGTTCGTCCCTAGAGTCGAAACAACAATGTTTGGAACGTCCAAAGTTTGTTTAGCTACGGAGGAAATTCGACAAAATACATTTACTGGATCCAACAGTAAATGGAAAGTAACCCACTGAGGAATACTATGCATAGTCCATGAAGAGATATTTACTTAAATGGGATAAATCTATACATAACATACATAATCAGCCTATAATGTTCCCACTGCTGGGACACAGGCCTCTTCTCAATGAGAGGGAGTGGGCCGTAATCCACTACGCGAACCCGGTGTGGGTTGGCAGATATCTACAATCTATACCTACATATACAGGGTGTTACAGAAAGGGTATATCAATACAAACAGGTTGAAGAGTGTATCTGGTCTAGAGTCTCTGTACAAAATTTCAGCTCAAAAGCAGTAACTTTGAAAATGCTTAATATTTTTTTATTTCGATAGTTTATTAAATTGAAATCATAACAAACGTGTCACCGCACTACGAGGGTCATTATCCATTATCTGTAGTGCGTCTGTGCGCCTAGTACACGCACATCACGCCGCCGCGCGCCAGTGCAGCGCCGTGATGTCGAAATAAAAAAATATTAAGCATTTTCAATGTTAATGCTTTTCAGCTGAAATTTTGTACAGAGATTCTAGACCAGATACACTCTTCAACCCGTTTGTATTGATATACCCTTTCTGTAACACCCTGTATACGTAGTACGTACTATAAATTAAAGTTGCTTTTCGTGTCTGTCTGTGAGACCGCATTGTTCTACTAAACTATACAACGGATTTTGATACAGTTTTTACCATCATTTACAGATTGAATTCAGTTCAGTTCTAGGGTCGATTATTGTCGCCAATAAGCCTGATGTGTAGGTGGTAGATCAATTAGCGCGTCGCACAATGATTGTCGATGTCACCATTCCACATAACGGAAACCTCGCGAAAGCTGAGAATGAGAAACAAATCAAATATCTCGACTTAGCTCACGAGGTTTTTGACTTGGAAGAATGTGAACTCGGTCGTCATTGTGCCGATTGTCGTAACGGCTAATGGCCTGATGAACGAAAGCCTCCATCTACATTCCTCGAAGCTCTCTAGGCAGTTGGATCAGGGGTCTGATTCAGAAGGCAGTACTCCTCGATACGGCTCGCTTCTGAAGAGATCCCTCTCTCTGGAGCCCAAACCACCGCTAGCTTTTGACCCTGCACCCGACGTCGGTAAATCACAACGTATTTTTTATTTAAAAAAAAAAATTGTATTATGATTTTCCCCAAAGGATTTTAATTCATTTGAAGCAATATTTTATTTAGGTCAGAAAAACATGTCTTTCTTTTAAACAAATACGTAACACATATCACGGAGCTCTTAGGAATTTAACGACGCACCCTGTAATTACTGGTTATAAGTGGGACAGGGTCTGTGCGGGCTTAATAAATATCGATCTGATTGATATCAGACCTTTAGTCGACGCTGATAATACATTTGATACCCTTACAATATGTGGAGAGTTTACTAATGAAAAGGTTACACGAAGGGAGAGATTATCTTAGCCAAATATGTTCTCGACAAGAAATCATTGATGCGTGAACGTTACTCGGGTAAATTATCTTATGTTATGATGAGTGGAAATAACAATGAATTAATTGTGAAGTACTTTCTTATGAAAATAAATTCAAATATCGGTTATATGCATAATTTTACTTTGCTTCCAAATTAGTTTACTATGATTCTCTTTATGATTTCTTTACTTCTATTTCCACCTTTTGCCTTGTGCCTTTTATGTGCCTATTTGAAATAAATGCTTTGACTTTTTTTGACACCAGAGATGAGCAAGGATGCGTAGCGAGGGATGTGTGTAAAACTAACCAATACCAACGGTAACTTAGATCAAGCTAAAAATGAAGCGATGTTATTGGTTGGTTTCACACACATATCCTATACATCCTCGCTCATCTCTGGTGGATACGCAGCCTAATTCTCCCTATTATATGGGATTTAAAGATAACTGGGGAAATGTAGGCTTACTAAAGGTTTACCTTTACCTAACGAGGAATACATGCGTGAAGTTATGTTGATGTTACGTTACGCATAATTCTAGGGTTTTCAAATAGTTTTTGGCCGTTTGTCCACTGCGACGTCATCGAGAACGAGATGACGGCGCTTAAGTAAACTAGTCGCGAGCTCGAACTCACTGGTGGTCATGGCCAAAATCACACTGTCTAACTTGGCTTCATGTCTGACAGAACTAGTATCAGTGATGAGCAGTTAGACGCTAGTCTACACGCACAACGTCTGATTCTCACGCACAGAAACACCGTTCCGAACTGATAGGCTCGTAACAAAAATCGAAAAGTGCTTTGGAAAATCGAGTTTTATGAAAAAACCACTGCATAAATCAATCCTAACTAATATTATAAATGCGAAAGTAACTCTGTCTGTCTGTCTGTCTTTTCTTCACGCCTAAACCGCTGAACCGATTTAGATGAAATTTGGTATAGAGATAGTTTGAGTCTCGGGAAAGGACATAGGATACTTTTTATCCCGATATTCCCACGGGATCGAGACTTGCGCGGGTGAAACCGCGGGGCGCAGCTAGTTATAAATAAAGTTTATTAAACTCTTCAATAACTGAGCTTTGTCGGTACGGACTTGGTTTTCAAGATTTTACAGTTCTTTTATTACTTATTTACATCCAAAGTTAGGTTAAAAATAGCAAAAAAACGAATCTTTGGTGGCTCATAACTTTTTAATGGGTTTTTATTTTACTATTCTGTTTCCGTACAGACAAAATTAATAATAAGTCAAAACAACATCATGTTTTACTTTGGATGCACAAAATGCTCCCGAAATTTGTATGGAAAAATATCGACTAGTTGCCACTAGTCCTTAAGTAGCGATAAACGTATTAAACGTATTTTATTTCTTTCTTTCGAGACATACATTTATTATGGCCGCGTGTCCACCGTACGTCGCGTCGTCACCGGTACGTCACGCTCGGTTCGCATAATCTCGTTTCTCGTTGACGTCCCGTTGACGGTGGCGGGTGGACAAACGGTGACCCCATTACACGACAGCTGATTTTCGGGATCTTTTAACTATCTGTCTTACAAACATCGGGGTCGAAAGTTTAATGTGCCATCTGATTCGAGACACAGAAAAGTCGATGAGTAAAGAATGGCCACCCATCTACTGTGACCGTTGCCGATTAACTTTGTAAATCGATTAAACAAAAGTACTGTGATGAGCAATGGGTACAACGTGTACCTCTCGGTACTTTCCATAAGTATTTTAATTGGCTACTCATGATTAATTGAACTAAAAATAATATTTTGGTATAGAATAGAAAATTGTCTATTGTAATTAACAAATAAACTTGGTCGAAATTTTAAAAAAGGATCTCTAAGTACAAACGCCAGCACATCAAGCTACTACAATCTGTCAAAATTATTTAATAGATTTTCAACTTTATTGCTATATCATAAGGTTCAAAGTTGATTGGGAAAATTTTACTATTTCGGGTAGCTTGATGTGCTGGCGTCTGTACAACATATTCTAAGGTATACAATATTAACCTTAGTGCGTACTGTTTTTCAGCGGAATCTTGTAAATGGCCTTATCTGTAAGTTTCACAAACAGAATAAAATAAAATAAAAAGAATATTCTAACATGGATAGTATAAATTGTACCTAATGATATTGTTTGTTCCTTTGATCTTGTAAGATTCAAATAACTTCGGTACGCGGTATTACAAAGAAATAGTGGGCGATAACCTATGCTATAGGTACCTATACACCCACACACAGTTTCCATCCCACACAGATGAAACCACAAAAATTTTCCTCAACTACCCACATAATATATCGAATTGTGTGTATTCTACTTATATAATAATTACAAATACTTCCACGAATGATGATTAAATAAAATGTAGTTTTTTTTCCCACTGCTGGGCAAAGGCTTCCCCCATATTCTTCCACATTTCCTTGTAGTGTGCTTTCTCTGGACAATCAGTTAGGAACGAGTCCAAATCGTCACGCCAGCGTTTCTGGCCTGCCTCGGTGACGACGCCCGTAATATAGTTTATTTTAGGATTTTTATTCCTAGTTTTTACCAATTTAAGATGAGAAAAAATTTACTCCACTGATGTAGGGTAGAAAATACAATAATACTCGTTATTATGTACACCATATAAATTACAGACACAAATATAGAAACTTTACAAAGGGCGACACAATTGGCGGTCTTATCGCTAAGAGCGATCTTTTAAAAACAACCTTAGGGTATTTTATGGTTTTATAGAGTTTTCTGTTTTGCCATTTTATTTTTCAACAGACTTTTTCCTGAGTATTCTTTGTTACATATTTTTAAACATACCTATTAAAGACATACAAGACTTCATTATTATATTCTGAAAACTAGCTTCAACCCGCGGCTTCACCCGCGTGGATGTGGATTTCATGGGTTTTCATTTTTTTTGCGGGGTACCCTAATTCTTTTTTAAAATAAAAGTATCCTTATTTACTCCTTATGATATCAGCCACCTGCCTGTGGAAGTTCCGTCAAAATAGGTGCAGCCGCTTCGGAGATTAACTGGAACAAACTGACAGATTAAAATTTTAAAAATTGTTAAATTTATCAACAATTAACAATTTTAAATAACACCTTTATGAAAAAAAATCAGATAAATGGATAGTTATAGATATAGGCGTCCTAAGAATCTTGTAACCATATCTCTCAAAATATACCAATCTCATACACCTTACCGTTATAAGCCCGTTGCAGCCACAAGTCTCAGAGATAAATGAACCTTCCGTTTTAATAATAGCGCAGAGAGGAACCACGGCCCCATGCAATAACTCAGGGTGTAAGGCCCCATCGTCGGCCCCATGTCAACAACTGATCCCCCTTGATTGGATCATCGACCCACTGATAAATTTATCACCCGTCAGTTGGATTTAAGCAGTCACATAGTCTACCATGTAATTTTCGCGGTCACTACTACAATCATTGGGTTTCAAGTTATCTAAATTGGGTCGTTGGGAATAGAATAAACTTAGATTGGAAATGGATTTGATCGTGTTGGATGTCATTGTATGTCTGGTGCTAAAAGTTTAATGTTAACATCTGTGATAATGAATGTTACTCATTATTATAGTGTATGTGAATATCATGGAATTAGTTAGTACGCACGACGACACATCAAGCCGATAATAAACAGCTGATTTTATTTATTGATAACCGGCTAAAATTTTCTACGCCAGAATGGGTCTAGAATCATGTGATTGCGCGGCAATTTCCCTGCCACCATGTATGTTTAATTCACTAAAGAGATAGTACGTTTATATGTTTGTTACTTCTTTACGCTCAAACGGCTGAACCAATTTTGATAATATTTTGTATGGAGGTAGCTGACACCCTGGATTAACATATGGGCTACTTTTTATCCCGATATCGACATTTACGCGGGTGAAACCGCGGGGCGCAGCTAGTAAAAATAAAAATTGATCATACCACAGGGTGTCCAGTGGCAAATTTCAAAGTTTGAAAAAACGTAATTTCTGAACGCAACACGTTAGAGCGCGGGGAGCGTCGTTGAAAGCGATAAGATCTGCAGATTTTTAAGCTGCCATGGAGCGGTGGCGTGGAGTGCACCGCGCTTTTGCCATCGAGGCGTACATTTCAAGTGCATTTTCGCTTACTGAAACTTGTCGACTTAGTAATCGTGAGGATATTCGTCAATTACGTGATGGACCATTCGATCAACCTTATTTAGTCTTGGGAAGCAAAGTTCAGAGCTACAGGATCAACATTAAACAGCCCCAGACCAGGACCTATACCAGCGGTGGCCACAGACGAAAATGTCGAACGTGTCATGGTATTCTGTGACTAAAAATCCCCGTTTATCACCTCGTGCACGTTCATCGATATTAGGAATTACGAAAAATCGTTCAAGATTTACACTTTTCAGTCCATCAGTCGCTCTGTAAACGCGTTTTTGAAAACATGCGTGCTAGACTTGACGAGTGTGCTAGGCTCGATGGTCAACATTTGGTGGCCGTGGTTTTCAAAAAATGAAATCCGCATTTATTGTTTATAACATTCTTTATATTAGAGGTGTAGTTTTTGAAGTGACAACTTCTTTAGCGGCGTTGCACACTTTTTGTAATGGGTAAAAAATGTTAAACTCGCGTCAGGACATCGCGTCAGGACACGTGACCGTCAGGAGAGATTTCCCCCCCCCTCTCTTTCTACGGCGGCGCCAAACGAAGTGAACCAAGTTTAGTGACACACGACAATGGATGGATGGATGGATGGATGGATGGATGGATGGATGGATGGAAGTGGAAGTGGAAGTGGAAGTGGAAGTGAAAGTGGAAGTGAAAGTCGAAGTGGAAGTCGAAGTGGAAGTGGAAGTCGAAATCGAAGTCAAAGTGGAAGTCGAAGTGGAAGTCGAAGTCGAAGTGGAAGTCGAAGTGGAAGTCGAAGTCGAAGTCGAAGTTTAAGTCGAAGTCGAAGTGGAAGTGGGTGTTTAAAATATGGAAATTGAACAAAGTGCATCTATTAATGAAAAAAGGGACGCAGAAATAATGAAAAAAAATGAGTTATATTAATTCAATTAATAATTGATTTTCAACACACTTGCTCGTAAAATGGCTCTTAATGCACAGCTTTTAGATCCATAATGCAGTGTATTACAAACGCGTGCTTTTTCTTTACGTTACGATACTTGTGCTTTATTTCCACAGATAACTATTTAATTTACTAGTCGGAGGTCGGAGAAGTGCGTTTTTTTTAATCTCTTCAAAGAGACTTTATGCCAAAAAGAATCCGCGAGCCATATTTTACTTTTTTTTTTAAATGGTCTGAATTGTCCTTGGTCCCAAGATGAACTAAAATTTATTTACCTTAAGATGAATGCGCAGTTGTAGCCCACGAAATTAAATTTTTCTAACGTTTTTTGCAATTTTCAGGTCAGTGTCAGGTTGTATCTTGATCAAAATATGATTCGCGACTATAACAGATACGTATTTACAGAATTATAATCATTAGAATCATTAAATACATCTTTCTAAGTTAGATTTGTTTCATAAGAACAAATCTCTTATGGAAAAGTTCTTAGGGAACAAATCTAACTAAAATATATATATTAATGATTCTAATGACTATAATTCTTTAAATACATATCTGTTATATAAATATACATTGTGATCAAGATACAACCTGATACTGACCTGCGAATTGTAATAAACTTGAAAAAAATTAAATTTCGCAGTCTACCACTGCGCATTCACCTAAGGGTGCATCCACACATAGCGAGGCACGTGTGCCGCAAATGAATTTTTTATTTATGTATGGTTGCCTCAGGCTGAGGCATCTAACATACAAAAAAAAAACACTTGCGGCGCATGGCTCGCTCTGTCTGGATGCACCTTATAATTTTCCGTCGTCCCTCCCGTAACCAAACGGAAAAGACCACTGGCGTTCTATTATTGCGGATTCTCACTGAATTAATGTATATTTCTCTATGCAAATAGTACTTTCTAATTCCATACTAACTAAACTACAATTTGACATACGACAACACTACGATCAGTCTTAACATTATTTTGTGTTTATTATATTTTTTCTATAGGCTGTATATCGGTTCTGTCTTTGCCAATAAGTAAATAAACGCGCGCCGCGCTAGCAATGCGCGCGCAGGTGTAGGAATGACCATTACTTACTCTATGGGTAAACCTGCGCGCGCACACGCGGAATGACAAACCAAGCCCGCCATTATCCATACAAGTTAATATTTAACAATACAAGTCTGTTTTTTTCCTCACAAGTGTGTTGAAAAACGTCGTATGATACGCGTGTGCATTGATAATTAAACTCTCGGCTACCTTATCGCGCTCGCCTACGGCTCGCGCGAATAATACCGCCTCGAGTTTAATGATCAACATAGCACACATGTATCATAATGTACTATTATTTCAACGTTAATATTCAAGTTTTCACTTCTGCCGGCACTCCCGGAGTGCAACCCGTCTTTTTTTTTTACAATTTTTCAAACTTTGAATTCTGCCACTGGAATATATGGGCATGTAAATATACTCCTAAACACAAACATAACATAATATTCTAACAATGTTAAAGAGGTTAAGTGAATAATTTGTACCAACACCGATACCTTGACAGTATTAAATGCACAATGGGAATAATTAAACGTACATACAGCAGGAGTACTGATACCCTTTGTGATATACACCGTCATTGTATTTGGGAAACTGGTTGCCTGCTCATTGTGCAAATATTTTGGAGTTGTTTTCTGTGATATGAATGCGCGAGTCAATTAAAGAATGAGTCAAAATGTAGGTAAAAGTAATTCTATAGAGTGCTACAAGGATCTTTTTGGGTTAGAATGGCAATGGCAGGGGGGCGCTGTTGTTGAACATTTGTGTAATTGTTTTGTGAAATGTATTGAAAAAAAACCGGTCAAGTGCGAGTCGGACTCGCGCACCGAGGGTTCCGTACAAATTTTTAGGTATGTAAATAGTTTATCACAGGTTTTTTTTTTGTAACGTACCTACTACGGTTTTCGAATTGTTTCCTTTACTTTCATGATTCTAGGTCAACAGGAAATATCCAAAAGGTTTTGATTCTGGAACAACAACGTCCGTATCTTTTGATTGCGTTTACTTAGAAGTTTGATTTTTTCACTGCTTCAAGGGATTGCAGCCCTGAGTATTTGGTATTAATTTCAACTTGATAACTCCACGCGTTGCTGAGAAAAAGGCCTTGACCGACGGACAGACAGACTGACAACGAACTGACCTTATAAGGTTTCCGTTTTTCCTTTTGATGTACAGAACCCTAAAAATAAGATGGCGGCGTAAGTTTTAATTTCGGCCACGCACTAAAAGATAATTGTACAGCTTGATGAAAACTTATGTGTGTGATGTTAGAGATACAAATAATAAAGCGGAGCTATCGTTGCAAAGCCTGTATTCCAAAGCAGATAGGAGACATAAAATACAAAATTAATTTTGACACATAGGTAGAACGTCGCGTTCGTCAACATGACAGAAGGTTGCGTTCACAGCTATAATTATATGTTATACGAAGTGTTGTAGTCAAAAAGGGAATAAACAAATGAAAAGTACCTCCCGTGATAATAACTAAACATGTTCACCTCCTTTTGATTCCGTCAATATTCATCATAATAATGAGTTGAACCAATACAGATTTTTCTTTATTATCTTAACACGTGTAGACACAGCATAGTTGGGGACCTTGCTGGAAGGATGTAGTTATGCTACCAAGACCTACAAGCGGTGGTTGGAAATAGTTATTACCTACCAACCACCGCTTGTAGCTCTTGGACAAAATCTAAGCAGTTGCTTAGATTTTTGTTTTTTGGTGTGCAAGAGTGGAAAGGCGTGAGTTAATGTTTGCGTGTATGAATGCCATTTTTTTTATACTAGCAGCGCTCCGCGGTTTCATCCGCATAAGTTTCACATGGGAATACCTGGATAAAAACTATCCTATGTCCTTTCCCGGGACTCAAACTATCTCTATACCAAATTTCATCTAAATCGGTTCAGCGGTTTAAGCGTGAACAGGTAACAGACAGACACTTTCGCATTTATAATACCTATTAGTACCTATGGATTTTTTTGTACTAACTTTTTTTATTGTTTTGTTTTTATGGATCATAATTATTGTGCTATGCGATAAAGATTTTTTCATATTTATTTATTTTATAACAGTTCAACTTCAAGTCCAAAATGATGAAGAAGATCCTATGCCAGACTGTCCAAAATCCCACATATCACACATAGTGATTAACTGACAAACAGAAGCAACATGAAACAGCATAGTGACGTCACAGATACAAAACCTCAAGCGCGTCAGAACCTGGCAAACCACAGAAACCCATTTCCATTACATCTCCCTTACTAACACTCTGTATGATGGAGATAAACATACTCATGTGTGTGCACCAATTCCAAAAACCTATGTGTATACCTAGGGAATTTAAACGAACTTAAAATCTCTGGTCATTTTTCAGGTAATCACATGACGTGTACCATCGTTGACCGCATAATCACTTACCTACCTGTCGTAAAACAAAGATAGAAAATACATTTATTTAACAATGGTCAAATGCGAGCCTATTCAAAACAAGCAATAAAAAAAAACCGATCCATTTTTGTACCTAAGTAATGCATAATGCGCTGGGTGAATAAACGAGACTTTGCAGTGTACTCAATGTTTTAGTTACTCTATTTTTATTTTAAATGTTATTTTAAGGCTTATCTATCTATCAATACCAATAACAAAGCTGAAGAATTGTTTGTTTGATCATTGTAAGCGCTAATCTCTGGAACGGTTTGTCGGATTTGAAAAATTCTTTTTGCATTTGATAGCCCTATTCTTGAGAAAGGTTATATGCTCTCTAAGGAGCCGAGTAAAAAGGAAAAGGCAGAGAGAATGCTAAGCGAAAACGAAGTAATGACGAGGTGGGTCGGGGAGCAAGAAATTTCACGCGGACGAAGTCGGAGGCAGAAGCTAGTTAAAACAGTAATTTGCAAACTACTCAAACTCAAAGCATTTATTTCAATTAAACCACGGATATCGAATTAAACCATTACAGGCACTTTTGAATTGTCAAAATTAAGTAGTCGGTCAGTTGGTCAGAAAGTTGAAGCTAGGTGCCCATTCCAAAGCGTAGATCTCTATGGAGAAGAACGGGCAAGAAACTCCATGGACACTCTTTTTAAATCAAGATATTACAAAATCCTGGGTACATTATTCTTGTTGCTTCTATATGTGAGAACAATGTAAAAAAACACACAAATGAAGAAACAATACAAGAAATAAGATTAAAAATAAGCCTTGGCAGTTAAGAGATGACCAGTCTCAACCGACGGCGTCCGTTCACGAACATGACGCATGGATCAGCACCATCCAGCTCAACCATTTTGTAGGGAACCGAATGATCCAACACACGCGCCACCATCAGAGAGACATTTAAGTGAGCATGACACATTCTCAACTGCCATGCTCTTTCAAGTCAACATCAAAAAATCATAATAAACGGATCCATGGTTCTTACATTTACAAAATTGAAAAAATGCTTCTAAATGATACAAAACTATAGATTGCAATTTATTTAAGAGATGAATAAAATTTTTAAAACCAAACAGGAAAAGGTGTTTAGTATTGCAGCATTAACAATCAAAACATGATTGAATAAAATAAAAATAAATATTAAGATCGTGATGTCAGAAACACTAAAAAAAGAAAAAGGGAAGCACCTCTTCCAAATATTGAAATTTTAACTAGTGAGCTCAAGTGCCTGTGGAGCAGGACCAGCATTTAGCCAAGCATTTTTATCTGCAATATAATCATCCAACTTATAATATGCTTGTCTACATAGTGTGCGTTTAATGCATGTTTTAAATTTCTTCTCATTTAGTTGAAGAATATCGAGTGGTATTTTATTATAACATTTTACACAGTAACCCATAAAAGAAGTTTTTACTTTAGACAATCTGAAACGCGGTTGATCTAATTTGTTCCTATTTCTTGTGTTAAAATTATGCCTGTCACTTATCTTACTAAAAAGATGTAGATTTTTTCGAACGTACATAATGTTTTCATATATATATTGACAAGGAACCGTCATGATGTTAATTTTTTTAAACAGTTCCCTTAGAGAATCACGCCTGCTGAGCTTGTATATGGCTCTGACAGCCCTCTTCTGCAGGATGAAGATAGAATCAATATCTGCAGCCCGTCCCCACAACAAAATACCGTAAGACATGATGCTATGAAAGTAACTAAAATAGACCAGTCTCGCGGTATCCACGTCGGTTAATTGGCGGATTTTCCAAACAGCGTAAGCGGCTGAACTTAGCCGCCCTGCAAGAGATGTTAAGTGCGGACCCCACTGCAGCTTTGAGTCAAGCGTAATCCCCAGGAAAACCGTATTTTCGACGAATTCAAGTATTTCCTTATTCAATACAACTACATAATTTGGAGTTGAAACACTTGGAGTTCGAGTGCTCGTCGTATAATCGTCACATGACCAGAGGGCTGACCTATTTTTTTTTAGTCCAAAAATCAGCATTGCCATCCAACGTGGTAATGCTGCCAGCCTTTGGGTACTTATCCCATTGACAGCGATGCGGACGAATTTTTGGATGCCCAATGAGCTCCTGCCTTTTTCTTAAATTTTATATTATATACTTGTAATATATTAGTGTTAGCTTGTAAATTGTAATTGTTGTGTCTTTGTGAATAAATATATTTTTAGTATGTAAAATCAGCATAAAAACCTTACATTTTTCCTTCAAACAGGAAACTGACAAAAGCAAAGAAATAAAACGTTTTTTTTTCTTTTATATTTCAGATACAATCACGTGTAAACTACGATACCACTCCAATTCCGTGAACTTTGATGGTTCACAAAATGGGAGTAGCAGAGTTTACACCCGCAATGATAGGCACAGCACACTGAAATCAACCGTGACAGATAATTAGCCAGGCATCCCCCGACTCGCTCCGCACTGCAGATTGCAGTGTAACTGTTACATACGAGTTTCGGATGTAGGTGACAACCGTAGGGCTGTGTGAGAGGACGGGATAGTTTATAGGCTGATATTTTGGCAAAGTGCCTCCAAGTTATACGGAAAAAATGTATACAAAGAGAACGGATGTAAAAGGAAAAGTTTATGTCTACTATAAAGATTGGTAACGAATGATAGGTACTGTAGATGTCATAGCCTTTTTTGGTGCTTAAAGACAACCTTTATGAAAAGTTTTGATTTTTTTATGTTTGTTTGTTACGCTTTCACGCTCAAACGGCTGAACGGATTTCTATGAAATTTGGCACATGGGTAGAACATGACCTGGAATAGGACATAGAATACTTTTTATCTCGATATTCCCACGGGATCGAGACTTATGCTGGTGAAACCGCGGGGTGAAGCTAGTGAGGTATAAAGTTACATAACCTTCAGTTTGTTTGCAAATAACATTGGTGAAATTAACCAAAGAATTAATACAAAAATGCAATTAATTCCAGAGGCTAAGCATTGCTATAAAACGTGGTAAAAAACGTGTACCTTTATGAATACTTTGAAAATTAGATGGTAGAAGTACGAGACAAAACATTGATTTATAAAAGAAATAGAAAAAAAATAGAACGGGAGGGATATAATTTGGTTTACAAGCTAAGTGACAAGGATAAAAATTCGAAAACGTAACACCGTGTTCTAGAAATAATTATTGAAGTAATATGACAAACGGGTTTAATATACTTGTCCCGGTGCTGAGAGCTCGCAAAGCTCTCACAGTACGATAGTAGTATAGCGATTGCCTTTTCTGAGTAAACAGGTTTTATATTTAGAAACAGCTGTCTTTCGGTTTCCAAGTCGAGCTTTTATGTAAGCATGCCATTTGATTGGTTACCCACAAGCGGCTGCAGCGTACATTCCACATTCCCACGCACTACAACCGCCTGCGTTTTATCATGTTATTTTTAATTCTATTATAACCCCCTTACTAATGAACTTTGTATAGCGTCTCTATAGTTACACAACGCTTTGTCTTCTTATTTCGAAATTCAAATTACTGACGACTGAAAGAGAGAAATCGGTGTGAATTCACCTGATATAATACGTTTATTAGTAAGGGGGTAAATATATTGATTCTATTTGGTAACTAAACGTACACTTTCAATCATTTTCAGAGTTTACTTGTGGTGTAACAGTAAGTACCTACGCGTCTGTTTGGCGGCAATGGCTTATGGCGGTAGGTAAGTAGAAAGTTATAATGCTGGGGCCAGACTATCGTGATAACGCGAAGATTTGCGCGATAAGTTGATGCTCATTGGCTGGACGTACGATGTGAGCCAATAAGAAACAACTTATTGCGATTTTCCCGTATAGTGTGGCCCCGGCATTAATGGAATAAAAAAATGATACGTGTGACTTAGGTAAGTAGTCATTTTATTGCACGGCGTTTACAATAATGGAAAAAGACTCTTATTTATAAGGAAATAGACACACGGCATTGTGGACGTATAAGGAAGAATGTATGTGCCTTACATGTTGGGAACACTTCAGCGACTATTCTGGTTTTTATGATTCAGTACTCGTACAACGGGACCCTATTACTATAAGCCTTCGCTGTCCGTCCGTCTGTCTGTCAGCTGGCTGTATTACTTGAACCGTAATAGATAGACGGTCGAAATTTTCACAGGCTGTATTTCTATTGCCGCTATAAAAAAAGAATTAAAAAAAAATGTATGCTGGTACGGAGCTCTTCGAATACTTATTTATGTATTTATATATAACTTATTTATGTATTTGTGTACCTAATTTTAAGTTTTTTTTATTTTTTTATCATTGTTCCTCTCAACCAAAGCACCTGCCATCTAATCTCTTCACCACCCTTGGTTGACTGGTAGAGAATGCCTAAGGCATTAAGTCCGCCTTTGTACCTTTTTGTGCGAAAATTTTAATTAAATTAAATTAAATGCGAGTCTAACCAGCACCTGGCTGGTTATTAATGTTTTTGGACAATGCCGATTGCTGGACATCGACACCGATCAAAAAACTAGCTTGTTTGTTTGTAGTTTATTTTGTACAGACGCCAGCACATCAAGCTCCACTTTCATTATGCGCACAGCCAAAGTGTGGAACTCTCTGCCGGCATCTGTGTTCGCTCCCGCATTTATCCCATCTGCCTTCAAATCAAGAGTGAACAGGCATCTTCTGGGCACGGTCGTTCCATCATAGACCTCATCTATCGCTTTCCATCAGGCGTGATCGGGGTCAAGAGCGCGCCCATTTAGCAATAAAAATAAAAAGCTACCCGAAACTGTCAAATTTTCCCAATCAACTTTGAACCTTATAATTCAGCGATAAAGTTGAAAATTGATTAAAGAAATTTGACAGATTGTAGTAGCTTGATGTGCTGGCGTCTGTACATCTAACATTTAGTTAAACTGTCGAGTCACTGGGTCGGCCAATTAAACTAACTCTAACTGTAATAGGTTTCAGGTAAACTAAACATTTTCTATCAACCCTATTGGTACTTTTGGGACATGATGTCTCTAAACGAAAACACTCCACATTTTCCAATCATCATCATCATCAGCCTATAATGTTCCCACTGCTGGGAGACAGGCCTCCTCTCTGTGAGAGGGAGTGGGCCGTAATCTACCACGCGGGCCCAGTGCGGGTTGGTAGATGTCACATGTCTTTGAATTTTTGGTTCTAGGACATGCCGGTTTCCTCACGATGTTTTCCTTCACCGTTTTGAGAGCAGTGGTGATGAAATAATTTACACAAAGTAAAGCGCCTGTCTGGGTTCGAACCTAGCTACGACCTACAACTCGTAAGTCGCGGCCGATACCACTGGGCCACCACTGCTCTCCAATAGTATGTAGGTAGTGTAGTAATATTTCAAACTACGGACGTTTATAATAATTATATAAAGGAAATAATTGGTCTTTATTGTTCCGTACCTGAAAAGGAAAAAACTGAACCTTTATACGATCACTTTGTTGCCCGTCCGACTATCTATCTGACAGTCTGTCAAGACCCTTTTTCTCAAGAACGCATGAAGGTATCATATTGAAATTAATATCATATATACGGCCCCCTGGAGCTCTTAAAAATCAAACTTCTAAGTCAACGCATTAAGGCTATTTATGCGACATATTTTGATACTTGCAAATAAATCAAAACCTATTGAGTATTTCCCGTTTACCTAGAATCATGATATTTGGCAAGAAGTAATATTTCACTACACAAGTAAAGGAATAAGTTTTTTTGGCATTAAAAACTTACATTTGCAGTTGGAGAATTGACCGTGACGTGTATATGGACATGTTTTTAAACTACAATGTTAATTTTGATTTTGGGATAAAATCCTCTTTATGGAACCCTTCATTGTGCGTGGTCCGACACGCACTTAGCGTGTTTTTTTTTTTCAGATCACTCAATTCAAAAATTGAATCCACTCAGCAGTGTAAACAGTTCTTTAGCGTCCGTTAGCATTTGAATCAATGCTCGAAACTTCCATGATGTATTCACGACATACTCGTACTTTTAAACATGACTGTTATTTAAACTCCATTTGCCACTGTTTATTGTGAGCCGTACGAATAGAAAAGTTTGTTGTTGCTTTTCCTCTATTCGTTTCAGTCTTTGTATCGGTAGCATGTGTGTGTACAAATTTACTGCGCTGATTTGCACCCAGCCCGTAGCTACAATGTTGGTTTTTAATTTAAAAAATTTAGAAATGTGTAGTTGCTATTACTACAAGAGGGGCTTGTGGCTAAGTAATAACAGCCGCACGGGTCGATCGATCAGGTTAAGTTACGCTTGCCGCGGTTGGTTTGTGGATGGGTGACCATACCAAGACCCCTCGGTGCCTCGGAAAGCATGTTAAGCCGTTGATTCGTGGGTCTTTGACAGTCGTTACGGGTCGTCAGAAGCCCGAAAGTCTGACAACCAGTCTTAACAAGGGGTTTCGTATTATCCAGTAACTGGGTTGTAGAGGTCAGATAGGCAGTCGCTCCATGTAAAATACTGCCTGGAAGCCAACCCCAACATAGTTGGGAAAAGGCTAGGCAGAGGATGATTCCGGTTAAGCTCCGAAACGGCTGGACCGAGTTTGATTCAATTTGGTATGGGAATACTTTAAACCCTGGAAATAGACATCAAGGCAACTTTTTATCGACATGCCACGGGCGAAGCCGCGGGCGGATGCTAGAACACAATAATCAAAGCACAGTTTCAGAATACCTAGATACATCACATTCCGATACCCGAAAGCTAATATCTTTTGTAGATACACTAGTACGCTTCGCACACACATCAAACGTATCGCTTTGCCCAACAAGATACATCAAAGTTAGTAATCTAACAATGGAGCTGAATGAATGAAGTCCGAAGTGATTCCTGCATCGTGGTCCAGTTAATAAATATTTGTTTGGCGAGTAGCTGGACCGGCTCTAGTGTTTGCGCATATGTGTTGGGTTTGTTAAGTGTGTATTACGATATTAATGTTGGGTCACTGTTTATCAGATTCACGATTTTAAACTGAAGTTTGACTTTATACATTTTTTTTAAACACCCATTTGTAAACATAATATCATCCAGTCTGTTTTCCCGAAGAGTTAGGCAGAGGTTCCCCTTAATAATAGTAGGTACTATAGTAGCTGTGCTACCGGGGTCGTAGCTGCAGAGGCGCTGACGACCAATAATTAAGACACTCTAAGCTTTTTACAGCATTTATTGCATAAGATCCACCTCTTACAATAGCAAGTTTTAAACTAAATATAAAAAACACTAGCAGAATATTTGACACTTGCTTGAAATATCGAATGGAACATACTTTAAAATATAACCAGCCAGTCTTGTAGAGGTGTGGCTTTCCAGCCAGCCTTGCTTTAGAGCCGGCCTCTACAGTACACTCATATTTCGCTAGCTAAACATTTATCTTTGAGATAACAGAGCACAGCATCAAGTACGCATGACGACATATCAAGCTACACATCAGTAAAAGCCGACACTCTCATAGTCCGATGGGACGGTAATCCCACACAACCGGAGAGAGATCAGGCGCAGGACCAACGGCTTAACGTGCTTTCCGAGGCGCGGGGGTATCACACCGACAACTTCCAAACTCCGGGCTGTTACTGAGAAATTCCTAATGGAAAAACTCAATAACACTTTGCCCGACCCGGGAATCGAGAACCCAGGACCCCACGCTCAGCAGTCGCGCTTGCGACCAGGGACCGGACAACCCCGCTTAAGAGTTAAGCCTTTGGACAGGGTAACCCGTACATGGGGTAACTCATATCGCAGTGTTTCCTTTTGTTTGAGTTACATCCTCGAAACCCAGCGAAATGGTTAACACCTTTATTAAGGTAACCACGTGAAGGGGTTAACCCCTTCAATGACTTAAGCCTTTGAAGAGGTTACCTTCTCGAAAAGCTTTTTTTCGTGTTACCGTGGATTACCTAATAAACTTGAGCTGCATGTAGGTGGGGGATACTTGTACCGAGTTCCGAATCAAATGACGAATGATGAAAATAAACAAGTATAGACACGAAAAAAATATTATTACAATGTTTAGCATGTGTGACGAGCAAAATTGAACTATAAGATCATATAGACAATGGTGCCGATTCTCTTGTCACAAAGGCCTCTAAACTAGACTAAAAACACAGTATATCTTTCTACTGTGCTAAAAATCACTAAAATTTAGTTTATTCCTGTCAAACGACGATTCCCCATTCTGAAATTGACTAAAGTGGCACCACTTAACTATAATTATTTTAGTTTGACAGCACTAAGATGGCAAAAAGTTATTAATCTATTGAAAATGGCAATTTTGCTATTCTGAATTTCACGTTTTTCACCTAAAATTTTGATTGTCTTACAAAATCGAACTAAAGAACGATGACCATATTTGTATGAGAACCGTCCCCCCCCCCCCTTCAACAGAACTTTTGTATGTATTAGTAGGTTCAAAAAGGTCTATGTATAAAAAGACTAGCAACCAGTTTTAATTTCAAAATCCATGGGGTTTAGAAATAAAATAAAAATTAAAAAATCGTTTTATTAATTTTTCCTAATTCGCTAGGCCCGTCCCCCGCCCTGCAACAGATCTTTTGTATGTACTATCAGGTTCATAAAGATCTATAAAAAGACTAGCAACCAGTTTTAAACAATATCCATTAAAAAAAAAAAACAAATATTGATACTTTGATTTTTTTATAAATAAAATAAAATAACTCTAAACACTGCGCCGGCGATGCGCGCTCGCCCTGGCTAGAGGCCTTAATTTATTGAGGTATCCACAGGCAATCCCGGTTAAGAAGACGACATCCTCTTAGGATGAACCGCGAGATGCCATTTATAACAAAAAAAAAAAAATTGCGCTCTCAGTACCAAAATGTAAGAGTGCTCTTAAAAAACACGTCAAGGTTGCCCCCTCCGCGCCTGCGGCTCTAAAAAAAAATCACGGGGTAGGGCAAACCATGGTACAATTATATACTTGGGCAAACAAGTACCTACCACGTGTCGACGAGTCGCGATTGTCAAATTCGATTTTAAATGTGTCAAAATTATTTAAATTTAGAGATTTTTTAATGCAGAATAGCTGTAAGATTCTCATAGCAAAAAGTAAAGAATTTTACTGATAGTTTAGTTAGTTTAGTTCGGTGAACCAGAGAATCGGCACCAATAGTTATTTTTCCATGTTTACAAGTCGCTCGGCAAGTTGGTACACGCAAGATTGGCGGACCGCCGCCGCCGGGCGCGGTACGATGTCACGTGCGGTCGTGGTTATGCAATTTTCAAACTAATATAGATTGTAAACAGTGCATATTACAATGTCTTGAGTTGGAATGGCTTACCCTGTTACAGTGTTACAGGGTGTTGAAAGGGTAACCCGTTCGTAACGGGTTAACTACACCCGTTCGAAAGTGTAACATGTATCACAGGGTTTTTTTTCGAAGCGCTTAAAAAAACCCCTTCAAAAACCCTTTCAACGAGTATCCGGCCGGTCCCTGCTTGCGACTACGAGACCAACGGGGCAGTCAGTCTTCACATAGAAAAGACAATTTACGTATGTGTCTTGTACTCATATTTATTCATCAGAGAAAAGTTATTAAACGATAATAAAAACCGTCCTTATCGTTTCGTAGTTTACGAATATTAGCTTTTATATTAGGTCCTTACATATGAAATTGGCGTTTTTCGTACTGGCCACTTTAATCACGAATTTCTCCTCTTTGGTAAGGAATTCCAAATTCAAATTTGTACAGCTATTTACTCATGTATTTGTGCTTCGATGACCGTCATTCATTTGTTTTTTTTCTTCTGTTTTTTCTGTTTGCGTCACTCATTTTACAAAATGGAAAATTTAAAATATCGCATTATTTACGAGTACGAGTTCCGCCGTGGCACTAGTGCTGCGGAAACGACTCGAAGGGTGAATGATGTGTATGGCGGTCATGTTGCAAAAGAAAACACAGTTCGTTTTTGGTTCCAACGTTTTCGTTCTGGAAATTTCGACCTGCAGAACAAGCCCCGTGGACGGCCTGAGACCCAAGTTGATAATGGAGAATTGAAGGCTATTGTGGAAGCGGACCCATCACAAACCACGTCCGAGTTAGCTGCAGGCTTCGATGTTAGTGATAAAACTGTTTTAATTCACTTGAAGCAAATTGGGAAGATTAAAAAGCTTGAAAGCACGACAACGCCAGACCACACACTGCGCAACAGACGGCTACCAAATTAGAAGAGCTTGAATTGGAATGTCTTAGACATCCTCCGTACTCCCCGGACCTTGCTCCAACAGATTACCATTTTTTTCGCAATTTGGATAACTTTTTGCAAGGGAAAAAATTCAACTCCGATGGGGCAGTCCAAATCGCCTTCAAAGATTTTATTGATTCCCGTCCGACTGGTTTTTTTAGTAAAGGGATCAATGAACTACCTATAAGATGGCAAAAGTGCATTGAAAACAATGGTTCATACTTTGATTAATTAAATATATTATATTAAAAAATATTCGACTTTTTGTTCCTTCCATACAAAACGCCAATTTCATATGTAAGGACCTAATATTATTGTTCGTAAGGGTTTGATTTCCCAGAAATGCGTTTGCGTGGAAAATCTGTCATTGTCACCATTATTTGACATTAAAAGGTGTCAAAAAAGTTCTATATTTGGACAGCTGATAATATGCAACCGTTCACCTCTTTTTTAGAAAACCAAAGCTTAAATCGACTCAAATTGATAACCTGAGGGGCAATTCTCGTAATTATAAGAACGTTCACAGTCTGATCTCAGTCTCAATTTGTGTCAAAAATACCTTTAATTTCCCTAAATTTTTGACAAGTTTTGTCGTTGAGTTCAGATGAGATTGCGACTAGATTTTGAACGTTTTTAATTACGTAAATTAGCCTTCAGAAGAGAATGTTGATAACGTTGGCATTTGCGTTGATTTTAAGCCCCCATATATGTCATGACCTATCCAAGAAAAACGTTATTATATTATTGAGGGAAACAGGTGTGACCTTCAAAAAGTCACAATAATAGAAGGCATTGGAGTTCAAAGAGTTCCTCTGACGTTTTCATAATTTACTTACAGGAAAATGTCAAGGGCATGTTTTGTGAGGTATACGTTCAATAATACGCCGTATAAACTGAAGTGTCGAAACTTATTTTTGTAAGTTACACAATACGGACACAGGGACTGTTTCTACAATGTATACATGCCCAAAATTTCAAAATTGGCAAATGTTGTCCGCAATCAATTAGTTTTTAAGTGTAAAAATCCATAACGTTTAAAACCAAGTTAAGTATATGCACAGTTAAAGATTTTTCATTTGATTCATTTGATAAATATTTTACTCTTATTGTAATCTTGCCAGACAAGAAATGAACTTTCACTGCAGGACTCTATTAAAACGAGCACAACTCAAAAATTAACATAAACAAGCCATAAATAATTAAATAAACTTAATTAAAACCTGAGGATCTCTAAAAATGGTTGGTATTGCGCTGCTCGGCTGCATATTCAGAAGTTGGTAACTCGGCACAATAACGTGGGAAAAGTTTAAAGTGGCGTGTTTTTCTAGTGGCCGGGTAGTGAGAATAACACAAACTTTAGCCGGCCATACGCCACCACAATAACACCCACTCTCTGCTAGCTTTCCCTATCCACTGACTGGGACTAATGGCGAATTATATATTTAAGCTATGAGCAACAATATGGTTGCATGAAGTAAAGTTTTCAAAAAGCATAACATATCGCTGACGTTTAATCTCCAACAAACCAACACAAACAAAATGCAACATTAGAGTTATTTCACGAGTACCACAAAATAATTATTCCAGTGTTATTAAACCGTTAATTCACGACCACTGTGTGTGAACACCAACACGAGTTATATCACAACACATCCGTGGAAACTAAATTGAAATGCATAAAAATTAACAACTTTTAGAAACTGTTTACAACAAGTTTTATTTTATTTTCGTCATTTCACAACAACAAATGCTTGCAATTTATAGTAGGCATTCATTAAAATTTTAATAAGATTCCACGGAAAGCGTGTTTTAGAACAAAGGAGGACTACCTTACAATGTGATGAAACAAGTCAAACAATAATTTCTAAGAGAAACGTGGTATGCGCCTTTATTTTAATAAAAATTTAATTAAGCATAATTATATTTCATCTTTCACGTCTGGAAGACGAATCAGAGTAATCTGCGAACGATGGACTCAATGAAATCGAATTTAGTCGGTACGCCTTTGCTGTCCGGGTTTGTTAAGAGAGAGGCAGGCAGAGAATTTTATACCTTCTTGTTTCCAATACCTTTGTAATGTTCACTCAATTTCCCATACCTACTTTATATACAATTTTCTTAAAATAATAATATGTACAAGTATATAAAAAGGTGGGGAAATGCTGATTCTTTGGCCAAGAAATAGACCAACCCTCTTGTCACGTGAAGAGTCAATTTCCCATACACATTTAATGCATTTAAGTCCGTAGATAAAAAGAGCACACTATCAACTGCACATTGTAGAGAAAATACGATCCATTTAAACTTTAAGTTTGTCTTGCTCATTAACTTTTAAACGGTATGCAAAAAGCAAGCCAACTTAACCTTTAAATGAGAGACATGTATTTTTTTCTGAATGAAAATAACTGTGCGCTCATTTAGATCGAAATTCTTCGTTGGAGAACTAAATTTAAGTAAAAACTTGGCTTGCTTTCTGCAATAATTATAATATTTTCAGTAGGTTGTACTATGCTTAGAATAGAACAGAATATTATGTTGCATATGCATGAGGGAGTTTTAAAGATTCGATCTCTCTCTGTGTAGTCGGTCCCTCGTGTCTGAGGATCGTGGTCAGCTTCGGAGTTGCATCTGGAGCGGATGATCCGCCTCCACCGGTTTCTGTTTTTTGCTATTTTTTCTTAAAGATTCGATATTTCAAGGTTATGTGGTTAAGGTCAAGGTCAAAACTTTGTTTTGTATCAACTTTAAGTTATAGGGTTAAAGGTCAATATTTTACAGGGAAAAGTTTTGTATTGGTTCTAAAACTTTTGTTAGGTACGTAAAGCCACACTATGGGTGGAAATTGAGTATACTATAAAGACTATTCTCTCTTGGTGAGTTAAAGCAATGTCTTGAACTAGCAAATAATAATTAGATGTGTGTGCATGTGGCCCCCATATGATATCGACATAGGTCGCGGTTAGTTTACCAACTGCAAATAAGTTTCTAGCCAGCAATTTTTTTTTTTTTTGTAAAATAATTACAAATTTACAATTTTCGGATTTTTTCCTTTACTTGTGATACACGACATTGCTTCTGGCCAAATTTCATGATTCTAGGTCAACGGGAAGTACCCTATAGGTTTTGATTCCTTTGCAAGTGTCAAAATATGCGGCATAAACGGAACATAAACGCTCGCATCTTTTGATTGCGTTGGCTTAGAAGTTTGATTGTTTCACTGTTTCAAGGGATTGCAGCCCGGAGTATTTGATATTAATTTCAACTTGATAACTCTACGCGTTCCTGAGAAAAAGGGTCTTGACAGACGGACAGACAGACGGACAACGAAGTGATCTTATAATTTTTGGCCAATGAATCAGCATTGCCATACAACGTGGCAATTTTGCCAGCCTTTTGGGCACCTTTCTTCCTGACAACGATGCCGACGAATTTTTTGATGCCCTATTATGCATTTTTAACTTGATATACTTGTATTTACATATTAAAATTATAACTTTAAAAATGTTAATTTTTTAATTATGTAAATAATAAAGCAATAGAAAACGTATAATATGATGTTTCACTTGAAAAATTGTAAAGCCTTTCAAAAACTCAGATGTGAGAGAAAAGAAAATCCATGCAAGAAAAACTTTTCACACCTCACTTTTTTTCATTACTAGCGCCCCGGGGTTTTACCCGAATAAGTGTCGATCCCGTAAGAATATTAGGATAAAAAGTATCCTACGTGTTAATCCTGGTTATAAACTATCTGTGTGCCAAACATCCAAATCTGTTTAGCCGTTTGTGCGTGAAGAAGTAACAAATATACAAACACACTCACAAACTTTCGCCATTGTTTAGTTTAGTTGTGATTTCTTATCAATTAACAATCGATTATTATATCACGTCCTTAGACAAACAACATTACATCATCACCTACTTATACCGTCCGTATCTCCGGTCACCAAATGACCGGACGATTAATCTAGTAACATGCGATGTGTCAAGCGCTTCATTGTTACCAGGTGCTGCCCGTGATTAATTATCTGACAAAATTGTGCCACATTAATAAACAATTAGTTGGCATACGAGTCCCATTTTATTTATGCAAGCTCGTTATAATAATGCCGTAGTAAAATTTTAAAACTGGATATCAAATATTGAAGTGATGGACAAAATTCGTTTTTGTACTGATTTTCGTTTATAAACTGATAGTATAATTAATGATAAATAATGATGTAGCTTTTACTCTAGTATAATTATGTAGACTGCAACTAGTTTTTACCCGACTACGGCAAAGCTAAAGGAGGGTTGTGATTTTAACAGGCTTTGTACTGAGATAGCCTAGGAGTTATGAAGGGAACAGATGGAGATCTTCATCTGTTCCCTCATAACACCTAAAATACTCGTCATATTTTGGCAAACGATATTGATATCGAACGGTATCGTTGGAAGCATGATGACCAACTCTTGATTTTTAATGTGTGTTGTCCAGTAGACAGTCAATGCTTTCTTTTTCTGAGAAGATTGTCACTTAGGAAAGATGAAAAAGAAATACCAAACTAAACTAAAAGAATTAATGTGAGGTCAACAATGGAAATATTTCATTTAGGGAAGCTTACTGCACAAAAAAAATGTTTAATAAGAATAATAAGAGGTCTCCACCCAACAACCAGTTGGGTGGAGACCGCGTATTGGCAAGCGTAGTGTGGGACTCCCAGCTAGATAGACCGATGACCTTAAGAAGTTGGCTCAGATAGACTGGATGCGGAAGGCGAAGGACAGGGAGTTGTAGCGTTGCCCTGGAGAAGCGTACGGCCAATAGTGGACAGTGTTAGGCTGAGTTGATTGAAGAACAAAAATGTGATCATAAAAGTCAGACTCCAGCAGTCTATAAGAGGGACCTTACGATTATGGATTGCCCTTCAAACTACATAGATACTGCTAAGTGCGATAAAAGCACAAATAAATATCGAGATGATTTGCCTCTTTTCTTGTGTTCTTACTACTCTCAGTGTTCGGCCAGACTGGCAGCGCGGGCGCGGGGCGGGCGCGGGTGGGGGACGCACGCGATCTGCCTGTCCGCAGTCGAGCACGACTGCGTTCTGCGTGTTGTCGTGTCTATTAGTGTTTGTCAAAATATAATATGGATGAAGAAGAATTACTAGAAAAAAGCTCGAACTTGTTTGAGAATCCCGGTCCCCGCGTGGGCAGCCCGCGCACCCACTACGGCCACTTGTATGAACGAGCTATGGCGTGAGTTGCCCGCGCCGAGCAGCCCGCGCCGCTCACCGCGCCCGCGTCTTATACGCCACGCCGCGCCCGCCCCGCGCCTGCGCTGCCAGTCTGGCCAAGCACTCAGGTATGAGGGCTTAGTTTATTGAGTGTACTTATCGTGAAAAGGGCTTAATAAGCTCTTTGTCTACAATAAGAACTCACATTCCTATTTCAGACAATTAATACCGAGCCTACACCTACACGTTACATATACTTAACATAATAAATGAACGGAAATGTAAAGTCGTTCTGTCAATCTATCTTCTTCTTCTATATACATAAAACAAAGTCGGGTTAGTTACACCATTTTTATAACTAAAGATCGGCAGGACCAATTTAAAGGATCTTTGGTTTGTTGGATTTATCTCCGCCCCGAATAGCAGAATAACTATTAAAACACGGGAAAAATCCATAACGAAGATAATTCATTTTCTCTTTCATTAATTTGTTCTTATTGGTTCTGAGGCGGTACGAAGTTTGCTGGGTCAGCTAGTATAAACATAAAGAAATCCTATCGTTGTTTAAATTCTTTCAAGGGTTCATGTACCCCTTCACAGTAGTTAATTGTTATCGGACTGCTTCGTTGGTCTAGTAGTCGCAAGAGCAACTACTGAACATGAGGTCTTGGATTCGATTCCTGGGTTGGGCAAAGTGTAAAGCCCAAAAGTCTGACAACCAGTCTTACCAAGGGGTATCGTGTTACCCAGTAACTGGATTGCGAAAGTAAGAAAGGGATTCGCTCCATGTAAAATACTGGTATTCACCTGCATCCGGTTAGACTAGAAGGCAAACAACATCGCTCGAGAAGCAAATATTTAGAAGCCCCAATGAGGCAAAAAAGAAACAGCACCCCTAATTGTGTAACACACAATCAATCTCAATCTGAATCGTTTTGACGGATATTGCTAATCCATCGCTTCATATGTTCGAAAAATGTATCTACCCCACAACGTAAATAACGCAATGAATGTTGTTGAACTGTCAAAATTAAAACCATTGCTACTGCTAGTGTGTTACGCAATTACCCCGCTGAATTGAAGGCGATTTTGTCCAAATCAGTTGGTACAGTGGCAGGAAAATAAACCAACACATGTAGTGAAGTACATACATCAAAGTTTCTCGCCCGAACATTATCCTCTATGCCTCTATGGCTTCACGGATGTCGAGAAATAAATGTGGCCTCAAGTGTTTTACTACCACTTCGGGATAAAAGGATTCGCCGTAAATAAAAACATATATATATTAACATAATGTGTATATCTTTATACATGTACGAAATAGAGGATGTTTTTCGTAAGAGTCAGGGGCAAACCGACTATGACTAACTCAGTGATAGTTTTGGATTTAGAACACAGGGTCAAATAAATTTAGCTACAGAAACTCCGCAGGCGTGATGGGAGTCATATCTAAACACGATAAAACGTAAAAAAAAAATGATTTGATGATTTCTTTTTGGGATCAACATCTGCAGATATTGCAGTTTGAGCATCTATTGAAAATCATTTATTTTTGTGTTAACTTCACATTTTCATTTTGTAATGTGTGATATCGATAGATCTAATTTAGACAAGTGCTCATGGTCTATTTAAGGAAATCTCTAAAAAGCTTGTTGATATTGCCAGGACCCAAGGACTTGTTTTTAACTTTGCCAGAGGCAATAAGCATTGCCATATAACGTGGCAATTTCGTCTGTCTCTTGGGTACAATACCAGTCGATGCGGATGAATTTTTCGACGCCATATTTTACTTTTCTAATAGTATTTTAGTTATGTTAGGATATAGTACCTACCAATATAGTTATTTTTAATAATTAGTTAGGTACAATATGTTGTTGTTTATGTATGTACGGCTCATAGCAGGTGGCGTTATGTAGTTTTTGCCTATTCTCATGGGTAGAAGTCGTGAGTTTATGTATGTGTAAGTCGTTATTTATATAAGTATATTTTATTTTAATTTTGAATAAACTTAGACAAGGCTTTATGTATGTTACAAACATATTAAGTCTTTTTAACTGGATGTAAAACGAAATTTCAGGAGGTACGAATGTCAACAAAAAACATTTTTATTTTGCCCAAAAAAAATTATTTTGCTGGCAGTGAATTTCTTAAAAAATATACAAAGTAAGGGTTTCTGGGCTAAAATGTTTTGCTTTGATCTCCTCTTTATGGATTAACATTGCTCTGCACTGTGATCAAGAAGGGCGTAACTAAGTCGTGAAAAAAAAAACATGAAAATCGTCTTTTAAAAATGAAATGGTGACGATAAAAATCTATATCTATATAATAAATGAAAGTCAATTTTCGTGTTAGACTGTGTGATTGCGTCATTCTTCTAAACTTCCCAACGGATTTTGATGCCGTTTCTACCATCATTTACAGAATTTGTGTGGAAGGTTTATAATTTATTCATATTTAGCTTAGACATAGTAGAGACGCCAGCACATCAAGCTACCCAAAACTGTCAAATTTTCCCAATCAACCTTGAACCTAATGCTTTAGCGATAAAGTTGAAAATCTATTAAAGAAATTTGACAGATTGTAGTGGCTTGATGTGCAGGCGTCTGTACATAAATTTCGATGTGTTGTCATGTCGCCAAAAAGTAGATTGCACCCGTCCGAAGCGACGCGCTAGTATTCTATAAAAAAGGACAGGGTAGTCTCTAAAAATCGTGTTCACATGGAATTCACAATATCAATACCAATAGCAACACAATTCACAATTTTGTTCTGAAAAATGGTGTCGGAACAAAAATATCGAGTGAAGCCGTATTGGCACTAAAATAAAAATTGACACTAAACTACAGTGTTGCGCAACAGAGCAGCAGGGATTTGAACTCGAATCACTGAGTTCGTGGACAGACAGAGAATTTATCTTTTCGTCAAAATAAAATATAATCACAGCTGAACAACCTGAATTGCCCATCTTTTTATTAAATGTGCGTAACTAAGGAAATCGTATACCTAATGTTTAATCAATGTTCCTCATTATATTATTGCATGTTGTAAGTAAGTAGGCATTACGGACCGTTATTGGTTAAAATTCAGAGTTGTATCTTTATCAATAATGGAACAAAGACCTCATACGAGTAGATTTGCATAGTAGACACTCCCATTCAACTGTTGAAAAATCAATATTTGATTTATAACAATAGAAATTCAATTGTGTCTCATTAGCCACAGTTAAGGTACCACGGGTAAAATTAGCTTACGAATCTATATGTCCAGTTTGGCAATTAAAAAAAAGTGGCACATCGGGAGTGCCGACAGAAGTGAAAACTTGAACAATTACGTGTGTATATTTTGAATTGTCATATAAACAAAACACAAACAGAATACTTTGCCATCACTCACTGGCATATCGGAAATACATTCAGAGGAGGCTCCCTAAATTTTACGTTAATTTGCATTAATATTCTGAAACAGACACACAATACAATCAAAATGGAACTTTAGAACATGATTCATTGGATCTTTTTCTTTCCATGTACAAGACAGTTACGTAATTGTAACATTTTCGCTCGATTCATATTTTATTCAAAAATCATGTCTTTTTTAAAGATTATTACTTTTTTTTTCAAGATTGCTTGGCCTTTATGTCTAAAATAAATGTTAACAGTAAGAAAATATAGTTTACTATCCAGCCACAAGATATTTTTTCTCTAGATCAATTATTACTTTAGTTATAAACAAAATAAGAATTGAGACTTACGACATTTAGTTTCGAGCTCGAACGCGATCAAAGAGCGCACGCGGTATTCAACCTTATTACGGCTACGTTAGCGTCTTTCACCATAGCGGTCTAACCGGTCTCTCATCTCTCTCTCTCATGCGTAGAAATTATTTTAGAGTGCCTGGTCTTAAAACTGAGTGCATCCCGAGGACAGCCAAACACATGCGATTGTAGCGCGGTGTCGGTATCAGTGTCGCGAGTTCAACGGTATTTTCCCATTTCAAAAAATGTCCAACGCGCCTAAAGTTTTCCCTTCAAAAATCCTACCATGTTACCATATAAAACAATTCGTTTTTGTTTATAGGAATCGTGCTTTGGTCATAAGCTCATTCGCGTAAATTCAGGTCAATTAGTATGGAACATTCAGCGTTCATCCACACCGTCACATTGTTCAAAAACCACTTATGGACTCACTACCACGTAATACGGCATTTTCCGTATACTTCAACCAAGTTTATAAAAACCTCCGTGAGACACTAACAACATAAATTACCACATTAAACGACGTGGCAACTGTAACATAATTGAAGGAAGATACTCCGAGCGTACCTTTTTTCAAGGAGCATGTTCATTAATTACAGGGGCGTATTTTTGTCCCTGTCCATTAGAGATACGTCAGCCCGCCGTTAACCTGAGATTAATGACGTGGCTAGCTAAATTCTAACGTTATTTTAAACATTTTAGCCATCGCAGACTGAACATTACCAGTTTTTGATCGGATAAAAGTTTAATTTGTAAATCTAGTTAGGCTTTCGGCTCGACTCGTTCATGTGAGCTTAATGATTAACTTTGTTTAAACACTGCTTTATTATAACTAAGTAGGGACTTGATTGTTTTAGTCCAAAAATGTTTGTTAAATGTTTTGACCGTTCATTGTAGCGGTGACGGGCTTATAATAGAATTTCACATTGATAATATACCTAATTATAGGTACAGTGGATGCCGGGAGTATTTTTACCCGACTACGGAGAAGCAAAAAGGAGGGTTATCATTTTGACCGGTACCTATGTATGTATGTTCATCTGTTCCCTCATAACTTCAGAAGTACTTATAATAATTTAACAAATGAGGTATCGTTAGAAGCGTCTTGACCGTCCGCTGGTTATAGGCTCTATGACGTCACACTGATTTCAATATGGCGCCCTGTAGAGGACATGTAATGAATTTAAAAATAAATATTTTGGGATGGTGCCTTGTGGGGGTATCAAATGAAGGGCTTAATTAGCATATTTCAAAAATATAAATATTACAGAAATAAGCCCCAAAATAATGAAATAAAAAAAGTTTAAAAACTAAAACCCGACTACTGAAAAGGATGAAACAAGAAAGTAAGTACCTTCCCGTGGTTGCATGCCACTGTACTAACATACCTACATATAACCTATGGTACGTACGTTCTTGTTTCTTCCTTTTCAGTAGTCGGGTTTTTAGTGTGAATGGATTCACATTGCCAAACTGGCTTAGTGATTGGAATTACAGAAGTATCAGAAATATGTTATTGATATAATTATTGGAATGCCTGAAGTCCTATTATACGGCTGCAAAAAAAAAGGAGTATTATGTTTTCAGTGTTCATGTAGTAACTGAGTTTCTTTATTGCAAGATAACTTGTTTATGAATGTAATTAGGTACTTTTCATGAATTCTTACCTCTGAAGTACTTGATACTCCGAAACAAGACTACCAGACTAAAACTCGGAAAAGTCAAATAATTTATTTCAAGAGTAGGCCTTTAAAAGGCACTTTTGAATGTCAATATTTACAAGTAAATATAATTGATTCTAGGCGCTTTCAAAAGATAGATTCGTATCTATGAAGGGGCAAGAAACTTCATGGTTACTCCTTTAAAATGTTTTACAATACTTTATATACAATAAATATCACACTATATATATTATAAAGGCGAAAATTTGTTAGTATGTGTGTTTGTATGTTTGTTACTTCTTCACGCTCAAACGGCTGGACCAATTTTGATAAAATTTTGTATGGAGGTAGCTGACACCCTGGATTAACATATAGGCTACTTTTTATCCCGATATTCCCACGGGATCGACATTTACGCGGGTGAAACCGCGGGGCGTAGCTAGTCTAGAATAAAAATACTGTACTCAATAGGTAGAGAGCAAAAAGTTAAAAAAAGTAATGTAAAGTATATTTAAATAAATAAATAAAGACCTTTAGTTCTCATCCGTGATTCAAAACAATATAAAGACATCTAAGTACTTCAATTAATGATATAAATTCTAAACCGCACTATCTGAAAGCATCCAATATTGAAACAAAACAGGAGAGAAAGAGATAAAGCACCACCGAGTACCCACTTCAGAACATATCTCGTTAGCCATCCAATTAGTGTTCGGATCGACAGTTGAATATTTTATCCATCACAGTTACATTACCGATACGATTTTGTTACTTGTTTACTCAACATTCGAAGCTTTAAAAATCTGTTGTCTTTTGTCTTCTTGACAATTCAAAAGTGCCTGTAATTGGTTTATTTGAAATAAATACTTTAGAGTTTTGTAATGACAGGCTCGTGATTGTCTTTTTTTTCGTTCTTTTGTTTGAGTCATGAATTGATTATTGGATTGATTAACTGGATTATTTCGCAGTGTATTGTATTTGTATGTACCAATGTCGCCTGAAACGTAGGAGTTTTTTTTTAATGCGTTTTATAAGTCGCGTCAATAAATCTTTATTTTAATAGGGATAGCCATTGTATACATATCGCTCATTCGGAGAAACAACGACGTAAACGGTACTTCTTTTTACGTATGCTTACTTAATGTAAATACGCATTCCAAGTGCTTGGCATATTTACTTACCTAACTCATTTTTCGGAAAAAGTACATTTACGTTGATGTTTCTCCAAATGAGCGATATACCTACTTACAGTACCCGGCGATAAATATTGCACATCGACCTTTGGAAAGAAACAATCGGCTAATTTCGGCTTCGTAGTGCGTTATCTCTGTCGCACACTACCTATGTGACGTTAACTGACGTTTTGTCAGTCGTTGTTCAAATGCGATAGAGTGCGGTCGCGTCCAGTTCAAAATATATGTCTAGAGTTGTTAACACCCCCAAATTTAAATAATTTAAAGTTGTACTATGGCATCTTTAGGAAAAATAGGGGAACCTTTTTATTTTACCCCAACCTAAAGCAATAATTTATAGAAAAATTGGTGTATTTTATACAAAGAATAAAAAGAATTATCAAAAGAAGCAAATCATAATTGTTTTAACAGCTCCTAATAGATACCGGACTGTTTGTATTTCGTGCGACAGAGATAACGCTCTACGAAGCCGAAATTACCCGATTGTCTCTTTCCAAAGATCGATGTGCAATATTTATCGCCGGGTACTGTATATGTATACTTACAGGCTGAATTTTTCAAGTGGGCGTGGAATGCCAAATCCGAAACTATGAGGAATAGCGAAAAGTACTCAAAGGAGTCACGGGCTCGATTTTGATGAAAACTAAAACTGCATCTTCAGATTTTTGAAAAATCATTTTTACTAGCCAGGAATTGAAAAAAAAAACACCCTGTATTATTACACCATTCGATAGTGTCGCTAATAAGGATCAAAATCTGGGAAGTAATGACATACGGCAAGTAAGTAAAGCATATATAAGTTTACTTACATAACATTTTCACTGTTGGCCATTACACCCTAACAATAATGTTTGAGTACACATAACACGCATTGATATTTCTAAATCCATACCAGCATGGATAATAAGTAGCCCAAGGTAGCTCTATAATAAAACCAAGAAAAATTAACAACTACATTGAGCATAAAAACTCATAAATAATTTACACACCAACCAATGGACTACGTAAATTAAACTTGTACAACCCGACCACAACTTTCGACCGGCGACAGCGAAATGGTTCTTAACATTTTATAGAATCGTAACTCCGCTTCGAATGGACTTACATAAATAAAACTATGAAAAATGAATGGCTCAATTCCTTTATCCCTATTTTTTCCTCCATCGGACTCCAAATAACGTGCTCGTTTGCCGTCCAGGGTCATAAATTCGGCATCTCTCTGGCCCCACGACCCATTTGCAATTGAAAGCGTCCTTTATAAGGGGATATGTCCGGTCTCACTTTTACGATCGTCTGTACATCCAAGCTCGGCCGTACTAACATAATACACTTGGACTTTCCTATCGACAACAATCACCGATATTTTGCTTTGTTACTTCGTTGGCACATTTTTTTGAGTGAGCTGATAATGATTTTCTTGTTGGCGATGCCGTAGGTAATATTAAAATGTACTAAAAATGTGACCTATATTCGTTTTTGAAAAGGCGATTTTACTAAGCCACGTCTACAGTATGGTTTGCCAACGTGCAATGGAACGCAATATTCTAGGCGTGAAATCGATCATATTCGCAACACCACACTGCGCTCCAAAGCACACATTACTGACGATGCTCAAAAAGCCGCTAAGCTGAACTGGGCTGTGGGCCGAAATAACCACTACGTGGAGACTAGGAGGCGTCGAGGCAGACCTCGTAGAACATGGCGGGACGAGCTGAAAAAAACAGACGATCAGTGGGCCACTTTACCCCTGAATTGAAAGAGCTGGAATCCATGGGGAGAGGCCTCTGCCTAACAGTGGGATGATGCAGGCTAACAGTAACAGACGGGTTATATGCGATACAGATTACCGATTTACTATTTGTACTGCACATGGTACTCGTTTGATAAGTTTATAAGTCGTATGCCCTGACTAGAGGCCTTAGGCATCCACAGGATAGACCGGTTAAGCAGCCAACAACCTCCTAGATTGACCGGCAAGATGCCATTCAAAAAAAGAAGAAAAAAACCGTCTGATACATGATTGTTCTATTCTTGACTATGAGTAGACCAAAGATAGATTTGCTGACCTTTTCGCCGAAATACATTATTACAACCAAGTCTAGGCTAAGCTTTTGCCTTCATTTTTAAAAGTAAATGTAAAAAATCGTTTATTTCATAATTCAAAATTACAATGCGGAGGTATCGTTGGTCCCAAACTAGGCACAGCCTGTATCTTGGGCGCCATTCCATAGGTACAACCTTAATTTCTCAACCTAATAACAACGAGTAAATAAAGGCCAAAAGGCCTGTTTCTCAATTTATTTAACAGGTAATGACAAAAATTTGCAACGCTAATGTAAAAAAAGACCGCAAGGTTTCATTTCCTAAAATCCTCATTCAAAGATTCCATCTCCACCTTTTTATGGCAAAACCTTAAACAGCCAAATTGAATCTCAGGCGATTGAGCATTCTAATCATACTAAACCAGATGAACAGCTTAATCTCTCACTTATCTCTCTAAAACCGCTATAAACAATCGTATTCCGCGTGAACATTATGGTATAATTATCTGAAAATCCAATCGCCTAAAATGCTATAAATAAAAGCCCATTGTGGCGGAATCCGATTGGATTTGGCCATACCGCATGGGTCTACGCAACGGGAGAAGGATAGAATACAAATAGCGAATCAATTGGATTGCATACATCTACTAATTGATTGCTAATCCGTCACGAAAGCTGATTGGTCAAAGGGTTCGGTTAAAGGGTCTGATTTACAGTTTTCGCTCATTATAATCGATAGTGTGCCTAATGCGTCTGGCTCTCGATTAGACGATTCGAAATTGTTCGATAATGAACAGAATTGATTACGAGTGATTATCATAAAAGCGCCTGTCTATAATTGGTATGAATTTACTTGAGTATAATAACATGTATCACGAACAACAAAACATAACTGGCGAAATGTGGGTATAATATAGATCACCTCTGCCCAACGCTTTGAGAAATACAGGCGTGATTTTATGTAATATAAATAAGGAAATCGGACGTCAAATTAATGCATTATCGTGAGATTTGGGAACGGGATTTACGTGGCTTTTAATAAACGCTTTATGACACCACTACTACTACTTGTTTATGAAATTCCAGTTAGAAATGATACACAACACTTTTATATATAATATTAGTAACTGTGCAAGTCTTTTCTCTTCTTTTTGATATTTTACCTTTTTGTACCTTTTGTTTATGCTTTTTCTACCTTTTGGTTTTTACTTTTGATTGACTTTGTTTTACTGCCAGAACCAGCGCCTTTTAATTTGGTAGTTAATAGTAACTATCACAAGGGTCTAGGATAAAATATACATATAACCTAACTTAATCCGAAACAGTCAATAAAGAAAATGCATACAGCCAAAACGCAGGTTTTCCTTCATACCTAGCCCTGTCTTACCTATGTATTTTATTAGCCTGAACCTGAAACACATAACAAATCTCCAGTTTGCTTAAAAACTCCCCTTCTGATAGAGGAATATGCCACTAAAAGGCAACGACATTAATGGAAGCAGGACTAAATTGAAACAAAAGGAAAATATAAAAACAAAACACAGTCGTCCAATAGACTTAACAACGTGGAATCCAGCCTAAGCAAGATTATTATTAGGAAACTTTTGTATGCAAAGGTGACGCAAATCTGAATTTCAATAATTACTCCTAAGATAAACTGAAATGTATATAAAGAGTTGGTACCAGACAGAAAACTCAGAATTCTCAGAATTATTAAATGAAAGATTCAAAATTTCGTCTATTTTCAGTGTTTAGTTTACCTTTCAAAAGACGGTTGTTGTAGCTATTTGAAAATTGATGTTAATTAATCATACAAAATTTAATTATTATTATTTGCTAACGTAAGTTTGGAGTTAGGGGATCATCACACTGGCCCCGGCGGCGCCTTCTGGCGTATTTAGGACGTATAAGTACGCATTATGTATATATGACGTATACACACATCCATTACGAAAATAATGCATTAAGTGTATGTTTATGAAAGTAAAGTCCGTAGGGGTCCATAAATAATAGAATGTACGGAGTTGACTTTGCACAACGTTGAATATTTAGTTTTCGTCCTTCGTTGATTTTGCCAAACAGATTTTGATTCTTTCTACTTAGAATAAATTGGGCCCAGCCTACTTATAGTTGATATTTACGAAGTCAAAGTCAAATCATTTATTTGAAATAGGCACATAAAACGCACTTTTGAACGGCATAATTCACAAAAAATTGGATTGATTCTAGTCGCCCCTTCCAAAAGGTCTTTAATTCGTATGGAGAAGAATGGGCAAGAAACTCCACCGTTACTCTTTTAAAATGTTTTACAAGATTTTTTATACATTCATTATATAAATGTATGTGAAGACGATGCACCTATAATACAATTACGCTACCACAAAAGGTAAAAAGAATTAAAAATAAAGGAATGACAGGTAAATGGTTATGACAGGTTATGTGATAGATACATGGTGCTCACATATTTACTAATATTGTAAAAGTAGATGATTTTCCTAGAATTTTAACTAGGTATTTATTAATATTTTTTTAAGTGTGTGAGTTACAGTAGTCACAGAATGTAAAAACAAATTTCACAAAAAATTAAATTGGCAACCAGTTTGATTTTCTCTGTCTATGATGATGATATGCTAAATTGTACACTAATATTACTCTACCGCCTAGCCTTTCCCCAACTATGTTAGGCTTAGCTTCTAGTCTAACTAAAATTTCTCTACGGTAGGTATTAATTCTGGACACTAACGTAACGTGACGTAGACGGCTTGCACGCTTACCGAATATCACGCATACGCCTCGTGAATGCTACGCTGCCTTCTACGCTTGTTGCGTATAACGTATATGCCATATAAATGCTACGCTGACAACTCGCGTACACGTCAGTGCAGCGTCCAACCAGCGTACAATGTACGCGTACACATGCATGTTATTGATGTTAATGCCTTTACAATATTCATAAAAATTAACCACTGTTGTGATTGAAAATACATACGGATTTTCGTTTTAATTTTATTATTAAACATTTTGGGATAATATCGTGCTCATGGGTCCCTAATGAGTTTAACACATTTATAATTACTGCAAAACAATTAGGTGCACTCCACATCCGGCTTAAATATGGCGTGTGTTGGATTAACGGTTTATGATGTTGCAGAAAACAGGATCAGTTTGTCAGGCCTTTGGTTAATGGGCACGCCACAATTGCAGCGATTAGTCCCCTCTTTGAGGAGTGGCTGGAGAGGCATCACGGCGTCCTCACCTTCCGCCTGACGCAGGTCCTCACCGGACATGGCTGCTTCGGGAGGTTCCTGTTTCGGATAAGGCGGGAGGAAACGCCCGGGTGTCACCATTGTGTGGTTCGCCCGGAGGACACGGTGGAGCATACGGCGGAGGCCTGTCCAGCTTGGGCAGAGCACCGCCGCGTCCTCACGTCGGCGATCGGTGGCGGCGATCTCTCTCGTCCGGCCCTGATCCAGGCCATGGTACGGAGCGAGAGTACATGGGAAGCCGTTGCCTCCTTCTGCGAAGCAGTAATACTCGCGAAGGAGGAGGCGGAGCGCGTGAGGGAGAGGCAATCTTGGCGCCCTCGCGCCCCTAGTCGCCGCAGGAGACGCCCCGTCGGGAATCGATAGCCGGTTCCCGGCCACCGTAGGCGCGGGCTTGCGGACGGCGAGCAATGGGCAGCTCGCCGTCCGGTAAGGACCAGGCCCGGGTCAACGGCGCGTTGTGTTCCACGCACGCCTCAAAGAGATGTCAGCACTAACTGACGGGGTCTACCAGGACCGAAGCCTGCCGGGGTCGCGGGTTGTTCGAAAGAGATACCGTGGCCCCTGGCACAGGCAACTGAAGGAACACGGGTGGGTTTTAGTCAGTAAAAGTCTGACACGCCCTCTCGCTCCGCCCAGAGCGGGAGAAGTTATTTGATGATTTCCCACCCAAAAAAAAAAAAAAACAAAAGAAAAGGCCTTTGGTTAATAATTTCAGTTTGGACCTACCTCAGTTGGACTTTTATTCTATTCTGTTTTTGAGGTTCTGGTTCCATCGGTAACGGTCGGACTTTTAATTAGCTGCAGTAAAATGACAACTTATGTGCTACCACTTTTTAACGAAATTTAAATAGTGATGTGACAAAATAATCGATTTATTCAATTAACATTCTGTTCAAAATCGATCAATGTTAAATTGATTCTATAAATAATATTATTAGAGGTTGATATTTATAATGAAATTAAGGTTAATAAGTTTTCAATAACAGAATATTTGATTGTTTACGGTTAAATCAAAATTAGTCAATTTCGAATATCTAAATTAAAACTATGTGTCATTGCGTTTTAATGACATCACTAATAGAGATAGTGTGGCAACATTTTTTAACGAAATAATAGTAAGAAGTGTCATTTTACTGCAGCTAATTAAAAGTCCGACCATAGTAGGTACTGTAGAGATTATGATCTGCATGATTTTTGGCATGCAACCTTTTTGGTAGCTATAAGATAAACGCCAATACTATAATTTTGTGTAGGCAGAAAACAGTAGGCGTCAGATTTGGTGGACAGGCTGAGTGACAAGGATAAAAATGTAAAAAAAAAACATGAAATGATTCCGTAGTTATTATTTTATCTGAAAGATATTGTTTATTTATGTACCTCTCCTATAGTACATATTTATATTCAACGTTGTAGGTATTTATCCTAATACTGTCCGGACTTTACAAAACCTAATTTTCACCATGTTTCTCCGTTGTCTTTTTCAGTGGATATCAAGTAATGTTATTGAAAAAAAAAACATGACACGCCTTTAATCTATATTGCGTGGGTATTTTTGGAGCTGAAATTACTGACTAAAGTTAACAGAAAAACTGTCTATCTTTTTTTAGACTTAGACATCTATCTATATTAATAATAAAGCTGCAGAGTTTGTTTGAACGTGCTAATCTCCGGAACTACCAGTCTAATTGAAAAAAAAAATACGTGTGGCACTCGGGGACTGCCGCGGTAAAGCTATTGCATATCATTTTTTATCAACTTATGCAATTATAATATTTATGCAACATTTTTTTTTTCTTTGATATTAATTCAAGTTTTTTTTATATTAATTCAAGTTACGAAGTTCGTCTCGATCCCTGCGAGCTTCGTACAGTCTACACGCATACGTCTAGCCGCACGCACACAAACACCGTGTCGAAGTCTGCCGAACTGAAACGACGTTAGACGATTCACGGCTTTCAACGCCGCACCGCTGTGCCGGTCGGAGTGGGGGGGTGTAAGGTTTATTTTCGTTACGGAATTTCTTGATTTGGTCGCCGCGCTCAAAGCCCGCGATAAAAGCTATGCAATAGCTTAAAAATATTTTTGCATTTGATAGCCCAATTTTTGAGGAAGGCTATAGGCTATTTAATATCACGCTCGCACCGTTAAGAGCCAAGAAAAAAGGAAAAATAAAGTCAGAACGAAAGCAAAAACAAAGTAATAGCGCGGGCAGGCGATGCGATACGACGGGATGGGTCGGGCACACGAAACTTCACGCGGACGAAGTCGCTAGCATAAGCTAGTAAGCTAACAATACCTGAAATGTTTAATTTGTTTTATTCATAGGTACGGTATCAAAAGACCATATTTCTTTCTTTTTTGATCGGCACGGCACAGCAATTTGGATCCTCAATTTTCGGCAAATATGAAAAATAGGAAATCGTACAACATATCCGCTTAAAGATGTCTACATAACTAGCTAGTAGACATGGTTTTAAGCCTTTTATCGTTGTTTGGCAGTACAGTCGGGTTGAAATACGAGTTATACTGCTGGCGCCGATACCAGATGATACTTTACTTTATTTTTGGTTTATGTTACCTTTTTAAGATGTCCAAGTAGGTACAAAGCAGTAGCGAAGGATCTCTTATTTATTCTACAATACGATTTCTCTTTGTTTCCTTTCCTATACCCTAATTGCTTAACACACTATCAGTCTCAATTTTGAAGGATATTGCTAATCCATTGCTTCATATGTTTGACAAATGGGTCTGCTCAACAACGTAAACAACGCAATGAATGCTGTTAAACTATCAAAATTAAACCCATTGCTACTCATAGTGTGTTACGCAGTTACCCCGCTAATCGTGACAATTAACCAGAAGGAAATTCTCGTGAATAATTAAAAACCCTCGAAATCTAATCGCCATCTCAATTTCAAAAATGTATCAATGATGTAAGTAAATTAGAGGTATTTTTGACAGATTGAGGTACTAAAGTGAGCGTACCTACTTAAAAATAGCCCGTCTGTGGTGTGTAGATATATTGTTTTAGTCAATGTTCGTCGTTCATTTAAAAAATTCTAGGTAACGCATTTCTGTGACAAATAAACCTATTTTCCTTTAATTTCCTTATTTTTTTTCTTTCGAAAATCTGACAACTGCCCTTAACTATTACTGTCCTGCAGTTGAAGTTTGGAGGGTTTTTTTTTGTTACCCTATATTTGTGTTCCGTGTTCCCATTGTTGGGCAAAGTCCTGCACTTTTTCCTCTCAAACCTCCCTGTCTAGTGCGAACTGTGGCTATGTTGGCCCTGCAAACCTTATCAAATCGTCAAACCACCTCCGCCGTGGTCTACCTCGACGGGGCGATGCCCCGCCACGCGGCGGCGGCGCTTAGGCGTCCAGTGAGTGACGATTTGAAGCCGTGTACGCACGAACGAAGAAAACATGGTGAACATGAACATCGATCAAGGAACATTTTGACGTAAATTAGCAAAGCGAACACCTTGCGAACACAGTTCTACTTGTGTTCGCGCTCGACCCCTCAGTAACCATGGACTCACCGTTGGAAGTGGTCGACAGTGAAGCACCTAACATCAAATTTCTTCGAACACCGTCCGCACAGAATAACCAAATTGGATCGCCACGAATGTTTTTGACGAACATAGTGTTTGATGTTCGTTAGCGGTACGCACGTGCGAACAAAGTGTTCAATATTCGCGTTCACCATGTTTTTTTTCGTGCGTGCGTACACGGCTTTAGCCTATCTCTCCGGGTGCAATCGCGCGACGTGTCCAGCCCACTCTCACTTTACCCTGGCTGTTTTTTCTCCAGCATCCGTTCGTGTAATGCTTTAAGTAAAAAAAAATAAAAATAAATAAAGAACTTGGAAAATGTTAGACGAATGATCAAAGCCGAGAAATTAAACCTTTTCAGTACTGTTTATTCAACAATTTGCTCGCAATTTAAACATTTAAGCGAGCCAGTACAAAACTTTTAAAGGAAAAATAAAAACGAAAGTTACACAAAAACAAAATAGTTTTGTTTGGGCGACGACTGTTTATTAGGGTTTATCTCCAGCTACAGTGACAAATAAAAAGGGTGATTTAATGAAAAGGTAGATAGTATGATTAACGTTATATGTCTACTGTTTCTATATTACTAGTAGCGCCCCGCGGTTTCACCAGCGTAAATGTCAATCAAGTGGGAATATCGGGATTAAAAGTAGCCTATATGTGAATTCAGGGTGTCAGCTACCTCCGTACAAAATTTTATCAAAATTGGTCCAGTCGTTTGAGCGTGAAGAAGTAACAAACATATAAACATACACACGCACTCACAAACTTTCGCCTTTATAATATTAGTGTGATTAGTGAGCATAATAAGAACGTTAACTAAAAAGCAAAAAAACCTGTTTATTTGGAAGAAGAAAAATCCATACAGCAATTTTATAGTCTCCTAAAATGTTAATTTAAGGCATTCCCATTATCCATTTCCATGTTCTGAATATGTTTGCCGCATGACAGATAAACTGTGGGCCAAATAGCTTAGAACTGGTGCCTTGAGTCGGTGAAGCGGGGTCGCGGCAGACCACGTGGGAGACGGCAGACGAGCTGGATAAGTTCCATCAAAACTGAAAGGAAGAAGTATATAGAAGTTGGTATTTAAAGGTAAATAGTAAAAACTTTATTACAAAGAAAACAACCACCTCAAAAAAAAAAAAAGACGGGTTGCACTCTGGGAGTGCCGGTAGAAGTGAAAACTTGAATATTAACGTTGAAATAAATCAATTATTAATTGAATTAATATAACTAAGTTTTTTTCACTATTTCTGCGTCACTTTTTTCATTAATCGATGCACTTTGTTCAATTTCCATGTTTTGTAAAACTTTATATACAAGAATTTTACGAATACACGGCAGTGTGGATACTACACAGATGGTCGAGCCATCAGCTGTCCATCCATCCATCCATCCACATCCACGTCCACGTCCACGTCCACGTCCACGTCCGCGTCCACCATCACCGTCACCGTCACCGTCACCGTCACCGTCCCCGTCACCGTCACCGTCACCGTCACCGTCACCGTCACCGTCACCGTCACCGTCACCGTCACCGTTACCGTCACCGGCACCGTCACCGCCACCGTCACCGGCACCGTCACCGCCACCGTCACCGGCACCGTCATCGCCACCGTCACCGTCACCGTCACCGTCACCGGCACCGTCATCGCCACCGTCACCGTCACCGTCACCGTTACCGTCACCGTCACCGCCACCGTCACCGTCACCGTCACCGTCTCACTTGGTTCACTTCGGTTGGCGCCGCCGTAGAAAGAGAGAGAGGGGGGGAAATCTCTCCTGACGGTCACGTGTCCTGACGCGAGTTTAACATTTTTTACCCATTACAAAAAGTGTGCAACGCCGCTAAAGAAGTTTTCACTTCAAAAACACTACAAAGTGATAAATAACTTTAATTTCGGAAGTCGTTGTCGTTGGTTGCACATTTTCGTTTTTTGACAACGACTTCCGAAATTAAAGTTATTTATCATTTCGTAGCGTTTTTTTTTTGAAGTCTGTTGTTTTTTTTTTGTAAAAAAGTTTTTTTTTCATATTTTAGTTGTGCCTACTAATTAACACTAGTGCATTGAAGACAACGACTAAAATAATCATCAAAATTCGCATAGAAATGCCGGAGATGCAGTACTATAGGAATTAAATGAAATTCCCTTTTGTTTGTTTAGAATATATTTAAAAAGACTTTTATCCCATTTACATATTAATTATAATACTCGACTTATTTTCTAGACGTCCAAACCTATCACTCTCATATGACATCTGCTTGAATGTTCGAAAGGAACTTTATAAAAATATAAGCAGCGGCCTGACCCGCAAGGAGGTCAGTAACCCTCAAAGAAGTCTCTACATCAGCTACGCCCACCTTAGAATAAAAGTATGGGCATAGCCGGAGACTTTTATTCACACCATTCGAATATCCAAACCCTATCTACCTATCCTATTGTACATATACCTATTTCCGAGGAACAAATTTACATGATGAGGTCCGTCTCTTGCAAGAGTAAGCTTAAGTCAGGACGTACGAATCGCGAATCCAACACCACGTTAAGTGTCAAGCAAATTAACATCTATATGTGCCAATATGCACCCATACAAACTAACGTCGTCATGCTTAAACCTCGTCGTGTCAAAACCTCGGTAAAAGGCGCGACGCGGCCTCCTAATAATAACACTTGATGTGAGAGTTCACATCAACCTAGAAGAGGCTTAAGAAAATTAAACGATCTTAGCATCAGATTCTTTTAACTCCATCGGACGGGATTGAGCCAGAGGGAGGGAAAAGCTTAAGAGGCAAGGGTTCATTAAAACACTAATACAACATTATTTTTAGTATATGCGAAACCTGAATATAGTTTGTTCAGAATAAGTAACTGAATCGATTCCAATAATTTTTACCCCATGTTATATTTTGGCCCAAAAATATTTAAAAAAGGTTAATAGTTGGACACCCCGAGTATATTATACTGTGCCCCGAGGAGCGACTAACTAGGTAGTTATCTACCATACGCGCACAATGGCGCGGCGCCGGCGCACAGCGAGCGGGGCGGGGGTGCAGCAACCTCAGTCGCCCGGGTACCACTGGTTGGCGCGCACGTGTCGCGTGGGTCCAACTGCATAATCGCGAGCGCGCGGCCGCCGAGGCCGAGTTGTGTTTCGGTTGATCGTGTACTTACCTATCGTATGTAAAAAGTGTCGTGTAACTGGACTGGACGTGGACTTTCTCATACACAAACGTCCAGTACACAGAAACAACGATAACAGTGATAACGTATCCCTACAATGCTTTGCCGTGATGATTAACATTTTTAAACACGCCAAGATGGTTAATTGTAGAAAGTTATTATTTGTACCTACAGCCTGCTGTGGTTAAGTAATGCGATGTTTAACACTTTTCATCCACTTTGAACAAATCGCATTGACTACATTGTATCACTTACGGCTTACGAATAGAAAAGTAATTACTTCTTCGTAGCTTACGGCTGCATTTATTTACGAATAAAGTACATTATAATAACTACCTACACTTGACCATTACGACAGTCCAAAGCCTGCAAGTGTGATGGAAAATGTTATCACCAGTTAATTACAATATAATCGCCGCGCCGTACCTAACGGCACGCGGTGGGGGAGACCATGTATTTGGACGGACAAACAGGTAACATAACAAGCTTATAACTTGGTGATTATTCATGATACAGTTTTGAAATTTTGTACGTAGATTCTTTACATAAAAATACTAGACACGTGTTTCGGGTTTCGCATATACTAAAAATAATGTTGTATATTATGCTCGTACTCCAGAAAAAAAACTTTAAAGTCCTACTACGTTCTCTAAAATTCTAATATCATTAAATATCAGTCAATACTGATGCAACTGTGGGTCCTCAAACACAAGTTGAACCAAAAGTGTCAACCAAACACACTTTGCAAGGGCTATGCCGTTAGCAAAGATTGGTAACAACTTAAGCTGAGTGTCTATCACCCCCCCTTCTATAGGAGTGACCACAGTTATAACAACAACTATCCATTATAACTCGCGACATTAAATACTGGAGTACTCGCACGTTCTCCCTACTTGTAATCACGTTGACGACGACAATTTATTTAGGCCTCCCTTTGGCCCGTTGCAGGTGTGAGGGCGCACCTCACAGCCCTCTGGGAGGTGCGATACCTCACACGCTCCCGGCCGCGTCCGATGTATTTTCTCACAGCATATGTAACACACTAATGGACACATATTAACAAATTGTAACAATCATACAAACAAAAATAATGCACTAAAATATGATGTTTACATTCAAGTGACATATTTACATTACATGACAAGATACATGACAATTAAAAAAAAAAAAAAACAACAACTATTAACATACTAATATGAAAAGGTTTTAATTAAATAATCTGACTAAAAAGGTTTCTATCTCTAAACTTTCTTTTTCTGAATTTATATTTTAAAATCGAAAACTTCTTTATAAAATGATGCTTGTTTACAAAAAATGTTTTTATAAAATTATTAATGATTAAAAACTTTTTTGAAATAATATTTTAGTTTTCGCTTTTTTAATAAATGGGATTCTTTTCTTCTTTCGTGCTTTTCTTTTATTGTTTGCAGCACATTGTGAATAAAACTTGTTAAAATTGGGGACAACTACATGACATTTTATTAAAACACTAGAATGAAAGCCTACAACATCCTCCATAGGAAAGCTAAATGAGTTTATCAACTGTGCGGAGTTGTTCGACGATGTATCTTCATCTCTAACTGCGTCTAAGTTCATATAATCTACAACTAACTTAACATTACTATCCACCTTGTTAATATCACTCATATCGATGATGAGACAAGAGTTCTCCTTAGTTTCGGAAACATCGACGTGATCTTTCTCCTCTAACTCAGAAGAATCGACGTGATCATCGTCCTTTATTTCGGAAAAATCGAAATGTCCATTCTGTGGCTCTGAAACATTGCTAATTATGTTAGTAAATGGACTAGACAGACCCGATTCGTTGTCTTCATCCGTGTGTTCACTCTCGAACACTTCTATCGGCTTCTTCTCCTCCTCTGCGGCGATGCACGCCTCGCTGCTGCGCTCGTCCTCATCTCCATCACTGCCAACTTCCACGCTGCTTTCTAGGCAGCACTGCTCGTTCTGTAGCGGGTCATCTTGTCTTCCACTAAATGATATAGAAGCATCATTATCTACATTTACAATATTTTCTTGTCTGCTTTCCTCGGACAGATCTTGTGCTATCTCGACTACTTGCACCTTCTTAATTCTTTTGTCTCTGTGACATCTGCATGGAAGCTCTTCCCATAACACATCACATATAGCCTCAAATGACATGTCATCCTCATATTTCCATTTATGGACTGCTAGGGCAGCACCCTCAAGATATGCCATTAATATGAGCGCCCAGTCGCTCTCACGCCATTTATTATAGGCGGCAACAACTTCAAATCGCCTAAGAAAATCTTCCAGGCATACACCGTCCGTGCCCGTAAAAACTTGAGCCATCTTACTCTTTTTATATTAAAATATACATATAGCCACTTAGCTTTTTCTCCTGGCGACGTTTCTTCGCGTCTCTTTTCTTATACTCACTATCCTTTCCCTCACTTGGCATGCGAGAGGTATTTCACTCGCTTATTTCACTTCTATGAGTGCTGAAACAAAAAACTATTTCGCAAGCTTAGCGAAAATCCAGCGAAACACGGCGCCTCCACCAAATATAAGAATTAAATGAAATTCCCTTTTGTTTGTTTAGGATATATTTAAAAAGACTTTTATCCCATTTACATATTAATTATAATACTCGACTTATTTTCTAGACGTCCAAACCTATCACTCTCATATGACATCTGCTTGAATGTTCGAAAGGAACTTTATAAAAATATAAGCAGCGGCCTGACCCGCAAGGAGGTCAGTAACCCTCAAAGAAGTCTTTACAGTACCTACATTTATGCATATAACTTCGTACATAAGAATAATTACCCAATTTATTGTATACTAAAACCTTCCTGAAAGTATGTAGATCACATTTATGAAAGAATTATCAAAATTAGTTCATTCGTTTTTGAGACAATCGCGGACATACAAACATATATACGTACATACGGGTCGAATACAGGACCTCCTTTTTTGAAGTCGGTTAAAAATAAACAAAAGACTCAACACATACCTACTTTCTCAAGCAAAACATAAATAAACCTTAGTACTAAACCATTTTCCATTACCTTTTAACAAGAACACAGTCATCAAATAAACCAAAAACAAGCCAACAGTGCTTGAAACTTTCACGTTTCACTAAAGTCGTTGACACTGAAGCCCGTTATTACCTTAATACACAGTTAAATATTGAATAAGAGAACACAGAACACTGCAGTCGAGATAAGCGCCATAATTAATTAATATCATTAACCCTACGCCAGGTTAACACGGAAAGTTCGCAGTAACTATGGGCAATGAATCGTACGACGCTGCCTGCTCGGTCCTTCAAGCTATTAGTTACGAGTAATGGGGAATAACTCGGAAACAAAGACATACACTACCTTTGTTATAAAATTATCTGCGACAATTTTATACGACGTTTTTCTAACAAATGGCAGTCATTCTAAGTAACTGCTTATGTTTTTCATAGTAAAGCGGGGTTATCGCTTTGAGTCGTGCATTGACAAACGAAAACGTGTAAATTTTGTTGCATGTAGTGTTTTGATAAAAGTGGGGCTTCTTGTGTCGTGGTTTGTGTTTTAAATTATATGTGGACGACCTGGTGACAATTTTAAATGGTGGACATGTCGTTTTCGCCATAGGCTAGTGACAACAAAACATGCAAGGTACTTACACAGCATGTATCAGAGCGGTGTGGTCAAAATTAAGGTTGTGGATAGACCATCAAACAGCTTCAACAACAGCATCAACTTTCTCCATAGGATCAACATCGTGTGATCCGCGCGCGTCTCTCTGTAGAGGAATGGTGGCCACTTGCGGCCGCTGAGGGTGACGGGGTCCGCATGGATTCATGCAGGCCAACACCTGGCCGGGGGAGCGTGACGAAATGCGCAAGCACACCAGCACCCCGGCTAAAGGTAGCAGCAGGACACCGTGTGGTTAGTCAGTAAGAGTCTGACAGACCCCTCCACCCACCCCAGGGTGGTGGACATCCACGAGGATTTCCACACGATAAAAAAGGGCAATAGGCTCTCCCCCTTATTACGAGTTATTCCAGTCTGATCCTCTGAAGCCCCCCCCCCTCCCCCGTGGATCCCCTGCTAGTTATTCTTCTGTTTTAATCTCTGTCTTATCCACTATAAACTTTCTCATTACGTGGGACTTAGGTGTTTGGCACACTGTACCGCATTACGCAGCGGGACGCAGATAACGTGCCCCCTCGCGTGATTTTTTACATACAAATTCAATAAAAACGCGCTTCCGTGCGGGTAATTTGGCTCCGTTTCACGCACCCGGCTTCGTAATGCGATGCAGTGTACTAATCATGCGCTAAGATAGCCCTATTATTTTTTCAATTTGTAGGTCAGTTTCAGGTTGTATGTTGATCAAACCCAAACACAACCACCAACCATCATCACCATAACCATTTCTTAGTAACATTTCGGAGTTTGAAAGTTGTCGGTGTGATACCCCCTTGCCTCGAAGCACGTTAGCCGTTGGTCCTGATCTCTCTCCGGTCGTGTTGGATTGCGTGCCGTCACGTCGGACTATGAGAGTGAGGGAAGAGTGAGTGCACCTGTGTCTGCGCACACACTTGTGCACTATTATATCTTCCTCGCCGAAGGCTAGTCTCCGTTGAGTTTGGCCGCTATGGCCGAAATACGGTCTGGATGACTATTTTTATTATTAGTGAAAAGTGAATGGTAAAGTAATGAATATGTTTTTGTATACAGCAAACATATGCCAATAAAAATGGCCATTGTTTCGACACCTTCCACGTGTTTCACCCACACATTCCTTGCCGGATACCTGACACCGGCTACCCGACCGCCTGATCGTGTGAAAAGTGCCTAAGGCGGTCAATTCCTACTCAGAACCGACACGATCAAGTTACATTACTTACTGAAGGAAAAAATATAAAATAATTAAGGTTTTATTCAGCGAGAACTGTCTCTGTTGTTTAAAGGAAATATGCAAATAAAAGCTTGGAATTGAATTTAGCGCATCGACTCAAATTACATTTAGAGTGAGGTCAGACGGGGTCAGCTTGTTATCGAGTGAAACACAATCGCTCGAGCCTGGCCTCATTCCATACTGAACAGCTATCTCAGTGCCCAAATAACTTACGTAAAAATAACTTAATTTACTACGGAATTAGTGTTAATCTCTGTCATGGTTTATTGGGGACCTGTTACGTGTTTTTTCAGGTCATGCCAAGACCTGTGATATCGGTACCTACTCTTCTTTGTTATTATGTTTTTCGTTATTTCAACTTAACTAATTATCCATAGATTGAAGAAAAAATTAAAGAAAAATTTCTTATTTTGCACAAATAAGGCGCACGTTATACACACACTTACACAAAATAACCAAAAGCCTAGTATTCAAAACCTTAAAAGTTAAAAGTTTGTCCATTGCTTGATGTCAGGGCCGGTCACATACGTAACACGCCTTTTTCCAATGATAGGCAAGTTAATTTTGCTGTAGATAAATAAATTCTCAGAAGAAAACTATGAAGTAGTTAAATGTAGGTAGGTATTAATTAATTATTCTTTCAGTGAATCTTCAAACAAAAATGAAAAAGGAAATCAACTGAACTTGTGTCTATAAATACGTACGTACACGGTACGAATCTATACCTACAAAAGTGCAGTTTTTGGTCCAACATGTAGCTTTTTCAAAGAAATAAAAATGCAGGTTTCATTCTCACCTTGTTCACGCTACCAGGTTCGTTACCAGCTTAACGCCCTGACGGGTTTGGTAGGTACATCTGAATGACCTAAATCGAGCTCACTCCCTATCCTTTGACTCTTTTAATCATTTTTGCTCTGAAGTCCCAGTCTCAACGACAAAGTTTTTCAAACATTTAAAAACCTAAACATAATCAGCCTATAATGTTCCCACTGCTGGGACACAGGCCACGTCTCAGTGAGAGGGAGTGGGCCGTAGTCCACCACGCGGGCGCAGTGCGGGTTGGCAGATGTCACATGTCTTCGAATTTTTGGTTCTAGGACATGCCGGTTTCCTCACGATGTTTTCCTTCAAAGTTTTGAGAGCAGTGGTGATGAAATAATTTACACAAAGTAAAGCGCCTGTCTCGTAAGTCGCGGCCGTTACCACTTGGCCACCACTGCTCAACAAAAACAATCTAAAGTAGCTGCCTAAATATCTGATCATCATCACTATCATCATCATCGTTGACAGCCTTGATCCACCCACGGCTGAGTATAGACCTCCCTTTTGTGTCATGCGACCCTGGTCTGTACGAGTCTCATCCAGGTCTTCCCCACGATCTTCTGTAGGTCGTCCACCCACCTGCTAATTCAAAGTCAAAACATTTATTTCAAATAGGCACATAAAAGGCACTTTTGAACGTCAAAAATTATCTTAAAATAGAATTGATTCTAGTCGCCCATTCCAAAAGGTAGTTTTCGTATGGAGAAGAATGGGCAAGAAACTCCACCGTTACTCTTTTAAAATGTTTTAGGTACAATATTTTGCATGGGTACATTAATTATATAATAACATGTGAGGACGATGCACCTAAAATTAGTGATTAAACGAACTTACCTGTAAGTGAAGTTCTATCATAATTATATGATAGCCTCGTCCGAAGAGATTAGCATTGTACACTTGTAGTAGCACATATAATGTCGCCTCTTTATGCACTTTAGTTTAAAACTCCTTAAGGTTTTTTTCTTAAGACGGATGCCTTATTCTCGCTGTCAGTTTGCCGTCAATGCTTCATTAAGTTCAGAGCTGTAACGACACTTAACAGATATTTTACTACAAGGGGTCTACTGAAAGGTAAAGGGGAGGGTGGGTTGCTAATCTCTTCGGACGAGGCTATCATATAATTATGATAGAACTTCACTTACAGGTAAGTTCGTTTAATCACTAATTATACTTTAGCCTCGTCCTCGAGATTAGCATTGTACACTTGTAGATCTTGAGAGATTATAGTAAAATATCAAATAAAAGAATAAAGGTACATGTACCTAACTCAATCAAATGAAAGAATAATACCACTTATAGTTATTATTATATTATTATTTTCACACCTTAAACACAATCTTTTAAAAGATTTCAAATTAACTGACCAGTGTCAGTTTCTTTAATTATACTAGATCTCTGAAATTCCATTTAACGCTCGTGTTTTATATCAAACTGCTTAACTTTTACGAAAATACCGCAGTACGAATTTTTTTTTTTTTATGCTTTCTTGTATATACCTATGTATTTATGTTTCTTGTTAAATCAAGGTATGAACAAATTAGGTAGCTTTGCGGGGAAATGATCTGGTTAATTCTAAAAGAAAAAGCCTAGGCAGTAAGAATCCTGGATATTTTAATAGGATCAGGGATTTTGGATTATTTCGTTTCGAAAAATAACAATATTTTGAATTGTAATGTTTATACTTCATGAAGTACTAGGGCGAGTAATGTATACTAATTAAAATCATTTATTTTTAAATTCCTTTTGATACCAGTAATCAGTGGTAGGTATGTCATTGTGGTAGCGAAAGCCGTTACAAACAAAATGCCTATTTATTCTTTAAAAGAAGTAAGACCATTGCTTCAGATAGTAAACATACTGTTTAAAAGAGTCTTCAGAGATCGATGTCAACATATCTATGGGAAGCTCTTCGACAATAAAGATGCCCGAATAATAAGCTGGCAACAGCGATAACTGGCATCTGCCAATGTATTTAGTGACTGCTGGAGTGAGAGGGAATGAATTATTTACTTTGATCAAGAACAGGATACTACGCAGGTATTAGGCCTATCGGAGGTAAATACCTCACATTTTTTTTTAAAGATTTATTGAAGAATTGGTGTAGATAACACCATAAAAAAATAAGCTGACTGTGAAAGCGTTTAATAATAGACAACGGAATTTTGATATGCCGTGTAATCTATTTATATATTTCAGACAGTCGACAGACCTTGCTTTGCGAGAAGGCCTAAACTAGGAGTGTCAAAGCTTTTTATATACTTCTTGAAAGGCCCAATCTTAGAACCCACTCGCATGTCAAGATGAATAAGTTCATCTTGACTCAGCGTCTGCAACGCCATTCTCAGCTGAATGAATAATTGAATATACTTAATAATATAAAGCGAATACAAATAAATACCCTGCACAACAACAAAATTTCTTTGTTGATGTTTATGTGAAGATGAGGGGATTGTAGGTACCCGCCTATGCGGTTTTAATCGTACATCTTTACTCCCAACACGCCGCAGTTTCTGTCAGATCCGCATAGACAGAGCCCCCCCCCCCCCCCAGTAGTTGAGGCAAGGGAAATATCTCAACATAACAATATAAATTTATTTATATAGAGTTTTCTAAATGGAATTTATACCTACCCACCAAAAGAAATGTGAATATACATTTGCGTTCTGATTTTTTATCAAAAATTATCTATTCAATTACTTGGTATAAGTAATTATATCAAATCATATTCAACATGGACTGGTAGGTAAATGCAGTCCTATTAAATAGGCGTGCAAATTTTCTTACAGTGGTTTAGTACCCTGTACCCTGAAATATGTTAAGTCATTTTTTTTAGGGGGAAAGCTGATCTATAGATTTAATGTATCCTTTATATATCCCAGATATATGCAAGTATTACCTAGAAGGTACCATATAACTTTTATTAAAAGCTAAAGCTGATAAAAGTTTCATCGCATCAATGTTTCAAATACATGAGTTGTGTTTATGGACTGTTCCACAAAAGCCAACCGATTAAATGGTGTCTACCATTTAGTACATACACATGGAACCATGTGAGCGTAGGAATTTTACCACTGGGAAGATTATAGTAGACCAAAATGGTATCTAATGTGACCATATAAATCGTAAGAACTTTCTTAAGTGTGAGCATAACTGCTAAACAGTAATCCGTACTCATACTATATTTTAAAAATGAATGATCGTTACTCACGTATTATTACAAAAAAATAAAATATATTTTTCGTATTTAACATACTCGTAGTTTACAAAAAAAAATATATATTTTCCGAATTTCAATTAAACGTTTACCCTTTTCTTTTTTTGTATTGATTTAATATAAACACACTGTGAAATAGCGTATATTGTTAGCCAGTTGTTACTAACAGAATAATCAATTTCTTCTTAAGAATACTTTCGATAAGGTAAGATTAATTTAATTAGATGGGAATGAGAATGGGATCTCATAATATATGCATGATTAATATCCATGTGGGCATTTTCCTAGCATGTGCCACGAAAAAATGGTTATATCGAAAGTTATCCGTGACCAAAGCTTATGAAGATGGGATAGTTTAACAGCATAGCGTACGGGATTTAGCGGCTGCTGTTGAAGAGCGTCTGCTACGAAACTGTCGACAGAACCACAGCGCGTGCGGGTTCATCGGCGCTGGCACTGTACTCCAAGTTGTCGCTGACGGCGGCGCATATAGCGGCGCGGAGCTCAGGGTCAAAGTAAACCTTACCAGTATTTTGCAGCAGTGGGATCAGTTTTAATTCTGTTCCATTTGCGAATGCTGTTGCATCGCTATGTGTACCAGGTAGTTCATCTTTAAACAAGAGTTTATTGATTTTGTTTACTGAGTTTTTAGCTATTCTTTGGAACTGCTCGTATAAAGTTAGATATCGAATAGTTTTATATTGTGTATCACACAATTTTTTAATTAAATTCAGAACTTCGTTGATTTTAAGCATATCTTGATAGCAACAAAGTGATGGTTTGACTGAGACATTACAGAATCAGCAAGTCTCTGATTATCAAAATGAGCTCTCTAACAATATCGTTCAGTGCAGCCAATGAATAAAAACAAATTACCTTAAATTTCAGCATTCAAAAAAGGCGTATCGATCAAACAGGTAATAAGTACTACCAAAAGATCTTTCTGTAACTCGCACCCATCTAGACCATCAGACAGAAGTACATACCGAATTGCTAATTCCATATTTTATTGCAGGATTTCGATATTGCAGGATCCATTCTTAAAACCTCGAAAGCAACTTCGTTACTCTAGGGGATTGTCTTCTGTTACAGATGTGGGCACAGTCTTGGTCGTAGATATCAAAGCAGACTCTTTCCTTTCCTTGTTGTCAGCGACTGCGGAATCACCGGCCGAGTCACTGACTCGTCGTTAGTTCTCGACCAGGGCCGCCAGAAGACGTCTGTGTCCTAGTCTTGGCAAAACTATGACAATGTCAGACGCTAAAAGCTCATCTGGAATTAACCGTCAATTGTTCCAATAGTTACGTACCTATACTACTGTAGTATGGTAAAGATTCCTGCTTGAAATCGAAGGTATTACCTATAGATAAATATGAAATAATCGATTCTTTGACCAAATTTCATGTACATTAAAGTAGGACAGTCACTGTTAGGTACTTATAAAGTCACCAGTCGAGCAAATTGCACGTGGGGACAGATAATTAATATATAGTGAGTTAACAGTTATGGGTAAGGTACATCTCGAAACGTTGTACCGTGAACCCAGTTTTTATTAAGAGCATTCACACCTCGAGTCGTTGTGACGTGAGCTTCAAGATATATTTAAAGAAATATTTACAAATTATATGGTCATCATGCGTTAGAATACTTCTGTTACCATGCATTAACTATGGGTAAGGTACACCTCTAAACGTTGTACCGTGAACCCAGTATCTTTTAAGACCAGTCACACCTCAAGTCGTTGTGACGTGAGTTTCATGATATATTTAAAGAAATATTTACAAATTATATGGTCATCATGCGTTAGAATGCTTCTGTTACCATGTATTAATTATGGGTAAGGTACACCTCTAAACGTTGTACCGTGAACCACAGTTTCGATACAAGCCATGCCTCCAGTCGTTGTGAGAGGATAATATTATCACTACGCGTATATTACGGGTAAGGTACACCTCTGAGCGTTGTACCGTGAACCCGAGTTTCAAGACAAGTCACAATTCCAGTCGTTATGACGTGAGTCTCATATTATATTAATAAGAATACTTTACAGTTGATCTGGTAATCATGCATATGAAAATGTTATCACAATACGTATACTACGGGTAAGGTACACCTCTAGGCGTTGTACCGTGAACCCGAGTTCCGAGACAAGTCACACCTCGAGTCGTTGTGACGTGAGTCTCATATTATATAAAAATGGGAATACTTACAGTTGGTCTGGTAATCATGCATAGGATAATGTTATCACAATGCGGAGGTATACTTCGGGTAAGGTACACCTCTGAGCGTTGTACCGTGAACCCGAATTTCAAGACAAGTCATACCTCGAATCGTTATGACGTGAGTCTCGTTTGATAGGTAAGTAACAACTCGAATCGTTGAAACGTGAACCTTCAAAAAAGGGTGCTGTGACCCTGCAGATACATCGGACATGCATCGGACCAAAAATCGATGACCTGTGACGCCTCCTCGTCAAGTTCCTTCCCAACTTCCTTATCCTTCTTGGTGCGGTCGATGTAGATACTATGCGATTGCAACCTTTTCGGTATAATATTATTTTAAATAGTTTTATAACGAGAAAACAACGTATTTTGTTAATTAATAACATAATTATATTTTGTGCGCAAAAATGGCGGAGCACTAAAATGTGAATGAAGCATTGACGGCAAACTGACAGCGAGAATAAGGCATCCGTCTTAAGAAAAAAACCTTAAGGAGTTTTAAACTAAAGTGCATAAAGAGGCGACATTATATGTGCTACTACAAGTGTACAATGCTAATCTCGAGGACGAGGCTAAAGTATAATAAAATTACTATACCACAATAGGTAAAAGAATTAAAAACGAAACCATGACATATTAGTTAGCCAGCGTTCCTTCTACCGTTTCTCGACAATCGTTTCGTTAGGGCTCTGCTCTCTTCTCTCTCTACCAGGGTCGCGGGTTGTTCGAAAGAGTTACCGTGGCCCCTGGCACAGACAACTGAAGGAACACGGGTGGGTCTTAGTCAGTAAAAGGGCTCTGCTCCACCAGCCATCACCACATCTACCCAAGTATCCTGCTTAATTCCATTTCAGAGCCGCTGTTCTAAATACCTACTTTATGTTAGTGTAATCAACATCTGCGTAGCCTTTTCCCAACTATGTTGGGGTCGACTTCGATGTAGTTGAATACCAGTATTTTACATGGAGCGACTGCCTATCTGACCTCCACAACCCAGTTACTGGGTAATACGATACCCCTTGGTAAGACTGGTTGTCAGACTTTCTGGCTTCTGACCACTCGTAACGACTGTCAAAGATCCACGAATGACAGCCGGGACCAACGGCTGAACGCGCTTTATGTTAGTTCAATGTCAAAACAAAATGATCAAATATGTATTAACTTTGACGATTGACCGCACCTCAGCTCTTAATACTACAATTTCATTAGACGGGATTAATTCGCCCATGCTAATAGGATGGTTTTATAATAGTTCGCCCAGACACGAATCATCCGATTGGCGGCCGGCTAATAGGATTACTAATAAAACTTTCGCTTTGCTACGTCATAATACGGATCCCGCTATGTTTGTATTTTGTCTTAAATTCTATGACTAAACGTGTTTTCTTTAAAGGGAGATTGCTGACTGTGGTCATAGGAAAAATTAGGAATACATATCACTCATTTGGAGAAACATCGACGTAACTGCCACTTTTTTTACGTCTATGCGTTCCTTACTTAAATACGCTTTCTAAGTGCTTTGGCATATTTAACTCATTTTTGGGACAAAATACATCTATTCTGGAACTAGCTGTGGCCGCGACTTTGTTCGCGTTCATGTTGGAAAACAAATTGGATTTCATGGATTTTAATTTTTTTGCGCGGTACCCTGATTCGTTTTCTAAAATAATATTAGCATAAGTTACTCTTTCTAACATTAGCTATCTTCCAGTAAAAGTCTTGTCAGAATCGGTCCAGCCGTTTCGGAGATTAGCCAGAACAAAAAAAACAGAAAGACAGAGAAGAATTAAAAAATGTTTTTTTTTGTTATAAATACCATAATGTACAATGGGTTATAGCAATTAGCTGACCCCCCTTAAAAATTACTCGATTTTGCACCCTCCTCTCATAACATTAAAGGTTATTCAATATGTATGAGTTAATCGGACTAACACTACTCGATGAACAGAAACAATAAATAATTTTGATACGCAAATTTGAGCTTTAAGATGTTGGTGTTAGGTCATTTACTATGTATGGGTATTTGTTACGCAATTTTCATTTTTAATCAGCAAGACTTAAAGGTTAGGTTAATGTTGTGATAATTTGTGTCATTGCTACTAATACCTTATTTCATCTTTCTTACTCAAGTTAATCTGGTGTCGTGGTTCATGCGTAAGACTGAGACGTGCAAGATGCGAGTTCAAATCTAGTCTCATGTTTAATTTTGTTTTCAATATATAAATTGTTCGTTAAGTATTTCTTGCATTATTGTAAAGAACAAGCACATCAATTAAGTTGATAAACGAAAAACGTTTCACCTTTTTCAATAAGTGGGTAGTTCGACGTCAATATGCGTATTCAACAAAAACTGCTATTGAAATGATTTTAGGAATATGGGGTAGAAGAATAAATTGAACAAGACATTCTATGCACTAATAGCAGTGAATACGCACGAACATTTTTATATTGCCTTACTAAGTTGCGAAAATCCACGCCTTTTTATTAATTATTATTATCGGTTTTGATAGTTTAATCGTCATGTCTCTGTTGAGTGATTATTTAAAATACAAAATATTGTATTTGCATAAGGAGAATGTTGGTATTAAAGCGATTGCTAGGAAACTTAATATAGCGGTAAGTGTATTCTTTTTTATACTTCCTTAATTCGTTAGTTGGCTTAAAAACGTGAGTATAGAATAATAGAAAATTAACTGTTTCATTATGAGATCATTTATAGGTCTAATGTGGTTTATCTAAAGGTATTTTTGCAAACTTATTCGAAAAATTATGATTACCGGGTTATTAAAATTATGCTTATTGTGTTGTTTCAGAGAAATACAGTCAGACTGTGGCTAAGACGTTTTGAAGAGACAGGGAATATTCAAAAGGATCGTCCTGAACCAAAACCTGCAATGTTACTCCTGTGTCAGAACATCATCCAGCAATTGTTAGAAGGCATACTGAACACCCATTTTTGCGTACTAAATGCAGTATAATGTTTCTGTTCAGACGGTCAGAAAACATTTGCATGTTGCTGGACTGAAACAATACAAGCCAGCACGTAAAATTTAACTGACTGCTGCACATCGCCAAGCAAGGGTCCGCTTTGCCCAAGAATATCTCAATTTTAATTGGGAAGATTATGTTGTCATATTTACCGACGAGAAGTCTTTGTCAAAACCTTATTTATAACTAAACATAACTACATACTTACAAAACAAATTGATATATAGTATACCTAGTAGGTAAAACATCAACGTATAATGCTATTTTATTTAGTTCAACGATATTTAATGTGGTGATGTTATTGTTATGAAATAGAAATACATACCTATATATTTCTAAATATTATAACATGTTGATTCACTACATTAAACTCTGTGAAGTATGTAACAACGTTATTAGTAACTGTTATATCATTTACGACGTTATTCTTATAATAATTTTTTTTATAAAATAAAATCGTTTTTACCATCATTATCGTTTTTTTATTTTCGTTCACCTTTTTTTTTTGTTGCTAAAGTTATAATTTATTATTTATAACTTAAAAAAAAATATTATAAAACAAAATGCGCAGCAGAAAATATGTTGGTTTCGAACTCGCAACCACGCTCTTGTCAGCTCACTGCAGCTACCACTAGACCACACGAACATGGTGATTGTCGTTGAAATTAGCAATAATATATTACAAGTTAGAACAATATTCAAGATCATACCTACCTTAACACTGCGTGTTAAATATCAAATTCGAATAACTGTTTTATTAATCGTAGACGTTGAACTGTTCTAGTTAGATAAGCTTACTGCTAACAAGCAGAAGGTTCAAATTATTCGTTTAATTTTTAAGGGGTCAGCTAATTGATATAACAGACTGTACTTTCATATGTTTTGGCGCAGCCGTGAGGCACACTTTCCTGCTAATTACTCATATCGGACTTTACGCTTTTTATTTGATATTTGTTTTGTTTTTTTTTATCTGATGTATCTGGTGTATTGTGTCTTTTAGTCTGTGCTAAATAAATGTATTTTCTTTCTTTATATGCATTTAGTGAAAAGCTTTTATTTTGACATTACAAACAGACACTTCAATTTTATTTATTTGTATAGATGTACTTATAGATATAGGTAGATTCTCTATACATGCTTGTTTCAAATAATCTTTGAAAACCCTGCAATAAGTTAATACTTTGAGATGAATTTTAAAGGAACTTAGATCACTTCAAAGTTCTGAAACCACAATAAAATCTGAGAGCCCGAGTAAATCCTTAGCCATAGTAATGCACTATCCACAACTCCATGACGACACACAGAACTTAATCTAGCATTGACAATATGCAACAAATTGCGACACAAGTGTCCCAGCTGTGTGGCCTAGACTTTGTAGCCCGCACGCAAGCTTAAATAGGACGAGGACGGGGACGTGAACCCCGTGTGTCAGATATGACACAGATTTTGCACAAAGTGCATGTATATACAGGGTGAAATTGAAAACATGCGACAAATCGAAATGGGAGATTGTACTCATCATTATGAACAAGTTTTAGGATGGGACCAAACCTGAAATCGCGAAAAAAAGATCAGCTGTTCCCTACATTTATGTTCGCAGAACTCGTCAAAATGTAGGGAACAGCTGATTTTGTTTTCGCGATTTCAGATTTGCTCCCATAGTAAAATTTGTTCATAATGATGAGTACAATCTCCCATTTCGATTTGTCGCATGTTTTCAACCTGTAGTATGTTCTAAAAATATCTGATGAAAATGTAAACAAATGGATCAGAAAACATATAATTACTACTTTATGATGAAAAGCCTGTGAATGTCAAGTTTTAGTATTTATGCAATACTTTAAGGTTTTTTTTTTAAATTACCTGTCAATAAAACCGACAAACGACAGGTGAAAAGCGACAATTCAGCAATCTGACACTTTCTGCTTTATTAAACAGCACATGTCCTGAAAATTTGAATTTTTTTGAAAAATTTGTCCCTTAATCAGTTATATTAAATAGACCTCTATCCCATTGACATATCTCTTCTCTCTATCTACAAAAATGTCAATTAAACCAGTCTCACTAGCATATAAAATACCAAATTTTCTGCAGAAAATTTGTTGTTTCATAACATCAAAAAGCAATATCCGGGCGCAGTGCTTCCAATTACCGGAGTTTGTGGTGGTGCTCGTGCTACTGTAGCCGAGATGGAATTGCCCGAACATAGGCGTACCTACGATTGGGCAATGCCCAACAAACATATCGGTAATGCTAATTTACATTATGTGCTACCATTTACAGTTAGATGTTTCTAAATGATGATTTTGAACGCGAATGTACGGCTCGCTGATTTTATTTCCTTGTTTTAGGCAATGTTAATAGTTGTTTTGCTAATTAATTAGGAAGCAGTCAGGGATTATATTTATTTCGTAATTAGTTTAGGTTATTTGATAAACTTAAATTATTCCACTAATATTATCAATGTCAAAGTTTGTATAATTGGCTGTTTGTTACTCAATCATGCAAAAACGGCTGAACGGATTTGGATGAAATTTAGCACACAGATAGTCTTTATCCTGGATTAACACAAAGGATATTTGTGCCTACCTACTACCTACCGGTATTACGTTCCCGTGGGATATTTTCCGATATCCACGAGGACGAAGCCACGGGCAATATCTAGGTCCGCGTGGAAGTCGTAACGTACTACCGGAATTAAAAGTATTTTGATAAAATGTTTGAAGGCATTTGAATAATATTATCATAATAACCTCACCAACAATAAAATTTATACATAAAAAATGATCGTCTCTTGTTTGAAATCTATATAATTATACAGGGTTATTGGAAAAACACCAACAACCTCTTAAGAGGTCATTGTACTCATCATTATGAACAACTTTTACTATGGGACCAAACCTGAAATCGCGAAAAAAAAATCAGCTGTTCCCTACATTTTGACTAGTTATATGAACATAAATGTATGAAAAAGCTGATTTTTTTTCGCGATTTCTGGTTTGGTCCCATAGTAATAAAAGTTGTTCATAATGATGAGTACAATGACCTCTTAAGAGGTTGTTGGTGTTTTTTCAATAACCCTGTATAAAATTCGAAGTCCTGACTGACTGATATATCAACGCACAGCCTAAGCCACTGGTCCTAGAGATATGAAATTTGGAGGGTGTGTTCTTTGTGAAGAGTAGGTATCCACTAAGAAAGGGTTTTTCGAAATTCCACCCCTAAGAGGGTGAATGAGGGGAGGGTGAAATTTCAAGCGGACGAAGTCGCGGGCAGAAGCTAGTTAAGTTATAATGAGAAGCATAATAATATGAGCAATGAAATGTTTTGTCAATATAACCTGTTAATCGCTAAAATACTCGAACCATGTTTATTTGCACATTAATCTCATTGGTTACTCGTCCAATTTTGGTTGGCGCGACTTGCACATATATACTTCCGGTTGAGTGATTTAGGTATTTACCATTCCAAAGTGAATATTTAGAAGCCACTCTTGTAGATTAGAGGGAATAAAACATTAGAGGCCGTATGTATAATGTATATGTGACGTACTGACGTTGCTAAAGATATTCGACAAACATTATGGCGTAGGCCCTTTTTTTTCAAAATAATTTCTTGACATTCATTTAGATGATATTTGACCATATTTAAATATAATCATCATCATAATCAGCCTACTCGTATAATATTCCCACTGCTGGGACACAGGCCTTCTCTCTGTGAATGGGAGTGGGTCGTAATCCACCACGCGGACCCAGTGCGGGTTGGCAGACGTCGCATGTCTTCGAATTTTTGGTTCTAGGACATGCCGGTTTCCTCACGATGTTTTCCTTCACCGTTTTGAGAGCAGTGGTGATGAAATAATTTACACAAAGTAAAGCGCCAGTCTGGATTCGAACTGGCGCCTTAATTCGTAAGTTGCGGCCGTTACCACTTGGCCACCACTGCTCTTAAATATAATATAAGTACCTATTGGTAGTATTACGTGGTATTACGCTTCATTCTATTTTGGTGTAAACATGCGTCTCCTAGCACGGAAGATATCTACTCCAATTAAATCAATTAATTATTTTGCGGCTATTACACTCATATTTGACCAGTTATGTTTAAGAGCCTATACTACCTCAAATGGCTTAGCCTGATCCTCCGTTATGTCGAAAATTCTGCACCATTAATTTTGAAATAAATATATGGTAAAGTTGAGGATTAATGCAAAGTCTTATGTTAGACGAAAACACGATTCCATAAAATTTTCTCGATAGAAAAAAAATCCAAAGTTAACTCTAACCCGAACAATAAACCGCTGGCATTCAAAAAATACTTCAAATTAGATCATGAAACTTTGCATACTAACTGAACTTACTTTAAAGCAGGTCTTATGTTATTTACTTTTTTATAATTACCATTATTTTCACTGTAAAAAGCAAATACCTAAACTATTAGCGCTGCCTGCCGGCCAGCACCGCACTCTGTCTCGCTCTCATTCAGTCCGCGAGCAGTATCGTATGAGCGAGATAAAGAGCGAATTTTAGCTGAGGTAGTATAGGCTCTTAAGTCCCATGTAACAGGGGGCAAGCCTATTGCCATCTGGACACAAATCAAGACTACAGGCTGCTAATGAGAAATTCCAAAAAGTTATTAAGTAATAGGCAATAACAGGTCTGTGTGTCCCAGCAGTGGAATCATTATAGACCGATTATGCTAGGTAATAAGTACCTAAGGCTCCAACTAACTACATACAATTTAAATATTATAATGGTTACATGTGGTATCGCTCAACGTAAATAAAATAGCTTGTCAGAAACAAAAGTAGATACCTCCCAAAACGTAATGTAATACGAAACAATATAACTTAGTGTTTTGAAAAACAATTTAGATAAAATACACAAAGAAAGTCAACGTCTAAATGTCAGAGAGCTTTGTTTGAGACGATACAAGACAAACAAAGCTCTAGCAATGTTTCTTCGTTTGTTTCCCTCTAGGTACTATTACAATGAAGTCCCAAAACAATTGTTATCTTAACAAGAAGCAATGGATGTCTAATGACTCAATTATTAAGAGCCTAAGAGAAATTGTCGAAGATTTCATCGAAGAAAACCTAACAAAATAGTTGAAATAGTAAGTTACATGTACAAAACTAACTTCGACAGGCTTGCAATCGTCCGAGTCTGTACAAAAACTGGAGCTAGTGAACTTTGCTGCGAAAACTTGCGAAGTTGTAAAGGCGGTAAAAACTCGTTACGCCAAATCGGCTACTAAAACTCGCAAAGCGAAAATTCTATCCAACTTCAATTTATTTTTATTGTTCTTACTCTTCCTATTCTCCGAAGCAAAAAGTTTGTTTTTTGCTTACGTTTAAGAGACTAAACACATTTTTTATACCGATTCAAACGAACACAACGTCAAAATTTCACGTTTGAAATTTTCCTTGTTACAGTGAATCAAAGGAAATGGCGGAATCTCATTCCCACTGTAATGTAAATAATCTTTATTTGAATTTCGCTTTCAGTTTTCAGTCTTCCCACGCAAGTACGGCGGTATCGTCGTCGCAGATAGGTAGGTAGGTATGTTAAAACATCTGAGTGTAGAATTTGCAGTTTTAAAAATAAAATATTAAATTGAAAGCTCTTTGAGTAATCTTTATTTTTAAACATTCAATAGACGTCAAGCTTCTTTTTAAAATGTTATTGAAATAGATTCTTTTCAAAATGAATATCAGACGTATTAGATATAGAATTTTGAAAAGTAATGTGGGCAAATTGAATTTTCTTAATAAATCGTTTGAGTGACAAGATATATGAAAATAAATGCTTTAATAATGTTTAAGTTTAGATCTACCTCTTTGAGGCTTTGATGTTTTTTATCCGCGTCAATGACATCAAATTATAATGATATTTTTGTAATCATTTATGTACAAAGTATATTAAATAATATGTTTTATTTGTTTGTATCAGCGTTCACTCGTCAACAAGTTTCACATTAAATTAAATTATTTATTAATCAAATAGTATGGGATTTGGCAAAACTTACGACCCAATGGGTCCTTCTTTATGGCAAGCGACATTGCGGCAAGCCCAGACCGAGATGGCGGAGTAAGCAGGACTCCTTCCACAAGAACTGGTCCTTAGCAGAACTGGTCCTTTGAACAGAGAGAAGTGGAACTAGAGTATGGGAGGCCTTTGCCCTGCAGTGGAATATCACAGGCAAATAAATCTGATTTAGGTTTTTAACCAGTCAAGCGTCGCGGTTCGCCGATCGGCGACGAAACAATAGAAAATCAATTGTGTCTCATTAGCGGCGCTTGACAGATTAATATTTTTCCTCGTTTACACGTTTTCTCATACCTACCACATCTGACATTGGCAGAATTGTCGAAATTGCCATAGAGATAAATATATTAGAATAGAAGTTTAGAAAACGAACAAAAATACTGCATTACATAAAATAGTAGATAGCTATGGAATATTTGTTTTAATACCTCCTCCCTAAGAAATATTCTCCGTTATGGTTCGTTTCCCATACGCGTGATGGGAATCCCCTTTCGGAATTGCATTTGGGTGATGTATTATTATCCATTTTGCGTACAAATCTGCGCTTCAACGTAATCAATCAGGCTTTTACGAGACATAAATAAACCGGGATGTGTGCTGTTAAGTTGACAAATGTGCTAACGGTAGCAACAACTAATTCTAGAATCAAATATAGTTTTTGACTCAGGTTTAGCGTTTTAGACTTAAACGGCAGCTTGCGTGTTAAATTACTGTAAGTAGGTAGCAGGTCGTTTTAAAAACAACTGACAGTCACAAATAGGGCTGGGCTTAAATAATTATTTATTTGTTTAATTGCTAGAACTACAATTATTTTATCACACTAATCATACTAATATTATAAAGGCGAAAGTTTGTGAGTGTGTGTGTGTGGGGTTGTTTTTATATGTTTGTTACATCTTCACGCTCAAACGGCTGGACCAATTTTGATAAAATTTTGTGTGCCGGTAGCTGACACCCTAGATTAACATATAGGCTACTTCTTATCCTGATATCGACATTTACGCGGGTGAAACCGCGGGGCGCAGCTGGTTAGTTACAAAACGGTTTCTAAGAAATTAAGGGCTACTTTGACTTTACTTTGCTAAGTAAATTAGGCGTTGGGGGGTCTAAGCGAATATGAGCAAGCTAGCGCTTCATACATCTATGAACTTTATGTAGTAGCTAATAATGTTTATATTATTATAAATGCGGCCTGTGTAGGACCTTATGAATGACATGAAACCCGCCATTACTCGAAATAAACCTAAACAAAAACAAGTTATAAAATATTTCCGACAAACATTTTTATACCATGACAAATTACCGTTTATTGTACGAAATATAACTACATACGTAATTTAATACAACGTTTTTTATTAAAATTTATATATCACGTGACAAAATAACATTAATCATATCCCATTGATCGTCGATCGATCGAATAAACTTAAGCATGCATTTAATAAGTGGCTAATCGCTCAATCGCGTGTTTTCCTTAATAACCACGAGGTTCCCTTAACATTATATTGCGTACAATGTAACAAAACGTTGAATTATAACCTCGTGTATTCGTTTAATCTAGGTGTAACATTCGAATAGGTTAATTACTTTGGTCAAGGACTGATGAAACTATTGCTTTTGATATGAAAATAATGTTGTTATTTTCAAGGTATCGTTGTTTGGATTCAAATGGCATGAACTTTAATGGATACAATAACAGTAGTAGTATGTATAATCCGCCTATAATGTTCCCACTGCTGGGACACAGGCCTCCTCTCTGTGACTAAAGGGAGTGGGCCGTAATACAACACGTGGGTCCATTGCGTGTGGAAGGACGTCACATGTCCTCTAATTTTTGATCCTTCACCGTTTTGAGAGCAGTGGTGATGAAATTAAATACACAAAGTAAAGTGCCTGGCTGGGCTCAAACTCATGACCAAAAACTCGAAAGTCGGGGTTGACACCACTACACACTCTGGGACACCACTGTTCCGTAACAAGAGTAATGTAATACTATTACTATCGCTACCGCCTTGAGGAAAATATGTTTAAAAAAATTTCCCTTGTCATCTCCTTAGCCTCTTCTAACCCAAATTGATATGATCAAGGAGCTTTTTGACTTCCATGATCAGACCACTTCTAGGCAGTGACCGCAAAAGCTGCGCATGCTTTCTCCATTTAATAATGTCTGAGACGGAAATAGGAACGGCCTAAAGAGCAGCTTATGAGCTTCAGTAAATAATAATAAACCATTTATTTCAGGCTACAATGGCCCATAGACATACCTTACAAACTAACAAATAAAATACCTCTATATACACCTTAAAAAACCAAAAAAAAAAATCAACAAATAGGTACCTATAAATCTCCGAAAGGCAAAAAACTGAATAATGAAAATTCCGTATCATATAATAAAAAATACTACGTACCTTAGTACCTAACAACATTTTTCTAATACATTTTACAAATACGATAATTCATTCAGTTATATTAAAAATAAAACAGAAATATAGCATTAGCGCCCTTTACACAAATCTTCAAAGCTTTATTAAAACCTACTTTTCACTGTTGAAACGACCTATTCAGAAGAAGTCTGCAAAATTTGTGCCCGGTAACTAATGACGGCGTACCTAGTTGAAATATTCGTCCACAGACTAACTTTGTTCTGCACCAAGAACGTTAAAATGTACTATAGTTTTCGCGTTTTAACATGGCAATAGCGGTCATTGACCCACCTATATTTTCTAGAACTTTTTATTTCAAAAACTGAAATAAAGTTTCTTAACGTCCTAAATCAAAGTATGTCGTGGTCTTCAACATGTTCCAATAACGAAGAAACATACATAGTTTATTGTTTGGGTTCCTACGGAGAGATATAAGGGAAAGGGCAATGACCGCTATTGTCATTATTTCTTTTTTTTTTTTTTACTGCTACATGGGCGCGCTCTTGACCCCGATCACGCCTGATGGAAAGCGATAGATGAGGTCTATGATGGAACGAGCGTGCCCAGAAGATGCCTGTTCACTCTTGATTTGAAGGCAGGCGGGTTAAATGTGGGAGGGAACACAGATGCCGGCAGAGAGTTCCACACTTTGGCTGTGCGCATAATAAAAGTGGAGGAGAAGCGCCGAGTACGACTCATCGGGATATCAACCAAGTGCGGATGGTACTATAGAGGCTGCGCCACGAAGGAAACTAGATTACGGAATCAAACTACAGTTGTAGTTTGATTATCATATTATTTAGAAGTAATTTTATCATATACATATAATAATTATATCCTTAAATATTGGACGTCAAACCTACGACTCTCATATGACATATGTTTGAATGTTCGAAAGGAACTTATCACAAATATAACCAGCGGCCTAACCCGCAAGGAGGTCAGTATCCCTCAAAGAAGTCTCTACAGTACGCTGCAGTACGTCTGGTTGTCCGGTGGTAAAAGGACGATGGTGGGATGTCGTGGAGGTCCTGCGCACACTCTCCGTAGTACAGTCTGTAGAAGACCGTCAGGCAAGCGACATTACGCCGATGAGCCAGGCTGGGAAGCGTAGCTACCAACGTCTCGTCGCCTATAAGCTTTTTAGCTCTGCGTTCCACCGAGTCAAGTGCAGCAAGCTGGTATTTTGCTGAGCCATCCCACAAGTGGCTGCAATACTCCATACAGGAACGGACCTGAGCTTTGTCATGCTAAAACGCAACAACTATAGTTATTCAATCAATGTTTGATTGAATGTTTCAGGAATCTGTGACGAACATTGAAACTAACATGTTCTAGGAAACAACTAAATTCGAGCTCGTTACTTTGTGGCTGTAAATCATTGGTTTTGACAATGATCTGTGCGATCATTGTGTTAATCCCGAGAGAGAATTGTCGATACTTTGGAATAGGATCGATGACTCGTAACATCACTAATTGTCAACGTACCTATTGCGTTACGTAATAGGCAGATTGTTATTAGCCATTATACAACGTGTTTTTTTTTTTTATATCCCATAACTCTAGGTACTCATTGTACTCATCATTATGAACAACTTTTACTATGGGACCAAATCTAAATTCGTGAAAAAAAAATCTGCTGTTCCCTACATTTTTACGAGTTATGCGAACATAAATGTATGGAACAGCTAAGGTTTAAATCATTTATTCTCATAAAGACAAAAAGCCACTTACATGAGAACGGAAAAAAAATTCAGTAAACTTATTTTAGGTAACCGTCACCAAAGTACATGTATAGTATTATAATTATTCTGTACTCATTCAGCAGTTCAACTCTCAGCCATTCAAAAACATTGGAGGACTTTAGTCAAGGCAGTTCTCAATCACGTGTTCGGATAGCCGAGACCTAAAACTGCTGAAAGAGCTAACACTTTTTATGTAAGTGGGTAGATTATTAAATAGTTGTGCTCCTTCATAAGTAATGTTCTTTCTAGCGTAATTAGTGCGTATTCTTGGCAAAACAAGTAGACTTGGTCGACGAAGACTGCGTTTAGTAATTTGTGATTTTTTAATAAATGATAAGTTAGTGTGGATGGTTTTGTCTATAATTTTTCTAATCAGAACGCAAGTATTATATGTGTAGAGTTGTTTGATATTCATTAGTTTTGTTTCTTTATAAATTTTGCAGGTTGATGTTAGATATGGATAGAGAAACAAAATCTTTATGACCTTATTTTGTACTCTTTGTAATTCTTGCAACTTCGTTTTCCCGGCACTTCCCCAAATTTCTATGAGATATAATAGATGCGACTTAATAAGGGAATTATAAATAGTATAACGTATCTTTTTAGGTATGCACTGGTTTATACTATGAAGTGATCCTGTAAGTGCTGATAGTTTATTTTTAATATAGTCTATTTGATTGTGCCATGTTAAGTGATGATCTATTCTCAAGCCAAGATACTTTTCTATTCTCAAGCCAAGATACTTTTCGCAGGTTTTTTGATCTAGTGGGGTGTTATCAATAGTTAGTGTGTCGTACTGTGGAATTTTTTTATTTTTAGCTCTGAAGACAACGTGACAAGTTTTAGAAATATTTATGGTTAGTAAATTATATTTGAACCACTCGAATAGGACATTGAGATCTTCTTGGGCTTGCGAAATAACGTCGTGCATGTTGGCTCCGAAATAAAATAAGCACGTATCATCTGCATATAAAGTTATATGACCATGTAGGTTTAGTTCTGTGATGCTATTTATGTAGACCAAGAACAATAGCGGCCCCAATATAGATCCTTGCGGGACTCCGTATGTGATCGGCAATGTACTACTCTCAAAACCATCTATTTTAACTATCTGAAATCTATTAGTTAGATAAGATTTTAGCATTTTAAATGCGTTGCCTTTGATACCTATGTTTTCTAGTTTTTCTAATAGTAGTTGGTGACTTACGGTATCAAAGGTTTTTTTCAAGTCAATGAAGACACCCAGCACATACTGTTTTTTATCGATGTTTTCTTTTATTTTTGTTGTTAAGTCAATAGTAGCTGCAGTTGTGTTGTTTTTAGCTCTAAAACCATACTGACGATCAGATATTAGGTTAAAGGAGTCAAGATATTTAAGAAGACGACTATGCAGTATTTTCTCTAAAATTTTTGACAATATGGGTAAGACCAAGATTGGACGGTAGTTCCCTGGATCGGTTTTTGGTCCCGATTTGTAGATCGGTGTTACCTTTGCGATCTTTAGAGAGTCAGGAAACTCACCATCGATCATTAATTTATTAAAACATCTAGCTAAACCGTCTGAGATTAAATTTTGTAAACTTTTTATAACTTTTGTGCTAATTTTGTCTATACCACTACTTGTATTCGAGTCAAGATCTTTAATAATTTTGATAATTTCATTTGAATCACATGGATCTAATGTCGTAAGTTCATGATTGTATTTTTTATTTGACTTAAAAATAGGGTTATTTGAGCTGTTATGATATTCTCTAGGTATTTTATTTGCAAGTATTGATCCTATGGTTGAGAAGTATTTATTAAAGAGATCACAAATTTCTTTTACATCAGAGATACAATTATCATTAACTAAAAGTTTTGAAGGAGCACTACTCTGTATGATTTTGTTGTTAGCTAAGCTATTTATAAGCGACCACATTTTTTTTGGATTATTTACACAATTTGTAAATAGTTTGTAGTAGTATGAATTCTTTGTAGCATGGATTAATCTTGCAATTTTATATCTCATTTCTTTATAGTTATCTTCTAATTTCTTATTTTCTTGGTTATTCTTGTGTTGTATCCATAGGTGGTTTCTTTGGCTAATTCCAGTAATTATCTCATTGTTAATCCAATCTTCATGTGGTGGGTTCAAAACTTTAGTTCTCTTTACTTTGCTGTCTTCTACATACTTTTTTAGTTTTGATTCTAGTGTTATATAATTACTGGTCACGTCTTCGAGTCCTTGTGATTCTATCTAGCTGATTTTTTTAGCGATTTGATAATGACCCTTAGAGTTATGGGATGGGAAAAAACGTTGTATGATTATTTATGATCTACACACCCTAATTGCGCGACACACTTATCTCAATCTGAATAATTTTGAAGGATATTTCTAATCCATTGCTTCATAATGTTCGAAAAATTTGCCTGCTCAACAACGTAAATAACGCAATGAATGTTGTTGAACTGTCGAAATGAAAGCCGTTGCTACTGATAGTGTGTTTTCCAATTACGCCGCTGATCATAGTTTGAAACGTGTGTTGATTTTCAAGCGTGGTTGAAAAGTAAGTAGTTTTTTTGCCGAAAAAAACAAAGCAACGATAATATCCAATCAATAACAAACAAAAAAGCAAGGGTTGTTCTTGAAAGCATCTGTCACAGCGTTTTCTTATTCACACACCACGGTCTTACTTGACTTTGCATAATAATGCAAACTATATTCACGACGGCACAGATTTATGGTAGTACAGGGTGTTAGGGGACGAATAAATATCTAACAGTGTCGCCAGCTTATATTTACTAACTTACTTTCAGTGAAAAACAGTGCAGATGTGTCTGTTAACACCTCGCCTCGGGCCGTTTGTCGATGGTTTTAGTTTTTACGGAATATAGTTTTTAATTATAAAATAAAGTTTGTTAATATAGGGTGAAATTGAAAACATGCGACAAATTGAAATGGGAGATTGTACTCATCATTATGAACAAATTTTACTATGATACCAAACTTGAAACCGCGAAAAAAAAAAAGCAGTCGTTCCCTACATAACTCGTCAAAATGTAGGGAACAGCTGATTCTTTTTCGCGATTTCAGGTTTGGTCCTTCGTAAAAGTTGTTTATAATGATGGATGTGTACAATCTCCGAATCGATTTGTCGCATGTTTTCAATTTCAACCTGTACGTTTTGTTTTTTACAGCCGTTTTTTTCTTCCTATTATTCCTGCATGAAAGTAAATAAGAAAAGTTTGGAATTGAGCCCAGTGGACATAGCGCGTTAATTTGAACTAATTGGAAATTCTGGTTTCGTTCATAATATTGATTTAGTTAGAAGTCTTTATTCATATCTATGGGTGATTCTTATTGTTGTATAAATTTTAACCAAAATGCTATAAGATAGTTGTATTTTGGATTAAAAAATTGTTCGAATTTACGTTATGTTTACTTCGCGCGTTCGTGTTAGGCCCACAGTAGTATTTTAACTTAATAGGCACCTACTAAATTTATAATGAATCTATCTTTATTTGCATGATGAGATTAGGTCTATATTTTTCTTAGGTAGGTAAATAACTTCCTAAAGCTACTAGAGAAACGCTAGAACGATACAAATAGATAACATCAATGTCTTACCCACACGAACCTCCGAGCTACCAATAGATGCATTTCATTGTAACCGCACTACGTAAACTGGAGCACAAAGCGGTTTCATTTTAAATTGTTTATGGCAACCCCGCGCTGAATGTCAGACGAATGTTACTAGGCCAGATCGAAGGCCAAGAACGGGAACTTTAACTAACATAAACGAAAACAAACTTACTCAAACAAGGGGTTAAACTTCCTAGTACTCAATTATACGTTAATCAGATAAACATGAACAACACGACACGACTTATCTACTAACAGAATCTAATTTCCCACTTCGTTTTCAATAGCGGAATTAGGTTTATTGCTGTTTGTTTCACCCGAAATCACAAAAGGGAAATTCATAAAGCATAGCACTGCGGTTTCACTAATAAATGAGGTTTTATAAAAACAAACAAAATGCTGAAGTCGGGACACGAACAAATTGAGGGCGAAGCAATTTGTATCTCTTGTCATACTTTTTAATTTCATCCCGAGGAAAACAAATTAGTTTCGCCCGAACACTTTGCATATTTACAAATCTTGAACGATGAGAGCGGGTTTTCTTTCCTTTGTTGTATTTTTAATCATTTTTAAAGCTTTATTAAAAATAAGACAATGAAGGAAATCGGCTTAAGACCTCGCTAAAATCTAAGATATTTTTTACGTTTCAGTTTATATTTCATTTTCATTTTTACCACTTATCCTTTGTACATTACTCAAAAATGGAGTGCCAGTCATGCGCTTTTATTGTATTTTACCTAATAGCTTGATAAATGTAGATATTATGAGCGCTTGAAATTGGGTTTACTCGGAGATATTAAATTCTCGAGTTTGAAATAATATTAACTGAATAAAGAAACACGAAACACACACAGCTATGTACACATATACATAGAAAGCAAATGAATCTTGCACTGTCCTTGAAATGCGAAACGAAACGCGGGCGTACTCGTTCCCGATAGCGTACACATAAATTGTCTGTGACAGGAAAGCTTTAGGCTCATTTAGCTCGCCGAGGATAAATGGCAATAAGTGGAATAAACTTTCATCTAGAAATAGAAAATGCTGCGGAGTCAGATAAGATAAATTGGACGCGGACATTTTAATACCTTGGAAGTTAGATTGGAAACGGCGAAGCATGTTGTTGTCTTTATTATTTCCCATTCACATGGCGTTGATTAGAACCCTAATTGCGTAACATAATATTATAAATCACAATCTGAAAAAATTTTCTGTTCAACAATTTAAATAACGCTATGAATGTTGTTGAACTGTCAAAACGGAAGCCGTTGCTACTGTTAGGCCCACTTGCACGTTAATGCCCGGTTTCTGAAGAATTCTCAAACGGAGCTTAAACTTTCAACAGCTGTTGATTCGATATAATTATCTATTTAAGCGAATTCCTTCCTTATGCTCGGTTTTTGAGGTTCACAAATAAACCCTCGATAATAAAACACTCGACCTTGAAGCTAAGTTCTTCCTTAATAACGTGTTCAGAAACACGATATCGAACCAATAATTAGTATCGAATGGATAAACTCCGTTTAAAAGCCTCAGAAACCGGGCATAACTCGGGTTAAATGAATAAATAACTCGGGTTAAAGTTTGTAAACTCGGAGTTAAGTTATTAAGACTCAGCAGAAAATAATGAAAAAGCTATAACTAACACTGACAAAAAAATTCATAAGCATATACGCTGAAATAAATCACTCAAACACTAGTAAATTGAGTAGAGGAAGTGGCCCACATGCTGTCCCGTTTAACTGCTTAGCACATTACATAGGTGTGTCAAGCGAGACTTACGCGTGCTAAACTGACGTCAGTTTCCTGTCAACACGCCGTCCTGTCGTACTTACACATCCGACATCAACAAAAACAATGTGAACTGAAGACCAGTGAAGCCTCGTTTACACGTCGCCGAGTTGAATAGCTAATTAGTGGTTTTCAAGCTAGTGACTCAAACTGTGTGGGTAAGCAATAATGGTAATTGGTAAGTAATGACTAATGAGATTTTATAGGTATTCAATGACCAAAAGTTATAAAGTCATGTCCGGTAACTATAGATTTAATCCACTATTACCTACCTTTTAAATTATATGTCAATAATTTCGGCTGTCGCCTACCACATGTTTTTGTTGTAAACAATGTAGTTTACTACAAAATTTCTATAAGTTTTTTATACTTGTGATGACAACACTCGAAAGCTTTTGTCTCGTGAAATAAAAATTTCAATTTTGAGAAAAGAACAACTTTATAACAGTATGGTTTTGATAATACTATGCCCTTAACACCATAACAAGGAAAATATCGCTTCTGAATCTTATTCTATTTATGCTCGTGCGTAAATACAGGATACGAGTATGTGTAAACGAGGCTTGGTTAGGGTTTGGTGAGGCAAAAGTAAAGCCGCTGTTAGCTAGAGAAGCGTTTCGACGTGGTTTTGTGCAAGTAAACGTTTGTGGTTACTTCTGACTAGTTTTGACACTTAGACGGGGAATCCCCTTTGTACGTTGTTAGTGTACGGTGGAATTGATAATAATATCCATATTGTAGCCAATCCATTCAATCGTTTTTTTGTTGCAATGAGGGATTGATTTATTGTATTGATGGAACTATTTTTATTTTACACAATTATTATGAGATTACCGCAAGGGTTGGATCGAAGTGGCTCTAGACAAGGATGCTTAGAATAATTTGGAGGAGGCCTTTGCTCAGCGGTGGGGCAGGGTGGGCTCATAAAAATAAAATATTGAGATTATCTGTTTGTGCTTTTGAGTTTATGATTATTTAGCAGACAGGCCTTCCTTAGAAGATCTACAATATTTTGCATAACACCAAGTACTGATGAATGGATGTGTGAATACTGAGACTAGTGAGAAAAAATTTCGACAAAAACTTCGATGCCTGCAGATAAATTACATAGCAATAGACATACGATTTAATAAAATGTTTAAAAATACACAAAAACCGAGTGTGCTTATGACCACACGACTGATGTGAAACTTGTATTTGGCTATGAGAGGAAGAGAGAAAGAAAATGTGCGCGCGCACTGCTTTCTCTTGCTTATATCCCCCACTCAACTCCCGTTCGCCTCGCCCGATCACACTTTTCGTAACGCTTACGTCACGCGTTCGCCAGCTTACTCCCCAAGTCAAGCGTGCTTAGAGAAGTTTCACTTCAAAAATAACCAATTATTTACAAAGAACCACACAGAACAAAATAATAATAAAAAACAAAATACTTTTGAGCAATTATCAATTTTTTTTCCTAAAACTGAAGAGGACTAATAGTACAATGCCGACAGATATGACCACCACTCAGGACCGAGGCTCTAAAAATTAACAGTGCATTACACTTTGAGTGGCGGGTCATTCATCTCAGCGTAACGGCAGAATGACGTCTCTCTAATGGACCGGGACAAAGAGGGGCTCCTGTTAGTAATTATTAATGCATTAATGTCAGCCACTGGCAAAGTGCAGGGAATCACGTCGATAACTTTGTGATAATGTTGCGGTTTGAGATTTATTTTAGTCAGTATAGGACATGTCGTAGGTGCTCAAAAGGGAACAAACTTGAATATTTTTTATTGTTCCCCTTTGAGCACCACGGTAAAATATTGATTGGTGCTCTAATGGGAATATCTTTGGTGCTCTAAAAAAAAGTGGTCTGAAAATAGGTGCTCAAACGGGAATACTCCGTAAAAACGAAGGTAAAGAAAAACAACAGACAGAAAAGATAAAACAACAGAAAGTATATGAAAATTAGTAGGAAGCTGGTAGATGTGATAACTGTATAAAAGAGTTACTTAACTATCAATAAATTATTATTCGTCAGCGCATCAAGCTACCCGAAACTGTAAAAAATTTCCAATTAACTTTAAACCTTATGCTTTGAAAAAGTTGACAAATTGTAGTAGCTTGATGTGCTGGCGTCTGTCCATACTAGTAACCCGCCCATCATGCTTCCCGGGTACAATCTACTGATGTGGCGACATGTCGAAACATCGAGATTTCTAAATGACGACGTGATGTGGAAGCAATTTAAAATTAACCGCTTGAATGCCTTAATTACAGAAACAATTAAAAAGTCATTGTGACTCGCGTGGATCCACGTTACGCGCGCTACGTTCGCGTGGATACGAAGGGTTGAAGGTCAGACACGAAAAGCGATTTTGTTTTATACTTTGTGTCGTATAGATATAGATTTATATGGTGGTTGACCCTGTATATTATTTTCATATAAAGCATTAAGAATTCATATAACGTATGTGTGCAATTGTATGTTTTGGGCATTAGTGGCAGGAGTTTTTTTTATTTAAAAATATCGAACCAGATTCATAAACCATGTGTCACACCTGCATCCGCAGAGGGGTAATTCTCGTAATTTTAAGAACGTTCACAGTCTGAACTCTCCATCTGTCAAAAATATATCTAATTCCCTACATTTTTGACGTTTTTTTGTCGCCGAGATGAGACTGCGACTAAATGTTGAACGTTTTTAATTACGAGAATTATTATTGGCCTTCAGATTTCCTATGCCAAATTCATATCAATTGTGGTCTATCCATTAAACATCCAATTATATTCTATTTTTAGACGATTGCTGAAAATGATTTTGCAAGATCCATTGAAAGCACAGCCATTGAAATGTCTCGCCTCAGATACAAATGAATGATTCAGCTGGTTTGAGCTACCTATATTTAGACTCGCCTTTTGAGTAATCTAATAGAACTTGCGAATCAGTTGGCTGAGATCTATTAACGTTAGGTACTTAGAACGTATTTTGGCTAAGCGTTCTTCCTGTCAGTGTCACACAACTGTCAAACTACAAGTGCAAGATAGGGGGAAAATATATAAGTAAAAGCAATTGCTAAGTAACGTTTATAGATCTCTGTCTCATAATTATTGTTATAATAAACATTAATAAATTAAAAAAAAGACAAAGAGAAAAAAACGATTAATTACGTTTTTTTTTTTCTTTTTGTCTTTTTTATTACGGACACTTTCAACGTGCACGTATTTCCACATCGTTCTCATATGGTGTAATTTCAACATGAATGATGTAACCAATATGTTGTAACAATTTTATGATTCAAAAGAGTCTCCGTGGAGTTTCTTGCGCGTTCTTCTCCATAGGTACTGTGGCACCTAGGCCACGGGGGGGTCACATTGTCACTCACATTGTTCATGTTTTGCTAATATTTTAATTTCAGTCTCAAACCCTTATCTTTTGAACGCCATTATCACATATATGTGACAAACGAAATCTTACCTTGAACGCCAACGTCACAAGTATATGACCAAATACACGTCGCACGGGTCGCACCATATTATGAAATAAACAATTTAATAATTACTTTTGTGTGTTTTTATTTAAGTATATAATTTATCCGTCTATATTGTATTGCATGAAACTAATATAAATAAACCACCAATATCGAGAAATTTGTTGTTTTAAGTGTGCGTGTGTGTTGTTTTGTTAAAGTGGCCTGGCGTCAGGGGTACGGCGATACGTTTATACTTAAGGTTAAATTGCTTCACACACAGTTGCTATAGTGTATTATTATTAATATAATAATCATTCCGCTTAACGTACATACCTATATATTATAGTTGTCGTGTTCGATTTCTATGAAAAGATGTAATGAGATGTATCGTGCTATAATATACATCTTTACATTATAGCTGCTGTGTATGAAGCGCTTAATACGCATGATTGCTATGATAAGCTCATGTTAGTTAGAATGCGGTGTACAACGTCAAACTGACTGGATGAAGGTAACAACTGATAACTAAGCTTGGTGATTGTAGATACACCTTTTTGGCCATTACTGTCAAAGATATATTAGAAATCCATGTTAATTAGACTGAAATTAAAACATGCTACAAACACTACTGCCTCGATGGCTGAGCATGAGGTCCAGGTTTCGATCCCCAGCATAGTTATTCACAAACACTCGATACGCTTCCGTATTTTATCGAACATCAATCAATGTTATCGTAGGAGTCTTCTAAACGCTGTTCATAAGTCAAAAACCCGAAAATTTTGCCAGATTAAATCAAATAGACGCCCGCTATTCTTCCAACAGCTATTTGCTGTCGGGGGCAAGTCAAATCAGGTTATCGAAATGTGTCGTTTTCGATACGATAGCCTGTCGTAAGGTTGTGAACAGCTATACAGGTCGGGCACAAAGGTTATTGGGTTTTTCCATCAGGAATCCCTCAGTAGCAACCCCGGGGTCTGGATTTGTGCCTGGTTGATGGCAATAGCTCACCCCCTATTAGGTACATAGGACTTGCAATATTATTTTTTACGACAAAAACAATACACCACTCCTAACTCCTTCAGTAGGTGTCATCTATGGTCCCAGGGATTCGGAATTGGTATTTTAAGAGGAACCGGGACCACCCCTGTGTGATTTTAGTGAGGTAAAAATCCCACACTCCCCGACCTCCCTCCCCGGCGCGCGGCGGTCGGGTGCCTTTTGGGTTTCAACCCGAAAACAAAAAAAAAAGATGCCATCTATGGTAGGTGCGCACATTTTATAATTTTTAAAGATTGAAGTTCCAACACTCGTAAACATAAGTCATAATCGTAAATGCAATGTACGACAACACTTTGCACTTTCCAAGTGCCAATAAAACCCTCCTTATTCCTTCGCACTGAATGCGACATTCTTAAAGCGATACTTAGAATATAAAGAACCACGTCTTGTTATACAACAGCAGTAATTGCATTTCCTCTGTAATACCAGAAAATTGTTCGAGATTCTTGAGACTACTGTTTCAAAAGGATGTTTCCAAGAATATCGTCTTCTAGAATGCTCTATTCTTTAAAGAATAGCGTTTTACTTAGATTAAGAGCTATATTGTTCGAGATATTGTATTTTGTTTTATATTTCACTTGCTTTTCCTCGGTCTTCGGAAATCGGATAGCGTGACGCTTTAACAGTTTCATAGCGTACTGTGTAACGCGAATACTTTATAGTGAGGCTGTGTTTGTTTGCTTTTAAAATAGTCTATTGGATTTATACATAAAAAGATGTGTATAAGTTACCTTTCAGCAAGCGTAGCTTACTGATCGATCGCCCCGTGTGGCTGATATTACTTAGCCACAAGCCCCTCTATGTAAGTACCTACAGACGCCAGTACATCAAGCTACTACAATCTGTCAAATTTCTTTAATAGATTTTCTACTTTATCGCTAAAGAATAAAGGTCATAGTTGATTGGAAAAATTTGACAGTTTCGGGTAGCTTGATAGCGTCTGTACGTATATTCTGGCAAATAAATATAATTTCATTTGTTTCTGCTTCACCCTGTTAAACAATACTTAAGTCTGCCTTTGTACGGTTAGTATTACTTGTGCATAAAGTTTTAAGGTTCATTAAAAACCAGCGTCAGACCATCTGTCTGGCATTAATGCTGAAATGAACCTTTTTGGCGCAGCCGTGAGGCACATACTATTGTCGTTTGAAACATTATTTTTATTTCGTATTTTGCGTTTCACGAACTGTGTCCAGATAAACTTGTTTTCTTTCTTTCTTTTAATAAATCTTTATCTATACATTTTCTATCTATACTACAAATAAATAAAATTGAGTGTCTGTTTGTAATGCAAAAATAACATTTTTTTACTAAATGCATATGAACGGAGGCATTTTGTCAGTCTATCTCTCAGTTAGTTCCGGCTAATCTCCGAAACTGCTGGTCCGATTTTGACGGATCGGGATTTGGGCGGGACTTTCACTGGTAGATATCTGATGTTATAAGGAGCAACTTAGGCTACTTTTATTTTTGAAAAATAATTAGAAAAGATACTTACACATTATTGTTTTCCAACATACACGCAAAGGTAGTCGCGGGCACAGCTAGTAAATAATAAAATATGCAAGACTTCATACTATTTATTCATATCCGACTCCGAGTTATATTACATTACATATTTATATAAATGGAAGCAATGAATCTCACTTGCATATAAATAAAACGGAACCATGAAATCCAATTACAAATAATGTTTACTAAACCCAGCTTTAGTTAGAATGCGCCAACGGATTTGTGTGGTGAATATTCTCCTTCCACACTAAAATTATGGAGAATATCAGAAATCGTGAAATATAAATTCATATTTCTGTTATGTGGAGCAAATCGGTGGATGCATATTTTTATTCCTTTTAGGTGCATCAGCGTTAGCATCGAGATACGTGTTTGAAATACCGATTTTTCTATGATTAATGTTTTGATAACTACGTAAGGTACTACGGTCTATCTACATACAAAATCTGTTTGACTTTGTTCACTAAGAAAGAAAGAAAGAAAATACACACACACACACAATACACTACAGGAACTTTAGCGTCGACTACCGCCTTGGTCTTGTAGTTTAAGCGCGATAACTGAGCATGAAAACCTGGGTTCGATCTGGAAGGTCTTTTTTTTGTGCGCGGTGTAAATCCTCATGGACTTCCTCCATCGTGGGGGTGACAGAGGGGCATACCGGACTCTTACCGGCTAAAACCACCGCGGTGTTCCACCGCTGCCTATGGCCGAGGGTGCGGGATTCGCGTAAGCATTCACCGCTCCCCCGACAGGCCTCGACCCGCTGTTCCTCAGCGGGTCCCAATACACCCATATTGGCCGCACCCACTCTAGAGTGGCGCGCGTGGAAAGGTCTAGAAAACTGTTTGCTTTTATCCATTAATAATTTGTCAGTTGCACACCTCAGCCTGGATTTGTGCAACCGATTCAGTGGAAATGGCTCGCCCCTGTTATGTGGAACTTAAAAATAACCAACAAAACGTGAATTCACTATATTTTTCTTCTCACCTAACCCTTAGGAGAATGCAGGCGTGATGTTATGTATGTACTTTACAATGTTAGCAGCGCAACACTTTAAGTTTCTTAGCCTAAGAGATGCCATAACGAATACAAGCTTATCTGAAGCTGAACTTGCATAACTTTGCCCCGCAGTTCAACTGAAACAATATTTTAAAGAATTTGCTTTACATTCATAATGTTTCCTCTTTGTACAGAGGAACTCTATTTAAAACAAGACTGCGTTTTCAAGTTAGTTAAGTACTTTTAACTTTCAATGGAGAAATAATGTATGCGCTTCTCCCATAAATAGAACCACACTACTAAGAGCACTTTCTACTAGATGAATTAAAAATCTAACAGAATTGGTCTGATATTATTGTTAGACAAATGGACAAATATGTATACATCCTTATCCTTACATACATAGTATAAAACAAAGTCAACGAAATGTCTGTCCGCGCATTACTTCAGAATGACTGCACTAAATTAGATAATTCTCTTTTGTTGTGTTCGGTATTGCCAGGACAAGGTTTGTATGAACGAAAATTTCTGAAACCGGTCAAGCGTCGCGGTTCGCCGATCGGCGACGCGCGCCGCTTAACCGGTTAAAAAAATAAATCGTACCCGTACGAACCTGGACCTGCCCATAGATACATGAAAGAACTGTTTTTTACATTTCTATGGGCGGGCCGCTAGTATATAATAAAATTGTAACGAAGAATTTTTTGTGCATTTGTTTGTTTGTCTGGATGGATGTATGGCGCAAAAACGGCTGAACGAACCTGGATTAACACACAGAAAGAAAATTCGTTTATTTGCGATGAACATGACATAGGGCAGGTACTTTTAATCCCGTTAAGTACGTTCCCGGTAAGTACGTTCCCGTGGGATGTGTTCCGACCTCCACGCAAGCGATGCCGCGGGTGCTTACTAGTGTGACAAACCTGAGCTTATTCCAAAATTGTAAACCAGATCCATAATCTACAAGGGAACAAGAAAAGGTAAAAAAAGTTTAGAAGCGACAAAATTCAACATCAATCTTCATCATCAAATAATAATAAATACCGCAAATAAAACACAACAAAAGATGTTCGAATTTTTATCGTAAACTGCAAACGTTTCCGTTCTAACGATCCATCTCATTAACCGCGACTTATTTCGCCAATTATTTTCCAACAAATCACGTTCAAAGTTACCCCACAATCGATCATCATTACCCTGGCCTCAACACATTTATTCACTGTGTATATTTTCCGATATGATTTATCAGATCCAACTTTGACAGCAGCTGTCAAAATCATAACGTATTGTAAGGAGGATCTTGTTACGTGTAAAAATGGCTATAATAATAATAATATAGTGCGAACAGGGATAAGCGTCGATTAGTGCTTCATTTCATTAGAAACGTCTAACGGGCCTCTGCGAGTTGGCTTCAGCTCCTCGTAAGCCTTCCAAAGGTCCGGGACCCCAGGGTCCCAAGAAATGTCAAGGGACGTAAAAATAATATAATGGTGTAAGTAGACAGTATTCGTTTATTTTTGGAGTGTGATAACGGCTTTATTATGAATATTAAAGTTCCACGTTTACACCTTAACCGGTCAAGCGGCGCGCGTCGCCGACTGGCGACGAAAAAATAGAAAATCAATTGTGTCTCATTAGCGGAGCTTGATAGATTAAAAGACTTTATCCATTGGAGATCACACAAGTGAATTGATCAGCCTAGCTCCACGACTACATTGACATCTATGAAAGCTATATCACTATAGCCTAATACGGCAGGTTGACTAAAAATAAAAGAATTGAACATAGCATGGCATATTGGAAACCGTTTTTTCTAATAAAATTATTATCAGAGGATATGATCATTATTCACTTCTTGCTGGTGGGCCACCAAGAAGAAGGTGAGGTTAAAGATCACAAATGACGTTTAAAAAAAACAAGTACTATACTATCATGGTGGCATCCCGACATCGACGTGCAAACTGTAACCGTGTGTGTAAAGGAAATAAATAGCGTAGAAAATTTTCGCCGGTTTAAACAAAAAATCAAAATATGCTGTTTCATAGAAAAGTGCAATACCTACGCGGTCAAATTTTTTTTTATAACCGACAAAATTTATTAACTCTGGGGGTCAGCGGGGTCGTCCGAAAGGATTACCGCTACCCCGGAACATAAAGGGCTAAGGAAGGAACACGGGTGGGTTTTGTCAGTAAGAGTCTGACACTCCCTTCCGCTCCACCCAGAGCGGGAGGAGTCATTTGATGATTTCCCATCCACAAAAAAAAGGGGGTTTCAGAATCATACACTAAATCCATGGAAAAGCACGTAAACCGTTGGTCCCGGCTATTATTCGTGGAACTTTGACAGTCGTTACGGGTCGTCAGAAGCCCGAAAGTCTGACAACCAGTCTTTACAAGGGGTATCATATTACCCAGTACCTGGGTTGTGAAGGCCAGATAGGCAGTCGTTCCATGTATAATACTGGTACTCAGCTGCTTCCGGTTAGATTGGAAGCCGACCCAAACATATTTGGGAAAAGTCTAGGCACATGGTGTGCTGAATCCACGTCAACAGTTTTCGCCTCGATGTCCCTGCCACTCTATGTTTATTCCCATATATGTAACCACGTGTACACCGGTAACGTTATCTAATACTTTGAGCACGATGTCTTTAGGAAACTAATCCGGATTACCGGACTAAGTGGCCGCTAAGTAGTCACACACCGCAGAAAACACTTACAGCACATTATTGCGGCTTAATGTGCTGTTTCTTTATATAAAATACATTTATAAGGCTAAGGGTATTAGCAGGTTTCTTCGTTTTATCAGAACGAAACCTTTTGGTACTGTAAAGGTGGTCTGCAAAAGGGAACCTTACATCATGCAGCACCCATTCTAATTGCGTAATACACTATCATCCACAATCCGGCTCATTTTGAAGGATATTACTAATCCATAGCTTAATATGTTCGAAAAATTTGTCTGCTCAGCTGTCAAAATGTAAGCCATTCCTACTGTGGAGAGACCTGTGGATTCAACATAGGGTTAACTACAGATGGGAGCTATTTTACTTGAATGAAACTTCTATTGGTTTTCATAGGATTTTATTTTAGAAGTATTTCATCAAATATATAAAATGATCTCATCTTATTATTACACGTCAAAACCTACGACTCTCAATGACACATGCTTAAACGTTCGAATGGAACATGCCTTTAAATATTATATTATCGGCCAGTATCTCAAAAGAGGACAGAAGCTCTACCCCTAGAGAGCTGAAGTCTGGCTGGTAGAAAAATGACTCTGGTTGCGTTAGACCATTAGATCACTCAATCGAATTTAGAATAAGTTTGAATATTGAATATGTGGCGAATGTTTTCATAAAACAACAGTTATTCGATAGACGCGCAATGGTAAGGACGCCCTCTTGAAGTAAATAGCAAAAATACAGTATTGTTTCTTATTTTCTTATGGTGTGCCTACCTATAAATATATACCTATAAATTTCGGTCTCTAAATGTCAATACCTTTTTCTCTGATAGTGGAAGATGAGGCGAGGACAAAAACTCAAATTAAGCTATACAGAAAAACTCGTACGCATTTTAATGACACACTGCAATTCAACTTTTTGATGCCGCACACCAAAAAATAGAAACATGCTGTATACGATGCAGCGATTAAAGAATCAGTTTGGCTTCACAAAAGCGATGCATTCTGCTGGCACATAACCCTGTTTCCAACTCTTTGAACATACTTAGTTTACATTTTTATGTAAGAGAAGCCCATTACAATTTGAACCCATGGCGACGGCGAAGACTCAGTGAAGGTGTTGATACCACAGATACAGATAGACCTATGTATATCTGTGGTTGATACTCTGCTGAATGCGGGCAGCGCCAAATCAGTCGCAGCAATCCTTGTGGGAGCCCTAGACCAGAAAAAGTCTTCAAAAGTCGGTTTGATGGTGATGATGAGATTTTCAGATTGTAAAAGGACTTTGTAACTTATAAGAAACTTAAAGCACCCATCCTAGGCCATATATTAGATAATCAGCCTATAATATTCCCACTGGTGGGACACATGCCTCCTCTCAGTGAGAGGGAGTGGGCCGTAATCCACCACGCGGGCACAGTGCGGGTTGGCAGATGTCACATGTCTTCTAATTTTTGTTCTAAGACATGCCGGTTTCCTCACGATGTTTTTCTTCACTGTTTTGAGAGCAGTGGTGATGAAATAATTTACACAAAGTAAAGCGCCTGTCTGGATTCGAACCTACGACCTACAACTCGTAAGTCGCGGCCGTTACCACTTAGCCACCACTGCTCTCAGGCCATATATAGGTTAGCCTATTCGTAGCTCGGCTATAAACAACGCAGGCTGCTTAACGATAGCAATGATGGACGTTAAAGTATTTCCAACATGAGCAATTTTGTTCAAGAGTCATAAAAAATGTTTTTAATAGCTCTCCTGCCCACGTTTTAGTGGTCATTAAGTACTCAATGTACTTTATTTTACTTTGTGACATTTTTCGACTGAAATGGTTTCCTGATTTCTGTATGTCGAATAAATTGGGCCATTTTGTATTGAAATACTGGCGTTTGGATTAATATAATTCTCAGAAATTCCTATTCGTTTAATTACTAGAGTTAACTGTGCGGAAATTGACAAATAGTTACTTCTGTGGCTCATTAGCCACGTATCGGTCCAAACGATTATATGAGACAGAGTAACGTTAAATGGAGAAGACATATGTATATTGAGAACACTTATGAAAATGATTAAATGCACAAAGAAGTTAACAACAATTAAAACTAATTAACTATTAGATTAGTGAGAATAATAGAGAAATGATTGACACAAATATTGACTCTATACGAAATTGCCTTTTGGAAGGGGCAACTATTCAGGGTTATTGGTAAAACATTAACAACCTCTCAGGACTATATTATTTACATCATAAATAACAACTTTTGGTCTGTGACTTTTATTAATTCATCAGAATTTCATAGAGAAATAAAACGATTTCAATTCAACCAATTAAAATATTCCATTTTCTGTTACGAACTCTACGCGAAGCAAAAGAAAGTGCTAGTTAGGTAAACAAACTGCCGTATCTAGTACACAATTCAGCGGAGGAGAGGGGGGTTAGATAGAAAAACGAAATATTAAAGTTTTGATTTTTGTAAATGTACAGTGTTTTACCAATAACCCTGTACTTATTCAATTCTTCTTTGGACATTCAAAAGTGCTTTTTAATGGACTTTGAATGACTGTGGTGCCTATTTCTTACAAAGTCGTAGAAAGTTAACAAGTGATTTGATTAATCTGTCAAGCTCCGCTAATGAGACACAATTGATTTTCTATTGTTTCGTCGCCAATGGGCGACGCGCGCTGCTTGACCGGTTAAACTATTTTATCATTCTAAATATTCCACCTTACACATAAGATTTCTTTCAATAGGCAAATAAAAAACCTACGTTTTTATTAATTGACTTGCACCAATAACAACTTACTTATAATTCGTGAAACCATCAAAACAACCATCGACTCGTAGATACTTCTCCATAGGACCGACATCGTAATCGCGAAAAAAATATCAACAGTCCCATACAAACTTGAATACCTCATACCCCATACTCTCGACTCAAATGTATGGAACGGCTGATTATTTTTTCTCGATTACGATGTTGGTCCCATGTGTAAAGTTGTTCAGTTTGATGGTCTGTAACACACCTTTAAATATGACCATGTTTTTCTGATACATCCTTACTTCCTTAATAATATTTACTAATATTATAAATTCGAAAATAACTCTGTCTGTCTATCTGTATGTACCTTTACCTTTTCGCTGAACCGATTTCGATGAAATTTGGTATAGAGATAGTTTGAGTCCCGCGAAAGGACATAGGATAGTTTTTATCCCGATATTCCCACGGGATCGAAACATACGCGGGTGAAGCCGCGGGGCGCAGTTAGTGCTGTATAAATGCCATAAGTTGGACACATCTATTCAGTATATTATAAGATGCATCCCTTCGCAACAAGATGACAAATGTATCCAGTCTATGGATGATTTGTAGCTACACTAATGTCTGGGAGAATGCGATAGTACATGCCACATGGTACGTCGTAACTTTAATAATCTGGAACACTGGAGCGGTCATTAAGATATATTAGGTCAGGGTAATAATTATACGTTAGTTTGTATTTTGGATACTGCTATAGGATTGGAGTGAATGGGATAGGTACTAATTATACATTACGGGTTGTTTTAACAGAGAGGTTTAGCAGTGATGTGGTATTGATGAAATTATTTGACGACAGTCCTTTGTTTCTTGTGCAATCATATAATTATCATTTTATGTATTTCCTTAAACACCACTATAATATTAATGTCTACAATTATTTTTAAACAAAATATATCTAGTCGATTTTATTATTATTTGCTACACTAATTAAGTATCTATTTTTTTTTTATTTAAATATTTACACAGACAATAAAAACTGATTTACATCCTTAAGACGTTCTCGTAACATAGGGTCCAATTGAAAACAAGCGTCAGGCACTAGTTATCTGGCATTAATGAGGTCATGGCACACAATACTATTTTAAGATTTTTTGTGTTTTTTTTTTTTTTTTGTTTTTGTGTGAATATTGGGTGCCTTAACTTGGGTCAAATAATTCTTCCTAATTTTCTTTGTAACACGGCGAGTGCAGATAATTCGGTAGAGAAACTACCGGCGATCAACGAGAAGCGATCCGAGTGCCCGTCGGCGACTAGCGATTACTCGCTGGTAGGTACCTATGCGTACCTATGTACCAAGTGTGAGTCTCTCTGCGAGTGTTTTGCCCGCCAAGCGAGTACCTACTCTCTTTGATAGCTCTTGTCACTGCCACGAGTAGGTACTCGCCGGTGGTGTGAACAGTCCGCGATCTTTTTACTTATATTGGACCTTCAAGTTATTATAAGTTTCTTGAGCGAGAAAGTCGCTTCCAAGATGATAGTGGGATAGGTGCCGAAAGGAGAAAAAGCTTTTTTAAACTACTATTAAATTTTCAGTTCTCACTATATCATCTGCCATCCTCTTTTCTTATATAACACACGTATTCCCACTGCTGGGACACAGGTCTTCTCTTTCTTTGAGAGGGAGTGGGACAAATTCCACCCACGGGCCCAGTGCGGGTTGGTGTAGAGGTCTTCGAATTTTTGGTTCTAGAACATGCCGGTTTCCTCACGATGTTTTCTTTAACCGTTTTGAGAGCAGTGGTGATAAATTACGCAAAGTAAAGCGCCTGCCTGAGTTCAAACACGACCTCTTTTCAAACACGGATATTTTACTATACCTGAGGGTCGAAACCATGGCTTTAAGCTCACTAACTGTGTTTGTACAAGACCAAAGAGACAGTTAAGTAATGAAGACACTGTCATCCACGGTAAGGCAGTACACCAAGCTACCCGAAACTGTAATTTTTTCCCAATCAACTTTGAACCTTATGCTTTAGCAATAAAGTTGAAAATCTATTAAAGAAATTTGACAGATTGTAGTAGCTTGATGTGCTGGCGTCTGCACAAAGGCCTTCCTTTAGCTGGGTAGCTTCAAGGAATTGGTAAAGGCACTCCAATGAACTTGAAGACTGAGGACTATATACGAGTATATTAAGCCGGCAGAGCTGAATGACTGATTCACAAAATACCATACGTGCAGGTATAGTAACCAAGAGAATCATTCCTCGATCCAAATCTGTTTCTATTTCACTCACACTCATTGGACCGTGTTCTAATATAATCGATCATCGCGCCAACTCGCAATTGTCACTATTATTTGTCACTCATTTGTTCGAAAACCAGAAACCGCCCTTTGTCGTCGCAGAGAAGCGTTCGGGTTCGCCGAACTGAAAAAAATAATTTCGCCCGTAAGAAGAAATGTTTGTAAAACAATAAAAGACAAAACAGTGACTTTTAATGATTGAACATACTATTTACTGAAAAAAAAGACGGGTTGCACTCCGGGAGTGCCGGCAGAAGAGAAAACTTGAATATTAACGTTGCAATTAATCAATTATTAATTTAATTAATATAACTAATTTTTTTTCACTACTTCTGCGTCACTTTTTTCATTTTACGTCCACGTCCACGTCCATCCATCCATCCATCCATCCATTGTCGTGTGTCACTTGGTTCACTTCGGTTGGCGCCGCCGTAGAAAGAGAGGGGGGGGGGGGGAAATCTCTCCTGACGGTCACGTGTCCTGACGCGATGTCCTGACGCGAGTTTAACATTTTTTACCCATTACAAAAACTGTGCAACGCCGCTAAAGAAGTTTTCACTTCAAAAAAACAACAAATTAAAGGAAAACCACCATTACTGTAATGTAAATAAATTTCAATGGTTTGATCGATATCACCAAATTAATAAAACAGTTAATTTTGTGACCTTTTAGCTACTTAAAACGAAAGTTTACTGTCATGACGGTAACATTTTGCCTCAAGCTTTAACTGTTTTCGGATCAGTAAAAAATACTGTTTTGAACGTTAGGCTCATATGGAACTGTTTAAAGCATTTCATATCAATTTACTGCTTATTTCTTTCAGTGTATAAATAACGTTCCAGTGACATCATTCGACGGTTAATTGCGGACGCTATGTAACGGCCGCGGTAATGTTAAGAAACCCTAGCTTTACAGGACATGGGGTTATGTTGTACCTAGTGTGACGTACTATTAAATGTAGACTCAACTCACTGGTAACACTGGAGCTGTCACTTTACTTTTAGCGGTTGGCGCGACAGGACGTTCCCTTTGGGTGGTTGTGTACTTACTGATAATTCAGCCGTTTTATTCCTAAACCCTAAGCCCCTAATGGTAGATTACAGTGAACACCACATTGGCGACGAGGATTAAGGTATGTCGTGCAGATATATGAAAAAAAAAATAACAACCTAATGGTTGCGATTTATACTGGCAAATTAACGAATGAGGTTTTATTTAGTAAATAAAGTGTCCCTCCAAATAATGAGTGGTGAAATATAGCATTTTTGAGCTTAAATTTGTAAACACGGAACGCACAAGTGTTATTTTCGGGAACATGCGAGCGTAGCGAGCGCGCGTCATGGAGTCGTAGCTGGTTCTAAATTTGCTTATATCTCAAAAACGGTGCGTCCTATCGTAAAAATAATGGAAAATTGGCGCGTAATTCTACTATTGAAAATCGTTATTTTGAAATTCGGAATAGTGACGATTTTTTTTTTCGTAATTATGTAATGCACCCGCTATTTTTACTTAAATAATGAACTCAATCCAAGGTCGAAAACAAATTACTATGTTATTAACCGACTTCAAAAAGGAGGAGGTTATTTGTACAGCATTTAACAGCGTATAACCTCATTTGTTGATAGGTGCCAACCCAACTAAGCCATTAAATGTTTGGTTAACACAATTGCCTAAAATTAGGCAAATAAGATCGCGGACGTCGCGATACTGATAGATTATGTGGTATTATAATCGGTATCAAAACATTACGAAGTAATTTGAAAAGGTAAACTATTAAATTAATAGTGGGTACCTATAAGTGAACAATAACTCATACATTCTGTTTAATTTTACATGTCCTTTGTAAGGCTAATAATTTCAACAAGATTTGAAGTTTAATTAATCTACCCACAATGTCGTAATTATATTATACACTTAAGTACTTTAAACTTAAAAGAAAAAAAAAAGTAAAACATACCATCGAACAATATTTCTTTGGTACGTTCGGTCTACCTTCCAAGTATTACTTCATATTTTATGATGACCAAATTAAATACAGACAATTGTTTTACTATAATTACACTATATTATATATGAATGAATAATAATATATTTTGATAGTAACTATAGCCCAGTTGTTCTGTTTGAAACTGACAAAGTATTTTAATTTTAATCTCTTTCGTTCCATTTTGGTCATAACAAATGAGTTGTTGTTAAAGTGGTAATTCAGTTATCTCTGAAAGGTACCAGATAAATGGATAAACTTGTATATATCCAAATGCATTTTGCACTGGCAATTGCAATCAACAAAAGAATTCATAGAATTCATTACAGCTTGCCACAACACGAAATTCTTGATTACAGATGAAGTGTACAGCAGCTTGACTAAACTTAAGAAATAATATAAAAAAAAAAAAAAAAAAAATCGTGAAAAAAAAAGTCGTAGCAGAAGCAAACTTCCAAAGATCTGCAGAACGGCATTCGAACAAGTTCAACGATAGCCAGAGCACAAGTGAAACAAGTTCCAACCTTGAAAACGGAAACAATGTTATAATATTTGATATATTCGATAAATTATTGAATCTAATTCAAGTAAGCAGGCTTTAAAAACAGTGCCAGTTAACGCTTACCAATACAAATGTTCCATTGTTGTGTAGTTGGTCGATTGTAATAAAAATACCTGCATAATGTTCTACTAATACCGCACACTCAGAGTAAGCGATCGTAAACCAGTTGATAGATGGATTTACCATTTATGAGTAAATGGTAAATACAAACTGTTTATGTAAAATAATTTCATAGTATGTATACTTCTTTAAATTTATCAGTGCAACTTGACTTAATTATTCTGCTTATATATATAATACAGCTTGTTTGGATTTTTCTACGGCTTTCTGCTATTATAATGTTGAAAGACAAAAGAAAGAAAATACATTTATTTAGCACACACTAAAAGACACACAATACACCAGATACATACATAAGATAAAAACAAAAATAAAGGTCAAATAAACAGTATAAAGTCCGATGTAAAAAGAAAAAAAATAAGCTGGGAAGTGCGCCTCACGGTTGCGCTAAAAAGGCCCAGTTCAGCAAAAATGCCAGACAGCTAGTGCCTGACGCTAGTTTTCAACTGGACCTGGTGTGTGAGGTGACGGATGTAAATCAGTTTTATACTGCAACGTGAAGTGTGTATGCATACTTAAATAAAAAATAAAATACGAATAGGTATAAATAGTATGATATTGAGTAACATTGAAAAAAAATAAACAAAAAATACTGATAAATAAGTAAGTGAGATGGCCGCTTGATAGACCTTCGCAAATAAAGAAAACTCATCAAGTACATACATTGGTATAAAACTATACTAGTTATGCAATCAATGGGTAAAAACTCATCAAGTACATACATTGGTATAAAACTATACTAGTTATGCAATCAATGGGTGAAAACTCATCAAGTACATACATTGGTGTAACCGACCAGTATATGCAATGTAACAAAATAAATCAGGGTTAGTCCCGGTCCTATACTTTTAGTTTGCTTAGATGCAGAGTTACTTGTAATACGCAAACACATACAAGTACATAATTATATTAATATCCAAAATAGTATCTAACAACGTGTGAAACGTGTGTGTGTACGGACTTGAAAACGAAATGAATTTCGTTCCGTTACCACTAATGTTATCGTTCAAAAAATTTGTAATGATACTAAAAAATATAACGTTAAAAAATATATATATATATATATATATGTGTGTGTTGAGGCACAAATAGTCAGCAGTTAGTGCTGACATCAAGTGTGAACTATCAAAGTGATGCCAGAAATATGCTAATATTTAGCAGCGTGATAAAATAAGGTTGCGTGATAAAACAAGTTCGCGTGATAAATCGTTTCAAGTCCCTGCCTAAAACACTGCAGATGAAGGGCAAATAAAATAATACCTCTAAAGTCTCGCAAATATATTTATTATTCACAAACAAAGTTTGCCAAGTTTAATGATGTTCAATAGGATACCACTATTGATAAAATGACTCTTTCAGTTAGTCAGCCTAATAGCAAGTCCCCATTCCTTTGGAACCAAAGCTAAATAAGAAATTAGGCGGACTTATACATAACTGAACCTGTAAATAAAAAACTCAAACTCAAAAAATCTTCTTGGATTTTATTATTGTTATTAGTTATTCAGATAACAGAGATCCATTGGGTTAGTAACAATAGTCTTAACCTATGTTAGTACTTAACTAATAACACTGACGATTTCTCCGATGGTACCGGTTTTAAAGCCTGATGATGATATTCGTACTTGTTGGAATAATTAGATATGCGTACTGCCAATAAAGCATTATTACCTGAGATAATATCAATCAAAAGATCTCAGTGAGCTGATCATTTTCCGTTATGGTTATTGTCATGCTCACTCTGCGTTCGCATGACAATAGTAGATGACGTCTTAATTGTGTTGGATGTGATAAAAAGGACATGATGCCAGGTGCTTAAAAAAAAAAAAAAAAAAAAACGTAAGTATTATTAACAGAGCTCGAAGGCAACATGTTTTACTAAAAAAAAAAATATTTTCTGGGTTACTAGCTTTCATCATCAAGCATTAAACCACTTGACAAATACATCAAAGCAATTGAGACATGTAGACCACCGGAAACCATCGAATAAATTCAAAAAAAAAAAAAAAAAAAAAAGAAAAAAAAACAAATCAAATCAAATTATTTATTTGCTAGAATGCAGGCAAATACATAATACATAATAGTCAAAATACACAAAATGTCAAAGTACAATTCAAATCTTGAAAATATTCAAGATTCAATTGATTTAATTAAACAAATTTCAAGGTCTATAATAATCGGTCATTTAGAAATTAATTAATGGAGTAATACCATTTTTCCCCTAGAAAAGCCTTAAGTTTGTGTTTGAAATATTGAAATGTGTAATTTATAAATATTTCGGTAATTTATTAAATATTATTGGTCCCATACAAATGACACTTTTTCTTAATCGTGCAGTTTTGTAGCCACCGACATTTAAAAGTTTTTATATTGGTTTCTCACGGGGCTTTTTCTGGTGTCCGAGACCTTGGTAAATAAGTTCGCATTTGTTTTAGCAAATATTGCCATGTCCATAATAAACAATGACGGACTCTAGACGTTATATTTGACACGAAATCACGGTTTCGCACGCAAATCAAGTGATGAATCCTTAGATTACAAACATATAATTAATCTGTCAAGCTCCGTTAATGAGACACAACTGATTTTCTATCGTTTCGTCGGCGATAGGCGACGTGCGGAGCTTGACCGGTTAAAAAGCCATTTAACTCATTTAAGAAAACAGGTACCTATCAGAAGCAGCTCATGAATGGCAACGCCAACCAAGCACTGTCAACATGAAGGATAGGTTACGCACTAAGGTCTGGTGGCCGAAAATAAACAATGACGGCGAAATCTTTCCGTGATCATTAATAATATTATTGTAATCGATCCAAAGAGATTGAAATCATGGAATCTACCTGTACGCAAGACACAAATGGATTAACAGATCTCAAAAATAGCTACGAAATTCAGAACTTAGTGACAACACAATTCAACAAAAAATAAGGAAAAGGAAATAAAGAAGGAAGGAAAGGAAGGAAGGTAAATGGAAAGTTAAAGATAACGAAAATTCAGATATGGGAGTTTAGTATAAATGCTATTACTGTATTGTACTTAAAAGTGTAAATGTGAGGACTTGGTAGGCCTGGTAGACTTTAGATCGGTAGACATTTTATTTCATCAAGTACCTGGTACCTACTTGTTGATAGGCCTACGCTGTCCTCATACCTATTGTAATTTGAAAACATTGTAAAAGCCAATTATTTTCAAAAGAGTAACCATGGAGTTTCTTGCCGGTTCTTCTCCATAGGAAACGACCATTTGGAACCGTGCACCTAGCTTCTGACGTTTCATAAGTTAACATCTAAATCACTTAATTAACTTATATAAAAAGGAAGAGATGTGACGTACTATTAAATGTAGACTCAACTCACTGGTAACACTGGAGCTGTCACTTTACTTTTAGCGGTTGGCGCGACAGGACGTTCCCTTTGGGTGGTTGTGTACTTACTGATAATTCAGCCGTTTTATTCCTAAACCCTAAGCCCCTAATGGTAGATTACAGTGAACACCACACCTAGCTACTATAAAACGCAGTATACCTATAAACGCCAGTACAACGGATCGAGTAGCTTAACCTAATTACTATTAACAAAACAACAAGAAACAAGAGCACATAGTTACCGATCGAGCCCGCATACGACTTGACCAAGTGAAACTTGCTGGTCTTGCTAACGGGAAGGCGTCTCCTTACTAATTTTCCTACAATTAAGTAAGGGTTTACAAACTCAATAACATTATGTTTAAAAATTACTGCACTGAAAAAAATGCACTCCAATCAAGTGACTTTTTAGCTTGATTGACGATATCTTGTTTAGATTAATCAAAATGTTAGTTAAGTTGATCATCACGACATGATTGCAGCAATACTAGTTCAAATGATTGAACGCTCAAACAAGTTTCTTGATTACCCTTAACATTACATCATTGTAGAAGAGTTAAAGCAACAAAGTAAGTTAGTTGTGTCAATCAAACATTTTGATTACTTCAATAAAGATCATTGAAACTTTATTATTTTGATTTGACTTGATAGCATCTATCATTGTAATTAATTTTATTAATCATACAGCTTGATCAAATCTTGCGCTAAATAAGTTCCTTGGTTGTGTTTATCAAATCCATCATACAAACATCTACCATGCGGGCCCAGTGTGCAGTGATCTTAAGACAGCAATGACATTTGAAAAGTTACATATTGACGTGACACTTGCGGAGCGCGTATTAAGGCCACAGCACACTTATAACACCCGACGCCATCCCACGCTTACTAATTTGCAAATGACGAAAATAGCTCAACGAGATGAAAAATGTGGCCAATGAGTAAGCTTCATTGATGTCACGTAACGTGGTGTGTAAGTTATTAGTCTGTTTCCGCCTTAACCTTTCTAACGCCTGTTTACTTATAATATTATTTAAATTGCTTTAACCTGCAACATAATTATATAAAGTGACTACCAATGCACATGCAATTCCATCCAAAGGTTATCTTAAAAAGATCGCTTTCATCGATAAGATCACCCATTGTGTGACTCTATGTAAAATTTCTACAATATCCGTGATTCGTATAGTGCCCGTATTCAAGAGTATTCTATTATATTCTATATACCATTCAATAATAATTTGTAATGCAACTTTAGATTCGTAACCTGCACAATGAATCTATGCAATATCGTATTTGTGTAACAATACAAAATAAACGAATAAAGTCTCTTTTGAAATCCTCCCTTTAAACCCATGCCAAACCATTAATATTTGTAGAACAATCAATCAACCTAGCCTTTTCCCAACTTACAGGGTGAAATTGAACACATGCGACAAATCGAAATAGGAGATTGTACTCATTATTATGAACAACTTTTACTATGGGACCAAATCTGACATCGCGAAAAAAAAAATCAGCTGTTCCCTAAATTTATGTTCGCAAAACTCATCAAAATGTAGGGAACAACTGATTTTTCGCGATTTCAGGTTTGGTCTTATAGTAAAAGTTGTTCATAATGATGAGTACAATCTCCCATTTCGATTTGTCGCATGTGTTCAATTTCACCCTGTATGTTAGGGTCAGCTTCCAGTTTAACCGGATGCAGCTGAATGCTTAGCAGTATTTAAACGGAGCGACTGCCTATGTGACCTCCACAACTCAGTTACTGACTAACACTTTACTTTCCGCTTGGTAAGACTAGTTGTCAGAATTTTGGGCTTCTGATTACCCGTGACGATTGTTGTCAAAGATCTATAAATGACAGCTGGGACCAACAGTTTAACGTGCACTTGGAGGGGTCTCAAATGGATGGTAACCCATCCACAAACCGACCGCGACAAGCGTAGCTTAAGCTTGGTATTATTTAGCCACGAACCCCTCCTGATATTTATAGCATGAACAAATACAACATTACTAACTGAACTTCGGAACTTAAAGCCACAAAAGACGGGGGGTTAAAGGCATAACAATAAAAAATCATTTCTAATCTCGACATCAATTTTTAACAATTCATCTTGAGTGGAGCGACGTTGAAGTGGCCGGATTTCAAAAGTCATTTTTCAACCGTTATGACGTAATCGCTAAACTCTTAGCTTTTTTATTTGGAGAGTTGGGAAATTTTCATATTCAACGTTTTATAAGCTTATCCGGGAGAGGTGGGGACCGCTGGTTGTTTCAAGACTTTTTGATGAGGTGTATTAAAGTTATGATAATTAAATATAATGGAATAGGGTAGAATTTATTCCCATCTATACAAATGAAAACGAAACGCTGTCCATAGGTAGGCACATCACTTGGGAACGGGTGGACCGATTTGGCAATTTTTTGTTTTAAAATGTTCGTAATATCATCTGATTTAGGTTTTTATTGAAAAAAATTGGAAAAGTTTTCCGTGAAAGGATCAAATTCGGGAAAACACTGATCGTCCTTTTTTTACGGGATTACTGTATGAATTTGGGGCAGGAATACTTCTGCCGGGTCAGCTAGTATACAATAATATTTAAAAAGAAAAATGTATTGCACTCATGGACTTCAAATTATCCATACTAATAATATTATAAATTCGGAAGTAACTCTGTCTGTCTGTATGTTACCTTTTCACGCCTAAACCGCTGAAAGATGAAATTTGGTACAGAGATAGTTTAAGTCCCGGGAAAGGACATAGGATACTTTTTATCTTGATATTCCCACGGGATCGAGACTTATGCGGGTGAAACCGCGGGGTGCAGCTAGTATTTTTTATGTACCTACCTGTGAGCACAGTAGTGGCCAAGTGGTAACGGCCGCGACTTACGAGTTGTTGGTCGTTGGTTCGAACCCAAACAGGCGCTCTACTTCGTGTTAATTATTTGATCACCACTGCTTTGAAAACGGTGAAGGAAAACATCGTGAGGAATCCGGCATGTCCTAGAACCAAAAATTCGAAGACATGTGACATCTGCCAACCCGCACTGCGCCCAAGTGGCGGACTATGGCCCACTCCGTCTCACTGAGAGGAGGCCTGTGTCCCAGCAGTGGGAACATTATAGGCTGATTATGACGATGTTGTACCTCTGTGGTGTAGAGATTATGATCTGTATTGTTTGTAGAATAACATTATAAAATAAACGCCAATACAAATTGAGAATATAAGACGGTAGGCGTCAGATTTGGATGACAAGCCAAGGGACAAAGATATATTTCTTTTACTAAATAAAGATCATAATAATTACGCTATATAAAAGTAAAAATAGTCTTTTATTCATTAATCCTGGTACAGTTAGCGTCCGTCCGATGCTGACAGTATCTATATAGAATATGATTCGAGATGAGATTTTGACATTAATAACATACATATTATTTCGTGTTTAAGATTCTTATGTTTAGCTTCATAATCGTTATTTATTATTTTACTAGATTTACTTTAGCAGCGGTAGAACAATGAAACGGGTATCGCAGTCATTGTTTTCGTCATAATTATAGTAGTCTTCTAATTGCGATGCTGCTTTGTAAGAGTTTCTGAAAACAAAGATCTTTTTGTCTTGAATATATTTCTAATGGCAGTTAAAATTTTAGTATTGGAATTTAAAAGCCTTTGTTCTCTGTTAGGGGAAAGCGCCAGGGTAGCCCGCAAAATTCAAATGTTCTTACGTTTTTTTGCAATTTGCAGGTCAGCGTCAGGTTGTAGTATTTTGAACACAATATGCTTCGCAACCGTAACAGGTATGTATTTACAGAATTATAATCATTAAAATCAACAATACAACCAATCAATCTAAGTTCATAATTGATTGACATTTCATCCTTATTATTATTTATTTGTTTAAATGCTATTTTAATCATTTCAGATTTTATCATCTTGTCATGCTCAATCTGAAAAATTGATTGAGTGGTTAAAGATAGGTTGGCTCATAATTGTTCTTTTATCAATCAATCAATCTTTTATCTGTCATTCACCAAATGGCAATGTCTTACAATAAATGATCCCATAATACTTAACATATTTTCGCCACTCATTCATCTTGTTTCACGAACTTTAGAAACAAGTATAATAACCAAGATTTATTTATCAAAATTCTAATTCACTATTACCAAACTTAGCTTTCTGACTTCTCAACTAAATACACGAAAAGTAATTCATAAGTTTTGTTTTAAAAGGATGTTATTCGGAATGGATAAAGTTTTAAGTGGGTCGCAGGAATATAAGAGAGCTGGTATGAGGTTAATGCTAAGATTAACTGCGCGACGTGATAATACGTTACTTTCATCCTAGAAGCTATATTTTATCAGCACCACAGCGGATTTATTATTACAATATACGTTAATACGGCAATTGTGGAAGTTGTCTGCCATAAATTTTGCGTCTAAGCCATAAAACTTTGCCTTTTTGCATTCCCACACTAGAACCTAGAGCAGTGGATGCTATTACAAATACAAATCACATGCACAACCCTCTACTCGGAGCATCTTTGAGGATCTCTTAGAACGTAGAAAACGAGATCGTGATATTTCTGTGAGAGAACTTCAGAAGGATAAATATGTGTCTTTGTATTTTCTCAAGATAAAATAGAGCTTGTATTATGTATTTGAAGAGGGCACTTCACTACCTGCTATTTTTGTACTGTGGCTTTTCTTATAATATATAGGTAAGTTTTATGCCATACAAATGCTGATTCCGAAAATCAGAAAACGACCTCCTTTTATCTCGTACAAATAAAAGCATCGCCACATTTCATCCTTTCATCTTCTATTAGGCTCATTCAGTGTCTGCGGAAATATTTCTTTCACTTGATTATATTTCAATAGATCTTTGAGAGTTGGCGAAAATACTCAAGAGTCATCGTTACTAATGAAAATTACAGCGATTCGTATTGAAGGTAAAGTGCAAACGCTACCAAATGAGTCGGAACGAGAGCGGCACGGTGCCGATAATTCAGCTTGAGTTCCCTCTGACTCGACGAAATTCATTCTCACGACGCAATCTGATTTAGGTCATAGATATCTACTAGTGTTATTAAATAAAATTTATGCTTTTGAAATGCTTTCTACTTTGGTGTTCCAATTTATGTCTGTCGGCGGTGTTAAAGTGTGTAATTTGGGAAGTATTCCAATTTTATTTTATCGCGCTGATTCTCGGGTGCGGAAAACCCCAAAACGGAATGTATTTAAGGCAGAAATACAAGATCATTCTATTTAAATATTATTGGGTTTATGTTCTCTTCTTGTAATTTATAATTACATTCCATTAGATAGCCCATCCGAGCACAAGTTATCGTTGCCTACCTGGAAAACCTTAAATAGACTTCGTACCAAGTAGGCCTTAGCAAGGACAACCTCTAGTGGAGGTTCATGGAAGGCTCGTCCTGTGTGTATGCGGCGTCTCTCCACAGACAATGGCTGACCTTCCATCTTGCACCGCGTGCCTTATTTTTTGTGTATGGGAAATCATCAAATGACTCCTCCCGCTCTGGGTGGAGCGGAAGGGAGTGTCAGACTCTTAGTGACTAAAACCCACACGTGTTCCTTCTTTAGCCCTTTATGTTCCGGGGCAGCGGTAACCCTTTCGGACAATCCCGCTGACCCGGCAGGCTTCGCCCCTACCGGGCCCCTTCCTTTTTGCTGACATCTTTTTGCACGGGCCTGATCCTGATCGGACGGTGAGCTATCCATTACTCTCCGTCCGCAAGCCCGCGCCTACGGTGACCGGGAGTCGTCACGCGGCTCCCGACACCCGGAGCGTCTTCCGCGGCGGCTGGGACGCGAGGCTCTCTCCCTCAACCATCCCGCCACTACCATGACTGTTTCGCAGAAGGAGGTGACTGCCTCCCACTCCCTCTCGCTCCGGATCATGGCTTGAACCAGGCACCGCGTGCCCTGTCGCTTGCACGCGTCAGGCCCTAATGGCTGCGTCAGCTAACGGTGTCCGCGTTTCTGAATTTTGGGCCAAACCAATTTAAAAACTATATATATATTTTGTTTGTGTTATTTTTGCCATTGGCACGCTAAGAAAAAGAAGAAGATTACATTTCATAAAAAATAAAATAACTCTTTATTTGAAATTTCAAAAATCAAATTACTTATGCAGCAGTGGTGGCCAAGTGGTAACGGTCGCGACTTACGAGTTTTCGTAGGTTCGAACCCCGACAGGCGCTTCACTTTGTGTAAATTATTTCATCACCACTCTTCTCAAAACGGTGATGGAAAACATCGTGAGGAAACCGGCATGTGCTAGAACCAAAAAAAATCGAAGACATATGACATCTCTCTCCGGTCTAGGCCCGCGCGGTGGATTACGGCCCACTCCCTCTCACACAGAGGAGGCTTGTCTCCCAGTAGTGGTAATCCGTACTAATATTATAAATGCGAAAGTGTGTGTGTCTGTCTGTTACCTCTTCACGCTTAAACCGCTGAACCGATTTAGATGAAATTTGGTACTGCTCATTTATTACGTAAGACAACCAATTACTGACCCTCCTCCCCCCTACGTAAAGAAAAATAAGACCTGAATGAACCCCTCCTCCTTGGAATCTTACGTAAGATCAGTATCTACCAAATTTGCAAAGAAAAAGTAGCAAATTTTTTTAAACTTATTATTTTTGCTTACTTTTGTGATTTTACGTAAGAATAATCAAGCCCCCTTCTACCCCCATGTATGAAAAAATAAAACTGGTTTGGACCCCCTCGCCTCTCAAATGGTTTTACGTAATAATTGAACAGCCTAAAGAGATAGTTTGAGTCCCGGGAAAGGACACAGGATTGTTTTTATTCCGATATTCCCACGGGATCGACACTTATGCGGGTGAAAACGCGGGGCGCTGCTAGTAACACAATAAATAAACAAAGACAGGAGGTACCTACAAAATCACTTCAACCTAAATGAGCAGCGTATTACAGATAATTTGTTTAGCTCCGAAGCCGTTGGATTATATCCATTTGATATTATGTAAATGTGTTCAAACTGAACGTGCCTCAAGAAACTTCATGTCTTACGCGCAGTAACTCCTAAATATGTTAACGATGTCACATATACATACATGAATGTGAATCTTGGATAAGTTGTTACCTACTACTTTTACTTGTATGAATGGTATTTTCTCATTTTGATGCGCGTCTAGCTGTGAGAAGGCTTGAGTCTCTCAAGTAAAAGATAACGTGGAAGTAGCAATGTTTTGATAATATTATATGGAAGAAAATGTTTGACAATGATAAAGGGTTGCGGTTAGAAATTACGAAAAACTAAGATAATTAGGGCACCTATATTTTTCAAACAATGAGCCAAATTTTAAGTTTTGTGATCGTGCTACAGTTTTTGTAAAAACCGGCCAAGTGCGAGTCGGACACGGAGGGTTTCGTACCACAAGGCAAAAACGCTGAAAAAAGAAACACGTTTCTTGTATGGAGACCCCTTTAATTTTTACTAACTTTTTCTATTTTTATTTGTTGTTAAAGTGGCAATAGAAATACATACAGTGTAAAAATTTCAACTGTCTATCTATTGCGGTTCATGAGATACAGCCCGCTGACAGACAGATGGACAGCGGAGGCTTAGTATTAGGATTCCGTTGGCACCTTGGCACCCTTTAGGTACGGAATCCTAAAAACTAATTTGGATAAGCAAGTAAGTAAGTGAATTTTATTTGTTTAAACATGGTGTACATGATAAATTGCATGCAGGATAATAATGGGGTACATAAAAGTTCAAACATGTTCAGCCGCATATCGTGGCGTACAAATTTGCAGGAAGAGATGGTGCATAAACCGTGATAATATAGGTATTCATCAAAATTACATTTTCATCATTAAGGTAAATGTACCAATAGTCGTCGGGTTTTGATATTCACTGACTTTGAAGAACTGTTGCGTGAGAAGTGTTTCATTTAGAATGAAACTTTTTGCATGACGAAATAGAAAAATTACCCGTTATTCTAAATAAGTTGTTAATTTTTGTAATGGTTAGTGATAATAAATACTTATTTAAGCAAATGTGAAAAAAGGGCGATTTGTACCAGTACTCGCCAGATTTGTACTATTACTCATCAAAAGGACCCAGTAGTCGTCAATTTTTGATGCTAATATGAACTTTCAGGCCTTGAACATAGAGTTCAAAATGACTACACATTAAAGCATATTGTGATTGTCTTTCATATCAGTGGCAAGTCTAAGAAACAAAAGGTAGGTAGAAAACCAAATCGGAAGAAATTACTAAAGGTTGTGAGCTGTTAGCAGACTAAGTAGGTAAATTCTAATATATTTTAGCTCCAAAAATTAAGATATCCGAATCCCAGAATCAGTTTTTATCAGAATAAAGGAGATCAGCCCATTGTATATTAAGTGTTTAATGTTTTTTTTTTTATCTTGTGTATTTTTGTGGTGTACAATAAAGTATATAAATAAATAAATCGGCCGTATTAGGCCCAAAACCCAAAATGGCCGGCCAACGAAAAAAATGTATTACCCTAGTCGGGGAAGACCTCCTTATCATTTTTTACTATCGCGCCGAATCTCTACGACCATTCCTTCAGCTGTTTTTTTCAAATTGATAAATAAAGTTTTAAACCTTTAAAAAAACCTGATTTTAGAACTATATATGCAAAAAATAGTTATAGTAACACTCGTTTGTTGTTAAAGTAGGTAATGCTTGTTTAAGGTCACCTTTCTTTTATTTTCGCCAATCGGTAGTTAATATATTTTATTAAAATTTATAAAAGTAGATTTTTTTCGTAGAAATTCTAAATAATAATACATTTTATTTCGCTGTCACTTTGTATTTTGGGCCCAACTCTGTATGAAACGTGACTGGTCTTCTGTTGACGTGAAAACGTCGTTGCACTCTGTGGTAAGTTCAATATATCTGACCGTCAATAACATGTATTATTTCAGCCGCTTATAACTACGAGAATGTTTGGGTAATGATTGAGCATAAAATATATAGGTAATAATTGTACCAATTTTGAAGCAGGATCTAATTTGTGTTTGACGTCACATCGCAAGTGCAGTGCGCCAGACCCACCTTTTTACTATGCGTCAAAATTTCTGTTCGCAAAACAATGTTTAGCTACTAGCTGCCATTGTCAAGAATTGACACAGCACTACTAGGGCCTAAAAAGAATCAATAGAAATATTGGCCGAGTTAACAATGCATTTGAAGTTGACAATAGCAAAATAATTTCAAATGTCGTCTCAAATCGGCCGTAAGTCTGGCTAAAAATGTAAAAAATCTCAATAAAAGTAAGCTTGCATCATAAGGAATTCAATGAGCCTCAAAAGCCTAGTACCGAGTAAATACAATAGCTACGGCATCGCGGCAGTATCAGAAAACGAAAGAAAATCTGCAGCAAGTAGCATAAAAGTTAAAAATGTCGTCTTATATCGACCGTATATCTGCATAGAACTGAAAAATATTACATACGGTGAAAGGTTGCCTTACATGAAATGCAATGAGCCTTTTTTTTCGTGGGGAAATCCTCATGGATAGGTACCCTCCGTCTGGGAAGAACTGAGGGTTATGTAGGACTCCTACCGACTAAGACCCCAATGTTCCTTCCAGTACCATGAGTCCGGGGCCCGGGAGATACTCTTGTACATTCGCCGCAACTCCGACTAGTATCAGCCCAATCAAAAGCCAACCAAAGAAAGTTTTAAATCATAAGAAACACAATAAGCCTACAAAATATACTTATGAGCGAATTCAAATGCTAGGGTAATACCTAAAATCTTCGCCAATCGCCATGTTATTAATGGACGGCGCCCCGACCTGTCATCGTGCAAGTATGTTTGAAGATAACGAGAACATTAGGAAGATTCAACGGCAGAAGACTTAATAAGAAGGCACCTCTATATATGTGAGGATTTGATTGGAACTGTAATATCCACGCTCGATCTGAGTCAGGTACTGTTGAAAAACTAACATCAATTAGCCAAGGCGGCTCATTATTATACCTTTCCCCGTAAGGCAGTTTCGGTTAGAACTCAGAATACTTGTACGGTGCAACCGCACATTCTGCAATTCAGCAGTTCACGCCACACATTCATTTCAACTCATAATAATTAGTTCAGTTCGCGTTGGGCTGTCAAGCCAGCCAGGCGTTCTCGTTACAGCCAACAAGGGCTGCGTCACTCACTTCATTTCCACACCATCAGTCCATTAAGCTCATTTTACTTATAAGTACCTTTGGGACAATACAGTAGTGTTTCAGTACTTACCTTCTTTTATTCCATTCGTCCTTCATCTAAAAGTAATGTGTGGTCTAGCAAGGGATTATACAATACTTTTTAAGGGCCGAGCGAGTGGAGCGCGCTTACGATACAGCGTGCAAAGCGAGCCCTTCCTAGATACAAATAAGCAAAGCACGCTTAATCGCACGATGAACGCGCTTAATCAAAAGATGGGCTTACTTCTCTTGCTAGTCTTAACAACTTCTTAAACCAGCAAGCAAAACGAGCCCATTTTCAACACGAGTGAGCTGAACGCACTTACACATGACAAGAGCGAGCGAAGCGAGCCAAGCTAGCGAAGAGAGCCCAATGACGCAACGACTAAGCAGAGCACGCTTACGCAAGTAATGAGTGAGCGAAGGGAAAACAGCTTAAGAGAAACCCAGTTTTATCGTCAAATGTAGCCCAAACCTTATTATATGTTTGTACAGACGCCAGCACATCAAGCTACCCGAAGCTGTCAAATTTTCCCAATCAACTTTGAACCTTATGCTTTAGCGATAAAGTTGAAAATATTTGAATATGACGAGTTTAGAGGCAAGTATTAAGCGTGTCCCAGTAATCGTCAAAAAAGTACTTAAAATGACGAGATTTGGGTCAAGTAGGAATTTTTAGGTACCAATAGATGTCACGTTAAAAAATAAATACTTTTATGATAAAAGTGTTCTAAACTTCAAGTTATATCAGTAGTAAATGAACTTATCTAATTCATCAAACAATCAGACTTAGCACATACCCCACTGAAGGTTCGTAAATCAAAACACAAAACTACGTGCTGAGTTTGACATTTAGTAGCTAAACTTGCAAAAAAATTAAAAAATTGTGAGACACACTTTTTAAGCAAGATATCTCAGCCACCATTACAGTTAAAACTCAGTGTTTTATTTTAATTGTGCAATATGTTACCAAAAATATGTTGCCAAAAAAATGGGCCAGTTAAATGTTTGTAGAAAAAGATATTGATGTTTTTAGACAATTTGACGACTTCTGGGTCACTGTCGACTTCACCCGCGTTTACCTTATTCATTATAAAAATCAAAGTATTCATTAAATAAATTAGTTAATAAAATTATAAATTACTGTCATTAAAAATTTCAATTCCAGATTAAAAATTAAAAGGATTATAATAATATGTCAAAAAATACAACATTGTCATCTTAAAAACGAAGAAAGTTGTCCTCTTTCATAAATTCTGCTATACTGTAATATGCTCTTTCAGTTAGTAAACTCTTCAATTTAATTTTAAGAGCAGATATATTTAATTCTTTCCATGATTTTGGCAATTTATTAAAAATGGTCGGAGCCATGCAGAAGATGCTCTTACTCATAAGGGCTGTTTTAGCGCCGTGAACACAGAGTTAGAAATTATCACGTCTATTCCTAGGGACAGCATCAGACAAACGCTGAAATAAATGCGAGTTAGATTTAATGAACATTACTGTTTCCAGGATGTATAATGAGGGCAATGTCAATATCTTACGTTCGATAAAATAAGATTTACAGCTGTCAGTTGTTTGCAGTCTAAACATCGATCTAATGCACCTTTTCTGTGCCCGAAATGCTATTTCATTGTCCGTGCTGTTCCCCCAAAAAATGACTCCATATCTAAGAGTTGATTCGGCTAATCCATAGTAAGCAGTAATTAGCGCATCTGTGTTGAGAACCACAGCAAGCTGTTTCAGAGCGTAGGCTGCACTACTCAATTTTTTACTAAGTGCCTCTATTTGAGGTTTGCAATTCAATTTAGAGTCTATTATTAATCCCAGAAATTTTGCAGTGTCAGCTTCATTGATATTTATATTATTAAATTGAATATTAAGGTTGTTGATTGTTTGTGTATGTTGTCTAAAGTGCATTACGTTAGTCTTTTTTAAATTAATTATTAAATTATTATCATTTAACCAATTTATAATAGATATTAGCGAATTATTAATGTCATGTTCATATGTCTTTATGTCATTACAAGCTATTGTCAAAGTGCAATCGTCAGCAAAAAGTGTCATCGGATGTTCGGTTATTTTAGGCAAGTCATTTATATACAAAGTGAACAACGGAGGCCCCAATACACTGCCAAGAGGTACTCCGTATATAACTTCACGTTCTTCTGATCTTGAAGTTTCTTCACGTTTACTTTTTTTATTTATGTTACTAATTTCTGTAACTTGTTTACGGTTATGAAGATACGATTTAATTAATTCTAAGACTAATTCTAAGAATTAATTATATAGACTTAATTCTAAGAATTAATTCTAAGCAACATGAGAATGTGTTTTAATGATATTAAAAAGCAGTATGTGTATCGGCCTGCGCGTTTTTCTTTTTAAAGAATAGCCCTTACGTAAATCTGAAGGGTAATTCTCGTAAATAAAAACGTTCAAAATCTAATCGCAATCTCATTTCAGCGATAATCCATGTCAAAAATGTAGGCATTTTAGAGGTATTTTTGACAGATTGAGACTAATATCAGATTGTGAACGTTCTAAAATTTACGAGAATTGCCCCTCTGATCTAAACCTTTTGATAAAACAATGCTACATAAATATTATATTGACACTAGCAGCGCCCCGCGGTTGCACCCGCATAAGTCTCGATCCCGTGGGAATACCCGGATAAAAACTATCCAATGTGTATCTCTATACCAAATTTCATCTAAATCGGTTCAGCAATTTAAGCGTGAAGAGGTAACATATAGACAGACACACTTTCGCAGGATTTACTGTCTATATTGTATCTGTGGTTAACCAACTGATTAACATGTGTCCGGATACATATCCCGCTACATACGAGTATCGTATTCCGTGGTCGGTAAGTCGAACTCCAAGGATACGACGCTCCATGGCTCGCTGGCAAACCTTGAGCTTGATCCTCTGCTGATCTGTCAAAGGCAGAGGGGCAATTCTAGTAATTTTAAGAACGTTTACAGTCTGATCTCAGTCTCAATCTGTCAAAAATATCTCTAATTTCCCTACATTTTGATAAGTTTTTGACATTTGTTTGTCGCTGAGATGAGACTGCGACTAGATTTCGAACGTTTTAAATTACGAGAATTGGCCTTCAGAGGGGCAATTCTCGTAATTTTAAGAACGTTCACAGTCTGATCTCAGTCTCAATCTGTCAAAAATGCCTCTAATTTCCATACATTTTGACAAGTTTTTGACATTTGTTTGTCGCTGAGATGAGACTGCGACTAGATTTTGAACATATTACATTACGAGAATTGAGCGCCGTATATAAGGATAGATAGAATGCGCATGAATGCACATGTCCATAAATTTACGTTTATGGTAAATTCCAAGATATCCTTTCATAAGGGCTTCTCGAAACCAATCCCTTACTCACCTTGCAAAATGACGGTTTGATTTATTCATGGTCGAAACCTTTTAACGACTAAGTTTACTTTTGTGTACGTTTCGTAGATATTCTTACTAACTAGACTTTTGATCTTGTGGAGGAGACATTTATTTCTGCCCAGATATGATTTTTAGGTTTTTTCGTGATAAAGAAAATTGGTATTTTTATTTGGTATTTTTATTTAGGTGCTTACCTTTATTTCTTAGAAGCACTTATGGATGTAGATAAAAATTTATGAGTATCTTTATATTTAAAATATTTATTCCTCAATGTTTATGATTACTACTGTTTGTCTTTGCATCACCCAAAGGTTGACTGGTAGAAAATGCCTATGGCATCAAGTCCGCCTCTGTACATTTATGTGCTTAAAGTATTAAATAAATAAATAATACAAGCACTTAACAGTTCTCGTTTTGTTATAACTAAATGGAATTTTGAATTTTTTAATTATCTTATATACCTAATAATATATTTTGGGTGGGTATAATATTTAAACGTGCTTATATCACGGTGACTAATTTGTATGTTATTTAATCATATTTACTTATATAATTGGTTGTATTATATTCCAAGTACTGTTTATTTTATTTTCACCTGCAAAGATTTCTTAGTATTATATGTATTTATGAATTATCACAAATATACCTACTAGGTCAGATTAGATAGAAATCAACCCGCAACATAGTATATACGAACATATACATATCTCCCTGACAACGTACCAGTCGAGAACATAACTCAATTCGATTATTTAAAGATATCACTCAGCAGTATCGGGTCCACAGTCAATCTGATCGGTGTGACCGCAACCTACGGGCTACGTTATTCCCGGAATCCGCAAGAGAGCAATATTTTCACAGATAAGCAAGATGTGTGGAGCAATGCACTTGAGCAAATGTGAGATGGATTTTAGATAGTTCGCTATATATTCTCACTTAAACTGCCCCATATTGAGAGTTACGGGATTTGAGATGCCAACTTTATGGAAAATGTTTATAGGATAATGTCGCAGAAATTTGAAATTATGATGCAAACAATTTTCATGTGTTTGACAATGTTTTGATAATGATAATGTTCTGAGAAGTTGGTGGATTGACTTTTAATACTACACGGAGTTTTCACTGAAATTGAACCATATTTTAAGAATAAAATCTAAGTACCTATTTACTTATGTCAAACTAGCTGCACCCCGCGGTTTTACCCGCATAAGTCTTGATCCCATGGGAATATCGAGATAAAAAGTATTCTATATCCTAATCCAAGTCAAGGTTTACCGATGTGTCAAATTTCATCCAAATCCGTTCAGCCGTTTTAGCGTGAAAGCGCAACAAACAAACATACAAGATATATAATATTTTCTATTCATAATATTAGTTTAGACACGCAACTGTGTATTGTTAAATACAAGCTACATACACTCCAGCACATTTACATGGCCAAAACAATGCCCATTTAACACGCGAATTTCGCACAATAAATGTTTATTAACAGGATCCGCAGTACAATTTATGAAGTCTCCTTATACGGCTCCGATGTGACTAGATATTACCTACTAGGAAACTACAAACGCAATAAGCTCATAATAAGAATGAATGCGGTGACATGCCGGAGATTATTCCATACCACGAACGTACCGCACTGCGGAGTACCTACTAATCGTTCCTACCAAAGTATCAAACATAAATCCATACTAATATTAAAAAGAGGTAAAAGTTTGTTCGTATGTAGCTCTGTAATCTCCGGAACTACCAGTCGGATTTGAAAAATTATTTTTGCTTTTTATAGCCCAATTCTTGAGGAAGGCTATAGGCTATATAACATCACGATAGGACCCAAAGGAACCGAGCAAAAAGAAAAAAAGTCAGAAAGAACGCTAAGCGAAAACGAAGTACTAGCGCGGGCAAGCGATGCGATGCGACCAGGTGGGTCGGGGAACAACAAACACGCAGACGAAGTTGTGGACACAAGCTAGTTTAATATAAATCCTTTAAATGGAAGCTCTAGTAGGTAGTTATGCGAACTTGAAACGTGGTTACCATAATTTTGTAATTTTGCACACTAATAGGTATTATGGGCGACATAAAAATGTATTCCGTCGAATTCGCTCCGTGATTACGACATTGACTGGGTTTGCCAAAAGGCTGGAATATCCGTACGTAACGGGGCGCGGGAATTCGGCTTTATGTAAATTATGCTGCATATGTAAACGAGCCGTCTAACCTTCTATTTCGTATGTTTACGAAATAAGTTCTCGTGACGTCATCTGGTTTTCAGCTGTGTCAGCCTTTTGGTTTCGTCCGACAGCTTTGGAGACGGATTGTGTACTCAATTTACTTGTTCATGTTGTGTTTTTCACAAGAAACTACGAATTCCAGCATAATACAGGATATTTTTTAACCAGTGCAAAAATTGTAACCATTAACTAGACATCCGATTCTAGGCTGGAGTAGAAATGTTTCGTCGGTTATAAAAAAAAAAAAAAATGTTCCATACATTTTGACCGCCTAGGTTTTCACTTTTCTATGAAACAGCTGATTTTTTTTTTGGTAATCTGAATATTTTTACGTCTAGAATCGTATGCTGAATTCATGGTTACAGTTAATTTGGTTAATTTTTTTTTCCTGTATAAACGAAAAGATAATGTAGGTTTAAGGATAATGGCATAATAACCTTCTAAGATATATTTCTAGGATTAAACTAAGTAATGACTATAATTAATTATTTGAATACTTAAATCGCCTTTGTAACTCAACGATACTTAATCCGTTTTAAAGTCCATTAAAGAGTTACCTACTTATATGATATTACTAGATGATCCGACCAACGTTGTATTATCCAATTTTCAATAAGTAGGTAATTCCTACAAAATTCCTATAAAAAATGCACCAATTTTCTCGTCAACTTATCCAATTTTTCTTTCCGGGCACACACACGTTTTTGTATGGGCGTGTTGTCAGTATTGTATGGATCACTTATGGAAGCTTCTTGACGAACACGTTTTTTCTACGGCGCAGTTTATACAGAATACCGTAAAGAAACCTGCAGTGTACAAAGGGTCTTAGAATCGAATTCGGACTATTACGAACATAAAATAGCCAAATCGGTCCAGCCGTTCTCAAAAGATGGCCCTACAAACCAACAGCATTTCGTTTTTATTTTATAGAAGACTAGCTGCGCCCCGCGGTTTTACCCGCATAAGTGTCGGTCCCGTGGGAATATCGGGATAAAAAGTATGCTTTTTGTTATTCTGACGTATAAGCTATATTACTGCAGTTTCATCAAAATCCGTTCAGTAGTTTTTGCGTGAAAGAGTAACAAACATCCTCACAAACTTTCACATTTATAATATTAGTAGGATAGGATAAGGAAATGATAAAACCAACCTATCTCAATACATTATACGCGGATAAAAAATCATCACAAAAACCTCCTATAGTCGTAATTCCGCCTTCATAGAAGTTTCCTTCAAATCTTATGTTTGTTATTTGCAGAAATCGTTTAAATTGAGATCCTGAAAGAAGACCAAATAGTTCTGAACTAGGGATGTGTTGGAGGCCAACTTAGCGAAAGCGGAGGTGAAAAAATAAAGAAATAAGATTTTTTTATTTTAAATGGGGCCTTAACTACCTAATCAAAATGTAGCAAACTATACTTCTCAAAATTCAGTTTTACGACCTTGTCGCTTGTGAAGATTTCATATGTAATGGTTCAAAAATTTAACTGTCTCCACCAAACAGTTGCTCATTTGGTACTGAAGCTGGAGGCGATGATATCACCGCCTCTAGCCATCCATATGGTTGCAAACCTTGAAACTTAGAGTTATATCTCTAAAACATTATCTACGACACAGCGACTCCCAGCGTAGGATCTAGGGAATTTGTAAAAACCAAGTTGTATTGTACCGAGATTTTCTGAACTGAATAAAGTTTTTATTAATACCCATTTGATTACAAGCAGCCTCTCGCGGTTTCACCCACATAAGTGTCGATTCCGTGGAAATATCGAGATAAAAAATATGTGTTATTCTGATGTATATGCTAAAGTTTCATCGAAATCCATTCAGTACTTTTTGCGTAAAAGAGTAACAAACGTTCGCCCATCCATCAATCCTCACAAGCTTTCGCGTTTATAATATTAAGAGGCGGAGGCGGATACTTAGTTACCATTTTTTCTGGAAGTTCCGCATTTGCGGAAGCAGAGGAAAGTTCTGTTACAGACAGCCCTATTCTGAATGTCTAGTTCAATGCTAAGAGGATTCCGCAGTCGGAGTCTTGCATGGAGGCGCCCGCTTATTAGGTAACAAATTGTCTGTAAGCGAATTTAGACGAAGAGAACACCGATTTTGAGGTGATTTGTGATGGTTACGGATTTTCTAAGGTATTAAAACTGTTTGTAGACATGGTTCACGGTGACACACAAGTAAAAATTTGAGTGCATATAGAATAATATTATTATTTATCATTATTATCGGGTCGATCGATCAGGTTAAGCTACGCTTGCCGGGGTTGGTCCGTAGATGGGTGACAATCTTTACATATCAAGACCTCTCTGTGCCTCGGAAAGCATGTATAGCCGTTGGTTCCGGCTGTTATTCGTAGATCTTTGGCAATCGTTACGGGTCGTCAAAAGCCCGAAAGTCTGACAACTAGTCTGACCAAGAGACATCGTACTACCCAGTAACTGGGTTATAGAGTTCAGATAAGCAGTCGCTTCATGTAAAAATACTGGTATTCAGCTGCATCTGGTTAGATTAGGAGCCAACCCCAACATAGTTAGGAAAAGGCTAGGCAGATGATGATAGAATAATAGGTATTACCAACCAAAAAAAAATAACACAAATGCTTTCTTCAAAATGGTTCGATTTCTTGCACCCGCATGCTTTGTCACCTGCACACGTGAGGACCTAATGGCTATCCGCGTTGCTGAATAAAAAAAAAAAAACAATATTATTGCCATCGACACGCTAAGAAGAAAATTCGATATTGTAAGAATAACATAGTAACTTCTTCATGATACCGCACAAAGTTCGTTTTATACATAGCTTACAACTTATAAGGATTTCTCGAAATATCTCCGGGGTAATGGATACTGCAAACAGTGCAAGAGATACACCTGCATAGCTAGTAGAATCCCGCGAAGTTATTTTAACATTCTGCCAACAAAAACTCCGGTGAAATATTCTTAACAAACGAAATATCTGTCGGATTTCTTTTCACTAAACTTCTCGACTACCGGTAACGATTGCAGTAAAAAAACAAATACATATCTATGCAGAAATATCACTGAAAGCTTACGTACAAAAAATCGGCAGGTGCGAGTCGGACTCACGAATTAAGGGTTCCGTACTTAACAAAATCAGTTATTTCACAAACATGTATGGTACCTCCGTTTGTAAAATATCTGATTTTTTTAATTGTTCTTTAAATTAAAGTTATCACACACTTGATTTTGACAAAAGTTGACGCTAAATAGAAAATAAACAAAAAGTGGGTTGGTTTTGGGCGATACATTAGGTACAATCAATGGTTTGGTTGATTGGGGTTTATTCGCGTATTCTGTGAAAATTACAACCGGCTATAATTGTTGATACAGTCCTGAGACAGACCGGTAAACAGCAAGGCCGATATCTTAGCAATAAACCAAGGGCCCCGTAACACGTTTTGGTACGGAACTCTAAAAACAAGTAAATGCAGAAATATCAATGAAAACTTTACAAAAGTTATTGAAGGAAAATAACGATGTTCGACACATAATATGCTTGTACGATTTGCTGGAGTTTCCTGGTCGTTAAACAAATGGAACGAATTAAAGTGTCCCATACTGTGGCACCACTTATTGTTAGGTAGCATTGGCAGTAGCCCCACTGATGGCGAAACGACTTGCTATCATAAATTTTCTCACTCATGGAACATACCTACAAAAGCTTGTAGGTCGAGTGTAAGTAAAAGAGTATATACAACATGTCCCAGAATTAACGCACAACCTCTTAAGGGATAATTTTACTCATCATTATGAACAACTTTAACTATGGGAATAAACTTGAAATCACGAAAAAAAAATTCACCTGTTCCCTACATTTTGACGAGTTATGCGAACATAAATGTAGGGATTACCTGATTTTTAACCGACTTTAATTAACCGACTTTAAAAAAGGATGTTCTGTATTCGACCCGTATGTATGTATGTATGTATGTTTGTATGTCCGCGATTATCTCAAAAACTACTTAACCGATTTTGATAATTCTTTCATTAGTGTAATCTGCATACTTTCAGGAAGGTTTTAGTATATAATACATTAGGTAATTATTTTTATGTACGAAGTTATATGCATAAATGTACTGCATCTCCGGCATTTCTATGTGAATTTTGATGATTCATCGAGTCGTGTCTTCAATTCTTCAATGCACTAGTATTAATTGAATTTGTGTGGGGTAGGTACAACTAAAAAGTGAAAAATAAAAACTTTTTTACAAAAAAAAAACAACCGACTTCAAAAAAAAAACACTACAAAGTGAAAAATAACTTTAATTTCGGAAGTCGGTGTCAAAAAACGAAAATGCTTAACCAACGACACCGACTTCCGAAATTAAAGTTATTTTTCACTTTGTATTGTTTTTTTTTTAAGTCGGTTGTTTTTTTTTTTGTAAAAAAGTTTTTTATATTCGATATGTGTCTACAACGTGTATCAAATCACAATGACATGATAACGCCATTAGAAAAAAATATGGCTAATTCACATTAAGACACACTTTTGCCCCACCTTGTATAGACTCCAGCACATCAAGCTACTACAATAAGTATGTCAAATTTCTTTAATAGCTTTTTAACTTTATCACTAAAACATAAGGTTCAAAGTTGTTTGGGAAAATTTGACCGTTTCGGGTAGCTTAATGTGATGATGTCTATACCTGCAAGTTATTACACATGTGACGTTACCTTGATCCCGTAATCAGCAGACTGAAGTTACCTGAAATTCGTATGTGTCTAGAAAATTATATTTTTTTTGGTTATCTAATACCTATACTTAATGGTTGTGAAGTTTTGCCAGATAATTTAAATGAAAACACTGGCAATACTAATGGTAGGGGAGCCCAGAGGGTTTTTGAGCAAGCATATTCAGGGCGAGAAGTTGATAGCTGAGTAGGTCTGGCATGAGGAGAGAACACCAAAAATATATTTAAAAAGTTTCTGATAGGAGACCCCTGGTCAGGAGACCACTTTCAGATTTCAAAAAAGGGCTGAAATTAAAGTGATCTTCAGAGGCGTTGGTTTTGGCATGATCGGGTCTGGCCTAACCCATAATGACTTAAATAGGGAAATCTGACGGAGAAATTGTGGGCTTTCCCCAAATCTGACGACTTTGAAAACTCAGATTTGGGCCATTTCTAAAAGGATATTCAGGGCGAACGAAAGTTATTCTATGTAATAGTGTTACGTGTCCTGATAGTGAATATATAAATATCTGACGGGATGATGGAGCCTTTTGGCAAATATGAGGAAATTTCATCAATTCAGAAAATTACTCAAAAGTGGCCATAATTTTGCATTTATCCCTAAGTCAAGGAACCTAGTAGCTTCGATTGCTGTTTGCATTGGAAGGTGACACGTTTGTAAAGATTTCTCCATATTCAGAAGTTTGAAAATACTAAACACTTGAACGTAATGATTAAAAGTTAAGTAGCAAAATTAAAACATCGTCGGAGTACACCATAAACAAAGTTGATTATTTCAATATTTTACTATGACATCAATTAAACCAATTATTTCAAAAACATCCTCATCTTATGGGCTATCTAACGAACTAGTAACGTTTTAAAAAATATTGAGAGATGCCCGTCAATTGTTTCATAAAACTGGCAAAGGTGGAAAGCCATACTTACTAAAATTAACGAAAACATTAAAGTAACGACTTGTTTACGTCGTAATACTTTTCTATTCGAGGTTTTATTGTAACTACGAACCTCTGCGCTCGATATCGTTACTGATATCGCCTCCAATTCTCAGTGATAGTTCGTTATGAGAGTTTTGTTAAATATGTCCCAACACATCTGCTTAGGCCGCCAGCTGCTAGTTAACTAGATTAAATGTTAGATCATGAGATACAAATTTATTTCTAACCGATTTCTAAAAGAGAGAGGTTATTAGTTCGTCTGTATATACAGGATGAATGTTTCAAGTCATCATGTGGATGACCAAATCCGAAACTATAGGTAATACCGAAAAATTCTTAAAGGAGTCACGGGGTGGATTTCGACGAATACTAAAACTGCATCATTAAATTTTTGAAAAATCAATTGCTCTAGCTAGGAATCGAACTCGTAGATTTTGAAAAAAAAAACACTGCCTGTTTTATTGCACCCTCCGACGTTGTCGTTAGTAAGGATCAAATTCTGGAAAGAAATGATACACGCCAAAGTAAATGAAAGTGGACATTTTTAAGATTAACTAAAATCAGATAAACAAATTGATTAATTGTGGTTTAACAATGAATTCAAAATATAATTTATTATATTAAAAACATAACTTAACGGCCAAATAACTACTGCTACAGTGCAAACGAGCAAATCACTTACATTCTATATACTTAAAAACTGTTACTATCTTAAAATAATTGTTTTCTGTTAAAAATGCGCCCTTTACTTTACTTTGTCGTATACCCCCCGATGGTGTCGCTAATAAGGATCAAATTCTGGAAAGAAATGATATACGACAAAGTACAGTAAAGGGCGCATTTTAAGAAAAAGCAATTATTTTAAGATAGTAACAGTTTTTAAGTATCTAGAATGTAAGTGATTTTTCGATATTACCTATAGTTTCGGATTTGGTCATCCACATGATGACTTGAAACATTCATTGTATACAGGGTGAATTTTTCAAGTGGGCGTGGTTGGCCAAATCCGAAACTATGAGGACTAGCGAAAAGTACTCAAAGGAGTCGCGGGCTCGATTTTGATGAAAACTAAAACTGCATCATTGGATTTTTGAAAAATCAATATTTCTAGCCAGGAATCGAACCTGTTGATTTTGAAAAAAAAACACACGCTGTATTATTACACCATTCGATAGTGTCGATAATAAGGATCGAATTCTGGGAAGTAATGACATACGGCAAACTAAAGGAAAGAGCTCATTTTTAACAAAATACTTTTTTTATTTGTCTTATGTTACCTACCTCATCATCAACAGCCTAGGCAGTATACCCCAACATAGTTGGGAAAAGGCTAGCCTTTTCCCAACTATGTTGCGGTCGGCTTCCAGTCTAACCGGATGCAGCTGAATACCAGTATTTTACATGGAGCGACTGCCTGTCTGACCTCCACAACCCAGTTACTGGGTAATACGATACCCCTTCGCCTTGGTAAGAATGGTTGTCAGACCTTCGAGCTTCTGACTACCCGTAACGACTGTCAAAGATCCAGGAATGACAGCCGGGACCAACGGCTTAATGTGGTTTCCGAGGCATGGAGGGGTTTCGGTATGTAAAGATGGTCACCCATCCATCAACCAACCGCGGCAAGCGTAGCTTAACCTGATGGATTGACCTGTGTGGTTGTTATTATTTAGCCGGGCCCAGGTTATGTTACCTACCTACTAAACCTTAACTGATTAATTGTTTAAAATGATGACCATTGTTTTCAATACATAGCTGGATTCGACGTCTCACGGATTGTACTGCATTCAGCATTACAATATTATTGATTCCATTAGAATATTTTCCAAAGATCGTAATAGATATTTGAATTTAGAACATAACGTTGTGAAGGTGACTGCGCTGCGGGTGTGTTAATAAAAATATTGAGCATCATTTCGAACAAGGTACGTAATGTAGGTATGAATACTTTAAAATAAGAAGCAGTTTATTAAAATTCAACATTTTCCTTACGTTTGCCGTATATCATTACTTCCCAGAATTTGATCCTTATTAGGGACACTATCGAATGGTATAATAATACAGTATGTGTTTTTTTTTTTTCAAAATCAACAGGTTCGATTCCTGGCTAGAAATATTGATTTTTCAAAAATCCAATGATGCAGTTTTAGTTTTCATCAAAATCGAGCCCGCGACTCCTTTGAGTACTTTTCGCTATTCCTCATACTTTAGAATTTGGCCATCCACGCCCACTTGGAAAATTCATCCTGTTACAGACGAACTAATAACCTCTCTCTTTTAGAAATCGGTTAGAAATAATTTTGTATCTCATGATCTGTCATTTAATCTAGTTAACTAGCAGCTGGCGGCCTAAGCAGAAGTGTTGGGACTTCTCTCATAACGAACTATCACTGAGAATTGGAGGCGATATCAGTAACGATATCGAGCGCAGAGGTTCGTAGTTACAATAAAACCTCGAATAGAAAAGTATTACGACGTAAACAAGTCGTTACTTTAATATTTTCGTTAATTTTAGTAAGTATGGCTTTCCACCTTTGCCAGCTTTAACAAACAATTGACGGGCATCTCTCAATATTTTTTAGAACGTTGCTAGTTCGTTAGATAGCCCATAAGATGAAGATGTTTTTGAAATAATTGGTTTTCTTACTGTCATAGTAAAATATTGAAATACTCAACTTTGATTATGGTGTACTCCGTCGATGTTTTAATTTTGCTACTTAACTTTTAATCATTACGTTCAAGTGTTTAGTATTTTTAAACTTCTGAATATGGAGAAATCTTCACAAACGTGTCACCTTCCTATGCATACAGCAATCGAAGCTACTAGGTTCCTTGATTTAGGGATAAATGCAAAATTATGGCCACTTTTGGCTAATTTTCGGAATTGATGAAATTTCCTCATATTTGCCAAAAGGCTCCATCATCCCGTCAGATATTTATATATTCACTATCAGGACATGTAACACTATTGCACAGAATAACTTTCATTCGCCCTGAATATCCTTTTAGAAATGGCCCGAATCTCAGTTTTCAAAGTCGTCAGATTTGGGGAAAGCCCACAATTTCTCCGTCAGATTTCCCTATTTAAGTCATTATGGGTTAGGCCAGACCCGATCATGCCAAAACCAACGCCTCTGAAGATCACTTTAATTTCGGCCCTTTTTTGGAATCTGAAAGTGGTCTCCTGACCAGGGGTCTCCTATCAGAAAATTTTTAAATATATTTTTGGTGTTCTCTCCTCATGCCAGACCTACTCAGCTATCAACTTCTCGCCCTGAATATGCTTGCTCAAAAACCCTCTGGGCTCCCCTACCATAAATGCAGTATTCAATATTTTATACAAGGTGGAGACGACTATGCAACAGGAAATTAAACTTCTTATATCTAATGATATTCCTAGTCAGCATACCAAAATTAAATCGAATCTATGCAATAGTTTAATCACTATAGCTAGTCAAAGATTGGCAAAACCCATATCCGCACCCTAATCGCGTAACACACTAATAATCGGAATCAAAATCATTTCGTAGCCAATTGCTAATCCATTGCTTCATAAGTTCGAAAAATTTGTCTGCTCAACACGTAAATAACGCAATGAATGTTGTTGAACTGTCAAAATGAAACCGATTCCGATTGATAAAGTGTTACGCAATTGCCCCACCGGCCCATAGTTAGTTTTAAAAAAATTTAATAATTACGTTCTCAATTTCGATGTTAGGATACATTTGATAGTTTCAAAATACTCATTATTTGTATTAGTATTGCCAGTGTTTTCAATTATTATTGTATTGTCGTCTCCATAATTGTATAGCGTGACGTCATAAGTCAACAATACCGTAAAAGGGTTAAAATTCTGCGTCTATTTTGATAGTATCACCAGGCTAGGAACTTTCAGTTTCTTCAACCGCTGAATTTAAAGAATTGCGACGAGTAAAACTCCAAAAGCTAGGTTGTAAGCTCTTGATCTAGACACGATTTGGAAACCTGAACATATTGAACGAACTTTTAGAACATTTTCTGAGATTGTGTTGACTTTTCCTTATTGAAGGTACAGACTCCAGCACTTTAAGCTACCCGAAACTGTCAAATTATCCCAATCAACTTTGAACCTTATGCTTTAGAAATGAAGTTGAAAATCTATTAATGAAATTTGACAGATTGTAGTAGCTTGATGTGCTGGCGTCTGCACATTATGTAGGTAAGAAATATTTTTCTTGTAGGTAGGTATACCCCGAAGCGTTCAGCAGAGTTATAAGTCCCCATTTTACCAGTCATGCTTAAGCCTCATGTAAAAGTTTGCGGGTCTATTGTAGATCCAGACTTTAAAAAATCTACTAGTAGACCTTGTAGAGTGTAGATTTGTGGATCATTTTCTATTTTGTTAGTACTTTTTAGTTGTTTTTTTTTTTTAGTTGTTGGCAGGCCTACACTGTCCTCACTCCCTCGGGCCTCGTCCTCGTCTCGTTCCTTTTAAAGACATTGTAAAAGCCAATGAAGTATCTTTAAAAGAATAACCATGGAGTTTTTTTCCGGCTTTTCCCCATAGGAAAGGACCTAATGGAACCATTGCACCCAGCTTCTGACGTTTCATAAGTACCCATGTTGGTTTATATGAGACTAGCTGCGCCCCGCGGTTCCACCCGCATAAGTTTCGATCCCGTGGGAAGATCGGGATAAAAACTATCCTATGTCCTTCCCCGGGATGCAATCTACCTCTCTGTCAAATTTTATCGAAATCCGTTCAGTGGTTTAGGCGTGAAAAGGTAACATACAGACAGAAAGACAGACAGAGTTACTTTCGAATTAATAATATTATATTAGTATGGATAAAATATTTTGTTTTTTTTTTTTTTTTTTAATTCTGAATTCTTGACAAAAATCTCTATAAAACATGCTTGAATTGTAAATCGAACTCGTGACCCCCACGCTCAGCAACAACATATCTTACTACTAGACAAAAAAGCTGTTTCCTTTAAAGTACCTGTGGCTAATGAAATACACAATGTTGATAGATGGGGAGTTAGAGGAAAACCAAAGAAAATATGGATGAATTGTGTGAGGAATAATATGAAAAAGAAGGGAGTGAACGCCATTAGCGCGACGATTGACAGGAGAGAAAGGAAGAAGAAAACGCCCCAACTACTCGTAACATGGGACAAAGGCAGAAAATCTTTTTGTTTTTAGGCACAAAAAATCAAAAAAGAACATTAGCTGAATGTTCTTTTTTGACCCGGCAGCACTCGCCAGGTATTTACAAACACGAATACTCGCTATCGGGTCAAAAATACCACAGAATTTAAAAATAAATATCTAAGAAAATATTGTTTTTTTATGTTTTGAGATGTAGGTACTATAGTTTTATTGATATTATTTACAATAAATAAAATATCAAATTCAAGTTTTTTTTTTTTTTTAATGCGAGCTTGTTATAGACGAGTAACGAGAGTAGAAAAAAATACCTTTGTACATAGGTACTTCTATAAAAATCGTTTGCTCGATGCTACCGGGTATTGTTCACTCATACTCACTTTATACGTCTGAATATCCCTACGAAACGCCTGGGAAGAGGGAGACTCCCCGCTACTTAGTGGTCCAGTATGGAGAGGGAGATGAAAGCCCAGAACCTAACTCCTATGACAACCCAGGACAGATCGTCCTGGTGCCGTTGTACAAGAAGATCCGACCCTAGATAGAACAAAAAAAGACTCACTTTATACGTCTGTCGTAACCAAGGGCCGCACGCAAATTGGCTGTTTCGGAGTGTGCGTGTGTGTAAAATTTTAATATCAGTTGAAAGTACCTAGAGTCCCGCGTCGCCATAGCGCTGAGAACAGTAATCATTATCGTACATACTCGTAGATAATCTGTGGTATTTTAACCCAGTAGCGAGTGCTGCCGGGTTAAACTTGTCACATAAAGAAAAACCTAAAAATATACCCTCACAGGTAGTCAGAAAATTGTGACACGGTAGTTCTATTGTACTGAAAAAGGGAAATAATATCATCGACGCGTTAAGCAACATGAAGATATCACTTACGCGCCATTACCTCGAATGTAAGACGATATTCATACATAAAAGAACGCCGATGGAGATGACTATAATTGTATACACGAGTAATAAGACACGAGTACTTTTGGAGTTCCGTGGGATGATGAGAAACCTCTTAATGTTGCTGTCAGTCTGTCTGTCACAATAATCATAATCAGCCGATAACGTTCCCACTGCTGGGACACAGACCTCCTCTCCGTGAGAGGGAGTGGATCTTAATCCACCAGGCGCGCCCAGTGTGTGTTGGTAGATGTCACATGTTTTTTTTTTAGTTCTAGGACATGCCGGTTTCCGTACGATGTTTTCCGTCACCGTTTTCAGAGCAGTGGTGATGAAATAATTTACACAAAGTGAAGCGCCTGTCTGGGTACTATAGAACCTGGGCCACGGGGAGATTAAATCAAAATCCTTTTATAGTTATTAGGATATATTTTTATGAGTCTTTTATCATATTCTTTATAATAATTATATCCTTAAATATTGGACGTCAAACCTACGACTCCTCTATGACATATGTTTGAATGTTCGAAAGGAACTTATTACAAATATAACCAGCGGCCTAACCCGCAAGGAGGTCAGTATCTCTCAAAGAAGTCTCTACAGTACCTACGATGGGACCCACTGGGTGTACCTATATTATGGTACCCCCACAATTCGGCAGTAATGTTTAAGTCCCATGTAATAGGGGGTGACCCTATAGCCATGGGCACAATACAGACTCCGAGCTGAAACTGAGAAATTTCTGATGGAAAACCTAACAAAACTTTGCCTGACCTGGGATGTGAACCCAGGGCCTCAGGGCCTTTCCATTTTAATCTTTACATAGTATAAAACAAAGTCGCCGAAATGTTTGTACGCGCATAACTTCCAAATGACTGCACCAAAATGGATAAATCTTTTTTTGCTGTGTTTGGTATTGCCATGACAAGGTTTGTATGAAAGAAAATTGCGGAAATTCGAAAAAAAAAATTGCACCCGATCGAAGCTGGGGCGGGCCGCTAGTTTTTTTTAATAAAATAGAAAACCAATTCAAAAGCCCGAAACGGCAGCAAACAATGACCCCACGTTGCGGAAGTTACGTTCATCGTTCCTATTGATTGGATACTAGCTTCTGCCCGCGACTTCGTCCGCGTCTATGTTTTTTTCCCCTGACTCACTCGTCACATCTATAAATGGGCAATCCACCCGATTTAAACCCCGCGCTTTTGATAAACACTAGATAAACACCCACAAACACCCAGAAAATTGGATGTTTATCGGGTGTTTACCAAAAGCATAGGGTTTAAACCCGGTGGATTGCCCATCTATATCACATCACAACGCCTGCGCGAATTACTTAATTTTCGTTTAGCATTATTTCTGTTTTTTTGTTTCTTTTTGCTCGGTGCCTAAGGGCTCTAGCGTGATGTTAAGTAACCTATAACCTTCCTCAAGAATTGGGCTACAAAATGCAAAAAAAAATCAATTGCAACCGGTAGTTTCAGCTTCCAGCGATTAACGCGTTCAAACAAACTCTTCAGCTTTATTATTAGTATAGATATACATAGATGGGTACAGACGCCAGCACATCAAGCTACTACGATCTGTCAAATTTCTTTAATAGATTTTCAACTTTATCGCCAAAACATAAGGCTCAAAGTTGATTGGAAAAATTTGACAGTCTCGGGTAGCTTGATGTGGTGGCGTAGCCTACCGTAAAATATTAGTTTTAGATACGTGTCAGTTGTTCAGAAAATGGATTGTCGCAGCCCGTAGTGATTGATATGCGGGCCACACGATGACACACGATTTATCTTGTGAAATTTTTACAACAAAACCTGCGGGTAATGCAGTGACGATTACGTGCATATTTTTGGCTTATTGACGTTATTTTCTGGTTCAACGGGGTAATTGCATAGGTAACACATTAACTATACCTAGCAATGGCTTTCATTTTGACAGTTCAATAACATTCATTGCGGTATTTACGTTGTTCAGCAGAAAATTGTTTCGAAAAAATTAAGCAATGGATTAACAACATGCTTCAAAATGATTCAGATTCGATCGATAGTGTTTTACGCAATTAGGATGTGCGATAAAGAAGGTTTCATTGAAAAGAATCAATTATTGCGATCGGCGATTTAGCCGCTTTTTAGAAACTAAATGCATCGATACAGCCGCAAAATCGCAGATCGCCGATGCTAAAAGTAGCGTGTGTGCTTTGGCCCTAAGGGCTGATTTTTCAACCGACAGATATTTTTTATTCGTCGAATAAAATTGACGTTTAACAGTTTTTGTATGGAAGAACTGTCAAAAATTCAAATTTATTGCTCGGATAAAATTATCTGGCGTTGGAAAAATCAGCCCTTAAACGACACTTCTTATGAAAAACAGAAAACCCCAGACTAACCTATACTTAAGTCTTGAAACTAAATTATTATCAACTAGCTGCGCCCCGCGGTTTCACCCGCATAAGTCTCGATCCCGTGGGAATATCGGGATAAAAAGTATCCTATGTCCTTCCCCGGGACTCAAACTATCTCTATACCAAATTTCACACAAATCGGTTCAGTAGTTTAGGCGTGAAGAAAAGACAGACAGACAGACAGAGTTACTTTCGCATTTATAATATTAGTTTGGATGGATTAATTATTAATCGTCTTAAACTCTGCAAGTAATTTGGATACCTATCAAAAGGATTTCAAGCATAGAAACAAAAGCCGCCATTGTTTCACATTCATAAAGTATAAAATAAAAAGGCAATTTTATAACAAGAAATAGAAATCGCACTCAGTGCATGGTAGACGTGAAGTGAGCAAATATACGAATATATTTTGAGAGTCAGAAACGGTAACGGTAAGATTATTCCTCTTGGAGCCATAAAGAATTGTATTAATCTATTTTGTTTTTGTTTCATCTTTTTTATCTAATCTGCCTAGTCTTTTCCCAACTATGTTAGGCTTGGCTTCCAGTCTAACCGGATGCAGCTGAATATTAGTATTTTACATGGAGCGGCTGCCTATCTGAACTCCACAATCCAGTTACTGCAGTCTAACACGATTATACACCTTAGTAAGACTGGCTGTCAGACTTTTAGGCTTCTGACAGCCCGTAACAACTGTCAAAGATCTACGAATAACTGCCGGGACCAACGGCTTAACGTGCTTTCCGAGACACGGAGGGGTCTCTCGATATGTTATGTATGATCACCCATCCACGATCCGTCCGCGGCAAGTGTAGCTTAAAGTTCGATCAAGAGCTAGCCACGAGCCCCTCCTAACCCATCTATCTTTTTACCTTGTCATTCCAAAATATTAGAATCAATATAAGTAATCGGTTCTAATACAACAAATGTGACAGTAAGTTGATGAACAATGAATTCGAATTGCTCCGAAATCCCTGCAATGCAATCCATCAAAAAGCTTTTGGTAATCGGATTGACGAAATCTATCAAATCTATTTTCATTTCATATAAAAAATTAAAATAGATCGCTCATCTATAGATGGCATTTTTACGACCCTCCATCTTTCAACATCATTTCACAAGGTGAATGCTTGGCGAAAGTTTATGACGAACTGAAAAATCTTATCTCAACTTAAAAGAGTTTTACAGAAACATGATGTCTCAATGTGTCCACAGATATGTCATGTGTGCTACAAACCTCACGACGGCGAAAAGGCCTGTTTGTAAAATGTGATATTTTTTTATATCGGATATAATATTTATTATTGTTTATTTACTTAGAATATTTTAAGTAATTTACACAAGCACATTAATTTTCAAAATTCAAAATTGGTAAACTATTGTTAGACGAGAACAAGAGTAACTGCCGAAAAACTGTTATGCAGTTTGGCAGACTTGTAAGATAATGTTAATACAGAAGGCCAATTCCCATTAATTACGTTCAAAATCTAGTTGCAATCTCATCTTAGTGACAATCAATGTCAAAAATTTAGGGAAATTAGAGGTATTTTTGACAGATTGAGACTGAGATGAATCTTAAAGAATTGCCCCTCAGATTTTGACTAAATAAATAATCTCTTACCTACAAAACTTCGTGTAGATATTGCAAGGTCGAGGTACAGATGCCAGCACATCAAGCTACTACAATCTGTCAAATTTCTTTAATAGATTATCTACTTTATCGCTAAAGTATATGGTTCAAAGTTGATTGGGAAAATTTGACAGTTTCGGGTAGCTTGATGTGCTGGCGTCTGTACCGTGACAGTATTTTATTTAAAGATGGGTTTGGGTGCGGGTTGCAAGTGGAATAATACAACCGTAAAGTGTCCCCTTACAAACATTCCAAGAATCTCATTTAAAGTTCAGCATACTCCAAAAGTCAGAGTCAAGAGTATTATGTGCACGTTCACATACTAACTTTTGCTCTTCACATAATGCAAACAGCTTTAGTGCCTACATTAAGGCCTTACTGCCTTAGTATTGCACATTATATACTTAGTTGGGGTGCATTAGGCGCTATTGCTTACATCGCTTTTTGTTCTACGGCTGCAGAATGTGGGGATTAAGTGACCAGGGTTTCTAGTTTAACGATTAGATTATCTAATGTTCTTACTTAAAGTTTTGGTATTCAGAAGTGATTGTTATTGATATAATGTCAATCTCCACTTATCAGAGGGGAAGTTTTCGTAATTTTAAGAATGTTTACAGTCTGATCTCAGTCTCAATCTATCAACAATACCTCTAATTTCTGATAACGATTGTCGCTGAGATGAGATTGAGACTAAATTTTGAACGTTTTTAATTACGGGGATTGGCCTTCTGATAGCTCGTCCTATGCTGAAAATAAACTTAATATGCTAAGCACCTTGGTTTCGCGATTTGAGAGTTTCAGGCCAATAAGCGTACCAACAATTTTAATTTTGCAGTTTAATGGTATCTAAAATTAACTTTTAAATTAGGTAAGTAATGAAATATAAAAAGTTACATTGAAACGCAATATGAAGCCGCCTTCCGGGCCACTTCTATAAGGCGCGGTAAAAATCAAAACTTTAGGTAATCGACAATGGCGCATCGCGACAACAAATAAGGTTCAAAACAGCGATGTGTTTGATGTTAGTTGAATCGAATGACCACCAAAATAAAAGTAATTTTGGAGTGTCAACTAAATTAAAAAATAAATGCACGGCTTAGTGGAATTTTTTTTTTATATTTCTTTAAAAAGAAAAACATTCTGTCACACCACCTGTAAAACGTTATAAAAATAACAATTTCTTTTATAATTTTACATCCAGTGGTGTAGTAAGTTCACAATCTTCTATTCAATAGAATAGAAGATTGTGAACTTACTACACCACTATAATTATTATCATTTATCAAACATTATTTATTAGTAAATATTGACCATAGCTCTTCGTTTACCCTTTATGAATTTTAGAATAGGTAAGGCTTAGTCTAGGCCTACACCAATTTCAGTCTAGACGGTTTTCTACCCACATATCAGACTAAATTAGTTACCTGGAGTTAACATTGTGTTTACGAAGTGAGGTTTCTTGTCTTCTACCAAATAATTTGTTAAAACCACACATGTTCGTTGTGCCTACCTAATGTTTACAAATACCTACGTTAATTTGGTACCTATTAAACAAAGCAGTTCTAAGAATTTACTTGTTGTAAATATTGCGATAACGTAGGTATAGGTTTATGACACATAATTATTTCATTACTAGGCGGGTCTTGTGACTAAGAAATAACAGCCCGGTTCGATCGATCAGGTTAAGCTACGCTTACCGCCGTTGGTCCGTGGATGGGTGACCATACATATCAAGACCCCTCTGTGCCTCAGGAAGCACGTTCAGCCGTTGGTCCCGGCTAACATTCTCGGATCTTTGACAGTCGTTACGGGTGGTCAGAAGCCCGAAAGTCTGACAACTAGTCTTACCAAGGGATACCGTATTACCCAGTACTTAACTGGGTTGTGGAGGTTAGATAGGCAGGCGCTCCATACTGGTATTCAGCTGCATCTTGCTAGACTGGAAGCCGACCCCAACATAGCTTTGAAAAGGCTAGGCAGATGATGACTTATGATCTAAAAAACCATATTCCATGCTATTATAGATATTATTTTATTCTATTCGTTTATTTTGTAATGTCTCACCAGCGCGTGAAAAGACCTACACTATCAACACAACCAATCATATATGAAAAACGTGTTATAATAGCTATAGTAGTGAGTGTAATTCATAATATTGTTTCATTTTATTTAACTAATAGAAAAGATAACAATGACAGCTAGGTGACTATGATGAATGGATGTGAACATCCATACTAATATTATAAATGCGAAAGTGTGTCTGTCTGTCTGTATGTTACCTCTTCATGCTTAAACCGCTGAACCGATTTAGATGAAATTTGGTATAGAGATAGTTTGAGTCCCAGTAAAGGACATAGGATAGTTTTTAGCCCGATATTCCCACGGGATCGAAACTTATGTGGGTGAAACCGAGGGGCACTGCTAGTATTCTATACGAGTACTTATACTTACTTATAAATAAAAGAAAGTCGGGTTAGTTACATAATTTATAACTCAAGAACGGCTGAACCGATTTTATTATCTTTTATTGGATTTGTCTCCGCCTCGAATAGCTATCAAAATATGGGAAAAATTCACGAAAAAAAAAAAATTTAATTAATTTTCTCATACATTTTGAGGCGGTACGAAGTTCGCCGGGACAGACAGTTTTTAATCACACTAATATTATAAAGGCGAAAGTTTGTGAGTGTGTGTGTTTATATGTTTGTTACCTCTTCACGCTTAAACCGCTGAACCGATTTAGATGAAATTTGGTATAAATATAGTTTGAGTCCCCGGAAAGGACATAGGATAGTTGTTATTCCGATATTCCCACGGGATCGACATTTACGCGGGTGAAACCGCGGGGCGTAGCTAGTAAATAGATAAATTGACAAGGTATATAGATTCTGGTATTAAGATCTCATAGCTGTACTTCTTTTTTTAGTTTCTATTAAAGCTGCAAATAGACATCGATTTGTTTTTACAAATATTGCTAATTCATTGACCTTATATTTCACTGTATTATTTAATCAATACTCACTCACAAACACGGATATCGATGGATCGATCGGATATCTATGCTCACAAAGGTTGGTGGCAATGAAAATAACTTGAAGGGCATCGCAATAAGTAAACGAATTCCAAAGTACCTATAAGTAAGCAGTAATACGTCTTTTTATACACACGGCCAAAACGACGCGCTACGAAATCTCGGTTTACTTCGGTACTGGAGGTATACTCCGTAAGCACGAAATCTATAGGTTCGGTCGATTTACGGGCGTTTCCTACTCCGCATCAGCTACGGACGGACTTAACTCTGGGCCCGAACCCGAAAAGTTGTCACTATCATGTCAACGCCGGCTGTCGCTGAAAACTAGCGCTGTGGTTCTGTCTGGCACAGGGTCGTAGCATTATTCTGAGTGATGGCCGTTTTGCGTGGATGTGACGCATATTTTTCCCCAACTTGTTTTTTTTTTGTTCTTCTCTGCGTCATGGTAACGCAAATAAACGTATTTTTGACACCCGAGAAAAACAGAGGGGTCTTATAAGTTTAACGTGTGTATCTGTGTGTCTGTCGGCGCTATTGTAGCTCCCAAATGGCTGAACCAATTTAGATATTTTTGTATTTCTTCTTCTTTCATTCCCAATGTGTTATTGCCCATCCGAAAAAGATAATTAATCGGGTGCAAGGTCGACACCAAAGTTGCGGCGTACTTTTGGACGGGCCCGTATCTTCGATGACCCCTCAACAGTCGCGAGTGCACCACAGTTACGCGCATCAAATACGTAGCCTCACGTCCCAGCCGCCGCGGGAGACGCTCCGGACGTCGGGAGCCGCGTGACGACTCCCAGCCACCGTAGGCGCGGGCCTGTGGACGGAGAGTAATGGGTAGCTCACCGTCCGATCAGGACCAGGCCCGTGCTGGACGGCGCGTATGTGTTCCACGCGCGCCTCAAAGAGATGTCAGCATACAGGAAGGGTCCTGTTAGGGCCGAAGCCTGCCGGGGTTGCGGAATTGTCGGAAAGGGTTACCACTACCCCAGAACATGCTAAGCTAAGGAAGGAACACGAGTGGGTTTTAGTCAGTAAGAGTCTGACAATCCCTTCCGCTCCACCCAGAGCGGGAGGGGTCATTTGATGATTTCCCATCCACAAAAAAAAACCCAAGAGACACAGTCAGTGAGCAACTGGTAGTGCGTCTTGTTCTACCGAGCGGCCGTAGGTTTATTAGTTCGAAGACTGCCGAGCTAGCCGTGATACTGCGGAGTTATTGCGTAACACACTATCAGTAGCGATGATTTTCATTATGACAGTTCAACAACATTCATTGCGTTATTTACGTTGTTGAGCAGACAATTTTTTCGAACATACTAAGTAATGGATTTGCAATATCCTTCAAAATGATTCAAATTGAGATTGATAGTGGTTACCTATGCAATTTATTAGGGTGCTTACTTTATTATACTATGCTAATCCTAATATTGAGCTCGCGTGACCAAAGGACGAAAGCACGTGTTATTTAATAACCAACTCCGCATTTAGGAAACAATGAATTACCTACTTCTGTTTATATAACGACTCTCCTGTCAAATTATTTCATAGGTAATTATTATGTCCTTGCACGAATTAAGTGTTTTGTTGAATTATAATCATGAAACGAGCAAATTATTAGTAAATTGTTCAATCCGTCATTTTGGGGTATAATTTATGGTTTGTTACAAAATTAAATAGCAATAATAAAATTATGCCTAAGCTACGTTTGAGTGCTAGTTGGAAAATTGGCAATTAACGACAGGGCTGATCCTTTCCGTCAAACTTTTTATCACCTTAATTAAGACTAAGAGGTACGTAATATAAAATTACCTACTTCGCAGACTATTACCGGTAATAAACTGAACTTTATAAACTTTTCTTACGGCGAAAATACACTAATTACTAGTTGCTAACGTTGCTATGTTATTAACGTTTCTAATTAGTACTTTGGTCTTTGTCCTTTTTCGGGAAACCTGTAGGCAATATTCTATTCACTGACAGTGCTAGATAATTAATTAATTTATAGCACTGTGTGACCTAAACCCGCATTTAAGTCACGCTTTTCTGTGACTTAAGAGTCCATTTTTACACTGAAAAGCGTGGTTTAACTGAGGGTTTAGGTCACACGAGCTATAAAATAGTATAGGTACGACACGTGTGATTTCCCTCGCTGCGCTTGGGCGCTAATTTCACGCCGTGCAATAATTCGTAATCATTACATAGTACCTATAAAACAAAGTCGCCTAAATGTCTGTAAACGCATAACTTCCGAATGACTGCACAAAATTGGATAATTATTTGTTTTCAGTATTGTCAGGACAAGGTAGGTATGTATGAAAGAATAATGAGGACATTCGAAAAAAAAATTACACACATGCGAAGTTGGGTCGGGCCGCTAGTATACTATAAAAAGATAGAGAGCGTATACCCTATACATACTCCATTGTTTTAGGAAATTAACTAAAGGTAAACAAATCGTTAAAAGGGTTTTTGATTACCCATTCTGTTAAAAATACGTTATTACCCAATTAAATTTATTTTCCTCTTTTATTAGTGTGTTAAACTTTATCATTTAATTTTATTCTTAAACTACTCTTCGTTCGATATAACTGCTTGAGCAAAATATTTTAGTTAGATTTATGATAATAATTTAATATTTTATAATCTGTCTATTGTGCTCAAAAATACAAGTTCTCTAAATCTTTAAAGGAATACAACGAATTAGATAACGCTGCTCAATTGAAGAGTACATACCTACAACTGTGACGTAGCATGACAAATGTAGTGACAGGACAAGGTAAAGTGACGTTTAGTCGGTTTCTTTTGTTTAGTATAATTAATTCACTCAAAACATTGCCGGTTATCAAGTGAAACATTTGTAGTTTTCATTTAAAATGCCCAATTTTATACCTATTATAAAATGACTTCGTTAACAGTGTGCGAATAGGCTTTGGCGAAATTTCGGTATTTATGCTTGTAACCCTGTTCAGTAAATAAAATTATTTTAAAATTTGTAACAATAGGTGAATCACGTGTTTTATTTTTTTGTTTAACTTTTATATATTTATTAAAACTTTATGCAAAAGTAAAAAAAATACTGTACAGAGGCGGACTTAATGCCTGAGGCATTTTCTATCAGTCAACCTTAGGGTGATGCAGAGACAAAACATGGCAGGTGCAACATACAGAATAACTAGCTTGGAAATGACTATAAAATAAAAGAATATATACATAGATACACACATATAAACCAAATGAACTCTCGGAGGAAAAATTATCGGTAGAGGAGAAAACGAATCCAGCAAATCAGCGCTGGGATGTTACGGCTAACTTCTGCCGAATATGTTCACGTGCCTTCACTTTAAAAGATAACCGACTGGTTGCCGTCCTAATGTTCAGAGTTATATAACTACCTAAACCAACTGTGTATAACTACTATGCCAAACTACAGACTCTACAATATAATAACTAGACGCCATCCCAACCACTAACGACCAGTTAAACAGGAACGCGCAAACCTCACAATAATTCACTCAAGGAATCCATAACGTTATTTTCCACTTGTTACGTGGTCCCCGGTCTTAACCCAATAATGTACAAACACTGTCCCGCTGGGCCGTTAAGACAGATTTATGTCCGTAACTTAGGGACAGTATAGTGAGGACAGCAACGACGGGTTAACTCAACCGGGTTATCATAACCTTGTTTATGAGCAGATAAATGACTTATTAACAATGACAAGGAACTATTGTTATGATTTGAATGCTGCTGTGCTGCTTTTCTTGCTGGAGACGAGATATAGGTAAATGGGGATTTCATTTGTGGGTGGGTTGGACACACAATTGAAGTCTCCATTTCTTTTTTTATTAGACCTTTTTTTACTAACTAAGCGTAATACATTAGCGTGTTGTATTTTATTATAATTATGTATTTTATGGTGTACAATTAAGTACCTATATAATTAAACAAATAATAATACTCCGCGCGATAACCAAATTATAGCGACATCTAATTTTTTCACTAACACCATCTATCGACATTGTGGGTAACTTTACGATCAATGATAAATCCCAATAAATAGTTTACTTTGTTAACTATTTGCATAAAGACAGCATTACATCTAATTTAAAATGTTGTTGCCAGGTTTGTCGAAATACTTACTTACATAAAATAGGCACATATTACTTTTTAACCGACTTCTAAAACAGGAGGAGGTTCTTTAACGAAATAGTTAAGAATGCTCAACCAAGAAAAAACAGGATTTTTATCAGTCTTATCATAACCTCGATGATTACTGTGTATTGTTACTACTTACTAGGGATAGAGACACGGGACACCCATGATACACAAGTAGGTACCGACTGAGGCTAGCGCAGGTGGGCGTGGCCTAATTTTGGTAGATAATTTTTAAAGCACCATACCGGTTAATTCAGTAGCTAATATAGGCGCTGATCAGACAAGCCATTCAGCTCCATTTCAAGATAAATCTTATTTCTTTAACTTTAACAGAAATCGTCAAAACGTAACGGTGCTCCGGCGCACTGGGGTACTTATACTCCGCGCAGTAACGAAACCATAGCGACTTCTAATTTTTCGACTAACGCCATCTATCGAGCTTGTGGGCAACTCTACGATCACTAACAGATCCTTTGAGAATACTTTATTTTGTTAAATACTTCGATATAGACATTATCCAGAACTGTGTATTCACCCCCTTCCTCCCTTCGGTACTCACCCCCTTCCTCCCTTCCTTTTATACCCTGTTTTTGTCCAGACGGTAAAAAACAAGTCAGCCGATAAAATTATAATTCGCTGTAACAAGTAAATTTAAACTAAAGTGCGTAGTATTTATCTAAATACTAGCAGCGCCCCGCGATTTCATCCGCATAAGTTTCGGTAATTTTATTGTTGTTTTCCTCGGGAACAGCACTTTTTTCGGGATGAAAGGTACCCTATGTCCGTTTCTATACACCTGACAACGTATTCAGGATGATCGGTCCAGTTGATTAGGCGTGAAAAGGTAACAAACAAACTTACTTTCGTATTTTTTACAATATTAGTTAGGATTATTTCTATTCATAATTATGTATCGAGGGTGAAAGAGATGTAGGTATATTTGATGTTTTTCCTAAAATAATGACTTTAAAAAAATCCTATAACAAGTGAGACAACATTGGACCCATAGAATAAACAGCATAATATGAGAACTGTGTTAAAATTTAAGTGCAGAATAAAGTACCTACCTATCCAAACTAATATTATACTCGTAAATTCGAAAGTAACTCTAGATATCTGTCTGTCTGTCTGTCTGTATGTTACCTTTTCACGCGTAAACCACTGAACCGATTTAGATGAAATTTGGTATAAAGAGAGTTTGAGTCCCGGGAAAGGACATAGGATAGTTTTTATCCCGATATTCTCACGGGATCATAACTTATGCGGGTGAAACCGCAGGGCGCAGCTACTATTGTATAAACTAGCTTCTGCTCGCGACAAACAAACAAACTTACTTTTTATAATATTAAATTAGGATACCATTTTTTACTTCAGGTCTCGAATCAAACCAAACATACTCGTAGCAGACAACCATATTTCCGAACATAACAATGATCTAAATCTGATTAAGAAGTTGTTTCATCGTAGAGTTATCTCTTTATTAACCTCGAGATGAAAGCAGCGAAGTCCTAAATATTATTAAACATCAAATGAATTATTTAGCACTTTCAAATTATCTGGCGGAGTAGAATATCATGGACAAAAGACGGTATAACGCGAACGAGGTAGCTTAATATAATAAAGGCATTCGGAATTTTGTGTTAAGCTTTTCTCTCGGTGCCAAATGTTTCCAAGTCGACTTACGAGTTAAATTGCCGGGATTCGTCTTAATTCTTCAGCTATTACGACTCTCATGACGCGTATACGGCAGGTGCTTCTGAGATAATTTTGCAGTTAGTTTTGTTCATGATCTCTTGTTGTCGAGTAATTAACTCGCTAAAATCTACTCGCGAACTTACCTCATTTTTTACCGTGGAACACAGAGAGCTCTTAATGAACGCAAGTAGGCGAGGCTTTTAACGCTTTTATCTACGACACAAGAAAGTAGGAAGAGGTACTTTGTACATAATATATGAAGCTATAGTCAGCCATACTTTATGTTTAGTTTATAGCGTTGCGTTGTGAGCCGACTGCTTAAAGCAGTTTAAAGCCATTTCATGTCTCCGCTGACGGGTTAATAGGAGAAATTACGGTTATAGCCATACCTAGTGCCTTCTATACCTGCGCGCCAACGTCCAACGATTTAACGAATCATAATAATTGTTTTAATATCCAAACTAGATTTTATAGAGCATAAAACTTGGACGGAGCAATAAAAGAATTTTTCATCATAAAAAACGAAGGGTAAGCACCATCATTAATACAAACTTTGTATTTCCATGATTTGTACCTCTTGCTTTGTTGTATTGTAATTTTTACGGTCGGGGATGCCTGCGCTCGCGTGGCTACGCTGCGTAATCGTATTTTATATCAACAATGGCCCTTATCTGTAAAAACGTATTTGAAATTCATGGGTCTGCGTCGTTGAAAAATTGTCTACAGTATTTTTATGTTTAAAGCTCTTGCGGTGATGATAAAAAGTCGGGGTTACCTGTTCAGACGCACGGAAAGTTGACGTTTACGTAATTTATTTTAGTAATTTATGGACGACCTTTAAAAATCTTTATGGTGGTCAAAAATAATTTGTTAGTAATATTTTAAGACGTAATAGAAATGTTGTTTTCTCGCTTCAGAACTAACAAGAGGGTGAAGTTTTAAGCTTTTTCTTTCTCGCCTTTTACGATATTGGTTTGGAGTGAAATATCGGCGTCCTTAACTTATTTATCTCTGGCAGCAGCCAGCCCAAGACGTGCGTGCAATGCAAAGTTCGCGAAATATCTTTCGAATGTAAAATGAGCTAATTTAAAGAACTTTCAAAGAACGTTTGCGATGATCAGACGTAATTTAATAAACAGGTATCTAGTTAGAGGATTGTTGGTATTAATCAAAGCAGGGCCCGCTGTCTTAAATAAAATATGAAAAGTGAAAATGTTTGCTGTAATTTACCTGATTTTACTTTAGATACTGGAATTGAATTATGACTAGCTGAATTATTCATAAGTACTTTAAATATAACCTTTTTTATTTTTTTGGTTTATATACAGACGCCAGCACATCAAGCTACTACAATCTGTCAAATTTCTTTAATAGATTTTCAACTTTATTTCTAAGGAATAAGGTTCAAAGTTGATTGGGAAAATTTGACAGTTTCGGATAGCTTGAAGTGCTGGCGTCTGTACATGAGTTTACCTGTGTACATAACGACATGGTACATATTGTACTAGCTAGTAATTATTAAAGCTTTGTACTTGCTTGTTTGTGTTTCTATTTTCGTGACATAAAAAAAATGTAAACACATTTTTAATTTTTTCAAGTAAAAGCTACTTGAAAAACATAACCCACCTTCTCGCGCAGTCGGGTAAAAAATTAAAAATGCTTTTTTTTTGCTTTTCCTGTTACCACCTAAAATATTGAGTTAGGTACATTGTAAGACGACAACGCCTGTATAGCACTATACCTGCCTACTGTGTGATTGGCGGAGTTAATTGATTTACGTCCTGAATTACACCCCTACATTGTTCATATAACATAATTAACTCGCGTACCTCACAGACTTATTACCGTTAATTAGTCTATTATTTAACAATGACTTTAGAATGGCCACTTAGGTACTTTTTATCTTGATACACTGAAAAGTACTTAATACATGATAACAAAGTTTTACATACTCCATACTTCCATGTCCAGGAGTCCAATTCTCGTAACTAAAAACGTTCAAAATTTAGTCGCAATCTTATCTCAGCGACAAACAATGTCTAAAACTTTTCAAAAATGTAGATAAATTAGAGGTGTTCTTGACAGATTGAGACTGAGATCAGACTGTGAACGTTCTTAAAATTACGGGAATTACCCCTCTGATCAGCCGGCCAAAACATACCTAACTTATTTCATGTGAAAATCTAATTAAACACCTTCCGTCTTGGGGAGATGGAGGGATTTGTAGATCTTTCGATTAAAACCACACCGTCGTCACAAACGTCGTGGCATTTCAAAAAACAAGGCCACGAGATTTCTGATTGAACGCAACGCCAAAACAGTGCCAGCCCACGTGAGAAATAATAAAGATTTTTGTACCCAGTACGACATGAAACCACAAAAAAATTGCTTGTAGGTCTGTACATCAACCACAGTCTCATGCAATGGAAAGTTAAATATTCCCTTGCAGATTCATCGTATTTAAACGAACACACAAATAACCACACACATTACCATATCATAAATGCTAATTATTTAAATTAAAGTTCAAGCCCACAAAAATCCGACGTGAAAACGGAACAATATCAAAATGCCCAGTCTCGCCGAATATATTAAGTGAAAATTTTTCTGAAAAGCGAATTTAACTCCGCGAAGTGAACTACGAATTCAAAAAGGAATTAATTAAGCTGATGTGTTTAAAACTCCGCACACGAGAGTTATAAATTTTAGTGAGTAAGTCACGACCTGGCTACGTATTTATGTATTCGCAAGAATTTACTGGAACCACTCCAGTCCACACGTGAGCTTCGTATGCTAAATTAGCCTTCTTGAAAATAGTGGTGGTTTTTTTATATTTTGATGGATTGAATTGGAGTTTCAGCTTTCTCGGTATGGGATGGTAAATGTCTGGTGAACCTGTTAGATTAAATACTTGTAAAGCTATAGCCTTGTTTTCCTTTGAGTAGAATGTTATCGTTTACTCTGTAATTCACTGTCATATAGCTAGGTCTTTTTTTTTTTTTGACGTGTTATCTTGCCCGACCCTCATGCATGTCCGCTATTGCTAAGTACGCGTGAATAGCTCTTGTATTTTTACTTTTATTCAATATGCCACTGTTATTTATCAAAAACCTCGATTGTTTTAACAGAACCTTTCAGGAAGAAGCGTACATTCTGTAGCGAAAATAAAAAATCACTTCACTGCATTGAATAAAAACGTATAATTTTTAAGAAAAACTAAATCACACTAATATTATAAAGGCGAAAGTTTGTGAGTGTGTGTGTTTATATGTTTGTTACTTCTTCACGCTCAAACGGTTAGACCAATTTTGATAAAATTTTGTATGGAGGTAGCGGACAGACTGGATTAACATACAAGGCTACTTTTTATCCCGATATTCCCACGGCATCGACATTTACGCGGGTGAAACCGCGGGGCGCAGCTAGTTTTAAATATAAAAGGTAAAAAAACCCTAAATACAAACGTTTATTACCGTTGGATCCCGTTTTTTGATCCCGTTTTTTAGGTATTACCGATGGATCCCGTTTGCTATTTCCGTTGAATCCCATATTATAACAACATGTGTACATTTCAGAAGAAAGTGATTTACCTTTATCAAACACTAAAAAGAGATTATTTTTAGTGGGTTACCCGGAACCGAACTAGTTAGATTAGGTTAATTATTAAAAAAAAAAACAATGTTAGGTTAGGTTAGGTTAAAACTGTGACCCCTACGCACGAGCCGAGCGAGCGAAGCGAGCGGTGCCGCGGCAGCGGCCGGCGAGTGCCAGAAACGACTAGATTATATAGAAAATGAGTTGTTTGTGAAATAAATAGTATACCAAACGTTGGTTGTAAACTAAAAATTTGTCAATGGAGTTTTGGTGAAACATTAGTGAACCCCTCATTTTATTATAAACAATTTTGTTGTTGAAAGTACCCGCATTCATATTTTTTTAAGCATTCGGGATCCAACGGAAATACTTTTCGGGATTCAACGACAATAAAACGTAATTATCTTGCATTTTTTAAATTCGGGATCCAACGGAAATACATAATAATGTTTTGCGGGATCCAACGCCAAAAATATTAAAATGGGATTCAAAAACGGGATCCAACGGTAATAAATCAATACAAAACACGATAATTAGTTACTGGACAACATTGCAGCTGTAAAAATATTAAGAAGACGAGAAATCAGAAGTGTATCAACTTCAGATTATATGTATTTTAGGATAAAATTTTATAACGAATTTCTCGAACTAGCAAATCGATTGCAATCGGTTTTTAGGCTCGCTAGCACTAATTTTCACATATTTTAAAAGGAATTCTGGTATTCTCTTCTATTCTATTCTGATCTGTCTGACCTCAACAACCCAGTTACTGGGTAACATGATATAACATGATCACTACTAGGATTTTGAATTTGTTTTGTAAGATACTGAAGCTGTTTCGTTAGACCACATGCAAAGGAATAGGATATTTGCACCGTGTGTAGTGTGGTTGTATGACGTCATCTATGTTGTTAAACTTGCATTTTTACAAATAAATTAAATACAAAATGAAGTGCCAAACACTAAATACAATTTGTTAAGCACACAAACATAATGAAATACAAACATTTGCGCATGTAATTTGGTTTTGCATTCCTTTTGTAGTCGTCCAATCGCCCACATAATTCGTAATACTACGTTACATAAATTTTGTCAGTTTTGTTCTCATGAATTGAAATGGATTTCCATAAAATATTGTCCTTTCATACATTGAGCTTATTAAATTCAGTTAAATTAGCCTATTTTCGGGTTAAACTATCGCTCGGTACCGCTTATTGTAGAATAATTACATTGCTTTGTGTTTAATAATATGAGGTTACAGTTAAGTGATTGCTAAATAGTCGTTGGTGCGGTCAACAATGTCAGTTTTGTCCACAAAACACTGCTTTTTGGATAGTGAACTTTTTACCAAAACTTTTTTTTCATAAATTCATCGGGTCCCAACAGAATGTGGAACAAAACGTTGATGTTAGTTTAATGTGAAACCGATAAGCGGCTTTTTATTTGTTTGTCACATACAAGGGAGGGAAACTTTTAGTTATATCTACCTACAGTTATTATATCATATACACCTTCATCAAAAAGTTATTTACGTCTGAAAATCGTTTTTAAAGGATCAAAGGCACGTCGTTTTCTTGTGTCTTGGCTAGAACTATCTTTTTCTATTTATCTTAAAAAGTATGTAGGTACTTATAGTCCTTTTAATCATGTGGGGTTCGAGGGGAGAGGGTAAGAAAAAATATCGGAGGGAAGGGGTCAGAAAAAAATCGCGATTAATCACAATGGGGTGGGATAGTGTGACAATCACGTATACAGGGTGTCCCTGGAAGTATGGATCAAATCGAATAGGGACGTGGGCAAGGTCATTTCCAAACGTTTTAGCAAAAAAAAAATATAAAAAAAAAAAAAAAACAAAAAAAAAATACTAAAAAAAATAGAGAAGAAAGATCGAATTCGTGGAAACTATCAGGGCTATCAATTTATTTCTTTTAGATAGCCCTGATAGTATTTTTTTATGATTATTTTGTTTGAACACTAAGCGAAGTGATTGCAAAAAAAAATTAAAATCGGTCATAACTTTTGAACCATAAAAAAATTCACTGACATTCTCAAGGTTAAAAAGTTTGGAAATGACCTTGCCCACCCCCCTATTCGATTTGATCCATACAGTTCGCGTCAAATAACTTGGCCGCTCTGAAGCTTAGGCTTTCCGAACGCCGCGCATGCGCTCTGCTGTTTTATTCCTATGATTAAACTACTGCGCAGTGATTTGTTGCCTAATTCAGAGCGGCCAAGTTATTTGACGCGAACTGTACTTCCAGGGACAGCCTGTATAGTGGATACACGTATAAGTATATCAATCCATTTGTGCGACGAAAATTCTAGCTGAATGTGTGAAATGTAAAATATTTTTTACCAATAATGAATTCCATAATAAAAAATACCCGTGATCCTGGCAGAGGGGCAGGGGTAACCTAAAACCTCACGACGTATCACGAACGAGGGATAAAAATGGTCTAAAAAACTTCTTATGATTAAAAGAGGGCATTTTATACAACTGCCAAAGATATGATTGAATGATTGATTGATTGTTTGATTTGAATGTACGGACATTAATAATTTAAGTACTTAACTTCATTAGGACGAGCTAGTACACATGTGTACCACAAGCGGTACGTACCAGCTCGTCCCCAAGAGAATTAGTATAGGCAATTTGCTTTACAATTATATCTCTGACTTTACTTAGACCATGTGTAAATATTATAACGGTACCTATTTATAAGAAATTTTTCCACCGTACCACTTCAGTTGGAAGACGACTACGCTTTCGATTTTTCAGCGGCATAACTTAGTCATTACAGTATAGTTGCACCTTACGAGTGAATGCTGCAGGATAAAATATTAGCGCAGTTTCGAAGCTTTTACGCATATTATTTATTCAAAATAAGAGCAGAGACTACTTGGAGCCGCTCTGGATATCTGAGAACAACCATCTATTCTGTAAAAATCTCAACGTGATAATTTAGGTGAAGTGCTGTTGGAGTGAGCTGGCAGGAGTGTCAATGAATCAATCCCTAGCACCAAATGACCTATTCCCCTAATTAAAACGTTCAAAATCTAGTCGTAATCTCGTCTCAGCGACAATCAAGGTCAAAAACTTGTCGAAAATGTAAGAAAATTAGAGGTATTTTTGAAAGATTGAGATCAGAAAAAAAAAAATACAAAACTTCCACGTAAACGACGTCCGACGAGGCGTCGTTGTCGCCGTGACATTGTCGTCGTAAACGTTCTTAAAATTACGAGGATTGCCCATGACAGCTCACTTCACCTATGTTTTCACGGTGAAAAAACAGAATAGACCCAAGGGAAAAAAATATCTAAAATATTGCTTAGTTCGAGATATTTGTTGTTTTACAAATACACAAGCTAAATATATCCAAATTTATGAAAATATTTTTCAATTTAGGACAACAAAAAAGTATGGGCTCGTTAAAATGGACGAGTAATAATTTTTTTGAAAATTAAACTATTAGTTTGGTACCAAACGTAACTGCAACAAATTAATGTCGACATTCGTAAAACGTGCAATCCTTTGATTGTAACTATTATTATTTACCTACCCATCGGCGTTTATTTTGATTAAAATATTCGTGTGTTTTTATGTCCTACACTAGCGCGGCTCCACGGTTTCATCCGCTGCCACAGTTTAATTTAAAAGAAATCGGATTATTTTTAAATTACTTAAAGCACTTTGGCAATAGACAATATTTTTAGTCATATTGTATACAGGGTCTAATTAAATAAGCTGGCGATTCGATGGGTATCAATATCTAAACACGATAAAGTAAAAATAAAAAAGGTCCATATAACTTTTTGGGCAGTTAACGAATGCTGGTAATGTTACTTGAAGATAAGTTGAGAAAATGTGTTTTCTTTTGTTTTATCGTGTGTGTGTATATCGATACTCATCTGAAGGCCATTTCCCGTAGTTAATAACGTTCAAAACTTAGTCGCAATCTTATTTCAGCGACTGTCAATGTCAAAAATGTAGGGATATGTATTGAGGGTGAAAGAGATGTACCTAGGTATAATTGATGTTATTCCTAAAGTAATAACTTTTAAAAAATCCTATTACAAGTGCAGAGACAACATTGGACACACCAAAAAAAAAGACGGGTTGCACTCCGGGAGTGCCGGCCGAAGTGAAAACTTGAATATTAACGTTGAAATAAATCAATTATTAATTTAATTAATATTACTCATTTTTTTTCAATATTTCTGCGTCACTTTTTTCATTAATAGATGCACTTTGTTCAATTTCCATATTTTAAACACTTTCGGTCTTATTCATAAAAAAAGCCTATTGAAGGTTTAAACCATTCATTAGTTAAAATGCTCAATAGGCCTTTAAAACATTCGATAAAATTTTGTATTCATAAACGCTTCATAAACGTTCTATAACTAGAATGTCCTACAACTTCTAAATGTTGCCATTATAATGAAGTCATCCAACAAATTGGCCAACACATTAAATCGGCATACGAGAATATCTGTCTACGAACCGAATATTTGTGTCCATAGACATTATTACGTATGAAAAACTAATTTATTGTCTACAGTTTCAACAGTTTTGACGCGACAACGTCATGGTCGTCATGGAAACAATATGAATATGTCAATGAATGAATTTGATATTGTATGTGTCAAACTAAAAAACTTTTGAATATTTTTTTGTATTTAAAATAAATGAAATTAAGACCGGAGACTAGTTGCAATAAAGGGCAAAGAATTGAATATTGGTTGGAGGAGGATAAGGTGTGTCCCCCCCGGTGGGTTCCCGCATTGTCGAGGCGGGGGGGCTCAGTAGCCGTGGCTTGGACACCCACGGTGAAGCGAAGTGGAACCCGAGGAGGGGCCGCTCGTCAGGGCTTTTGCCGGTAAGCCGACGACGTAGCGGCCAACAAGTAGGTTGCGGTGCCGCTTGAGCGACATCGCAGCTGAGGCGGGCCGCGATTTCGTATCGGAGGCATCGCGGCTGAGGGTTGGAGGCCGCGGTGGGAGAGGAGTGCCGGTATTGCGGTGCGCCGCTCTCCCTACCTTCCGCGGCCTTGACGGGGTCGCCACCGTCCGATGGCGGACGCGGTGGGGCCGCAGAGGAAGAGGAGTGTTGGTATGACGTTGGCCGCTCTCCCTATCCTCTGCGGCCGAAAATTGGCAGGCGGCGGGGCCAATGACCTGACCCGTCGCAGGGGGACCAAGGGTGCCCAGACACGGGGTCGTCTGGCGCCCATGTGCTGGTTTGGTCCCTGGGGTGGTCACGGCGTGCTATGTGTTCTGGTGCGCCGGTGATGGGGAATACTCCCCAGAGGAGGGTCCGGTGACGGACAGCCGCGGCGGGTTCACGGATGAGTGCTAACGCGTGCCCGTGTTCCCGCCGTAAGCGGCAGAGGAGGACACCGTGGAGTTTTAGTGGGTTGGAGTCCCACATAACTGCACTATCTCCCCGTGGTAGTGCAGAATGCATGAGCATTTCTCCACGTTAAAAAAAAAAAAAAAAAAAAAAAGGATAAGGTGTGTACCTACTGTTACAGCTAAAATGTGTTCAAAGTAAGTTATGTTTTGTAAACATTCTCAATTTCTTATACTTATGCTTGCTTTTGCTTCTAATCCTTAGATTTTTTGGAAGAATTGGTCAGGGAGAGGTCTCCATAATAGAAAATAAAAACACTGACACAAGCACTAACGCTAAACAGGGGCAGCCTGGCATGATTTACGAATTAGGTGCCTATCCAATTTACAATTTTACGAAGAACTTCGTTTGCCTGTACAAAACTCATTGTAACAAAAAAAAACCCGCCATAAGAATAATAATGACTGTTATTTTGATGCCGCTACTGATTAATTAAATCAGTATAAATAAGATAATGAAGAGAAAGAATTTATAACATTAGTTTTGTATTTCAGGTCAATAGGACTAGTAAAGATGGTGCTTCACTACGAATAGCAGAAAATGAAACGGCCTACAGAAGAGATGGCACAGATGGCAAATGAAAAGCAAACATTTTAAAAATTTTGTTCTGCTTGCACAAGTTTTAGAAGCCAAATTAGAGTTTAGAGTATTGTTCAGCCGTGAACAGGCAAGAGTTACATACGCCAGCGTCAGCAACAAGAGCGACATACATTCGTTCCACATAAATTAGTAATTAGTAAATGAATAAATTAGTCATCAAGCTGGAGTAGAGTTTGATTCATCTTCCATAATTCCTCTCACTATGGCCAAGACACCTTTAACCATCACCAGTTCTATGAGTCTGTGGGACCGGCAATGACAAAACTATTTCCTGTGTACACATTGCACGACGTACAAAAACCCCTATTCCTACCCAAATTCTGTCTCTTCCCGTAGGTCTCCCGTAGGCTTGTATGATAGGTTAGGGTGTTAGGATAACTAGGGTGTTAAGTAGTTGCTGTAGGTTTATAATCAGTAGGGTGAGGTAACCATAGATACCAGGCTCATTTGTTACAAACTTAGCCACACTGTATGCATTTGGAATAACAGCCGTACTAAGCTGTAAGTCCCGGTGCGTACAAGTATTATAAAAATAAACTGATATTTGTATACAAGCTTTTTATTAATGAACTACTCCCTAAATTTCTTCTCTTTTACTTTAGATCTTGTTGGCTCAAAATATTGCCACTTCCACGTTGTCGTCGGTGGCAGCGCAGAGGTCACTTTGACTGCATGTTTTGGGTAGGACAAATAAGGCAGGATAGGAAGTGGAGCATATTTTGCAACATAGCTTCACAGCCACACCCTACTGGAGCATCTCCCTGCAGGGTGTAAACTTCCGTGGTCGACACGGAAGCATTGTTTTCACACAAAAGCAGCAATGTCCCACAGTATTTCTTGTTGCTATAATGTGCTTCGTTATATTTTTCGTCGCTTCTATTTTGTATTGTAGGTAGGTATATAATAATAAACTAAATTGGTTAAACAGAAGTTCAAAATAAATTAAATACAACTGCGGCTCCTCGAAGTACTATTGTTTACGAAACTGACTTTTCAAACATTTGTACGTCAAATGTCATTTTCTTCGGCCATCTTTGTCGTGTCTCACTTGGTTCACTTCGGTTGGCGCCGCCGTAGAAAGAGATGGGGGGGGGGGGGGAAATCTCTCCTGACGGTCACGTGTCCTGACGCGATGCCCTGACGCGAGTTTAACATTTTTTACCCATTACAAAAAGTGTTCAACGCCGCTAAAGAAGTTTTCACTTCAAAAAAAAATCAGAAAGAACGCGAAGCGAAAACGGAGTAAGTAATAGCGCGGGCGGGTGATAGGATACACGCGGTGGTTTGGGGCCTCGGGGGCGTTTCGCGCGAACGAAGTCTTTCTGACTTTTTTCTGCTCGGCTCCTAAGGGTCGTAGCGTGATGGTAAATAGCCTATAACCTTCCTCAAGAAATTGGCTATCAAATGCAAAAAAAATTGTTCAAATCTGACTGGTAGTTTTAGAGATTATCGCGTTCAAACAAACAAAAAACAAGTAAACTCTTCAGGTTTAAATATTATTAGTATATAGGTTGAAATTGAAAACATGTGACAAATCGAAATGGGAGATTGTACTCATCATTGTGAATAACTTTTACTATGGGACCAAACCTGAAATCGCGAAAAAAAAAAAGCAGCTGTTCTATACATTTTGACGAGTTATGCGAACATAAATGTAGGGAACAGCTGTTTTTTTTTTCGCGATTTCAGGTTTGGTCCCATAGTAAAAGTTGTTCATAATGATGAGTACAATCTCCCATTTCGATTTGTCACATGTTTTCAATTTCACCCTGTAGATCATTAGGGATTGTTATTATATTCTTGTTAGACAAACAAATCCTAGTTCCTAATTTATTAACCTATTTATTGAAGTAGAAACTTCTTTAGGCGCGTTGGGCATTTTTTGAGATGGGAAAGAGCCATTGAATTCGCGCCACTGTTACCGTAACCGACACCGCTTCGGATGTGTACGGCTGTCCTCGATTTTAATGTATTTCCGATATGTCAGTGAGTGATGGCAAAGTATTCTGTTTGTGTTTTGTTTATATGACGATTCAAAAAATACACACGTAATTGTTCAAGTTTTCACTTCTGTCGGCACTCTCGGAGTGGCATTTAAACTAAATTTACAATAGTGGCACGTAGGCACATATAATAGTAATCGTAATCTCCCTCCCAACCCGTTTATGTTATCAATTACTCTAAGTAATACGAGCTGACGTCACACCACTTTCCAAATTCGCTTAGCAAGAACAATGCTAAACCGGATACACGCAGGGCTGAAATATAACCGGGGATAAAACACCCTTTGTTTGAAATAATGGATGTATTATAACGACCACTAGCAAAGGACACTCGACCCATTAGAGATAGTAATGAAATTCATAGAGGTAATAAAATAAATCAGGTCATTTATACGTGAGGGGACTCCATGGTTTCCGCTAGTTTGAAACTATTTTAAAGCATCCCCTGAAGCGTCTTCGTAAATATAGTGGAGGTGTTTAAGAACAACAGCCAGACCAAGGTTCTGAGACGCGAGTTCAAACGAGCTTGTGTCAAGACGTTGAAGAAATATGCAAATAGGTACCCAGGACTGTAATGAGTATTAGTAACTAATGTGTGCACACGGGTTTAATTAAATTTTGTTTAAAAAGGGTTTTTTTAATTTTTTTATTGCTGAATGGGCCCGCTCTTGACCTCGATCATGCCTAATAGAAAGTAATGAATGAGGTCTATGATGGAACGAGCGTGCCCAGAAAATGCCTAAGGCACTGGAACACCAACGCATCGACGAAACACAGCAGGCTGCTTGACGCCGGACTCGGTAGGAGAGTGGTCGCAAACCATGCGGGCGTTAGCCCTACCACCGCAAGGGAAGAATTGGCCAGTCAAATAAGATGCTGCGGTGTGACTGTCCAGGATGCGCCAAACGCTCGGTTCAGTTAAGTAACTGGCGGAACAAACTGCGCTACACGAGGATACTTCTTCATGCATCCCAAAATATTTTATAAAGAATCAAATCGATCTGTCTAGCCTTTTTCCAACTATGTTGGGATCGGCTTCTAGTCTTACCCGATGGGGCTCAAAACCGGTATTTTACATGGAACGACTGCCTATCTGAGCTCCACAACCCAGTTCCTAAAACGATACCCATTGGAAAGACAGGTTGTCAGGTTTCTGAAGATCCGTAACGACTTTTAAAGATCTACGAATGACAGCCGGGATCAACGGCTTAACGTAGTTTCCGAGCCACGGCGAGGTTTCAATATGTAATGAATGGTCACCCATCCATGAACCGACCGCGGCAAGCACAGCTTAGCCTTCGATCTACGCATGCGGCTGTTATTATTTAGCCACGAGCCTCTTAGAGATTTTATAAAGAATAGTCCGCATATTAATTCAGAGAAATTACGTTCACCAATCCAATTGCGAAGGTACTTAATAACAGCAGTTTGATTTGAGTTATGAATTTGTCAAGCTCCGCTAATGAGACAATTGATTTTCTATTGTTTCGTCGCCAACGGGCGACGCGCGCCGCTTGACCGGTTAAAAACCTTTCAGATATTATTAAGCCAATTAAAATAAGCAGCACTGAAATATCTCTCCGACAATTAAAACTTTAAACAATTAGTAGACGGCGAGTGTAAAAATCGGGTTAATCTCTTTCACAGTGTAATTTTCAATAAATAATTCAAATAGAGAGGAGTGCCTAGAAGGGTCGGTAATTAATGGAGCATCGTTTAATTTACATTGTTTTAATCGTCCTTTGTACTTCGAGGTACATTATCTGAAGACAACTGCTTGCTGAGAAATTTATGTGTGAACCGGAATTTGGGCTGGCTTCCTTTGATTCGATCTGATTTGTTTTACTTCGGACTGGTAGGTATGTTCCTTGATATAAATATTTTAAGCTTGTTTTTAACTTAGATAAGTTAAAATATTTACATAATTTAGAAATTAATACAATAATAATAATATGTAAGTACCGGCTACAAGTATATAAAAAGGAAAGAACCATAGGGCATCAAAATATTCGTCCGCATCGTTATCAATAGGAAAAGTGCCGAAAAGGCTGGCAGCATTGCCACGTTGTATGGCAATACTAAATCTTTGGTTATTGTTGTCCATAAAATATAAATTAAGAGACAAGTTGTAAATGTTTTTTTCGGAGTGGGGGCACCCACACATTTATTGTTCCACTGGCAACGGCCCGCGGTTTCGCCCGCATAAGTTTCGATCCCGTGGGAATATCGAGATAAAAAGTATCCTATGTCCTTTCCCGGGACTCAAACTATCTCTATACCAAATTTCATCTAAACCGGTTCAGCAGTTTAAGCGTGAAGAAGTAACAGACCGACTTTAACACACTTTCGCATTTATAATATTAGTATAGATATTGAGTAGGTACCCTCCAATCGATTGACAATGGCCAAAATTGAAAAAAAAAATGGTTAAACAAAAATAAATACAGTATACAAACGACCTACTTTTTAAGTTCTTAAAAGAGCAATTAAGTATTTTAAGCCTGAAAAGCTATATGTATGTTAAGGTAATGGTTTTAAAAACTAAATTAATACAAAACTTTGTTGTGAATATTTTAAAGAACCATGCACGATATAAATTAGCTTGATGCACGAGCATTATGGTAACCTATTTAGATAAGTCAACGCTTCGAGTTTAGCATATACAGGAAAAATAAAAAGTGCTACCAAGTTAACGATGTTAGATTTTTTTCTTTTTGATTGTCAGAATTTCATTAAATGCTGTTTCTTTGGTTGGCAAGTGTAGGGATTTTCAGTATCAAGTTTGTGTTTGAAAAATAGCAACCGCGAAAATTTGTTAGGATTTAATTGTATGTATGCGCTTACCTACGTAATCTGAGTTCGCGATTTGTTTGCCAAAAATGTAAACAAATATGAATTAAGTAATGGAAAAATAACTTTAATTCCTACACAATAAAGTTCAGTTTACGCTACAACTTCAAATAATTTTCTAACTTTTTCGATAGTTCTAGTCACTCTGAAATCAACTTAATATTCATTGAAATAAAGTTTATATTTGTTTAACTTGAAATAGGGTAGGGGTGTGCAGCACTGCGCACATTTACTATATCTAAATACAGGCTAGCATCCCCATCGACTCTCAACCATGGATGCAGTACATGATTCTGACCCTCTGCGTTGAAATTTTTCGAAGGCTATTAAAAAAAATTACTCCCGTACATTTTGACCGCGTAGCGTAAGTGCACTTTTCTATAAACAACTGTTTTTTTTTTTTTTGATGACTGATTAAAATTTTCTAGCCCATCTAGAATCATATTGTGCTGAATTCAGTTTGGGCGTCGATATCCCTGCCACCCTGTTACCTCCTTAATGATAAAACTTCTTGGCCGATTATAATTAGAAGTTACTTCTAGAGGCACTTACTATTTAGGGCTGATTTTACTCAGATATCTTTTATCCGTGGAATTGATTTAATCCGGTCTGAACCACTGAGCCCCCGCTCCACCTCCCCCTCCTCAAACCCCTGCTAGTTCTTCTTCTGTTTTAACTTCTGGCTTATCCACTTTTTGACGTCTGACTGTTAAAAATTCAAAATTTATTCTCAGGATAAGACTTATTCTTGGTATAAAAGTTTGGTAAAATTCGCCCTTAGAGAAATATAGGCGTTTCTAAATACCATTAAATATCGGAACTCAATTTAAATATTCAATTTCTGGTTAGCAAGTCACTACATTACAAATCTTGCAAATCTTGGGCACACTGGGAAATCGATTCAGCACCAACTTATTACAAAGTCGTTGGGCAATATCAAAGGTCACGGGGAAGTTTGCATGCCGGGGTCCCTCTGAACCCCGCAACATTGGGCCCCAAAACATCCTAAAGCATTTTCCCTTTCACCAATCCCGAAAATTATTCTGTGTAAGAAAATATAAGTTGGACAAAAGCCATTTCTTGACGTAAAATCGGATATAAGGTTGGCCCGAAATAAGGCTTGCGAGTTGTGACATGTACAGTCTTCTGCAAAAACGTGTTTTTGGAACGCTTTAACGCTGCTTGCGGTAGGAGTGACTTGGTAGAAAGCGTCACGTAACGAAGCGTTATGCACCCTCCATGTGACTTTCATAGATTTTGTGGCTTTCGAGGGCGCTAGAGCCGGTAGCGACGTCAATCTGAAAATCTAAGATGGTGACATCTTTATGAGAGCTTCTCAAAATGGCTCGGTATAAAATTAAAAGCAAAATATGTTATTTCATACAAAACTACATGGGCACTTATGAAACGCCAGAAGCTAGGTGCACGGTTCCAATTGGTCGTTTCCTATGAAGAAGAGCCGGTAAGATACTAAAAATATTGCGCGGCCGGACCTTAGTTCCTGACGGGGGTCTTCCGACCGCACACGTTTTATTGCATTACATGGATTATGATGAATAATTTAAAGTTATGTACATTCGATTGGCCACCCTGTATAAATATACTAAGGGCTGATTTTTCAATTGACAGATATTTTTTATTCGTGGAATAAAATTGACGTCAGACAGATTTTGTATGGAAGAACTGTCAAAAATTTAAAAAATATTCCTTGGATAAAATTATATGGCGTTGGAAAAATCAGCCCTAAGTCCACCTACATCTTTTTGCTCTCAACTGTACCTAATTTTCGCGAGTATCAATGTTATTTTCTAAAATAAGGTTTTTATTTAGATTATGTATGAGTATAATATTTGGTATTAAATTACTTGTATAATGTTATTGGTATGATAGCGATGTTATTAACACACTTATATTTTGGGAATTACATTTTATCGCGTGGGAGTTGTCTGTGTTATAATGTAAATTATAAATGTAGTATGTGTACGTGTTTATACTATAGTAGATAGAACTGAATATGTATTTTCAAGCTGTAGTAGGTACCTACCTACATGTTTTTCAGGGTCTCTCATGAAGCGACAAAAGAAAAAGAGCGTCTAGATTTTTTTAACCGACTTTATAAAACTTTTTAACAAAAAAATTAAACCTCCGAAAAAACTGAAAAGCAAAAAATAAAAACCTTTTTTTATTTTACCTTAATAAATAAGTTCTTAAACTAATGCAAGTATACCTAAGTAATTTTGAGTCGGCGCCAAACAAGCAACTTAATATCGTTGCGAGTGGTCGTGCGGAGAGCGCATTTTTTGTTTGGAATGTTATATTTATCGCTGGAGATTTCACGTTGCATTATTAATTTGATTTGGTTATTTCTTTAAATTTAAGGTAATTTAGTGATCATTGTTCATTGATTGTTTGGCGCCGACTCAAAATTTCTTAGGTATACTTGCATTAGTTTAAGAACTTATTTATTAAGGTAAAATAAAAAAAAGGTTTTTATTTTTTGCTTTTCAGTTTTTTCGGAGGTTTAATTTTTTTGTTAAAAAGTTTTTATTTTATAATTTTTTGAGGCTATAATTTACTAATTACTACATGCTTAATTTTTGACTACTTTTAAAATAGCTACCTACCTTACTTTAGATATTAACTGTTATATAATCCTACTTTTACTTAAAAAAACAGGCTTTATATACCAACATAGATAAGCCTTTTATTTTAATTGTAATACACAGCTCAGCATTAAAATCTGTGAATGAACAATAAATCACCCCTATTTTCCCACCCTTAGGGTAGGATTTTTTTTTTCCAAATTTACATGGGACCAACTTTGAGGTATGTCCTATCCAATTAAAAAAGAATTATCAAAATCTGACTACTCTGTAAAAAGTTATGCGTGCTCATACATTACAATCATTGAGTGAACAATCAATCATCCCCTGTTTTCCTACCCTTAGGGTTGGATTTTTTTTTTCCAAATTTATATGGGACCAACTTCGGGGTATATCCTTTCCAATAGAAAAAGATTTATCAAAATCGGACTGCTCTGTAAAAAGTTATGCGTGATCATACATAAAAAAAAAAAAAATATACGCGTCGAATTGATAACCTCCTCCGTTTTTTCGTCGGTTAAAAAGGAGCTTCTGTATTCGACTCGTATGTATGTATGTATGTTTGTATTCCGCGATTATCTCAAAACCTTCTAAACCAATTTTGATAATTCTTTCACTAGTGTGATTTACATACTTTCAGGAAGGTTTTAGTATAAAATACATAAGGTAATTATGCTTATGTACGAAGCTATATGCATAAATGTATTGCACCTCCGGCATTTCTATGTGAATTTTGATGATTCTTCGAGTCGTGTCTTCAAGTCATCAGTGCACTAGCGTTAATTTAATTTTTTTGGAGTAGATACAACTAAAAAGTGAAAAATAAAAACTTTTTACAAAAATAACAACCGACTTATGAATCGTACTCAAGTTGTCTAAACCAATCCTACTACCTTACATTACTATTACTTTACTTTACTTACTACTTAACTTTACTTTTACTTATTTACTCAATAATATTATAAACGCGAAAGTTTGTGAGGATGGATGGATGTTTGTTACTCTTTCGCGCAAAAACTATTGAACTGATTTAGATGAAATTTTGCGCACAGATAGTTTATAACCAGCATTAACACATAGGATACTTTTTATCCCAATATTCTCACGGGATCGACATTTATGCGAAACGGTGTTGCGGTGAAACCACGGGGCGCTGCCAGTATCTATATATTATAATAGAAAAGATTTGATTTTTTGTATGTTTGTTTGTTACGATTTCACGCTAAAACTGTTGAATGGATTTGGATAAAATTTGGCACACAGATAGACCATGACCTGGATAAGGACATCCTGGTTCGCAGTCAAAGTCGCGGGCAACAGCTAGTAATTCATGTCAGGGTTAGATGTTCAACTGTCTGGCAGTACCACAGATACGGAACCAAGAATAAAAAAATAAAATAGTTAAGTATCAAAATATTTGTTTTTTACTAGGTAAAAAAATAACAGTCCACCACATTTCTTGGGGGACTATCACACATAGTTGATAATTTATTGTACGGAACAATAATTTTACAAGTACGACTTGCACTTGGCTAATTTCTCTGAAATAAGATTAATACATACTTTCCATTATGATCTCATTTTTATTTATATTGTTTATGTCTTAGTTATAAGTAAGTGTGCAACAAAGCATTTCCTTTTTGTTATTAGTCTCAAGTTTCAGAAGTATTTTGCTATAATATAATTTTAACATGAAAGATGTAACAATATTTTTGTAGATAGTAATTTTATGATTTAAAAGAGTGTCCGTGGAGTTTTTTTGTTCAAAAGATCCTGTAATTGGTTTATTTGAAATAAATGCTTTGAGTTTTAGTTGGCCTTTACTTTTATTATTATTATATGTTATTCATACATATCACCTATTTATTTGATTGCTGGTTAACTTGTAATTGGCGATTGTGTAAGTCCGAGGCTATTATTACCTAAGTTAAGGTACTTAAGTTATACAGGGTGAAATTGAACACATGCGACAAATCGAAATGGGAGATTGTACTCGCCATTATGAACAACTTTTACTATGGGACCAAACCTGAAATCGCGAAAAAAAAAATCAACTGTTCCCTACATTTTGGCGAGTTATGCGAACATAAATGTAGGGAACAGCTGATTTTTTTTTCGCGATTTCAGGTTTTGTCCCATAGTAAAAGTTGTTCATAATGGCGAGTACAATCTCCCATTTCGATTTGTCGCATGTGTTCAATTTCACCCTGTATTATACACAGAAGTTGTTAGTGTAATTTAATAAATACATAAATCAAATCGTGTAATACTCGTATAGGAACCAATGAGTATCTAAATGTTTAGATAAAAGTACGTAGATGCTGTGAGGATGACTGATTACTGTGATTAGTGTCAGCAGCGACCAGCGGGTAATTGCCTAACACACTATTAGTAGCAATGGCTTTTTTCATCTTGACAGTTCAACAACATTCATTGCGTTATTTACGTTGTTGAGCAGATCATTTTTTCGAACAAATGAAGTAATGGATTAGCGATATCCTTCAAAATTATATAGATTGCGATTAAAAGTGTGTTTATTTATTTATTTAAAAAAGCACAGCCACATCACGTACATTAAACTTATGCTAGAATCTTAATAACTAAAAGACTAATGTACATGACAATTACGACGTAAATAGTATTCATTAAATATCTTGCTGCCTTGAAAAATATCTTAAGCTAAACTAAAACTAATACAGGGTGAAATTAAATTCATGGGCATCCTTTTAAGGGGTCATTGTATTCATCATTATAAACAACTTTTACTATGGGAATAAACCTAAAAACGCGAAAAAATATTAGCTGTTCCTTGTAACAGCTAATATTTTTATTACCCGAAATCGTGAAAAAAAATCAGCTCCTACCTACATTTTGACGAGTTATGTGATCGTGAAAAAAAATCAGCTCCTACCTACATTTTGACGAGTTATGTGAACACATAACTCGTCAAAATGTAGGTAGGAGCTGATTTTTTTTCACGATTTCGGGTTTCGTCTCATAGTAAAAGTTGTTCATAATGATGATTACAATGACCCCTTAAAAGGATGACCATGAATTCAATTTCACCCTGTATAAAATAAAACAGACTAAAGTAATTAAGATGGGTAATAAACATGAACAAATAGTTAAGAATAAAAGCAATAATTAAAAAAATGAAAATAAAAAATATTAATAATATGAAAATTGTTAATCTCTGAATAGGCTTTATTAACAAAACGGAACATCTCTCTCATTCTATAAATAAATATTTGTTACGGCCGCGAATGATATGTAAATCAACATAACAACCTGATACCAATGATGTATAAAAAAACGTAAGTAAATTTGAATTTTGGGCTACATTAGCACATCCTCTTTAATAAGGCTGTTTGTTAACTAGCGTAGTGTAATAAGAGCAAGCCTGTTAGGGGGCATCCATTAATTACGTGAGGCTTCTAGGGGGGAGGGGGTCAAGCTGATTCTCACCCAATCTCACGTGGGGGAGAGGAGGGGTCCTGGTAAGTATTACGTAATTTTTTTTTCCGCAATAAACACTGTAAAATTATGAGAAAACTGGGTTGAATTGGGTTTTAACTAGTCTTAAATAAAAATAATTAAACAAATTGTTTTTTTTTTTAACAAGCTGTGCCCCGTGGTATCACCCCGCACAAGTGTCGATCCCGTGGGAATAGCGGGATAAAAAGTAGCCTATAATATGTTAATCCAGGATGTCAGCTACCTCCATACAAAATTTTATCAAAATTGGTCCAGTCCTTTGACCGTGAAGAAGTAACAAACATATAAACACACATACAAACTTTCGCTTTTATAATATTAGGGTGATAAATCCAACGCAATGAAGCTCAGATTAACGTATTTACAATGAAAATACGCATTTTAAACAATCACACGAAATATTAAAGTGAGGCAGGAGGGGGACGAGCCAAATCTCACGATATCTCACTAAGGGGGGAGGGGGGGTCCAAAAATCGCCAAATGCACATCACGTAATTAATGAACACCCCCTTATTCGGTCGGGGCTTGTCTAGTAGACTTTAAGACAAGTCTTAGTGTGACAGACTTGATACCGCGTGGTGTAACCCTTTACTTATGTCCGTCTGTTAGTGCAGTTTAGACACGAGAATGAGAGCTGTAATTAAAAGAACTCAAAACCAGAAACTTGTTGTTCAAAAACAAGAATAGTATTGATTACTCTACTTTGTATAGTTTCTTGCCCATTCTTCTCCATAGAGATCTACGTTTTGGAAAGTTGAAGCTAGCTGCTTCTGAATAACTGACCGAGTTTTGACTATTAAAAAGTGCCTCTTAATGGTTTAATTGAAATAAATGCTTTGATTTTGAGTTTATATTTGGTTATCACTTGGAAAAAAAATTGTTAGAATAGAAATAGATTAGAACAAAGTAGGTGCAATGAAAATAGTTGTGGCTCAGACACCAACCTATACAGGGTGTCAGTGGAAGTATGGGTCAAATCGAATAGGGACGTGGGCAAGGTCATTTCCAAACGTTTCAGCAAAAAAAAAAACTAAAAAAAAAGAGAAGAAATATCGAATTCGTGAAAACTATCAGGGCTATCAATTTTTTTTTTTTAGATAGCCCTGATAGTATGTTTTATATATATTGTATACATAACATTTTGAGTTATTTCATTTACATTTTATAGGTACAGAGCATTTTACCATAATAAACTTCCTCCAGACGAATTTCGGTGCCATGGCCACCAATCTCAGTGGAGACTAGCCATTGGCGCGGGAGATATTGTAGTGCACATGTGTGTGCGCAGACACAACACTCTCTCTTCCCTCACTCTCATAGTCCGATGGGACGGCAATCCGACACGACCGGAGAGAGATCAGGCGCAGGACCAACGGCTTAACGTGCTTTCCAAGACACGGGGGTATCACACCACCGACTGCCAAACTCCGGGCTGTTACCCAATGAAAAAACCCGATACCACTTTGCCCTCAGAACCCCACGCTTAGCAGTCGCGCTTGCAACCACGACACCAACGGGGTCTAGCGGTATCTACAACGCCACATGCGAACAACGCGTCATACTGACGTCACGCAAATCCTGCATCGCGCAAGCAGAGTTTACCGCGCAACTAGCATATATACAACAGCCCGACATGAATCATTGGGCAGTTGCCCGCCTAACACAACACCCGTCTAGTCGGAGGATCCTCCCTTTTCTATAGAGTATGAGTGAACTTTACATCCTGTTCTTCATACCTCTATACTGGTGACCCCGACGTGATCTGAACACGCAACCTTCTGATCTGGAGTCAGTACATAGTCAGCCTATAATGTTTCCACTGCTGGGACGCAGGCCTCCTCTCAGTAAGAGGGAATGGGCCGTAATCTACCACGAGGGCCCAGTGTGGATTGGTAGATGTCACATGTCTTAAAACGGGGCAGTATTTCGGAGCAATTTACCATAATTGGTTTTTAAACTAACTTCGATGCAGATCTTCAGCGGGTCCTTGTCGCGCGTCTGCCTTATATAAAGTTAAAGCATTAAAGCGATTTATGAATGTTAACTTTACAGCTGAAGGAGACATCGCTCACAGCTCTTCATAAGACGCAGAAGCACATTGTGCACCTAGAAGATGCATGGAGCTTCTTACGTCATCGCTTTTTATAAATTGTCGAAGAACTTTTGCGACTTGCTGGTTTTGAGGTCAGTTTTTTGGTACTGACAGTAAAAGAGATTTATGATGGTGTGCTTAAATTAGATTAAACGACATAAAATTTGCTGTCTTCAATATTTGGAGTACTTTCCCTCCAGGTACGCTTCGAAAATTCCACCCTAAATCTCGGTATTTGTCAAGTTGTAAAATAAAAAAAACGTGCGAAGAAGGAGCGGGTCAGTAGTAAATACCTTAATAGAAATAGGCTAAAACTACCAGAGCCGAGCATGTGATACAAAGACGTACTAATTTAAACGTAGTTACAAGCCCCCTTAACTTCTTATTCCCGTTTAAATTCCGCCGGCGACGCTCACGTACGCCGTAACGTCTCTACTTTCCTAGATTTATTGGACACCAGTATTTATTAATGCATCTTCTTATAGCTTTAAACAGTTTACCGCGGCCATTTTGACGTTGCGTGTTATTTAATCTGGTGGTTAGCAGGTAACCGAGAGAAATTGAGCATTACGGACTCGGTAAACTTGCTCTTAGCTTAATGAAATCATATTTAAATGACAGATTTCAGCAAGTTCAAATTAACGGTGTGAATTCATCGGGTTTGAAAGTCAAAATGGGTGTACCGCAGGGCTCAATATTGGGGCCATTCCTGTTTTTAGTATACATAAATGATTTACCTCATTTACTGATAAACCGATCACAAATGGTGTTATTTGCTGATGACACATCTCTGATTTTTAAAGTAAGCAGACGTGCACAGGAGCTTGACGACGTAAATAACGCAATGCTTTTGGTCCATAATTGGTTTACTGTAAATAATTTGGTATTAAATGAAAAAAAAACTAAATGCATTAGATTCGCTTTACCAAATGTTAGAAGTAGTAAATGTCACGTTGTATTGAATAAGGAAATACTTGAATTCGTCGAAAATACGGTTTTCCTGGGGATTACGCTTGACTGCAGTGGGGTCCGCACTTAACATCTCTTGCAGGGCGGCTAAGTTCAGCCGCTTACGCTGTTTGGAAAATCCGCCAATTAACAGACGTGGATACCGTGAGACTGGTCTATTTTAGTTACTTTCATAGCATCATGTCTTACGGTATTTTGTTGTGGGGACGGGCTGCAGATATTGATTCTATCTTCATCCTGCAGAAGAGGGCTGTCAGAGACATATACAAGCTCAGCAGGCGTGATTCTCTAAGGGAACTGTTTAAAAAAATTAACATCCTGACGGTTCCTTGTCAATATATATATGAAAACATTATGTACGTTCGAAAAAATCTGCATCTTTTTAGTAAGATAAGTGACAGGCATAATTTTAACACAAGAAATAGGAACAAATTGGATCAACCGCGTTTCAGATTGTCTAAAGTAAAAACTTCTTTTATGGGTTACTGTGTAAAATGTTATAATAAAATACCACTCGATATTCTTCAACTAAATGAGAAGAAATTTAAAACATGCATTAAACGCACACTATGTAGACAAGCATATTATAAGTTGGATGATTATATTGCAGATAAAAATGCTTGGCTAAATGCTGGTCCTGCTCCACAGGCACTTGAGCTCACTAGTTAAAATTTCAATATTTGGAAGAGGTGCTTCCCTTTTTCTTTTTTAGTGTTTCTGACATTACGATCTTAATATTTATTTTTATTTTATTCAATCATGTTTTAATTGTTAATGCTGCATTACTAAACACCTTTTCCTGTTTGGTATTAAACATTTTATTCATCTCTTAAATAAATTGCAATCTATAGTTTTGTATAATTTAAAAGCATTTTTTCAATTTTGTAAATGTAAGAACCATGGATCCGTTTATTATGATTTTTTGATGTTGACTTGAAAGAGCATGGCAGTTGAGAATGTGTCATGCTCACTTAAATGTCTCACTGATGGTGGCGCGTGTGTTGGATCATTCGGTTCCCTACAAAATGGTTGAGCTGGATGGTGCTGATCCATGCGTCATGTTCGTGAACGCCGTCGGTTGAGACTGGTCATCTCTTAACTGCCAAGGCTTATTTTTAATCATATTTCTTGTATTGTTTCTTCATTTGTGTTTTTTTTACATTGTTCTCACATATAAAAGCAACAAAAATAATGTACCCAGGATTTTGTAATATCTTGATTTAAAAAGAGTGTCCATGGAGTTTCTTGCCCGTTCTTCTCCATAGAGATCTACGCTTTGGAATGGGCACCTAGCTTCAACTTTCTGACCAACTGACCGACTACTTAATTTTGACAATTCAAAAGTGCCTGTAATGGTTTAATTGAAATAAATGCTTTGAGTTTGAGTTTGAAATTTATCTTTGGTTATAAATATCGAGTAGAAGAACATTAACTTTCCTCTTAACTCTGAGAATATAGTAAATTGTAAAACTAATGCATAAAAGAAGCTATTTAACCCCGAGACATTTATATCGACCCGAGCCGAGAAATTTTGAAATACTGAATTTGACATACGTAACAAATCTGTGAACGTTCTTAAAATTACGAGAATTGCTTCATTTACGTTCATATATCTGAGGTAGATGTAGTAAATGAAGCAAAAGGATCGTAGCAGTTGGCATTCTAGTTTCATCCTATCCCTATTAGAAGAAAGCATGAACTTTTTGATTAATGTTAAATTAATTAAAAAGTTCACACTTAAGTCAATTCAAACATAATTATGTTTGAATTGACTTAAGTGTGAAATAATATTTATTTGAAACATAATTATGTTTCAAATAAATATTATTTCAAGTTATGCAAATATAAACTTTATTTTAATGGTTATTAATTTGATGTCAAAGTGACTATTGAAAAAGTTATAAAAATGTTTGAAGTTGTAGCGTAAACTGAACTTTATTGTGCAGGAATTAAAATTATTTTTCCATAAACTCATGTTTGTTTATATTTTTGGCAAATTAATCACGAATGCAGACTACATAACTTATTGAATAAAACGTGAATAACGTAGGTGATACCCATATTTAATTAATATAGTGCAATGGGGCGAACTGATTGCATTTTCTACGACAGTGATTGTATAAACAACCAATAAAGTCTTTTATTGTTCCATTCGCCTGTAAAAATATTGCCCATGGCTTAGCACAATGGATATTATTTCCACAGAGTGGAGCACAGTTTGGTTCAAATGTTTTTTTCATGTGAGTTACCACTGCTGAATGAATTTGAAGCATCAATATCCACTGAACATTTTCATTGATTTTTACATTGTAAAAAAGTTTTTAACTGCAGCTTTGGCCTACTACAGGCCGTGTAGTAAAAAGTTTGTTGATTGCCTAGTCTCGCGTATGAAGTTTTAGTACGGTTTTATCTTATTCTATTACTGTTACCTATTACTGACGCAGTAGAATTGTTTGTTGGTGCGGTCAAACATTCGATTGCGATGTCCGCTTTTTTGTGGATGTTATAAAACGTCTTCTTGGTGGGTTCGAGTTTTTTTTTTTTATCTATAATAACAGAGGATTAATTATTTCTAAAATGGTGCTTATTTGAAACATTTTAATTTTTTTAGGCACATGAAAGGTAATCGCATGAAACCGGACCCGAAAATTCATGTCTTTACACTATCGATCTAGACAGAATAATCAATTAGTCATGCTAAACATACTGTCTTACCAAGGGGTTTCGTATTGCCCAGTAACTGGGTTGTGGAGGTTAGATAGGCAGTCGCTCCATGTAAAATTCCAGTACTCTGCTGCATACGGTTAGACTGGAAGCCGACCCCAACATAGTTGGGAAAAGGCAGATGATACTGTTGTTTTAACTAATTAACAACATGTTTTATAAAATACGGCATTCTTTACCTACTAGATTCAATTTATGGAGGAACACCAAAGGAAAGACCGTTATAAGGATTTCAATTATAGGTATCTACGTTTATTATCCTTTTATTTTTATATTGGAAGGTGTGTTTACTTTGTGAATGGTATGTGACAAAATCTTGGTCACGATTCTTGGTCCTTTAATGTGAAAACCAGTCAAAGAGTGATAGGTATCAAGTATTATAAATTCTTGATAGTTGCGAAAATCTTTTTGGATTTTAGGACGAAGTCCACCGTATTGAATCACACTAGATCTAATGATGTTGTTGCGAAAAACGGTTCGAGCACCTTGCGTAGAATGCCTGAACAAACATAAATTCTAGGCACTATAACAACGCCTGTTCGTGTTCAGGCAATAGGTTTAATTTGAACCTGCAACAAACGAGGATCACAATAACAACGGTGATAGCCGTGATTGTGTGGCAGAAGTAGACATGATGACGTCATTAATCTTTGTGTAATGACCACCGAAATGCGGACGCGGCCGTCATGGCACATTTGCTAAAGTGAGACACCGTCATGGTATGAATTAGCTCTAGAGAACAATGTGTGTGTGTGTGTGTTTTAGTGATCGATAAAAATTTTGTTATGTATTTTTGTGGTGTACAATAAAGTAAATATAAATATAATCTTCTATAAATAAATGTGTAATTTCAATTACGGGTTTTATTTATTTATTTCCTAACATGTTAAACACTGGTTAATAGGCACTCATGACACAGTATTAAGACATGTACCCTGTAGGCACGGCAAATTTATATATCAAATTACATAATATAATATTTATTCTAGTTATTACAATTTACATTATACTATAAATATAAATCAAACATTTATTATTTTAATATAAATCATTATTATCAATTCGTTCATTTATTTTAGTCATATACATAGGTAATTTACTATAGGCATTTATTATTTCACATTTACGTCAAGCGTATTATTACAAGTTAATTCCGGGGTTCATCGTGGTTAAAAAAAAAATACTTACCTACAGCCTTTCTCTTGTTGTTTATAAAATGCGGACAACTAATAATGATGGGCAAATTAGTGGGGAAGCGCGGTGCTGGGCAAAGAAAAAGTCTTGGTTCAGAAACATTAGTGAATGGACCGAAGTCATGAGTACTGCAGCTGCCATCTCACAAAAAACAAGAATAAATATTCGGAGTTGATGGGTAACCTTCAGTAATTGGAAAGGCATCAAAAGATGAAGGATGTTATAAGTAGGGCGACGGTTGTTAGGACTATGGCAGACGGCAAATTAATTTAAATTAATACATTAATTAAGTACTTAACGAAATTAAATTTATTAAAAAAAAAATATCAACAGACTAAACATTTTAATGATGTCTAAAATACGCGATCTTATTTTTAAAAGCAATCAATATGACCAAGATCTTTAGGTTAGTTTTAGTAGTAGTAGTATTTTTTAGTACCTATTGTTTGCAACGCGCGTAGGTTTAAACTTATCGAAACAAATCGACACGTTATGTCAAGTCTAGTACCTATACATATGGCCCTTGCCCATTTGTTGTAAATCACTGTGCAATTTCCAGTTACAGTTAGTACCTATAAGAGAAGCAAGAAAACCGCGAATTCGTTTGCAAGTCTTCAAGGCCGATTCAGTACCTACTTGTACAGTCATTCCCATATCAGAGGTAGCAATTTGACATCACCTTAATGTCGTAACCGTAATGGTGATTTTCGTAGTGCAAGTTACCATTGACTGTCGTCTGCAGATTTAATAGTTTGTAATGTAGCTTGTCTTTATCATACTCTTGGTTGCTTCCTTACATTGTAGACCATTGAACGCAAGCCGGACGGACATTTCTGGTACTTAGTTCCCTTTGTTAGTTACTATTACTAATTCAAGTTGCTAATTTAATATTTCTAATCTACTGTGCACATAACTAGTATATTAGTTAGGCAAAGAATTTCACAACAAAAAGGCAAGCTAAAATGTATCTACTTTACCTACTTTTATGGCTGAATGTTCAATATTTTCCCTTTTTTTGCAAAATCAACAAATCTTTTCAGTTAAAAGAATTGTATTTTATAAAAAAAAAATGCTGTACACTCAGCAATATTTTACTATACAGTCATACGACACAGAAATACTTTCAAAAACAAAAATACTTACGTCAACAAATATAAATAGGATCATTGTATCGAGATAAAAAGGTCCCTTAGAGTTTTTAAAGTCAACGAGGCCGGAAAAATTCCCTTACAATTTTTTTCAAGGGTTGTTCAGAAAGTTTGAAATATTTTGTTACATTTTTGGCATCAACATTTTTACCCTTTTAAACACGGGCAGCTGGTTTGAGGGCCAATTTAGAGCATAGGCACGTTTACATTGGGAGGGTTTCTCAACGGTGACCGTAGAGAGAATTTCCGTGCCTCAATCAACTCAGCCTATCGCAGTCCACTGCTGGACATAAGCCTCTCCCAGGCTATGTCTCAACACTCTGTCCTCCGCTTACCGCATCCAATCTGTCTTGTCCGACCTTCTCCATCTAGCTGCGGGGCGTCCCACACAACGCTTGCAGATACGTGGTCTCCACTCTAGGACTCGTCTGCTCCTCCGGCCATCGGTCCTTCGACCAACATGGGAGCCCATAGACACTTCAGTCTGCTTAATCTGCAGCCATGTCGTTTACTCCGGTTTTTTTCCGGCCAACTTCATTCCTGATATTATCCTTCAAAGAAACTCCTAGCACAGCCGTGCGTACCTAGACGAAACTTGCCAGGCAATTATCACCTTCATGTGTTAACAAAAACTCCGATATGTATATTATGTCGAATACTTACCTAGACTAGCAAGGCGATTTTCTTGAAAGGGTGATTTTTCAACCTGAAATTCGATTCGAATGTTGTAAAGAAGGGCGATTTTCGTTTTCGTTTTTCGACATGTGGGTTACTGTTGACTCGCTTTTAACAGTAGATACGCAAGTCATGACCGTAACTGTTATCATGAGTAAACTTTTTTATCTGCTTTCGATATTAAAGGCGGAATTGCGGACACTAAGCTAGTCATACAATACCATACAAGGGCGATAAACTTTCCGTGTGTAACCACGATTATGCTAAAATAATACAGCGTTTATTTATGCAATTATTTTAATAATTAGATCTTTTTAGCATGTCGATGGCAAAAAAGCACGAAAAAGTTAATGTAATTTTTAAATTTGTTTTACCCAAAATTAAGCAACACGAATACCGTTCGGTGACGCAGCCATTCATTAAGTCCTCCAATCCAATCATTATATCAGTTTAACGAGTTCATAATTATTTAAACGCATACACTTTAAGGTGAATGTGACATGGTAGACCGCGAAATTTAAATTTTCTTAGGTTTTTTGCAATTTGCAGATCAGTGTCAGGTTGTATCTTGATCCAAATATGATTCGCGACTATAATAGATATGTATTTACAGAATTATAGTCATTAGAATCATTAGTACTTATATCTCTTTTAGTTAGATTTCTACCATAAACACTTTTCCATACGAGATTTGTTCTTAACGGTAGAAATCTGACTTAGAAAGATGTATTAATGATTCTAATTATTATAATTCTGTAAATACGTACCGGTTATAATCGCGAATCATATTTTGATCATGATACAACCTGACACTGACCTGTAAATTGCAAAAAACGTAAGAAAAATTTAATTTCGCGGTCTACAACTACCCATTCACCTTAAGTTTAAGTTATTCTTTACTTAGGTCATCGACTTAGCTAAAGCTAACCTATCCGCCAGAAATTCTCTCAACTCCCGAACAGTTTGTAAACTAGTTGCGATGACACAACAGATTCCTCTCTCACGCTCTGCGGCTGACACTGTTTGGAGTAAAGCTATAGTTAGCTATCATTTATGTTCAGAGTCCTCTAAAGTGAACGCATTGACAACTTACTAACTTAACTCGTTAGTGGCGGAGTAACTATTTGAAATATTAAAATTTTTCTTGAACTTCTCTCCGAGTCGATGGTACTTTTTAGATTAGTTGGACTGAGTAAAGCCCAGTAGGCGACCAAGTTAAAAGCATCGCAGTGTTAGTGGAGTTTGATAGATTTTAAAAAGTGTAGTTGTATGCATAATATACCTGTACTTTTTATGCGTGGCCGCCATTTTGAAAAATGATCAAAATGGCGCGACAGTACGTATGGCAGCCATGGCAGCCTCTACATAAAAATCTTCCATACCCTTTACAGAATTGACCCGATGTACTTTCGCACCTTTCCCAGTAAGCCTGCCGACTGAACCTGCCTCGACAAAATGATGTGGTGATCCCAAATAACACAACCTTATAGTTCATTCCTACTGAAAAATCAACAAATATGAAAACCTACCAGGCTGCCAAAAGTCTAGAAGATACGAACACACTTTGAAGTCACGTCTAAGTGTAATGTGACGCGTAACACGTACCTACTAACGTAGCTGGTTTTGGGGAAGACTGCTCCGAATAGTAGGTGCGTCTTGATAGGTTGTTAGATTATCGGATACAGCCTACAACTTTGTGAAGTTATACATATGTAAAGAAATAATATAGTTATAAAGATTGAATCATAATTTATACATAATACTCGTAGCGTCGTATATTGACAATGAGAAAAAAGACTGTGATAGTGTGTAAACCAATCCATTTAAAACACTTGATTACTACAATATAATCACTACAATATACAGATATCAAAATCTAGAAACACGTAAGTATTTATTAATAAACACAACAGATAAGATTACATTTATCAGCAAAAAGTTAGAAGCCAACAGTAGATAAAAAAAAACCTGTAGAAACAAACTTACCTAATTTATTAATTCTACCTAATTCGTATTTTCTCTCACCCACAACTTAATTATAAGAAGGTATCTGTATAGTAAGAATTATTATGATGAATGTCTGTCTAGAGACGAGCGAAAGTAAATTAGACTAAAAGAAACTAAACAAAGCCCCGGGAGGTATGGCGTCGGCTCATAAGTAATAGGCACTTGCCAACTTAGTAAGGGTTCCGTACAAAAACGCGAAAATGTGACTTACCTTTTATTACAAACATACTGAATAATAATGTCATCACTGGAAAGGAGAAAATGCTAAAGTGACATTTGGGCCAAAATGAGTTATATTAATATATCGTTGGATTCAACGGCAGCCACGATCCACAGAGACAAAAGCCACAGAGACAATTTGAGCCAGTTAAAATTGGCTCAGATTGTCTTAAAACCAAAACTGTTCGATGCAGAAAAAAAAATCTAATCCAACGATATATTACTCGTATATAACTCATTTCGGCCCAAATGGCACTTTAGCATTTTCTCCTTTCCAGTGACGAATTATGTTGTTTATGCATCATTGTCATCATCATTTTAGTCGAAAGACGTCTACTTCTGAATATAGGTTCTTCCTCAGGTAGATACCTAAGTATCGTCATACTGACTGGGTCTATACAGCGGATTCCCGCGACTCTCACGCGGGGTAATTGCGTAACACATTAACAGTAGCAATGGCTTTCATTTTCGTTTATTTTCGTTGGATCCCACTTTTGAATCCCATTTTTTAGGTATTAACGATGGATCCCGTTTGCTATTTCCGTTGAATCCCATATTATAACAACATGTGTACATTTCAGAAGAAAAGTGATTTACCTTTATCAAACACTAAAAAGAGATTATTTTTAGTGGGTTACCCGGAACCGAACTAGTTAGATTAGGTTAATTATTAAAAAAAAACAATGTTAGGTTAGGTTAAAACTGTGACCCCTACGCACGAGCCGAGCGAGCGAAGCGAGCGGTGCCGCGGCAGCGGCCGGCGAGTGCCAGAAACGACTAGATTATATAGAAAATGAGTTGTTTGTGAAATAAATAGTATACGAAACGTTGGTTGTAAACTAAAAATTTCAATGGAGTTTTGGTAAAACATTAGTGAACCCCTCATTTTATTATAAACAATTTTGTTGTTGAAAGTACCCGTATTCAGTTTTTTTTAAGCCTTCGGGATCCAACGGAAATACTTTTCGGGATTCAACGACAATAAAACGTAATTATCTTGCATTTTTTAAATTCGGGATCCAACGGAAATACATAATAATGTTTTGCGGGATCCAACGCCAAAAATATTAAAATGGGATTCAAAAGCGGGATCCAACGGAAATAAATCTTCATTTTGACAGTTCAGCAACATTCATTGCGTTAGTTACGTTGTTGAGCAGACAAATTTTTCGAACATTTGGGCCATATATTCAGGCCTACCTTTCTTTATCCACTACTCTTGATCTTAAGATATGGCAGACCAATTTTTTCTTCGGTAGAATAGAATATTCTACAATATGTACACCATAAATTTTACAGAATATATATGTAGAAATTTTACGAGGGGTGACACAATGGGTGGTCTTATATAAAAAAGCTATCTTTTAAAGACGACAACCATTGGATAGATTTAGAGAAAAAGATGAGACAATACTGCGGGCAGTCTGTAGTATACCATTTACATAATTATTATATAAAATAATAATCGTAAAACAAGTGCAAACAACATAATAAATGACGGAGAGATATAGTGCTTTTTTACCACAATTAAAAACAAAATAGACAAAAATTGGCACGCCTTATTGACACGGGCAACGCATTCGGTATACATAAAGTTAGTCCTGTCATCTTCAAGTGGGTGGGAGGGTGTATCACAATGTCACGATGCCTCTGGATATTTTTTATGACCTACATTGTAGTAGTTTCGCCAAATGCGTCTACTGACATGCAGCAAATGTGCGAAAAGCGACACATGGGACATATACATGGCATGGGACATTGCTGTTGATTTTCTTAAACAAGGATCTCCGACGGCAATTCTTTTAGCAAAAATATTTGGATAGACGTGGGGCACTTCGTAAACATCATTCTCAATGATTGATAGGCGGCGCACACGCGAGAAACTGCTTTATATTCTATTTGTCTTAGAAACTTTGCCAACTATTCTCGGCTGATAGGAAAAAAGGAAGTCTGGAACTGGCTTAATGTAAAAACGAAGTCTTACTCTTAAGAGTACGTATCGGGTGAATATCATGTCATGAATGTAAAACCATTCTTGAAGAATGACTGAGCAGTTATAGTAACTTTAAGAAAATAAATCCATGTTTTCTTCGATTTTTTAACGTTTTATGAATTTCGAATTCAACTGGCTCATCAAACTGTAGGTACATAAAAACATGAACTTTTGGGAGAAAATTATAATTAAAGAAATCATCCAGAACTATAAAAAGCGGCTGTAAATGACGATGTTAGCGTGGGTTGGTGTTATACTTATACCTAATCGAAGGCTGGCTACGGCTGGCTTATATACGACAAATACAAAATGAAATAATAGAATAGAATACTCTTTATTATGTACACCATAACAACAATAACAAAAACAGGCCCCTAAATAAAAAAAACTGAAACAAACAAATTCAAACAATATAAAAATATTTTATTTCACATAAGTAAGCATGGGCACTTATGAAACGTCAGATACTAGGTGCACGGTTCCAATTTGGCCGTTTTCTATGGAGAAGAGCCGGTAAGAAACTCCACGGTTACTCTTTAAAAAATAATAGGCTTTTACAATGTTTTCAAATTACAGTATTAACAGGAAAGGGAGGCTTGGCTTGGAAACGAGTACTAACAAAATAGAAAATATACAGTCTACAAGGCCTACAACGTACTCACATTCACAAAATAAAAACAAATCTTTTACATTAACATGACTCTAGTCAAATCGCTACACAATCTTACTAGACATACAAAACAAAGCTAATTTCAAAGACCGCGGCTGAAATCTACGGAAACAGGGGCCATGTCGGCTTGTTCCTGAGATTGCGTCTGCTACGTCCAACTTTAAGCATTGTGACTGCGTACAGAACTGGCAAAGCTATCAAAGTTTATAACTGTCTAATACAATGCTATATGCAAACGCAGCGGAACTTTGTCGCGAGATATATTACGTTTGAATCGTGTGCGGGGATCATAATGAAGTCGATATAACAGCAGGGTTCCTCTTACCTTTAGAAGTTGGTTAAAAACGGAATTTGGTTTTGGATTCTTTTTGCTGTCGGCATATAATTATTTGGGAACTTTGAGAGTATTTTGGTACAACTTTGAAAATGTTTGACTATCTTGCTCTATTGAGCTTATTTGATTGTATTAGCTACATGTTGTTTTAATTCAAGGAACTAATTTAAAAATTGATTCGATATAAATCTGCAATACGAATAGCGATGATCTTTTTGGAACAGATTTTTTTTATTGTATAGTAGCGGCCCGCCTCATCTTTGCACAGGTGCCATATTTTTTTATTTTCCGAAATTTTCTTTAATATGAACCTTGTCCTGTCAATACCGAACACAACAAAAAAATAATTATACAATTGGGTGCAGTCGTTCGGAAGTTATGCGCGTACAAACATTGCGGCGATTCATTTTTATTAATTTATAGAAGATAGATAAGAAGATTTACCTAATTAATTTATGTATTAAAATTATTTCTAAGAAAAAAAACAAGTCACGCTGATTACAAATATCATAGGATAAGAACGGAAAGCTTTTGATGATGATTAAAGTTATGTCTCTAAGGGCAAATTTTTCAATCATCAGATAACATTTATCTGAGTAATATTAATATGGCGGTTTCACATATTTTGTAAAACTGTCAAACCATAATTTTTATTCCTCAGGTACAAGTTATCTGCAGATTGAAAAATCGGCCCTTACGGCCGAAATTAATATCGAATCCATGAGCCAAGATATAAATCGATCGTCGATATATACCAATCTATGGATCGATCTCCAACCCGCGTCCTAATATCGAAAAATGACGATCCTGCTGTCGCTCAATCCGCAGATATCTTGAAATCCTTTCCCTCTTCGTCATTCCGTTTTAAGAAAAAATTATAAAAATAGACATGGTTCGTTTGTTTGTAATAAAAAAAGCTAAGCATAAACAGGTTTTATAATTTTATTTTATGGATGTTTAATACATATATTTACGGAACGACGTAACAATTCTATTAATACGAAAAAAATTGTAATACATTCAATACGTATCAGATAAAAAGGAATGTCACGACACGGCTAAAGCCAGGACGCGTTTTATTGTCTATGGCGTGGTGCCCGAGTAGCAGCGTTGCCAATTTGTAAGAATTTTCCCAAACTGCGGGAAAACTCAACACCATTAGGTATTTTGTGGGGAGATCATAACATACATGTGAATATTTGATAGGTAATAATATTGTTCATTTTTGGTATAGAATGAAATATTTTTTTTTTAACTATTTACACGGACGAGAGGCGTAATTTCAGTCAGCAGTAAATTTACTGCTAATTTTGATAGCCTAAACCTAAAGGTAAACTCCTCATCATCCAGACTTTGCATGTAGTTCACCCTTTTAATTCTCCGCGCAGAAGCACGTTGACGTCTCATTTCTTCACCAGCGTCACTATCGGTATTATCCCAATCCGATAATTGAGCCAGAATTTCCATATCACTATCACTGGAGAATATTGACAGTGCCATTTTTCAAATGAAATCCGTGAAGTCAATCTTATATCCAAGGAAATTCTAAGATTAAGATTTGGATTGTTTACACCGATCAAAACAAACGTCAAATTCAACGGATAGGTTATTGACACACTCAAACTGTCATTTTCGAACAGAGGTCAATCTGTAATCTGTGATCCGTCCTCTCAAAGATCGATTGGTTGAAAAGATTGCAATTGCAATCCGCGGATCGTTTTTTGCTACACTTTACTACAAATCTGGATTGAATTTTCGATCTTTAATCCAGAGATATTGGATTAGATTGGTTATTAATTTCGGCCGTAAGAGCAGATTATTCAATTGACAGGTATTATTTATTCGTGGAATAAAATTGACGTCTAACAGTTTTTGTATGAAAGAACTGCCAAAAATTCAAAATAATTCCTCGGATAAAGTTATCTAGCGTTGGAACAATCAGCCCTAACGGCCGAAATTAATATCGAATCCATGAGCCAAGATATAAATCGATCGTCGATATATACCAATCTATGGATCGATCTCCAACCCGCGTCCTAATATCGAAAAATGACGATCCTGCTGTCGCTCAATCCGCAGATATCTTGAAATCCTTTCCCTCTTCGTCATTCCGTTTTAAGAAAAATTTATAAAAATAGACATGGTTCGTTTGTTTGTAATAAAAAAAGCTAAGCATAAACAGGTTTTATAATTTTATTTTATGGATGTTTAATACATATATTTACCGAACGACGTAACAATTCTATTAATACGAAAAAAATTGTAATAAATTCAATACGTATTAGGTAAAAAGGAATGTCACGACACGGCTAAAGCCAGGACGCGTTTTATTGTCTATGGCGTGGTGCCCGAGTAGCAGCGTTGCCAATTTGTAAGATAAGAATTTTCCCTATATCAAAAAGTACTCTGTGGAATTTTCCCAAACTGCGGGAAAACTCAACACCATTAGGTATTTTGTGGGGAGATCATAACATACATGTGAATATTTGATTGGTAATAATATTGTTCATTTTTGGTATAGAATGAAATATTTTTTTTTAACTATTTACACGGACGAGAGGCGTAATTTCAGTCAGCAGTAAATTTACTGCTAATTTTGATAGCCTAAACCTAAAGGTAAACTCCTCATCATCCAGACTTTGCATGTAGTTCACCCTTTTAATTCTCCGCGCAGAAGCACGTTGACGTCTCATTTCTTCACCAGCGTCACTATCGGTATTATCCCAATCCGATAATTGAGCCAGAATTTCCATATCACTATCACTGGAGAATATTGACAGTGCCATTTTTCAAATGAAATCCGTGAAGTCAATCTTATATCCAAGGAAATTCTAAGATTAAGATTTGGATTGTTTACACCGATCAAAACAAACGTCAAATTCAACGGATAGGTTATTGACACACTCAAACTGTCATTTTCGAACAGAGGTCAATCTGTAATCTGTGATCCGTCCTCTCAAAGATAGATTGGTTGAAAAGATTGCAATTGCAATCCGCGGATCGTTTTTTGCTACACTTTACTACAAATCTGGATTGAATTTTCGATCTTTAATCTAGAGATATTGGATTAGATTGGTTATTAATTTCGGCCGTAAGGGATGTCACCATAGATATCCGTGGATGTCACCAAAGTCAGATCTTTTGTCCATGGAATAGAATTGATGTCTGACAGTTCTAGTATTGAAAAACTGTCAAAAATTCAAGACTTACTCTAGGTATAAAAGATGGAATTTGCCCTAAAGAAAACAAACTTTAACCTATTGACACGTAGTTTTTGAACAAAAAGCAATAAACAAGAGCATTCTGCATAACCTCTACATTTTGCGTCTACGTGCCTCACAGGCGCTACTCCATTTAACTTATCTTGTTCTGTGGCACGTACTTTATCTACATAAATATACGCCTGTCTTCCCGTAAGATTACTCTATACTATATTATTCTTTATCTTTTGAAGATAAAACTGCTCAAAAAGGTCAAATTGTATTGAGTTCATATTCCAACAAGCGAATGACAAGATAGATACTAATGGCGTGACCACAATATACGGGAAACGTCGATAATTATCGCGATAAGTTGTGGCTTATTGGCATACATTGTAGGTCCAGCCAATGAGCATCAACTTATCGCGATAATTATCGACGTTTCCCGTTTAGTGTAGCCCCGGCATAATAAAAAATTGACAATATTTCATGACAACGCAAATTGAGTAAAAAAATAAATTCATCGTTCATTGTTGATATTCCCTACATTTGTGTGGTAATTATTTAACTATAGATGATCTCATTATAACGTGGGTTCGTGAGCAAAATGATTATCAGGGCACCAGAGGCAGATTAGGGTATCACTTATCAGCATAGCACAAACCGGGACAGACAAACTGGAGTAACACAAGCCTAGTTTTTCAAGCTAGGATAGAAAAAAAAATGCTATTAAGACACCCGTCCTGCACCGACGAGGAAGCGACTAGCTATCAGCGATTTTCCCGCTCAAGAAACGTACAAAAAATTCTAGTTATTTACCGTGTAAATAAAAGAAACACTTACTTACATGTATTATAGTAGGCGCGGAACTAGTTGGCCGCGCCTTAGGTATGTGAGCGGTGGGACGAAGGAGCAGGGGCGCATTACTCAGTACGTGCGTTGCACCCCTGTCCCCACCTCAGCGGCCAACTAGTTCCGCGCGGACTATAATACATAGTTGATGTTCACAGCCGGTGAGTATTCGTTTGTGGCCCACTGAGAAAAAAATATTGTTAGGACAACAACAAAACTTTATAAAAGGCTGAGCATCCGGCTGTCACGGTCAGCCCTCTTTAGTTTAGCAACTTTATTCATCACTTCTCACGCAATGTTTGATAAGGGTTTTGTTTTTTTATGTTGAAAAAAAAAAAATAGAAAATGTCGGCCGAAATAACTGTTCTATGGCCGAAATAAATAGCAAGTTGACAAGACTATGCAAAATAAAGGATAACGTACTTTACATTTCAGGTTTCCAAAAACAACCGCGTGAGTAGCAAACTTGGAAAAGACACAATTATCTAAAACGGTATCAAACCGGCTCTCTACTAATCTTGAAACTAAAATACCTTTTTTTTTCTATAAGCAAGAAGGGCCAATTGCAACTGCACATTCCGTCATTGGTGAAGAACAGGGTAAAGGCAACATAATTATGTAATACAAGCTGTGCCCGCGACTTCGTTTGCGTGCATGACGGCAAACGTTTTAATTTTTATGCGCGGAACCCTAATTCTTTTTCTAAAATAAAAGTAGCCTAAGCATATGCATTTAGTAAAAAGAGGTTATTTTAATATTACAAACAGACAATCCAATTTTATTTATTTGTATAGATGTATTTACATCGATTCTATCTTATCTTCTTCTCTTATTTCTAAAAATAGTGTAAAACAAAACACCAAGTAGCTTTTCGTGTATGAGTGTATGAGACCACCACCACGCAACACATTTTCATGTCGTTTTCACCATCGTACCATAATTATTCCGTCAGAGGTGAATGACAATGCTAATGATAACGCTGATCAATTGGTAACAAAAATAAATGCTCACTCATTGTTCATGTTTCAGTTACAGATAAGACGTGGTTCTTTAGAACTAACTCTTTAGGATATGGAATAGAAACCAAGTCGTTATTGACTTGTGTTATTAACATACACGATAAACAGAAATGGGCCGAGAATTGGACCCAGCGGAACTCCCATAGTAACATTAAGCCCCGGTGATCGCTTCTCGTTAACGTTGACTTATAAAATAATAAAGTAAACCACGGTGTCCCAAGGCGAATGTAGCAGGCTAGGGAAGCAATTCCTACATTGGATGGCCGCCTCACGAAACAGGTCCTCCGTCTAACCAAACAAAAGCTGCGCATAGTTACTGCAGCTCTAACTGGCCACGGGTCATTTAATAAACACCTCTTTGTCATAGGAGTAACAGACAGTCCGCTGTGCAGGGCATGCATGGAGGACGGCGAGACAGCGGCACATGTGCTTCTAAGCTGCCCGGTGGTCGCCACGTACAGGGCAAAGTACTTCGGTAACCCAGGTACCCTATGAGAGACGGTCAGTAACATCAAGGCGTTGCTGGCCTTCCTTGAGGAGCTGGGGTGGATCGAATAATCGATTTTCCCACCCGTACGCAAAATACGCGCATTGACGTGGAGTTGCGGACACCAGCCCGTATTACCTATTACCTAACGACGGTGTCTCTGGGTTGACCATGTTTGATAAAGGACCGATGCCGATGCCACAAACTGAGACACAAGCACACTGAAGTTGTCTTGGTGTACAATGAATAGGAATCCGTTTGTTAGGTGCAAGACGGAGTAGTGTTGTACGTAGCTTCCATGGAACATAATTATGATGCCATCTATATCCTTTATCGAAATCCGTTCAGTAGTTTAAGTGTGAAAAAGTAACATACAGACAGAGTTACTTTCGAATTTATAATGTTATGGATGGTGAGTTATCGATAACGGAAATATGAAATAACGTAAGGGACATTTTGTCGAAAATGAGTTATATATATCATTGGATTCGAAATTTCTTGCTCTATCGATTGGTATATTTAAAATCTCAATATCTAAAAAAAATGTCCCTTACATTACATATTTTCCGCAGGTCTAGATCATTTTTTTTATAAAAACTGGCTGTATAGGACGTTTTAAATTAATGTTTTAATAAAAACTAATGTAAGTCTCTTTACTCAGTATTTGGTATTTATATTAAAAAAAATCGAGAACATTTTACAACAGGTCTTATACATGTTTGCGTCTGGGCGCCCCTTGCGTGGCTCCGCATCGCTGCCAATGCGGTGAAGGTGTCGACTGCCTCGGACACCATGGCTTATCCTGCAGTAAAAGCGCAGGCCGGATAGCACGGCATGCCAGCATCAATGACATCATCCGTCGTGCTCTTGTCACCGCTGGGGTACCAGCTGTTTTAGAACCCAATGGTTTGGCACGCGACGATGGTAAGAGACCAGACGGGATGACCATAATGCCTTGGAAGGTAGGTAGGCCTTTGGTGTGGGATGCAACGTGTGTCGACACCCTCGCGCCATCCCATCTTCCAAGCACGGTAAGCTGTGCTGGGGCGGCTGCTGCAGGTGCGGAAAACCTCAAACGGCGCAAATACTCCAATGTCTTTGGAACTTACATATTTGAGCCGTTTGGGGTTGAAACACTAGGGCCATGGGGCCCGAGTGCCCGCTTAGTATTCCGAGACATCGCCAAGCGGTTGGTCGATTCATCACGTGACCAGAGGGCTGGCCTATTTTTTGGCCAAAGAATCAGCATTGCCATACAACGTGGCAATGCTGCCAGCCTTTTGGGCACGTTTCCCGTTGACAGTGATGCGGACGAATTTTTTGATGCCCTTTGATTATTTTCCCTCTCTTTTTATATACTTGTACATATTATTATTTTAAGATTGTTAGCTTTTTAAATTATGTAAATATACAAAGTATAGTCAGTTTTTGTAAAAAAATATCTTATTTTTACTCTCCTGTAAACCTTAGTATTGTCCCTTACGTTATTTCATATTTCCGGTATCGTTATGGAGACTAGAAAAAGATCGGTTTTTTTCCCTCCATCATCATCATTTATCATTTACATTAACTCATTGGAAGATTATACTTATTACCTTACATCCATATATTATTGTAAATAAAGGTCACTGTGAAGTGTGCATTAAGAATGCAAAGATAATACTCATCCTACTTATATATCATAATTATATATATATGTATTATATGTATATCCTACTTCCTACTATCCTATCCAGGCGCGGTCGCAGCCCAAGATTTTGGGGGGGGTCATCATGGGTGCCGAGGAATATTTTAAGGGAGGTACATATCCTCGTTGGTCTATTGGTCGCAAGAGTTACTGCTGAGCATAAGGTCCTAGCTGGGTTCGATTCCTAGGTCGGGTAAAGTGTTAAAGGGTTTTTCCATCAGAAATTTCTCAGAAGCAGCCTGGAGTCTGGATTTGTGCCCGGTTGGTGGCAGTAGGCTCGCCCTCCATGACATTTCACTTAATAACTGGCGAAATATGGATGTATGTACTATATGGAGGTACACCCCTGCTCAACCCTTTGGGGATTAAAGGCGTGATGATATGTTAAGGTTCATGTATATCTCCAGCTCCAATACTTATGCTATTCAGCTTTTACATAGGTGTTACTTAAATGCTGCCAAATTCGTTGTATGTATTAGAACGGTAGACTGCGCAGGGGAAGGGAGTGAGCGAAGCGAGCTCGTAAATTTTTACTACCCGCCTCTGTTTGATTAGGTTTTGTTTTATATATTTTCAATTAGAAATAGGAGTTACATTGTCGACTTGTGCAGGCAAGCTCAAGCAGCTAGCAGAAACTAAAATGCAAGAGCGAGCGAAGCGAGCTCGAAAATTTTGCACACTCTCGGATAGGTTCGATTTTCTTTCGAATTTCGATCATTCCAAAAGGACTAGGAATTACTTGCTTTGTAGACTTTTGAAGAAAAGCTCAAGAACCAATGTAAATTGCAAGAACAAGCGTAGCGAGCCTGAAAATTTTAGCACCCACCTTGAATAGCCTCTGTTTTCTTTTACCCATCATACAAAAAGAGAACTTACAACGTTTTACAGCAGTTTGGGTTTTGGAATCTGGCCTTACCTAAGCCTTTCAACCTTACGTACGAGCGGGGTGCCCAATATCCCGAGTTTGCTTCGCTCGCTTTTGAATCCTGAATTCTATAAGAATTTTTTAGGCGCGTTAAAAAACCCACTGTCATTTCATAGTTTTAAGTTTTTACTTCAGTCGACAGTCCCCATGTCTGCCGATGTTCGATATTGTTTTTGATTATGCCAATCGGGGTTTTCGTGGCTTAAGTACAGTTTTAAGTTAGTAAGGCAAGTAAATCATTCAGACTCTCGACAGCTTGAATGATTTTGGGGGGTCATGACCCCCACGGCCCCCCCCCCCCCCTCAGACCGCGCATGATCCTATCCTACTACTACTATAATCACAATAATAATTATAAATGCGAAAGTTTGTAAGGATGGATGGATGTTTGTTACTCTTTCACGCAAAAACTACTGAACATACTTTGGTGAAACTTTAGAGTAATATAGCTTAATAGATCAGAATAACACATAGAATACTTTTTATCCAGACATTCCTCCAGTATCGACACTTATGCGGGTGAAACCGCGGGGCGTAGCTAGTTGCAGTTGCAGATGTGGTTTGTTTTTTTTGTATCTTATCTACATTATAAAATAATCTATGCAAACGTTTTTGCTTAGTCATGGGAGATAATACCTAACAACAAGGTAATAATAAGTGGATAGTTAAGTACGAGTACATTATAGGAAGGTAGGTATGTGTTCGTCATATATGTATAAATATACGCGATGAGACCTTGGTTGATCAGTAGTAAGAGATAAGTGTTGTGTTACTATCGTGTTGCAATTATTTACGTAGTTGGATAAAAATGTAAGTATTATAATTTTACCTATTATAGAATGACTGTTTTGGTGTTTTGATTTCTGAGTTTGACTAATAAATATCGTGTGAAGAAGAAAAGCAAACAGCAAAGCAAAGCAAAACAAAAAAATATTGATCGCGTCAAGTAGCGACGTCTCATCATCTTATCATTTTGTATAATTCCAATAAACTTTGTACTGCATAAGAAGGTACTTGTTTAATTGAATCTTTTCCTATCAGATTATACTCTATAAATTTTCTTTAGCACGGTAGTGAGTAGTATAATTCTAATAGAAACAATCATCATCTTGTTTCCAATTAATTACGGTCAACTACGAAAAACCGGGTTACAATCGCTAAATGGAAACGCATGATTAGAAAGCCATATTTGGTCTGTACCTCATAAATGCATCTAAATAACAAAAAAACACGAATAAAAATAGGGAAATAAGTACCTGTGAGCATGCTACAACATTTTTGTAATAAACGTGTAATTGTGTAGTATAAATATAGTGTAGTATCAATGGTTGTTTAATCGACAGCCTCATTTTATTTATTATATCGATTGTAGATCACGCCCCAAGTATTCTTTTAAAAAAATATTCAATGTACAGTTTTGACTTTCCTACGATTTTATTATATGTTTAGATAAAATGCATCTAACTGCACCAGACATTTTTATTAGTTTATAAAATGTAATTTTTATACCAAAGTAGTGAAATATTTGTTATGTATTATTGCCTTAATTACAAATAGAACCAATCGTTAGTAGATATGTAAATATTTGCTATATTTATTTTCAGATGGGTGTTAAACTGTACACATTGGATGCGAGCCCGCCAGTGCGCGCGGCCATGATGACTTGTGAAGTATTCAACGTCCCTTTCGAGAAGATAGAAGTGAATCTTCTAAAAAGGGATCATTTGACACCAGAGTATTTGAAAGTAAGAGAATAAGTCCATGAACTTAAAAGAAACTAAAAGGATTTCTTAGCTACTAAAATCGATAAAGCAGAAATACCAGAAAAAAAAATCGGCTTTTTATCAACTCTCCTATGACACAACTATCCTCGGTCTCCTCTACAGGATCAAATTAAATTAGCTACCGAAACCCCGCAGACGTCATTACGTCTATAGACATCGATACCCATTGGTATCGATATCTTATAATGATAAAAAAAAATTGATGGTTTATTTGTAGTGTCACCAACCGCAGTTAGTGTAGTCACCTGAAATATCCGAGTTTATTGTGTAAACTTCACAGACGTGATGGTTTTGATATCTGAACAAATAAAACAAAAGAGAACAGATTTTTTCTACTCAAACTTCAAGTAACAAAGCTACAAGCGATCGTTGAACACAAAAAAAAAAAAAACATCAAAGCTATTATTTTATTTAAACTTTTTGCACAAAAAGGTACAAAGGCGGACTTATTGCTGTTGTTTTAATATCGATAGCCACCCCGTCTGCAGAGTTCCGCTGGCTAATTTTATTTTAACCTGTATAACAGTCCGTGCAGACTTACTTTAAAAAATCTGCTTAAAAGATTTAATAACTTTTAAAGCTTTATTGTAACTTATGGGTACAACATTTGTTAAGCAATTTTATTTTTTCAGAAAAACCCTCTGCACACCATTCCTGTACTAGAAGACGGTGATATAATTCTGCATGACAGGTTTGTTATTTAAAACGTGAAATAACTTTAAAATTTCTTGTACGTACAAGGTCACTGATTTAAAACCGTAGTGCTAGTTCATCATTTGCTTGGTCGATGATTTGGCTGCTCTGTATGCGCTAACCTTAACACTGCTAGGAAACTTCAGGTACAACGATCTTATTATTATTATTACCCTTTTTGGTCGGACAAATATAATACATTTTATAGTCCTCAGTCTCCTATCCATATTTAAACCATAGATCCATTTTTGAATTTACAATTTTATTCCGACAAAGTTAAACTTCTAAATACAAACACATAAAATAAGTCTAACAACTTTGTATTGAGAACATTACGACCGTCGAAATATGGTTCGAAATAGTTAAAAATGGCTAAAAGAGTGAAGCTTAGACTAAACTGAAAAACTAATTTAGTCAAAAACACAAAGATATACAGGGTGAAATTGAAAACGTGCGACAAATCGAAATGGGAGATTGGTCTCATCATTATGAACAACTTTTACTATGGGACCGAACCTGAAATTGCGAAAAAAAAATCAGCTGCTGAATACATTTTGACGAGTTATGCGAACATAAATGTAGGGAACAGCTGATTTTTTTCTCGCGATTTTAGGTTTAGTCCCATAGTAAAAGTTGTTCATAATGATGAGTACAACTCCCATTTCGATTTGTCGCATCTTTTCAATTTCATCCTGTATATTAGCTCTGTTTGATTCTCTTCCAGTCTGCGTACTGCATGCTGTGTATTTCGATTTGTCGCATGTTTTCAATTTCATCCTGTATATTAGCTATGTTTGATTCTCTTCCAGTCTGCGTACTGCATGCTGTGTAGTGCACGTTTCATATGGTATTTCTTTTACAAAATTAATTTAATAATCTCTCGTAACTCATTTTTGTATTCTCTCTTTTCAGTCACGCTATACTTATGTATCTGGCTGATACCTACGGAAAAGACGACTCGTGGTACCCAAAGGATGTCAAAAAAAGAGCAATGGTCAATCAAAAGCTTTTCTTCGACACATCAATTCTTTTTCCTAGACTACGAAATATAACTGTAAGTAATTAAGAAGTATTCATTCATTCATTCATTTATTTTTCATTAGCAATTTACATTGTGTTGAAAATTACATATTAAATAAAATTATCATATGCAGAAACAAATACAAATACATTTATAAGAATATTAATTAAAATTAAGGTGAAATGTTTAATTCAAGTGTCAATGAATTTAAAATATGTCAATAACTGAATACAATGTTAAATTAATAGCAGGTATAATGTCAAATTCAATTTCAAAATATTAAAAGAACTACTACTACTAATAAACTAATACTAAAGTCAAAAGATAATTTAAATTAAAGCTTGTTAACTTCTATTATTTTAAGTGGCTATTTTTATCATTTGACATTAATTCCGATACCGAGTAAAAGCATTTTTCCAACAAGAAGGCTTTTAATTTAGTTTTAAATGAGTGAGATCTATAAATTAAAAAAAAGACGGGTTGCACTCCGGGAGTGCCGGCAGAAGTGAAAATTTGAATATTAACGTTGAAATAAATAAATTATTAATGAATATAATGTCGTGTGTCACTTCGTTCACTTCGGTTGGCGCCGCCGTAAAAAGAGAGGGGGGGGGGGAATCTCTCCTGACGGTCACGTGTCCTGACGCGATGTCCTGACGCGAGTTTAACATTTTTTACCCATTACAAAAAAGTGTGCAACGCCGCTAAAGAAGTTTTCACTTCAATAATTTTAAATCATTCGGTAACCTATTAAATAACTCCACTGCTTGGTATCTGGAACAAAGCTTGGCTATGTTAAATTTTGGTGCTATCTTGTGTTTAAACTCCTTCCTTCTTGTGCTTTGTCTTATCTCACGTTCCTCTTGTGATTTATACTCATGAATATACTTAGAAAAGAGATTAAAATAATTTACCTATAATAATATTAGCCCGTTCAAAATAGACATTCACGGTTACATTATTTCGCATAAAGCTGAAATTTGGTATGAACGTTGGGAACGGAACACCATTACAAGTAAATTGTCAAAAGTCCCCATCGATCCGACGTGTACAAAAAAATTATTTAAGGTCAAATGTTGCTAAATTCGGTTTTTGCATTCTTCAGCTAAACAGTAAGTTTTACATATCATAAAAATAAATGAGAAAAAATTGTTCATCATGCAATTATCTATCTATTACCATGGATTCAGTACATGATTCCGAATCCCCCTGCGTCTAAATATTTCGTCAGTTATTTTAAAAAAATTGCTGTTCCATACATTTTGAGTGTGTATGTAAGTAATGCACTTTCATATGAAACAGATTATTTGTGAAGTTGTATTAGTTCAGACTCATGTGCTAAATTACAGTGTGTGCGTCAATGGCCTTGTCACCTGTATATCTCGGATAAAAGTATTCTTAAAATTGTTTTGACTTATTCACGGAAATTTCTAAAAACATAATATTAAAAAAAAAAACTACCTACTTAAATATTTTTAATAATGAACCTCCATTTATATTTGTTTGCAGTATCCTTTAATAATTGAAGGAAATAAGAACAGAGACCAAAAACGGTACGATGATCTTACCGAGGCATATGGTTTTCTTGAAGAGTTCTTATCTCGAACAAAATTCCTTGCCGCTGATCACATCACAATTGCCGACGTGGCAGCCTTAAGTAATGTGACGTCTATGGAAGCCTTACTGCCAATAGACGCGAAAAAGTAAGTGAAACTTCATCCATGCAATGACTATGTTTAAAACGTAGGTAGGTATTTTGACTTTGTTGACCTAGCGTAATACGGAGTTTCAATACAATAGAAGGCCAGCAGCCATCGAGTGGTGGTGGGTAGTAACAGCCCCGACTTACGAGTCGTAGGTTCTAACCAAGCCAGACACTAACTTCGTGTAATTTATTTCATCACTACTGCTCTCGAAGCGGTGAAAGAAAACATCGTGAGGAAACCGACATAATTATCCTACAACCAAAAATTCGAAGACTATGACTTCTACTAACCCGCACTGAGCCCGCGTGTTGGATTACGGCCCACTACCTCTCATAGAGAGGAAGCCTGTGTCCCAGCAGTGGTAACTTTAGAGACTGATAATGCATGCATGCCGTGATAATGATAAGAGGCTAGCATAATACTGGTGTTGCTTCCACTGGCGTGTGATCATACCTATTTCAAAAGTTTCCTTTACTATGCAGTTACTGGTTACTGTTAGCTTGCATCATCCCACTGTTGGGCAAAGGCTTCTCCCCATGACTTCCAGCTCTTTCGATCCAGGGCCTTTTTTTATACAATAAAATAATATTAAATGTGGATGTCAAAGTTATCATCTTTAGCTCCTATATAGTTTAGGATTTCCCCATTCAGTCCCACCCTGGCCAGACCCAGACCTGGCCAGCCTAGTCCCTATTTAGTTTAGCGACTTCATTCATAGCTATTCAAGCAATTTCTGATCAGGGACTTTTATTATTGAATGAAAAGATAGAATAACATTTTTAAGTTTCGAAACACACCTTACCTCACACAACCAGGCACCTCACACCACCCGCACACCTCTTTGGCTTTAAGTCGGTTGAAATAAGAAGCAAGTTGAAAAGAACAAAATGAAGTTAACGATTTTACTTTTCAGGTTTCCGAAAACAACGGCATGGCTGGCAAACTTGAAGAAGACACCATTTGCAATAAAACAGAATGAATCTGGAGCAGCTCTGCTTGACCAGATGATAAAGAAGAGTTTAGAAGCATAATATCTTATTAGGCCTTTTAGCTACCGATCTTGTGTATTGAGATTGGCTTTGCCCGGGCATTTTCAGCGAATTGGCATGAATTCTATAAAATAAATGCTTAATATACCCTCTTTGTCTAGGCATATACTAGTTAAGTCTATTCAAAGTTATGTTTCAAATTAATATTATTTCAAGTTAAACAAATATCAACTTTCGATTTCGGAGTGACTAGCACTATTAAAAAAGTTATAAAAACGTTTGAAGTTGTAGCGTAAAAACTTTATTGTGTAGGAATTAAAGTTATTTTTCCATAAAGTCATATTTGTTTATATTTTTGGCAAATAGAGTAGAGTGGTAGACTGTAAATATTTATAAAAAAAGAGCATCTGCTAACTAATCACCACTACATTAATTAATTATAATACAGGACAAGAATGTATGTCAAATCTATGACAGTTAAATATGTTACTTAATATAATAACTCTTTATAATTTTGTTTTATTTACTTACATTATCATTTTATTTATTTGCAAAATCATTTTACAAGTCAACAGTGCCGAAAAATACCCTACCCCCGATACCACAGTGGTCACTTAAAGCCTAAAATATTTGACCAAATGTCAAATATTTTGGAGTAGTAAAAGATGAGCATTAATTTATTTATGACTAATAAACAGCTATTGTTTCGACGCTAAAACCAGCTGTTAGCTCATTGATAGGTACTGCAAAACCAAAACCACGTAGAATAGAAACACGACGTTATAAATATAATCATCGTGGTCATGTTGGTAATATGAGAATGTAATAAATAGTCGTTTGATGTATGGTTCATTGCCAATATGCAGGTAATATGACTATTTGAAGACACCGGTAGTCCGGTGCTCTCTTGGTGGGCTTTGCTGTCACCTCACAGGCAGGCTAACCCTACAGTCTAGCCGTCGAGAAAATGCGTTCTTAACATCTGTTCGCTCATACAAATAAATACGTGTTTGGCGAATTTAATCTTTATTAAGTAGTTACTAGAATTGTCGCACTGACAAGTATCAGAAACTCATTGTCTCGACGGCTGGACTATAGACAACAACAAGGACCTTTTGGCGCCTGAATTATATTAACAGGGGGACGTTGTTAGTAAGGATTTGTGAAATTGTCACAGAAATTGTATTGACCAAACAAGATGGCGCCGTTAGTTCGGATTTCGGCCAAGCTTTAAAATAAACTTTTGGCGTTGTACGTTATAACTTTACTACGAGTTATTTTTCTCATGTTCGTGTGTTCGGGCCCCAAAACGAGACAGCAATAGGCGTTTAAATATTTGTATTCTACGACGGACCAACTACTTACCTAATGCCTGCCGAAAAACAAGGCGTTCAATGTCGTTTTTACGCACTCTTGTGCAACGTTGCTAAGCTTTTGATTCTTCCAGGGTTGTATAGTTTGTATCTATCATAATTTAAAAAAAAAAACAACCGACATGCAAAAAACACTACAAAGTGAAAAATTATTTCGGTTTCAGTTTTTTGCGGCCGACTTCCGAAATTAAAGTTATTTTACGCTTCGCAGTATTTTTTTTTGGGAGTCGGTTGTCTATTTTATATGTTTTACTTTTTATTTATGATACCCACCTCCACACCAATTCGTATACCACTACTTGCTACGTAAACAACAGTGACAGGAAGTATTGTAACATCATCAAGATACGAAAAGTGGATTAAAAACGTATAATCGCAGCTAACTCAAAAACTACCCAAGTAAAATTAATAAAATTTATACGGGACCACCGCGCAAGCTTCCTCTGCGAAATGAAAAAGAATTTTCAAAAGCAGTCCACACTTGACAAAAATATCGATGAACATACATAAAAAAAATACATACAGACGACCATAATATCATAATTTAAGCCGAAAGACGTCCACTGTTGGACAGGCCTCACCCAAGCACCTCCACTTCGGCCGGTGCTATGCTTCTCGCATGCAACGGGTTCTTGCGGCCTTCACAAGGTCGTCGGTCCACCTTGTGGTGAGGTAAATAACGCTATGCTTTTGGTCCATAATTGGTTTACTGTAAATAATATGGTATTAAATGAAAAAAAAAAAACTAAATGCATTAGATTCGCTTTACCAAATGTTAGAAGTAGTGAATGTCACGTTGTATTGAATAAGGAAATACTTGAATTCGTCGAAAATACGGTTTTCCTGGGGATTACGCTTGACTCAAAGCTGCAGTGGGGTCCGCATTTAACATCTCTTGCAGGGCGGCTAAGTTCAGCCGATTACGCTGTTTGGAAAATCCGCCAATTAACAGACGTGGATACCGCGAGACTGGTCTATTTTAGTTACTTTCATAGCATCATGTCTTACGGTATTTTGTTGTGGGGACGGGCTGCAGATATTGATTCTATCTTCATCCTGCAGAAGAGGGCTGTCAGAGCCATATACAAGCTCAGCAGACGTGATTCTCTAAGGGAACTGTTTAAAAAAATTAACATCATGACGGTTCCTTGTCAATATATATATGAAAACATTATGTACGTTCGAAAAAATCTACATCTTTTTAGTAAGATAAGTGACAGGCATAATTTTAACACAAGAAATAGGAACAAATTGGATCAACCGCGTTTCAGATTGTCTAAAGTAAAAACTTCTTTTATGGGTTACTGTGTAAAATGTTATAATAAAATACCACTCGATATTCTTCAACTAAATGAGAAGAAATTTAAAACATGCATTAAACGCACACTATGTAGACAAGCATATTATAAGTTGGATGATTATATCGCAGATAAAAATGCTTGGCTGAATGCTGGTCCTGCTCCACAGGCACTTGAGCTCACTAGTTAAAATTTCAATATTTGGAAGAGGTGCTTCCCTTTTTCTTTTTAAGTGTTTCTGACATTACGATCTTAATATTTATTTTTATTTTATTCAATCATATTTTAATTGTTTAATGCTGCAATACTAAACACCTTTTCCTGTTTGGTATTAAAAATTTTATTTATCTCTTAAATAAATTGCAATCTATAGTTTTGTATCATTTAGAAGCATTTTTTCAATTTTGTAAATGTAAGAACCATGGATCCGTTTATTATGTTTTTTTAATGTTGACTTGAAAGAGCATGGCAGTTGAGAATGTGTCATGCTCACTTAAATGTCTCGCTGATGGTGGCGCGTGTGTTGGATCATTCGGTTCCCTACAAAATGGTTGAGCTGGATGGTGCTGATCCATGCGTCATGTTCGTGAACGGACGCCGTCGGTTGAGACTGGTCATCTCTTAACTGCCAAGGCTTATTTTTAATCTTATTTCTTGTATTGTTTCTTCATTTGTGTGTTTTTTTACATTGTTCTCACATATAGAAGCAACAAGAATAATGTACCTACCCAGGATTTTGTAATATCTTGATTTAAAAAGAGTGTCCATGGAGTTTCTTGCCCGTTCTTCTCCATAGAGATCTACGCTTTGGAATGGGCAACTAGCTTCAACTTTCTGACCAACTGATCGACTACTTAATTTTGACAATTCAAAAGTGCCTGTAATGGTTTAATTGAAATAAATGCTTTGAGTTTGAGTTTGAGGCCTTCCAACGCTGCGTCTTCCTGTACGCAGTCGCCACTCCAGAACCTTTCGGCCTCATCGGCCATCTGTTCTGCGAGCAATGTGCCCTGCCCACTGCCACTTAAGTTTGGCAATTCTTCGGGCTATGTCGGTTAACTTGGTTCTCCTGCGGATCTCTTCATTTCTGATTCGATCACGCAGGGAAACTCCAAGCATAGCCCTCTCCATTGCCCTTTAGGTGAATTTCAGCCTTCTAATAAGGCCCATTGTGAGCGACCACGTACCATAATTATATCCCTCCTTCTTTTTTGAAATGTGTTAAAAACCAACCTCTTTGTGTGCAAAAAGTACCAGTACCACAAAGGTTCCTACTTGATATTTGTCAAACTGATAAGAAAGGGGGGTATTGTTGTCATCCATAGACTAAGAAGAGAAGTGTTGTCATCTGTAATATTGTGTGTGTAAATATTATTATTTTTAGTGGATAAAGATATATTTTTAAATATAATATACTTAGTTTAGTTTTCTTCTAATCTAGAATTGGAATAAGTTATAAGTTTTACTCAGTGACATCGTAAGTACTTCTTTCCTACCTTCTACCCATTTATAGTAGTATGCTCAATGCTTCAGTAGGTAGTGAATGTTACGGCTCACTCACAGAAATCCATGAACAAATAAGATGTAAACATCAAGTTTTAGTACGACTTACAACATGTTACTAAAATGTAGGAGTAGCTACGTGGGCTGTTCGGTACAGTGGCTATAACAGTTAGCTGCAGTTAACTGGTCATCGCTATCCTTGTAAACAGAGGACAGAGCTTTTACAACATGTCACTCAAGAACATAGTTCTACAGATAATTGCGTAATAAACCAAGATTAAGGAAACGTTAAGCTCAAGCTCCCGCTATCAATCGTTTAATATTGGTAACGTACCTCGCCAATCGCAGTGAGCAATGGTGGCCCAGTGGAATCGGCCCCAACTAAGGAGTTGTAAGTCGTGAGTTCGGACCCAGGCAGGCACTTTACTTTGTGTAATTCATTTCATCACCTCTGCTCTAACCCCTCAAGCGTCAAGTGTACACCAAGTGTACATAAGAAAAAGTGCTCGAAACGTCAACGGTACACTAAGTGTACACAACAGTGTCATTGTTAAAACAATGACTTTACTGCGTCCAGTCAACTACTCCGACGCGTGGGGTGTTTCGACAGGTAGGCGGGCAAACGTGTTATTAACCAACCGCCCTGAGCCCGCGTGGTGCATTGCGGCCCACTCCCGAGACTCACCAAGAGGAGGGCTGTGTCCCAGCAGTAGGAACATTATTGGCTGATATCATTAGGCTGGGTTGAAAGAGCCGTTTAGAAGCCTGACAAACTTGCTGCGTTGCTTATTAATATCCTTCGAAACTCTCGGATTGTGATTGAAACTGTGTTAAGCAATTCAGGTGTTGATCTTTAATAATAAATTAGTTTCATATAAAATGTATTTCAGGGGCTTGTGGCTAAGTAATAATAGCCGCACGGGTCGATCGATCAGGTTAAACTACACTTGTCGCGGTTGGTCCGTGGATGGGTGACCATCTTTATATATCAAGATCTATCTGTACCTCGGAAAGCACGTTAAGCCGTTGGTTCTGGGTGTAATTCGTAGATCTTTTCTTTGGCAGTCGTTACGGGCCGACAGAAGCCCGAAAGTCTGACAACCAATCTTACCAAGGGGTATCGTATTATCCAGTTACTGGGTGGTGGAAATCAGATACTCAGTCACTCTACGTAAAATACTGGTATTCAGCTGCATCCGGTGAGACTGGAAGCCGACCCCAAAATAGTTGGGAAAAGCCTAGGCAGATAATGATAAAATATATTTCAGATGGTAGTGAAACTATACACAACGGAGTTGAGCCCACCGGTGCGCGCATCCATTATGGCTTGCGAGATATTCAAAGTGCCCTACGAGAATGTAGAACTTGATCTTCAGGATAAGCAACATTTAAATCCTGAGTTTTTGAGTGTAAGCTCTTATAATAATGTATTTATGTACGAACTTCATACTTGCTTTACCATCCTAACGCCGTTGGTCCACCGACACCGTCAACGGGACGTCAACGAGAAACGAGATTATTCGAACCGAACGTGACGTCCTGGTGATCGTTTCACCATGACCAAACTAGTCGGTTCAGTATGTTATGATAGACAAAATCCGGGTGAATGGCGCCGCGCCGGTGCGATGGCAGTCTGTGCACAATATCAAACATGTATTGTATTGCCGGTACATCGACCTGTCACAATCTCGGGCAGAGTTCTGGCGATTGCGCCAAACTACTAAAAAAGTGGGGGGCGGGACCCAGCACTCGGTTGACGGACGTGTGGTGGACATGCGGCCATAATAAATGTATGTATCGCTACTTCGGCGCCGTCTTCCCGTTCTCGCTGAAGGTGGCGGTGGACAAACGGCTTAAGGTTGAATGTCACGTGCACATCACAAAACGACACATATTTCGTCAATGTGACATTTAGTTAGTTTCATCCTTGGTAAATTTTAATTTAGAAAATTTTAAAATGGGAATTGTTGTCAAAAGTGATAAAGCAATGACGAGGTAATATAGATAAAAGTTATTTTTTAGCGTTATCCAAATCCCAACGAAAACTCTCTGACGTACTAAATAGGTGAGTAGGTACCTTAACTTCTGTATCTCATGATTATGATATATGATATTTTCAGAAAAATCCAATGAAAACGTTTCCGGTACTTGAAGATGATGACTTCATATTACATGATAGGTTTGTAGTAATTTGAGATCTTTCAAGTACTTTAACTTTTATTTAGGCACTAGCTGACCCGACAAACGTCCTGTCCTAAAAATCTCATAGAAACACGGACGTTTAGTTTTTCGCGAATTCGAAAATTTTTCTGAAAACTAAAATTTAACTAAAATTTACGAATTTTTCTTTCCACAAATCGCAATTTGGACTATTACGAACATTTTTAAACGAAAAAATAGCCAAATCGGTCCAGCCGTTCTCAAGTGACGCGCTCAGCTACGAGTATGAACAGCATTTCATTTTTATTTATAAAAGGGCGGCAGGTAAAGCTACATCGACGCACAACCTGTAACCTAAAAAAAAGTAAGTAAAAAGCAAGTAGTAAGTCATTTTTTTTTCATATTTTTTATTACAAAAAAGAAAAATCAAGTGTTACATAAAAAAGTGCAATACGAATCTATGGTAACAGGTTGCACATCGATGTCCTTGCCACCATGTTTATATACCTAAGTAGATTAAAAATCAATTGAGGTGAGTTCAGTAAGGTTTCGCCTAGTGTTAGTCAAATCAGGCATTAGTGGCTAAGCGGTAATTGCCTTGACACCAGTTATAATGTTATTCCGGATAGACAGGATAATCATACCCATCGAGGTTCACTGTTGACCATTTGACTTCCTCATACACTTTTACATTCGGCCCTAAATTATGTCAAATCCGCAATTAAAACACACTCGTGTTTTATCCGTGAGCAGTGGACACGGCTTAACACATCCTTATTTATTACTCAGCAAATTGATTTATTTTCCTCTCTCTGGCGGATATTTTGCCTCTAAATCACTCGTCACTCACCTCTTTTTGTTTCCGCTTCACAGTCATGCTATATTGATGTACCTGGCCGACGCCTATGGAACTGAAGACACATGGTATCCAAAAGATCACAAAACAAGGGCGCTTGTCAATCAAAAACTATTCTTCGACACTACCGTCCTTTTTCCGAGATTAAAAAACATAACGGTAAATTATTTTATTTATTAGATCTTAAGTTACGTTTGGTTGAGCCAGATCAGTGTGAGAGAGTGGTGGCCCCATGCGTGGTAACAGCCACGACTTACGAGTAGTAGGTCGTGGGTTCAAACTCCGACAGGCGCTTTAATGTGTGTAAATTATTTTATCATAATTGCTTTCAAAACGGTGGAGGAAAACATTTTGAGCAAACCGGTATTTTATACAATTCCTCACACAATCCATCGATTTTTATTTTATCTTCCTCTCCATCTTGATCCATTAACATTTATATTTATCACTCTTTTAGTCATATGCTCTACCCCTTTTATACTACTTTCTTACTTTATCAATTATCGTCACTCCAGACGTCCATCGCAACATTCTCATCTCCGCTGCATGCAATCTTTTATCATCCGTCTTCTTCACGGCCTAGCATTACAAACCATACAGTACGAATTAAAAAGGCCTTTATCACGGACTTCACGATTTTTCACTATAACTTTAGTGGCATCGATATGTCGCAAGTTGTTCCTGTGAACTGTCGCCATTTGTTGGTCTACTTCGCCATCCCCTTGGGCAGTTTAGTAAGGGCGTTCTGGCGTGAGATGTCGGCACTTACTTATTAGTACTTGCTAATAACATAACAAAAAGGAACTTGTTTCATTTATGCTAGGACTCGGGCCATGATTTTGAGCTTAAAATAACCCTAGGTGCCATTTTATTAAGGTTACACTTGTTTTCATCCATTGTGTTGTTCATTCGTAATCACATATCACTCGTCTCGTTTTTCGAGTGATGTGAAGCGCGACTGCTAATCGTGAAGCTATGGAGTTCAATTCCCGGATCGGGTAAATTTTTATTGGGTTTATCCATCAGCGCAATAGCAGCCCGTAGTCTGGATTTGTGCCCAGTGTATGGCTTTGGTTAAGTTTCCATTTCATTATCAAACCAAAAATCAGCAAAAAAAAAATATATTTTACATTTAAGTATTTTAATTGCGTAGAAAACATAAAGATATAGTATATTATTTACAATTACTTTGCAATGTTTTCTTCGTTATATTGGGTTAGAGAAGGCTGCTGGGCCGTTGGGTTAGGTGGGTGGTCAACATTGTGTTCACAAATAAAGAAGCACTTCATCCCACAATCGATCTGGTTCAGGCGTCCGGTGTAGAACATTGATCCACACTGGTCGTCAAACCCTCCGTCCGGTTGGTTGCCCCACCATTCAACACTTTCGTTTAAACCTGTACCTGTAAAATATTAAACAAATCAAACACAAAATCCTACATCCTGATTATGTAACACACTTGGAATTTCCATCCCATCCATTTAAACCATACTAATAAAATCCATTCCTTGTATAGTGTTAAAGAGTCAAAATGAAAGGATTGTCCTTACAAATGCGTACCTATACAATATGAGTGTTTATTCTATTCTTGGTGTCAAGGAATTGTAGTCTGACTTAGTTCATTCGCAAGCATTGACAAGCATGGGTTCCTGAATTTGATCCACAGGTCGGGCAGTGTCAATCGATTTTTCCACTAAGCAATTTTTTAGAAGCTATTGGATGGATTTTGTCTCTATTGTTCCAATGCTAAAAAGGTATGGAAATAACAATGATGACTTGAACATTCGTATTCGGTAACTAGAAGAAATTGATAGACACACTCACGTACCTTTAACTGTCTGCCAGCCGTCATTGAATCTGTTATGAAAGCCCAGGTGATATATTCCTCTTAGGTAGCTCCCAGCAACTATGTTTGTCGGCGCAGTTTCTGTAAGCTTCACGAGGTCATCCACTTCCAACCAATTGTTGATCACTGCTAGGTAAGATTGTTCCGCGCTGCATACATTGTAAGCTTCAGTCCAGTTCAATGGGGTTGAGTGTAACTTGTAACAACTGCCACTTTTCGCGTTGAAAGTGTATTCTGCAAAAGAAAAGTACTCGTGAACTATATAATATGTCGTAGATAATAAAGTTGCAGATTGGCACGAACTTGCGGGCTACACCATTCGTAGAGCAATGACAGGATTGAGTAGTTTTATTATCGACGCCAGTTGGCGCTACTGAATTTGTCAAAACTTTATCATCATAGAACTAAAAAGAATCGCAGAACTCTGTGGTAAGTAGTTAAAGTTGACAATTTGTCAAGCTGTTTGTAGTAAGTTTTTAACCGACTTCAAAAAAAGGAGGAGGTTCTCAATTCGTCGGAATCTTTTTTTTTTTATGTATGTTCCCCGATTTCTCGAAGACGCCTGGACCGATTTAAAAAATTCTTTTTTTGTTGGAAAGAGTATAGGTACTTCCCAAATGGTTACATGAAAGTTTTATCGAAATCGGACAAGCGGTTTTTGAAAAATCAACAAAAATCTAAAAATTTACCTACATTTTCTACATTAACGATCTTTTCGTTTACTTTTTTGTGGGGTAGGTACAACTAAAAAGTGAAAAATAAAAACTTTTTTTCAAAAAAAAACAACCGACTTAAAAAAAAACACTACAAAGTGATAAATAACTTTAATTTCGGAAGTCGGTGTCAAAAAAACGAAAATGCGGAACCAACGACACCGACTTCCGAAATTAAAGTTATTTATCACTTTGTAGTGTTTTTTTTTAAGTCGGTTGTTTTTTTTTTTGTAAAAAAGTTTTTCTTTTAGAATATTTTTTAAATAAAAACATACCTAAATCAGGCATATTGCAGTGCTGGTTCCATTCTAAAGACTGGAGGGTCTTCTTGCAAAAGAATGGTTTCTTAAAGTCACATGGCACATCATTCATTTGGCCATTCGCGTGCAGAATCACACAGTCTTCTACACCCAAGTAATTGTTCGGTTCTCCTATGCGCCAGTTGTGGTATACGTCCTCTACTCGTTTACCTGTGAAAATTCAGAAATAATAATAAATAACATGAATACAAGCCTGTTGTTGTGCCACTACAGTGCAAAGGCCTTTGCATAGCCATACTTGCTCAACGGGAATTTCAGACTTATTTCATTATTAGGTACTAGCGACCCGCAACTGCTTCGAATGATTTTTACAACTTGACAAAACCTCGAGAATTCTTGAATTTTACACAAACCGTCCAGAATAAATTCTCTAAATTATGGTAACGCCATTAAGAACAACAACACGGTCACAATTAAATTCACGAAAAGCGACATTAATTTATGACAATTATGTATAGATTAAGACGATAATAGAATTTAGATATGTGTTAAAATAAACATCAGCACCGCTGGAACAGTATACTTTAGACTTACCGTCAATAGTCTCAAATACTCCTTTCACTAAAGAGTCGGTTATCCCCAAATGCACCGTCCACCATGTGGGCTGGGTACTGTTCCAATAAGATATCACAGCATCAGCTTCTTGCTGGTTCTCAGGGTACCACAAACTGGCTCCTTCCCGAGAACACGTCCTTTTGGCTTCAGAAAAAGTTTTTGGTAAAGAGTATATCTTATAGAAACTTTCTGTTGCTTCTAAATAATGATAGTCATTCCGAAAAAACTTTTTATCCTTTTGTCCATCTGTAAAAAATATAGTAAATTATGTTTTAGTGAAAACAGAAGTTTAGTCGATACTCCATCATCATCATTTCAGCAGGAAGACGTCCACTGCTGGACATAGGCCTCTTCCAAGCGTCGCTACTTCAATCGGTTCTGGCTTTCTTGCATCCAGCGGATTTCTCCGGCCTTCACAGACGATACCTAGTCGATAGATTTTTGTTTTTTTAGGCATAGAACTATTATTACTAGCACTTTTTATCTGTGTTTTTTAGGTTGAATTTGCCAATTTAAAGTTAACTGACAAAACATATTATTATTTATTTATTATTATTTATTTATATATACTTTATTGTACACCACAAAAATACATAACATGAAATAAACACATTAAACACTACAAAATATACAATGGGCGACGAACGACGAGTAAACGAGTATAACGAGTTTGATAAATAACTATTATTACTAGTACTTTATCTCAGTGTTTTTAGGTTGAATTTGCCAATTTAAAGTTAACTAACAAAACATACTATTATAGTAGTAAATAGTTTGATAAATAACTACAGTTAGCCACAAAAAGATTTCTACACATATGTATTAGGAGCCATTTTAGTGTCTACAACCTTTGTTCCATAACATTTTATTCACTGTAAGGGTACAAAACACAATACAAAGTACATACAATTTATAGAATAGAATAGAATACTCTTTATTATGTACACCATATAAATAACAGACATAAATATAGAAACTTTACAATGGGCGACACAATTGGCGGTCTTACCGCTAAGAGCTATCTTTTAAGTGGATGGCCAAATCCGAAACTATGAGGAATAGCGAAAAATACTTAAAGGAGTCACGGGCTCGATTTTGATGAAAACTAAAACTGCATCATTGGATTTTTCAAAAATTTCTATCGATCGAATTCTGGGAAGTAATAGTACTTCCCAGAATTTTAATCGATAGAAATTTGATCCTTATTAGGGACACTATAGAATGGTGTAATAATACAGTGTGTTTTTTTAAATCAAAATCAACAGGTTCGATTCCTGGCTAGAAATATTGATTTTTCTAAAATCCAATGATGCAGTTTTAATTTTCATCAAAATCGAGCCCGTGACTCCTTTGAGTACTTTTCGCTATTCCTCAAAGTTTCGGATTTGGCCATCCACACCCACTTGAAAAATTAAACCTGTATATATAATAAACGTGAAACAGGAGCAAAAAAAAAAAAATGATGATGTTCAAGGAGAGAGGAAGTGCTTTTTATCATAATTTTAAAAGTGGGCAAGGAATTCCATAACCGTACTGCTTGAACAGTAAAGGATTTGTCATAGAAACTGGTGGAATGCATCGGCAATATATTTTACCATCACAAAGAAAACATTTTGTCCCAAAACATCTATACACCCTTTGACTAAAACAATGTTCACAAACATAGATCCAGAACGAGGTAAACAAGACTGACAACGTCTTACGACTTTTAACGGACGACACGTCTAACTTAGTTTAATAGAAGAACAAGATTTTTTATGTCCTCTTCATTTCATGCATGACGTCCGTGTGTACCTACATTTTTTTGGAGCTGACTGTAAATAAAACATGTAAAAAAAAAAAACAAACTTACGTGATAGATTCGTAGCAAAGTACACTATAAGGACGAATAATATATTTTTAGAAAACATGTTGTAAGCACGACTAGCGTCTTGCTGGACCCAAACACAATAATTTATACGAGAAGCTTGACATGAAATGTCAAGACATTTAGATACGTTTTATCAAATTTATTATTATTATAAACATAAAATCTGTAATATTGTAAATGCGAAAGTAATGCTGTCTATCTGTCTGTCTGTTTGTTACCTATTCACGCCTTAACGGAACGGATTTCGATGTTTGCAACTCAATAGTAAACCATGAGAGCAGTGGTAGCCAAATGGTATCGGCCGCAACTTACGAGTTGTAGGTCGTAGGTTCGAACCCAGACAGGCGCTTTACTTTGTGTATATTATTTCATCACCACTGCTCTCAAAACGGTGAAGGAAAACATCGTGAGGAAACCGGCATGTCCTAGAACCAAAAATTCGAAGACATGTGACATCTGCCAACCCGCACTTGGCCCGCGTGGTGGTTTACGGCCCACTCCCTCTCACAGAGAGAAGGCCTGTGTCCCAGCAGTGGGAACACTATAGGCTGATTATGATGAGTAGACCATGGCTTGGATTAGGACATATAATAATTATAGCATAATTTCCGATCGCTACGCGGATAAAGCTAGTGCAAGCATACCTCGGACACATCCATGTATGTTTCCATTACAACTAATTTCCTCTCCTTTATCTAATTAAGAAATATTAGGTCCTTACATATGAAATTGGCGTTTTGTATGGAAGGAACAAAAAGTCGAATATTTTTTAATATAATATATTTAATTAATCAAAGTATGAACCATTGTTTTCAATGCACTTTTGCCATCTTATAGGTAGTTCATTGATCCCTTTACTAAAAAAACCAGTCGGACGGGAATCAATAAAATCTTTGAAGGCGATTTGGACTGCCCCATCGGAGTTTAATTTTTTCCCTTGCAAAAAGTTATCCAAATTGCGAAAAAAATGGTAATCTGTTGGAGCAAGGTCCGGGGAGTACGGAGGATGTCTAAGACATTCCAATTCAAGCTCTTCTAATTTGGTAGCCGTCTGTTGCGCAGTGTGTGGTCTGGCGTTGTCGTGAAGCAGCAGTGGCGTGGAGCGATTGACCAGCCTTGGTTGTTTAGCCGCTAGCTTTTCCATCATGGTTTGTAATTGCTGACAATAGACATCAGCTGTAATAGTCTGGCCAGATTTGAGAAAACTGTAATGAACAATACCGGCACTAGTCCACCAAACGCTTACAAGTAACTTTTTTGGGGTTAATTTTCGCTTGGGGCAGAATTTGGCTGGCTGGCCAGGATCCAACCATTGCGCTGAGCGCTTCCGATTATCGTAAAGAATCCATTTTTCATCACAGGTAATGATTCGGTTTAAAATACCTTCATTGTTGTGCCGGTTCAGTAATGTAACGCAGCAGTCGACGCGCGTTTGCCGGTTTGCTTCAGTCAATTCGTGAGGTACCCACCTTTCAAGCTTTTTAATCTTCCCAATTTGCTTCAAGTGAATTAAAACAGTTTTATCACTAACATCGAAGCCTGCAGCTAACTCGGACGTGGTTTGCGATGGGTCCGCTTCCACAATAGCCTTCAATTCTCCATTATCAACTTGGGTCTCAGGCCGTCCACGGGGCTTGTTCTGCAGGTCGAAATTTCCAGAACGAAAACGTTGGAACCAAAAACGAACTGTGTTTTCTTTTGCAACATGACCGCCATACACATCATTCACCCTTCGAGTCGTTTCCGCAGCACTAGTGCCACGGCGGAACTCGTACTCGTAAATAATGCGATATTTTAAATTTTCCATTTTGTAAAATGAGTGACGCAAACAGAAAAAACAGAAGAAAAAAAACAAATGAATGACGGTCATCGAAGCACAAATACATGAGTAAATAGCTGTACAAATTTGAATTTGGAATTCCTTACCAAAGAGGAGAAATTCGTGATTAAAGTGGCCAGTACGAAAAACGCCAATTTCATATGTAAGGACCTAATATTTTGAACTTGGGAAAACCCCGATATTGAGGCAAATAACACGAGATACTGTAATTATTATTATTGGTACAACTCATAGGTCTTGACCTTTTATCACTAGTTTACACCAAAAAATCACTCAAGTGGGTCAGGCCACGCAGAATGAAGGGTTCCGTATTGAGGATATATTAATCTCAAAAACAAACTTTATAAGTAGCACAGAATAGTTAATAGTCATTCTGCGTGGCCTTACCCACTTGAGTGATTTTTTGGTGTAAACTAGTGATAAAAGGTCAAGACCTATGATTTGTACCAATAATAATAATTACAGTATCTCGTGTTATTAGCCTCAATATCAGGGTTGAAATCGCGAAAAAAAATCAGCTGTTCCCTACATTTATGTTCGCATAAATCGTCAAAATGTAGGGAACAGCAGATTTTTTTTTTCGCGATTTCAGGTTTGGTCCCATAGTAAAAGTTGTTCATAATGATGAGTACAATCTCCCATTTCGATTTGTCGCATGGTTTCAATTTCAACCTGTATAAATAAACAATAATTGAACTCTACAAGGTCATTTCATAATAATGCACACGTTCGGCCAGCGCCGTCGTCGTTCGCTTTTCGCGCCATTTTTTTACGCTACGCACGACAGTCAACCCTACTAGAGTTCACGCACACATTTGCACGTGTACAAACGTCATTTGTTTATGTAGTAGTAATAGGTAATTATTTTGTGAGCGTTGTATGGAGTGTCCGGGGTGTGCTTTATAGTGTAGTCAAAAAACATGTTCTCCCATTTATCGAAATACGTCCCGATCAATTCTCCAACTGCAAATTTAATATAAGGTTGTAATCGCAATGTTTTTTTTTTATTTGACTTAACTACAAATGAACAATTGTCAGACTTTTTTCTTTATTTCTGCTGTGAGACCTTGCTTTTTGCCAAATGATTGCGTTGACTTAATAACTTCATTTTTTAGAACTGCAAGGGTCCGAAGACCTTCGCATTTGATATAAATTTCAACTTGATAACTTCACGCGTTGCCGAGAAAATAGGTCTTAACACGTTGAAAGACAGACAGACGACGAAATGATCCAATAAGGGTTTCGTTTTTTTCCTTTGAGGTACAGAACCCTAAAAAAACTATACTAACTATAGATTAAACTATAAAAAGTGAATCATGAAACTGTTATCAATACAATTGTTTATATTTAGTTACTTTTTTTAAAAGTCATGTTTCAATTTGAGTGTCCATAACACAAGTACCTAATCGAAGTTTTAAGAAAGTATGTACCTAATTTTAAACCATTTATCTTTTTTTCAGTATGCTTTAGTAATTGAGCGAAGAGCAACGTTGAAGCAGGAATGGTTAGACAACATCGATGAGGGATATGGTCTCATGGAAACTTTCCTTAGTAAAACGGCTTTCATTGCCACTGATTTTATCACGATTGCCGATATTTCAGCTTACAGTAATATGTCGTGTCTGGCTCATGTTGTACCACTGGATGAGAATAAGTAAGTTAAGCATCTATATCCATCTATACGCACACGTAACAATCCTCGCCTCGTAAGCTCACCCCCTCTTACATGTGATTTGAACATAACTAGCGAAATGTGGGTGTACTATAAGTACAGACGCCAGCACATCAAGCTACCCGAAACTGTCAAATTTTCCAATCAACTTTGAACCCTAACCTTTGTCGATAAAGTTGAAAATATATTAAATAAATTACTTGACCTAACTAACCTAACTCACTTAAGCCCAATCCAAGCAAAACCCAGTCTTGCGTATTTCATCTCCGCAACAGAGAGGCGGGCCGTAAACTTAACATCGTTTGGGGTGGGGTGTCTATCGAGCACTGCAACTCCCCTAAATACCTTGGTGTTACTCTGGACAGGTCTTTAACATTCAGCAAAAAGTGCAAGAACATCAAGCAGAAGGTGCACACTCGCAACAGTCTTCTTCGCCGACTGGTCTCATCGAAGTGGGGTGCTTCGCCTGACGTTATGCGGACTACTGGACTGGCGCTGTCCTTTTCTGCGGGAGAATTCGCGTGCCCCGTGTGGAGTCGTTCTGCCCATGCAAAGCTAGTGGATACAGCTTTAAATGAAACGTGCCGGATCATCACTGGTTGCCTAAAACCGACCCCGGTACAAATGCTGTATCCGCTAGCAGGAATAGCGCCACCAGTGGTTCGCAGAGCGGTGGCAAGCTCCAGCGAAAGGGCCAAAATGGTCTCCGACACACGACACCCTTTGCACGACAACACCCTTGTGCCACAAAGGCTGAAAAGCCGAAATAATTTCTTAAAGTGTGTCGTCCCACTCACTGGCGAACGACCACAAGAAAGACTGAGGCTGTGGCGAGACAGTGCTTCCTTACCCAAACCGTTCGTTCCACCCACTGAAGACCTCCCACCTGGACATGAGTTACCTTGGGTAAACTGGAAGTCTTTAAACAGACTCCGGACCCAGGTTGGCCGAAGCAAGGAAAACCTGTTCAGGTGGAAATTTATAGACGACTCCGCCTTGGAGTGTAAATGTGGTGCTGTTCCACAAACGATGGGACACTTAATATCGTGCCCTGCGTGTCCTGTCAGCTGCACGTTACAGGAACTGATGGACGCTAGTGTTGGCGCCAAACAAGTGGCCGAATTCGGGGACGAGTACCTTTAGATTGCCATCGACACGCTAAGAAGTAGAAGAAGATTAAAAAAATTTGACAGATTGTTTTAGATTGATGTGCTGGCGTCTGTTCATCTCTGCCTAACCCTTATACAAGCATGACGTTATAATATTTTTATGTTACTACATATTTTCATAATAATAATAGTCCTCCGGACCGATTTTCGGCCATAGTGGCCAGTCTCAGCGGAAACTTGCCATCGCCGCGAGAGACATTATAGCGCTCAAGTGTGTGCGCAGATACAGGTGCACTTTCTCTTTCCTCGCTCTCATAGTCCGATAGGGATGGCAATCCGACACAACCGGACAAAGATCAGACGCAGGACAGGTTTTTCAAAGCACGGGGGTATCAGCTCCAAACTCCGGGTTGCTACTGAGGAATTCCTAATTGAAAAACCCAATAACACTTTTCCCAACTTGGTAATCGAACGCGGACCCTAGCTCAGCAGTCGCACTTGCGACCACAAGACCAACAGGTCAGTTGGGGGGTGTGACATGGTAAGGTACTGAAACTGTCATTTGTTTTTCCTCAGGTTTCCAGAAACAAGCCGATGGTGCAAGGAGATGAAGGAGCAGCCTTATTGTGTAAACCATAATAATCCATCAGCGGCTACCTTTGGGGACTTACTAAGGCAGTGTCGACAGTCTACATCAGCAGCCTTACGAACTTAACATTCTCAATCATTCAAATGCTTAGAGATGAAATGAGTTATAAGCACTATTTTTATCACCTTTATATTTTTTTTGTGAATAGGTAATAATTCTTTAAAAAATACTTGTATATTTTTAATTTTAACTTTAGGGGCATCTGTGGTTTGCAAATTGCTACTGTGATTTGTTGCCATTTCTTGAATTGATCCGGTGCGTTACGTCTCGGTCTACTTCGCCATTCCCTGTGACAAGCAAACCGAGGTACAGAAAGTCGGAGCAGATCGGGAAGGGAGTTCCAGCTAGAGATTAGAGAGGCACTTACCTACCTATTACCACTTACTGATAACCTAAGTAACAAGCAACTTGTTTCGTTTATGCCAGCACTCTGGCCAGGATTTTCATCTCAAAATAATCCTCGGTGCGCATTGTATTAAGGTAAGGCTTGTTTTCATCAATTGTGTTGTTCATTCATAATCACACATCACTAGCCTCGTTTTTCTAGTGATGTGAACCGCGACTGCTAACCGCGAGGCTATAGAGTTCAATTTCCGATTTGAGGAAAGTGTTCTTGGATTTATCCATCAGAAATTTCGCAGTAGCAGCCCGGAGTCTGGATTTGGGCCCAGTTGATGGGTTTGGCTAAGTTTCCATTTTATTATCAAAACAAAAATCAGAAAAAAAAAATGTTTCTCATTTATTTCGAATTACGTAATATACACAAACTTATTTACAATTACTTTGCAATATTTTCTTCGTTATATTGTGTTAGAGAGGGCTGGTCTACATCGTGTTCACAAATAAAGGAGCACTTCATCCCACAGTCGATCTGGTTCAGACGTCCGGTGTAGAACATTGATCCACACTGGTCGTCACACCCTCCGCCCTTTTGGTTGCCCCACCATTCAACACTTTCATTTAAACCTGTACCTGTAAAATATTAAACAAATAAACCACAAAGACCTACATCTTAATTATGTAACACATTTAGAATTTCAATCCCTTCCATTTCGACAATACTTACTAAATTCATTCCTTGTATAGTGTTGAAGAGTCAAAATGAAAGGATTGTCCTTACAAATGCGTACCTATACAATAAGAGTATTTGTCCTATTCATGGTGTCAACGACTTGCAGTCTGGCTTAGGTCATTCGCAAGTATGGGTTCCTGAATTTCATCCGCAGGTCGGGCCGCGTCAATCGATTTTTTCACTAAACAGTTTTTTAGTAGCTACGGGATCGACTTTGTCCTTGATGCAAGAGCTTTGATGAAAGAACAATGATGACATTAACCCATCCCTATTCGTATTCGGTAACAAGAAGAAATTGATAGACACACTCACGTACCTTTAACTGTCTGCCAGCCGTCATTGAATCTGTTATGAAAGCCCAGGTGATATAGTCCTCTTAGGTAACTCCTTGAAACCTTGTTTGTCGGTGCAGTTTCTGTAAGTTTCACGAGGTCATCCAATTCCAACCCATTGTTGATCACTGCTAGGTAAGATTGTTCCGCGCTGCACACATTGTAAGCTTCAGTCCAGTTCAATGGGGTTGAGTGTAACTTGTAACAACTGCCACTTTTCACGTTGAAAGTGTATTCTGCAAAAGAAAAGTTTTGAGATGTCGTAATAATTAAGCCGCAGCCTTCGCGCGAATTTGCGGGCTACACCATTCATGGATCAATGACAGCGTTGAGCAGTTATATTATCGACTCCAGTTGGTGCTACTGGATCCGTCAAAACGTTGAATTGCACAGTCAGCATGACAAATCACTAAACAAAACTTTGTCATCAAAAAAATCTCACAACTCTGTGTAAGTAGTTAAGTTCACTTTGTTGTATGTTTTCTTTTAGAATATTTTTCTATTGAAAACGTACCTAAATCAGGCATATTGCAGTGCTGGTTCCATTCCAAAGACTGGAGGGTCTTCTTGCAAAAGAATGGTTGTTTTCTGTTACATGCCACAGCAGCCATTATGCCATTCGGGTGCAAAAGTGCACAGTCTTCATTGCCCAAGTTACTGTTTGGCTCTCCTTTGCGAAAATTGTGGTATACGTCCTCCACTCGTTTACCTGTGAAATGACGTAATAATAATTAACAGACATTACCTACTGTAGGCTAAAAGTTTGCTTAATAACGAAACAATTTTTTCTCTAAAATTTAAACTTAACACTTTGCGGGTCACTATATCATTATATTATGTTTTGTAGTGATAAATGTTATGTATTTTATGGTGTACAATAAAGTATTTATAGCAAAATAAATAAATAAACGCCACTTGACGTAACAACAATAAAACTTCTATTGTGTCTCGTTCAGTGTCCTTCAATGGATTAAGGATACTTAAGTTACATACCTAAAATTTAACCTTTTATATTCAAATCCTTCTGAGCAGTCCGTTCGCATATTTTATACTTATCCTAGTTATACAAGGAAACCTAGATATTATTAGCAATACAATACTGTAATGCTACAAGTAATATATCCAATATAGAAAACAAAATTACAAAAAAACCCTAAAGCATCTTTCTGAAAAATTAAAAAAAGAAAAGGTAGCAGTACATATCCGGTACAAATGTCTCATAACAACAAAATCGCATCAAGTGGAAGTGTTGTTTGCAACATGTTGGAGAAAATTTCGCACGTACCTTTAGCGCCCCTACAGGTAACGTCTGCAGCACTGTGTCATTTGGAATTTAAAAGCAAAGAAATATATCGTAAATTAATTAGATTTGATGAAAGGGCGCAAGTAGTGATGGTATTCCTACTACATTTATTAAACGCTATACAAGGACCTCAGTAGTACCATTACAAATAATTTTCAATAGATCTTTATATGTAGTATCTTTCCAGACACCTGGAAAGAAGTTCTCGTCATACCCATATTTAAATTTGGAGAAAAGCATTTAGTGGCTATTAAAATTAAAGACCAATCTATAATAATATAATAATAATCTATAAATAATAATAATACTAGTTACATTTAAAAAAGTGTTCAAAAAACTTGTCAGCAAACTGATGTGGTACATTAAAGAACACATTACTGAATATCAGTATGGTTTCGTAAAAGTAAAATCGACTAATACTAACGTACTATGTTTCACGTCAGGTTTGTTTAAGTGTCTCGACAATCGTATTCCGATTTTAGTAAGGCATTAGATAAAGTGGACTACTGCCTTGTTTAATAAATTGGCTCAACTGGGTGTGGGTGGAACGATGATAGGGTGGTCTAAATCTTACCAAGAAAAGAAAGAATCAAAAGTGGTAGCGATCGGTCATTTCTCTGAAAGCTATTTAGCAACCTGCGGAATTCCGCAAGGATCACATTTGGGGCCGATTATTTGTAATGTTTTCATTAATGACATAACTGCGTGCTTCATGCACTGCCGTTTTTTAACCGACTTCAAAAAAAGGAGGAGGTTCTCAATTCGTCGGAATCTTTTTTTTTTTTTTTTATGTATGTTCCCCGATTTCTCGAAGACGCCTGGACTGATTGAGAAAATTTTTCTTTTGTATTGAAAGGGTATACTTCCCAAATGGTTGCATGATCATCAGGTCAGGATCTGATGATGGGATCCCAGGGAAATCGAGGGCAACCTTCAAATTTTATAGGCACATAGTACCAATTTCATATATTTTCTAAAGCGGTTTAAGTATTTGCATCTGATAATCATCATCTCAGGTGGATGCGCTGATGATGGAAGGTACAACTCCTCAACGGCTTGGAGTTAAAAGAAAATTCTTTCAACATTATTTATAGTAACACTCGTGCATTTGCTCTCGGAAAGCACCATTTGGTGAAGTGGAACTGATGATGAAGACCACAGATGGCCACCGGAACTACTCAATAATATCTCCGTACTATTTCACGGGTTGCGATTCGATACTTTAACATGGTTGCTAAGCAATTTATGCTCGTCACAACGTGAATGGTGATATGGAGCTGATGGTGGACCAGGAGAACTCTTCAACAATTAACTTCCCTGCATCGGTAAAAGCAATATTTTGTAAAAGGCGATGAGAAAGTTGACACTAGGCTATTGTAACTGAGATAAATTATAAGCAGACCCACTAAAAAGCGTGAAATAAAAACTTTTTAACAAAAAAAAAAAAACCGACTTCCAAAAAAACACTACAAAGTGAAAAATAACTTTAATTTCGGAAGTCGGTGGCAAAAAACTAAAATACAGATCCAAAGACACCGACTTCCAAAATTAAAGTTATTTTTCACTTTGTAGTGTTTTTTTGGAAGTCGTTTTTTTTTTTTTTTTTGTTAAAAAGTTTTTTATTTCATTGCGAACGATTTAAAGATAATGAAGACAATGCAGAGTAACTAAGACTTGAAATTGCTACAAGACGACATCAACAGACTTGTAGACTGGTGCAAACTAAACAAAATGAATGTGAATGGTAGTAAATGTCACTACATCCAGTTCACTCGTAATAAAAAGATTCTTGAGAACAAATACTACATAGAGGTAGTTGAAATAAAGGAACTAAGCAAAAAATTCACGTAACTCAGTGGTATGGAATCCGTATTAAGAGGTTTACTCCAAGCAATTAGTGTCTAAAAAACTTTTTAACAAAAAAAAAAACCGACTTCCAAAAAAACACTACAATGTGAAAAATAACTTTAATTTCGGAAGTCGGTGTCTTTGGATCTGTATTTTCGTTTTTTGCCACCGACTTCCGAAATTAAAGTTATTTTTCACATTGTAGTGTTTTTTTGGAAGTCGGTTTTTTTTTTGTTAAAAAGTTTTTATTTCACGCTTTTTAGTGGGTCTGCTTATAATTTATCTCAGTTACAATAGCCTAGTGTCAACTTTCTCATCGCCTTTTACAAAATATTGCTTTTACCGATGCAGGGAAGTTAATTGTTGAAGAGTTCTCCTGGTCCACCATCAGCTCCATATCACCATTCACATTGTGACGAGCATAAATTGCTTAGCAACCATGTTAAAGTATCGAATCGCAACCCGTGAAATAGTACGGAGATATTATTGAGTAGTTCCGGTGGCCATCTGTGGTCTTCATCATCAGTTCCACTTCACCAAATGGTGCTTTCCGAGAGCAAATGCACGAGTGTTACTATAAATAATTTTGAAAGAATTTTCTTTTAACTCCAAGCCGTTGAGGAGTTGTACCTTTCATCATCAGCTCATCCACCTGAGATGATGATTATCAGATGCAAATACTTAAACAGCTTTAGAAAATATATGAAAATGGTACTATGTGCCTATAAAATTTGAAGGTTGCCCTCGATTTCCATGGGATCCCATCATCAGATCCTGACCTGATGATCATGCAACCACTTGGGAAGTATACCCTTTCAAACAAAAGAAAAATTTTCCAAATCGGTCCAGGCGTCTTCGAGAAATCGGGGAACATACTTAAATAAAAAAAAAAAAAAAAAGATTCCGACGAATTGAGAACCTCCTCCTTTTTTTGAAGTCGGTTAAAAAGCGGTTCCTTTACCATCTGTGCTACGGAGATTACTTGGCTAAACAACTCACTAGCTACACGGACAGGTAGGAACACTACAAACTAGGCTGCATCATCCTTCACAAAATATTGAGTGGAACGATAAATTGCAGTGAACTTTTGAACGCATTAGGGATTAAAACTTCGCCTCGGATGGTGTAGGCAGAGAAAAACCTAAATGAAATTAACCTATCAATAAATACTACATCTTACTTGAAGAAAACATTTCATTTAAAAAAAAAAAATTGTCAATGAATTCGTAGCGACAAAAAATAGATTATTCAATTAATTTTTTGAGAAATAAAGAGGTTTCTGTGCCATGCTTCTACTCCGTTCACCTTTTTTACCCTGTTTTTGTCCAGACGGTAAAAAAAGTCAACCGGTATAAGCAAAATTTGAACAAAATCAGGTAGTATTTGCGTGATGTTAGAACATCATTCAGATAAGAGTAAATGTGGCGTTTCTTGCTCATTCTTCCCCTTAAGCCTTAAGGCGTTTTTTCCGCTTAGGTCCTGTAAGCCCCTTAAGGCTTAAGGGGCTTACAGGACCTAAGCGGAAAAAACGCAAGTTTTAGAAGCAATAAAAGAATATGATCGACTACAGTAAACAAAATAAAAAATATATATGATATTCTTCAGGATATATGCTAGGTAGATAGTGTTGAAAACATTTTAACACAACTTATGTGGTACAATAGAAAAAAATCATGAAGATACCTCTAAAAACTTTCTTTTTACAATAAAAACCATACAAATATACATACAATCATTATGATTTTTTGCCAGGTTATTCTACAAGCAACATACTAAAATACTAGTGTTTTAATTTTTTAGTCCATAAATAGATTTTTCGTAAATAAATAATTGCTTCATATTTTGCAATAAATTACCAGCGTTGTGTCATCGCGCTTCTCTTTCTTTTCTATGCAGTCTGACAAAGACCGCGCTTTATGTCATGTATTCCTCTTAAGTAACTACGTTTTGCATGGGGCAACTGGAATCAATTCTATTTTATTGTAAATTTTGATGTTCAAAAGGAGTGCGGGGCAGTGGTCCAACTGCTCTGTCCAACTAGTTGGACCACGGGTCTTTACTAGGGGCAGTTGTCCAACTTTAAAAATAGTTGGACCACACCACCTTTTGTGAGTTCCGTGGTCCAATTCATTAAAAATATAACTTGCCAACTCTAAAAACCACAACTGTATCTTTATGTGTGTATAGTACCGGAGAAAAGCAAAAAAATTAGGTATCTCAAAAACTAAATCTAAAATCTATTTACTTAAATAATGACATGTACATTTACTGTGTAAAGTATTATATTATTTTAATTATTGTGAAGGTGAGGACTATGTGGGTCATTGTTTCTGTTTTAATTATGGTTTGGCAGTTTGAGTAGTTTATGCGGCCTACCCAAATGTCCTGTCTTTGGTATTGTTCGTCAAATCGCTTTAGTTTTTCCACTATTGCAGAGTGATAAATTTGTATAAGGCTGGGATTACATAAAAGAAGAAAGTGGTGTTAATCTAACAAACTGATTCAATATAGGTATAGAGCGTTATTGGATTAAAGGAAATTTTGATGAATTTTCTCAGCTTATAATCGTAGTTAGCCAGATGCATAGGACTAATAACATTTCAGAAAGCTCACATGCAAAACTAAGTCGGCGCATGAATGCAAAAAATGTTACAATGTTACGTCTATTAAATGTTTTAGAAAATTTAACAACTTTATAAATGAAACCGCACACAAATGACATAAAGTCCAAATTGAGAATGATGGTTATATACGAGAAATTCAGCTACAACTGATTTCAGGTGATATTACTGTAGGTCATGCTTTAGATAAATTTCGTTGAATGTTGTAAAACATTAAAAAAAATGTTTAAAAATAGTCACCCGACTTTAATTTTATTATTTTACTGCAAAGAGGTTCAATATAACCGTAAACCGTTAGGTACCATACACACATAAAGATGCAGTTGAAGTTTTTAGAGTTGGCAAGTTATATTTTTAATGAATTGGACCACGGAACTCACAAAAGGTGGTGTGGTCCAACTATTTTTAAAGTTGGACAACTGCCCCTAGTAAAGACCCGTGGTCCAAGGTCCAACTAGTTGGACAGAGCAGTTGGACCACTGCCCCGCACTCTTCAAAAGTGCCTATTAGAAATAAATTATTTGACTTTGACTTTATGAGACAAGCAGACCAAAATTCTAAAACCATATTATTCTTGGCATTAGAACCGACTCCAGACCTCTCGTAGCAATTCGTTTTTTTTTTTTTTTTAGTATTCAATGTGAAGTTTTAAATCCGCTAATATATTAGGTCCTTACATATGAAATTGGCGTTTTGTATGGAAGGAACAAAAAGTCGAATATTTTTTAATATAATATATTTAATTAATCAAAGTATGAACCATTGTTTTCAATGCACTTTTGCCATCTTATAGGTAGTTCATTGATCCCTTTACTAAAAAAACCAGTCGGACGGGAATCAATAAAATCTTTGAAGGCGATTTGGACTGCCCCATCGGAGTTGAATTTTTTCCCTTGCAAAAAGTTATCCAAATTGCGAAAAAAATGGTAATCTGTTGGAGCAAGGTCCGGGGAGTACGGAGGATGTCTAAGACATTCCAATTCAAGCTCTTCTAATTTGGTAGCCGTCTGTTGCGCAGTGTGTGGTCTGGCGTTGTCGTGAAGCAGCAGTGGCGTGGAGCTTTTTAATCTTCCCAATTTGCTTCAAGTGAATTAAAACAGTTTTATCACTAACATCGAAGCCTGCAGCTAACTCGGACGTGGTTTGCGATGGGTCCGCTTCCACAATAGCCTTCAATTCTCCATTATCAACTTGGGTCTCAGGCCGTCCACGGGGCTTGTTCTGCAGGTCGAAATTTCCAGAACGAAAACGTTGGAACCAAAAACGAACTGTGTTTTCTTTTGCAACATGACCGCCATACACATCATTCACCCGTCGAGTCGTTCCCGCAGCACTAGTGCCACGGCGAAACTCGTACTCGTAAATAATGCGATATTTTAAATTTTCCATTTTGTAAAATGAGTGACGCAAACAGAAAAAACAGAAGAAAAAAAACAAATGAATGACGGTCATCGAAGCACAAATACATGAGTAAATAGCTGTACAAATTTGAATTTGGAATTCCTTACCAAAGAGGAGAAATTCGTGATTAAAGTGGCCAGTACGAAAAACGCCAATTTCATATGTAAGGACCTAATATTATTATATGTATAAATTAGGTATACTAAATCCCCGCCTCATTTAATCGAATCCCCGAAGGAAAAATAGACGTGATGTTGTATGTAGGTCTGTATTACATTCAAGTTTTCCAGTTTTCCTCACACCGTATTTCAGAGATGTTCGAAATACTTAGAAAGTTAATATTAATTTGCAAATAAACTGCAGCTCCGTGACTTACCGTCAATAGTCTCAAATACTCCTTTCACTAAAAAGTCGGATATCCCTACATGCACCCACCATAAGGGCTGGGTTCTGTTCCAATAGGATATCACAGCATCAGCTTCTTCCTGGTTCTCTGGGTACCACAAACTGGCTCCTTCCCAAGAACACGTCCTTTTGGCTTCAGAAAAAGTTTTTGGAAAAGAGTGTGTCTTATAGAAACTTTGTGTTGCTTCTAAATAATGAAAGTCATTCCGAAAAAACTTTTTATCCTTTTGTCCATCTGTATGAAATATAGTAAATTATGTTTTAGTAAAAATTTTTTTTTGAATTGGGTTGTTTGTTTTGTAAAAATGTTTTACTTTTCACTTTTTAGTTGGACCTACCCCACACAAATTCAATTAACACTATTTGCTATGCAAATATCAGTTAAAACATCATCAATATAAACTAAATGGAAAAAAAACGCATTGTTGAAGCTAACTCAAAAACTACTCAAGCAAAGTTAATCAAATTTATATGGGACCACCCCTGAGGCATATCTTATCCATTAAAAACGATACACAGATATACAATTGCAGCCAAGCGCTGCCAAGCTAAGACCCATTGAAGAAATGAAAACACCGACTAGAAGAATCACCAAAATTCGCATAGAATTGCCGGAGATGCAGTACATTTATGCATACACCTAACTTCGTACATAAGAATAATTACTTAATGTATTATATACTAAAACCTTTCTGAAAGTATGTAGATCACATTAGTGAAAGAAACATCAAAATTGATTGATTAGTTTTTGAGAATCTCGCGGACATACATACGGGTAGAATACAGAACCTCCTTTTTTGAAGTCGGCTTAGACGAACCCGACCGCGCAGTGGCGCCTTCATCGTTTGTTTGATTGTCTCTTTTATTTTTGAATGAAAATGCAGAAAATAAGCGTTTTAAGTTGTGAACAATATGCTTATTTTCTGCATTTTCATTTTAAAATAAAAGAAATAACCAAACAAATGAAAACTATGAGGGCGCCACTGCGTGGTCGGTGTCGTCTTATAAAAAATACAATTTTATTATTCGAAATTTTGCTAAATGGATTTTTGTTTTATATTAGATCGGATGGCTAATTTAAAGTTAACTATTAAAACAGTAGCACGAATTTATGAAATAAGTACTTATACAAAATTGAAAAAAAAAAAAAAACAAACTTACGTGAGAGGTTCGATGCAAAGTACAATAAAAGAATAACTAATATTTTCATAGAAAACATTGTTACGACACGACAAGCGTCTTGCTGGACCAAACTCTAACGATTGATATGAAATGCTTGACAATACATGTTTTTATGTTGGCAAACGAATTAATAGATAAAAATGATTTTGAAACTTCCCATCTCCTGTCCTTTTCCTGGAAATGACCTTTCGTTGGCGTGTGAGCAAGAGGGCTACACCAAATGGCGCCGCCCCGAGCAATTTCGTCGCAACATTTATACGAGTAAAAATTCGTAAAAACCGGCGAAGTGCGTGTCAAACCACGCACAATGAAGGGTTCCGTAGTTGGAATGAATTTATCCCAAGAAAAAACTTAACATTGTAGTTGAAAATCATGTTCTCCCATACATTGCAACTACAAATTTAAGTTGGTCAACTATTACTCGTAAACTTGTAAAGACCACTTAACTGTGATAGTTTTCCTTTAAACTTTAGGTCACGAACGGTTTACTTAATCAAAAAACGGTCTTGCCAAACCCCTAATATTTTTTGAAAGACCTATCCAACGATATCCCACACTATGGAAAGGACGATAAAAAAAATTATCATCCCCACTTTACATGTAGGAGAGGTACCCAAAATAATTGTTTTTTTCAAAATTTTATTTTACTCGTACCACTGATCGGCGTCATTAACGTATATACTCTTGCTAAATTACAACTTTCTAGTACCAATAGTTTTTGAGCTAAACCGCGGACAGACAGACAGACGGACATGGCGAAACTATAAGGGTTCCTTGTTGACTACGGAACCCTAAAAACCGCATACATATCGTCGCTCCAGGCCATCGCATCAAGTAATGCATTGTGCACCCTTCTCTTTGTACAAACCGTCGTTTTATCACCTAATCTCTCTCCAAACGTTATTTGTACGCCATCCATGGTTTTTGTAATACCAACACCGAAATCTATCGTTAGATATGGCTTATTCGCGCACCCACACATAATACAAACTTTGATTGCAATAACCGGGCTGCGTGTCAGTTTTTACGATAATTCATTTCCTCTTGTCTTAAAAATACCTATTAGTGCTTGGGATAATCCCGATTATGTACGCAGATAACGCGAGGATGCGCGATGCTACTTATGTTTGTCCTTAAAGGTATGATTCCGATCTCGGCAGCACGCAGCAGTGCTGCCGCGGCAGTGCGGTCGCAGCACTACTGGTCCTCATACATTTTCTATAGGTTTATATGAGATTACATTCTGAGCACGGCAGCAATGCTGCGCGACATTCCTATAGAGAATATATGGGGACCAGCAGTGCTGCGGCAGCACTGCTGCGTGCTGCCGAGATCGGAATCATACCTTTACACGTCATAGGTCACCTTTTGTCTGTAGTATACACCAAAAAAAAGTGTGCCAGCTGTGGGAGCGTGGCGCTCGCCCGCGTGAACCATGGGACTGTAACCAACGAAAAAGTCACTAATTTCGTAATGTAATTTTGGCTATAATAATAATTATTCATATCGAAGTTTCTAGTATCTACTTATACGGGGTGGATATCGACGAGCAACCTGTTACCATGGATTCAGTACATGAGTCTGAATCTCCTTGCGTTGAAATTTTTCGTCGGTTATTAAAAATAAAAATTAGCTGTTCCATACATTTTACATAACATCCGAGTTTTTTTTATAACCGACAAATTTTACGTTGCATTTTTACGATCTAGAATCATGTGCTGAATTCATGGTCACAGTTTGCGGGTCGATGTCAATGCCACCCCCTATATATTTTAATAATTTTTCATGCATGTTTCTTTATTTCAGTATGCTTTAGTAATTGAGCGAAGTACAACGTTAAAGCAGAAAAGGTTAGACAACATTGGTGAGGTACATGGCCTCCTGCAAACTTCCCTTAAGAGCGTTTACGATGTACGGTATTTCATACAAACTTTCAAGCCCTTGTTTTTCGAAATGTATGAACCGATTGTTATGAAACTTCGTACGCATAAGCAAGATACAAAGGTCTAAAAAGTTAGTTTAGTTCATTCATAATCACACATCACTAGCCTCGTTTTTCTAGTGATGTGAACCGCGACTGCTAACCGTGGGGCTATAGAGTTCAATATCCGGATCGAGGAAAGTGTTCTTGGATTTATCCATCAGAAATTTCGCAGTAGCAGCCCGGATTCTGGATTTGTGCCCAGTTGATGGCTTTGGCTAAGTTTCCATTTCATTATCAAAACAAAAATCAGCAAAAAAGATCAGCTTCTTATTTATTTCAAATTGCGAAATATATACAAACATGACTATTATTTACAATTACTTTGCAATATATTCTTCGTTATATTGTGTTAGAGAGGGCTGGTCTACATCGTGTTCACAAATAAAGAAGCACTTCATCCCACAGTCGATCTGGTTCAGACGTCCGGTGTAGAACATTGATCCACACTGGTCGTCACACCCTCCACCCTTTTGGTTGCCCCACCATTTAACACTTTCATTTAAACCTGTACCTGTAAAATATTAAACAAATTAACCACATATACCTGCATCCTAATTATGATCGATTGTCCTTGATGCAAGAGCTTTGATGAAAGAGCAATGATGACACTAAGGCTTCCCTATTCGGCAACTAGAAGTTTATAGACACACTCACGGACCTTTAACTGTCTGCCAGCCGTCATTGAATCTGTTATGAAAGCCCAGGTGATATATTCCTCTTAGGTAGCTCCCAGCAACCTTGTTTGTCGGTGCAGTTTCTGTAAGCTTCACGAGGTCATCCACTTCCAACCAATTGTTGATCACTGCCAGGTAAGATTGTTCCGCGCTGCATACATTGTAAGCTTCAGTCCAGTTCAACGGGGTTGAGTGTAACTTGTAACAACTGCCACTTTTCACGTTAAAAGTGTATTCTGCAAAAGAAAATTATTCGTGAACTATAATGTCGTAGATAATTAAGCTGCAGCCTTGGCTCGAACTTGCGGGCTACACCATTCGTGGAGCAATGACAGGATTGAGCAGTTATATTATCGACGCCAGTTGGTGCTACTGGATCTGTCAAAATGTTCCATTGCACAGTCAGCATGACAAATCACTAAACAAAACTTTGTCATCATAGAACTAAAAAAAAATCGCAGAACTCTGTGGTAAATAGTTAAAGTTGACAAATTGTCAAGCTGTTTGTAGTATGTTTTCTTTAAAAAAAATATACAAATAAAAACATACCTAAATCAGGCATATTGCAGTGCTGGTTCCATTCTAAAGACTGGAGGGTCTTCTTGCAAAAGAATGGATTCTTTCTGTCACATTGCACATCAATCATTTCGCCATTCGCGTGCAGAAGTATACAGTCTTCATTGCCCAAGTTATTGTTCGGCTCGCCTCTGCGCCAAGTGTGGTATACGTCCTCTACTCGTTTACCTGTGAAATGACGTAAAAGTCAAAAGTCTAAAAAAGTCAAAAGTCAAAGCATTTATTTCAAATAGGCACATAAAAGGCACTTTTGAACGTCAAAAATGTATCTTAAAATAGAATTGATTCTAGTCGCCCATTCCAAAAGGTAGTTTTCGTATGGAGAAGAACGGGCAAGAAACTCCACCGTTACTCTTTTAAAATGTTTAGGTACAATATTTTGCATGGGTAGGTACATTAATTATATAATAACATGTGAGGACGATGCACCTACAATAAAATTACTATACCACAATAGGTAAAAGAATTAAAAACGAAACCATGACATATAAATTAATTATCTGATAGATACATGGTGCTCACATATTTACAAACATGGTACAAGCAAAACGATTTTAATTAAAAAACAAAATACAAGTAATAAGTCAGGGTGTGAGTAATAAATGTAAAAAAAAAGAATAAAAAAATTTACAATTAAATTAGCAACCAGTTTGATTTTGTCTAGACTCTAGATTGTCCTATGGAGCAGGACCAGCATGTTTCCAAGCGTTCTTATCTTGGATATAATCTTCTAATTTATAGTATGCTTGTTTACAAAGTGTACGTTTAATGTGAGTTTTAAATTTTCTTTCATTTAATTGCAATATATCACAAGGTGTTTTATTGTAACATTTAACACAGTACCCCATAAAAGATGTATGTACTTTGGATGTATGTACTAATAATAATTAATAGACTACTGTACCGCTACAAATTATTTTCAATAGATATATACAAGATAGTATATTTTCAGACACCTGGAAAGAAGCTCTCGTCATACCCATATTTAAATTTGGAGAAAAGCATTTAGTGGCTAGTAAAATATGGACCAATCTCATTAATAGTTACATTTAAAAAAGGGATCAAAAAACTTGTTAGTAAACATCATATGTGGTACCTTAAAGAACAGGTTACTGAATATCAGTATGGTTTTGTAAAAGTAAGATCGACCAATACTGACGTAGGTACTATGTTTCACGTAGGGTTTGTTTAAGTGTCTCGACAATCGTTTTCTACAATCTAGCGGACGTAATCTATACCGATTTTAGTAAAGCATTCGATAAGGTAGATCATTGCATTCTTCTTAATAAATTGGTTCAACTGGGTGTGGGTGGAACGATGATAGGGTGGTTTAAATCTTACCAAGAAAAGAAAGAATCAAAAGTGGTATTGAACGGTAATTTCTCTGAAAGCTATTTAGCAACCTGTGGAATCCCGCAAGGATCGCATTTGGGGCTGATTCATTGTAATGTTTTCAATAATGACATAACTGCGTGCTTCATACACTACCGTTTTTATTTGTTTGCGGACGATTTAAAGATAATGAAGCCAATGCAGAGTAACTTAGACTCGAAATTGTTACAAGACGGCATCAACAGACTTGTAGACTGGTGAAAAGTAAACAAAATGCTTTTAAATGTTAGTAAATGTCACTACATCCAGTTCACTCGTAATAAAAAGATGCTTGAGAACAAATTCTACATAGAGGTAGTTGAAATAAAGAAACTGGGCAAAATTTGCGACCTAGGAGTTCCACTCGATCAATCACGAAAGTTCGATATGCAAATTCTGAATATTGTCCGAAGATCGTACAAGGTACTGGGATTTGTTTTGCGGATTAGTAAGCGATTGAAAAGACCTGCTACAAAAATAAAGCTTTTCAACACTTTAGTCCGTCCAATCCTAGAATATAGGTCAGTAGTATGAAAGTGATTCAAGCGATCAGAGAGTGTCCAAAAGACGTTGCTTTGCCATCTGTGCTACGGAGATTACTTGGATACATTAGAGATTAAAATTTTAACTCAGATATGATACCGAGACAATGGAAAACCTTAAATGAAATTAACCTATCAATAAATGCTATTACTTACTTGAAGTAAACATTTCATTCTGAAAAAAAAATAATCTTCCTACTCTAGGTGCAGAAATTATCAATAAATTCGTAGCGACAAAAAAAAAACTTTTTCATTTATGTTTTGTGAAAAAAAAAGAGATTTCTGTGCCATGCTTCGACTACGTTCACCTATACCCTGTTTTTGTCGAAAAAAGTCAACCGGTATATGGAAAATTTGAACAAAATCTATCAGCTAGTATTTGCGTGATGTTGGAAAATACATTCAGATATTTAAAGACTAAGTATGGCGTTACTTGCTCATTCTTCTCCATACATAACTACGTTTTGCAAGGGGCAACTGGAATCAAATCAATTTTCTTGTAAATTTTGATATTCAAAGTGCCTATTTTTAATAAATTATTTGACTTTGAGACAAACAGACAATTATTCTAAAACTATATTCTTGGCAAAAGAACCGTTTCCAGACCTTGTAGCAATTCGTATTTTTTTTAATATTCAATGTTTTACAGTGTTGACTTCGCTTCTATATTATTATAATGTATAAATTAGGTTTCATCACCACTGCTCTCAAAACGGTGAAGGAAAACATCGTGAGGAAACCGGCATGTCCTAGAACCAAAAATTCAAAGACATGTGACATCTACCAACCCGCACTGGGCCCGCGTGGTGGATTACGGCCCACTCCCTCTCACAGAGAGGAGGCCTGTGTCCCAGCAGTGGGAACATTATAGGCTGATGATGATAAATTAGGTATACTAAATCCCCGCCTCATTTAATCGAATCCCCAAAGGAAAAATAGACGTGATGTTGTATGTAGGTCTGTATTAAATTCAAGTTTCCCTCACACGGTATGTCAGTGATGTTCGAAAAACTTAGAATGTACTTAAATATTAATTTGCAAATAAACTGCAGCTCCGTGACTTACCGTCAATAGTCTCAAATACTCCTTTCGCTAAAAAGTCGGATATCCATATATGCACCCACCATATAGGCTGGGTTCTGTTCCAATAGGATATCACAGCATCAGCTTCTTCCTGGTTCTCTGGGTACCACAAACTGGCTCCTTCCCAAGAACACGTCCTTTTAGCTTCAGAAAAAGTTTTTGGATAAGAGTGTGTCTTATAGAAACTCTGTGTTGCTTCTAAATAATGAAAGTCATTCCGGAAAAACTTCTTATCCTTTTGTCCGACTGTAAAAATATCGTAAATTACGTTTTAGTAAAAAACTTTGTTTTTTTTTTGTAAAAAAACGTTTTATTTTTCACTTTTAGTTGTATCTCTACCCCACAAAAATTCAATTAACGCTACTTGCTATGCAAATATCAGTTAAAACATCATCAATAGAAACTAAAAGGGTCGGGTTTGCCTTGTAGGACGAATTTATAATAAAAATTAAAATAAAAAAACAAACTTACGTGAGAGGTTCGATGCAAAGTACACTATAAGAATAACTAATATTTTCTTAAAATTTAACATTTTTACGACAAGCGTCTTGCTAGTTAACTCCCGGAGGCACTGCCGAAGGTTTTTAAAAAGAAACGACAGGAGTCTTGTCGCGATGATGTTTTATTTCAGACTAAAATGGCGCGCTTCCTAAATCTAATACATTGTTCTTAGCCTAGGTTCTTATCTCTACGGATGTGTGTCGCCGGGCGTCTAGCCATAACATCCCGGCGCTACCGCGAATGCTGTGTCAGCTCCGGCCGCCCAAGGCGCGTAACAACTAACACGAACTTATAATATTAGGGGTCGATACAGCATGCATAACTCCTCCCCCCATAAGTTCGAAATTATCGGAGGGATGATTATCATTGGGATGATTATTGTCACTCCGATCATTTCGGGATAAACGTTCTTTTAAGGTTTTTTTGTACTTACAAGCTATGAATACAGAAATGCTTAAAACTATAATAAAATATAACACTAGAGTGCCGACGCTAACACTTTTCACGTTAATTGGCTTTTCACTGTCGATTTTCACTTCACTTTTACTAACTTCCAATAAGTTATTTAGGTGTTGCAGATTTGTTAAATCACTAGTCTCCAAATTGATAGGCTTGCTTTGCAGATGTGGCTCGATGGGTGTTACATCAGGGAGATTGACAATTGGTAGTTTCGAAGAGCCGATATTACTTGTAGTATGATTAGATTTTAGGGTAACTCTACCAATCTTGACATCGCAGTGTCCATCCAAGGTAAGAGAGTAAGTACCTTTTATTTCTTCTTTTGTTATCTCGTTATTGCAGATTTCTGATAGTATACTTTTGGCTCTACTATAGATAATCCAACGCCTTTTCCCCACAGGTTGTATTTTAAGAGTGTGAATTTCAACTGGTACAGGATAACAGGAGCTTGTGTTATGGGAGAATCCCATTAATGCGGTTATGCAGGTGTCTTCCATTGGCAGCTGGGACTCGTCCTCGTAGCACAGGAACTTCGCCTCGTAGAGTTCGTTGCAAGGCTGGGAGAGCGAGACTATTTCGGACCCTTTTACTAAGAGGTAGGGGTATTTGGGAATAATGATTGTGGTCTGGTTAAAATGATTGGTAATAGGTATGGGGATTGCTCTGTAGTAAGTATATATTTCATCTTTAATTAAAGGTATTTCTAATATGAACGTTATTTGACTTCTCTTCGAATAAGCTTTTATTTCAATACACTGTTCCAGTTTAACTAAGTTATCATAGCTTACTCGGTACATAAGTTTATTAGATTTTTCTATGAATTTTAATGATTTGAACAATTCATCAGACTTTATCAGAGACTGGTGTAATATTTTTAATTTACTGAATGTGACAGAAATTTCAATCTCATTCAGTCGGCTGTACAATAGTTGGAAATTGTGTAAAAATAGATTATAGATATTTACAAAGTTATGTATGGCAATGTTAATGCTAGTCTGATTAATTAATTTTGTCACTTCCCAAATTTCTTCTTCAATTTGAATGAAATTATTTTTAGTAGAGTTCGTTATTTTAACTAAAGCTTTGGAAATTTCAGTTATTAGCGTTACCTTGTTTGCTAATGCATCCTGACGTGTTTTTATATTATCAATCATATTATCATATCTGCTAGCGTCGTCATTGTCTAGGTTACCGGTAATAATCTTAATAATAGATCCTAGAGGGTTTAGAATTCCACGTTTAATCCTCATCGATGGGGCTAACTGCTTAAATTTTTCTATGCTACTGTTCATAACGTAATCCGTTTGGAGTTTTGCATCAAACAGCTGATAATTCGAGGTTTCATTTCCCAAATGTTTCTGTATATATTCATTAAAGTTTACATACCTTTTAATATTAAATTCTAAATCCTCGTGAATCGAACTTAAATCTAAAATCTTAATAATAGTCCACTTATTGTAACTTACGCTAGCTTGACCTTGTTTCAGAATCAATACGCCAGGGTTCTTATCTATCCTTTGAAGTTGAAGGGTGTGTTCGTAACTATCAGTAAGGTGTATATTATTTTCACAGTTTACGTAGTCAGGTTGGAAATCCAGGTCTTGGACTACAGGCGTTTCATTATTATTATTATAAAAGTAAAGCGTATTCTCATCATCGGGGTTATTTGTAATCATATTATTTCTAAGGGGACGGACAGTGCGCATAGATACATCAGCGTCTTGTGGCTGGGGTAAATTACGTTGTGGTTGATATTGCGGCGGTATACCGAATTTGAATTGCGGGTTTGGTGGATTAAAATTGGGTCTATTCTGTGCGTTATTAAGTTGAGGTCTAAATCCTTGTTGAGGTCCGTTACCGAATTTAAAATTGTTCTGGTTCGGCGGGCCGCCTGAGATGTACACTGGTGTATAGCCTCGAGGCTGTTGCATACCCGGTTTGGGATACGTTTGGTTTGGTATACCAAATCTAGAGTTGTTATTAAAACCCGACCTAAAATTATTTTGGGGCGGATGCGGAACTCCAAACTTAAAATTTTGGTTAACCGGATAACCGAAATTATTTACAGCTGGAACATTAGGTTTAATTGGAGGCTGGAATTTAAAACCCTGAAGGTTAGTATTCGGAAGAGGCTGGGCTGTTTTTGTATTACTTTTATTTTTTGCGTTATACTGAAATTGAAAATTGACCTCTTCCATGACGACGCTAAGTGCACTTTCTAAGCTTGTACAATTTTTGAGTCTTACGATTCTAATTAAATCCTCTGGCAGATTATATAAAAACACGTTAAGAGACAAGTTATTGTAAATCACCATTTTTGCTGCTTTCATTTCCTCACTAGCGAGTAAATTGACCTTGGAGATCAGAGTGCTGCGTATTTGCTGAATTCTGTTACAGAATTCCAGATAAGCTTCATTAGATTTAATTTTTAAATTTTCTAGCTCAATAGCCACGCAGTCCTCTGATCTGGGGTCACCAAAATGTTGAATAAAAATAAATTTTAGTTGGTCCCATGTGCTTATATCCTCTCTTTCACTTAATAGAGCCGCTGCTCTGCCACACAATCTACTAGTTATAGCATGGAAATTATAAGTTGTCTGAACAGCATTATTAGGGCCGTTAAAATTTCTTAAAATATATTCACTTTTCTTTATAAACAAATTTAATATATTTGTGTCACCATCAAACTTAGGAATTAAACTTAAAATATCTTTAGGGATCATTTGGACAGCTCCCCCAATTTGATCCGGCATTTTAATCAACAATTTAATCAGATTAGTTTACTTAAACACTTTATTTTATAAAATTATACTTAAAAATAGGCCTGCCAATTTTGTGCAGAAGTCAAATAACTTTCAACGATTTTAGTTTGGAAGTTACGTAATAAGTCCTACAGGAGCAACACAGGAAATAACAAGGACGAGACAGGATAGTAAAAAGGTCTACTTACAGTCTGCTCGATCCCATGCCTTCCCGTAGAGCTGCTCGTGCCGTGGACAGGAACCTTCGGCGCCAGACGTGGTAACTTATTTATTTGGTTCGAGGATACCCGAAGCCGCGCGCGAGACCGATTTTTGTGTACTCGAACACAGCGTTTAGACAGCGGATATCCTACCGGCTGCGCCAGTTAACTCCCGGAGGCACTGCCGAAGGTTTTTAAAAAGAAACGACAGGAGTCTTGTCGCGATGATGTTTTATTTCAGACTAAAATGGCGCGCTTCCTAAATCTAATACATTGTTCTTAGCCTAGGTTCTTATCTCTACGGATGTGTGTCGCCGGGCGTCTAGCCATAACATCCCGGCGCTACCGCGAATGCTGTGTCAGCTCCGGCCGCCCAAGGCGCGTAACAACTAACACGAACTTATAATATTAGGGGTCGATACAGCATGCATAACTTGCTAGACCTAAACTTAACGAATGATATGAAATGCTTGACAATACTTGATTTTATGTTGCCAAACGAATTAATATATAAAGTTGGTTTTGAAACTTGCAATCTCCTATCCCTTTCCTGGAAATTGCCTATCGTTGGCGTGTGAGCAAGACGGCTACACCAAGCGGCGGGGGTCGCCCCGAGCAATGTCATCGCAACATTTAAATGAGAGAAAAAGAAATATGGCGGATCGTGTTTGTTCGAAAAGCGTCGCTCGCGCTGCTCGTGTGTTCGAACTCGAAGAAGCAAGTAAAGATTCTTAAAAACTGCATACATATCGTCGCTTTAGGTTATCGCATCAAGTAATGTATTGTGTACTCTTCCCTTTGTACAAACTGTCGTTTTATCACCTAATCTCTCTCCAAACGGTATTTGTACGCCATACATTGGTTTTTGTATTACCAACAGCAAAATCTATAGTTAGATATCGCTTATTCGCGCACCCACACACACTTTGATTGCCATAACCGGGATGCGTGTCAGTTTTTACGATAATTAATTTCCTCTTGTTTTAAAAATACTTATTAGAGCTTGGGACATCCCCGATTACCAACGCAGATATCGCGAGGATTCTTTTGTTTATCCTTACACGTCATAGGTCACCTTTCGTCCGCAGTACCTATACATCGAAAAACGATGATGAACTGTAGATTTCTTTATAACAGGAAGCACCTAAATGGCGATTTTTTGTTATTTTACAAATTTTTGTGCGTACACGTCATAGGTCACCTTTTGTCCGTAGTATACACCGAAAAAAAGCGTGCCAGTTGTTGTGAACGTGTGAACCGACTGGTGCGCCAGTCGCTGACCCGCGTGAACCGCGTAGTTATAATATCTCTGCCTAACCGTTTGGGGAATGGGTACAGGCGTGAAGTTATGTTTATGTTACTAGGTATTTTCATAATGATAATAGTCTTCCAGACCGAATTTCGGCCATGGTGGCCGGTCTCAGCGGTAGCTAGCCTAGCCATCGCCGCGGGAGATATAGCGCTCAAGTGTGTGCGCAGATACAGATGCACTTTCCCTTCCCTCACTGTCATAGTCCGATGGGATAGCAATCCGACACGATCGGAGAAAGATCAGGCGCAGGAGCAACTTAACGTTTTTTTTTCGAGAAACGGGGGCCGCCCCTAAGACGACCCACTGACCGGGGTGTCACTTCCAAACTACGAGAACTTCCAATTTTCATTAGCTGTCCCCCGACGTGAGGACGCTTGGATCAAAATATTCAGCTGCAACTTATATTAAACTTAAAGGGCCAATATATATTATTATAATTATTAGTTTTTAGAGGTTTTTGTTTGAGTCTGGGGTTTTTAAAAAATTTTAATTTAACTTTTATTAAGTACAACAATAGATTTGGACAGTGACCCTAAACTAGGCATTTGCCATTTGCATATTTTTTATCTTGGGGGTCAGAATTGCGACACTTTCAGAGAGAAGTAGATAATACATATTGATTATTGCAAAACAGGAAAACACAAACTAAAATTAAACTAAACTAAATCAATTAAAATAAAACACTTAAAATATTGCCATCAGCGTGAGATCAAACAAAGCAAAATAAAATCAACAGGGTGAGATCAATTAAATAACAAAATAATGATTAATATGCTGCTTATCAGTGTACAATAGTAGATTGTACAACTAAGGCATAAAAGAAGCTATTTTACCCCGAGACGTTTATATCCACCGGAGCCGCAGGCGAGTGTGGATAGTTAAGTCGAGGGGTAATATGGCTCGTTTATGCCTGAGTATACACTCTGCTTTTCACTTCGATTGCGAGAAAATGAAACAGGCATAAAGTATACAGTACATAATTAATCAAAAATGTTGCATCCATAGCTAATTCCGCCACGAAACTTTTTAAGTTTTTTTTTTTAATTTTCAACATTTGTCATTTGACTTGGGTACTTCATACTGCCAAAAAATGAAAACGTTTCTTTGCCTTTTTAAATAATAAATGACAACTATTTTACATGATTTTATTAAATTAACGATAGAAAACACGGAAGTGGTATAAATTAAAGAAAATGAAATAAATCACGACTTTAATCTGCGAAGTTTTATTGTGCGTGTGGCTGTTGGTTTAGTCTTAGAAAAAAAATTTACTTTATGCACTAGAACATAAAAAGCGATTTTATGTCGCCTAAGCACAACATAAAGACGGACTTTTAGAGCATGAGAAGTGAAAATGATATTTTCAGTTTCATCGTGGGAGTGTAAAAAGCCATTTCTTTATTACATTTTTGCACAAGGATATTTTGAGGTATTTTGTGTTGCAACACCTTATGGCATTGTAATGCGTGGAAATATGTAGTTTAAATGATTTTTAGATTTTTAGTTTGTATTAGTCGATCGTGTACTTTTAGTTCCTAATTTATGCTTTAGGTATTCTGTACCGACCTTTCTGTTTTCTTTTTTGTTTTAAAGGTTTATCTGTGGAAACTTGTAAATGGCCTTCAATTGCATATTGTTTATTTAAGAACACTGTTTATATTAGCTGTAAGTTGTTTCCCGAACAGACTAAAAAAATAAATAAATTACCTCAGAGCATTAAAATTTTGGTCTCAACAAACACACCTGACTGATAACCATGTATATTCCAAACTGTTTCATCGCCGCCATTGCATGCGACGAGATTGGATTGAAGTGGGCCGGTTGCCAGTACACGTAGATACACAACCTACAGTATGATATTGTGAATAAATCGTAAGCTGCGCTCTGACCATGATATATGCCGGTACAAATTGGATTTATTTCCCGCTTTCCCTTCCATTGGTACTGAACAGAAACTGTTATTGCACGTATGAACGATGAGGTGTCATGAATAAAATATTCTGTAGCGAACGCGTCACGCATCCGACGCTTTCGATCCCGATTTCAATGTGATACACCAATCACACGACACCTCGTACAAATGATTTATCGCCGGTGTACTCGTAAGTATTATAACCTGTTTTGACACGTGCTATAATAGAATTACTGTTCCCAAGCGTTTCGATACTGAAATATTCAAGTATTCAATCACAGGGTACACATGTGCTGACTTGCATAAAACGGGACGTTTTCAAATGTAACAATCGGATCAAGTTTGAGTAATTTAGGGCTGATTTTTCCAACGCCAGATAACTTTATCAGAGGAATAATTTTGAATTTTTGATAATTCTTCTATACAATAACTGTCAGACGTCCATTTTATTCCACGAATAAAAAATATCAGCTAATTGAAAAATCAGCCCTTAGGGTGGGTTGCATCAAGAGCTCCGTAGTGTTTTATAGTTATTTCAATAAGTAGCCGCCGTTAGCTGTCTCTGTGTTTAGTTTTATAGTATTTACAAGGCAGATGTGACTGGAAACGCCGGTAGGGGACGCCCTAGGAGGATGTATGGTGACCTTATTAGTGATGTTCTCAAGAAAGGTCAAGTGCTTAGTACTAAATTTTAAGATCGTTCACAGTCTAATCTCTGTCTCAATTTGTCAAAAAGCAGCGCCCCGCGGTTTCACCCGCATAAGTGTCGATCTCGTGGAAATATCGGAATAAGAACTATCCTATGTCCTTTCCCGGGACTCAAACTATCTCTATACCAACCAAATTTCATTTAAATCGGTTCAGCGGTTTAAGCATGAGGAGACAACAGGCAGACAGACACACTTTCGCATTTATAACATTAGTATGGTATGGATAAATTTCTGACAAGTTTTTGACATTGATTGTCGCTGACATGAGATTGCGACTAGATTTTGAACATTTTTAATTACGGGAATTGGCTTTCAGACGTATGAACCTAAAAGAAGCAAAAGGAGTATGTTAGTATGCAGACGGCGGTCTGTAGTTGCTGCCTACCCCCATGGGACAAAGGCGTTTATGTATGTGTATGTTCAATAAAAAAAAAACGCGAAAACGCATGTCCGAGAATCCACCCTTAGGGTGGTTTCGCACTACGTCCGATCCGAATCCGAGAAATGCCGGTCGGAAGTGACCATAAAATATTCCTATTTGTATGAGGGGTTGCGCACTAGATCCGAACTCTATCCTTTAGAATTTAGAACATTCCCAATTCGGATTGAAGTCGGATCTTTAATTCGGATTCGGATCGGATGTAGTGCGAAACCGCTCTAAGCCTTTAAATCCAAACAGGCCTAGGATGGATTCTCGGACATGCGTTTCCGCGTATCCACCTTAGGGTGGATTTTTTGGGGTGGAATGGTGGATAAACGGAATAACCCCAGAGCTCATACAAAGTTACAACAAAGTAGGTACAGTCAGCATCAAAAGTCGATTAACACTATCATTTTTACATGTTATTAAATTGACAACAACTTTTTTCAATAAACTGATTTTTAGCTTTTCACATAATAGACAAGAGTATATATTCTAAAAAAAAATCTTCTGCTGCAATTTTGAACAAATATTTTGCTCAATAACTAAGATTAAAAAAACTGGAGTGTTGATCAACTTTTGATGCTGACCGTACCTATGTGAGGCCAGTAAAAACATACTTGTATTTATACATAATACAATCAATGACCCCTTATCGAAGTATTTAGCCTCATACTAAAGTAAATGGCACATTTTATTATAATAGCTGGATCAATAAAAACTATAGTGATGCAAATTAACTCAAATTAAAAACGTTTGCTTTAACAAAACGTCATGTACTCGTAACAAACAAAGCGGTTTTTACTTAATTAAAATCTCAAATAAGAATTAGGCTTGTTATATAGTTTAAGGAATACAGTCCGTTCACAGATATTTTACCTCTGCAAGCAGCAACCTAACATCGACCTTAATGTGACGAGAATTAAGATCGCTATGATTTTGACAGACTTGTCAGTGGCATTAACCTTATTTCGGATGAGACTAAAGATCTACACTGGAATTTGGACAGTGTTGTAAAATAAGAGGTAAAATAACTGCAGCTTAAGAGCTTATACTACCTCAGCTAAAATTCACTTTTTATCTCGCTCATACGATACTGCTCGCGGACTGAGTGAGAGCGAGACAGAGTGCGGCGCTGGGCGGCAGGCAGCGCCAATAGTTTAGGTATTTGCTTTTTGCAGTGAAAATAATGGTAATTATAAAAAAATAAATAACATAAGACCTGCTTTAAAGTATGTTCAGTTAGTATGCAAAGTTTCATGATCTAATTTGAAGTATTTTTTGCATACCAGCGGTTTATTGTTCGGGTTTGGATTTTATTTGTATCGAGAAAATTTTATGGAATCGTGTTTTCGTCTAACACAGGACTTAGCATTAATCCTCAACTTTACCATATATTTATTTCAAAATTAATGGTGCAGTATTTTCGACATAACGGGGATCACGCTAAGCCATTTGAGGTAGTATAGGCAGAGCATTTGAGATAGTATAGGTAGTATAGATAGTAAAGGCTTAAAAGGCTAGTTCTTGTACTAAAAATTAATACTAACACCCGCTTTCAGAATTAAGAGTTTGAAGTTGAGAACTCGTCAAACTGTACTTTAGCATTACTTAAGCTAAGCTGTTCTAGAATGGCGCCCGACAAATTCAAATTTTACGGGATTGATCGAAGAAATCAAATTAAGTAAGAGTTTTAACAAGTTCTCAAGTTAACAATTGGCTGTCAATCATAACTTCATTATATGATTTATTTATTTATTTAAACTTATGCAGAAGTAAGAAAATACTGTACAAAGGCGGATTTATTGCCTGAGGCATTTCTACCAGTCAACCTTAGGGTGATGCAGAGACAAAACATGGCATGGCATGGCAATATACGGGACAAATATCTCAGAAAATACTATAAAATACAGAATAAATACTAATACATAGTTAGACACATACATATATACTTATAAACAAACTGAACTCTCAGGAGAAATAACGATCGGTACAGGAGAAAACAAATCCAGCAAATCAGTGCTGGTATGTACCAGTGGCGAAGGTACCATACAACTCGATTCCCACCGGCTTCCATTCGAAAATTCAGAACATAACCACACTATAGTCAATTCATAATTGAATTTTTTTTTGGCATTTTTTTTTTTTGCTCCGGCTTACCTCTGTCATAAATCCACCCTTCGCCACTGGTATGTACACATAAATATAGGTCTCTACTGTTTAAGTCAGCTCACAAACATTTTTTTTATGAGTAGCCAGACAGACAGTCGTTCTAGATAGCTTATTTCTAGATCCATATCAATAGTACTTACCTTGCTAAGAATAACTCCGCAATGATCCTGCCCTCAGTAATACCGCAATGGATTGTATTCGGTACTTCTGCATGCAAATGCCATTTGTTAGATTTATGCTTCAATGCAAAACGACTCATTCCTATTTTGCTTTGCGTTTTATTTGAGTATTACCGTAATACCCATTTTTGTTGTTTTTCCATTGTTGATCAAATTACGCACACAAATCTATACCGTGTCACAGCTTTATACGGTATAATCTCGTTTGCAGATACAAAGCCCCGCATCGGTGTATTGTCTTTTGGGACATATATTTCAATAACTCTGCTGTGGTACTGCGTATAAATCGTTCTTTTAGACATTTGACAATAATTTACGTCGATAATTTGCATCCGGACAAAATATGCCTTTATTAACGTATAGTTGAGATATATTTTCTACGGGACCTCATTTATTTATATTTAATGAGTACGTTATGACTTAATGACTTTTCGGGGTAACATTAATTTGTTCTGCTTTTTTGTACGGTTCGAATACTCTAATTTTAGAAAAAAAAAACACTCTGGCTGCTATTGAATAAATGATTGTGGAACGGATGGATAATGGCATTTGAACCTATTTCAAAATGACCTTATTTTTGAAAAGGATGTGTGGATGACGTGGCGGGAGAGTCCGGTGACGCGCATTCCATTAGCACGGACCTCAGGCTGGCGTTATTTTGTATAAATAATGCCCACTTTGACGCAACATAGGGAACGTTGGGTTCAATAACTTTGACATGCTCCTGACAGTCTAACCGACCTTTTTTGTAAGCACGTACAATGGCTCAAAGGGCGATGTGTCAGCATCCATTGACAAAAATATCTCGTCTGTGTTCGTATCATCCGTATTAAAAATAAAGCAACTAAGAACCTTATATTTCTTTTTTAGCAAGAAGTCAATTGAAAAATGATCATAATCACCAATTCATTTGATTTTATTTAAAAATGTCACCAGTTTCCGCGACTGTTGTTATATTTTACAGATAGAAGACAGGAAAGAAGTCTATTCAAATATTTGTATCCAATTGATGTTATATTCACTTAAACGAAAATCAACTTTATGTTGCTATTAGTTCATTCCGGAATGACTATTATGATTAAAAAAGTCATAAAAATGTACCTAATAACTTTTATCGCAAACTGAACTTTATGTGTGAATATTAAAGTTGTTTGTCCAAAAACACATAAATTTGTTTACATGTTTGGAAACTAAATTGCGAAAGCAGTTTAGCACGTTGACTGCCAGACAACAGACAGAATAGAAAATATATTGTTGGCGGTGACCAGTGACCGCGGTGACAGTCAATCAATAACTTATGTAGATCCTGCCTTCTCTCTTGATACATACACTTAAACTGCCCCTATTATACCCATGGAAGCAAAATGAGGCTAATTAGTCAAGTCATTCAAAGCTATCATCACATGTAAGAGATGATAACCCCTAGGGAAGGATCCCATTGCCATTGCTTGGCACATTTCCAAACTTCTCTCCCAAACTTTAGCGTTCAAAGCACGAATAAAACTGCCATGTCAATTACCCCTTAATGTACCTATTAGAGATAGAATAACAGCTATATTTCAATTATAATTGCTAATCATGGTTGAAAAGGACGTTTGAAAGAAGTGGTGGCCCAGTGGTAGGTAACGACCCCGACTTGTGAGTGTGAGTGAGTCCTAGATTAGAACCTAGGCATACATGTAAGTGCAATTTATTTCATAAACACTACTCTAAATCGGTGGAAGGAAACATCGTGAGGATGACGGCATATTTTCCTGGAAAAAAAAAGCAAAGACATGACATCATGTGACGTCCACCAACACACACTGGGCCGTAATGCACCTCGCATCACGGCCCACTTCCTCTCATTTTGAGGAAGCCTGTATCCCACCATTGGAGACATTATAAGTTGATTTTGCCAAACAATGACTTTGAAAATTAAATCCTCAGGTTCGATCTATCTAAGAGTACGAGAATAATAAAGCTAAAGAGTTTGTTTGTTTGTTTGTTTGTTTGAATGCTCTTATCTCTGTAACTACCAGTCGAATTTGAAAAATTCTTTTTGCATTTGATAGCCCAATTCTTGAGGTAAGTTTAAGAGCTATTTAACATCAAACATCACGCTAAGACCCTTAGGAGCCGAGCAAAAAAAAAAAACAGAAAGAACGCTAAGCAAAAACGAAGTAACAGCGCGGCCGGTGGGTCGGGGCTGAAATTTCACGCGGACGAAGTCGCAGGCAGAAGCTAGTAACAAAGAAAGAAAGAAAATACGTTTATTTGCAGAGTTACTGCAGAGTTTATTACGCTCCCTCTCGTAACTTAGCAAGATGAATACCTACAAATTATGAGTTAAATGAGCTGAACGCTCAGGTAATGAACTAATTAATCGTTGACGACTATAATAAGTGGCTCACAAAGAAACCGTGGTTAATCCAACGGTCGGTTACGTGTGATTAAGAAAACTGGAAAACGTGATGTGAACTTTGTTGACAAAGGAACTCGTGTTTTTCGCCAGTTATGTTTTAAGTCCTATTCAATGAGTGTTATTATTCTAGGGCCCTAAGTAATAGGGATCATATTCCAAGTCATTCCAGATTGCTGGAAGTTACCTAATGGGAAAACGTGAAAAAAAAAAAATTGTACCTAATAAATAAAATAGAATTTTAAAATAATATAATAGCTAAATATTATATCCCACCTCAGTTGCTTAGCGTGGGTTCCTTCGGGTTAATTGCGTTACATACATAAACTAGCAATTGATCGCAATATTTTTAACCGACTTCAATAAAGAAGGTTCTGTGTTAGACCCGTATGTATGTATGTTTGTATGTCAGCGATTTTCTTAAATAAAAACTAAAGAACCAATTTTGATAATTATTCTTTCATTAATGTGATCTACATACTTTCAGGAAAGTTTTAGTATATAATATATTAGGTATTCTTATCATGTACGAAATTATATTATGCATAGGTAAATGTACTGCATCTCCGGCATTTCTATGCGAATTTTGATGACTCTTTCTAGTCGGTGTCTTCAATTCTGCAATGCACTAGTGTTAATTGATTTTTTTTGGGGTAGGCACAACTAAAAAGTGAAAAATAAAAACGTTTTTACAAAAAAAAACAACCGACTTAAAAAAAAACCACTACAAAGTGATAAATAACTTTAATTTCGAAAGTCGGTGTCAAAAAACGAAAATGCAGAACCAACGACACCGACCTCCGAAATTAAAATTATTTACCACTTTGTAGGTAGTGTTTTTTTTTAAGTCAGTTGTATTTTTTTACAGTCCAGACACGTTCATTGGGTTATTTACAATGTTGAGCAGATTATTTTTTTAAACCTATGAAGCAATGGATTAGGATTTTCCTTCTAAGACCCCGGATTGTTACAAAATTAGAGTGCTGGTTGCTGTCCTGCTTGCTTACCCCTGCATTCCTAGCAACTGGGGCGAAGTGTTGTTACAGCAGTTTATATTTATTGTAGCTCATAAAAATAACATTCAATAGACTAATTACCTATGTACTCGTTGTTTTTGTTAATAGCACAATTTTTTTTTTGTTACGTATCTTTCCATAGAAGTCAGGTAAATATTGCCCAACAGTTAGTAAAATCAAGTTGTAACAAACCCAAAACATCGAGCATAAATTATGCTGTTCGATTTGTCAAACTGCGGGGTGATTGCGGGTTTTGTTTTTATTTTTCTTAATTAATGGAATTATTTATCTTTTTGTATGCACGTGTTTCTGTGACACATAAACCTATTTTTATTTATTCCTAACACACTCAGTACTCAGTAGAAATGGGTTTCACTTTGTCAGTTCAACAACATTTATTGCGTTATTTACGTTATTGAGCAGACATATTTTTCGAACATACGAAGTAATTTATTTATTATTTATTTATTCAGTAGTATACATACATTTGATACATTTACCAACATAAACTCATTAGAGTTTTACCGTGCACCAAAATCATCGACTACATAATTTAGAGAGTTATAACCACTTAAGTAGGTACTTAGGTAAAAAGTAACAACAAAAACAAAACAAAAAATCAAATTACAACGGGTATAAGCGAAATAATAGCTAAGTACCAGTGTAACCAGTTGACCAATTCGTCCATCAATAAGTGGTGGCTGTTCCTAAAAGTACCTATATGATTTTTAGTAATAGTTAGTTTTAATTTTTATTTGTGTTATGATATTATTGTTAGGTATTATTTTTGCTTTATTATACTTTGGAAGTAACAGGTAATGACATACATAACAAGTAATGTCTAGCAATATCCTTCAAAATGATTCAGAATGATATCGATAGTGTGTTACGCTGTTTGAATTATGGATTCGATCAGTCATTAGCTTGATATATCCAAGTAATTGCCATTTAGAGCTTTAAAATATACTAAATAAAATAAAAAATACGTACGTATACATGCAAAGCTCGCTACTAATTTTAAGTATTGTGTCAACAGCTATACTTAGTGAAAAGTTTATGAATAACCGCGAACGTAAAAGTGGTCGACGCTTTGACGCAGTTTTGCATATAAATTCATTCAGAAAATGGCAACGTCATACATAAGTTAGACTTCGTACTTTCGTACTTTCAAATAACTACTTATGCAAGAAGAAGGATCTCGGTCCATACAAAATTAACCCACGTCCTACAGCAAAGAGAAGTACCTAAAAATAATTATTTTAAAAAAGATGGCATTCTAGTATAATACTTACTAGTTAGTACTAGTAAGTATTATTCTAGTATAATACTTACTAGTTAGTACTAGTATGTATTATACTAGAATAAGCCTTCATAATATTAGAGTGAAACTACGTAGTCGTAGTTTCACTCTAATATTATAAAGGCGAAAGTTTGTGAGTGTGTGTTTACTTCTTCACGCTCAAATGACTGAACCAATTTTGATAAAATTTTGTATGGAGGTAGCTGACACTCTAGGTTAACTATAGGCTACGTTTTGCTATCGACACGCTAAGAAGAAGAAGAACAACATTCATTGCGTTATTTAAGTTGTTGAACAGACAATTTTTTCGAACAAATGAAGCAATGGATTAGCAATACCCTTCAAAATGATTCAGTTCGTGATTGATAGTGTGTTACCCAATCAGGGTGCAGTCCCAGGTGCCCGCAATTTTACTGGTATCATTGCCAACGTAGCATTGTGTTTAAAAGTCGGACATAGACATAGTATTGAGCTACAAGGCGCGAAACACACGGCGGGGCGGGCCGGGCCGGTCAATTTGACCGCGAACGATATTGCAAAGGGAATCCGATACTACCAACGCACATACAGGGCAAAAAGACCGCGCCGCCGTGCTTGTCGTATGATGTCTCTCGCGGTCATTCGCGGACAAAATGACCGCCGTATGCGGAGCGCCTAATTGGAAACATGTCAACACAACATGGAAAGGAGGATGTTAAATACAAAGAAAAAAGACAAAGTAAATCTAAGTGTTATAAGAAGGAAAACAAACGTAGCAGACGTGACTTATACAATTAAAAAACTAAAGTGGAAGTGGGCCGGTCATGTCATCAGGGGTAAAAACGAAAGATGGACCAGAGAAGTGACAGAATGGTATCCCAGAGAAGGAAAGAGAAAAAGAGGAAGACTATTTCAAAGATGGGAAGACAACCTGAAAACTACTGCGGGCCCCATGGAGGAGAAAATCTCACGACCGTGAGCCATTGAAAAGCCTGGGGAGGCCTATGCTAAAGAGCAAAGCAATCTAGAGATTTAGGATGTCTAAACTATTAATTTAAATACGAGTATATTGTTAATCTGTCAAGCTCCGCTAATGAGACACAGTTGATTTTCTATTGTTTCGTCGTCAATGGGCAACGCGCGCTGCTTGACCAGTTGAACTAATTTCTAAGATTGCTAATAAAATCTACTTATTTGTATTTGTTCTCAACGTGGGCAATAACGCCCCTTTGGTGGCGTTTGAGACTTTCAGGGGGCAGTAGAAGACAGAGAAAATTCAGCTTCCCGACGCCAGTCGACAACCAAACGCATATTTAGAGCTGAAAGCAAAAACTAAACGCACAAGTGTAACTATTCCCGTTCTATAAATAATCTTCACATTTTGCATTAATTCTTGAGGCAAAAAGATCAATATCAGGTTGGCCAAACTGAGTCACAATGTACTGGAACGTGGAGGTATGTATATCCTATTTTACGACTATATAATATTACACATTTAAATAATATAATCGTACCAATAGCTGCTTCAGATTCGCGACAGATAATAAGTAAAAAAAGGGGGGCTCTAGAAAAAAATATATTCTCAAAGTGGGCAGTTGGCGCAAAAAGGTTGAGAGCCTATGCTATAAATGACCTCTTTCCCAACAAACTCTCCAACAAGCGGTCAAGGGTACTCTAAAGTCGAACCTAAATCTGGCTTTCAGTAATGAAACATTAGTTTTGGTTCAAAGATTAGCATTAAACCCTAAGCTTATCGCTAGAGAAATATTTTGCTTACGTCTTTGTTATGACGTCAACGTCACAGCTAGTGTGACAAGGGTCGTTGTCATGTCACAATCCTCTTAAGCAGTGTTACTAAAAGCATTACTAACCAGCCCAGTGTTAGAGTATTTTGGTTTTTCGTAAACTTAGATCGTGTTGTGTTTTACAATAATGTAGCTATTAATCAAACTTAATGTGGAATTTTATTGTGATACTAGTTCTGCTCGCCACTTCCATCGCGTGCATCTCGGAAAATAAATTGATTTTCATGGTTTTGCTTTTTTTGCGCGGAACCCTATTTTTGTTTTTCTAAAATAAAAGTATAACATTAGCTAGCCAGTTAAGCCAGTGAGAAGACACAGTTGTCGGCAGGATTACCACTCGTCTTAAAACGTTTGGTAGATACCTATTAACAATCTGACTAAGCATCGAAGTAGGTGCATACAGATACTTACAATAGTAATGTCTTTCATTTTGGCAATTCAACAACATTCATTGCTTCATATGTTCCAAAAATGAATAAACAACTTTTGACAACTTAAACAACTTAAATGACGCAATGAATGTTGTTGAACTGTCAAAATGAAAGCTATTGGTACCGTTAGTGTGGGACGCAATTACCCCGCAGTTCTTTTAAGATTGGAGTAATAATTAGGGTGAGTGTCTAGTGGCAACATTATGAGCAACTGAACGGTTTCCTCATTATCATAATACATAACATTATTAGTATCCCCTTGGGTTGTTAACACCGACAAGTGCCGATTAACATAATCTTCGCTTTGCAAAAATCAATGAGTTCCTAGTAGTTTTCGCAATAAGTATGTAGTGTAGATGAATGAAACATGTTTAAAGTAGTGATTAGTTTTTGGGGATTCAGCAACAAAATAATCTAAGTGGTAGGGTATCATTATCGCATAATTTGTACAGACGCCAGCACATTAAGCTTAGGTACAATCTGTCAAATTTCTTTAGATTTTCAACTTTATCGCTAAAGCATAAGGTACAACAGTGATTGGGAAAATTTGACAGTTTCGGGCAGCTTGATGTGCTGGCGTCTGTACACTAAATAGGTAGGTACCTACTTTATTTTCGATCATTACAATGTTACTATTTTCGAGCAACACAGAATTACTAATCAAAAAAATACCACTAGGTATGATTAGAAAATGAAATACTTTATTAAAATCTTTATTGAAATAACTTGGTACGTTAACTCAAATCAGAAGTTATTTGAAAATATATTTAGTAAATAATTAGGTATCTAAAATGATTAAGTATCACATTCTTATTTTTTTTTTTAAATGAGCTCAATCAAAAATTAATCACAATAATAAAGAGTTCGTTTTACGTGTACCGATTTTTAATCTGGCTCTCATCATGGAAAAACACTTTTGGCCGCTGGACGTGGTGTTCGGTCGCTTCCGCGGACAAGTAGGTACAGTCAGCATCAAAAGTCGATTAACACTATCATTTTTACATATTATTAAATTGACAACAACTTTTTTCAATAAACTGATTTTTAGCTGTTCACATAATAGACAAGAGTATATATTCTAGAAAAAAATTCTTCTGCTGCAATTTTGAACAAATATTTTGCTCAATAACTAAGATTAAAAAAACTGAAGTGTTAATCAACTTTTGATGCTGACCGTACCACAGGACAGAACAAAGTCAAGCTAGTGCAAAGTGAAGTATACTACTAACATAGTCTTAACAGCAAGAAGTAACAAAAATAGCCTAACTTCAATATTTATGATTTTTCATGAAATTGCTAAAACTAAAGTATAAAATAAAAATATTATAAGTAACAACACTATATTCCTACACTAACCCCCTTACTAATAAAAGTATTATATCGGATAAATAGTTACACGCCGATTTCACTCTTTCAGTTGTCAGTAATTTGACGTTCGAAAGAAGAAGACAAAGCGTTGTGTACTATAGAGACGCTATACAACGTCTATTAGTAAGGGGTTATTGTGCAACAGAAACATAAAATAATATAATGTTCTCAATAAAAAAATATCACGAAGTTACCTCCAATTCTCACGACTTTTCCATTTATACTTAGGTACTTTTTATTATTTATGCTTATGACTAATAGGATAATAAAATGATGATTATTTTTACCCGACTGCGGCGAAGCCCAAAAGTCTAACCGCATGCAGCTGAATACCACTATTTTTCATGGAGCGACTGCTTATCTAACCTCCACAACGCAGTTAATGGGTAATACGATACCCCTTGGTAATACTGGTTGTCAGACTTTCGGGCTTCTGACCACCCGTAACGACTGTCAAAGATCCACGAATGACAGCCGGGACCAACGGTGCTTTCCGAGGCACGGAGAGTCTCGGTATGTAAAGATGGTCACCCATCCACAGACCAACCGCGGCAAGCGTTGCTTAACCTGCTAGATTGACCTGTGCGGCTGTTATTATTTAGCCAGCAACGAGGCACTTTTTACTTAGCATTCCGCTCCCACTGCTGGGACACACGTCTCCTTGAGAGGGACTTTTTACTTATGAGACTAATATTTGAAATAGCACCACCTGTAACTAAGTACGTCATGTACTTCCGACGCGCACGTTGCGGCCTACCTATCAAACTGTGGAACAAAGCCGACTAAGTCTTGTATTATGCAAACAAGCATCATGTAAGGCAAGGATTTATGAGGCAAGTTCGTTGCGAAAATCGCGAGCGCCACCCGTGGGAGTACCCGTGCTCACTATAGCTCCATATATTCATATTTAGGGTTAGAAGGCTCTAGGCGACTGCCCTCGGGAGCGTCGCACGCATGAATGACAATCATACGTAATTGAATTGATTAATCATTGTACATTCACTCATTCGTTCATATTCAATGACGTGGTGTTGTGTATGGAATACTTGTGTTTAGTTTCATAATAGGTTTGTTGAATTTTATTGGCTTATGTTTAGAAAGAGTTGAATTATTTACAGCATCCTATGGAGGTGATCCGAATGCCGACACAGGTTGCGGCTTAAACTGTGGAAGACTTTGCTCCAATTACGATAAAGAACCAGTACCATGTCCCAGGATCTGTAAACCCAAGGCTTGCGACTGCAAAAAAGACTAAGTAGGTATTCGATCAAAACATAAATAAATGTGTTTTACCCAAATATTGCAGTAAGTAATGGCTTATGTTTAACTTATCACAAAAAAACATTTTTTACTGCCAAAAATAGTAAATGATCACCAAAATTAAAACTTCATTTTATTGTAAAATACCTAGGTAAAGGTATTTGTATTCTCATTTGCTCGCTCTTGCATCCTGTGTCGATGGAGCCCCGCAAGGGTTTAAAGTAACCTAACCAAACCTACCCTCGGGCTGCCCAGCTAGAACTATTGTAATTTTAAACTTATTTTTTTGGTGTTTAGTTTATTTTTTGGTTTTCATTATAATTACTTAACCCCAATATTATTGAGTGGACAATAATAATTTCTAGTTAGTGAAATTTCTATTGGCTAGTGTAATTATAACAGTCGCACGGGCCGATCAAAGGTGAAGCTACGCTTGCCGCAGTTCGTGGATGTGTGACCATCTATAACATATCAAGACCCCTCCGTGCGTCGGAAAGCACGTAAAGCCTTTGGTCCCGGCTGTCATTCGTAGATCTTCGATCGTCGCTACGGGTAGTTAGAAATCTGACAACCAGTCTTGCCAAGGGTTATCATGTTACCCAGTAACTGAATTGAGGAGGTCAGATAGGCAGCCGTTCCATGTAAAATCCTGGTAATAGCTGTATCCGGTTAGACTGAAAGTTGGTACCCCAACATAGTTTGAAAAAGGCTTGGCAGATTGATATGGAATGTCCATAGACATGTGACAGCATTTACGTCGTTACATGCGAACATCACACTGACGTCACGCAAAATCCTGCATCGCACAAGCAGAGTTTACCACGCAACTAGCATATGCTCGTACAACGTCCCGACATCAATCGTGCCCACCAGACACGACGCCCGTCTGGTCGGAGGATCCTCGTTTTTCTATGGAGGATTAGTTAACTTTACACCCTGTTCCTCATGCCTCTAAAGGCGTTTTGTTACAAAATTGTTCCTTTGTATAATTTAGTTCGTAATAAATTTAATGTGGTTAACTATAAAACCGTTTTTCTATTTCGATACGATGAGCTATGAACATAAAACAAAGTTTTTAACACACATTCTACCACGATCACGTTTTAGGTTTTTTTTTATAACCAGCAGCTATTTATTACCTCGCTTCACTGGATAGTTTTTTTGCATTTAATGTTGTTAATTTTCAGATCTTCTTTAGTTATAAATTTTATAACCATATTGTGGTAGATATTTTTTTTTTTACTATTTTTGTTTAAGGAATTTTAGATAATACTTATCTATAAGCACTTGAGTGAGATACCTGAGATACAGGTTCATTCCTAGTTCAGGTAGAATCCAATTATTTTTCCTACATCTAGTATAAGGCCCTATTTTTGTAAATATTTCTGAAAATAAATTATTTCAATAAAACAATTTCAATTTAAATTATTCTAAAATCCAATGAGGCTCACTAGGTGGCAGTACTGAGACGTCAGGTCCGGGCATCTGTCAAAAGTGGCATCAACATCATCATCAACTCAGCCTCTCGCAGTCCACTGCTGGACATAGGCCTCTCCCAGACTGCGCCACAGCACCCTGTCCTCCGCCTTCCGCATCCAGTCTACCCCAGCCACCTTCTAAAAGTGGCATAGCGCCTGTATTTCTTTCAGAGTCCGTCTCACGAAAGAAGTCCCACAGACGCGGCGCTACAGCCATGCGACGGTTCATAAATTCGGTTCTTTATTGATTTATTTATCTCAAAATCGTATAACAGGCAGGTTAATAATATGCACAATCTTAAATAGAGAAAGTTGTCTGAGGTAGAAGGATTATTGTAGGAATGTTGCTAACTATACATAAAATAATAATAGGTCTTACATAATGCCGCGGGACTTTGTTAGTAAGACGGTCTCTAGTCGTGACTGAATGATGAACGAATGAATTTGACGAATGATGAACGTCATTATAAATTTTATATTCATTGTCAAAATGGAAGACGTCTTGTCAAAGTGGCGCCAACTGAAGGTTCCCGTAATTAAAAATGTTCAAAATCTAGTCGCAGTCTCATCTCGGCGACAAACAAATGTCAAAAAGTTGTCAAAATGTAGGTACCTAAATTAGAGGTATTCTTGAAAGATTGAGACTGAGATCAGACTGTGAACGTTCTTAAAATTACGAGAATTGCCCCTCTGGTAGCGTGAATTTTCATAAAAACACTTCTTGCGTCACATTATGTCTCCCGTAAGTGATAAATAATAATTGACACTATCTTCTTCCCGCGTCTTCGTCCGCGTGAAATGTCTTGTTCCTCCGACACATCCCCTCGCATCGCATCGCCTGCCTACGCTATTACTTCGTTTTCATTTGGTATTCTTACAGATTTTTTTTTTACTTTTTGCTCGGTTTTAAAGGGTCTTAGCGTGATTTAACTAATTGAGCTCCGCTAATGAAACACAATTGATTTTCTATTTTATCGTATAACATAGGTAACGCGCGGAGCTTGACCGGCCAATAGCCTCTAAGAAATGGGCTATCAAATCCAAAAATATTTTTTTCAAATCCAACTGTTAGTTCCAGAGATTAACACGTTCAAACAAACACTTCAGCTTTACTATTAGTTTAGATAATTTTATAGATATTAGTAAGACTTGGTGTGGAGGTTGTCTGTAGGTTATTATTGTAAGCCCATTCTGAGAAGGCACAAAAAGTTTTCCTAAGATTGCAACTCGTGCCTCTGTGCTGAATCGTAAATTAAATAGATACTTTTCAAAAACATAGCACTGTAATTTATATGAATTTGAACTTTAGTACGTGTTTTAGAAGTGTTTTAGTTTTGAATCGAATTTGCTACTTGTTTCAACTTCAATTGAAGCCCTTGATTACACAGCTAGATCTTAAGTAACTTTGGTCATTACTTTAATTCATAATAATATAATGGTTAAATCTATCTAAGTATATTATATAGTTTATAATTATGTTAGCTTATATTATGTAAATATCTATACAAATAAATAAAGGATTACGTTGATTAGTATATTATATAAATAAAAATGAATCGCTAAAATGTATGTACGCGCATAACTTCCGAACGACTGCACTAAATTGGATAATTCTTTTTTTGTTGCGTTCAGTATTGTTAGGACAAGGTTTTTTGAAAGAAAATTTCGAAAATTCGAAAAAAAAAAATTGCCCCCGTGCGAAGTTGGGGCGGGCCGCTAGTTAATTATATGAATACTCTCGTTTGTTGGTCTAGTGGTCGCGCTACTGCTGAGCATGAGGTTTGGGTTCGATACCCGGGTCGGGCAAACTGGTATTGTGCTTTTCTATATGGAATTTCTCAGTAGCAGCCCGGAGTCTGGATTTGTACCCGGTTGATGGTAATAGGCTCGCTCCCTATTACATGGTACTTAAACATAACTGCCAAAATGGGGGTGTACTCCAGGACGTGCTCTCCTGTTTAACAAGCAATATAACCATTATTATATCAACAAAATCATACCTTTATATCCGTGAAGATTTTTAATTATATTTATATAGTAATTATAATAAGATTGACACAACCTGAAAAACCTGAAATCGCGAAAAAAAATCAGCTGTTCCCTACATTCATGTTCGTATAACTCGTCAAAATGTAGGGAACAGCAGATTTTTTTTTTCGCGATTTCAGTGTTGGTCCCATAGTAAAAGTTGTTCATAATGATGAGTACAATGAATGACCTCTTAAGAGGTTGTTAATGTTTTTCCAATAACCCTGTATAATAATTTAAGTTACGGCTTCTAACCGAACGGCAGAAATAAATTCTGAATGTTTTTGTTCTGACCTCAAAGCAGTGTCAGGCCTTTGTCATTATTGTTCAATCTTGTGTTCACATTTAAAGGTAAAAGGTCGATAAAGAAGCTTCGCCCGCGGAACATCTCGAGCGAAGTCGTGAACAGATCTGAAGATGATAAACAAAAGTATTTAAAGGCCATCAGAATCAGCGGATATTATAATAAGAAAGAGGCGAAAGAGCGAAAAGGCGAAAGCGAAAGAAGCGAAAATTTGGGTGGTAAATTCTTATCTTCATAAAATGTATTTTTATCATAGGAAGCTCTTTCGCTTAAGTAATGTGTGCAATATGCATAAGGAAATTTGAATGTTTTCTTTATGATTTCCCCTTTCAACTGGACTAATATAAAGCATATCGTACCTGGCAAAAATGGGTATCATGAATATACATTTCTGCCTATAACTTTCAGGAATATAGTCGTGTTTTTCTTGCTTTCAATCAACTCAGCCTATCGTAGTCCATTGCTGGACATCCTCCTTCTTCAATATTGAACCAATTTAAAAAATATTAAAAAAAAAGATATTTCATAAACTGAACTGAACTGATACTGTGTCCCTATATTTTTCTTTTTTCATTAATAGTTCTCAAATTTGTACACTAGGCTTCTGTTGACAGCGGTTTAAATCGGCATTATTTGATTCTAGTGCTAATAAAAATAATGTATCACCAAAAAGGAAAACAGAGACATACAAGTAGTTAATATTTAGAATTCTTTAAAAAATAAGTGCTTTATGGTCATCAACCAGAAAGAAAACAGGCGAGAGCGTTTCTATAAAGAAAAGACCGCAGGTTGTTGGTCAATCTAGGTGGGAGAATCCCCACAAAAAAAAAAAACCCCAAAAGTTTTGATTGAAACTTATTAATATGCGAAAACTTCAATCTCATCCCGACAAACTAACTCCGCGGCAACTCATTCTCTCAATTTTGGGAGTATCATCCGCCATATTGGATTAGACATGACGTCACGTACCTCGATATGACACTGCCGAATAATACGAATCTAACGACTTCTCGTTTACTCAAATCGGTGAAAGCGTTATGCCTTTTGGTCCCAGCCTCCCTGGCTACTAATAGAGCAGCCCATCTTTCCCCGAATCTGTCATAAACGATGACTTAGGGATTTCACAGCATAGCTAAATATGCATATGCGATCGGCTGTATAGTTCAAGCTGTATAGATTTGGCATGACAGATAATGTATCCAATTTCCTTGAGCCAAAGAAAAACAATATTTACCATTCCTGAATAGATGACTGCAGTGTTTTGTTTTATTTATGAATCTGATAGCAAAAAGTCTCGGACAAGTGACACGTTTCACAATAATGATATTTCAATCCAAATGAATGGCTCCTCGAAGACTGAAATAAATTCATTCGTAGCTACAATTTTTTTTTTACTAGAAATGAGTTTGCGCTTGAATCTAGTTTAGGTTAGAGGATCACCTCTAACCTAAACTAGATTCAAGCGCAAACTCATTCCATCAGCTCACTCCATCGTCCACTTTGTCTCTATCAAGAGACAAAGTCGACGATGGAGTGAGCTTACCCAGAAGAAGCCTGTTCACTCTCACTTTGAAGAGATTCGGGTTGTATGCGCTCGGAAACACAGACTATCCATTCAACCTTACAACGCAACTTGCGTTGTAAGGTTATAATATGTGTGGTAATTATTAAGAGCAGCTGAACTGCTCTTAATAATTAATACATTTTTTAATAAACATAATATGATCTACAATCACCAGCCTTTCTTTTCAATAGGAAAACATAAATGTCAAGTCGTAATTGTTCCCCCGTGTTGTTGTAAGGCTTGTCAAGTGAAACTTTCGCAATAATAAAAGTAGCGAGATACTCACCAAGTTTTTTCCTGTTTCACAACGAGTCTGGCAACATTTTCAGATAACATTCAATTAGCTTTTTGTGCAAAACTTTCAAATGGTTGGAACTTTTCTGTACTTGTCATTATTTTTTTGATAATCAATCATCGTTACTTATAATATTTAAAAATGCAGACATTTTATAAAAGGAATTGTTTATTTGACGAAATACTAGGATTTTCTACATTAATATGCCTAGTCCTTTTCTCAACTATGTTGGGGTCGGCTTCCAGTCTAACCGGATGCAGCTGAATACCAGCTTTTTACATTGGCGACTGTCTATCTGACCTCCACAACCAAGATACTGGGTAACACGATACCCCTTGTAAGACTGATTGTCAGACTTTTGGGATGTCAGCCATGACCAACGACTTAAAGTGTATTGGCTGGTTTTCTACATAATGCGTTTGCAAAATACAAATAAAGAAAGACAGAATTGTTTCACACGGGTATCCAGCCACTATTTCTAAACTCTAGAATTATGTCTCTCACTCGCTGTGCCAATAGAGCTGTCAAAGTACCAATACGTAGTATACGAATTTATTTGAAAATATACATCAAAGTATAATACTCGCTTCCGTGTAGGGTTCATGCATACTTCATGCCTGAGAACCTCCTTTAGCCATGATGCCCTCAATATAGTTTTATCTGATGGAATATCGGAATAGGAAATTATAGCCCCGTACTAAAGCGCATAAAAATGCTATCGATATGGTCTAAGAACATGAAAGATGGGGCTGGGTGAATTATGAGCAGCAATTTAGATCGGTTAAGACGCATTAGATTATTATTTTTTTGGGCACTAAAATATTGTAAGTACATTATGACAGTAGGTAGGTACTTAGGATCAGGTGCCTTTGTTTCCATAGCTCATTGCAAGAGGCTAAAAATATTAAGATTTTTTTTTCCAATAACAGTCTCACTTTCATATTAAAACATTTCGGTAATTGATGGCAATTTCAATGTCGGTACATAAAAGAACAACTAAAAAGTAAAACCTTCAAGCACCTTCATTTATACAGAAAACCAACTCTAAAAACATTTAAAATACAATACCCCACGGCCTCTAATCCGTCCGTAATCTTCTAAGTTTTCCCACAGCCACAATGTAGTCTCGTTAAAATCAAGTAGATTGCGATACGACACTGAGGGGACAGGATAAAATTGTTTTGGTACAGAAACGGTTGACAGCTTCGCAGCTGGCCGTTGACAACGGTCCTCCAGAGTGACACTGTAATCTATTACGCGGAACACCCGGCCCAACGCTTGTTCCCACTGTTTAGTCGGACAACTAACCATTGGCTATTTCTGTGTAGTAAAAAAGTCATTGCTGTACGCGTGCCCGACAATCGGTGACAAATGATGGATGAATTACCGACCTACGTTCCGCTCTTGACAAGTCAACCGCCTTCGTAAAATTATGCGCTTTGGGGCAGATTGTTCCGGGGCTCCCGTGACAATTATAGATACAACTGTGTATGGTCTAGCAAGGGATCATACATTATTTTTGGTCCTTCGAGCCGGATGCAGAATGTCTTGCAGAATGTGCGGTTGCACCGTACAAACTGCGTCCTCGACGACCACTGTCGAAAAGCAATTTTCAAATTTATCTATTTACATAACGTAATTTGTAGTGACGTTACCACTCTGTTGCCTTGAAATATCGTGTTTCTCTATTTCTTGTACGGCACACTTAAGATGACAAGCAAGTAATGCGCTGTAACTTTTTTCTGAGTCAGGATGGAAAAAGCACTCTAATGCATTTTCAGATTAAATATAACTTCTAACATACGTTGCTCAAGACAGGCGAGAGAATTGATACTAATACTCTGAAATTCCGTTCCGCGTTTTATAAAACAATATCTTTTTGAAGTAATATATCCAGATGAGAAATAACTAAAAAGCTTGGCCAAGACATATTTCTTGGAATTCGTATGTAAATTACATTGCTTAAGTATTGATTTCCGAAAATATGTAGTCCGTCAGAAAAGGTCTTCCGATCTCCATCTAAGTTATAGTCGTTTCCGCCCAATACCCTTGTTATGTCCGCTTTTATGAGAAAATTTATTCTTGCCCGGTTTTTGTTCCGCGAGCGTACGGACGTACCTAGCTATAGATATGTTCCATAACTGAAGTTTCTATGATACATATTTTCATATTATACTAATAATAATTTGATGAATCTGTGAAAAGAAATAGACTATTATAACTACTGAGCTAAAACGGTTTGAGAAAATGGATAACTTAATAACCTAGGCGCTCGTAGTCAATGGACTGGCAACGTGCCTATTACTGAGCCATTGTAGACTTCCACTAGTTTTTTTTGTACTCCGTGCTTAAAGTTACATAGTTCCCATTATAAGCTTTGAAAAGAATAATAATTTTAAGCTTGAAAAAGTAGGTGGACTACATTAATATTCTAGGTCTCTGAAGAGGAAATTCCTTTTGACTTTATATTTATAAGTGGGCGTTTTAATAATTTTAAGCGTCTTTTTTTACTTATATTTATATTATTTATTTAGAATGTGGGTGTACCTTTAATATGTCCGCCTCTGTCTAACCCTGAGGGTAATAGGCGAGATGTTCACGATAGACCTATCTGGCCTCAAAAGTCATAGTTCCGTAACCGTGTGTGACTAGGCCCGCCCTTTGGACACAAACGTTTTTCTTGCCGTGAAAAACTACGGTTTACTCGACATACTTATGTACAGTCAGTGCAGTATGAATCCAAGATCTACGCACTTACGCCGACCGACTCTGTGAAGCCAATCGTTTGTTAAACGAATGAAGATATTTTTCGCATACAAAATACATTTTGGTTTGTTTTGACTGTACAGCGAAAAAGTGCCAGTAATTTACATAACATAATCAGCGTATAATGTTCCCACTGCTGGGAAAGAAGCCTCCTCTCTGTGAGAGGGAGTGGGCCGTAATCCACCACGCGGGCCCAGTACGGGTTGGTAGATGTCACATGTCTTTGAATTTTTGGTTCTAGGACATGCCGGTGTCCTCACGATGTTTTCATTCACAGTTCTGAGAGCAGTGGTGAAGAAACTTTGTGTAAATCACAAAGTAAAGCGCCTGTCTGGGTTTGAAGCTACGATTTACAACAAGTCCCGGCATTTACCACTGGGCCACCACTGCTCTGAACTGCTGCCAGTAATTTACGTAGTTTTGATTATTTTTGGCATAAAAATTACTTATTTTAATTAAAAATGACAGAAATCGATTCAGTGAACGATTCTAAACAAACGACTTTCATAACGTGCATTAATTTAGTTACACATTGTAATGCAGGTATCCGACTGGTTAGACCGATCAACACATAATTATACTTGATTTTTCAGAATATGCTCATGATAAAAAAAAAAACTATATTTAGTCAAAGTCAAAGCATTTATTTCAAATAGGCACATAAAAGGCACTTTTGAACGTCAAAAATTATCTTAAAATAGAATTGATTCTAGTCGCCCGTTTAGGAAGAACCTATTCCACGTTTTGTTTAAAAAAACTGACGACTTATTTCAACAGCGTTCAAAGGCAATTTCACAGAATTGACCTTATCGTAAGGGCGCGTCGAAGAGAAATAGATTTACTGCGTACATTTATTTTTATGTCTCAGCACAGATGACGCTAACAGGCTTATCTTATCGCGTCTGATCTGTCGCGTGGAGGACTCTCGCTATAAAGGATGTGACTTGAATCTAGGAAAACTGTTATTATTTTGGTCGGGGTGATGAAAAATACGCTTTTAATGGTGAATCTATACAGTATTATTTTTTAACCAGTGTGTAAAATTTTTCGACGGTTACATAAAAAAAAAATCTGCTGTTTCATAGAAATTTAATGCAATACCGACAAGGTCAAAATGTATGGAATAACTATATTTTTTTATAACCGACGAATTTTCACGCTAGAGCTAGAATCATATGCTGAATTCATGCTTACAGTTTGCGCAGTGGTTTAAAAAACAAATTTGATATAATTATTATACCATTTATATAGGTAACATAAGAGCTGCTGAACCGATTTTATGATCTTTGATTTGTTGGATTTTTCTCCGCCCCAAATAGCAGAATAACTATTAAAACATGGGAAAAATTCAAGAAAAAAATAATAAAGAAGATAATTAATTTTCTCATACATTTTTAATGGAACGGCTTTTTTGATTTCGAACAATTAAAAAAAAAATCTTAATAAAGAAACTGAATTTAATTCAGCTAATAAATTAACGCAACATTTAATGATTCTGAGGCGGTACGAATTGCGCCGGGTTAAGTAAAGTTATAAACACATCGTCATCTGCCTAGCCTTTTCCCAACTATGTTGGGTTCGGCTTCCAGTCCCACCGTTTGCAGCTGAATGCCAGTATTTTACATGTAACCACTGCCTATATGACTTCCACAACCCAGTTACTGTGTAATACGATACCCCTTTGTAAGACTAGTTGTCAGACTTTCGGGCTTCTGACGACCTGCCGACTAACGACTGCCAAAGATCCATGAATGACAGCCGGGACCAGCGGCTTAACGTGCTTTCCGAGGCACGGAAGGGTCTTGATATGCAAAGATGAAGAAAGAAGGGAAGCTCGATTGACCCGTGCGGCCATTAATAGGTACTTAGTTCTAAGCCCCCTTAAGTTAAGTTATAAACACAAGTCATACAAGAAATTCATACAATTTCCAATGGGGTAAACAGATGATACGACTACCTACTACAAATATCCCTTAGATCGTAAAAATAATACATATCGAACAGTCACATTCAGTTTTGACGTCCCGTGAGAGTGAATTTGATACCAGCCCATTGTTTTCCTATAATGGATATTTTATGCAACTCTATGTGGGGAGCCTTTTCGGCTCCAATGCTAGTAAACGCGATGTATCAATTGTTATGACTATAATAAAGATAGTACTTCCTACCGTCCTATTTTATTCATTTTAAATCAAGTAGGGATTCCTATTATTAGTTCTGTTAGCTTACAATTAATTTGGAAGCAGAAAATCCGGCTTTTGCCCTGTCGAAGGACGATTTATGGAGTAAATAATAGTAACACGATTTTTTGACGATGTCTATTGGATTTTAGCGATAAGACCGCCCATTGTGTCACTCCTTGTATAATGCCTATGTACATTTATATCTGTAATTTTTATGGTGTACCTAATAAAGAATATTCTATCTATCTATCTTCTATGTATATTTATATAAAATTCAAAGTCCTGACTGACTGATATATCAACGCACAGCCTAGAGACATAAAATTTGGAGGGTGTGTTCTTTCTGAAGAGTAGGTATCCACTAAAAAAGGATTTTTTGAAATTATTCCACCCCTAAGATGGTGAATGGGGGTAGGGTGAAATTTCACGCGGACGAAGTCGCGGGCAGAAGCTAGTCATAAAATATAATGTTTGTATAAGCCACGTCAAGTGTTTCTCTGAGCTTTGGAGAGCCTAATCTAATCTCTATGTCGTGCTTTTGAACATTGGGGTTAATTAGTTCACCCACGGCAGAGCCTGATAACGCGGTGATCAATCATTAGTTTTATGAGTGCTTCGAAAAAGGTTAAAATATCCCACCAAATCAAAACGGACAAAGATATTCTTAACAAGACATTTTAATAAAGGGGTTGACGAACTAACAAAGGGGGATACAGCATCTAAAAGATTAATCTAAACTGATTATTTCAGCACCACTGTGACAAAATAACTGCCAGAGGTCGAACAACAATAACATTTAATCAAAATGTAATTTATGAAGATTAGCGTAACGCGGCGTACAAAAGGATCGTATATTGGAAAGAGAACAATGCTTCTGATGCCGGCGGTTTGGCGGTTCATTCCCGGGAAATAGTTGGTAGCTAGAAAGGCTTTGTGGGGTAAACATTTTTTTTAGAATTCTATTTAAATCGATAGAGAAAAAGCAATCATTTCCAAAAGCAACGATAAAAAAAAACGATACTTTCTGTAATAGATCATCGTAAAAACCTAAACAACTTACGTACTCAAGCTTCTTCAGACCCATATTTCACAATAATACTCCACACTCACGCAGTGACGTAGCACTATAAAGAACACTACACGGCTCTTTCATAGCAATTTGTATAGAAGTACTTATCTAGATTCTTTAGTTCATTGTATTCGACGTTGAATAGGCAAAGAGCGGCCACAAGCCGAATAATAAGAGGTAAATGGTACCAACGTACAAGAGGCACCGATTTTCAAAAATCAATCACTTAATGTAGCTGGCACTGATTGCACGGAACGACAAAGCGACCCGTACACAGAATTAGTAGAGAAAAGTTTGACTTGAAATAACTTCGTGATTTGGCAAATAAAATAGACCTACTCTGTGTTGAAACATCATAATTTATTATAGTTTTATATGCCCAAGTTCCATGTAGGTACATAGTACCTATCGTAGCAGCGGTGGCCCAGTGGTAATGGCCGCGACTTACGAGTAGGTCGTTGGTTCGAACCCAGACAGGCGCTTTACTTTGTGTAGATTATTTTTCATCACCAAGGTGGACCGACGACCTTGTGAAGGCCGCAGGAACCCGTTGGATGCGAGGAGCACACAACTGGTCGAAGTGGAGGTGGTTGGGGGAGGCCTATGTCCAGCAGTGGACGTATTTTGGCTGAAATGATGATGATTTCATCACCACTGCTCTCAAAACGGTGAAGGAAAAACATTGTGAGTTTTAAAATATTGACCAGCAAAATATTGACGTGTAAAATAAACATTTTATTTTAAAATCACGAATTTACTTTACGTTTACATACTCCGCGTGCTGGTGCCACAGAGCTTGTTTCATTACCCCTGCGGGGTGGTGTAACATATAAACGATAATTGATCGCCATCGCAATAGGTTTCATTTTGACAGTTCACCCACGTTCATTGCGTTATTTATGTTGTTGAGCAGACAAATTTTTGAAACCTATGAAGCAATGGATTAGCAATATCCTTCAATTGATCGCCATCGCAATAGGTTTCATTTTGACAGTTCACCGACGTTCATTGCGTTATTTATGTTGTTGAGCAGACAAATTTTTGAAACCTATGAAGCAATGGATTAGCAATATCCTTCAAAACTCACAATTAAGTAGGGTGCTGTTGTTAAATGAGTAAGTTTCTTTTTTTCTCGTGACTTTAACAACATAATAACCAGAAAAATACGGAGTCTACGACTGTAGTTACTTACTTATTGATGGATTATTAGCCTTTGAGACTGTCTGGACTAGAGAAGTCCCCCTACTGTCCGCGAAGCTATATATTTATCACAGTTTTTAGTTTCGTGTTTGCTTTTTAGCTCGGATATTATGTGGGTCTTCAATCATAAGATATAAGAAATTTTGCTTATTTTCAACGGGATCTTAGGAAGACCTGCATCTAACATAGAGACAAACCATCTTTTTTTTTTTTTTTTTTTCGACCAGGTCCGTACTCAAAATACGCGCATTGACGTGGAGTTGCGGACACCAGCCCGTATTACCTATTACCTATTTTCCGACCAGACACCTTTATACCTATCACGAATAACACCCCAAGCCTTTTAGAATTATGTAAGTAAGTACCTACTTTCAATCTACATTTGTGCATATTTAGTTTTTTGTTTACTAGATTACGCTGTCCCACTCCTTAGTAAAGGCCTCCTTCCACTCCTTCCAATTTTCACGGGACAAGCGACCTCCTTCCCGTCTTGGTATGTTTTAGCAAAAATTTATTCGGATACAACTGCAGTTTCACTACATACAAGAAGTAAATCTATACATATAAAATTCAAAGTCCTGACTGACTGACTGATATATCAACGCAGAGCCTAAACCGCTGGTCCTAGAGACATAAAATTTCCAGGGTGTGTTCTTTGTGAAGAGTAGATATCCACTAAGAAAGGGTTTTTCGAAATTCCACCCCTAAGGGGGTGAATGGGGGAGGGTGAAATTTCACGCGGAAGAAATCTCGGGTGGAAGCTAGTTCATTATGAAACAAGTCTACTCCAGATGCAATCTAAATCACAACATACTTGGTTCTTTATTTCTATCTTAGCTCTTCAAGCTCCTACGGTTGCATTACGAAATTGAATGAAGATACAAGGCTGTAAGGCATTTAAATAGTTCAGCCATTATGGCTCTGGCAACCGTCTAGACGGGCACACGCTTGCTCAGTTCTCATGCAAATGGGCATAAAATTTACTGGCATAATTTGTGCACATCCACTGCCCTTATCGTACCTCGACTCACAATTAAAACTTATTATGACAGAAGTAACGAACCCATATACCATTTTTACTGTATCTAGTTTAAAAAGTCTTTATTAAGACTCGTAAATTGCCTACGCGGCGTTTATTTGGCGATTTATTTCACGAAATTATTAGCAATTTTAGTGGCCAATCTAATCCATGCTGTGATAAATTTTCATTATCGACCTGTTATGAGCATTCAGCTTAAATATTTATAGCTATTTCATTTATTAATTCATAATTAAATGTCACGAGTAAGCTCCACCGATGATTTGAAAATCACAGATAAAATTCAGGAATATTTTTTGGAAAATCGAATGTGAATTTGCACACATTTTGTCATTATTTTGTTGAATTGACGTTACTCGTCCGTCAATGCATATTATTAAAATATGCGTGGATGTCGGAAAATATCCCACGGGAATGTACAACCGGAATAAAAAATAACGTATGAGTTAATCCAGGTTATAAACTATCTGTACGCCAAATTTCATCCAAATACGTTCTTGCGCCAATCCGGAACATACATCCAGACGAATACACAAGCTATGATTATAATCATAGCTTGGGTATTCGTCTATAATATATTAAAATCAATAATATATTATTATATATGTACAGATTATTAAAGAAATGCTAGATATTTATGCATCCATACGTAGCCATACACAAAGCCTTCTTGATAATCTAGTTCTACGCCAATAATAGAAACTGTATTTAAAGTTCTAATAAGTTATTCTGCTTTTTCTTTCATGGACAAATACACTTAAGAATGACGTCACAATATTTGAGGAAATTCGAACATAAAGCAGTTTATTTATGTCTCGAAGTTTTTATGAAGCATAGGAACAGTAAATTACCTTATGTTACTTCAAAGCTGAAGTATTAATAGTGTTTTATAAGAATTATAAAGGCAGTATAATAACGGTGCCGGGGCCAACGTCATATTGCTTCAACAGCAATTCATCAAACGTGCAGGGTACTATCGATCACGCCAACGCTGCTAATGCACCGACAAATTAATGATTCCTTCAAAACACTACCATCGTATTATTACCCTAATGAAATTCCACTATCGAAGCAAATTATCACGTAGGTAATGTACCAGCCACGCAATTGTGTGCTGCAAATTACTTTTCAAGACGTTAACTTTAATGTAACCGAAAAATTACTCATTAAACTTGCAATTAACCGATTTTCTGAACAATAAAAGTTCGGAACGATAATTATGCCTGTCTGGGGTCTTGTTTTAATTAGTTTAATGCTGTCTTTGGAACCAATTTTCACGAACATTTTCTGAATAATAAGAGTGCACGACTGGTAAGTATTCTTCAGTTTTCAGTTTACCTCTAACTGAAATTAATTATTTTAATGAGGTAGTTGATATCATAATATCTTAATTAAATGTTAAAGATTTCTCTTGAATAATTATTCTGAAAAGTATTTTCTGCTAGCTACTTAGTATTAATTTAAAAAGTTTAATTTATAAGCCTTCGTACTTGCTATAATTAAATCATATTTAAACAAGCATTTCTAATGGTCTGGGTCTCGTGGACATAGCTGCGGGCCTGGTGCTGAGGAAAGATATTTAAATTAATATTTTATGTAGAGGATAAGTTATGGTCATGTTTTAGTTTATTTTTAATTTAATTTTGATTTAATATGATTTTAATTGTAATTGTAATTTAATTGATTTGATTTGATGTAATCTGTCAAGCTCCGCTAACGAGACACAATTGATTTTCTATTGTTTCGTCGCCGATTGGCGAACCGCGCCGCTTGACCGGTTAAGTACTTACCTAAAGGACGATGAGTCAGAACGTCCCCCCAACCTTACATTGACCAACAGACTTAAAATGTATCTCATTCGAACCGCCTTAGCAAGCTGATCAATTTTTACTATGAGGACATCTCTCAAAAGTGCGGGATATTCCGAGAAAATCATGTTTTAGTGTTAATATTGTCACAACGTCCCCCCAACCCTTACATTGACCAACAGACTTAAAATGTATCTCATTCGAACCGCCTTAGCAAGCTGATCAATTTTTAATATGACGACATCTCTCAAAAGTGCGGGACATTCCGAGAAAATCATGTTTTAGTGTTAATATTGTCACAACGTCCCCCCAACCCTTACATTGACCAACAGACTTAAAATGTATCTCATTCGAACCGCCTTAGCAAGCTGATCAATTTTTAATATGACGACATCTCTCAAAAGTGCGGGACATTCCGAGAAAATCATGTTTTAGTGTTAATATTGTCACAACGTCCCCCCAACCCTTACATTGACCAACAGACTTAAAATGTATCTCATTCGAACCGCCTTAGCAAGCTGATCAATTTTTACTATGACGACATCTCTCAAAAGTGCGGGATATTCCGAGAAAATCATGTTTTAGTGTTAATATTGTCACAACGTCCCCCCAACCCTTACATTGACCAACAGACTTAAAATGTATCTCATTCCAACCGCCTTAGCAAGCTGATCAATTTTCACTATGACGACATCTCTCAAAAGTGCGGGATATTCCGAGAAAATCATGTTTTAGTGTTAATATTTGTCACAACGTCCCCCCAACCCTTACATTGACCAACAGACTTAAAATGTATCTCATTCGAACCGCCTTAGCAAGCTGATCAATTTTTACTATGACGACATCTCTCAAAAGTGCGGGATATTCCGAGAAAATCATGTTTTAGTGTTAATTTCGTCACAACGTCCCCCCAACCCTTACATTGACCAACAGACTTAAAATGTATCTCATTCGAACCGCCTTAGCAAGCTGATCAATTTTTACTATGACGACATCTCTCAAAAGTGCAGGATATTCCGAGAAAATCATGTTTTAGTGTTAATTTCGTCACAACGTCCCCCCAACCCTTACATTGACCAACAGACTTAAAATGTATCTCATTCGAACCGCCTTAACAAGCTGATCAATTTTTACTATGACGACATCTCTCAAAAGTGCAGGATATTCCGAGAAAAATCATGTTTTAACGTTAATATTTTTGGCACAAAATAAGAGTTTGTAAGTAAACCATATTCTTTGATTTTCAAACCTCTCAAGATCAATTAGGAGATGCCATTTAAAAAACAGAAAACGTCATTCGTTACTCGTCCAATTTTTTCTATTCCTATAGGCAGGCAGTTGTCCCACCGGCGGCGATGAACGATTAGCGAGTAGAACTAGCAACTGAAAACGAGTTGGCGAGCAGCGAACAGCGTGTGTGTAGTTCCGATAGTTTTGTCGCTGGGCTATCAGCGAGTTTTCGAGTGCGACGGGCGATTACTCGCACCACTCGCTCGGGGCGGTTAGTCTCACAGGGGTTTCTCTCGGCGTGAGCTCTGACCACCAAGCGACCATCGCTGAGCGAGTATCGCTAGGCGAGTATTATCTTTGATAGCTCTTGTCGCTCAGCGACAAACCAGTGAAGCGAGTCCTCGCCGGCAGTGTGAACAGTCAGCGATCAACTGTTAATATATGCATCTCTTTTGTTTACACGGAATGTATATCTATTGTACGTTTCTTGAGCGAGAAAACAGCCGACAGTTAGTTGCTTCCTCGCCGGCGGTGGGACAACTGCCATATGCTTGTCCACGACGGAGACGCGGGTGTCTTCGTCTTGGGCGAGCTTGAATCCCTCACTGCACTCAGGATTCAAGTCTTAACTCCCTCGCTTTGCTCAGGAGTCAACTCAAACCTAGAATCCTTCGTTGCGTTCAGGATTCAAAATAGCGCCCGCGACAACAAGACACTACTTTATCCCAAAATAAATAAAACGATTTTTTATTTTATTTCTAAACCCCATGGATTTTGGAGTTAAAACTGGTTGCTAGTATTTTATAGATCTTTATGAACCTGATAACACATACAAAAGATCTGTTGCAGGGCGGGGGACGAGCCTAGCGAATTAGAAAAAAGAATAAAACGATTTTTTAATTTTCATTTTATTTCTAAGCCCCATGGATTATGAAGTTAAAAGTGGTTGCTAGTCTTTTTATAGATCTTTATGAACCTGATAGTACATACAAAAGATCTGTTGCAGGGCGGGAGACGGGCCTAGCGAATTAGGAAAAATTAATAAAACGATTTTTTAATTTTAATTTTATTTTTAAACCCCATGGATTTTGAAATTAAAACTGGTTGCTAGTCTTTTTATAGACCTTTGTGAACCTACTAATACATACAAAAATTCTGTTGAAGAGGGGGACGGGTCTCATACAAATATGGTCATCGTTCTTTAATTTTAAGTTAATTTTGATTGTGATTTTGATTTGATTTTAAGTTTAATTTTGATTTTAAGTTTAATTTTGATGCTAACACATAGTTTGTAACTTCTAATACTAACTAATACAATATGGATAATTTCTGAATTAAATGATTGAATTGAATTGAAATAATCTAATATAAGTAAGTCAAAACACAACTCCAGATTTTCACTATTATGAATGATTAAATCTTTCATGCGATAAGGCGCTAATAAAATATTAACTCCCCTCTAGCCTAAGTCTAAATAATAGTCTTACTAACGATTTCTTTGTCCAACACTCGACATATAATTTGATTTATTTTTTCATTTCCGTCAGTTCATTTATTTGATGGAAAGAGAATTATGTTGTAGAGCAATTGTAGCAAGTTAATGGCAGCAGCATATGCCTACGGTGGTACGCCCCCTCGATTCATTCCCCTATCTGATTCAAGCACGCGCTTTTTGAATCAACGGCTGCCTCGCTGCACTCGCCATAAACAAAATCACGAAACTTTTTTCACGTAATTTTATTATGTTTTTATGGCAAATGTATAATTTAACGTTTAAAATAATGCCAAGTGACACGATTATGAGGTTTAGAAACATTCTTGAAAGAAAATGCTGCTATTTAAAATGAGTTACAAAACTAAAATAATTTATAGTTCAAAATTCATTATGCGCAGAATGAGAACTACCCATAGATATCCGTGGAACTACCCCTTTATTTATAAACGTTACATGATTAGCGACTGTTTAACCGTACATTTTTGACAACTAAACATCTATTAACTTTAAGCAATGTTTATAAATAAACCCTTAAATCTAGATTATTACCAAAATATGAATTTATAAGTGGCCATAATTTAGTTCAGGACAGATTTTAACGAGGTTTTCATGGAAACCTGCTTTGGTAACCGCATATCGTTCTGAAATTACTCACATAGGCTTTATCCGTTTTGCACGTCTATATGGTTTAGCTAGGCACCTACCGACCCACTATTTCCATTAGCTGCGTTCGCGTTGAAGCGATTCTGATTGCCGAAATGATTAGTGAGTCACGGTTATACGTAGATTGTTTTCAAATGAATTGATAGGGAGGCGAGCTGGATAGCTAAAGTTCGATTGTGCGTTCCTAATGCAGGCCTGTGACATTTCTGTAACTGTCATTTTGGTGATTAGTAAGTTGATTATGAAACAAAGTTTACCAGTAGGTATTATGTAATACTATAATAATAATAATATATACAAGTATATAAAAATGGGAGGGAAAAGAGTCATAGGGCATCAAAAAATTCGTCCGCATCGTTGTCAACAGGAAAGTGCCCAATAGGCTGGCATTCCGATTTTTTGGCCAAAAAAATAGACCAGCCCACAGGCCACGTGATAGTTCACGGGGCAAATTATGTAACTCGTCATTAGTGTTTTCATAAAGACTTTAGAAAATTCTTCGACTAAAACTACAGGTTTTCACAGCATGATTTTCCATTTGGAAAAGTTTAATTATTCACAATTTCGAACTTGGTTAAGTTAGGTTAGTTTCTTTTTGCTAGTAGGCACAAGTTTTTAAGGTAAACAATACATTTAGGTACTTATACACGGATAGTAGTTATTAATGTCGCTGTTCGTATCTGTCTGCGTAACCGCGTACTTTTTTTAAGCAACGCAATGGATATTAATGTGATGTTCACCATCGTTTTGAAAAAATCCGAAAGCTTAATGTGAAAATTAGGCAGTTATATACTCACCCCTTTACTAATAAACATTGTAAATCGTCTGTATAGTTACACAACGCTTTGTCTTCTTCTTTCGAAAGTCAAATCACTGACGACTGAAAGAGAGAAATCAGTGTGTAAGTTATGCATCTAATATAATACGTTTTAAGGGTCTTAATGTAAGAGGTCGTAGAAACCGTAACCTAATTCACATAATCAGCCTATAAGTAATATTCCCATTGCTGAAACAAAGGCCTCCTCTCAGTGAGAGAGAGTTGGCCGTAATCCACCACGCGGGTCCAGTGCGGGTTGGTAGATGTCACGTCTTCGGATTTTTGGTTCTAAGACATGCCGGTTTTCTCACGATTTCTTTCCTACACCGTTTTGAGAGCAGTGGTGTTGAAATAATTTACGAAAAGTAAAGCGTCTGTCTGGGATCATAACCTAAGTATCTATTTAAAGTGTACCTAATTAACAATTGCACAAATAGGTTTAGATAAGCAGGTATTATGACTGGTAAAACGACAGAAACACCCCTCAAATGCAAAAATAGTATATTATGATACATGTGTGCTATGTTGATCATTAAACTCGAGGCGGTATTATTCGCGCGAGCCGTAGGCGAGCGCGATAAGGAAGCCTCGAGTTTAATGATCAATGCACACGCGTATCATACGACGTTTTTCAACACACTTGCGAGAAAAAAAAACAGGCTTGTATTGTTAAATATTAACTTGTATGGATAATGGCGGGCTGGGTTTGTTTTTCCGCGCGCCGCGCTAGCGTGGTGCGCGCGCAGGTTTACCCATAGAGTAAGTAATGGCGCGCGTTTATTTATTTTTAAAGGCACAGACAAAACGTATGTCAAATTGTTATTTAGTTAGTATGGAATTAGAAAGTACTATTGGCATACAGAAATATACATTAATTCAGTGAGAATCCGCAACAATAGAACGCCAGTGGTCTTTTCCGTTTGGTTCCGCGAGGGACCACGGACCATATTATTATAAGGTGCATCCAGACAGAGCGAGGCATGCGCCGCAAGTATGTTTTTTTTTTTGTATGTTAGATGCCTCAGCCTGAGGCAACCGTACATATAAAAAAAATAATTTGCGGCGCATGCCTCGCTCTGTCTGGATGTACCCTAAGGTGAATGCGCAGTGGTAGACCGCGAAATTTAAATTTTCTTAAGTTTTTTGCAATTCGCAGGTCAGTATCAGGTTGTATCTTGATCAAAATGTATATATATATAATAGATATGTATTTACAGAATTATAGTCATTAGAATCATTAATATAATATACCTATTTAAGTCAGATTTGTTCCCTAAGAACTTATCCATAAGAGATTTGTTCTTATGGAACAAAAACTAAGAAAGATGTATTAATGATTCTAATGATTATAATTCTTTAAATACATACCTGTTATAGTCGCGAATCATATTTTGATCAAGATACAATCTGACACTTACCTGAAAATTGCAAAAAACGTTAGAAAAATTGAATTTCGCGGGCTACAACTGCGCATTCGTCTCAAGTTAAATACATTTTAGTTCATTTTGGGACCAAAGACAATTCAGACTATTAAAAAAAAAGTGAAATATGGCTCGCGGATTCCTTTTGGCATGAAGTCTCTTTGAAGAGATTAAAAAAAAACGCACTTCTCCGACCTTCGACTAGTAAATGAAATTGTTATCTGTGGAAATAAAGCACAAGTACCGTAACGTAAAGAAAAAGCACGCGTTTGTAATACACTGCATTATGGTCCTAAAAGCGGTGCATTAAGAGCCATTTTACGAGCAAGTGTGTTGAAAAAAACTAAAACATATTCCTAATAAAAATTCCACACTTTAAATTCCCTCCAAGCTTTCACAGTTCCTTGAACATCAATCAAAGAGCTACCAACTATGTAATAGCCGGATAGACACAACACTTCACACAGAAAACACTAACAAGTCGGCACGAACCTTACCTGCACGTCAAAGTGAAAAGACAAGCCGAGGAGTCACGTACACTCCTGGATCCGTAAATCGAACCGTCCTTTTTTTTTGTATGAAGGTTTTTAAACGGTATTTGTTTTATTGCCTGACTGACATGCTCTTGACCTCGAACTCGCCTGATGGAAAGCGATGTATGAGGTCCACTATGGAACGATCGTGTCCAGAAGATGCCTGGTCACTCTAGGTTTGAAGGCTGACTATGGGTTATTTAGGTGTGACAGATGCTGCCGGAGAATTCGCATAATAAATGTGAAAGATACCTTTCACTAGTCGTGATATCAACCAAGTGTGGATGGTACCCTGCAGCACGTCTCCTAGTCCGATAATGAAAGGAAGAATGAGTCGGGTCGTGGAGCAATATAAGTATGTTGGCTTCAAAACTACATAAAACCTTTTCCTTTGACCCATCATTATTTTGATGTTTTATGCTATTATACTTGCAAGGTCGGTCCATTTAGGAGTCCAGGAGTGTACAATGTGTACATATTTTACGTACCCTTAACCAGAACTCAACAACGATAAATGTTTTCGTTTCATGGGAAGTACCTATTCCTGAAACAAAGCGGCAAAGTTTTGGCGGGGCCATTTAGGTACAGTCCATTATTAGAAAACTTTAAAGATAAACGCTTGTACATAAACATAAATATGAATTGTTTTGGAAGGACCTGGGTAATGGCTGGCTGTGGGACATGTGTTTCGTTAAAGTAAGTGTGAACAATTTTGCTGTATCATCTATGTGCATGTAAGAACGTAAACGAGGCAAAAGGAGTACCTAAGGATCGCAGCAGGTGGGTTTCTGTAGTTTCTGCTTACCTCATGGAAAGAAGGCGTGAGTTTATGTTCAGACGCCAGCACATCAAGCTACTCGAAACTGTCAAATTTTCCCAACAAACTTTAGACCTTATAGTTTAGCGATAAAGTTGAAAATCTATAATAGAAATTTCACAGATTATAGTAGCTTGATGTGCTGGCGTCTGTACAGAGGAGGCCTGTGTCCCATCTGAAACAGAGTGGGTAGAAGTGCATACCGCGCGGGTTTCACTCAGGTATTTAGTATCAAGTTCCGCGGCTAGCGCGGCATAGTTGGTGCCATAGTATCGCATAGGTATTGTTTCGCTTGTTCCTGAGCGAAACTCGAACTCGGTATTCTACCCACAAGGATAGCGAAATCCGATTTGATGTGAACAATAATATTACCGCATACCCACTTGGTTTTCAGTAATATTACTGCATATCAACGACATCCCAAATTAACAATTAATCTGTCAAGCTCCGCTAATGTGACACAATTGATTTTCTATTGTTTCGTCGCCAATGGGCGACACGCGCCGCTTGACCGGTTAATTGTTAATTTAATCTGGCAGTTTATGAGCCTAAGCGCGAACTTGCACTCCTTGCCATGATGACTAGATATCACTTTTTTTTGTACCTAAAGTACACTCACATGTCGCCAGTGCCCAATGCAATAGAGGCCGAGCCTATTGCCATCAACCGGACACAAAGACTCCGGGCTGAGAAACTTTTTCTGATAGAAAACCCAATAACACAGCCCGACAAGGGAATCGAACTCGCACCTCAAGCTCAGCAGTACAGTAGCTCTCGCGATCACTAAACCAACGAAGCAGTCTTTTATGAACAATTAACTATTAATCAATGCTAACTGAATCTTTATAGCCTAACATCCGCAAATTAAAACTAGTATAAAAGCGTAATCGTGCGTATAAAAGGGAAGTTATGTGTGTGATAAACATTAGACTTCGTTTAAGCAACTAGCGTGTATGTGCAAGTTACTGCCACTATTAGCCGTTTTGGCTAATTTAATTTTAACAGTGTCTTCTGGTACGGATCCCTTGGATTGATTTTTAATTAATTTTTGTGACTCAGGCGAATCACACGCTACAACGCGTGACGTGAAGGGGCGCGGGAAACGGAGCCCAATTCCTCGCGCGGAATTCGTGTGTTTTTATTGAATTTTTATGTAAAAAAATCACGCGCGGGGGCGCGTTATCTGTGTCCCGTTGCGTGGCGCGTTAAGGATGATTTCCACCAAACGGCTCGCATTGCATCGGATCGGAAAGGATACAAACGGTTGCGGCGACAGCCAATCGCGTCCGGCAGGATGTCGATGCATTCGATCGGCTCCGTAGGTATCCGTTTCTACGCCTAGTGAAATAGCTTCATTCCTACCGTGTTGACGTGTTCTAATTTTTGAAAATGGTTGAAGCTGACGTAGTATTGTTGGCTATTGCATTAGAAGAAGAAGAAAATAATCATAAAACACAGAAGAGGACAAGAAAAATTTGGATTCATGATTTATGGCAAAAATCTGATACGACGACAGGCGAACGGAGCCGATTGCGCGTCGCAGCATACTTTTGGCTGCGATCGCGTGTTGCGGAAGACGCCCGCGGTCAAGCTGCTGTACGCGGCTTGGTAATATAGACTTTAAGCACTGTGTACACGATTTAATATCGTTTAAAGATTGTAAAATCCGTTCCGATCCGATGCGATGCGAGCCATTTGGTGGAAATCATCCTTTATAGGGTGTGATCCGCTTAAGTTTGGATTGCATGTAAGGGGATATGCCAGGGTACCGATATACGGAAATAATATGTTAAAAAGAAAACTTAATTACTAATACTTAAATTAACCTCTCTAGCAAGGGACACATACACTACGATAACCACGACGAATAATGTAGCAGCAGCAAGTAATGTCATTAGCCATGGAGGTAAGATTTCAATCAACAATATTTAATAGTCAATGAAACAGTGTCGTGATGGCCCAACGATTAACCCCTCGCCTCTCACGCGGCAAGTACCAATATGAAAATTTCAATTCTTATGTACTTTCCGAGTTTGTCTTGGACATTTCTTACATCGCGCATCGGTGAAGGAAAAACACCGTGAGGAAACCTGCACTTATAGCAAATAGTAGTAAATCTAAAATCCGCCTAGAGCAAGATTGGTGATCACTGCTCTTAAATTCCTCATACCTACGGGTATCCGAAAATACCCCATGTATGTTCCGCGATTTTTTTTTAATTTTTGGGGACGTTCTTCGGGGACATCTATACAGGCTGTTACGGAAAGGGTATATCAATACAAACAAATAAAATAAAAAAATATTAAGCATTTCCAAAGTTAATGCTTTTGAGCTGAAATTTTGTACAGAGACTCTAGACCAGATACACTCTTCAACCCGTTTGTATTGATATACCCTTTCCGTAACACCTGTATAATTTATAGCTTTTTTTCGACAAGCTCTTTTCATGATTTTTTTTGCGATGTGACCCTTTGAAATACCCTTTCATTTATAAAAAAAAAAAATATCTTCGTAAAATTAGTGCAAGATACAATTTTTTTTGCACATTCTTACGATTAAAATATTAGGCGTCTTGTACGTCGTTTATTGTCAATAGTCTAATTTTGATGTACGTTTGCCTGGCTAGGCCCCCCGGAATTTGCGATTTAGGTATACACCAATGCAATGTACTCGCCTCTAGGAGTATATGTACCGCTTTCTTTTTCAATGTACCTCTGTACTTTTGAAGAAATATGCAAAAAAAGGGGGCCGTGCCAGCCAAACGTTTTCAGCACGGCCCTCGTGTAACTTGAAAAATATATAGCGTATTAAAAAGTTTCATAAACTCAAGGAATGTACTTTACTAACACGTTCTATGTACCGTAACAGATATTGTGAATTCGTAATAACAAATAATATATAGACGTGGATAGGGGGCCGTGCTGAAAAAAACAGAAATGAGAAAATATCTAAAAAAGACAAAACAACCTTAGCCAAAAACTATATAAAAGTAATTCATGTTTGGCAAGTAACATATGTACCGCATTGGTTTCTCATACAACTTGCTGAATTAAAAAAATAAACCAATTTTAGTTTATTCAGCACGGCCCTCTATAGTTGCCTATATCTTTTTAAATATGACATATTTGTTTACAAAATTCGACTTCCTGAATTATGTATAGGAGTACATTCGTTCCAAATAAATTGCGATTATGGTGTATTAGTATTTTAAAAGATAAATTGGATCAAAAATATCCTAACATGCAACTGATGGGGTGACCATGATTCCACGTGAGAATGGATAAAAAAACTTCTGAGTAAATCTTTAATAAAATAAAAAAATCAAAAATATCGTAATTTGTATTAACTATTAACGATAACTATAATAGTAGTAAGTAGTAGGTCGCAAATCGAACAAAACAAGTGTCGATAAGACTAAATAGCTCAAAAGGCTTAAAAAAAATCACATATATATTTCCAATAAATCACACGGATTGATGTACGGTACATTACAATAAAATTACAGTTTCGGTACATTTCACAGATTAGTTACGTTTACCTATGGAATAATCGCAGAAAAACTATGTGTCACAAACACTACAATTCTTTTACCTATTGTGGTATAGTAATTTTATTTTAGGTGCATCGTCCTCACATATTATTATATAGATGTAAAAAAATTAACCTTAAAAACTTTAAGAGGTGCTTTAGACCATCGAACTGAACAACTTTCACTATGGGACCAACTCTGAAATCACGAAAAAAAAATGAGCTGTTTCATACATTTTGGCCGAGTAGGTATTGAACTTTTGTATGAAACAGCTGATTTTTTTTTCGTGATTTCGGAGTTGGTCCCATAGTGAAAGTTGTTCAGTTCGATGGTCTAAAGCACCTCTTAAAGTTTTTAAGGTTAATTTTTTTACACCTTATATAATTAATGTACCCATGCAAAATATTGTAGGTAAGTACCTAAAACATTTTAAAAGAGTAACGGTGGAGTTTCTTGCCTATTCTTCTCCACACGAAAACTACCTTTTGGAAGGGGCGACTAGAATCAATTCTATTTTAAGGTAATTTTTGACGTTCAAAAGTGCCTTTTATGTGCTTATTTGAAATAAATGCTTTCACTTTGACTACAGAGCTTAAAAGGCTTAAAAAATTACAGATACGTTTCCAACAAATCACATTGATTGAACCTTACCTAGTGAATTAATAGCGACCGCACACAACAAGTTTTAACTGATTTAATTCCCTTAAAAGATGTCATCGCTAATATTAATTTTAAAGAAAAAAAAAACAAATTGTAAAAAAAGAATGTTTATTTCAATGTAGTCACATAATTTCATTAAAGGTATAGAATAAATCAACCTAATTTATGGAACCATGGTCACCCCATCAGTTGCATGTTAGGATATTTTTGATCCAATTTATCTTTTAAAATACTAATACACCATAATCGCAATTTATTTGGAACGAATGTACTCCTATACATAATTCAGGAAGTCGAATTTTGTAAACACACATGTCATATTTAAAAAGATATAGGCAACTATAGAGGGCCGTGCTGAATAAACTAAAATTGGTTTATTTTTTGAATTTAGCAAGTTGTATGAGAAACCAATGCGGTACATATGTTACTTGCCAAACATGAATTACTTTTATATAGTTTTTGGCTAAGGTTGTTTTGTCTTTTTCAGATATTTTCTCATTTCTTTTTTTTTCAGCACGGCCCCCTATCCACGTCTATATATTATTTGTTATTACGAATTCACAATATCTGTTACGGTACATAGAACGTGTTAGTAAAGTACATTCCTTGAGTTTATGAAATTTTTTAATACGCTATATATTTTTCAAGTTACACGAGGGCCGTGCTGAAAACGTTTGGCTGGCACGGCCCCCTTTTTTTGCATATTTCTTCAAAAGTACAGAGGTACATTGAAAAAGAAAGCGGTACATATACTCCTAGAGGCGAGTACATTGCATTGGTGTATACCTAAATCGCAAATTCCGGGGGGCCTAGCCAGGCAAACGTACATTAATTTTGCTAAGCTCTAAAACTTTCCTTTGAGAAGTAGGTACCTATACCAATTTACTGGGAGTTTTGTCAAAACTTGTAAAGCAATTACGGGGTCGACTAAACATGGCAAAAAATAAATGATTTGGTAGTTAAAACCTGTTGAATTAAAACCAACGCCGTCTATGCAGGGTCTAATTAAATTACCTAGCGTAACTCTGCAGACGTGATGTTATCGACATCTAAACACGATAAATAAAAAAATTTAAAAAAATATGATCTGACCCGTTGTCCCCATTGACGCTGTCCCCATTATGGGGACAACGGGAAGTCTTAAAATTTCCTTCCCGTTGTCCCCATTGATGCTTTCACGTTATGAGGACAACGGAAAGTCATAAAATATCCTTCCCGTTGTCCCCATTCATGTTTTCAAGTTATGGGGACCACGGGAAGTCATAAAATATCCTTGCTTTTGTTTTTTTTTTTTGGAGTTTAATGACCGCTGTTGGTGTTGTTACTTGAGTACGAGTTTAATAAATCTATTTTTTTAGTTTTATCGCGTTTCAATGTGATACCAACCACGTTTGTGAAGTTTACACAAAAAAAAACTGATCTTTTTAACTGATATTTCAGTTATTCATACTAATTCCATACTAATATTATAAATGCGAAAGTGTGTCTGTCTGTTACCTCTTCACGCTTAAACCGCTGCACCGATTTAGATGACATTTTGTATAGATATAGTTTGAGTCCCGGGAAAGGACATAGGATAGTTTTTATCCCGATATTCCCACGGGAAACTTATGCGGGTGAAACCGCGAGTCGCTTACACTAAAAGTCGATGACCTTACATAAAAAAAATATCAAATCTTTTTACTTTTTTACTTTATTCTGTTTAAATATCGATACCCATCGCGTTTGCAGAGTTTAGCTAGCCAATTTAAAATAACCATGTATACTTTAGACTAAAGAGAAAAAACTTTTTTACAAAAAAAAACAACCGACTTCAAAAAAAACACTACAAAGTGATAAATAACTTTAATTTCGGAAGTCGGTGTCGTTGATTCCGCATTTTCGTTTTTTGACACCGACTTCCGAAATTAAAGTTATTTATCACTTTGTAGTGTTTTTTTGAAGTCGGTTGTTTTTTTTGTAAAAAAGTTTTTATTTTTCACTTTTTAGTTGTACCTACCCCACAAAAAAGTAAACAAAAAGATCGTTAATGTAGATAATTTTTTTTAGATTTTTGTTGATTTTTCAAAAACCGCTTGTCCGATTTCGATAAAATTTTCATGGGACCATTTGGGAAGTATACCCTTTCCAACAAAAAAAGAATTTTTCAAATCGGTTGGCAAACGACGGAGTTATGCGCGAACAAACATAAAAAAGAAAAAAAAAAACATTCGAATTGAGAACCTCCTCCTTTTTTAGAAGTCGGTTAAAAATTCAAAACCCCTGTATACTGAAACTACTCGCTATTCAAGTTACCAACAAATAAATCTTCATAACCCATCCTAATATCAAAATGATTGATAAGTACACACATGCAGCTAACATATTACAGTACATGAAGTGTGAAGTGCAATTACTGAAGTAGATTGTGCACTTATACAAATTGCGCATTACGCATTAGCGAGCACTGAACGAGCTATAAACAAACCGCGCTTCCCATCGAAACCGCTTTTACATTTTACAGCTTATTACCTAGTAGTGCGGAAAGGGGGGTACACTGCATTGTTATGTTTAAAATTAAACTGAATGATATTGATAGTCTTAATATGAGTCTTAAACTGATGAGGATAAAGTAGCTCTTGTGTGTCTTTGTCAACCCTGTTAGGGGCCGTCTCCACGAGCGAGAGAATCGTGCCATTAAATTTTCGCCGCGATGATATCGCCGTAGAGAGTGTATTTGTACAAGATGTTATAAAAATAACCTTAAAAACTTTAAGAGGTGCTTTAGACCATCGAACTGAACAACTTTCACTATGGGACCAATTGTGAAATCACGAAAAAGAATGAGCTGTTTCATACATTTTGGTCGAGTAGGTATTGAACTTTTGTATTTAAACAGCTGATTTTTTTTCGTGATTTCGGAGTTGGTCCCATAGTGAAAGTTGTTTTTAACCGACTTTAAAAAAGGAGGTTCTGTATTCGACCCGTATGTATGTATGTATGTATGTTTGTATGTCCGCGATTATCTCAAAAGCTACTGAACCGATTTTGATAATTCTTTCATTAGTGTGATCTACATACTTTCAGGAAGGTTTTAGTATGTAATACATTAGGTAATTATGCTTATGTACAAAGTTATATGCATAAGTGTACTGCATCTCCGGCATTTCTATGCGAATTTTGATAATTCTTCGAGTCGTGTCTTCAATTCTTCAATGCACTAGTGTTAATTGAATTTGTGTGGGGTAGGTACACGCGGTTATAGCAATTAGCTGACCCCCCTAAAAATTACTCGATTTTGCACCCTCCTCTCATAACATTAAAGGTTATTCAATATGTATGAGTTAATCGGACTAACACTACTCGATGAACAGAAACAATAAATAATTTTGATACGCAAATTTGAGCTTTAAGATGTTGGTGTTAGATCATTTACTATGTATGGGTATTTGTTACGCAATTTTCATTTTTAATCAGCAAGACTTAAAGGTTAGGTTAATGTTGTGATAATTTGTGTCATTGCTACTAATACCTTATTTCATCTATCTTACTCAAGTTAATCTGGTGTCGTGGTTCATGCGTAAGGCTGAGACGTGCAAGATGCGAGTTCAAATCTAGTCTCATGTTTAATTTTGTTTTCAATATATAAATTGTTCGTTAAGTATTTCTTGCATTATTGTAAAGAACAAGCATATCAATTAAGTTGATAAACGATAAACGTTTCACCTTTTTCAATAAGTGGGTAGTTCGACTTCAATATGCGTATTCAACAAAAACTGCTATTGAAATGATTTTAGGAATATGGGGTAGAAGAATAAATTGAACAAGACATTCTATGCACAAATAGCAGTGAATACGCACGAACATTTTTATATTGCCTTACTAAGTTGCGAAAATCCACGCCTTTTTATTAATTATTATTATCGGTTTTGATAGTTTAATCGTCATGTCTCAGTTGAGTGATTATTTAAAATACAAAATATTGTATTTGCATAAGGAGAATGTTGGTATTAAAGCGATTGCTAGGAAACTTAATATAGCGGTAAGTGTATTCTTTTTTATACTTCCTTAATTCGTTAGTTGGCTTAAAAACGTGAGTATAGAATAATAGAAAATTAACTGTTTCATTATGAGATCATTTATAGGTCTAATGTGGTTTATCTAAAGGTATTTTTGCAAACTTATTCGAAAAATTATGATTACCGGGTTATTAAAATTATGCTTATTGTGTTGTTTCAGAGAAATACAGTCAGACTGTGGCTAAGACGTTTTGAAGAGACAGGGAATATTCAAAAGGATCGTCCTGAACCAAAACCTGCAATGTTACTCCTGTGTCAGAACATCATCAAGCAATTGTTAGAAGGCATACTGAACACCCATTTTTGCCTACTCAATGCAGTATAATGTTTCTGTTCAGACGGTCAGAAAACATTTGCATGTTGCTGGACTGAAACAATACAAGCCAGCACGTAAAATTTAACTGACTGCTGCACATCGCCAAGCAAGGGTCCGCTTTGCCCAAGAATATCTCAATTTTAATTGGGAAGATTATGTTGTCATATTTACCGACGAGAAGTCTTTGTCAAAACCTTATTTATAACTAAACATAACTACATACTTACAAAACAAATTGATATATAGTATACCTAGTAGGTAAAACATCAACGTATAATGCTATTTTATTTAGTTCAACGATATTTAATGTGGTGATGTTATTGTTATGAAATAGAAATACATACCTATATATTTCTAAATATTATAACATGTTGATTCACTACATTAAACTCTGTGAAGTATGTGACAACGTTATTAGTAACTGTTATATCATTTACGTTATTCTTATAATAATTTTTTTTATAAAATAAAATCGTTTTTACCATCATTGTCGTTTTTTTTTATTTTCGTTCAGCTTTTTTTTTGTATGCTAAAGTTATAATTTATTATTTATAACTTAAAAAAAAATACTATAAAACTAAAAAAAAAAAAAAAAAAACAAAAACTACAAATACTAAAACACAAACACTACTACAAATTAACAAACAAACAAACAAACACTATAACAAACACAACAAACAACAAACAAACACTACTAACAAATACTATAAATTTCGGAAGTCGGTGTCAAATAACGAAAATGCTGAACCAACGACACCGACTTCCGAAATTAAAGTTATTTTTCACTTTGTAGTGTTTTTTTTTTGAAGTCGGTTGTTTTTTTTGTAAAAAAGTTTTTCACTTTATATACATGGCGCGGCGAGACTATCGCCGCGATTCTCTCGCTCGTGGAGACGGCCCCTTAGATGAGTCGGCTAAAGGCAAAAGCGTCAGAGTAGCCCGCAAATTTGAATAATCCTTACGTTTTTTGCTATTAGCAGGTCATTATCAGTTTGTATGTTGTTCTAAATAATATGATTCGCGGCCGTAACAAGTATTTATTTATAGAATTATTATCATAAAAAATATCATTACAACCCTCTTTATTCATATGACCCAATTGAATGACTATTTCAGAGAAATCATGACATTTGAGGCCAATTCTAACTTAAGGACTTGTATTGCTGATTGTAATGATTATAGTTCAGTAAAGCCATATTTTTCCCTGTCTTGAATCATATTTTAATCAACATACAACCTGATATTGACCAACAAATTGCAAAAAACATAAGTAAATTTCAATTTCGCGGGCTACCCTAACGCATCCCCTTAACTTAGTATGCTTTGTATAAAAAGACACTTTCAAAACTTCTGTTTTCACACTATCAGTTTTTTATTGCTGTTGGTACCCAGTGCCCAAACTTCGTTGTATGGTTTTTACTAAGAAAAGAAAAGCCTTCTTAATTTTCCTAAAAAAAAACCGGCCAAGTGCGTGACGGACTCGCACACGAAGGGTTCCGTACCACAAGGCAAAAAACACCAAAAAAAAACCCGCTTCATGTATGGAGACCCCTTTAATGTTTAACTTTATTTTATTTGTTGCAATAGAAATACACACTCAATGAAAATTTCAACTGTCTACCTATTACGGTTCCTGAGATACAGCCCGCTGACAGATGGACGGACGGACAGCGGAGGCTTAGTAATAGGTGGCACCCTTTTGGTACCCTAAAAACTACGTCTTACATTAAAAATCATTTCAATCAACTTAAAATGTACATCTTGGTAACATTCCGGTACGTTGAAACTTGAAATACTACTTCCAGAAACGAAGAAAATTAATCAAAAAGTTCAGTCTGCTAGCAAATTAAATGGCATAATTAATAATCCGCATGAAACTTAATTTAAGCAAATACAATTTCTATGAACCACTGCATAGTTTGTTGGCTAATTATAAAGTTATAGAACTCGAGTACAACTTTTGAATATTACGACGCATTAAGCGATTTACCTAACCTAGTAACTTTTTCTTGTTTGGAAGCGCAATTTAGACCGTTTTCAGTAAGTGTTAGTAGTTAAAGCCAGGGTTTCAAGATGTTTTACCTTTATGGATATATACGAAGTACCCATTACCTGATTTCCCTTACGGTAGAATGTATTATGGAAACTCCAACGTCTTTGTTAGGGCGATGCCACACGGGCTTTGCCAGTGCGTTGCGTCGGTGCTGCGACGCCTGCGCGGTGACGCTCCGTAGTTCTACATATAAATTTGAGCGTCATTTCACACGGTGAGTTAAAACGACTTGTGGCGACGGAACATTTGTGCATCGGACAAGGGGGGCCAGGGGGGAGGTGCTGCGGTGAGACGACGGAGCCAAAACGAAGCGCAGCGCAGTATTTTTTAAAATATCGAAGGTGGACGTCGACGTCGTGAAGGTGCGACGTCGGGACAATCTGCGTTGCGTTGCGACATGGCAGCGCTAATGTGGCACTCACTGTGTCGAAATCACTGAGCTGCGATAACGCAACGCATTGGCAACGCCCGTGTGGCATCGCTCTTAGAGTAATGTTTCAACGCAATCGATACCTACATAGAATCACTTTCTAAAAGCAAGTCTTTTTATACTACGGATTTATTTATTTAAACATCTGCGGCCCAACATACGTATGGACTGGGACAAAGCTTTCAAGGGAGGCTATTTGACCCAGTAAAATATAGTGCGTTGATACAAAACGACGGTCAAGTAAGATATTTCTTTCTTAATTCCATTGAATTATTTACCTGGACCTCTTTTTGGTTCTGTGGATACACAAAACTAGTTTTTTTATTACAGCCCGTTGGTCATAAAACTCTTTACGGCTTATTTAGAACTATTTATTTCACTCGGATTCACTTGAATTCTGTTGAAGAATCTAGTTCCAGACAATTTCGTTTTACTTGATCTGTACCTATAATTTCTAGTAGTGTGTTTCTATCAAAATAAGTTTCTGTGCGATTTTAGGTGTAGTACCAGGTAAAAGAAGGCAAAATTATCACTATGTAGTAGACTCATTGTTACCTAGGGGAGAAAATTGCAGAACACAATAGGTACAATTTCAGTCAATCTATATTATAAATTCTAAAACATCGAATTATTATATCAGCATCCAGTTCGTATTGTGGCATTCCATTATATCGTCTTTGTATTCTGTGCACTTTATTGTAAAGTAACTTCAACTAATACAATAACGAGTTACACAATAGGTATTAGGTTATGAGAATAATGTATTTTGTAGTGCTCGTTGTGTTGTTAGCATTGCTGTTAATTTGCTTTTGTTTGCTTTAGAATACGCGTATTTCTACTCAATAGCGCTTTATGAGTGAGGCCACACGATGCGTTAACGGTGCGGTGCGGCGCCGGAGCGGTGCCGCAACGCCATTCTACATACAAATCACTATGCCATGTCACACGATGCGTTGGGCCGCCGCCGCGCCGTGCGGCGTCACACTGTACGCGCGCTGCGCTTGTGACCTGCGAGACGAGGCGGGGAGGGGTGATGCGCTGCGGCGTCGGAGTGCATCGTGCCGCCACCGCAGTATTGTATCGAACGTGTTTCGCTCCATAGTTGTTGACAGACTGAAGTGACGCTACACACTGAGCCATTGATGTTGCGGCGCCGCCGCACCGCACCGCGGTAAACAGCGTTTTACCACAGTAGACAGATACGAACAGTACGGAAACTACGTACAAACGGTCGCAACGGCACACTCACACAGACGCGCGCATCTACGGTACTCCTAAGCGATGGTCGGGGTACTCTCAGTCACGGGTGCCGTGTTGGAACGAATAATCGTGTATTTAATTTATGCCTTGCGCCACGGATCGTCCATCTTTTTAATAAAAACTGTTTGATCTCGACTTCTTCAAAACCGGAGCTTTCCTTTTTTAAATTCCCTGCTGATCTTGAAAGGTAAGAATGATTTATTGTTATACTTAATCGATATCGAATAATGGCTCGTGCGATCATGCACCGACGTGAATTTATTTGTAAATCAAAGATGGCGGCTGCTAACATTTTTTTCGTCATGGGTGTCGTAGGTAGTTAAAAGAGGTTGCCAAAATCGTTAGTGAGGTCAAAATCTAAATCCAAAATGGCGGCTGTGAAATTTTTCTATTTATTTGTCATGGGTGTCGTTTTCATAGTTTTCGAGGGTGCTAAAGCCGATAGTGAGGTCAAAATCTAAATCCAAGATGGCGGCTGTGAAATTTTTCCATTTATTTGTCATGGGTGTCGTTTTCATAGTTTTCGAGGGTGCTAAAGCCTATAGTGAGGTCAAAATCTAAATCCAAGATGGCGGCTGTGAAATTTTTCCATTTATTTGTCATGGGTGTCGTTTTCATAGTATTCGAGGGTGCTAAAGCCGATAGTGAGGTCAAAATCTAAATCCAAGATGGCGGCTGTGAAATTTTTCCATTTATTTGTCATGGGTGTCGTTTTCATAGTTTTCGAGGGTGCTAAAGCCGATAGTGAGGTCAAAATCTAAATCCAAGATGGCGGCTGTGAAATTTTTCCATTTATTTGTCATGGGTGTCGTTTTCATAGTTTTCGAGGGTGCTAAAGCCGATAGTGAGGTCAAAATCTAAATCCAAGATGGCGGCTGTGAAATTTTTCCATTTATTTGTCATGGTTGTCGTTTTCATAGTTTTCGAGGGTGCTAAAGCCTATAGTGAGGTCAAAATCTAAATCCAAGATGGCGGCTGTGAAATTTTTCCATTTATTTGTCATGGGTGTCGTTTTCATAGTTTTCGAGGGTGCTAAAGCCGATAGTGAGGTCAAAATCTAAATCCAAGATGGCGGCTGTGAAATTTTTCCATTTATTTGTCATGGGTGTCGTTTTCATAGTTTTCGAGGGTGCTAAAGCCGATAGTGAGGTCAAAATCTAAATCCAAGATGGCGGCTGTGAAATTTTTCCATTTATTTGTCATGGGTGTCGTTTTCATAGTTTTCGAGGGTGCTAAAGCCGATAGTGAGGTCAAAATCTAAATCCAAGATGGCGGCTGTGAAATTTTTCCATTTATTTGTCATGGGTGTCGTTTTCATAGTTTTCGAGGGTGCTAAAGCCGATAGTGAGGTCAAAATCTAAATCCAAGATGGCGGCTGTGAAATTTTTCCATTTATTTGTCATGGGTGTCGTTTTCATAGTTTTCGAGGGTGCTAAAGCCGATAGTGAGGTCAAAATCTAAATCCAAGATGGCGGCTGTGAAATTTTTCCATTTATTTGTCATGGTTGTCGTTTTCATAGTTTTCGAGGGTGCTAAAGCCTATAGTGAGGTCAAAATCTAAATCCAAGATGGCGGCTGTGAAATTTTTCCATTTATTTGTCATGGGTGTCGTTTTCATAGTTTTCGAGGGTGCTAAAGCCGATAGTGAGGTCAAAATCTAAATCCAAGATGGCAGCTGTGAAATTTTTCCATTTATTTGTCATGGTTGTCGTTTTCATAGTTTTCGAGGGTGCTAAAGCCTATAGTGAGGTCAAAATCTAAATCCAAGATGGCGGCTGTGAAATTTTTCCATTTATTTGTCATGGGTGTCGTTTTCATAGTTTTCGAGGGTGCTAAAGCCGATAGTGAGGTCAAAATCTAAATCCAAGATGGCGGCTGTGAAATTTTTCCATTTATTTGTCATGGGTGTCGTTTTCATAGTTTTCGAGGGTGCTAAAGCCGATAGTGAGGTCAAAATCTAAATCCAAGATGGCGGCTGTGAAATTTTTCCATTTATTTGTCATGGGTGTCGTTTTCATAGTTTTCGAGGGTGCTAAAGCCTATAGTGAGGTCAAAATCTAAATTGAAGATGGCGGCTGTGAAATTTTTCCATTTATTTGTCATGGGTGTCGTTTTCGTAGTTTTCGAGGGTGCTAATTGTGCTAAAGCCGATAGTGAAGTCAAAATGCGCGTCGCTCGACCGATGCCTAGTTTAACCCTGCACCTTACTGTTTCAATTCGAGAATGGGTGTAATAGTAATTAAAGAAAACAATATTTAAAAAATATATCTCTATTATTCGTAATTATAAATTATTTACTGAAAAATACTTTCGCCTGCTACATGTAAATTTTACAGTGTTCTCTTTTGTTCTCTTTTTTAAAAGAGAACAAAAGAGAACACTGTAAATTTTTCGTTCTTGTTTGAACAAGAACGAAAAATTTCATCCAATACGCTCGACGCATTTTCAAAAAGTTGGACGGTCCGTGGTCTCTGTTTTATTAGTACAACTTTTATTGCGTTTTATTTGGTCTATAAAAAAATTATTAAAAAAGTCCGCAATGGTCTGCGGATCATCACCACATTGTTTACCATCTAAGTATATTAATTTGATTGATTTCGCTTTTTGGCACATTACACATTGTTTTACTAATAACGTTCCAAGTAGCCCTACATTTGTTTTGAGCTGTATGGATAAAGTAATTATTCTGAGACTTTTTTGTCAGTTTTATAACACGTTGTAATCTACTCGCAAAATTTTTAAAATTGTTTTTTTTTATGATATTTCGATTCTTACGATACTTCCATTATAATTGCTGTTTACGCATGCAGCATTTTTTTATTCCTGTTGTCTTCCACTTTGTTTTTGTTTAATACATTTATGAAGTCGCCACATAATATTATTTTCTTTTTACTGTAGCACTACTTCCCAAGTAGTCGGTTTAAAGTATCGAAAAATGTGATTTAACATAATTACGAAGAATAAAGATATTTTTTAAAAATATTGTTTTCTTTAATTACTATTACACCCATTCTCGAGTAGAAACGGTAAGGTGCAGGGTTAAACTAGGCATCGGTCGAGCGACGCGCATTTTGACTTCACTATCGGCTTTAGCACCCTCGAAAACTATGAAAAAGATATTCACGACGAAAATTTTGAATTTTTTCGCAGTCATCATCTTGGATTTACGTTTTGACCAGAAGGAGGGAAAGATAATCAGTCAACTTCTAACCGCACACCACGTTAAAAACTTCGTTACAATAAAACACATCAATTTTACAGACATTAAGAGTGACAACCCTAACGCTCCAATGAGTCGTAGGTATTTATTTCAACAAATAGGCCTAGTTTCCATACTGTTCATATTTATACTGTGGTTTTACTAAGGTACCGCACCGCCCGTATACCACCCTATAACACGAATTAATTGCGGTGCGGTGCCACACGGGCGGTGCGGCAGCTGTTTACCGTGGTGCGCGCAGCGTATCACCTCTCCCCGTCTCGTCTCGCAGGTCTCAAGCGCGGCGCGCCTACGGTGCGACGCCGCACGGCGCCCAACGCATCATGTGACATAGCATAGTGATTTGCATGTAGGATGACGTTGTGGCACCGCTCCGGCGCCGCACCGCACCGTTAACGCATCGCGTGGCCTCGCTCTTACACTCAACAAATCTCCTTCAATTTACCAGCTAGTATCAATATCACAAACATTTTTCTCGCCCGGTTTTTTGACAAGCGCGGTGTTGAATAAAAAAGGCTTAATTTACAAACTCACTACCAGAACGGCAAGTTAGTCGGTAGCTATTCGTACTCCAACAAGTTTAACCGGGTAGAATGTAATTTTTCCCGGGTTGCCACTGTGTGTTCACTTTACACACACAGCCGACAATTGGGATCTATATTGCTCGATAAAAACTTTATTGTTCGACGCAGTTGGTATGCTGGACAGCGTGGAAAAGGTAAATGTGAGAAGATTTTAGTCGGTGAAAAACATTGGCAAAAGTTTTGTTGTGAAGCGATGTAAAATTGTGTATCTGTTATTTGAAATAATGTTGTGCCAGAGATACAGTTAATATATACAGTTAATGACGTATTACTGAGTAGTAATGATATTTATAATATATACAGTTAATGACGTATTACTGAGTAGAAATTATACTTGAATGAATCGAAATTTTAACCACGATGATTGACACTCAAACGGGTACTTAACTTATAACAAATACAAACGATATGATACTTAAGATGTTAATATTTAGTCGAAAAGATCTGCATCTCGTTTAGCTCAACGGATTAATGTGTAATTTTAATAAATTTTTAAACCTATTCAACTTCAAGTATGTAGGTACTTAAGCTCCAGTTTATTTAAATGGTTAATGGTTAACTGCCCCGTTGGTCTCGTGGTCGCAAGCGCGACTGCTGAGCGTGGGGTCTTGGGCTCGATTCCCGAGTCAGGCAAAGTGTTATTGAGTTTTCCATAAGGAATTCCATAGCTCGGAGTGTGGAAGTTGGCGGTGTGATACCCCCGTGCCACGTGGTCCTGCGCCTGATCTCTCTCCGGTCGTGTCGGATTGTCGTCCTATCGGACTATGAGAGTGAGGGAAGAGAGAGTGCACCTGTGTCTGCGCGCGCACTTGTGCACTATAATATCTCCCGCGCCGAAGGCTAGTCTTCGTTGAGATTGGCTGCCGTAGCCGAAATACGGCCTAGAGGACTTTATTAATAATGAAATGGGTCATTATTTAGAAAGCGCAACATTCTAAAGTGGAAATAAGATAACGTAAGCGAATGCTTATAGAAGGGTTTATGGGGGTTTGAAGATTTTTGTATGGAGGGTGGCCCTAAGGTCGGCCGCCATTTTGATTTTTTTTCAGAATCGCGGTGCACAACAAAATTTAAATATTTAGATAGAGGACACTTATACAAACAAAAAATTAATATAACATAATATCCTAAAGCGTCAGGTTTCGGAGTTATTAACCGAAATATAAGTCGAAAACAACAAGGATTTTTTTTTTTTGCCCTCCAGGTAAGCATATTGAACTATTGAGGTAATAGAAACGTTATGAAACCTTTATGGAGAAGAAACAAATGAAGAATACCTAGATATAGTTCGTTTTTTAATCCCAGAGAGAGACTAATCTGACATTTAAGTCTTTTGTGTTTTCGTTTTTTTTAGTATAGAAGTTTGACATTACACTTGTCAGATTAGTCTCTGGGATTAAAAAACGAACTATAAATTGCCGTGTTAATTTAATTAATTTAAAAAATGTCTATTCTTCATTTGTTTCTTCTCCATAAAGGTTTCATAACGTTTCTATTACCTCAATAGTTCAATATGCTTATCTGGAGGAAAAAAAAATCCTAGTTGTTTTAGACTTATATTTTGGTGAATAACTCCGAAACCTGACGCTTTAGGATATTATGTTATGTAAGATTTTTTGTTTGTATAAGTGTCTTCTATCTAAATATATAACTTTTGTTGTGCACCGCGATTCTGAAAAAAAAACAAAATGGCGGCTGGTTTTAGGGCCAAAACCTTCAAACCCCTTTCGGCATCTTCAATTACCATACAAAGGTGGTAACTTTCACATTTCATGCCAATTTTAGGCAAAAGGTTGAACGATTTTACGAAGTCTATTCGTTATCTTTGGTAGTTTAACAGAAATACTACGTGGAATTACTAAATGGTAAAGAACGAATGATACCCCGACAGTCATTGATAGTTATACTTTTTGATTAAATTGAGATCAAACGAGAATTAAAATTCAGTTTCAATATAAAAAGTACAGTTCAGTGCTTGTAGATTTCGTACGATTTATCCAAGCAAACAGCATTTAAAGTGTCACGAAAGCGCATGCGACCTGTGTAAGTTTTTTAGGTACATTGTAGATCAAATTCAGTCCGTTTGAAAATTCACTTATAATTACTAAAAATTATTTTTTAATCTATGTAGGTAACAAAGACCTACCAGAACCCAAAGGCACCGAAAGAACTCCCAGAAATGATGAATATCAAGATACGGATACAAATCCTTGTGACGAATGTGAAAAAAACTGTTATGCGCAGGGCACATCTAGGCCGGATGGTAGCGAAAAAACATGTACCACTGAAGGTGGTGATAAAGGAGAGGGGACCAAGGATCCTTATGCAGACGACAGTAAGTTACAATGCTTGTTATAAATCGTAAATTCAAAATAAATAATATGGCGAAGTATCAGTTGTTCTGCTCAGACAGTTAAAATCTCAAAAACCTATTCATTGAATTTAAAACAGGTTCAATATCTAGAACGGCAGCAAGTTCAGGAAATTCAACAATATCACAAGCAAATAATAGATCAAAACGAGCCATCACAAAATCAAGTGGAAACTCGAGTTCATGTACAGAAGAATCGGAAGAGGGCACAACACAAAATAATGGAGGCGAAGGTGTAGAGGAGAGTAAGTGAAGCAATAATATTAAACATATTAAAACGTCATGTTTAATTAGGCTACAACAGAGTTTTTCTCTTGGCTTACATTAGGATTTAAAAAAAAGTCGTATAAACACACAACTAAACTAATAACTGGATTTAATTAACATTTATCTTCCAGATATGACTACTGAAAAATCAAAATCTAATGAAGAGCCGGACTCATCTACCGATGGATCAGAAATGACAACAGTAGGGTCTGGATCGGAAGATACGTCAGGTGTCTCTGAAATGGAAGCGACAACAGAAAGCTCTGGAATGGAATCGAAAACTCGTAAACAAAAGAAGAAACGTAGGAAAACCACAACTGCTTCGAGTGGGGAGCCGGACTCATCTACCGATGGATTAGACATGACAACAGCAAGGCCTGGATCGGAAGCTACGATAGGTGACTCTGGAATAGATACGATAACTGCGATAACTGAACAGTCTGGATCGGAAGCGACAACAGAAGACTCTGGAATGGGATCGAAAATTCGTAAACAAAAGAAGAAACGCAGGAAAATCACAACTGCTTCGATTGGGGAGCCGGACTCTACCGATGGATTAAACATGACAACAGCAGGGTCTGTATCGGACGCCACGACAAGTGAATCTAGAACGGAAACTTCAACAGAAGGGTCTGGATCGGAAGCGAGAACAGAAGACTCTGGAATGGGATCGACAACTCATAAAGAAAAGAAAAAACGCAAAAAAACCACAACGACAAGTGGCTCTGGAATGGAAACGACAGCGGAAAGCTCAGGTAAAGAATTGACAACTCTTATAGATAAGATAAAAACAAAAATACACAGGATCACTACAACAGCATCGATTGAAAACCCGGAATCATTTACAGATGGATCGGAAATGACATTAGAAGAGTCTGAATTGGAATCGACAACAAAAGGGTCTGAAGAAGAAATAGCGATAGAGGAATCAGAGGGCCAAGAGACGACAGAACATCCCGATACAAGATCAACAGCAGAATTGACAGAGGATTCTGAGTGCGGAGAGGTGACAGAAGATCCAGATACAGGATCAACTGCAGAATCGACAGAGGATTCAGAGTACGAAGAGGCGACAGAACATCCAGATACAGGATCAACCGGAGAATCGACAGAGGATTCAGAGGGCCAAGAGACGACAGAACCTCCAGATACAAGATCAACCGCAGAATTTACAGAGGATTCAGAGTGTGGAGAGGTGACAGAACATTCAGATACAGAATCAACCGCAGAATCGACAGAGGAGTCAGACAGCGGAGAGGCGACAGAACATCCAGATCCAGGATCAACAGCAGAATCGACAGAGGATTCAGAGTACGAAGAGGTGACAGAACATCTAGGATCAACCGCAGAATTAACAGAGGATTCAGAGCGCGGAGATGCGACAGAACATCCAGATACAGGATCAACCGCAGAATCGACAGAGGATTCAGAGTGCGGAGAGGTGACAGAAGATCCAGATACAGGATCAACCGCAGAATCGACAGAGGATTCAGAGTACGAAGAGGCGACACAACATCCAGATACAGGATCAACCGCAGAATCGACAGAGGATTCAGAGCGTGGAGAGGCGACAGAACATCCAGATACAGGATCCACCGCAGAATCGACAGAGGATTCAGAGTACGAAAAGGCAACAGAACATCCAGATACAAGATCAACCGCAGAATCGACAGAGGATTCAGAGCGCGGAGAGGCGACAGAACATCCAGATACAGGATCCACCGCAGAATCGACAGAGGATTCAGACTGCAGAGAGGCGACAGAACATCCAGATAGAAGATCAACCGCAGAATCGACAGATGATTCAGAGTACGAAGAGGCGACAGAACGTCCAGATACAGGATCAACCGCAGAATCGAGAGAGGATTCAGAGTGCGGAGAGTCGACAGACCATCCAGATACAGGATCAACCGCAGAATCGAGAGAGGATTCAGAGCGCGGAGAGTCGACAGACCATCCAGATACAGGATCAACCGCAGAATCGACAGAGGATTCAGAGTGCGGAGAGGCGACAGAACATGCAGATACAGGATCAACCGCAGAATCGACAGAGGATTCAAAGTGCGGAGAGTTGACAGAACATCCAGATTCAGGATCAACCACAGAAACAACAGATGAATTGAATACCACAACCAAAGAAGAACCAGAATCTACGTCTATTACTAAAGCGTCGTTGATTCTTCAGTAGTAGACGTAGATTCGGTCTTATAGTTCTTTTAGTTGTGGTTACACAACTAAAAGAACTATAAGACCGAGAACTACTACAAAATCAATTAGAGGAACTACCACAAGAATAACAAAGACAACTGAAACACCTAGGACTACCATAGCTTCAAGAGGAGGGACGACTAGAGGAAGAGAAACTACAACAATGACTGAAGATTCCGGCTGCACGACTACTACAGACGATTGGAAATACAACAACTGATTCGACAATGACTACTCCGGAACAACAAAGCACAACACTGAGAGGTAATAGAGAAAAATGTAGGAAGGTTATAGAGAATAACGTATAATTAAAACGTATAATTTCTCTTTTGATAATAATATTATGGGCAATTCCGCAGACGTCTAAAGAAAATTAATGCATTTTTTTGTCTCATTTTAATAAGTTTAGAATTCTCTACCGTTAAAAAAAAAGTTGCAATAATGTGTATTGTCCATTATCTAGACTCAGAAACTTCACAAATTCGGGCACAGCTTGTTGTAAGCGCAGATGCGTCATAAGGAGGAAACACCAGGCTAGCTAGAAATTGATGATTTTCTTCCGTAGACACATTGTCGATAAAATTAATTTAAAAAAATTGGAATGGTGAGAAAATTTTAGTATATGAGGTAAATAATACATATATCAATCCAGAAGTATTTTGTAGAACGTTGTTAAACTGCATAAGTAGTAAATCCATAAATATTATTTTACTCATAAATGTTTTCAAAACAGTTACTGCAGTTTTAACAGGATTAACTATTTGCTCCTCCACTTTCTATAATCCCTGAAACTGCTTGTCCAAAGTCTTGGTAGAATCGATGCTGTGCCAATCTAGTAGAGGTTGGAACATATCCAACTTTATGTAAGACAACCGCAATACATGCTTGAAAATATAAGCAACAAAACATTTGATTTAATAGTGTCTCCGTTGAGAACGGATTTCTTGTAAGAACATTCTTCAAATTACCAGAATCGGAGGAGAGGTATTTTCTGATTGTCCGTTACTTAATTGTAAGTTGAAGTATTTCCCGTTGTCTAGCAATTGTAACGAAACTTGTTCAGTGCCAGCAGAATGCGAGTCAGGGAGATGCATGTGTGAAGTTATAAATGTGGACACCGAGACAGATAAATGTGTTGCTTTGTAGTGCTAAATTTGAACTACCTAATGCAATTTCTACCCTAACACTCGTAGACGTTGTTGATAAACACTTTATGATTCTTACTACCTCGGTGGTTGTACTGGTTGAAAGTGCGACTGCTGAGATCGATCCTTGGCTTGATTCCCAGGTCCAGAGAAGTAATGATATATTTTTCATATACACTGTGTATATGAATTCATTCTTCTTGTATTACAAAAATGCCTTTAAAAGTTTCTTTAAAAATCCCACAGGTCCAAAGTCTGCAAACGTAAACATGAATGGTATTTTCTGTTTGCACCATCATGTCCTCAGCAGACTTGTGACGATTACCTAAATGGCGTTAAATGTTCCAAAAATATTGGATTACCAAAATGCAAACCCGAATGCCGATACCTAATCGAATACTACAAGGATCTTGAAGGAAATTGCTTGAGCACATGGGAATGCAGTAAGTTTAGTAAATGTTTTAATAATTTTAGGTAACATAATTTCATGGGTATATTTTTAATTCATTTTTTATTTCGTTTTGTAGAGAGATGGGCAAGATCAATGGCATCGTCAACTACAACTGGAAATCTTAATACTCAAGGTAACTAATAAGCAACAAAAAATCGTCTGAAGGCATGGTCCTGTATAGCTTATAGTAAAGTATTATTTAAATATTTTCTTACAAAAATAATTTATGCATTGCTATTGATCCAAACCTGATCTAATGTTTTCTATACATTGTTATGCCAAAAGATAAATATTTACGCTTATCTACATACTTTACGCTTCAAATTAACCATCTTATTTATCATTTTCTGACGAAAAATTTTAATCTTTTCTTAGATACGACAGCAGCTTCTACCTTGACAATGATATCCGTGACACTTGCCGAATTGTCCAGACGTAGCAAAGGAATTGTTCATAAAGGGAAACCTTGCTTACACTGTAAAACAACTGAGTGTAAATCTCCATCAGTCTGCCGCTGTATTTGAGACGTTTTTCTCGAGATTTGTGCATCTTTGGAATTTGAATTTTGGCTTATCGTTAAATCTCAATGACGCGCCAACAGATCGCCAGTAATTTTTTTAATTTATTAATTTCTGGGTTCACTTCGATCCTAAGAAGTACCCAAAAAAGTTCGATAAAATGGCGTTAAGTAAAGTGTTAGGTATCACTTGAAATTAATTTCCCTAAGGATTAATTTTTTTTTTATGTTTTTTGGTCCTTTTATCTTGAAGACAAATTACCTTTCCGGGGTTATTAGATATTTTGGCCATATTTAACAGGAAAATTGCTTTCGGCAGTGTTATAGTTTAAAAAATATTAGATGGACCTTGGACTTGTGGACCTATGTAATTTTTATGATTAAAGAATCTCCTTTTTTGAAGTCGGTTAAAAATAAAGGCAGACAAGCGTCCGTCTTATGGTCTGTTTAGTGTAATTTGGTTCGGAATCATACTTTTGCGAGCCCGACTCATTCTTGACTGATTTTAAGTTAATATCGGTATTGACAGTCTTGTGCGGTATTTAGAACTTATTGTAAAAAGAGATATTCCGGTAAATTACTAATACACTGTACGTTTTTCCACCGATATACAGCATGTCAGTGTTCCGGTTTGCAAGGTATGGTTGCCGCTATATCCAAATGAGAAAATCATTTTAACTATGTCTCTTGGGTGCACAAGCGATGTAAAAATATTACAGATTTCTCAACTTGTAAATAATTGTGTTGTTAATTTTTAAACAGGACATGTCAGAACGTGATCCCGACAACAACGTGCTGGTCGGGGGGCATCTATCGTGTACCTCTTCGCTCAACTGGTTTTAGGAGCCAAGGGTACAGTGAAGACAGAAATCTTGAAATCTTTCTCTTTAAATCTTTGGAATACTCTATAATAAAACTCGGAAACGAGAATTTGTTAATAATGGAACGTGGGGTGAATAAAAAGTTCGCAGTGCTTCAAAAAGAACTAACCGACTGGAAACTTATTAATTAAGTGATGTATATAATATCAAACATCTTCAATAGCTGTATATATTATATACAAGTGCATAAAAAAAGGAAAAAAAAAGACGGGTTGCACTCCGGGAGTGCCGGCAGAAGTGAAAACTTGAATATTAACGTTGAAATAAATCAATTATTAATTTAATCAATATAACTCATTTTTTTCACTATTTCTGCGTCACTTTTTTCATTAATAGATGCACTTTGTTCAATTTCCATATTTTAAACACTTTATATACACGAATTTTACGAATACACAGCAGTGTGGCTACTACACAGACGGTCGAGCCATCAGCTGTCCATCCATCCATCCATCCACTTCCACTTCCACTTCGACTTCGACTTCCACTTCGACTTTCACTTCGACTTCGACTTCCACTTCCACCTTCACTTCGACTTGCACTTCGACTTGCACTTCGACTTCCCTTCGACTTGCACTTCGACTTCCACTTCGACTTCCACTTCGACTTCCACTTCGACTTCCACTTTGACTTCCACTTCGACTTCCACTTCGACTTCCACTTCGACTTCCACTTCGACTTCCACTTCGGCTTCGACTTCCGCTTCCACTTCGACTTTGACTTCGACTTTGATTTCGACTTCGACTTCGACTTACACTTTCACTTCCACTTCCACTTCCATCCATCCATCCGTCCATTGTGTCCGTGTGTCACTTCACTTCGGTTGGCGCCGCCGTAGAAAGAGAGGGGGAGGAAATCTCTCCTGACGGTCACGTGTCCTGACGCGAGTTTAACATTTTTTACCCATTACTAAAAGTGTGCAACGCCGCTAAAGAAGTTTACACTTCAAAAAAAGACAGGAGCTCATTGGGCATCAAAAAATTCGTCCGCATCGCTGTCAATGGGTTAAGTGCCCAGAAGGCTGGCAGCATTACCACGTTGGATGGAAATGCTTATTCTTTGATATTTATTTTTATTACTAGCTGCGCCCCGCGGTTTTACCCGCATAAGTCTCGATCCCGTGGGAATATCGGGATAGAAAGTACCCTATGTCCTTTCCCGGGACTCAAGCTATCTCTATACCAAATTTCATCAAAATTGGTCCAGTCGTTTGAGCGTGAAGAAGTAACAAACATATAAACACACACACTTTCGCCTTTATAATATTAGTGTGATTTTGCGATGCGGACGAATTTTTAGTGATGCCCAATGAGCTCCTGTCTTATTCTTTTTTTTTTTCTTCAATAGCTTAAATAATACTTAGATTCCAGAAAGAAGATAATCATATAAATAATAAGAGGAATGATGGCGGGTGAGATTATAAAAATAAAACGTACATTAGGAATGAATGTAGATGCTGACTTCTCATTGTACGAAAAGCCTATACAGTGCGAGGTCAACTAAAAATGGAAATGTATAGCTTGATAAGGATGAATAGAAAGGTTAAAACTGTGTATTCCTGATTTGGTCATTTTAAGTAAGATTCCCGTTAAAACGTATTCAAATAGGTACACTGTAAAAAGCCATAAAAGATTTAAATATAAGATAAAGAAAATATATTTTCAACACACTTGCTCGTAAAATGACTCTTAATGGACCGCTTTTAGGTTCATAATGCAGTGTATTACAAACGCGTGCTTTTTCTTTACGTTACGGCACTAGTGCTATAGCCACAGATAACTATTTAATTTACTAGTCGGATGTCGGAGATGTGTGTTTTTTTTTTTAATCTCTTCAAAGAGACTTCATGCCAAAAGGAATCCGTGAGCCATATTTCACTTTTTTTTTTAAATAGTCTAAATTGTCCTTGGTCCCAAAATGAACTAAAATGTATTCGAACGAATCACATTTTGATCAAGATACAACCTGATAATGTCCTGCGAATTGCAAAAAACGTAAGAAAATTTAAATTTCGCGGTCAACCACTGCGCATTTACCTTAAATTGTCCGTCGTCCCTCCCGGAACCAAACGGAAAAGACCACTGGCATTCTATTAATGCGGATTCTCACTGAATTAATGTATATTTATCTATGCCAATAGTACTTTCTAATTCCATACTAACTAAACTACAATTTGACTTACGACAACACTACGATCAGTCTAAACATTATTTTGTGTTTATTATATTTTTTCTATAGGCTGTTTATCGGTTTTATCTGTGCCTTTAAGTGAACAAACGTGCTCCGCGCTAGCAATGCGCGCGCAGGTGTAGGAATGACCATTACTTACTCTATGGGTAAACCTGCGCGCGCACCCTAGCGCAGCGCGCGGAAAAACAAACCCAGCGCGCCATTATCCATACAAGTTAATATTTAAGAATACAAGTCTGTTTTTTTCCTCGCAAGTGTGTTGAAAAACGTCGTATGGAACGCGTGTGCATTGATCATTATACTCTCGGCTTCTACTACTATTATTGATTCTATCACGGCATGTTTTATTTCCTACAAACATTGTATCGTTATTATTTTATTTAATTATCTTATTTGTACATTTTATTATGTATCAAATAAATTTTATGGCTAATATTGTAATTTTTTTTTAATTAATCGTTTATTTTTTGTTCCTTTTAATAAGATTGCTGTGCATGCTATAAGTGATGCCATGTATTTATACAGTATTTAAAACTCGTGATTACCTATCATCCATCGCTTTCCGCCAGACTATAACGAGATCTGGAACTGAGAAGACCACTTAAGAGACTTATGCCACAGACACGTTACTGTGTCGTGTTGTGTCTAGGCCTTCAAATCACAACCAGTTTTGATTGGCTAACACTGGCGTCAGAAGGCACGACACAACACTGTAATATAAATCCGGCTTAAAGAAAAAAAAAACAACAGAATTAAAATTGAAGGTTGGTTTTTTATTACGAAACAATCAAAATGCTTGCCAATTATTTCTCAAATCTTCAAATCGTGGCCCGTAAAAAAACGATACTACAGCTAATCACGAATTCAAATAACTTATCGTATGTGTTAATTAAACTATACAATGGCGCGCAGTTCTAATGGTTCGAGAAAAAAGATATGTGAGGCAATTAAATAAACGGACACTTATCCTCTCAAAACTTATAGAACTGCTAATGATGGTCACTTTTTGAAATTAATAAACCTCTAAAAACTTTTTACGCTTCTAATGATGCACTTTTTTAATAATTGAGCCTCTTTTTTAACTTTCTGTAATTTTTGAGGTGTACAAAAGAAATTCGAACCTATAATAATTCTCATTATACGCTGCTAAAAGTATTATTAAGCACTCTAATATAATGACCTGTTTTGTGAACGTCAAACCTATTTTGGGGTCCTAAAAATACTAAATGGCCATGTAAGTGCAACCAACTTGGTTGCAGTGCTCGCTGGCCGCTGACGCAGCACCGCTTGCTTCGCTCGCTTGGCTTGCGCGGTTGGTCACAGTTCCGACGTAACCTAACCCATTTGGTCGAGGTACCCTAGCTTAGTTACTACCACCAACTATGACAAAGGCCAGAAAAGAAGAAAACAAAAAACAAAAGAGAAGATAGAGAAGAAGTTAAAAAGAGGCTAATTATTAAAAAAAGCTCAATTATTAGAAGCGCAAAAGATTTTAGAGGTTCATTAATTTAAAAAAAAACGATCCATCATCAGCAGGTCAATAGGTAAGTTTTTAGAGAATAAGTTAAGTATTTCCCTTTATTAAATCCATCTTACTTCCTCACATATATTTATTTTCCAAGTGAATTCAGATATGCTTTCCTAGGATTAATTAAACTACTCTCTGGGGGCATAAAATACACACATAGTTCATAATGTTATAAGTAGTCAAATCTTAGCCATGCAAGATTATCCATTGTCCTTTTGTTTCATATTTTTATAGAACCTTAATCAACTGAAATAACCGCCATTTAAAAAAAAATAATCTGTTCGTAATGCATGTTTTATTCAACGATAAAATAATTTTATTTATGCATTTAACTGCGACAGTCTCAGTAGGTAAATTGTAATTAATCATTCAATTGTTAATTTACATACCTACCATGGAAATCTTACACAGGTGTTACTTATACAATAAAAAAAACAAAGCTAGAAAAAATATTACATTTAAGTAATCATAATTGGTGACTGGAACATTATTGGTTTATACCTTCTATATTGAAACAAGTGCACGAAGTCGTTTGAGGAGGTATATAAGAGGTAAATAGCCTTGATAAGCACCCCAGACAGTGTTGTTGGTGATAATGTGGAAGCCACTCGTGGTATTAGCCATAGTGGCGAATACGGCTTTGATAACGCCCTCTGAAGGTACGATCTCTTTTCATGACGCTTCATTTCAGCTTTGTAAACAAAGATGATTGTTACAAGGATTAATGTAAACTTCAGTTCTCTGTAAAAAAATGTTTTAACCGGTCAAGCAGCGCGCGTCGCCCATTGGCGACGAAACAATAGAAAATCAATTGTGTCTCATTAGCGGAGCTTGACAGATTAATTGAAAAACAAATTGATGTTACTAATATTATATTCCGAGCAATTCGTAGTCTAAATATGTATTTTTTTAATGTTTTTTTTTAATAAAAAATAATTAGAATGAATCATGGTCATCAAAAGGGAGAAAATAAGGCTGTTAAAATTTATAATGATGATGATTATGTAAAATATCCTGAGCGAGTCATAATCCAAACTGAAGTTTCTTTTTTAATAAATGAATAAAAAATAAATGGATCATCAAATTAATTTCAAAGGGAGACAATAAAAACAAATTTCAATATTTTAGGAACCAAACACGCTGGTCATCATTCTGCAAAATGTGGTCATAAAAATCGTAAGTATTAAATTCGTATTGTAACTAGACTGTTTCCACACTTCACTGAATTACATGATAAAATTATGATAACTGGTTACTAAAGTAAAACAGAAAAAGTATAGATAGCTAGCTATGCAAATAAATACAAAAACAAAGGACACTTAGGCGTCGAAGTACTAGTCCGCATCGCTGTCATCCGGAAACGTGCCCCGAAGACTGGCAGCATTGCCACGTTGAATGGCAATGCTTAATTCTTTGGCCAAAGAATGACCCAGCCCTCTGGTCACATGAAGTGTCGATATAGAAATAGGTGTTATCTAATTTAAACGTAAAAATTTCAAGCAGAAGTATTTAATTTATTTCAATGTAAGTATTTATCTTATTATTTCGTTCCAGCTCACCACAAATGTAAGAAACCTAATGAAGTTTACGACCTCTGCCCAAATCCATGTCCGCCAAGGGAATGCGGGATCAACAAAGCTCTAATTCTTTGTGCCCCTGCACCTAAACCTGGTTCTAGTGCCTGTAAACCTGGTTGTAGATGCGCAGACGGCTTTCTTAAAAACAGAGCTGGTACTTGTATCCCTGAGAAGGAGTGTAGTAAGTACATATTTTATTATTTTTTGTAATAGGAAAATCGATTTATGTTGTGGTTGTCCAAATTGAACAAACAGCGTTTCCGAGTTCTCGATCGTATAAAATTTGAACCCAGTAATGAATTTCTGAGTCTCGAATCAAATTCGTTTTTTTTTTCGATTCAGACGTTTATGAAAAATGTTGCACGAGACCTAGCAAAATCAAAAGTTTTATCAAACTAAATTTTTGATTGTTAAGACTAAAAATTTCCATTACAGAATACGATTGCGCCAAGAATGAAACGTTAGACCCGTGTTTCTCTGATTGCCCACCCCGTCTATGCGGCGTGAACATAGCTGCAGTATCGTGTCTTGCAATAAAAGACTGTGATTGTAAACCTGGCTGTCGATGTAGTGACGGATACTTACGAAATGCTAAGGGAAACTGTGTACTTGAATGTGACTGTCGTGAGTAGAAAAACTTGACCATAATGATGAATGCCTCTTTTGCTGGCCGCTGCAGTAATGTACTATTTTAAAATTCATGATGCATGAGAGAATCCACTTTTTTACGGTTATATTTAATACTAGCTTCTGCCCGCGACTTCGTCCGCGGAAAATTTCTTGTTTTAACATAAGATAACACTCGATTGATATTACTGTATTTAATTTTATTAGTAAAATATTGTTTGGAATCAGATCAGTAACTTCAAAGATTACCTAAGTTCTCTTTTCTGCTCAAGGTAACTTAACCCTTGGTCGCCTTTTACTTATTTTATTTATTTAAGTTAGGTATCTATTTAATTTAAAGCTTCTCTATATACAATGTTTGAGGTTGTTTTATTTTCCGGTAACAGAATAATCTGCTTTTCGGATGATCCCACTCTTGATAGACCAACATATAATTGCCCATGGGAAAAACATTCTTTTCGTAGCCAACCAAAGAGAATGTTTATCACTGGGACTTGTTAATAGTCAGGGCAAATGATGTTTTTATTGGAAACTCAGATAGACGCTGTGCACGTTCATCGCTGGATTCTCGAGCGCGGGCCTGCGATGTTATGGCATTTTGCCTAGCGAGCCGCTGCGAGCGCTCAGCGATAGTCTCCCTATCCCTTGTTTCAGAGACATGCTGCCTTAAAACAGATAGACGCTGTGCACGTTCATCGCTGGATTCTCGAGCGCGGGCCTGCGATGTTATGGCATTTTGCCTAGCGAGCCGCAGCGAGCGCTCAGCGCTAGTCTCCCTATCCCTTGTTTCAGAGACATGCTGCCTTAAAACAGATAGACGCTGTGCACGTTCATCGCTGGATTCTCGAGCGCGGGCCTGTGATGTTATGGCATTTTGCCTAGCGAGCCGCTGCGAGCGCTCAGCGCTAGTCTCCCTATCCCTTGTCTCAGAGACATGCTGCCTTAACTCAGATAGACGCTGCGCACGTTCAGCGCTAGATTCTCGAGCACGGGCCCGCGACGTCCTCACATTTTGGCTAGCGAGGCCCTGTGAGCGCTCGGAGCTAGATTCTCTAGCGCGTGCTTGCGAAATATTTTCTCTATTTCTCGAGAGGCGCTGCTCATTTTCATTTTCAGGGGCAGATTCTTCCGTACGGCGTACTCGAGCGGCTCTTGTCTGTGATGTCTGCCGGGACAGTTGAGATTTCCTTTTAGGCATGCTCTCGACAAACTACGCACAGACTTGAAAACAATTACGAACAAAGGGAGAGCGACTCGAACACCGTCCGCCTTTACAAAACAAAACAATCGTAATCGGTAATATCGAATAACTTTAACTCGTATCGATTATTACGATAGAACGAAGTACGAAACTACGAACATACAAAACAATGAAAACAAACGTACAACGAAATTACGATATTTTCGAATATGAGGTATCTAATAGATACCTCATAATCTCCGTGCTCATAATCGAATCGTTCGTATGGAACTCCAATCCAACTAACGTGGGCATAAAAATTCGAGAGGGTCATCAATCTACGGAAAGTCTTAACACCGCGATTCAGAAAAATGACGTAATTGCAGAACGCCATCTATGGGCAAATAGGTAAAACGTCTGCACAATGAAAGTTATGCTAGGGGCATTTTGCGTTTTAGTAATTTTATATTATCTCCGAAACTGTATGACCAATTGATATACTGTAAATGGCAAATCTTATCTGTATGATGTTCTTGTGATACTGAAATAATTTATTGTCATAAGAATTAATATTTTGTTGCTCAAATAATCAACCAAACGTAAGTATACCGAAAAAAATTTTTTTTAATGCAATAAAAGAAGTATAAAAGATAAAATATAAAAGATAGAGATATGGTATCGCGGACTTTTTTGTAGAAATAATGAAGACGAACCAGGTAGCCATACATTGTTTTTAATTTTAAGCAACTGTTTAGGCAGCGCACGCAAATAATTCTGTTTTATGTGGTATTTTTTTCCGACTTGCTAGACAAAAGTTGTGATAGCTCGGTTAATATACATGCTATAGAAACAATTTATAGCCTATAGCACTCAGGAATAATGTAGCTTTCTGCCAGTTAAAAAATTGTTAGAATTGGATTATGAGTTCCAGAGATTACCCATTACATACAAACTTACAAACTTACAAACTTACAAACTTACAAACTTACAAACTTTACCTCTTTATAATATTAGTATAGAAGTATAGATTATTTTAAATTGTTTTTTGAAAATAAAGTATTGTTTCCTAAAAATTAAATTTTTTACAACGATTTCATATTTTCATAGCCATTCTGAGATAAATCCTTTTTTGACAGGAGCCTCAAAGAATGTGTTTGTGCGTGAGCTACTCTTTAACATTATCAGCCCTGGCTACTATTAACTTCGTGTATCAGCCCAAAAAATAACACTGTTTTTTTATACCAGCTCAATGTACGGGACCAAATGAGGTGTATGACGTATGCCCCGCCCCCTGTCCGGCTCAACGATGCGATGTAGACCCGCGTGTAATCAGATGTGCGGCTCCCCCAAAGCCTGGTGACCCTAATTGTAACCCAGGATGCCGATGTGTTGATGGATACGTGAGGAATGAGGACGGCATATGCATACCAAGGGATCAATGTCGTAAGTGACTTTTTTGTTTGTAATCCTGAAAATTTTACGTAAGTACTCGTACTACGCTTTTCATTTCCTACGAGGCTTCAGAAATAGTGTTATGGGAGACAATTCACTGTTTTATGCAATTCGAAATTGTTCACTTTTTGTGGTCTCGTAGTAGGTAATTTTTCAATATCTTTCACTCAAGAACATTAGTGTTATCCCTCAGTTGCGTCATTAACACCATCTCTCAATTAGAAAGTGCACACTTACCATCAACTCCTCACCCCTTCTTACTTCCAGCACAAAACTGTAAAGGAGAGCACGAAATCTACTCTCGGTGTCCAGCGTTGGCTGGGCGACCACTGAATTGTACGCAAGTAGGGTTTCCACGGCCACAAATAAACCCTGGACCTGATCCATCACGTTGTCCTGGGAAGCCTGGATGCATTTGTGAAAATGAATACGCCAGAAACAGCCAAGGAAAATGCATCCCTATAAAAGAATGTCGTGAGTATTAAAACTATTATATTACGACTTATATTTACGTGAATGATGTGTAATTTTATTAAAAATAGAAATAAGATTACAGAAGTGTTATTATTCTATGAACGAATATAAGGAAGACACCGTAGACTTTTGCCCAATTTATTTTTTACTAACTCTATGAGTACCTATTCCTATCTTATATATTTTCTGTCTTTTCAAGCAGAAGTATTTAATTTATTATTTAATTTATAATTTATTATTTTTCGTAACATGAAAATCGATTTATGTTGTGGTTGTCCAAATCGAACAAACAGCGTTTCCGAGTTCTTGTTCGTATCAAATTTGAACCCAGTAATGAATTTCTGAGTCTCGAATCAAATTCGACCTTTTTTTTTTATTCAGAAAGATGTTGCACGTGACCTAGCGAAATCAAAAGTTTTATCAAACTAAATTTTTGATTTTTAAGACTAAAAATTTCCATTACAGAATACGATTGCGCCAAGAATGAAACGTTAGACCCATGTTTCTCTGATTGCCCACCCCGTCTATGCGGCGTGAACATAGCTGCAGTATCGTGTCTTGCAATAAAAGATTGTGATTGTAAACCTGGCTGTCGATGTAGTGACGGATACTTACGAAATGCTAAGGGAATCTGTGTACTTGAATGTGACTGTCGTGAGTAGAAAAACTTGACCATAATATTAGGTCCTTACATATGAAATTGGCGTTTTGTATGGAAGGAACAAAAAGTCGAATATTTTTTAATATAATATATTTAATTAATCAAAGTATGAACCATTGTTTTCAATGCACTTTTGCCATCTTATAGGTAGTTCATTGATCCCTTTACTAAAAAAACCAGTCGGACGGGAATCAATAAAATCTTTGAAGGCGATTTGGACTGCCCCATCGGAGTTGAATTTTTTCCCTTGCAAAAAGTTATCCAAATTGCGAAAAAAATGGTAATCTGTTGGAGCAAGGTCCGGGGAGTACGGAGGATGTCTAAGACATTCCAATTCAAGCTCTTCTAATTTGGTAGCCGTCTGTTGCGCAGTGTGTGGTCTGGCGTTGTCGTGAAGCAGCAGTGGCGTGGAGCGATTGACCAGCCTTGGTTGTTTAGCCGCTAGCTTTTCCATCATGGTTTGTAATTGCTGACAATAGACATCAGCTGTAATAGTCTGGCCAGATTTGAGAAAACTGTAATGAACAATACCGGCACTAGTCCACCAAACGCTTACAAGTAACTTTTTTGGGGTTAATTTTCGCTTGGGGCAGGATTTGGCTGGCTGGCCAGGATCCAACCATTGCGCTGAGCGCTTCCGATTATCGTAAAGAATCCATTTTTCATCACAGGTAATGATTCGGTTTAAAATACCTTCATTGTTGTGCCGGTTCAGTAATGTAACGCAGCAGTCGACGCGCGTTTGCCGGTTTGCTTCAGTCAATTCGTGAGGTACCCACCTTTCAAGCTTTTTAATCTTCCCAATTTGCTTCAAGTGAATTAAAACAGTTTTATCACTAACATCGAAGCCTGCAGCTAACTCGGACGTGGTTTGCGATGGGTCCGCTTCCACAATAGCCTTCAATTCTCCATTATCAACTTGGGTCTCAGGCCGTCCACGGGGCTTGTTCTGCAGGTCGAAATTTCCAGAACGAAAACGTTGGAACCAAAAACGAACTGTGTTTTCTTTTGCAACATGACCGCCATACACATCATTCACCCTTCGAGTCGTTTCCGCAGCACTAGTGCCACGGCGGAACTCGTACTCGTAAATAATGCGATATTTTAAATTTTCCATTTTGTAAAATGAGTGACGCAAACAGAAAAAACAGAAGAAAAAAAACAAATGAATGACGGTCATCGAAGCACAAATACATGAGTAAATAGCTGTACAAATTTGAATTTGGAATTCCTTACCAAAGAGGAGAAATTCGTGATTAAAGTGGCCAGTACGAAAAACGCCAATTTCATATGTAAGGACCTAATAATATCATGTTTATTATTTCTTGATCGTGTCCTAGGAATCTCCCCACAAAGAGTGATCCTTCTTGGGCGAGGGTTAGGTAAGATTAGAAGGTCATATCAGGCTTTCGCCGACTAAAACTTCACATTCCTCCAGTTTACCTTGAGAAGGGGAGTGCGAGATTCATTCGTGCTTACTCTGCATCTTCAAATCAGTATGGCTCGGACTGTCAAAATGGGATTGTAACTAAATTAACAAGATCTTATCTTCAAACTAATTATTGGTGGTCGAGTCGCATTTTTTTTTTCTGTATCTTCATTTTGAGATATTCCCGTTTCCTTAAAACAGCTCAATGCACGAATCCGAATGAAGTGTACGACATTTGTCCCGCCTCTTGTCCTCCCCGTCGATGCGATGTGGACGAGAGACTGATTGATTGCGTGACCCCTCCAAGACCTTGTGACTCTGAGTGTGAGCCAGGCTGTCGATGTGCTTTTGTGAGAAACCACGACGGCATTTGTATTACGAAAGATCAGTGTCGTAAGAGATTTCATTTTCCTAAATCTTGGCATACGGTGGCGTCAGTACCTGAACCTTGTGCGATAAAAACGTCTTTTCTCAAACATGCTTGGAAATTTGAGCATTATTTTAAAAACCTTCTTTGATATAAATCAAAATTGTTGTACTGGCCAAATACATGCGAGCAGCGGCCGTCAAAGGTTGTATGAAAATCCGTATCTGTCGTGTTATAGCGGCCAAATAAATAACATAGTAAACTTATATCTGTCGTGTAATTTAAAAATGGAACGACCTTTTACTCCGAAACATGGCAACCCAGGAGGTAAATAATCAAAGGTTTTATTGATTTTCTATTGAGTCTCATTAGCAGATCTTGACAGATTAAACTTCGAACTAGCTTGCTAATAGAATGATGTTTATTGAATTAAAAAAAAAAAAAAAAAACAAATAAACACTTTAACGCGGGAAAGATTATTGTTCTTCTTTGTTCGTCATTGCTTTTGAAAAGTAATTGTATTTGCCAAAAAAAATCTTCCTAAGTACTACTTAGTTTTAATTTCTGCGCATTATTTGAGAAAAGTACTATACAAGCCTTGGCCACAACTAGGCATTGATAGACTTACGTATGTATGTTCGTCCAACAATGCCTCTTTTGCTGGCCGCTGCAGTAATGTACTATTTAAAAATGCATGATGCATGAGAGAATCCACCTTTTTACGGTTATGTTAAATACGATTTTACATTGTTTTTTGAAAATAAAGTAATGTTTCCTAAAAATTAATATTTTTACAATGATTTCATACCATTCTGAGATAAATCCTTTTTTGACAGGAGCCTCAAAGAATGTGTTTGTGCGTGAGCTACTCTTTAACATTACCAGCCCTGGCCAGTATTTACTTCATTTATCAGCCCAACAAATAACACTGTTTTTTACATCAGCTCAATGTACCGGACCGAATGAGGTGTATGACGTATGCCCCGCCCCCTGTCCGGCTCAACGATGCGATGTAGACCCGCGTGTAATCAGATGTGCGGCGCCCCCAAAACCTGGTGACCCTAATTGTAACCCAGGATGCCGATGTGTTGATGGATACGTGAGGAATGAGGACGGCATATGCATACCCAGGGATCAATGTCGTAAGTAACTTTTTTTTTGTAATCCTGAAAATTTTACGTAAGTACTCGTATTAAGCTTTTCTTTTTCTACGAGGCTTCAGAAATAGTGTTATGCGAGACAATTCACTATTTTACGCAATTCGAAATTGTTCACTTTTTGTGGTCTCGTAATAGGTCATTTTTCAGTATCTATAACTCAAGAATATTAGTGTTATCCCTCAGTTGCATCATTAACACCATTTCTCAATTAGAAAGTGCACACTTGCCATCAAGTCCTCATCCCTTCTTACTTCCAGCACAAAACTGTAAAGGAGAGCACGAAATCTACTCTCGGTGTCCAGCGTTGGCTGGGCGACCACTGAATTGTACGCAAGTAGGGTTTCCACGGCCACAAATAAACCCTGGACCTGATCCATCACGTTGTCTAGGGAAGCCTGGATGCATTTGTGAAAATGAATACGCCAGAAACAGCCAAGGAAAATGCATCCCTATAAAAGAATGTCGTGAGTATTTAAACTATTATATTACGACTTATATTTACGTGAATGATGTGTAATTTTAAAGTTATGTTTAATTTGATAGCCTTATGTTTAAAAACAACTGCGAAAAAAAAAAGTATAGAAGTGTTATTATTCTATTACGAATATAACATAATTACGAATATTTAGAAAACACTCCCTACACTTTTACCCCATTTATTTTTTACTAAATCTATGAGTACCTGTTCATATCTCATATTTGTGTCTTTTTTTGTAAAATTAGAATACTAGGAACTTTGTCCATAGTTCAGAGTTCTGTTTTTTCTATCCATGCTGTAATATTCTTTTTATTTCCCGATAATATTACACCCTAGCTAGAGGTTAGTTGCAGAGATATTTTTTTTTCGACCATTTATATGTTAAACATTTAACGATATTCCATTCTATTCAATTTTTTTTTGTGTTTTCATAACGTCATTATTCTTGCCATATTCATTGTTATTCATCCCTAAAAGAAAATCAAATTTCATTTACTGAAGTTGTTAGCTCAATATCTAGTCTTTAATGTAACTTTATTTTGTATTGCGTGCAAACAAAAGGGGAAATTCCACACTAGAGAGTAATGTTCAGCTTCGTGCGGTGGAGATCCTAACGCGGTATCGGGTTGTGGTGTGTACTGCGGTAGACATTGCTCCGATCGCAATAAGAAACATCCTGTAGAATGCAACAAAAAATGCATAGATAACGGTTGTGATTGCCGTGAAGGTTACTGGTATGATGATAACACAAGAAAATGTATTCTTCCTGAAGACTGCATTAGGTTTTTATAATATACCTATCTGTCTGCTCACACATTTCTATCGAATTTACGAGTATGTCGAATCGTGTCTTTATTTTGGAGGGATAAGATTGCAGATTTTTAACATACAGGCTGGCAGGGACATCAACGCGTAACCAACAAACAGAACATGATTTTGAAACGAGCAAAATTTCAAATCAATCAAGACTGAAATTTTTCGTCGGTTAAAAATATATTTTTTTATGACTGACGAAAATGTCTGCGCTGGCAGGTCTAAGCTCATATGCTGAATTCGTGGTAACAGTATGCGCGCCGATGTCCCTGCCACCCTGTATACAACTATGATGGAAAATGTATCCCTGAAAAAGAATGTCGTAATTATAACTTCTAAAGTTACATATGTATTTAATAATACAGTAACTTAAACTTTGTATATGTTCCCGAAGAATATTTCTGAAGACCTCAAATCGGCAATCGTTAAATCGATATTTTAAGGGTGGCTGGAAGCAGCTGGATGAGATAATCTGAGGATCAAGTTAAATGACGTGCAATTGAGGAGGTCAACGACGACAATGAACTGCTCTTATCTGATTAAGGTGATGGATGATATAAAAGTGGAGTTAATCTAAGAGTTGAATTATTTACAGCATCCTGTGGAGGTGATCCGAATGCCGAAACAGGTTGCGGCTTAAACTGTGGAAGACTTTGCTCCAATTACGATAAAGGACCAGTACCATGTCCTAAGATCTGTAAACCCAACGCTTGCGACTGCAAAAAAGACTACGTATTCGATCAAAACATAAATAAATGTGTTCTCCCCAAACATTGCAGTAAGTAATTATAAACCCCCTTATTAATAAACGTCAAATAATGTGTGGTTAATCATTATACATAAGTATATCTTTATAAAGCAATGTTTATAAATATGGTATATATACATAATATTATATAAATTAGTTAGTAAATATTGGAGACAAAATACTCATCAATGGTGTTGTTTCTAGCACCAGTATGTAAAGAACATGAAGTATATTCTGAATGTACCAACGGCGGATGTCAGGCTAGAAATTGTTCTCAATTAGGAAATCCTGTGCGTTGTGTAAAATTGGATCCCAAATCTTGTAAGAAAGGTTGTGTTTGCGAAGAAGGATATTTACGGGCAAGAAATGGTGCTTGTGTTCCGGTAGAAAAATGTGACATTGAGTATTATCTACATATGGACCAGCATTCTATTTTTTCTATAGTGTGTATCCTTTTGTTCTCGATTATAAGTTCCGGTCCTTTCTTTGGTCTTTCCGGTCCTTCGATTTGACTTATTCTTCTTAAAACTATATCTCAATCCACTTATATTTTACATAACTTAAAAATAGTTTTACCTGTTAATTTCCCACAAAAAATAAGCCTTTTATATGCCCATCTGAAACCCTATTTTTTTTTAGATTGCAACAAACCCCACGAACATTACGACTCTTGTGCTCCATCCTGTCCACCACAAACCTGCGAGAGCATTGGAAGAATGTACAAGTGTCCTGCAACTGCTGCAGTTTGTAAGGGAGCCTGTCGATGTGATAAGGGATACTTCAGAAACAAAAAAGGAGAATGTATACGAGAAAGCGATTGCTGTAAGTAAAACTTTATGAAGAGATGAAATTGAATCTGTTACGAAATAAACTCTAGTGTGACGTAAATAGCTGCACTTATCTATAATATTACTTTTCACTTCTCATGCTCTAAAAGTTCGTCTTTATGTCGTGCTTAGGCGACATAAAATCGCTTTTTATGTTCTAGTGCATAAAGTATTTTTTTTTTTCTGAGACTAAGGTAATCAGGCCCAACAGCCACACGCGCAATAAAACTTCGCAGATTGGAAGTCGTGATTTATTTCATTTTCTTTAATTTATATCACTTTCGTGTTTTCTATCGTTAATTTAATAAAATCAGGTAAAATAGTTGTCATTTATTATTTAAAAACGCAAAAAAACGTTTTTATGACTTGGCAGTATGAAGTACCCAAGTCGAATGACAAATGTTGAAATTAAAAAAAAAACCTTTAAAAAAGCTTCGTGGCGGTATTATCTGTGGTGGCGGGAATTAACTATGCTTTGCAACATTTTTGATTAATTATGTACTGTATACTTTATGCCTGTTTCATTTTCTCGCAATCGAAGTGAAAAGCAGAGTGTATAACTCAGGCATAAACGAGCCATTTTACCCCTCGACTTAACTATCCACCCTCGCCTGCGGCTCGCGTGGATATAAACGTCTCGGGGTAAAATAGCTTCTTTTATGCCTTAGTTGTACAATCTACTATTGCAATCCCCGCAATTCTGTTTCATCGAAAGTAACGATTTAGATCCAATTTGTTTTGTTAAAAAATGTTCTAATTTTTTTACTTCGTATTTTTAGTGAAATGCAAAGGTCCCCACGAGTACTTCTCTTGTGGCAGTGCATGTGACAATGTATGTTCAACATTACACAAACAGAACCAGACCAACTGTCCCATCAAAAATATCAAATGCAACCCCATGTGCTACTGTGAAGAGGGATACGCTAGGAATAATCATAAAGTTTGCATACCCATCGATGAATGTCCAAGTATGTACAATATTTTAAACGTTATCGTTTCATCTTTCTACCCTTATCCCAATTTATTTGTCTGGTTTCTTCATCCGTACATATCTATCAATTGCCATCGCAGTAATCAGGATATTTGAATTTTGAGATTAAATAGGTATAAAAATATACTGAAATGCGTGATTCATGAGAGAATCCACTTTTTTTTGCGGTTATATTAAATACGATTTTACAATGTTTTTGAAAATAAAGTATTGTTTCCTAAAACTTAACATTTTTACAATGATTTCATATTTTCATAGCCATTCTGAGATAAATCCTGTTTTGACAGGAGCCTCAAAGAATGTGTTTGTGCGTGAGCTACTCTTTAACATTATCAGCCCTGGTTACTATTAACTTCGTGTATAAGCCCAAAAAATAACAATGTTTTTTTACACCAGCTCAATGTACGGGACCAAATGAGGTGTATGACGTATGCCCCGCCTCCTGTCCGGCTCAACGATGCGATGTAGACCCGCGTGTAATCAGATGTGCGGCTCCCCCAAAGCCTGGTGACCCTAATTGTAACCCAGGATGCCGATGTGTTGATGGATACGTGAGGAATGAGGACGGCATATGCATACCAAGGGATCAATGTCGTAAGTGAATTTTTTGTTTGTAATCCTGAAAATTTTACGTAAGTACTCGTACTACGCTTTTCATTTCCTACGAGGCTTCAGAAATAGTGTTATGGGAGACAATTCACTGTTTTATGCAATTCGAAATTGTTCACTTTTTGTGGTCTCGTAGTAGGTAATTTTTCAATATCTTTCACTCAAGAACATTAGTGTTATCCCTCAGTTGCGTCATTAACACCATCTCTCAATTAGAAAGTGCACACTTACCATCAACTCCTCACCCCTTCTTACTTCCAGCACAAAACTGTAAAGGAGAGCACGAAATCTACTCTCGGTGTCCAGCGTTGGCTGGGCGACCACTGAATTGTACGCAAGTAGGGTTTCCACGGCCACAAATAAACCCTGGACCTGATCCATCACGTTGTCCTGGGAAACCTGGATGCATTTGTGAAAATGAATACGCCAGAAACAGCCAAGGAAAATGCATCCCTATAAAAGAATGTCGTGAGTATTAAAACTATTATATTACGACTTATATTTACGTGAATGATGTGTAATTTTATTAAAAATAGAAATAAGATTACAGAAGTGTTATTATTCTATGAACGAATATAAGGAAGACACCGTAGACTTTTGCCCAATTTATTTTTTACTAAATCTATGAGTACCTATTCCTATCTTATATATTTTCTGTCTTTTCAAGCAGAAGTATTTAATTTATTATTTAATTTATAATTTATTATTTTTCGTAACATGAAAATCGATTTATGTTGTGGTTGTCCAAATCGAACAAACAGCGTTTCCGAGTTCTTGTTCGTATCAAATTTGAACCCAGTAATGAATTTCTAAGTCTCGAATCAAATTCGACCTTTTTTTTTTATTCAGAAAGATGTTGCACGTGACCTAGCGAAATCAAAAGTTTTATCAAACTAAATTTTTGATTTTTAAGACTAAAAATTTCCATTACAGAATACGATTGCGCCAAGAATGAAACGTTAGACCCATGTTTCTCTGATTGCCCACCCCGTCTATGCGGCGTGAACATAGCTGCAGTATCGTGTCTTGCAATAAAAGATTGTGATTGTAAACCTGGCTGTCGATGTAGTGACGGATACTTACGAAATGCTAAGGGAATCTGTGTACTTGAATGTGACTGTCGTGAGTAGAAAAACTTGACCATAATAATATCATGTTTATTATTTCTTGATCGTGTCCTAGGAATCTCCCCACAAAGAGTGATCCTTCTAGGGCGAGGGTTAGGTAAGATTAGAAGGTCATATCAGGCTTTCGCCGACTAAAACTTCGCATTCCTCCAATTTACCTTGAGAAGGGGAGTGCGAGATTCATTCGTGCTTACTCTGCATCTTCAAATCAGTATGGCTCGGACTGTCAAAATGGGATTGTAACTAAATTAACAAGATCTTATCTTCAAACTAATTATTGGTGGTCGAGTCGCATTTTTTTTTTCTGTATCTTCATTTTGAGATATTCCCGTTTCCTTAAAACAGCTCAATGCACGAATCCGAATGAAGTGTACGACATTTGTCCCGCCCCTTGTCCTCCCCGTCGATGCGATGTGGACGAGAGACTGATTGATTGCGTGACCCCTCCAAGACCTTGTGACTCTGAGTGTGAGCCAGGCTGTCGATGTGCTTTTGTGAGAAACCATGACGGCATTTGTATTACGAAAGATCAGTGTCGTAAGAGATTTCATTTTCCTAAATCTTGGCATACGGTGGCGTCAGTACCTGAACCTTGTGCGATAAAAACGTCTTTTCTCAAACATGCTTGGAAATTTGAGCATTATTTTAAAAACCTTCTTTGAAATAAATCAAAATTGTTGTACTGGCCAAATACATGCGAGCAGCGGCCGTCAAAGGTTGTATGAAAATCCGTATCTGTCGTGTTATAGCGGCCAAATAAATAACATAGTAAACTTATATCTGTCGTGTAATTTAAAAATGGAACGACCTTTTACTCCGAAACATGGCAACCCAGGAGGTAAATAATCAAAGGTTTTATTGATTTTCTATTGAGTCTCATTAGCAGAGCTTGACAGATTAAACTTCGAACTAGCTTGCTAATAGAATGATGTTTATTGAATTAAAAAAAAAAAAAAAAAACAAATAAACACTTTAACGCGGGAAAGATTATTGTTCTTCTTTGTTCGTCATTGCTTTTGAAAAGTAATTGTATTTGCCAAAAAAAATCTTCCTAAGTACTACTTAGTTTTAATTTCTGCGCATTATTTGAGAAAAGTACTATACAAGCCTTGGCCACAACTAGGCATTGATAGACTTACGTATGTATGTTCGTCCAACAATGCCTCTTTTGCTGGCCGCTGCAGTAATGTACTATTTAAAAATGCATGATGCATGAGAGAATTCACCTTTTTACGGTTATGTTAAATACGATTTTACATTGTTTTTTGAAAATAAAGTAATGTTTCCTAAAAATTAATATTTTTACAATGATTTCATACCATTCTGAGATAAATCCTTTTTTGACAGGAGCCTCAAAGAATGTGTTTGTGCGTGAGCTACTCCTTAACATTACCAGCCCTGGCCAGTATTTACTTCATTTATCAGCCCAACAAATAACACTGTTTTTTACATCAGCTCAATGTACCGGACCGAATGAGGTGTATGACGTATGCCCCGCCCCCTGTCCGGCTCAACGATGCGATGTAGACCCGCGTGTAATCAGATGTGCGGCGCCCCCAAAACCTGGTGACCCTAATTGTAACCCAGGATGCCGATGTGTTGATGGATACGTGAGGAATGAGGACGGCATATGCATACCCAGGGATCAATGTCGTAAGTAACTTTTTTTTTGTAATCCTGAAAATTTTACGTAAGTACTCGTATTAAGCTTTTCTTTTTCTACGAGGCTTCAGAAATAGTGTTATGCGAGACAATTCACTATTTTACGCAATTCGAAATTGTTCACTTTTTGTGGTCTCGTAATAGGTCATTTTTCAGTATCTTATTTTTTTTTTTTTTTTTTTTTTATTTAATCCATAATATTACACTTTTATTTTAAGTTAACACCTGCCAAACTGCAAAGCAATTTGTCGGCAGTAGGTCCTCGTGGATTTTACACGACTTTCTGCTTGACTAATTACTAAAATTAAATCTAAGTTACAACTAAGACTGAAACCATGGTTTTGTAGGCCAAAATTTCATATCTGAATACAGAGTATGATAATTACCCACAAAACCATAGCTTCTACAACCACAGCCACTACATTCAGCGGCATCAGCCAACAAACGTCATGAGACCATCCCATAGTACAGCTCTATAACTCAAGAATATTAGTGTTATCCCTCAGTTGCGTCATTAACAGCATTTCTCAATTAGAAAGTCCACACTTACCATCAACTCCTCATCCCTTCTTACTTCCAGCACAAAACTGTAAAGGAGAGCACGAAATCTACTCTCGGTGTCCAGCGTTAGCTGGGCGACCATTGAATTGTACGCAAGTAGGGTTTCCACGGCCACAAATAAACCCTGGACCTGATCCGTCACGTTGTCCAGGGAAGCCTGGATGCATTTGTGAAAATGAATACGCCAGAAACAGCCAAGGAAAATGCATCCCTATAAAAGAATGTCGTGAGTATTAAAACTATTATATTACGACTTATATTTACGTGAATGATGTGTAATTTTAAAGTTGTGTTTAATTTGATAGCCTTATGTTTAAAAAAAAACTGCGAAAAAAAAAGTATAGAAGTGTTATTATTTTATTACGAATGTAACATAATTACAAATATTTAGAAGACTCCCTACACTTTTACCCAATTTATTTTTTACTAAATCTATGAGTACCTGTTCCTATCTTATATTTCTGTCTTTTTTTGTAAAATTAGAATACTAGGAACTTTGTCCATAGTTCAGAGTTCTGTTTTTTCGATCCATGCTGGAATATTCTTTTTATTTCCCGATAATATTACACCCTAGCTAGAAGTAAGTTGCAGAGATATTTTTTTTTCGACCATTTATATGTTAAACATTTAACGATATTCCATTCTATTCAATTTTTTTTTTGTGTTTTCATAACGTCATTATTCTTGCCATATTCATTGTTATTCATCCCTAAAAGAAAATCAAATTTCATTTACTGAAGTTGTTAGCTCAATATCTAGTCTTTAATGTACCTTATTTTGTATTGCTTGCAAACAAAAGGGGAAATTCCACACTAGAGAGTAATGTTCAGCTTCGTGCGGTGGAGATCCTAACGCGGTATCGGGTTGTGGTGTGTACTGCGGTAGACATTGCTCCGATCGCAATAAGAAACACCCTGTAGAATGCAACAAAAAATGCAAAGATAACGGTTGTGATTGCCGTGAAGGTTACTGGTATGATGATAACACAAGAAAATGTATTCTTCCTAAAGACTGCATTAGGTTTTTATAATATACCTATCTGTCTGCTCACACATTTCTATCGAATTTACGAGTATGTCGAATCGTGACTTTATTTTGGAGGGATAAGATTGCAGATTTTTAACATACAGGGTGGCAGGGACATCAACGCGTTACCAACAATCAGAACATGATTCTGAAACGAGCAAAATTTCAAATCAATCAAGACTGAAATTTTTCGTCGGTTAAAAATATATTTTTTATAACTGACGAAAATGTCTGCGCTGGCAGGTCTAAGCTCATATGCTGAATTCGTGGTAACAGTATGTATGCGCGCCGATGTCCCTGCCACCCTGTATACAACTATGATGGAAAATGTATCCCTGAAAAAGAATGTCGTAATTATAACTTCTAAAGTTACATATGTATTTAATAATACAGTAACTTAAACTTTGTATATGTTCCCGAAGAATATTTCTGAAGACCTCAAATCGGCAATCGTAAAATCGATATTTTAAGGGTGGCTGGTAGCAGCTGGATGAGATAATCTGAGGATCAAGTTAAATGACGTGCAATTGAGGAGGTCAACGACGACAATGAACTGCTCTTATCTGATTAAGGTGATGGATGATATAAAAGTGGAGTTAATCTAAGAGTTGAATTATTTACAGCATCCTGTGGAGGTGATCCGAATGCCGAAACAGGTTGCGGCTTAAACTGTGGAAGACTTTGCTCCAATTACGATAAAGGACCAGTACCATGTCCTAGGATCTGTAAACCCAACGCTTGCGACTGCAAAAAAGACTACGTATTCGATAAAAACATAAATAAATGTGTTCTCCCCAAACATTGCAGTAAGTAATTATAAACCCCCTTATTAATAAACGTCAAATAATGTGTGGTTAATCATTATACATAAGTATATCTTTATAAAGCAACGTTTATAGACATGGGATACATTTAAATAATATTATAAAAATGTATTAGTAAATATTAGAGACAAAATACTCATCAATGGTGTTGTTTCTAGCACCAGTATGTAAAGAACATGAAGTATATTCTGAATGTACCAACGGCGGATGTCAGGCTAGAAATTGTTCTCAATTAGGAAATCCTGTGCGTTGTGTAAAATTGGATCCCAAATCTTGTAAGAAAGGTTGTGTTTGCGAAGAAGGATATTTACGGGCAAGGAATGGTGCTTGTGTTCCGGTAGAAAAATGTGACAGTGAGTATTATCTACATATACACCAGCATTCTATTTTTTCTATAGTGTGTATCCTTTTGTTCTCGATTATAAGTTCCGGTCCTTTCTTTGGTCTTTCCGGTCCTTCGATTTGACTTATTCTTCTTAAAACTATATCTCAATCCACTTATATTTTACATAACTTAAAAATAGTTTTACCTGTTAATTTCCCACAAAAAATAAGCCTTTTATATGCCCATCTGAAACCCTATTTTTTTTTAGATTGCAACAAACCCCACGAACATTACGACTCTTGTGCTCCATCCTGTCCACCACAAACCTGCGAGAGCATTGGAAGAATGTACAAGTGTCCTGCAACTGCTGCAGTTTGTAAGGGAGCCTGTCGATGTGATAAGGGATACTTCAGAAACAAAAAAGGAGAATGTATACGAGAAAGCGATTGCTGTAAGTAAAACTTTATGAAGAGATGAAATTGAATCTGTTACGAAATAAACTCTAGTGTGACGTAAATAGTTGCACTTATCTATAATATTACTTTGCAATCCCCGCAATTCTGTTTCATCGAAAGTAACGATTTAGATCCAATTTGTTTTGTTAAAAAATGTTCTAATTTTTTTACTTGGTATTTTTAGTGAAATGCAAAGGTCCCCACGAGTACTTCTCTTGTGGCAGTGCATGTGACAATGTATGTTCAACATTACACAAACAGAACCAGACCAACTGTCCCATCAAAAATATCAAATGCAACCCCATGTGCTACTGTGAAGAGGGATACGCTAGGAATAATCATAAAGTTTGCATACCCATCGATGAATGTCCAAGTATGTACAATATTTTAAACGTTATCGTTTCATCTTTCTACCCTTATCCCAATTTATTTGTCTGGTTTCTTCATCCGTACATATCTATCAATTGCCATCGCAGTAATCAGGATATTTGAATTTTGAGATTAAATAGGTATAAAAATATACTGAAATGCGTGATTCATGAGAGAATCCACTTTTTTTTTTGCGGTTATATTAAATACGATTTTACAATGTTTTTGAAAATAAAGTATTGTTTCCTAAAACTTAACATTTTTACAATGATTTCATATTTTCATAGCCATTCTGAGATAAATCCTGTTTTGACAGGAGCCTCAAAGAATGTGTTTGTGCGTGAGCTACTCTTTAACATTATCAGCCCTGGCTACTTGGCTACTATTAACTTCGTGTATCAGCCCAAAAAATAACACTGTTTTTTTACACCAGCTCAATGTACGGGACCAAATGAGGTATATGACGTATGCCCCGCCCCCTGTCCGGCTCAACGATGCGATGTAGACCCGCGTGTAATCAGATGTGCGGCTCCCCCAAAGCCTGGTGACCCTAATTGTAACCCAGGATGCCGATGTGTTGATGGATACGTGAGGAATGAGGACGGCATATGCATACCAAGGGATCAATGTCGTAAGTAACTTTTTTTGTAAACCTGAAAGTTTTATGTAAGTACTCGCATTACGCCTTTCTGTTCCTACGAGGCTTCAGAAATAGTGTTATGCGAGACAATTCACTGTTTTACGCAATTTGAAATTGTTCACTTTTTGTGGTCTCGTAATAGGTAATTTTTGGATTATTCCACTTTGCCCCACCGGCCGCCCCACTGGTGGGGCAAAGTGGAATGTCAAAAATTTTGCAGTGGAATCTGCCCCACTAAATCGAAATAGTGGGGCAGATTCCACTGCTTTAAAATCCTGTTGGATTCTGCCCCACTAGGGTTGGCGCCTTAGAATAAACGTACAAACATTTTATTTTCGCAAATTTTTATTGTTAAAATATAACTATGTACACTAAACTTTTAAAATCACAGATATTATGCGATTTTAAATTAAATTAATTTTTTAAATTAAATTAAATATTTGTTTATTAATGGCAACTAGATTTGTTTTTACTACTTTATTTAACCTTAAAATCACAAACTGAGTACGATTCGTCCCCGTAAATAGAAAACGAAATGCTATTTATTTAACTGTTCAAAATCATACATTAATTATCATTTGGTATGGCATAATACAGCCTTATGATTAACTTATAAATAAGAAACAACTTTACTATATACAAACAGCCACTAAACTACTTTGTCCGATTCGTCCCCGTAAATAGAAAACGAAATGCTATTTATTCTAACTATTTTAACTATTCAAAATCACACATTAAACAGCATTTTTTTTTTTAGGAAATCTTTCTACAATACAATCGTATTTTATTGTGTCAAAGATTTTTACAACTATATTATTTTCGTTGCTATGGAAAACAGATTAAATTAGACTAATTAACAGTAAATTCAATATAAGAAGTTTGCATTATATAGGTACAATCTAGGCGTGTGCGCCTCGCCGCCACGCCGCCGTCACCCCGCCGCGCTCCGGCGCCGCCCGCCGCCGGTTACGGGGCCGGCGTGAAATTGGCGTTTCTTTTTAAGTTTATTTCACTGGCTAGTAAACGCCTAATAACATTTATCACAACATGATTGTGTCAGCTGCTTCGCTTGATATAGCTGCTTCGCTAGGTTTCAGGGGCTACCTACATGAAATTGATATTTACCTAGAAACCATTGGCCAAACCAGAGTGTCATACTTGTCGCGATTCCCATTATTCCCAAGAGTGAAAGTCGATCAGAACCTCAGTTGTTGCTTCAATTGTCCAAAAAACATTCTTCCACGTCTTAGTATAGATGCTGTTACGAATCCAATTGAAAAGGAATGTTGGAAATAATTCGCGGCAGTGGATGCTGCATCGAGGTTTCTGTACGAAAACGCCACTATGTCAGTCCGACTTCTGGATCAGACCTCGAAACCTATCCTTCTGCAGAGAGGTGTGAGACAGGGAGACGTTATCTTTCCCAAACTGTTCACTGCTGCACTAGAGGATGTCTTCAAGGTTCTGAACTTAAAAGGGGCTAGCATTAGCATCAATGGCGAGTACCTGTATAACTCACCTTCGGTTTGCGACGATATTGTAGTCATGGCTGAGACTATGGAGCACCTCAGTACAATGCTCGATGACCTCAGTAGAGCCTCCGAAAGAGTGGGTCTCAAAATGAACTATACTGATAAGAAATGCAAATGGCCAAATGCACGTCTATTGTGTAGGTAAATTACGGTTTGGTCATTCTTACTCCAATGCTGCATGTAACAAATGCTTGTAACAAATCGTGTAATTAATCTGCGATTTACATCCCTTATCCTTCCATAAACAACTAGGAAATACAAAACTTGCGAAAATAAAATGTTTGTACGTTTATTCTAAGGCTCCAACCCTAGTGGGGCAGAATCCAACAGGATTTTAAAGCAGTGGAATCTGCCCCACTATTTCGATTTAGTGGGGCAGATTCCACTGCGAAATTTTTGACATTCCACTTTGCCCCACCAGTGGGGCAAAGTGGAATAATCCTAATTTTAGTATCTTTCACTCAAGAATATTAGTGTTATCCCTCAGTTGCGTCATTAAAACCATTTCTCAATTAGAAAGTGCACACTCACCATCAACTCCTCATCCCTTCTTACTTCTAGCACAAAACTGTAAAGGAGAGCACGAAATCTACTCTCGGTGTCCAGCGTTAGCTGGGCGACCACTGAATTGTACGCAAGTAGGGTTTCCACGGCCACAAATAAACCCTGGACCTGATCCATCACGTTGTCCAGGGAAGCCTGGATGCATTTGTGAAAATGAATACGCCAGAAACTGCCAAGGAAAATGCATCCCTATAAAAGAATGTCGTGAGTATTAAAACTATTATATTACGACTTATATTTACGTGAATGATGTGTAATTTTAAAGTTATGTTTAATTTGATAGGCTTATGTTTAAAAACAACTGCGAATTAAAAATAGAAATAAAATTACAGAAGTGAACGAACGAGTGAAGTGAAGTGTGTAAGTGAATTCTTATATAAACGAATATTTAGAAGACTCCCTACACTTTTACCCAATTTATTTTTTAATAAATCTATGAGTACCTATTCCTATCTTATATTTCTGTCTTTTCTTGTAAAATTAGAATACTAGGAACTTTGTCCATAGTTCAGAGTTCTGTTTTTTCTATCCATGCTAGAATATTCTTTTTATTTCCCGATAATATTACACCCTAGCTAGAGGTTAGTTGCAGAGATATTTTTTTTTCGACCATTTATATGTTAAACATTTAACGATATTCCATTCTATTCAATTTTTTTTTTGTGTTTTCATAACGTCATTATTCTTGCCATATTCATTGTTATTCATCCCTAAAAGAAAATCAAATTTCATTTACTGAAGTTGTTAGCTCAATATCTAGTCTTTAATTGTAACTTTATTTTCGTTTATTGTATTGCGTGCAAACAAAAGGGGAAATTCCACACTAGAGAGTAATGTTCAGCTTCGTGCGGTGAAGATCCTAACGCGGTATCGGGTTGTGGTGTGTACTGCGGTAGACATTGCTCCGATCGCAATAAGAAACACCCTGTAGAATGCAACAAAAAATGCAAAGATAACGGTTGTGATTGCCGTGAAGGTTACTGGTATGATGATAACACAGGAAAATGTGTACTTCCTGAAGACTGCATTAGGTTTTTATAATATACTTGTCTGTTCACACATTTATACCCGGCATGACGAATCGTGATTTTATTTTGGAGGGATACGATAGCAGATTTTTGACATACAGGGTGGTAGAATTTTTGACGCGCAAACTGTAGCCAGGAATTCAGTACATGATTCTACAAAAATAACTAATGAAAAATTTATGTGCTAGACAGAAATTTTGCATTGGTTATTTTTTTTGTAACCGACAAAAAAGTTCCACGCAGGGGGTTTTAGAATAATATACTGAATCCATGGTAACCCTGCCACCCTGTATAATAAGGCTCATCATTTTTCGCATTACAATGTGTGAAGAAGTTTAAGGTGAATGTGAAGTGGTAGACCGCGAAATTTAAATTTTCTTAAGTTTTTTGGAATTTGTAGGCCAGTGTCAGGTTGTATCTTGATTAAAATCTGATTCGCGACTATATTAGATATGTATTTACAGAATTATAGTCATTAGAAATATTAATATATCTCTTTAAGTTAGATTTCTACCATAAACATTTTTCCATACGAGATTTGTTCTTAACGGTAGAAATCTAACTTAGAAAGATGTATTAATGATTCTAATTATTATAATTCCGTAAATACGTACCTGTTACAGTCGCGAATCATATTTTGATCAAGATACAACCTGACACTGACCTGAAAATTGCAAAAAACGTAAGAAAAATTGAATTTCGCGGGCTACAACTACGCATTCACCTTAATGCTTGTTTTCACTAACACTAATCTAACCTTACTGTAGTTAGTTAGGTATATACTCACCCCCTTACTAATAAACATTGTATAGCGTCTATATAGTTACATAACGCTTTGTCTTCTTCTTTTGAAAGTCTAATTACTGACGACTGAAAGAGAGAAATCAGTGTGTAGCTATTCATCTGACATAACACATTTATTAATAAGGGGGCTAGGATAAAAATTGAACAAAAAGCTACGGCTTCCTAAAAGACCGGTGTACGCCGCTTGCGGACGTAATGTCCAAATACAGACAGATATTAGATACTTTAAAGTCAAATACTGGTGAAAATGACAGCTTTTCATGACGTCCGTTATAAATGTGACGGAAACGCTCTTCTAGCAAACTGTAGCTTCAGCGATTACTAAAGTTACAACACCGTTTCGCTGTTGATTTATACTAAGGAAACTCTTAAATGGCAGTTCTTTGTGGCTTAGGGATCTGCTGACGTTAGGTATTACCTAACACGGCGATACTTTAATATAATAACGACCCATCACAAATCACTATCCGTATATCGACGACTCATCCACGTGTAAGTTTAAATAAGTTAGTTTTACTGGTCGTTTTTACTGGTTAATAAACCAGTAAAAACGACCTTTAAATGTATTCTGTTACGCATGTACTTAGGTACTCTTTGTGCACGAGTTTGCGATAACCATCACGGTAAAATGATAACAAATTAAATGTTATAATAACAAAACTGAAAATGATATATTGGCAAATAACGTTACACTGAAATTAAAATAATGGTTAAATAAATATGACCGTGAGTCATATTTATTTAACGATTATTTTAATGACGTCAATAACTTTTATAGTAGGTACATATTTTGATATTTAAATATTATTTTAACAGCACCAGTATGCGGGAAAGATGAAGTTTATTCAGCCTGTACCAACAGCGATTGTCCACCGAAGAATTGCTCGCAATTAGGATTTCCGATTCCATGTCCCAGAATTGACCTCGAACATTGCATCAAAGGATGTTCTTGTAAAGCGGGATTCGTACGAGCCGCAAATGGCACTTGTATTCCGAAAGAAAAATGTCGTATCAAATTCACTCTGTATATACCTACTAAATTGATTTTCATAGATACAAATCAATTCAGTAGGTATATACAGAGTGAATTTTCCAAGTGGGCGTGGATGGCCAAATTCTAAACTATAAGGAATAGCGCAAAGTACTCAAAGAAGTCGCGGGCTCGATTTTGATGAAAACTAAAACTGCATCATTTTAGCCAGGAATCGAACCCATCGGTTAAAAATATTTTTTTATAACCGACGAAAACTTCGACGCTGGCGGGTCTAGAATCATGTGCTGAATTCGTGGTAACAATTTGCGCGCCGATGTCCCTGCCACCCTGTATATTGTGTTCGATATGACAAGCAACTTTGACAATGGGGAACCGCACGTCATTATTAATATTTACACAACGAAAACCACCCTTACTGCTTAGACATAAAGTCACTGTCAAAGTCTTTTTATCATGCGAATGACTGCATCATTATCGCACGTGCGCTGCTGACTGTACCTTTAAAGAATATCGGCTAAGTACCAAATTACTATGTTGCTAGATTTTAACGGGTTTTACTTTCTTACAGCTTCATGCAGAGGAGACCCAAACGCGGTATCAGGCTGTGGACAAAACTGCGGAAGACGTTGTTCTAATTACAATAGCAAAAAACCCGTGATTTGCCCAGCTATATGCGAATTAAACGGCTGTGATTGCAGAGAAGGTTTCGTATATGACGACAGCACTGGAAAATGCATCCGACCAAATCAATGTGGTAAGTAGCGATGATATATGTTGTTATAAGAATGTTGAAATAATAATGTGATTGTTGTTAGTAATTCTATATGGATTGTGTGTATTTTTATATGTGATCCGCATGTGTTTTTTTATGTGTGTTCGCGTTATTCTAAAAGTCCTTTAAACAACCTGTATGTCCTACTACTAAGCAAAGGGCTCCTCCATAGACTTCTACTTCTCTCTTTCCGATGCCATTTCTGGCACATCCAGCGACATAAAAGAATCCAAGTCGTCAAGTCAGCTCGTCCTAGGCCTGCTTTGATAACACAAAATTCTCATTGACTTCAACATCTTTGTCCCTGCTCCAAATTCTGGCCAATGAAAGAATCCAAGTCATTACTCTTGCCCTTACCTTGCTACGGCAGCTTCAATAACGATGTCCATCTTCAGGTACCCACTGTTTAACACTTTCACTGCCCAGCACAGCAGCAGCGAGAAATTCGTTCGTGTGCCCACATGGTCACATGTATCTACTCGTATATTTACGACTCGGGAGCCGAGTTGTGGACACACGAACGAATTTCTCGCTCGACCCAGGAGCCGGGTGCTGGGCAGTGAAAGTGTTAACAACCCTGTCCTATCTGTCTCGATGTTTTTGATAGATATTTAAGTATGAAAAAAATCTTTTAAAGGAATTAAGTATGAGAAAAGTTAACAAAGTATCGTTGTTATACCTATAGTTTCTTGCGGTGGAGACTTCAACGCCGAACCTGGTTGTGACAAAAACTGCACCAGACGTTGTCCTGGTCCCAAACCAACTGAATGCAAATGTTATAAAGATGGCTGCACTTGCAAAGACAATTTTGTGTACGATCCTAAAGTCAAGAAATGCGTACGTCCGGAACAATGCAGTAAGTGGGACATCATTCTCTTTATTCTTAGCGTATCGATTGCAAAAAGATTAAATATTTTTGGCCCAAAATTTAGCTGCGCGAACTCCGTTTATTTATTAATGTTATTATGTTACAAAACAAAACACCTTTCTTGAGAATATTTTTGGCATATTATTATCCGTTCCATCTAGGACTGATTGACGATCGTCATTAGTAGGACCTTTCGGTCCTAGATGGAATCGTGACAATACGAGCGTGAACACGCCACATGCATCTCGTGACACCGCCCATGTCTAGCTTGCCTATAATAATATTATGAGCTACTGTAACGAGAAGTTCTAGAATAGAATACTCTTTATTATGTACACCATATAAATTACAGATATAAATATAGTAACTTTACAAAGGGTGACACAATGGGCGGACTTATCGCTAAAAGTGATCTTTTAAAGACAACCTTTGGGATGGATTAAAAAGAGGCAGGACAGACAAATACTGTAGGTAGTTTGTGGTGCACCATTTACACAATAAAAAAATAGTTAATGAAAAAAATATATATGAAAAAAAAAATTATAAGAATGTGAATGTTAAAAATTTTAAATACTCCCACGATTGCTGTCCCGTTGCATGCACCCATAAACAAAACGTTTCACGTGCCTTACAGTGTGCACTACCGTAAACCCTAAATAGCAAATTTTTACGACAAAATTAATAAAAGCCGTTTCCTAGTATGTTGTTTGAAGAAAGTTGCTTTCTTTGATATACCGGATGCGTAGATGACGGCTTCTTGAAGGGTGTTTTCATAGCCTTTATAAAACGATTTCGGTAGAAATGAAACTTAAAATACCTACTTATATGTTTTCCTTAGCTCCACCTTGTGGCAACAACGAGGTCCTCTCAAACTGCAGCAATAGTGGATGTGGACCCTGGCGTTGTACGGATGTAGGAATTCCTACAGGTTGCGTAAAAATGGACCAAAAATATTGCAAAGTCGACTGCGTCTGCAAAGACGGTTATGTCAGAGATGACAATGAAGTTTGTATTCCAGTAACTGATTGCCGTAAGTAGATATCAGTTATTATTTATCTTACTTATGAACATCATCACTCATCTATATATATAAAAATGAAACCCGTTTTCCGTTGTCACGACATAACATGAAAACGGCTGGACCGATTTCGATGAAATTTGGTATAGAGATAGTTTGAGTCCCGGGAAAGGACATAGGATAGTTTTTATCCCGATATTCCCACGGGATCGACATTTACGCGGGTGAAACCGCGGGGCGCAGCTAGTGTGTTATAAAAACAAATAGATACGGGACACGGGATGTTCTTTTTATTGCACCCAATGACCAAACCACTTAGTACTGTAAATAATATTGCATACTTCCTATGGTGCCTTTGAAGATTTGGCAGTAACATTCTATACGATTGAAATAAAAATATAGTTATGAAAAAAATTTAAATACATTATTTTGTTAATATAGCTGAATGCGGTGGTGATCCAAACGCAGTGGCAGGTTGTGGTATAAACTGTGGAAGACTTTGTTCAAACTACAAAAATGCAGAAAACGTGTCCTGTATAACTGAATGCCGTCACAATGCTTGCGATTGTAGAAAAGGATTTGTAAAGGATGAAAATACAGATAGATGTGTCCTACCTAAAGACTGCAGTATGTATTTTTCTTATTACATCTCTTTTGTTCCTTAATAATTATGTAATTACTGCTCAGCTAAAATTTTAGATACTGCTTCCTAAGGAGATGATAGTTCTTGATACAATGATAGATAGTCTTCAGAAATCCAAAAAGACTCTTGAAGTCGGTAATATAATATTTATCTCAAAGTTTTTTTTTATCATTCACAGCACAAGTTTGTGGCAAAAACGAAGTATTCTCCCCTTGTGTTAATGGTGGATGTGAAGCCAAGAACTGCTCACAGATAGGGGAAGCAGTCCCATGTGCTAGACCTGCTAAATGTAAACCAGGATGCCTATGTGCTGAGGGTTTCCTTAGAGACGCCAATGGTAAATGCATACCAAAAGACAAATGTCCACGTAAGTATAATTTTCAGAATTGAGTACCTACTATCTTGAAATAAGAGATCATAAAACTACTTTTATTAGCACTATGTTAATTGGTGCAGAACTGCAAAGTTAAATTTTGTATAAGTTAAATATCGGTAATTTTAAATTGTAAAAAGTACTAATTATGACATGTTGTGTTGTGGGATCCACAAATGTTTGTATCTCTTTTATTCTTGCAGCAAAATGTAAGGGAGCAAATGAGATCTACGATCCATGTCCACCAAGTTGTCCGCCGCAAACTTGCGAAAGTATCGGAAAAAAATACTTCTGTCCATTGATGCCCGCCAACAAAACTTCAGCGGACTGCCACGGCACCTGTCGATGCAAACCAAACTTCTTCAGAAACAAACTTGGAGATTGTATCTCAGCAAAGAATTGCCGTATGTTTTTTGTCTGTTTTCAAACTTATTTGAGATTATAGAATCTCGCTTAAATTATTGTTGAACTTCTATTACTTGCTCGGCTCCTGGTACCTCTCGTCTTGAAATATGGCAAATATAGTTACTATAACATAGCCTGTATTCCCTCAAAGGTGAGGTATATACCTATGTATAGTAAATCCACATTTTGCTAGTAGTGTTTAAGTCCCATGTAATAGGGGGCAACGACTAGACTCAGGGATGCCCAGGGACTCAGGTACTGAGAAATTCCAAAATAATAAAAAACCCAATAACACTTTACCTGTCCAGGGTATCGAACCCAAGACATCATGCTTATAATTATGTAATATGTAGCCAATTTTTTTGTTAATTATAGTGAAGTGTACGGGTCCTCATGAATTCTTCTCATGTGGCGGTGCATGTGATAACGTCTGCGAAACACTAGACAAACAGAATCAGACTAGCTGCCCCATCATCAACATCAAGTGCAATGAAATGTGCTACTGTGAAGAAGGATACGCCAGAGATAAAAATAAAATTTGTATTCCCATAGATCAATGCCCAGGTAATAATTCGATGTCTTAGTATAAAAATGCTTGTAAATATTATGTAATCTGTAAGTCTTCCATACATGACACATACACAACTGATTCATGCGCATCGTAAATAACTCTGCTTACAACGACTAGTAGTAGTGTGGGAGTAGTGTTCAAACCCCAACTTTGGGTTGGTACTGCAGTTCTTGGTCTTCCATTATTCTTTATCATTCACCATCTCAATATTTACTCTCAGTAAGCCATATCATCTTTCACACTATACATCCATCGTTTCTTGATCTTCCCCTACCCCCTATTATATTATTTTGTATCATAGCGAAATGCAATGAAAACGAACGATGGGAAGAGTGTCCAGCAAGGCTTTGCTCGCCGCAGTCGTGCAAAGATTTGGGCTTCGAAAGAGCTTGTGATAATGCAGAAAATTCACCATGCCCCGGACCACCGGGATGCGTCTGCGACTACAACTATGTCAAAGATGAAAATGGAAGATGTATTCCTGCAAAAGAATGTCGTAAGTCTAAATTCTAAAGTTACATATGGATTTAATAATACAGTAACTTAGTTATATGTTCACGACGAATATTTCTGAAGACCACAAATCGGCAATCGTAAAATCGATATTTTAAGGGTAGCTGGTAGCAGCTGGATGAGATAATCTGAGGATCAAGTTAAATAACGTGCAAATGAGGAGGTGAACGACGACTATGAACTGCTCTTATCTGATAAGGGTGATGAATGATATAAAAGTAGTGTTAATCTAAGAGTTCAATTATTTACAGCATCCTGTGGAGGTGATCCGAATGCCGAAACAGGTTGCGGCTTAAACTGTGGAAGACTTTGCTCCAATTACGATAAAGGACCAGTACCATGTCCTAGGATCTGTAAACACAACGCTTGCGACTGCAAAAAAGACTACGTATTCGATCAAAACCTAAATAAATGTGTTCTCCCCAAACATTGCAGTAAGTAATGGCTTATGTTTAATATCACCAGATAAAGTAAAATATAACATCAAAAAAACACTTTAATGCCCAAAAATAGTAAATGATCACTAAAATTAAAACTCCATTTAATTGTAAAATACCTAGGTAAAGGTATTTTATTCTCATTTGCTCGCTTTTGCATCCTATTTCGACGGAGCCCCGCGAAGCAGGGCTCCTATTACTGTGTAAAGGGCTTAAAGTAACCTAACCAAACCTAACCTCGGGGTACCCAGCTAGAACTATTGTAATTTTAGACTTCATTTTTTGGTGTTCAATATATTTTTTGGTGATCATTATATTTAACCCCGTAAGTAATCATACTAATAATTTAATAACCGTCAAAAAATTTATGGTTAAGCATTATACATAAGTATATCTTTATAAAGCAACGTTTATAGACATGGGATACATAAATAGTATTATAAAAATTTATTAGTAAATATTGGAAACAAAATACTTACCTATCAATAATGTTGTTTATAGCACCAGTATGTAAAGAACATGAAGTATATTCCGAATGTACCAACGGCGGATGTCAGGCTAGAAATTGTTCTCAATTAGGAAATCCTGTGCCTTGTGTAAAATTGGATCCCAAATCTTGTAAGAAAGGTTGTGTTTGCGAAGAAGGATATTTACGGGCAAGGAATGGTACTTGTGTTCCGGTAGAAAAATGTGACAGTGAGTATTATCTACATATACACCAGCATTCTATATTTTTCTATAGTGTGTATCCTTTTGTTCTCGATTATAAGTTCTGGTCCTTTCTTTGGTCTTTCCGGTCCTTCGATTTGACTTATCCTTCTTAAAACTATATCTCAACCCACTTATATTTTACATAACTTAAAAATAGTTTTACCTGTTAATTTCCCACAAAAAATAAGCCTTTCATCTGCCCATCTAAAAGCCTATTTTCTTTTAGATTGCAACAAACCCCACGAACATTACGACCCTTGTGCTCCATCATGTCCACCACAAACCTGCGAGAGCATCGGAAGAAAGTACAGGTGTCCTATAACTGCTGCAGTTTGTAAGGGAGCCTGTCGATGTGATAAGGGATACTTCAGAAATAAAAAAGGAGAATGTATACCAAAAAGGGATTGCTGTAAGTAAAAATTTATGAAGAGATGAAATTGCATCTGTTACGAAATAAACTCTCAGTCTGACGTGAATAGTTGCACTTATCTATAATATTACTTTGCAATCCCCGCTATTCTATTTCATCGAAAGTAACGATTTTGATCCAACTTGTTATGTTAAAAAATGTTCTAATTTTTACTTCGTATTTTTAGTAAAATGCAAAGGTCCCCACGAGTACTTCTCTTGTGGCAGTGCATGTGACAATGTATGTTCCACATTACACAAACAGAACCAGACCAACTGTCCCATCAAAAATATCAAATGCAACCCCATGTGCTACTGTGAAGAGGGATACGCTAGGAATAATCATAAAGTTTGCATACCCATCGATAAATGTCCAAGTATGTACAATCTTTTAAACGTTATCATTTCATATATTTCTACCCTTATCCCAATTTTTTTGTCTGGTTTCTTCTTCCGTACATATCTATCAATTGCCATCGCAGTATTCACGATGTTTAATTTGTGTGATTAGGTGGCATGGCTAGATCTCTATCTAGCCATGCCACCTAATCATTTGTGAGAAAGATGATTTTGCTGGATTTCTATACAGCAAAGTCATCTTTCTCACAATCCATATACAGGGTGTTACAGAAAGGGTATATCAATACAAACGGGTTGAAGAGTGTATCTGGTCTAGAATCTATGTACAAAATTTCAGCTCAAAAGCATTAACTTTGAAAATGCTTCATATTTTTTTATTTCGACATCACGGTGCTGCACTGGCGCGCGGCGGCGTGCTGTGCGTGTACTAGGCGCACAGACACACTACAGATAATGGATAATTACCCTCGTAGTGCGGTGACACTTTTTTATGATTTCATTTTAATAAACTATCGAAATAAAAAAATATTAAGCATTTTCAAAGTTACTGCTTTTGAGCTGAAATTTTGTACAGAGATTCTAGACCAGATACACTCTTCAACCCGTTTGTATTGATATACCCTTTCTGTAACACCCTGTATAGGTATTCTTCCTCTACTCTTAAGAGCGTTTACGACGTACGGCTTTCGATACAAATTTTCAAGCCCTTGTTTTTCAAAATGAATGAACCGATTTTATTGAAACTTCATACGCACAATGCAAGCAGGATACAAAGGTCTAAAAAGTTAGTAACGAAAATTTTCGAAATGTCTTATTTAAAAAAAGATAACTAGAAATCTCTGTTTCTATGGAAAATTTGGTTGTAACACTATTTTTAGAAAATGTTCTTAACTAAGTTTTTAGACCTTTGTATCCTGCTTATGTGTACGAAGTTTCAAAATCGGTTCTTTCATTTCGAAAAACAAGGGCTTGAAAGTTTGTATGAAATGCCTTACGTCGTAAACGCTCGTAAACCGAATCACATTCATAAACAAAACATTCCTTATGACTTGTCCCTTATTCGTGCGCATCACATATCCATACCGTGGCAATTTCTACACAAATTTTCGATAACCGATGCCATTTCGATCTTCCTTTTCCCAACTCATTTCATCTCTGTGTTTATACTTCCTTTAGCAATTAAAAATAACTTATTATACTTCTTCTTTAGAACCAAGATGTGGGGTAAATGAAAGGTTAGAACAATGTCCACCTGGATTATGCACGCCGCAGAAATGCTCTCAGTTAGGTTTTCCCTACCCTTGTCCTGATTTACCCAAGTACGGCTGCCCTGAACCACCGGGTTGCGTCTGTATTGATGACTACGTGAGAGATTCCAGAGGAAGGTGTATACCAAATAAGCGTTGTCGTAAGTGGAAAATTTATTTTTAATAATTATTAAATGAACGTCAAATTTAATGTTACCCATATTGCTATTAAAATCAAAACCCATTATATTAGGTATTTGATAAACCATCTTATTGGAGTGCCTACCGCAAGCAATTAAGGTCTGTATTTTAATCAGTCCTCAAGCAAGACTCTCGGTTCAAAACTAAACGATGTAAAAATAATCCTTAATTAAACCTAATTGAGCGTTGTATTAGAAAACGCGGTTTGGACTACGTTTATTAAAAATAATCTTACCTATCAGCCTATGTGAATATATATATTTATATGACATTTACACACCATACTATAGAGGTATGTGGAACAGTGGACAAGTGCCTGATGATTTGATGTTGGGACGTTATATATACAGAGTGTTACGGAAAGGGTATATCAATACAAACGGGTTGAAGAGTGTATCTGGTCTAGAATCTCTGTACAAAATTTCAGCTCAAAAGCAGTAACTTTGAAAATGCTTAATATTTTTTATTTCGATAGTTTATTAAATTGAAATCGTAACAAACGTGTCACCGCACTACGAGGGTCATTATCCATTATCTGTAGTGTGTCTGTGCGCCTAGTACACGCACATCACGCCGCCGCGCGCCAGGGCAACGCCGTGATGTCGAAATAAAAAAATATTAAGCATTTTCAAAGTTAATGCTTTTGAGCTGAAATTTTGTACAGAGATTCTAGACCAGATACACTCTTCAACCCGTTCGTATTGATATACCCTTTCCGTAACACCCTGTATATATTATAAATGCTGTTTGTGCGGTAAACTCTGCTTGCGCGACGTCATTCGCATGTGGCGATGTACCTGCCGCCACAGTACTATCAATAACTATATTAACTTTGGTTTCTCAACATTCAATGTCAATAAATTTATTTTAGCTTCGTGTGGAGGCGATCCTAACGCGGTATCAGGTTGTGGTACCAACTGCGGTAGAACATGTTCCACTTATAACAAGCCAAACATTGGTTGCGCAGCAGTTTGTTATTTCAATGCTTGTGACTGCCGAAAGGGATTCGTATACGATGACAATTTAAAGAAATGTGTCCGGCCTAAAGACTGCAGTACGTATATTTTTCTTATTTTTGTGAATACCTTACCTAATTATTATCATTATCCTGAACTTATCCCTATTTATTTGGAGTCAGCGCAGCATATCTTCTTTCACCATAGATCTCCTACATCTATATGGTGGCTGTATTATCTCCTATCTAGCAATAACATCATTCAATACATCCTCATCATTAGGTAAGTAGTAGTAGTTCATTAAGGAGTACGGAAAAGTCATGAAAACAATGGATGTGTGTGAATGGACAAAAATAAGAATAATTTTTAGCATGAATGACTAGAGAGTCATCCATACTCAAAATTATCCTTATTTTTGTCCAATTAATTCTTGTTAATGCTTCATTTGCTACAAAATAAAATTCTTATATTTTTCCATAGCACCTACTTGTAAAAAGAACGAAGTCTATGATTCATGCGCCAACGGCGGATGTGGAAAGTGGAATTGCTCACAGTTAGGACAACCTGATCTTTGTATTGATGTTTTTAAATGCATTGGGGGCTGTATTTGTCAAAAGGGATACTTGCGAGCGAATAATGGTACCTGCGTACCAATTAACCAATGTCCAAGTAAGTTTTATTTAGAGATTATTCTCGGTTAAGATTGTGTACAGTCTTGAAATAAAAGAACCTCGTGAATGCAAGGCCTCCTTTCGCTCGTTCAAATTGTATCTGTGTGATGCTGTCTGGAGTATTCCTTTTGATTAGAAGTCCAGCTTAACCCTTCATCTTCATCTGATCTAGTGAAAAGTCGTTTGCTGCTATTTTGGATCAGTTGTGCGATTGATTTATAAATCATACGGCTTGCTACTGATGCGCTACTGGTGCCCACATATACATAATTATAATAAATTAAATTCCCTTTTCGTGTCTGTATGTGTGACCGCTTTGATCTTGTAAACTTCGCACCAGATTTTGATGCGATTTTCATTATCATTTAGAAAATTTATTCCGGAAAGTTTATGTGTGTAAAACATTAATAAACATACAAAAATGGGTTCCCTATCCATTTGCATAAAATTTTAAGACCTAATATAACTTGGCATACTTTTGTTTCTCCTAATTATATTTTCTCATAACATTACTTACGCATAACAGCTTACGCATAATTTTATTAAGCATAATTTCTCTAATCATAATAATGATTAAGCATAATATTCTAAAGCATACATTTAGCATGCTCGTTTTATCTCTAACGACGTCAGGTCGACGGAGCCCCGCTGCGCGGGGCTCCTATTTCTGTCTGCGGGATTTAAAGGAACCTAACCAAACCGAACCTCGGGGTGCCCCTGAAGTCGTTTAGTAGGTATTATGCGAATTAAATTTATGCAAAAACACATTAGCCTTCAAGATAATTATGCCAACACAAACTGTATGCCAAAAAAAAATGACAAAGTATTATTATGACAAAACAAATTATGCCAAAATAGTTATGCCAAAGTATATTACGAAAAAGAACATTATGCGAAAAGAAGGGATCCCACAAAAATGTTGTTGTTCTGTGAAGTCGTAGAAACAGTGCGAAGCAGGGGCGGGTCGCCAGAAATCATAATATAACTAATTCTTGGAAAAATCTGAACTTAAATATGAATTTTCAATTACAGAACCGCCTTGTGGTAAGAACGAACGATTTGAGTTTTGCCCAGATTCCTTATGTGAACCGCAGAAGTGCACAGAGCTAGGTTTTCCTGTAATGTGTCCAGCATTAACAAGTGATTCTAGCTGTCCAGGACAACCGGCTTGCATTTGTGATAACGGTTTTGTAAGGAATGATGACGGAATTTGTATACCTAAGAAGGAGTGCCGTAAGTACTTTGGTGACTCTTTCAAAGATACAAAATGTTTCGCTAATACTGCATTGACGAAAAATTCCTTGTTTTTACCCAAGCCTCATAAAACATACTCATGGGCCAAACATTCGTTTATTTTCGTTGGATCCCACTTTTGAATCCCATTTTTTAGGTATTAACGATGGATCCCGTTTGCTATTTCCGTTGAATCCCATGTTATAACAACATGTGTACATTTCAGAAGAAAAGTCATTTATCTTTATTAAACACTAAAAAGAGATTATTTTTAGTGGGCTACCCGGAACCGAACTAGTTCATAATTAGCCTATAATGTTCCCACTGCTGGGACACAGGCCTCCGCTCGGTAAGAGGGAGTGGGCCGTAATCTACCACGCGGGCCCAGTGCGGGTTGGCAGATGTCACATGTCTTCGAATTATTGGTTCTAGGACATACCGGTTTCCTCACGATGTTTTCCTTCACCGTTTTGAGAGCAGTGGTGATGAAATAATTTACACAACGTAAAGCGCCTGTCTGGGCTCGAACCTACGACCTACAACTCGTAAGTCGCGGCCGTTACCACTTGGCCACCACTGCTCTCTAACTAGTTAGATTAGGTTAATTATTTTAAAATAAAATGTTTGGTTAGGTTAGGTTAAAACTGTGACCCCTACGCACGAGCCGAGCGAGCGAAGCAAGCGGTGTCGCGGCAGCGGCCGGCGAGTGCCAGAAACGACTAGATTATAATATAGAAAATGAGTTGTTTGTGAAATAAATAGTATACGAAACGTTGGTTGTAACCTAAAAATTTGTCAATGGAGTTTTGGTGAAACATTAGTGAACCCCTCATTTTATTATAAACAATTTTGTTGTTGAAAGTACCCGCATTCAGATTTTTTTAAGCATTCGGGATCCAACGGAAATACTTTTCGGGATTCAACGACAATAAAACGTAATTATCTTGCATTTTTTACATTCGGGATCCAACGGAAATACATAATAATGTTTTTCGGGATCCAACGCCAAAAATATTAAAATGGGATTCAAAAGCGGGATCCAACGAAAATAAATCCAAACATTTTTATAACGAAACTGAATTAATAGACGGAACTTTTTCAAACAGTGCTATCTCTACGTTATTTTTTACAACTTTTTTTTTTCTTTACAGCTTCATGCGGTGGAGATCCAAACGCGGAATCAGGTTGTGGTATCAACTGCGGTAGACTTTGCTCCAATTACAATAAAGGACCCGTAGCATGTCCTAAAATATGTAAACTTAATGCTTGCGACTGTAAAAAAGGCTTTGTATTTGATACGAATACCAGAAAATGCGTACGCCCCAAAGAATGTAGTAAGTGTTAATGTAAAATCAAAAGTCATTTATTCAATTTATCCAAAATTACATAATACTGTCCCCAAAAACGCCCGCCCTTCACCACTTCCTAGTGCTTTCGCTTGGAAGAAGTGGCGCAACAGCCCCAACAGAATTGTACCTAACGTAATCTACAAATTCCATTACCGTCGACCAGGTATAATTATACCCTTTCCGTTCCAATATGTGGAAAAGATGAAGTATATTCGGAATGAATCAACGGTGGATGTCAACTTAAAAATTGTTCTCAATTAGGAAAGCCAGTCATTTGTGTGAAAATAGATCCCAAAAGATTGTATAAAGGGATTTCTTTGCCAAGAAGGATATTTGAGGGAATCTAATGGCGTCTGCGTACCACCAGTAGAATGCGGGCGTTATTATTTTCAAATATAACATCATTTACTTACACATACATACATAAACTCATGCTTTCTTCCCATGGGGTTGATGGGAAGAAGGCGTGAGTATATGCAGAAACTACAGAACTCCACCAGCTACAATCCTTACATACTCCTTTTCCCTTGTTCATGCATCAGTAGCTCTACCATAAGTTTGCACAGCCAAAACTCGCTAGCGTCTCCGTAAATAATATAAACAGTGGCGTGCATTGGTTTTCAGAATAGGTAGGCACTAGGCCGGGTCTAGTCTAGGCAAACGCGGTCACTAATCAGGAAAAAAGTGAGGTCAAAAGTGTGGTTACTTGAGTAGGCATGCCTACTTAAGGGTGATAAATTGCGAAGGTCGAATGTTATGGTATTACGCGTACGTATTTTTAATTTTGTCGTATTAACTTGAACGAGTAAAGAAAGACCAATGACAATGTGCGAATAGTACGGGAGCCGAGTAGGCCGTCCGGCGACTGCCTACTGCCGCGCGTGTTTGTATGAAGATTTTGTTTTTTGTTAGGTATGATAATTTAACGAGTTTCTTAATTGTGGGGCACACACACTAAAATGTAATTGACAGGCTTATGTATCGAGGTAGGCACTGCTTATATGCCTATATGCAATGCACGCCACTGAATATAAATATAAAATATTGTACAGCGCCCCTAGCGGTCACAAAAAGAATTAAAATTCGTACCATGAGCGCTATAGATTTCGATAGATAAGAAACCTAACGTAATCTATTCGATAGTCACTAACGTTTTTCAGCTGTCGCCATACAAAATGGCACCATGAGTCACCAATTTGACAGAAGCTAAGTAGTTTGACTTCCTCGTGGTCAAATCAGTTTGACCATTAAGTTTGACCACGAGGAAGGAAGGGAAAAAAATACGCTTGCGATTGTAGTTACGTAATATTTTGACGTATGAAACATATGTTTACATTAAAATTTTATAAGTTTTTGAATTCTTTGAGTCAAAATAATGTCTGGAGGAGCTTATTTAGCATGGAATATGTAAACGGCCGCTGAATTTGAAGACTAAAGACATGAACTACATGAATTTCAAGCCAACATTACAGAAAAATGAAACTTCTAGCTTACTAATGGGCAGGGTTATTACGCAGCTCGCTAGGAGGCTTTCTGTGAAGAATATTAACTTAAGAGAACTATATTTTCTATCACCAAAATTTATATTTGTCATCAAGTTGTATCACCTAATAAATAGATCTATCGCCACGAAATATTTGTATCACCTAATAAATAGATCTATCGCCACGAAATATTTTCGTTCTCAGATAGCGGGGCTCCGTCGACATAGGATGCAAGAACGAGCGAAGGGCACCCCGAGGTTCGGTTTGGTTAGGTTACTTTAAACCCTTTACACAGAAATAGGGGCCCCGCGAAGCGGGGCTCCGTCGACATAGGATGCAAGAGCGAGCGAAGGGCACCCCGAGGTTCGGTTTGGTTAGGTCACTTGCATTGTTTGGTGACTACATTTTGGTGACAGATCTACTATTTGGAGGACAAACCCTATTATTTAAGAAACACAAAACTAATTAAATTGGTGATAGCTTAAATGATACCCTTAACTTAAATTTAAATAAAAGACATTTACTTACATAATCAGCCTATAATGTTCCCACTGCTGGGACACAGGCCTCCTCTCTGTGAGAGGGAGCGGGCCGTAATCTACCACGCGGGCCTAGTGCGGGTTGGTAGTGTCACATGTCTTAGAATTTTTGGTTCTAGGACATGCCGGTTTCCTCACGATGTTTTCCTTCACCGTTTTGAGAGCAGTTGTGATGAAATAATTTACACAAAGTAAAGCGCCTGTCTGGGTTCGAACCTACGACCTCCAACTCGTAAGTCGCGACCGTTATCACTGGGCCGCCACTGCTCCGACACATTTACTTAAACTACATTTTTATTTATTTTATTACTACCTATATGGGAAACATAAAGCATATACGGGGTGAAATTTTAATTACCTTTTTCCTCTTAAGGGGTCATTGTACTCATCATTATGAACAACTTTTACTATGGGACCAAACATGAAATCGCGAAAAAAAAATCAGCTGTTCCCTACATTTTGACGAGTTATGCGAACATAAATGTAGGGAACAGCTGATTTTTTTTCACGATGTCAGGTTTGGTCCCATAGTAAAAGTTGTTCATAATGATGAGTACAATGACCCCTTAAGAGGAAAACGGTGATTAAAATTTCACCTTGTATAACAAAATAAGGAACACAAAAATTTACATAAAAACATACACTTAGTACCCACTATACTCCATTTGTTTAGGTAATTAACTAAAGGTAAACAAAAAAAAAGTTAACCAACTAAACGTAATACCAGTCTATTCAGTTGTCATGCTACGTCACAGTTGTACTCTTCAATTTAGCAACTTTATAATTCGCTAATGTAATGTTGCTAAATTGAAGAGTACAACTGTGACATAGCATGACAAGTGAAGTGAGTGATATTACGTTTAGTTGGTTAACTTTTTTTTGTTTACCTTTATTTAATTACCTAAACAAATGGAGTATAACTACACAATTTTTTCATTAAACATTGCCCCACACAAAGACATTACATTATTTATTTACAAGCCCCACACTAGGATTTCCTGTGTATCTTGGGTGCATTTACAAACACTAATCTCACATGCACAACCACCTAGACTCATAAGAACACTACCAATATGGTCACTGTGACCATGTGTGTGTGTGTGTAATATCATTTACTTACTTAGATATCCTACATAGAGTTTAAAAGTCCAGTTGGCTTTGATAATAACGTCGTCTCATAATCATCATTGACCTATGGCAGCCCACTGTGAGACATAGGCCTTCTCAATCGAATGCCATTCAACTCGACCTTTGGCCACTCATATTTAGCTGCTACAAGCCATCCTACAAAAAAACTTTTTAACAAAAAAATTAAACCTCCAAAAAAACTGAAAAGCAAAAAATAAAAACCTTTTTTTATTTTACCTTAATAAATAAGTTCTTAAACTAATGCAAGTATACCTAAGTAATTTTGAGTCGGCGCCAAACAAGCAACTTAATATCGTTGCGAGTGGTCGTGCGGAGAGCGCATTTTTTGTTTGGAATGTTATATTTATCGCTGGAGATTTCACGTTGCATTATTAATTTGATTTGGTTATTTCTTTAAATTTAAGGTAATTTAGTGATCATTGTTCATTGATTGTTTGGCGCCGACTCAAAATTTCTTAGGTATACTTGCATTAGTTTAAGAACTTATTTATTAAGGTAAAATAAAAAAAGGTTTTTATTTTTTGCTTTTCAGTTTTTTTGGAGGTTTAATTTTTTTGTTAAAAAGTTTTTATTTTATAATTTTTTGAGGCAATAATTTACTAATTACTACATGCTTAATTTTTGACTACTTTTAAAATAGCTACCTACCTTACTTTAGATATTAACTGTTATATAATCCTACTTTAATTTTTTTTTGTATAATAAAATACTTAAAAAAACAGGCTTTATATACCAACATAGATAGGCCTTTTATTTTAATTGTAATACACAGCTCAGCATTAAAATCTGTGAATTAACAATAAATCACCCCTATTTTCCCACCCTTAGGGTAGGATTTTTTTTCCAAATTTACATGGGACCAACTTCGAGGTATGTCCTATCCAATAAAAAAAGAATTATTAAAATCGGACTACTCTGTAAAAAGTTATGCGTGGTCATACATTACAATCAGTGAGTGAACAATCAATCATCCCCTGTTTTCCTACCCTTAGGGTTAGATTTTTTTTTCCAAATTTATATGGGACCAACTTCGGGGTATATCCTTTCCAATAGAAAAAGAATTATCAAAATCGGACTGCTCTGTAAAAAGTTATGCGTGATCATACATAAAAAAAAAAAAATATATATATACGCGTCGAATTGATAACCTCCTCCGCTTTTTCGTCGGTTAAAAAAAAAAATATACGCGTCGAATTGATAACCTCCTCCGTTTTTTCGTCGGTTAAAAATGGACGTTCCACCTAATCTGAGAATAATACTAATTCTTTCTTTGGTCATCTCCCGGTCTCTTCTGTAAAAATCTTACCCTGGAAACAAGTGAGTGAGCTGTCATTTCATCTGATGCTAGTTATTGACAGTTCACTTCAAGTTGACTTCACATAAGTTTTCACGGTGAGATTTATACAGAATATTCGCTCGTCCAGCTCGACTCTTAAACTCATTTTGATGCAGGCAATACTTAAGTGTTAATTTATTTTTGAACGACTTTAAACTAGTCTCTGTTTATAGGTAGCTGCTTGGAACCAAACGAAGTCTATGATCCCTGCCCACCTAGTTGTCCACCACAAACTTGCGAGAGCATCAACAAGAGGTATCATTGTCCGCTTATGAAAATTGATAAGAAGAATTGTAAGCCTGCTTGTCGATGCAAGGAAGGTTACTTCAGGAATAAAATTGGACAATGTATTTCAAAGGCGAATTGTCGTAAGTAACACAATAACATAAACTCCTTTATTCATAAACGTTGGTTAAAGTTAAGTAGTAATTAGCGACTGTTTAACCATACATTTTTGACGTTTTAACGGCACTTAACTTTAAAAGTCTTTTATAAATAAACCCCTAAATACAGGATGTTACGGAAAGGGTATATCAATACAAACGGGTTGAAGAGTGTATCTGGTCTAGAATCTCTGTACAAAATTTCAGCTCAAAAGCAGTAACTTTGAAAATGCTTAATATTTTTTTATTTCGATAGATTATTAAATTGAAATCATAAGAAACGTGTCACCGCACTACGAGGGTCATTATCCATTATCTGTAGTGTGTCTGTGCGCCTAGTACACGCACATCACGCCGCCGCGCGCCAGTGCAGCGCCGTGATGTTGAAATAAAAAAATATTAAGCATTTTCAAAGTTAATGCTTTTGAGCTGAAATTTTGTACAGAGATTCTAGACCAGATACACTCTTCAACCCGTTTGTATTGATATGCCCTTTCCGTAACAGCCTGTATAGTTAGAGTTAAAAATAGATCGGTATGCTGGCAAAAAGTTGAACGCACTTGAAAGCAGGATTTTAAAGATTATTAGACTGGTTCATGCAATTATTAAAACACGAGTCTGAGACTGTTGAAAGTGTCATAAAACAACTTTTTAGTTTTCTAAGAATTGCATGTGAATAAAGTCTGACACTAAGGTACAGACGCCAGCACATCAACCTACTACAATCTGTCAAATTTCTTTAATAGATTTTGAACTTTATCACTAAAACATAAGGTTCAAAGTTGATTGGGAAAATGTGACAGTTTCGGGTAGGTTGATGTGCTGGCGTCTGTACTATTTTTGTTTTCATAATTAGAACTTTACGATATGAGAGTAGGAAGGTAAAAAAAGTTTGTTGTTGTTAGATGCTTGAATAAATGGTTTTCTGTTGACTGTACAAGTATTTAGACTTCACAGATTTTGTTTTTACAATATCTTATACTTCTAGTGAAATGTACGGGTCCTAACGAGTACTTCTCATGCGGTGGCGCATGTGACAATGTGTGTGCAACCTTACACGAACAGAACCAAACCAACTGCCCCATTGTCAACATAGTATGCAATCCTATGTGCTATTGCGAAAAGGGATACGCTAGGGACGATAAGAATATCTGCGTACCTATTGACAAATGTCCACGTAAGTAACTATGTTCAATTTATATAAGGCCCTTACTATGAATAAAGTGACAAAAACCATTACTGTTCCGTTGGGAGAATGGGATGGTGCTATTCATTCTGTATAACTCCATCTCTTTGTCATACCAAAACGATGATGGCTCCATTCCGTCTGAGGTCGACTGATACGTGATCCGGGTTCATTAGGACACACAGATGTTTGCATGTGACATTTTTGTTTGTAACAGAAAAAATAATAGCTTTATCCTCCGACTTAGTTCACTTTCTAATCGTAAAATCTGTGAGGAACGTTACAGGATAAAAGTATTTAATATGTAAATCCCATTCATGGTTAAAATATCATCCAAATCAATGATTCCGCTGAAGCGTAATTCAGTAGCAAACTGGTAAACTTATTGTTTCCTAGATTATTGATAGATGTTTTTTCTCTGCAGCACCAAAATGTGGAAAGAACGAGAGATTGGAAGACTGTCCAGATCGGTTGTGTACACCGCAATCTTGCTCCCAACTAGGCTACCCAATAGCTTGCCCGGCAATCCAGGGTGACTCCAGTGGCAATCAGACCAGCTGCCCAGGAAAACCAGGCTGTGTCTGTATCGATAACTATGTTAGAGATGATAGCGGAGAATGTATTCCTAAGGATGAATGTCGTAAGTAAAATGCCATTTTATTTTATTTTTTTGGAATTCCTTTTTTATTTTCTAGTCTGAAAGCTTATTGAATAATGTCGAGTCAGATTGACAATTGTAATTTTTTATTTTATTAACATTTGATTTGCTTCTCAGAGACACAAGATTTCTGAAATCGGGTGTTAAATAATGCCGTCTCACGTTTTTTTTATCGTCTGGACAAAAACAGGGTATAAAAGATGAACGGAGTAGACGCCTATGTGGCACAAAAATTTCTTTATTTTTCACAATAATTAAAATAGAAAATCTGTTTTTTTTTTACCTTCAATCCCTTGGTTGAAGCCGGCCGATGGCTTCAATCAAAGGAATGAATATCGCTACGAATTCAATGATAATTTCCGTGCGTAGAGAAGGGTGCCTTTAAGTATATTTTTATATTAAGTATTTGTCCATTCATAACTTTTGTTTTCACAAAATTCTGTGCCCTAGACTTCTTCATCTTTTCCTGTTTTGGTCTAGATCATAAAAAAATCAGCCCGTATACTTAGTCGCTCAAACACTAAAATGTTTAAAAACATAATTTGAACTTGTTTTTCCGGTGGGATTTCCTAAATATTGATGAACTTTCATCCCCATTTAATCTTCCATCATTCTTGAATTTTCAAATTTCCGTCCTTTACTCTGTTTCATTTTTTATTTGTTGAACTCTTGTACAAAATTTCAAGCTTGTAGACCCAACGGTTAATGTCATAGCACACGTATTAAATCGGACAGGGATCGTTACCGTATCGACTCGAGCCATTCAGTATTCTTTGTATGAAACTCCCTACTGCAACGCACACTAATCGGAATCGTAACGTAATCGCCTCGCCTCAAGCTCACGAACCGAGGTGCAGTGCGTTACGGCTCGTCTCTCCCCGCGCTTACGTCTCTCCGTACCCGAGCTTACGCCCCTTCGTCCACCCTTGCCCCTCTCACTCCTCCTGCGGCCTGCCTGCAGCACCATCAACCAGCGATAGGCGAGCCGTAAGCGCGGAGCGCCTAGCCCTAGCCGAGTCGACGTATCGGAGCTTCTGATCCGCTTTGGTTACGTGCTTACGTTAGGTTGACGCCTGTTTGACGTTGAGGCGAAAGGCGATATGGTGACGATCCCTTTCCAAGTTGATGTGTGCGTTTTCTGCTGGGCGTGAATGAATGAATTATTTACAGATTTTCATTGAATAGATTATCAACTTCAGTCATTCCAATAAAATATTTGAACCTGTTCATTTTTACTTCTATTTCGTTTACAGCATCGTGCGGAGGGGATCCTAACGCCGTATCAGGTTGCGGTTCCAACTGCGGCAGACTTTGCTCCAACTACAAAAAAAAGAACGTTATTTGCCCGTTAATATGTAGACTTAATAGCTGTGACTGTAGAGAAGGATACGTATTCGATAGCAACTTAGATAAATGTGTCCGGCCTAAAGATTGCAGTAAGTACTTGGCGTAAATTTTAGAACTAAATACTTACAGGGTGGCATGGACGTCGACGCGCAAACTGTAACCATGAATACAGCATATGATTCTAGACTCCCTAGTGTAGTCATTTTTCGTCGGTTCATCATCATCTGCGTAGCCTTTTCCCAACTATGTTGAAGTCGCCTTCCAGTCTAACCGCATGCAGCTGAATACCAGTATTTTTCATAGAGCGACTGTCTATCTGTCGAACCCTTCGTGATGACAGGCGTCAACATTATATTTTCTTTGCTCCTGTTTCATGTTTTTTATTATAATATACAGGGTGTTACGGAAAGGGTATATCAATACAAACGGGTTGAAGAGTGTATCTGGTCTACAATCTCTGTACAAAATTTCATCTCAAAAGCAGTAACTTTGAAAATGCTTAATATTTTTTTATTTCGATAGTTTATTAAATTGAAATCATAACAAACGTGTTACCGCACTACGAGGGTCATTATCCAATATCTGTAGTGTGTCTGTGCGCCTAGTACACGCACATCACGCCGCCGCGCGCCAGTGCAGCGCCGTGATGTCGAAATAAAAAAATATTAAGCATTTTCAAAGTTAATGCTTTTGAGCTGAAATTTTATACAGAGATTCTAGACCAGATACACTCTTCAACCCGTTTGTATTGTTATACCCTTTCCGTAACACCCTGTATACAGCGTGTCCGGTAATTAATGGATAACTTCTTCAGGGGTCATTGTACTTATCATTATGTACAACTATTACTATGGGACCAAACCTGAAATCGCAAAAAAAAATCAGCAGTTTCCTTCATTTTGACGAGTTATGCGATTAATTAGCGGACTCCCTGTATTATGTACCTACATATTTATTTAATTACATTAGTACCTATACTTAATATACTTTATGTATGTATTTATTGTATTATGTAAATGATACACCACAGACTACCTACAGTAGTTTATTTAGATTAGTATACTTAATATACTTTATGTATGTATTTATTGTATTATGTAAATGATACACCACAGACTACCTACAGTATTTCTCTCTCCTTCGTTGTCTTTGAAAGATCGCTCTTAGCGATAAGACCGCCCATTGTGTCACACTTTGTGATATGCCTGTAATTTATATGGCGTACAATGTACACCAATGTATTAATTTATATTTTCTTAAATAATTTTATTTTTAGCGCAAGTCTGCGGTTTGAATGAAGTCTACGATATTTGCGCAAATGGTGGATGTCAAAAAAGAAACTGCTCTCAAGTAGGCAAACCTAAACTTTGTAGAGACCCGATAAAGTGCATCGGAGGATGTGTTTGCAAAGAGGGATTCTTACGAAACCAAAACGGAATTTGCGTACCTGAAGACAAGTGTCCTAGTAGTAAGTATTTACTTTTCAAATATGTATGTACCTACTTACAACGAAAGAGATAAGTATCCAATTACCTAACTTTTAACTATCTACTTTTACTTAATCTGTTTTATGCTTGTGCTGCGTTACTGAAGTCATATCAATAAACGAATATTGAAAATGAATTGAAAAGATATTTATTACGTGTGTGACTCTTTTGTAAGCTGCATACAAAACTAATCAAGTATGTATTTTTGGCACTAACGAAGTATAATAATTATATTTATTTATCTACAATAGTAGAATGCACAAAACCGCACGAAGTCTACGACCCCTGTCCGCGCACTTGCCCACCACAAACATGCACGGCCATTGGAAAAGCGTACCCCTGTCCACATCCACCTGAAGGCAAAGAATTCTGCCAGCCAGCCTGTCGATGTGAAGACGGCTACTACAGAAATTCTGTTGATGAATGTATATCAGAAGCAGATTGTTGTAAGTAATTTTAATCAGTTACGACTAGACTAGTTCCCTCTGGCCAACCCTGACGTAGGGAGATCTAAGGTCCCATAATTTTTCTGTTTTTTTTTTTCAATATTACTCTTCTGCATTATCTGCATCTCGCAGGTCATCCAATGTAGGTGTTCGGCTATTTAAAACGGACATGTGTTGCCTTAATATTGTATAAAAGCCTCCAGCTGGAGTATAAACTTATATTAGATGATTTTTGGGCAAAGGTTCTTATTACACCTAAGTAATTTTTTATAGGCTAATGGTATACTTTTATGCACCAAGACACACAAGTATGATTGCTCTTACGTAATTACATTATTCAGCGTTCATAAAATTACATTTTGTTTACAGTGAAATGTACTAAGCCCAATGAACACTTTTCTTGCGGCCCTGCCTGCGACAACGTGTGTGCTACATTGGCAACTCAGAACCAAACACACTGTCCCATCAAAAATAAGAAATGCAATCCTAAATGCTATTGTGATAAAGGATATGCTCGAGATGACAACGATATGTGTATTCCTATTGATCAATGTGGAGGTAAGCTCATCGAGTGAAAAGGACGGTATTCACTGCAAGCATTTGCTTCCCGAATTTGTTTTAAAAACATTCGTTGCACGAACGTTTATTACGCAATGAACATTCACTATCGAAACCTTATCCTTGTAATAAGAAGCGCAACAAACAAAGAGATTTAAGATAGGTACATATAATTTTAATGTCTTTGGTAACAAACGACAAAGCAAACATCGATTTGGTGTGAAAGAGAGATGGCGTTATTACAAGACAAATGTAATAGCTCCATCCCCAGTGATTATTTCTACACCTCCCGACGTTGACTCCTGATGTTCTTAAATCGTATGTTTTATTTAGTGTCTTGCAAGGGGGATCCAAATGCTGTCGAAGGATGCGGCAATCACTGCGGTAACCGTTGCTCCACCTACAATAAAGGAGTGACCGTTTGTCCACTCTTCTGTTTGTTACATGGTTGCGATTGCAAACGAGGCTACATTTTTGACGACAATTTGGGCAAATGCGTGCTGCCTAAAGACTGCAGTAAGTATGCTATGCTGCATAAAACCTAGCAATTCAAATTTCCTTCATTTTATATTCATAGGGACTAAATAAAGATGTAAATTTTGTACTGTACCGCCGTAAACACTTTACTAATATTATAAATTAGAAACTAAGTCTGTCTGTACCTATGTTACCTTTTCACGCCTAAACTACTGAACGGATTTCGATAAAAGGCGGAGGAGAAGGATATACAGGAGGCATACAAATGTTAAACAAAGTTCAGCTACTACGAGTTTATGTCACTATCTCCTTCTGGGTAGGCTTCACCAGCCAAAATTAATTTATATTTATTTTTTATTTATTTATATTAACTAGATAAATTATCTAAATACTTATCCAGAGGTCGTCATCATAATATTATGTTTCAAAATATTTATATTTTTACCGTGTATTTTAAGCACCAGTCTGTGGTAATGACGAAGTTTATAACACTTGCATCAATGGTGGATGTGAGAAGAAGAAATGCTCTGATTTAGGACGCCCCGAAATTTGTATAGACCCTTTCAAATGTATTGACGGCTGTCTTTGTAAGAAAGGCTTCTTACGAGCTGAAAATGGAACTTGTGTGCCGATCGACAAATGCCCTAGTAAGTTTATAAATCATTCTTTCTTAAAGCCTGAATACCCGAGCCTGAAGCCGCTCATCATAAGCTCTGCTATCAAATCTCATAACATTGTGATTTGTTGGCCTAATGAAGATCAGGCAATCAAGTCTTGATAAAAAATGTAACTACTTCATAGTTAAGTTAATAGAAATCACTTCTGAATTGAATTGATTGAATTGGACGAAAATTGGTTCGTCTTGATCCGAATTTCTATGTTTCTTTACAGCACCCGTTTGTCCCAAACACGAAGTCTATGACAGATGTGCCAATGGAGGGTGCAATAGAAGACAATGTTCGGAATTAACAGGCCCAATCATTTGTAGAGATCCTGACGAATGTATGGGAGACTGCGTGTGTGTTAAAGGATATTTACGAAATGAAGATGGTGTTTGTGTACCAGAAAGAAAATGCAACCGTGATTACCAATTTTCTTATATTATTAAATAACTTTCTAGGACTCTAGCGCAGTATTATAAAAACCGGCCAAGTGTGACTCGGACTCGCAAACGAAGGGTTCCGTACCACAAGGAAAAAAAACGGCAAAAAATCATGTCTGTTGCATGGGCGCCCCCTTAAATATTTATTTCATTTCAATTTAATTATTTATTTTTAAAGTGAATATACAACTAAATATTCTGTGAAAAGCGTCTATCTGTTACCGTTATAAATATCGAGCAAATAACGGAAAAAAAAATCACGTTTGTTATATGGGAGTCCCCCTTAAATATTTATTTTATCCTGTTTTAGTATTTGTTGTTATAGCGGCAACATAAACACAGCATCTGTGAAAATTTCAACTGTCTAGCTATCACGGTTCATGAGATACAGCCTGGTGACAGACAGACAGACGGACAATGGGGTCCCGTTTTTACCCTTCGGGTACGGAACCCTGAAAAGTGTTCATAGTCATCAGACATCACATGCTCTGTGGCGTAAGAGTGACGGAGTCGACCTGTAAAGCCGTCTTTCTCTCGCACACGCAACACGTGTTGAAACGATACCATTTGCAGACTTTTTCTAGGCAGCACGTACCTATCTGGAGGTGGCACAACAGCCGGTCTATTCTATAAAAATATTAACGTGAAAACTTAGATGAAGTGAGATGTTATTCCACTGATGCAATGAATTAACACTATTGACAGTTCACTTCACCTACGTTTTCACGGTGAAATTTTTACTTCATAGGTGGTCGGGTCATAAACTAAATTTTGTTTCTAGCGCAATGTAACAGACCGCACGAAGTCTTCGACTTCTGCCCCTCAACATGTCCACCACAAACATGCGAGAGTCTCGACAGATCTTACATCTGTCCCATCGAGTGGGGAGAGGATTCCCCCTGCCAACCTGGCTGTGTCTGTGAAGATGGATTCTTCACCAACAAGATCGGAGAATGTATTTCTGAGGAGAATTGCTGTGAGTGTTAACATTATTACAACAGATTCGGTCATATAAAGAACAGGTTAAATATAGCTTACCAAAAATTTACTTTAACAATCTTGATTATCCTTAAAGGCTTATCTGAACTCTTTTATAGTTTTGTTCTTCGACACTCGAGCCTATGCATAATTAAAAACAACAACCGACTTCAAAAAAAACACTACAAAGTGAAAAATAACGTTAATTTCGGAAGTCGGTGTCGTTGCTTCAGCATTTTCGTTTTTTGACACCGACTTCCGAAATTAACGTAATTTTTCACTTTGTAGTGTTTTTTTTGAAGTCGGTTGTTGTTTTTGTAAAAAAGTTTTTATTTTTCACTTTTTAGTTGTACCTACCCCACACAAATTCAATTAACACTAGTGCATTGAAGACACGACTCGAAGAATCATCAAAATTCACATAAAAATGCCGGAGATGCAGTACATTTATGCATATAACTTCGTACATAAGAATAATTACCTAATGTGTTATATACTAAAACCTTCCTGAAAGTATGTAGATCACACTCATGAAAGAATTATCAAAATCGGTTCAGTAGTTTTTGAGATAATCGCGGACATACAAACATACATACATACATACATACATACATACATACGGGTCGAATACAGAACCTCCTTTTTTAAAGTCGGTTAAAAACTTGTACAACGGCCATTTTGTACTACCATGTTACCATGTTATACTAGTACGAGTAGTAGTGCTTAGAGTTTTGCAAAGCCATCGCGAAAAACAAAATCAAACCTACACAGACGATATTTTCTAATACCTAATTATGTATTTTTAGTAAAATGTATGGGACCTCACGAATACTTCTCATGTGGCGGTGCATGTGACAACGTCTGCGACACACTGAGCACACAGAACCAAACCAACTGTCCCATCGTCAACGTTAAGTGCAATGAAATGTGCTACTGTGAAGAAGGATACGCCAGGGATAGAAATAACATCTGTGTACCAATTGAAGAATGTCCAGGTAAAGTAATTCATTATTTGAAAATGAGAAAAACCTAATACAGACTAACTCTCGATTTCTGGAACACTTTATAGTAAATCTGGCCGGTCTATTCTGTAAATAAAATATACTCGTGCTTGTGAGCTTGAAGTAAGCAGTCGTTCCACCTGATACTAAGAATCGCTATGGATTAGCCCTATTGACAGCTGGACAACGGCCTGATTTATATAAAGGGCGACGGGTCGACGCGCAGTGTTCAATAGGTTAGTGTGGGTGTTTGTTAACGCGACGGGCACATACCCGTTGCAACGAAACTCAACGGATACGCGCACGTCGCACGTCGTCCGATGCAGTGGACCACGTCATTTCATAGAAGTGTGTTGACGACGACGGATGTGCGTTTTTACCTATAATTATCATGAGTCATTCGAAAGAAGTTAAAGAACTTTCTTCCGTCTTTCTTTAAATCCTCCATGAGAGCATTGAATACTCCATAAGAAACTCTTTTTAATAAAATAGGATGAACCCATAGCTTCTTCCTTTTTTTTGTAGCTGCTGTTTTTTGTATAAATAGTAGGCTAGAATAAGCTTTTTCTTTGCACTCCACAAAACGTACACTGCACTTCTTCGCCCTTGAAGTAGGTACAGACGCCAGCACATCAACCTAGGTACTACAATCTGTCAAATTTCTTTAAACGATTTTCAACTTTATCACTGAAGCATAAGGTTCAAAGTTGATTGGAAAAATGTGACAGTTTCGGGTAGGTTGATGTGCTGGCGTCTGTACAAAACTGATATCGACAACGACGGAAGCGCTCACGTTATATTTAGCGGATCGTGTACAAAGGTGACCGTTTCGCGTCGGCCCGTTACCCGTTGACAAAAACGGTCATTAACAAGAGGCCTAAGTTTTCATGACCGGCTGGTGCCAAATCTGTTTTCTGTGTTAGCTGTTGTGTTCAGTAGACAGATAATAAGACCAGCCAGAATTAGGACTTCAGAAACAAGAGGGCTAGTGTCACATCTCTAGCTATACCTACAGAAGGAGCCTTCATAATATTCCTCAATTACTTTCAGTGAAATGTTACGGAGAACATAAAGTATTCGATCCATGTCCTGGAACGTGCCCACCACGGACCTGCGAAAGTCTCAACAAAGTATACATCTGTTATCCGGAAACTGACGAGCCAGAACCTCCTTGTGAACCAGGCTGTGTTTGTAAAAAAGGGTACTATGAGAACGCGATTGGACAATGTTTAACTAAGGAGGAGTGTTGTAAGTTATAAAATATCTGTTTTTTTTTAAATGGTTACTATTGCTTTTAAGCTGGCCACATTTTCCATAAACGAGAAACAGAACAATTAAAAAAAATTACTAGATTATTAATTTTACGAATAGCATAAGATGCAAGATTTGGTAGCTCATTTTGATAATGATGATCATTAAGGCGCAGATATACGACTTCTAATGATTTTAAATTCAACATCACGTCTAATCGACCGGACTGATTTCTTTGAAAAAAATAAATGTTATACTAGACCATTTGCTTCGTAATTTGATATGTGAATATTTGCAATTATATTTTTTTAACATAGTGTAATTAATTTGTAAAGTAATGTCTACCGCGGACATAAAAACGATTATCACGCAAACACTATCGGGTGTATTTTCATAAAACTTTCACCATCTAAAAGACAATTTAATTCCCCAAATTTTAGTATACGGTTTTTATTTGTTTGGTGTTTGAGAGTTTTTGTAAATAGATAATTGCTTCATATTTGCAATAAATTACCACGGTTGTGTCATCGCGCTTCTCTTTCTTTTCTATGCAGTCCGACAGTGACCGCGCTTTAGGTCGTGTAGTCGCCTTAAAAGAGACATAATAAACGAGTCTTTATGAGTTACGAAATTAAGGTTCCTCTGGTCAAGCCACCTGCGTTGCTAACTATGCTGACGGGCACAACTTTCTCCCAAAGCTGACATGAGAGAATAACAGTCATAGAGGTATCAGAGCTTCAGCATTTGGCCGCTAAGGTCTTGTCCCTGTTAGTATGTTAATATTATCATCCTTAAATAAATAAATAATTATTTTAGCAGAAGCTAATAAAACTTGCATGAAACGATTAGGGTAGCTGTTGGTAGTCATACCATCACAATCAGCCTATAACGTTCCAACTACTGGGACACGGGCCTCCTCTCTGTGAGAGGGAATGGGCCGTAATCCACCACGCGGGCCCGGTGCGGGTTGGAAGATGTCACATGTCTTCGAATTTTTGGTTTTTGGACATGTCGGTTTCCTCACGATGTTTTCCTTCACCGTTTTGAGAGCAGTGGTGATGAAATAATTTACACAAAGTAAAGAACCTGTCCGGGTTCGAACCTACGACCTACAACTCCTAAATTGAGGCCGTTACCACTTTATTTATATCTTTTTTTATTTCTAGTAAAATGTGATGGACCAAACGAATACTTCTCATGTGGCGGTGCATGTGACAACGTCTGTGATACACTGAACGAACAGAACCAAACCAACTGTCCCATCGTCAACGTTAAGTGCAATGAAATGTGCTACTGTGAAGAAGGATACGCCAGGAATGCCAGTAACATCTGTATACCCATCAAAGACTGTCCTCGTAAGATATTATTTGATTACTTGGTAATTTAGTAGGTAGTACTAGACCTCTTCGTGTAGGAGTTCATTTTAGGACTTCCTAAAGTGAGCTCCTTCAACACTAAATAGTAATTACTACTTGCGACAAACAAATACGCGACAAATGTTACGGCGACAGTACGATATGTCGACCATCAGTGGTGCGACAGCACATCGGCTCGATGTACGTTAGTGCGACTAATTGTTTTCACGACAAACAATGGGACGACGAAACTTTTGATCGACGAATAAAGCGCGAAACAATTTTCGCGGCTTCAAAATATTTTCTCTTTCTAGCACCGCGATGTGGTCCAGATGAGAGATACGAGGAGAGACCCTGCCGGGTCTGCGAGCCTCTCACCTGTTGTGAAGTTGGCAAGGAGATGGATTGTCCACCTGTAGAAGATGATAACTGTAGCGACACACCAGGATGTATCTGTAAACATGGTCTTGTGAGAAACGCCGATGGAATTTGCATACCCATCAATGAATGTCGTGAGTGATTGCGTTGGTTTTTTTTTCTACACTCATTTCTATTCTTTTTTTTTTCAAAATGTTCTCAGATATAAGTTCAACATTAGTGTTCATACCATAGATATGTTTTTTACATTTCTATAGTTCATACACACGAGCGGCAAGCGTCAACGGCAGAGTCAACTGCAGCGGCCTGTACTTGAGCATCGTAGGGGAGGGTGGGGTAATCACGGACGGCGGGTAATGCCGGACACATCAGTTTAGGTGTGTTAGAAAAGGATAGCAGATATTCTCAATGCTTCAATCGCGAGTCGAGTTCGAACGTAGTGCCGGACTGTGAGTAGGGGAGTGAGGCTGCGCACACTTTGCAAGGTATGTAAAATTGAGTTTTTTTCTACAATTTCATCTAATTTTAGTGTAATTTTGAAAAGTTGTATATTATGGCATTAATGACATAGGAATCTGGTATCTTTTATGTATATCGACATGTAATTAGATAAGGTTTTAAAGTACTCAGCACTTGCATCACTCGATTCTAACCTCAAATAAAAAAATAGTTCTGGATATTTCTGTGAATCGGCTAATGACGGACGACTTAGATGGGGCAATCTCGAACGTCCGCAATTACCCCTACATAGATTGATTTTTATCTTTTATTTAAAATATTTGTTTCCACCGGTTAACTGCGGTAGTTTTTGTTTCCTTGTACCTAACCTAAAATATTGTTTTAACAGACTCTTAACTGTTGTGTTATAAATATGTATACTTACTTACTATATCTATTTTTAGATGCCACGACGTTACCAAAGGAAGACTGAGACCAAATACAAATTAGAAGATTTAGAAAAAGCCGTTCACGATGTAAGGAACAAAATACTGTCGTTAGGAAAGGCATCTATTATTTATTCTGTTCCAAAAAGTACTATACATGACTATCTCAAGAAAGAAATAATAAATGAACCTAAAACTGGAAGAAAAGCTATATTTACTGATGCACAAGAAACTGAATTAGAACAACATATAATTAAATGCAGCAAAGTATTTTATGGCTTAACAATAGAAATGGTGCGAAAAATAGCTTTTAAATTTGCAGAAGTGAATCAATTGAAACATAATTTTGACAAAACATCTCAAATGGCAGGAAAAGACTGGTTTTATGGATTTAAAAAGAGACACCCTGAAATTTCGCTTCGTAAGCCTGAGTCTACTTCTATCAATAGAATAACAGCGTTTAATGAAACGGAGGTAAAAATGTTTTTTAACAATTTAGAAGCCGTGCAAGCAAAATATCACTTTGATGGTATCGTATTTACAATGTGGACGAGACCGGTATTTCTAATGTCCAAAGGAATTCAAGAATTTTGGCGCCAAAAGGTCAAAAACAAGTCGGTATGGCAACAAGTGGTGAACGAGGCACGACAACAACAGTTGTTTGCGCATTCAGTGCTTCTGGAAGGTATGTTCCCCCATTTTTTATTTTTAAAAGGAAGCGAATGAATGCTCATTTGTTGCGAGGAGGCAATGCTGACATGATCGCAGCAGTTAGCGATTCTGGTTGGATTAACGAGCACCTATTCGTGGATTGGTTACATCATTTCATATCTTTTGCTAAACCAACTCTTGAAGAACCAATTTTGCTTATCCTAGACAACCATGAAAGCCACATTAGCCTTGCTTGCTATCTGCTTTGTCGCCAGAGTGGAATAATATTATTGTCTCTTCCACCTCATACATCCCATCGCATGCAACCACTAGACCTAACATATTTCGGACCCATTAAGACTGCTTATAATAGAGAATGCGACTTATACATGGCTTCAAATGTGGGCCGAAAAATTACACAGTATGAGGTCGTAGAACTTTTTACGAAGGCTTTTAACCGCATCAGCAATATAGAGAAAGCAGCAAACGGATTCCGCGCAGCTGGTATTTGGCCCATAGATACAACTAAATTTGATGAACAGTTTGTAGATGCAGCAACATCATCACTGGAAAATCCCAGCATTTTACAAAGAGCAGTGACCCCTGATTCACAAATATTACCAACATCAATTGAGCAGCAAAGACCAGCCACACCTTTGGTTAACTTAAATGAATCCATTCCACTTACAAATATTGTTAATGTTCCCATAATGCCACAACAAAAGAGTAAACAAACTTCCAGAAAAAAACATTCTACTGTAATAACGAGCACTCCGATGAAAGACAGTCTTGAGGAAAAAGAACAAAAAAAGAAATATAAAGAGCAGATAAAAGAAACTGAAAAGACCGTAAATACAAATAAAGGAAAAAAAGGAGTGAAAAATCTTAGAGCATTTGCAGATGAGAATTATGAAATTGAGAAGCAAAAGAGGAATGTACCACGCAAAAAGAAGAAAGTCGATAAAGGAGCTACGACGGAGAAAGAGTATTATTGTCTGATTTGTGCCGAAAAGTATGAAGATCCTCCAGGTGAAGACTGGATTGAATGTCACAAATGTAGGTTGTGGGCCCACGAAAACTGCACAAGTGGTGAAAGCACTTCAAAGGGTTTTCTCTGTGATTTTTGTAGGAGTTAGACCACGTTCGTTATTACCCCAACGCATCCGAGATTACCCCACACTGTGTCCGTACTTACCCCACGTGCTGTGGGGTAATCCCGGATACAAGGATTTTGTTTTTTTGATACTAGTTGATTTTATTTTGAAAATATATCTACGTTAAGTATGAGAACAGAAGATTGATTAGTTTAAGTAAACTTTTGGCAATAAATAGTATTCGTAACTTGGTATGGTTTTGTTCTATTTCAATTCTCCCTTAAGTGTTCGCAATTACCCCACTCTCCCCTACTCAAATACACGAGGGACACGTTGTCGACGGCAGCCGCCGATGGTGTCGACGGCTGCAGTTCCCTCATTGACGCGTGGCGCTCGTGTGTATGACAACTTTAGGGGCTTACAGGACCTAAACGCAAAAAACGCAAGTTTTAGAAACAATAAAAGTATATGATCGACTACAGTAAACAAAATCAGAAAAATATATGATATTCTTCAGGATATATGCTAGGTAGATACTTAGTGTGTTGAAAACATAATACAAGTAATTTAATACGATAGAAAAATACAACGACAGATAAATACCAAGACCCCTCCGTGCCTCGGAAAATACGCCCGAAAGTCTGACACAATCAGTCTTACAAAGGGGTTTCGTATTACCCAGTAACTGGTTCGTGGAGGTCAGATAGGCAGTCGTTCCATGTAAAATACTGGTACTCAGCTGCATCCGGCTAAACTGGAAGCTGACCCCAACATAGTTGGGAAAAGGATAGGCAGATGATGATTAGGGTTAAATATCACACATAACATCACGCCAGTAATCCCCGAAGGATTACTTAAGCAGAGATGTAACTATAGTACATTTACTGGGTTAAATAATGTTTTATGTATTTAGACGTTGCTATGGACTTTATGCTGATAAAGAATAAAAGGTGCGAAGAGAAAATTAACGGAATAAATTGTACATAACATTTTAATTCATCCGTATAATACTCGTATATATGTATGTAACAAGGCGATTTATAAAAGAAAAATCGAGCCCGTTTTTGGGGTTCAACACTGAATCAGAAAATGCTAAAAATGCATTAGTTTTTTACTAGTTACTAAAAAAAAACTACCCACCCAACATTGATAGAATGGTTCTCCAGTTATAAGCGTTTGTCTGCTCTTTGTATCTAAGTTTGCGCTTATACACTTAAACAAGCAACTGAAATTGCGCAATTGGCAATTTGTATACAATTTTGAAATTGTCGTAAATTCGTCGTTATTGCCGGGTAAGGTATCCATAGGATTAACAATTTTAAGGAATGGAAAGATATAGGTACAAACATTTACATGCAAACATGGTACAGAAAGGAAGAAAAATTGTTTAGGTATACCTGCACAAATTCAACGCCCAAAAAAACGAAAACCAAGGAATAGATTATTTATGTACACACAGAAATTCTAAGAAACGAAGAATGGTCTACTCTGCGAAACCCTTCATGTGCAAGGAAAAATTGTTTTCGGCCAATTTATCATAATCGTTATTTATTTGCACAACAAGAATTCTAATCTCAAAATTCAAGTTCGCCATGTATTAATGTTAATTGTGCATGACGTTATTTTACACGCGTCGAAAGGCTAACTAATCATTCGTGTTTTCAATTTAGCGTAGCAAAGGTTTCAAGTACGGCTATACTGAAATTAAGTGTTAACAAAATGGGGTATACTGTGCGTATTTTAGGAATCAATAATATATTTAAGTCTTCACACTTGGTGACTGCACTAATTCTCTTGAATGCAGCGTGTTACATTGCAAGTAAATATATTTATTTTACTTACATTATGATATTGGTTCCATCATCGCCTTTTATCATAGTTTATAGCACTGTGTGACCTAAACTCGCACTTAAGTCACGCTTATCTGTGACCATCCTCAGGTTTAAATGTAATGATACTATTATGCCTTTACGATACGCAAATAAGATGTTTGAATAATTTTAGCTTGTAAAGCGCATTACGTAGTCCATTTTTACACAGAAAAGCGCGGCTTAAATGCGGGTTTAGGTCACACGAGCGATATAATAGTATACGATACGTGTGACTTAAGTAGTCCATTAATGCTTACGTCAGACATATCGTTATGTACTATGTACTCGTATTATCATAGTGCTATTTTATTTAATTAAATGAGAACAACAAACAGCCAAATTATATAATAATAATTATGACAAACAGACAACACAAGTTAAATGACCATATTCTTAATTGTACAAGCAGAAAAATTTATTAAAGTAAGTAAGTTGGTAAACACACTACAGCGCGCCCCGCGCCTAATGTTTTACATACAATTTCAATAAAAACGCTTTTCCGCGCGAGGAATTTGGCTCCTTTTCCCGCGCCCCGTCGCGTAGCGCGTTGTAGTGTATACGACTTACCAACTGAACTCCGACAAACTTTACTACGACATGATTTTACTTCGACACTACGGAACTCCGACACGTCTTCATTTCGACAATACTTTAGTTCGAAATGCCTTAAGTCCGACACTACTGTACTCCGATAACGCGTTTCTTCGACATGACTTAACTACGAAACGATGCAACTTCGACGACGTGCTACTTCGACAACTATGGTAGTCCGACATGACTCAATTTCGACATACTCTACTCCGGCATGCTGTACTTCGACAATATCTTACTTCGACGTTATGTATCTGAGACACGATGCTACTTCGAAATTATTCTGCGACATTAGGGAACAACTAAATTTGTGAAAGATGATATGGCTAGAAAGGGGGTGACTACCGAGATGACGACTAATAGAGAAGTATGGAAGAAAAACCATGTTGCACCGACCCCAAATAAATTGGGATAATATGGTGAAGAGAATTATGATAAGGAATAAATAATAACTTGTATTTTAAAAGAACATTATTTTTATTAGAATATAACTAAGCGGTACTCGCTGCCGCTGTGGGTAGAAGTGCATACCGCGCGGGTTTCGTTCAGGTATTTAGTATCAAGTTCCGCGGCTAGAGTGGAATAGTTGGCGCCATAATACCGCCACAGAATACTTAATAGTACTATGTACAGAACGGACACTTCTTCCCCGCACTCATATCAGATAGTACGTATAACAACCATACACAAGATTAGTTGTTCCCTAATGTCGCAGAATAATTTCGAAGTAGCATCGTGTCTCAGATACATAACGTCGAAGTAAGATATTGTCGAAGTACAGCATGCCGGAGTAGAGTATGTCGAAATTGAGTCATGTCGGACTACCATAGTTGTCGAAGTAGCACGTCGTCGAAGTTGCATCGTTTCGTAGTTAAGTCATGTCGAAGAAACGCGTTATCGGAGTACAGTAGTGTCGGACTTAAGGCATTTCGAACTAAAGTATTGTCGAAATGAAGACGTGTCGGAGTTCCGTAGTGTCGAAGTAAAATCATGTCGTAGTAAAGTTTGTCGGAGTTCAGTTGGTAAGTCGTGAGATACGCCTGAAAAAAGGGAGTTTCTTGCCCGTTCTTTCAATAGATACCTAGTACGCTTTGGAATGGATAACTTCATCTTTCTGACTGACCGACCCCTTGACGATTCAAAAGTGACTGTAATTGGTGTAGGTACTTGAAATTAATGCTTTGAGTTTGAGTTTGAAAAGGTAAGTTTAGTAACTGCACCGCCATTGCATCGCGTCTTAATCACTGCGGATGTATTGTGAAAAGTCGCAGGTTTAACCAACCCAAGAATTGCTTTCGATCTCGAAAAAATTTTCGATAGCGTAAAGAATTTACTGCAGAACTCATTTATTTAGTTCACCAAGGCTCGATTCTTGGTCCTTTGTTGTTCAAGTAAGATAAAAACCATAATAATTATGGTTTTTATCTTGTTATACCACGTAGTTTCGTATATTCGGCAGTAAATAGATTACACGAGCTTATAATTTTAATCATGTAACGTTAGCAGAGTATAAGTTTGAAGAGTAATAAATAACAATGGCGGACATTAAAAATAAAATAGGTTTTCTTATTTATGACCTTGACAAAGACACATGTATTGACGTATATAATTGATTTGTTAGAAACAAAAGTGTATTGAAAGCACAGTCCGTTAAATCGATTTAATATCTACATGAATCAAAAGAAATTTAAAATAAATACTCTTTTCTTGACAAAAAAAAAAACAGTTTTGTTAATCTTATCACCACTTTATTTTTCTTAAATGTCTTTTTATTGGTTTGCTAGCTTCAGAAAACACTGCGGTGAATGTCACAGAGGCAAGAGCTCGACTCGATCAGGGAAGCATTGCCTTATCTGGAAAATTTTTACAAGTAAGTATTGATTCTACATAAACTAATCTTTCTTTAGTCTATTTGTGTGGTGTAATCATCAAATCAGGAGATAAATAAATCATTAAAATGTGGTGTGGGATGTAACCTGTGTCGACACCCTCGCGCCATCCCATCTACCTAGCACGGCGGACTGTCAAGTGCTGGGGCGGCTGCTGCAAGAGCAGAAAACCTCAAACGGGGCAAATATAACAATCTTATTGGGAGCTATAAGTTTATTCGGATCTACAGGGTGAAATTGAAAACATGCGACAAATCGAAATGGGAGATTATACTCATCATTATAAACAACTTTTAATATGGGACCTAACCTGAAATCGCGAAAAAAAAATCAGGTGTTCCCTACATTTATGTTCGCATAACTCGCCAAAATGTAGGGAACAGCTGAATTTTTTTCGCGATTTCAGGTTTGGTCCCATTGTAAAAGTTGTTCATAATGATGAGTATAATCTCACATTTCGATTTGTCGCATGTTTTCAATTTCAACCTGTATATGGTTTGAAACATACACAAACATAAACATACAACTATATGGTTTGCCTTGGGGTCCGAGTGCTCATCGTGTATTTCGGGACATCGCCACCATTCACGTGACCATAGAGCTGTCCTATTTTTAGCCCAAAGAATAAGCATTGCCATCCAACGTGGTAATGCCTTTTGGGCACTTATCCCATTGACAGCAATGCGGACAAATTTTTTAATGCCTAATGAGCTCCTCCTTTTGTTTTATAAAATATGTAAACCAACCTACAAAATCAAAATCTAGACTTGTGTTAGCCATTGAATATCTAAATATTAATTTGGAGAATTTAACGTTATTTTTTTCCTTAGTTCCTAGTTTCGAGCAAACCTGATGAAAACTGCGTAGCATCAGCTACATCTCTTATTATCCCCTTGGCACAACTTGCACTATATGCCAAGGGATTGGTTTTAGAAGAACTACTCAAACTGATCGGTCTTAAAAATAAAGAAGAGGTACGTTACATATTTTTAACCTTCAAGCTTTGGATAAAAGGAAAAGAAAGAAAGATTGAAAATATTATGTTTATTTGTGGTAAACGTGACGCAGAGACAGAACACAAATAGATGATTAATTACACTGAAAGAAATAGGCAGTAAATAAAAATGAAAAAACATTGATCTGAACTGCTTTAAACAGTTCCATATGAGCCTAACGTTCAAAACAGTATGTTTTACTGATCCGAAAACAGTTAAAGCTTGAGGCAAAATGTTACCGTCATGACAGTAAACTTTAACGTTTTAAGTAGCTAAAAGGTCACATAATTAACAGTTTTATTCATTTGGTGATATCGTTTCACCAAACCATTGAAATTTACTTATGAGTAATGGTGGTTTTCCTTTTTTTTTTGTTGTTTTTTTAATAAATAGTATGTTCAAGTACTGTTCAGTTACTGTTATAGAAACATTTCATTTTACTGTATAAAGTCAGTGTCTTAATGAAATCCATTGGCGTATCTAGGGATTTTTTCTAGGGGGGGCCTGGCCCCTACCTAACCTTTTTTTTTTGTGGGGACATCCTCATGGATACCCTCCGTCTGGGAAGAACGGAGGGTTATATCGGACTCCTACCGACTAAAACCCCACTGTTCCTTTTACTACCATAAGTCGGTGGCCCGGGAGTACCTGTACATTCGCCGCACCCCCGACTGGTATCAGCCCGCCATGCCTAGCGGGCCCCATCCCCAAGTGCGGGCGATCCCACGACCGCACGTCCTTCCATTACATAAGGCGCGCATATTGCATGCCAGTTGCCACTTCTTTGAGCCCGACTGCTCGAGCGACGACACGGCCCCAAAATCTCCGCCTGCAGGTTCTTATGGTGGCCGGAAATCGTTAAGCGCCCTTCGACGCCCGGCTGCTCTTCTGGTGCGAGTGGAGAGGTATGCTCTCTCTACCTCTCCGCCGCTTCCTTTGCATGCATCACCTCCTCGCAAAAAGAGGCCACAGCATCCCACGCGTTTTAGCTTCCGACCATGGACTGAACCACCGCCGAAAATGGCAGATCACCCTCACCAAGTGTCGTGACAAGGGCACAGCGCTGTTGACCCAAGCTGTACTCCTCCAACGTATGTTGCGCCGTGTCCTCGTGGCAGTCTACACAGTGATGACAAGCAGGTGTCCGCTCCCGACCTATGCGACGCAGTAAGCACCTGCGTCAGCCGGAAACTCAGGGCGCCATGCTACCTCTCCAGCCATTCTTCCATAACAGGCCTTACCGCCACTATTGTGGCGAGCCCCCACCTGGGTTGCGCATGTCGCTCCCTTCCATTCAGCCACAGGATCTGACGGATCTCAGTCCTTCGTGGCTCGAATTCCCGAGGAACCGGAGGCTTACCACGCACAAAGCTCCTTCCGCAGCGATATAGGGACGCAAGGATTTTTGCGTCCAGATCCCAGGGCGTTGATCCAGCCAGGAGAGTTGCTGCCTCGTAGGAGATCGTACGGTATCCTCTTATCACCCTAACAGCCATCGCTCTTTGCGGCCTTCGCAATATTGCAACGTTGCGGGCCGTCAGTGTCCGCCCATACGGGCGACTCATACAGAGCCGTGGACCGCACAATCCCCACGTACAGTCTCCGGCAGGAGGCGTTGCCCCCCCCCCCCCAAATTGGGTAGCAGTCGAGCAATAGCAGCTGCGACGCTCATCAACCTGGGGACCAGCCGCTGAATGTGCGGCCCGAAGTCCCACCGGCTGTCGAGGACAAGTCCGATGCGGACGCCTCCTACCACTATGTGTAAATCGCGTGGTGGCTTGTTCCGAGGCCCATGCATCAGAGGGCCTCAGATTTGTGCAAAGGCACCTCGAGACCTGCGCAACCCCTGCCGTGGCCTGTATGGCCGATTGCCAATGCGTTTGCCCCCGGGCCGTCTAATCATAATAATACTAAGATCTACAAGAATTAAATATTTTCGTGATAACAAAAAAATGAAATGGAATGTATTATGTAGGTTATAATAACATTGTGTAGGTCTTGGTGGTAAATTATTTATTTGATTGCTTTTGTGTGAAGTTATATAATTATGTAAGTAGGTATCCAGCTTAAAATTTCGAATAGGTCCCCAAACATCCTAGGGTGGGCCTGAGACCAGTCTAGGGTGGGCCGTGCCCACCCGGCCCCCCCCCTATATACGCCAATGATGAAATCGCTTTGATGTGGTGTAGTAAGAAATTATTTTTATCAGTGTAAATACGACAAAACCTAATCAACTTCTTTGAAATCTTCTTTTAGATAAAGGCCTGTTTCCCCGCGTTAACAGCCGAATTCAACAATCAAACAAATGTCGTATTTGAAGCGGCTACCAAATATTACGCAAACAAGAACCGTCCACTTAGCCAAGATTTCATACGTGACTCGTCACTATATTTCCAAGCTGGAGGAGAAAACGTCGACTTTAGTCAAAATGTTCCAACTGCTGCTTTAATAAACAAATGGGTGAGTCAAAAAATTACAGTTACATAATCTGGAGGCGGCCTGTTATAAAAAAAAAACCGGTGAAGTGCGAGTCGGACTCGCGCACCGAGGGTTCCGTACAAATTTGTAGATAATAATATGCAATAAATAGTTTATCACAGGATTTTTTTTGTATTATAACTACAAATTTACGGTTTTCGGATTTTTTCCTTTACTTGTGCTACATGACATTGCTTCTTGCCAAATTTTCAAGTTCCCTATAGGTTTTGATTCCCTTGCGAGTGCCAAAATATGCGGCATAAACGGTGAGCATCAAAATGAAGGGACCAAACCTCCAATGTCTGGCATACATATCTGAAAAAATAATACCATTAATCTACTATTTCCTACCTTTGCTATAATTTTAGCTACCTCATCATATCGGAACATAAACGCCCATCTTTTGATTGCGTTGACTTGGAAGTTTGAATTTTTCAAGGCTTCAAGAGATTGCTTAACTCCACGCGTTCTTGAGAAAAACGGTCTTGATAGACGAACAGACAGACGGACAACGAAGTGATCTTATATGGATCTTTAGGGCCGTTTTTTCTTTTGAGGTACGGAACCCTAAAAAAAACTGCTGTATTGAAATCCATTCTATCATTTATTTTTTTTCAACAGGTATCCGACCGTACTCACGGTAAAATCCAAGATCTTGTAAAACCGGAAATGTTTTCTAGTGATACAACACTATGTTTGGTCAACGCAATTTATTTCCTGGTAAGAATTTGCCATAATTTTCTGCTTAAATAAGACAGTAATCCAGAATCTAAATATTCGCCTTTTTTCCAGGGTAATTGGGTAAAACAATTTAATCCAAAGAATACTCAAACCAAAGACTTCCATAAAAGTAACGGAAAAACTGTACCTTTACAATTCATGTACCAACAAAATACTTTTAACTACGCTGAGAATGACCAATTCCAGGTTTGTATTTTTTTTTTATATTCCTATCCAGTTTAAATGAACAAATGCCATAGAATTTATGTAACCTTTTGGTTCAATCATTCTAAGTGCATGTATTTGTATATCCAACATAATTCCCTTGTTTCTTATTTCAGGTCCTAGAAATGCCTTACAAAGGCAACAATTTCAGTTTAATGAGCGTTCTTCCAAGAAATAAAGCAGACTTACTGGTTACACTTGAGACTATTGGAAAACCTGATGAGTGGAACAAGATAATGCAAAGTCTTACACCTCAAAAATGTGATGTTTACTTCCCGAAAATGTTGATAAACACCGAAACAGATGTAAAAGCACTGCTTAAAAAGGTATTATTATGCTATTTTTAAAGATATTTTCACTGTTATCTTTGTTATACATCAAACCTAAATGGAAAGTTGACAATCAATACATTTTTTTTTTTTCAAAATTAACTTTGCACCATTTTAGTACGGAGCCAGCGAAATGTTTAATCCAAGCAGTAATGGACTTGTAGGAATATTAGAAAAACCGGAACAGATGTATGTTTCTGATGCTGTACAGAAAGCTTTCATGAAACTTGATGAAACAGGAACTGAGGCAGCGGCTGCCACTGGTATGTATCGACAACACATTGTAACGGTCACGCAAGTCACACTGAAAGAATGAATGAGAGATCAAATTACTGAAAGGATTTATTATGGCGGATGCTAGAAGAAAAGCCTGTAGAACTGCCCTAGAAGGACATACTCATATCATTTAGGTGACGTCATTAAAAAAATTAGGTGCCTAGTACTCGTAAACGGCATACGGGTATGACCAGATGAACGTGGAAAAAGCATCATAGATAACGAAATCTACGTTAGTATAGCTACATTTGTAGGTACTACCTTTTTAGACAGTATTTTTATCTAAAAATGCAAAGAATGTTTCTTTGTGCAGGTAAATCTTGTACAGACGCCTGCACATCAAGCTACCCGAAACTGTCATATTTTCCCAATCAACTTTGAACCTTATGCTTATGATAAAGATGAAAATATGATGATGATTGTAGTAGATTTATGTGCTGGCGTCAGTACTGTAAATCTAAGTGTGCGAAGAACGTCTCTTCAATATTTTAATCATTCCTACTTTATTTACAGCTATCGTTATTACTAGAAAGAGCCGCCCTTTAACTCCGTTTTATATCTTCAACGCTAATCACCCTTTCCTATTTTACATTCTTTATAAGAAAACTGTATTATTCTGCGGAGCCTTTGTTCACTAAGGTGAATTTACTCTAAACATCAATTGACCAAAGGTTTTTGATTTTTCAGCTTTAACAGTGACCACTTTGTCAGCCCAATATCCTCCTCCGAAGAGATATATCTTTAAAGCAACAAAACCCTTCATATTCTATATAATGTTTGGCAAAATACCTCTGTTTTGCGGGCTATTTGTAGGGGCGCAGTAAAAGGTGAAATTATAGAAATCATATAACAATTTGTTTAAACTTACCAATTGGTGGTCGGTTCGTGGTGAAGGACATGAAATGTATCGCAAGCACTATTTCTACCTTTGGGACTTTTCCTTACATTTCTGAGTTCATTTAGATCATAAGAAATCCCATATGACAAATTATTTGTCATATGGAATTTTACAATATTAAGTTCTTAATATCTTATTGTTTTATATTTACAGCCGTTATTCTATCAAGAATGAATATAGCACCTGTAAATCCACCAAAAGTTTTTAATGCTAACCATCCGTTTTTATTTTATATAAAATTACGAGATATGGTATTATTTTCTGGAGCCTTCGTCCAATAAGGTGAAATAAGATGCTCTAAATGCATATTTGTGTGCTTGTGCATGTATATAAAATGCCAGATTTTAAAACTAAATTATGAATTATTTTATATTTCTTTGCTTACATGCGTTACCTACTTATGCCTGCAGAATAGTTTTATTCAAAATTTATTACTATTTTTATTTGTCTAGCTACTAATTTCGAACACCTTGTTTACGAAGCGCATCTCGATTTTCAACTACAAATGACTTGGGCTCTGTAGATATCTTTACTTTAAGTCATATTTTTAATTTTCAGCTGTTATAGTCGGCCTTACGTCATCTATGTATCCTCGTCCCAAACCCTATGAGTTTATGGCAACTCGCTCTTTCGCTTTCTATATATTATTAAGAAGTGAAGAAAGTCCATACAAAACACCTTTGTTCTGTGGAACATTTGTAGGAGGAAAGTAAAAGGTGAAATAAAATGAAATAATGCGTAATCTAGTCATTTTGAAATGGTGGTTGGTTGAATGGTGAAGGAGAACTGTTTCCACAAGCACTATATATTATTTCTTTTATATATTATGTAGCTTTTCACTGTTATAGTATACATTTTCGCCAGTCATCATAAACATACAGATTTGGTAGTCTCAGTCCTACATATCCAGAATACAAAATATACCACACATTCAATCTCTTTTGAGATAGTTTTCAAGATCTTTAATTATCGATTCTTATCCTTTTACAGCTGTAGGCCTTGCTGGAAGCGCTGCTCCCTCATTTCCTCCAAAGAAATATATATTCAATGCAGACCGTCCTTTCATATTTTATATCGTTTTTGGCAGTAGCACTTCTATATTCTGTGGAGTGTTTGTTGGTGGCCAATAATGCGAATCTTTATTGGTAATCACTGTATTTATCATATTTAGGTTTGTTTTCGAAAATAACAATTTGTTAGTCATGGTTGTGGGAATATTGAATAGTAAAGTGTAACAGAATCTTTTCGGTAGTGTTTTCAGTGGTGTTCTTATCATAATTGATGTCATATAGACCGTAAGTTTTAACTAGTCTATATAAATCTTCACTATATACAACATGTTGCGTCGCCCTGCGCTAGGGCGTCTTTACGTCTTTTGAAGGACGGACTAGATTCCGTCTTCTCGTTCCAAGTCCATATATCCAATTTATTATGTCAGTGATACCAGTTCATTTATGGACTTCGAAATTCTGAAAGTTTATTGAAGAATTTATGTCATAATATTATTAAAGATGAGATGATTGATGAATTTTACTCAGTTATCGAAAACTGATGTTTTTTTGTCGCTTTTGTCAAATAACTTTGCTCTTCAACTTTTATTTATTCCTTTTCAGCTGTAATTGGAGTTCGCTCAGCTTCTGTCCGAGTAGATTCTCCAAAGATCTATTTATTCGAAGCTACACATTCTTTCATTTACTATATTTTATTCAAAGGCGTTCCTATATTTTGTGGAACATTTGTTGGAGCCCCATAAAGAGGGTTGCAGTATTGTGACGTAGGTAAAATAACCAGAGCTATTAGCAAAATTGACAGTGGTGCAAGGTATGGTGATGGTTTGGTGGCGGTATGTCTAGATCTAATATAAGGATATACAGGGTGAATTATTCAAGTGGGCGTGGATGGCCAAATTCGAAACTATGAGGAATAGCGAAAAGTACTCAAAGGAGTCCTGGGCTCGATTTTGATGAAAACTAAAACAGCATCATTGGGTTTTTGAAAAATCAATTTTCTAGCCAGGAATCGAACCTGTTGATTCTGAAAAAAAAAAACACCATTCGATAGTGTCATAGTGTGTGTGAAAATTATTAAAGCAACAAAACTACAACCATGATCACGTCGTATGGCTGCATCCTCCAGATTTCTTATTGCAGTGGGATGCTCAATGAGTCTTAGTGATTGTGGCTATATTCACTCGTGGCCGTGAATATTTTATTAGGACTAGGTAGTGAACTACTACAGGCTAATAAAGCAATTGTAATAACTGTGGAAAGGACCTTACCTAAAAGTAGGTATTAACTACCAAATTAAAAGGCGCTGGTTCTAGCAGTAAAAAAAAGTAATGTCAATCAAAAATAAAAACCAAAAGGTAGAAAAAGCATAAACAAAAGGTGCAAAAAGGTAAAATATCAAAAAGAAGAGAAACGCACAGTAGGAATAATTTATTCATTCAATATTTGATAAATTGAACATTGTTAAATACAGGTCGACTTGAAAGACCACATTCTTTATTTCAGAAATAGGGTATGAGACTGAAGTCTCCATGTACCCAGAGCCAGTTACAGTTTTTGAAGCTAACAGGCCTTTTATATACCAGATATTGTCTCGAAATATACCAATATTCAGCGGGACTTTTGTAGGACAGTAAACTGGGGTGGCCCTCATGTCTTCAACGACACGTAAATACCGAATTATTTTTGTATTGTCATAATTTATTGGGTCTCAGAAAATAACTTCTAGTTATAACTTTTCCTTTAAAATACTTCTTCTTTCTTTCTTTTTACCTCTAATTTAAGGCCCTTTATTGTAAATATTTATGTACAGTAATTATTTCAATAACGATAACTTCAAAACTCTCACTCAGTTCATTACGGTTTTTTCTCGTCTAAAATTAAAAATAGGTAAACCGTAATAAATGTGTATTTTTTCATGCATTCAAAATAAAAATATTTAAGAATGTTAAATAAATAATTGACATAAAAGAATATCGCGCTTTATTCTACACGAGGTTAAATAGGTAATAATTTACAAACAAAAAATAAATTAGTACTGATTTTCAATAATAATTGACTCCAGTCTCCTTTCTTCGACTTTATATTATTTTTAATATTTAGGGTCTTATATTCTTGCTTTAAATACGTGGTTTCTTCTACCAGCTAGACACCATAGTGTCTTATTATTATTTTTAAATTATACTTTTTTATTTGTATTCTAATATTGGGAATGTTTGGCAAAGTAAGCTTAATACTCAGTCTGCTGACTTTGCTTGCTATGTGTTCCTTATTTAACATTTTTGCTGTATACCTGATGTACTGAATTAATTGATATGTTTCTTTATTACAATGTAAATAACGATCAATTTTCTTCTTCCAGGTGTGGCAGAAGAAAACTTAAATGTTTTGTTTTGGAATAAAATTTTGGTCAATATTAAATTGTGTATTTATTTCTCACCCAGTGACCTCTCTTTTTTTAGGTGTTATCAGCGAGGCTCTGAGTCAGTACATAACTACTTGAAAACTTAGTATTACATTAATCTACTTCATGGTACCTTCATTCAGAGTAAAGTATCTACTTTATGTTAAAACAGTTTAGTACTCTGATTGTTCTCACCCCGAAACACTTATTCCCAGATTTAGAAAAATATATTACCAATCAATTTGAATACAAATTGAACAAAGTTGCCGGACGATCTACCGTCGTCCTATAGACAAACGAACTAAACCCTATAAAATAACCTAATGTTTGTAACCAGACAGAACAAATTACAGTACCTACATTATGACGGTTACCAAGGACAGACCATTGAGGGCCTAGTTTCCAATTAACAGGTATTATAGGAACTCCCTCGGGGATGAGAATATCGACAAGACGGGATCAAATGAAATTACGAGTTAGATCTCACTTATCCAAGCAAAATCCTAGATAATCTTCTGAAGGAAATGTTGTTATGGCCTGTAGTCCTGGTTAGAATTGAACGTTTGTTTCTCTCTCCGACAAAACTGATTGATAGTTTAATCCTCTTCCAATTCTTCAGTTTCCAATTTAAATGATGAATTAGATAATACTTAGATGAATGGATTTCATCTGATAATGTGCTTGCGAATTGAAACCAGATGCTAAAGGACCAATTTTGAATTTAACGTTCACTATAAAATTAAAATAGGGATTAAAATACTCGTTAGATAAATAATAATCTAGTAACGGCCTGGCCACGAACTCGCCGCTATCAGCGCAGCGGCAGCTTAGTGCGGGGCGGCGAGCGGTAAAAACAAATATACCAAAATGTATGAACCATGCCCCGACGCACCGCTCGTAACGTCAACGCTAGACAAAAGAAACCGCGCCGCTAGCCGCTAAGCCAAAAGTCTTGGCCAGGCGGTAAGGGCTGATTATTTAATAGTCAGATAACTTATTCTGAAGAATAAATAGGACAGTTTGACATAATTTCTAAGCTTCAAAAGCTGTCAAACCGCAATAATTATACCACAAATAAAAATTATAACACCGAGTAATTCCGGTCGGATCCCCTGAACCCGCCCCCCCCCCCCCCCCTTCGACCCCCTGCTAGTTCGTCTTCTGTTTTAAACTTTGTCTTTAATAATGTCTTATCCACTATAAGCTTTCTCATCCCGGTTTCCTGACCATCCTATTCTAACTAATATTATAAATGAGAAAGTAAGTTTGTTTGTTTGTGTGTAAACCACTGAACGGATCATTCTGAAATTTTGTATATACGTTGTCAGGTATACAGAAATGGACATAGGGTACCTTTCATCCCGAAAAACAGTGCTGTTTCCGAGGAAAACTACAATAACGTTATTATGATAATAGATGGCGCCACGTGTCTATTGAACTTTGTCACATTATTTAATTCTGAGACGGTACGAAGTTCGCCGGGTCAGCTAGTGTTATATAAAGCTTAAATGGCAGTGTTCTTACAAAGTTTTACTGTCACAATTACTATGCGAAGATCTATTTTTTACGACTCTGTATAATCCCCATAGATTAAGTATATTATATCAGAAGATCTGAAAATAGAACGAGCAATACATCACTCGGGCACGGACCGTGTGAGACTCCCCCTCTCTCCCTTGAGAATCCTATATTGATGATTTAATTAAGCAGTTACCCTCAAACTTGTGTATTGGGATGCTCCAGTTCGCGACCGTCGGAGTATCCTGTCCGTTACATCGGAATTTGTAATTAAGAAACAACGTCTCGCAACAAAATCTGTTTACGAAGTCAGCCGAAGTATTTTGTCTTGTTCACTGCGGTTTAGCGTAAACATCCACATAGGATATGTGATAAAGTAAAATAGTTCGCGTTGTTAGACGTTCGCTGTTGAATGATTTCTTATTGAATGAACTTTGCTTGAACGCTTCAGTACTAATAGCGTTCTCAAAGGATAAACACAATATTAGAGTTCTTATGGAAAGCTTGGATCCGGATAATCTGTTTGAAGAAACAAGCAAGCTATGTAATATTTTAACTATAATAACAAGAGTAGAGCAGTTGTGGCCTAGTAGTAACGGCCGCGACTTACGAGTTGTAGATCGTGGGTTCGAACCCAGACAGGCGCTTTACTTTGTATAAATGATTTCATCACCACTGCTCTTAAAACGGTGAAGGAAAACATCGTGAGGAAACCGGTATGTCCTAGAACCAATAATTCGAAGACATGTGACATCTACCAACCCGCACTGGGCCCGCGTGGTAGATGACAGCCCACTCTCTCTCGAAGAGGAGGCCTGTGTCCCAGCAGTAGGAATATTGTATCCTGATTATGTTGAAGTATTTTAGTAGCGGAATAATCAACAAGTGAATGACAATGCTCCTATCGTTATCCTATTGTTGTAACAGATGTTCAAACTTTAGGACCCGTGGCTGTCCCTGATGACTGTTAAGGATATTCGCCTGACAATCGGGTCCTTTGGGACCTGTAAGGGGACTGTAGTTAACACTAAATGGTCACATAAGCAATGCGTGACCATAACGGTACACTTGAACCCTGTAGACCTTCTGTGTGAGTATGTATATTTAAACAAGTATGTAGTAGGTTTTTCTTACTAGCCGTCGTCTTGTCTAACCTGAAGGCTGTTCATCCTTGCGATCCCGTCATGTGCATCTGGCTAGCCTGGCCCCCTTCCTTTAGGTGGTGCAAGGTGTATCAATCGAATGTACTCCACTTCAAAAGCATATGTACCCACTTCATTTATTATGTGCCTCTTTGATAAAAAAAATTAGAAGCTCTCTTTGGTGGCCGAGCCAGCCTGACGCACATACGATCATACGTATAGTCCGCTTATCTTAAGACATGTTTATTAAAGCAAAAGTTTGAGCACCGAGAGCCATTCATCATCTTTGAAGTTATCTTCCCTTATCGCCTCGAAACTATCTAAAATCATACTTTCAACAGGTAAAGCGAAACGAGTCGATAAGTAAGACCAGTAAATTAGCTTCGGATAACATCGAAGTTCATCGTAAATTTAGCTCAACTCCGTCGATTGTAAAGACCGCTAGCTCTCCGGCAAATTGATCTTATCGGGAGGCTACCCACTGTTCATAGTTAGTGGTCCATAGTTCATTGTGAAATTCGCAAGCGGTGCTAAACTCTGACGGTCAACTAATTTACCGGCAGACCAATCTTTACCTTAATAGTTATGGTATAGTTGTAGCTCCAAAGTCCTCCAGTTCACTGCGACCGCTAGGTAAACTTGGCTGAGTCTCACAATTTGTATAGAAATAATTAAGTACCACGATTTTCTGAACAAGATCTTCAAAAGTTTTGTCCTAGTTGGTTTTCATTCCCATTTAGTTGCAGTAAAAGGCTTTGTAAGGATTTGGTACAAATCAGCGCAAATAAAGTCATCTCTGTAAAGCAATTATTTCTTCAATCATTTAAAAAGACCGCGACGCGAACCTCCAATCGACAAACGTAAGGGGAACGCCCTCTCAGGCTAGGTAGAGCGACGATCTTAGCAGGGTTGGGCAGCAGCTAGTACCAGCTGGAAAGTTGCCGAGAATCGAGTTGAATGACTTGCGATTAAAGAGGCCTATGTCCAACAGTGGACTGCTGTAAGATGATGACCTGCCTAATTAATTTGAAAATGCAATTTTCCGATTCACACACACATTGTTTATGACAAATGAAATCATAATAGGCAGACTATTTATGGCTTCAACTACTCCAAACGCGAATATAAAAGAACATACTGATCCTAAGCAGATAAATGATAATGATAAATAAATGATGAATGATTTATTTCTGTAAGTAGGTTTGTACAAACACTTTTACACGTCAATTATATATATTTTTTTTTGCAGAAATTTGATTGCTTTATTATTATAACTTTATTAGGTATCTGGCATCTCAAATTCGAGATAGTTTGAGCCGAAGAAATAGTTGGCCACAGTTGATCGGACTAACGCATCAAAGACTATGAAATTCCACATGACCATAAGCATGTTACAAAGATGTAAGAAAAAAATACACACACGGGGATTAATGAAAGTTTAAAGATCAAAAGAATAGTCAAGATTGCTTAAACTTGGTAGTAATGAGCTATAACTAATAAATAGCTGTAGGTACCTATGTGTGCAACGTGCATTATTTTGTAACGATGTTAAATTGGCAACGAAAAGGAAAACTAGTAGAAAATTGGCAATTGATGGAAAGGTTTCCATAGGTAATTTTTAATAACGATAAGTAGATGGGCTTGTGGCTACGTAATAACAGCCGCATGGGTCGATCGATCGGGTGAAGCAACGCTTGCCGCGGTTGGTCCGTAGATGGGTGACCATCTTCACATACCAAGACCCCTCCGTGCCTCGGATAGTACGTTAAGCTGTTGGTTCCGGCTGTCATTCGTGGATCTTTGACAGTCGTTACGGGTCGTCAGAAGTCCGAAAGTCTGAAAACCTGTCTTACCAAGGGGTATCGTATTACCCAGTTACTGGGTTGTGGAGGTCAGATAGGCAGTCGCTCCTTGTAGAATACTGGTACTCAGCTGCATCGGGTTAGACTGGAAGTCGACCCGAACATAGTTGGGAGAAGGCTAGATAGATGACTATGTAAATAATGTAAAGTAACAAAAGTAAAGGGAAAAAATAAAAAGGGACCGTGATTATTGCAAATCAAAAGAGGCTCATACTCTAGTACTGAAGTAAAGATCGAGTACCTGTCATTCGTGTCCAAGGGGCTGATGGTTCTTATTTTGACCACTCAATCATGTCACCCATTTAATCCAGAGACAAAAAAAAAATATTTTCGACAAAATCATGGCTTAGTATAAGCCTCAGACCAAATAAAAAAGTCAAGACATAGCTCTGCGAACAATACAGTGAAGCATGCCAAAACTACACCTCCGCTCTGTGCATACACGCTCACACGCACACATTTACAATCAAACTACACCTCACTAAGTGCACACATGTTTCGGCTTCACTTTACTGATGACAGTCTAGGTTTTTTATTTGGTCGGAGGTATAAGGATCAAACTTCAAAAAAGAGTACGTAAAGATATGAATATACCTGAAACTAACAACACATAAAGTGTGCCATATCACCGCCTTCATAGTCCATGTCTCATAAAATTACTTGAGAACACGGCCAACTTCGTTCTGACTTAACTTAGTGCTGGAGTACATAACTTGACTAACTATACGTATAACTAGGCCACATTGTGCTTATATGGCTGGTTTATTTATGTGTAAAATATATGCCTTAACGAAGGAAATATTTTACCAATGTAACTAAATGCCACCAGCACATCTAAACCACGTTCAAAAGGTGTCAGTGTCATCATTGAATCACTGTTGTGGAATATTGACACTGATAACTCTTGAACGCTGTTAAAATGTGCTAATCGCGTTCAGTTCCTTGGTGTAATTGGCACTTAGTGTTCTTTACATACCTCAATAGCTATGCTAGGCCACGGGCATTGCCATGAGTCACCAAATCGGAATGGCAGGTCACTTCACTTAAGTTTTCGCGATGTGATTTCAACTTTTTTATATAAATACACCGGCAGCTTTTTCAAGGTTTTCCTTCGCAGTAAGTCAGTGGAAACCCTATGTGATTATTTTGCTTCTCAGCTTGTCACAAAACTTAGAAAGAAAGAAAAAAAAATGTTTTTATTCTGAACAAACAAAACACACATTACAAAAAAAGATTACCTACATAAAATACCTACACACATACAAATTAGCCAAAAGCCTCGTATTCAAGCAATAAAAGGTTGAAAATATTGTCTATTGCAGCAAAATGCTGTGAGGCTGTGACCTTGGACAAATCCATCGTCGTTAGCGCTAATTTTTAGCAAGTACCTTTCGAATGACATAAAAACTTAGTACCTACTTATTTTTTGAATTTAACTATGACTGCTATTTTGTTTTTAAATACCTGTGAGCGTTTAATTTCTGCAACATTTCTTGCAACTTAAAGTAAAGAAAGTTTACTCATAAGTTTCTCGCCTACATCATTATTTTCTAGAAAATTAACCTGCTAATATAACTTGACGCTCACGGCTTTTGAAGATGAACGATAACGTTAATATTGTGTCAGAACACCGTCTCATTGATCTTGTGGTTACAAGTGCGACTGCTAAGAATGGGCCTCTGGGTTTGATTCCCAGGTTGAGTAAAGTGTGATCGTGGATCGTCGAAGTGTGTCGACTTTCGAGTAGTAGGTCGTGGGTTCGGACCTAGGCAGGCGCTTTTCTTTGTATGAATTAATTTATCACCACTGCTCTCAAAACGGTGAAGGAAAATTAAGCATCGTGAGGAAACCGGTATGTCCTAGAACCAAACATTCGAAAACATGAATAGAATGAATAAGACATGTGATATCTACTAACCCGCACTGGGCCCGCGTGGATGATTACAGCCCACTCTCCGAGAGGAGGCCTTTTTTTTTAGGAGGCCTGTATCCCAGCAGTAGGAATATTATAGGCTGATTATGCTGAGTGCAATACGCTTTCCTCCCACTGCAGCAGAAGGACAGATAAGCATTATCCCGGAATAACAAAATCCCAGATTAGCAGAATGACAGATTTGCATAAAGGCTGAAGTACAGACCCACACAGAAAACAAAAATAAAATTTAATAAGTACCTAGTTACAATTCATAAAATTTTATTTGAAAATATTAATCTTTAAGACGAATTAGTTCGTCTTTGTAACTTTGGTCAAACGTATCAAACATTCTGTTGCAGATGTTACATAGGACTGAAATTTAACTAATAAAATATGGGTGAACCCACCTACACCTGCCTACCCCTTTAGGGAACTCAGCCGTGATGATATTTAGTAAGAGCAGAGCAGTATACACTCGGATATAATTAACATTTTGTTGATTGTTCTCGGGCTTTTTATCAAAAAACCGCTGAAGCATCTTATGAATTCCTTTGAAAAGTAAATTAACATTTCCCTGTGGTTCTAATCGTTTCTTTTACTGCGCTTCTTCACTCACCGTTTTATTTTTGACTCAAATAAAAAATTGTTAATCAGAATCAAGTTTCCATCGCACGTACTCTCTTCATATCTACTAGTTTTATCGCTCGTCTCTGAGTTTCATATAAAATTGTTATGCTTTAAATGAGAATGGAATATGAAAATTTTCGAAAAATAGTGTAACAACCAAATTAGACCGATTTTAAATTTTAGATAGAAACAGATTTCCAGCCATCTTTTTTAAATAAGACATTTCGAAAATGTTCTTTACTAACTTTTAGGCGCTCACGCGCGCGGAGTTGAATTTGTATGTAAAAATCTGCTCACCGTGACGGAGCGCGGTGCAGTGTGTGGAGCGCCTTAGACATTTGTATCCTGCTTATGTGTATGAAGTTTCATTAAAATCGGATCATTCATTTCGAAAAAAGCTTAAAGTTCAAGTAAACGGCGTAAACTCATTGGGGTCTGAAATGGCAATGGGCGTTCCTCAAGGTTCGATATTGGGTCCATTCCTCTTTTTAGTTTACATAAATGATTTACCACAATTACTTCAAAATCAACCGAAGATGGTGTTATTTGCAGATGACACATCATTGATCTTTAAGATAGACAGACGGGCACAAAATCTTGACGACGTGAATAACTCTATTCTTCAGGTCCAAGACTGGTTTACGGTAAATAATTTGGTACTAAATGAAAAGAAAACCAAATGCATTAGATTTAAATTACCTAATGTTAGAAGTAGCGAATGTGACATCATACTGAATGGAGAAAAACTAGAATTTGTTGATCAAACGGTTTTTCTGGGAATCACGCTAGACGAGAAATTGCAATGGGGACCTCACATAACATCTCTTGCGGGGCGGTTCAGCTCGGCCGCTTATGCTGTTAGGAAGATAAGACAGTTAACAGATGTAGAAACCGCGCGTTTAGTCTATTTTAGCTACTTTCACAGCATTATGTCGTACGGCATTTTACTATGGGGTCGAGCTGCTGACATTGAATCCATCTTTATTTTGCAAAAGAGAGCTGTCAGAGCCATTTATAATCTACGTCGCCGCGAATCTCTCAGGGAACTATTTAAAAGGATTAATATTATGACGGTACCTTGCCAATTCATTTATGAAAACATTATGTATGTAAGAAAAAATCTACATCTTTTTAATAAAATAAGCGATAGACATAACTTTAATACAAGAAATAAAGATAAAATACATCAACCATTTTTCAGATTAGCCAAAGTACATACATCTTTTATGGGGTACTGTGTCAAATGTTACAATAAAATACCTTGTGATATATTGGAATTAAATGAAAGAAAATTTAAAACTCACATTAAACGTACACTTTGTAAACAAGCATACTATAAATTAGAAGATTATATCCAAGATAAGAACGCTTGGAAACATGCTGGTCCTGCTCCATAGGACAATCTAGAGTCTAGACAAAATCAAACTGGTTGCTAATTTAATTGTTATTTTTTTTTTTATTCGTTTTGTCATTCATTACTCACACCCTGACTTATTACTTGTATTTTTTTTTATTAAAATTGTTTTGCTTGTACCATGTTTGTAAATATGTGAGCACCATGTATCTATCAGATAATTAATTTATATGTCATGGTTTCGTTTTTAATTCTTTTACCTGTGGTATAGTAATTTTATTTTAGGTGCATCGTCCTCACATGTTATTATTTAATTAATGTACCCATGCAAAATATTGTACCTAAAACATTTTAAAAGAGTAACGGTGGAGTTTCTTGCCCATTCTTCTCCATACGAAAACTACCTTTTGGAATGGGCGACTAGAATCAATTCTATTTTAAGATATTTTTTGACGTTCAAAAGTGCCTTTTATGTGCCTATTTGAAATAAATGCTTTGACTTTGACTTTGACTTTGAAAAACAAGGGCTTGAAGATTTGTATGAAATGCTGTACGTCGTAAACGTTCTTGTGTGACCGTTCACCACTTTCTTAGGACACCAAAGCTTAACCGTATTCCTATCGCTAACGTAAAACTGTCAAACTACACGTGCATGATAGAAACAGAAACATGTCTAGTCAAGGTACAAACGCCAGCACATCAAGCTACCCGCAAGTGTCAAATTTTCCCAATCAAATTTGAACCTTATATTTCAGTGATAAAGTTGAAAATCTACTAAAGAAATTTGACAGATTGTAGTGCTCGCGTCTGTACAAGCCAAATAATGTGTATAGATATCGGCCTTAGGCATATATGAACCTTTGTAACTTAAACAATTTGACAGGCCTGATGGTCTAGTAGTTAGTGACCCTGACTGCTATGCCGGAGGTCGTGGGTTCGATTCCCACCCAGGTCAAATGTTTGTGTGATGAGCACGATCATTTGTTCTGTGTCTGGGTGTAATTTATCTATAATATGTATGTATTTAGAAATATATAAGTATGTGTATCAGTTGTCTAGTACCCATAACACAAGCTCTGCTTAGCTTGGGACTAGATGGCGTTGTGTGATAGTTGTGGAATATTATTATTATTACAATAACCATATAACTACCTAGTTCACTATCTAATTTTCTCTGCACACAAGTGAGACAGATTCGAAGATAAGTTCAAAAATATTTCACTTGCCCAACAGTCGTAGCACGTTCCCGCAATCTAACCTCACGTACCCTAACTATTGAAACATGGTACCGAAACGTTTTGTAGGCGAACCTTTATTTTATAAATTTTTCAGTTTTAACATCATGTATTAATAACGTTTAAATATTATTGTGAAATAAGTAGAATTATTTATTCTGATTAGAAAAACATTTTTCGTATTTCTTTGTCAAAAAATTATTGCGTACAGTCCAATTCGCTGTCAGGTCCTTTATACACGGCACGGTTTCTTTACAGTACAGCGCATAAACCGCGTCGAAGACAAAACGTGTCTGTCAACAAGCTTCCATACAGATCCATACAACACTCTCGAATCGTGACAAACACGGCGTATAAACCACGCCGTAGAAAAAACGTGTCCGTCAACAAGCTTCCATAGTGATCCGAACAACACTGACAACCGTGCCTACACACAGCGAAAAAAACCGTAGTTTTTCACGGCAAGAAAAACGTATGTGCACAAAGGGCCAAGACAAGGACCTGTGTACCGAGAACTGGACACTGGCCACAGATGACGCGGAAACAGGCTCATTAACATTGATCCAGTATTTTGATCCGATGGAATCCAGTGACACTGTCTTGTTATAATAACGATCCAGTACTGAATCGAAAAGTTTTTGCATTGGTCTAATATTTGAATCAATGTACAAGACACCAACCAACCAAGATACAAGCCCTGTGTAGCGGTATCTACAACGCCACATGTGAACAACGCGTCATACTGACGTCACGCAAAATGCTGCATCGCGCAAGCAGAGTTTACCACGCAACTAACACATATACAACAGCCGGACATGACTCATTGGGCAGTTGCCCGCCAGACACAACATCCGTCTGGTCGGAGGATCCTCCCTTTTCTATGGAGGTTGAGTGAACTTTACACCCTGTTCCTCATACCTCTATACTGGTGACCCCGAACATGAACGTCAGCGCAGCCTTCGTGCAAATACTTGAGCGTGACGTCATCATCATCACTCCCGCAAGCTTTAGAGCGGCGAGTCACCCAGCCAGCCAGCACCCACGGCTTCAACGGGTATCCTGACCACCAGCATGCAGCGACCGCGCATACCTGGTCATCACCCTCAGCCTCATCAGCAACCTCAGCACAGCACACTGCACTTTCGGCCGGTCTACAAGCAGAGCCCTCAATAAGCCTCTCCTGGTCGACGCCAGCAGTCAGACTCAACCCGGCGCTGTACCACATCCGACGCACTGGAGCATAAGCAGCGCCACCCCGACACACTGGGGACATCTTCGCAGACAGTTCCGACTCACCGTGAACTATGCGGCAACCGGTTCCGACTCACTGGAACCTCAGCTGGCCTGGCAAGCATCGCAAGATACAAGACTCAGCCCACTATCGACCTCCGGTCTCCGGGGGGGAGTGATGTAGCGGTATCTACAACGCCACATGCGAACAACGCGTCATACTGACGTCACGCAAAATGCTGCATCGCGCAAGCAGAGTTTACCACGCAACTAGCATATATACAACAGCCGGACATGACTCATTGGGCAGTTGCCCGCCAGACACAACATCCGTCTGGTCGGAGGATCCTCCCTTTTGTATGGAGGTTGAATGAACTTTACACCCTGTTCCTCATACCTCTATACTGGTGACCCCGAACATGAACGTCAGCGCAGCCTTCGTGCAAATACTTGAGCGTGACGTCATCATCATCACTCCCGCAAGCTTTAGAGCGGCGAGTCACCCAGCCAGCCAGCACCCACGGCTTCAACGGGTATCCTGACCACCAGCATGCAGCGACCGCGCATACCTGGTCATCACCCTCAGCCTCATCAGCAACCTCAGCACAGCACACTGCACTTTCGGCCGGTCTACAAGCAGAGCCCTCAATAAGCCTCTCCTGGTCGACGCCAGCAGTCAGCCTCAACCCGGCGCTGTACCACATCCGACGCACTGGAGCATAAGCAGCGCCACCCCGACACACTGGGGACATCTTCGCAGACAGTTCCGACTCACCGTGAACTATGCGGCAACCGGTTCCGACTCACTGGAACCTCAGCTGGCCTGGCAAGCATCGCAAGATACAAGACTCAGCCCACTATCGACCTCCGGTCTCCGGGGGGGAGTGATGTAGCGGTATCTACAACGCCACATGCGAACAACGCGTCATACTGACGTCACGCAAAATGCTGCATCGCGCAAGCAGAGTTTACCACGCAACTAGCATATATACAACAGCCCGACATGACTCATCGGGCAGTTGCCCGCCAGACACAACACCCGTCTGGTCGAAGGATCCTCCCTTTTCTATGGAGGTTGAGTGAACTTTACACCCTGTTCCTCGTACCTCTATACCTGCTTAGTTTGGGGGTAAATGGTATAAAACCAAAAATTGTGATGTACAAACTTAACTGTGCTTATGTAAAATTACTGTCTGTTATCACCATAGAAATGTCTTTCATATATCTATGGTTATCACCTTTTATTTTTTCCAATGAAACTTTCTGTTTATTTTTGTTTTTTTTCTTTGTAATGTGAATATTTTTCAAATCTGCGCGGCACCCAGTACCCATCCTGCGTTCGAGCGCGTCTCTACTTCAGAATTCATGAAACCCATCTAATTATAAATCACCGCGAATTACCAAAAAAAACAAAAGACTATCAGCACCTTTCATACAATATACCCACTTCAACCAATTCGCGGCCCTCGTTCTGGGCAGGTACCTCCGGCATCTCGCGGGGGTCCCTTACCTACTTATATCAAAGCAAGTGCCTCTATGAATGGGCGTTTTTGGCAGCTCAAAATTGCAACTGAATATTTAATGGCGTCAGATACCATCAAGAAAGCAGAGGCACTACGAAAGCTACGAGGACTCTTTTAGATATAGTTACAATGCTATTTAGAAATGGTGCTTCAAGTGTTTCGGTTCTTTAAATGCCTGTACTGAACAGGCATTTAAACAACTAAAACATTAAATGTTTCTGTGGTTACACAAACCTAAGAATTTTGGGGCGAGTTTCCATACCATGCTGATTTTCAGTAAAGTAAAATTTCGACCTAAATAACTTACTTTGATT